>OY720422.1:21973070-24473070 GCA_963082815.1 Melanotus villosus | reverse complement strand
TTTATTCTCAATTTGATTGTGTTAGTTCTCAATTTGAATGTGTTTAATCGATTTCAAATTTTTTTGTCTCAATTTGAACGTGTTTATTCTCAATTTGAAAATGATTAGTCTCAATTTGAAGTTGAAAAGGTATAGATTCCTAACAAATATGCAATTAATTATTTAAAAAATATCTTTCGTAGAAGTTTTTGAAAGCGTTTTTTTGTTTGAATATTTATTAGCAATCAGAACATGCATACTTACATGTATAATAATTTCTATGAGCTAATTTTTTGACTCTACCATTAACATATAGAGAATAACATTCATACCTCGAATTAGTTAGTAAGGTTAGTAGGTGAAGTGCCTCTTCACCTAATTATTTGTGCTGAAGTGCCTCTTCACCTAATTATTTGTGCATCCAAATTATTTTATATTCTTTGTCCCTGTTTATACCGCATTCGAATGAAACAAACGCGCCTGAAGTGAAGAGTTGGCGGGCCTTAACTTTGCTCGATCCCATGGTAACGCATACGTGATCACCACCACGCGAGCGGTTCGTTGGCACATGTTGAATCGCTAGAGTGAAGTGTTTAGTTTTGTATCGACGAACCACTTCACTACATCCACATCGTGTCGCGTGTCTGTTATCACTGACTTCAAATAATTGAAACTGCTGTCTTGTTTTGGTGTTTGTTGTTTGTGTGTTTGTTTTGCAATAAGTGTGTGTTTTTAAACATAAAATATTTAAAAACAAAAGGAATGATCAATTTTTTAAATAAGTTTTCGAAAAGGCAAACGGAATGGTGCAAATCGACATTTCTAAGCGTGAATATGCTAATCTTACAAGTGCTGAAATTAAAATAAAGTTTATAAATTTTATGAAATAGTAGATCACGTGGTAATGGAAATGGAAGCAAGGATTCAAGATTGTGATAAGTGAGTGATTTGTGTCTGGCTGATACAACAAAATTTGCACAAAATCATTCATGTTTTCCCTCTAAAGCTTTTGAAAGTTTAAGCCAATTTTATGGAAAATTATTTCCTAGAAATCAGCATCTAACAAACGAGTTAGATCTTCTGTATGCCAATGAAAATTATAGAACTATACCACTACAAGAATTACTCAAAAATCTCAATGAGAATAAAGAAATTTTTACTGAAGTTTATAAGCTGTTTTGCTTTATACTGACCATTTCATAGACAAGTGCATCAGTTGAAAGAACCTTTTCTTGTCTTAAATGGATAAAAACATACCTAAGGAGTACAATTTCTCACGATAGACTCTCCTCTTTGGCGAATATTTCAATTCAAAAAGAACTTTTACTAGGGTTAATTAAAAACCAACCATTTTACGAAGATATTACCAACAAATTTGCTACCCTAAAAGACAGAAGGATTGACTTGGTGTACAAAAATTAGGTAAGTCCAAATAAAAAGGTTTTTTTAAATTTACCACAATAGCACTTCACCTATTTTTGGATCCACGAGCCGCCACTGGTCTCCGCATATGGGTACTGTATATTGGGCAATTACTTCTTTGACATAGGAAACTTTGAGGCCCATAGTACGATTGTTTACGTACCGCGGGACGTCAGTTCGCATGCAGCTTTGGATTGGTATCCCTGCAAACTGGAGCATCCCCACAATTCAATCCAACTCTTTTCGCGTCTTTAAAATATGAGACTTCCAGTTAAGTTTTTTGTCCAAATGCATACCGAGGTCGTTGACTTCCGTAAACTGCGGTATTGTAATGTTATTTATTACCGGTGGGCACTCTTGGCGCCGTAATGTAAATGTTACGTGGGCAGATTTGCTTTCGTTAATTTTGATTTGCCATTTATCCATCCAAATACAAATAAGATCTAAAAGCTCATGTACATAACGGGTTGCGTTTGTTGCATTTTCGTCACAAGCAAGGATGGCGGTATCATCCGCAAAGGTTACTGTTTGTGTTAAGGGCGAGAGTGGTAAATCTGCGGTACAAATGTGGCAGAGGAGTGGAATAAACACTTCCTTAGACAACGCTGGAATTAACTTCATGATAGGTTGAGGTTTTGCTGGAAAATTTAACTTGGAAGATAGGATAAGCCAAGTAGGATTTAATCAATAATAGTACTGGTGTGGGAATAAATCTTTGATTTTATATAATAGTTCTGCATGCCGCACTTTGTCCGAACATCTAGAAATACAACAGAGCAGTATTTATTTTCTTCCAAAGCCTTATTAATAGTGTCAGTGGTGCGATGGTATCGTTGAATTGTCGAGTGGCTGTGCCGGAAATTGAATTGGTGATTTGGGGTCAAGTCATCAAGGCTGACACCCTACTGTATTCTCTTCAGTAGGGGTTTTCCAGGAGTTTAGATATCACAGGAAAAAGAGTAATATGAGGATAAGACTGATAATTTTGCGGTCCTTCATGATCGCTTAAGTTAGTGTCAAGAAGCTGTGCACTCGCTGGATACCGCATAGGTACCCTAACAGATGACTAAAAACAGGCACGGGTTGATTGGTGCAAGAAAATAATCAATAGATTTAATCAAGGTCGGCCAAATCACGTGTAGACGTATCCCGATATCTCATGGTCCACAACATGCACGTCGAATTTGTGAAAGAGTGAGATGGAAGTCTAATGTGAAACCTAAAAACATGCGGCACTCAGGAAAAAGCGCGTGAAATTTGAAATTGTTATCCTTATGAAATTGAAAATAAGTACATTTATTAGCTGCCACCTATATTGCAAGTTTCTCCGCTTATTATAACATAAAGATAGGTTTTAACTAATAATATTTTTTCATATTTTGACTTTGACAGAACGAATTTTTTTTAGGTTGAGTAGTAGATGCGTTTTCTCTTTCTGTACTGAGGGCCATGAGATATCGGGATGTGTTTAGGATATAGTAACAGGTGACGAATCCTAGATATATTGCTATGAACCAGAAAGTAAAAGGCAAACCATGCAATGGGTCTTCCCAAATGAGGCTAAACCAACCAAAGTTAAGCGTGGCAGAAGTGTTGGCAAGCAAATGATCGCGTCATTCTTCACTTAAGCAGGGCATGTGGTACTGTAGTCCTAGAAAATCGCCGTACCGTTAATGCAGAATGGTACACTACTATTTGTGTGCCAATAGTTTTTGAAAAAGTACGGGACTTACGGCCAAAAAGTACAATTATTCTGAACCAAGACAATGTATCGTCCAACACCGCCCATCGAACGAGTGAGCTTCTAGCCGCTTGAGGTGTAAAATTATTGTCGTATCCGACCTATAGTCCCCCGACTAGGCGCCGTGTGACTTCTTTTTGTTTCCAACAATAAAAGAAAAAATGGGCGGCACCAGGTTCACAAGCGCGGAGACTTGAACGAGTATGAAAAACTGGTTTCAGAGATACCTCGAGAACAGTGGGCTGCGTGTTTCGATCAATGGTTCCATCGCATAGAAAAATGTGTGAAATGTAAGGGAGAGTATTTTGAAAAGCAATAAAGCCGTTTTACCCAAATAATTCTCTTGTTTTACATGCGAACCGCAAAATTATCAGTCTTGCCCTCGTACGCCGGTATGAAGCTGGTTCGTTTGTGTCTTTGCCTGGTTTGAATATTATTATAACCTGGGCAAATTTGAGTTGTATTGGCCAATAGGTGGATGTAGCATACCATCCTGCTTCTCGGATCGTTAAGATAAAATTATTTATGGCATCTTCAAGTTCTTCAGGAGTTTTCAGTCTAATTTTAATTTTAAATTATGTTCTAAAAGTTCGTATTTTTGCATGAAGTTGTAACCCCCCTAGTTGGGGTTATATGTGCTCGGGTTAGCTCAGATGGGTTCCAGGGTGATTGTAGCTGTTAGAATGAAGTCGAACACAGAAGCTAGGTTAAAAATCGTTTATTAACATGTAAATAATAAGGTAATTCTGGTGAACATAATAAATCAAAGTAACAATCCACAAGTAGAATGAATTGACTTAAACTCTAAACACAACTATTTACAATTCAACAAATTAATCTTGTTTGCCACCTCCAACGGTATTCTTCCCTGTTGCCTTCACGGTTCGACCGGTTGCCGGTACAGCGGCGCGCGACTGCTTGACTGGAATTCGACGGACAGGTCTTTCGGCCTCTGTGACGTTGTGAAGTGTGGCTGATTTTTCGTTGACATTCAGCAAAATGGCGGTGCCTCGGTATTTGACATAAATAAACATACAACGGACAATTATAAATTAGTGGTTAGTGGTTCAGAGTGTGGGTGCCTCTCCGCCTTGGTAATTACTGGATACCTGGTGACGCTAGCAGTACCCGTGCAATTTACATTGTTAGCGAAAGAATCGCCTATTACAACGTTTTACGGATAGCTGTAGGTGAGTGGCCCACTTTCTGTTAGAGTGCTTTTATTCTTGACGGTTCTTCACGGAATATTCGGACCTGGTGCCCAGCGGTTTCTGGGTTTCTCCGGTCACGTATTCTCGGTAAGGGTACGGGGTTTACGAACCTGGTGCCCAGCGGTTTCTGGGTTTCTTCAGACACGTATTCTCGGTACGGGTACGGGGTTTGGTCGACCTACGTCGTCCTCCCTTACGGTGGTTTTCGAACCTGGTGCCCAGCGGTTTCTGGGTTTGTTCGAACACGTATTTTCAGTACTGGTACGGGGTTTGGTCGACTTACGTCGTCCTCCCTTACGGCGGTTTTCGAACCTGGTGCCCAGCGGTTTCTGGGTTTGTTCGAACACGTATTTTCGGTACTGGTGCGGGGTTTGTGTCGGTTTGCGTCGTCGTTCTTTCCGGCGGTTTACGGACCTGGTGGACAACGGGATCAGGGCTGTTTGTCAGCTCTGTGCGAGCCGATTCACAGGACAGGATTACGGGGTTGCTTGTCAGCACTTTTCGAGCCGATTCGCAAAACGGAATAACGGGGTTTGTTTGTCAGCTCTGTCCGAGCCGATTCACAAAACGGGGCCGTGCGTCAGCTCTACTCGAGCCGATTTACGGTGTTCAGGTGCGGACTGGGATCTGGTGGGTCTCGGTCCCGAGTCGAGGTGGAGGACCTTCCTCCTCGCGGTCGGTGAGGACTCTGCTCGAGTCGCGGCGGACTCTGCTCTCGACTCTGCTCTCGAATACGAATTTACTACGCCTTTTATACTCTTTCCCCTCCGGGTTTTCTAGTTGGCCGGCACGGGGCCAAGATTATTTGGTCATGTAGGCCTCGCAGGTGTGTTGATAACGCCCAAGCTAAAAATTCCGCTTAAGTACGCCTGTACGTGGCTTTATAATGTTAATTTTATTCACACATTAATTATAAAGTCAATTACGTACAGGGCGGTACGTTACAAAGTATAGACCGGACTTCTTTGAGAATGATGGTTGCACTAACTGTAAGAATTACAGCTGAATGGCCAGATGATAAATCGTAGTTTGATTCAATGTGGGTATAACTAGGTATTTGAAGCGCCGCGCCGCATGAGATGAAGAAATCCAATGGGTTAGGGATTTTATCCAACTTCGTCGGCTAGTATGTAGAAGTTCCTGTAGAAAAGTGTGTATATTTTTGCTCAGCGAGTTTGCTGTACAGTACCCTTTCTCTTGGTGTTACAAGCCGTGATCCCCAATGTGTTTGCTTGTCATTTAACTCACCTCCGGCGAGAAAGCAGGGACCTAAAGAAGTAAAGAAGTCTATCATGTTTTCCTTCGTAAGTTTATGGCGTGGTGGGCAGTAGACTGCAGATATAGTTAGCGGACTTGGCAGTTTGCGTAATTGTATTCTTGTGGCCTGAAGACAATTATATTCATGTTCAGGTAATTTATGGTGAGGGATTATAACTAATTAGTGCTGTTACGCCGTGAGCGGTTCCGTCGTACTGAGTATAATAGTTAGATGTCGTAATGTGGGATTTTGTAATATGTTCTTGAGGTAAAGTGTCCTTCGGATAATAGTAGCACATCAATTTTGTTCATATGAAGGAAGGCTATCACTCACCTTTGTGCTGTTGGAGGCGCTCTATTGGTATTTCATAACGCTATTCTTAGAAAAGCAGCCATTTATGGAGTAATTTTATTAATGACCGTGGTAAGCATATTAAGATGACGCCATTTTGTTGTAATAACTATTTAAAAAGGTTTTTGAACTCGGCAAGGAATTTGGTACATGTCATTTCAGTGGTTAAGGGTGCAGTTGGATTAATATTCTGTTTTACTGTTGCTGCGTAGATAGGATTTTGATATTCAGGAATGGTACGATTTTGTTTATTGGTTGGCTTTGTTCTTCTCTGCAAGTCTTGATAAACTGTACAGACTTTATAGTTCGGAGGGTGGGCACCGCGTTATAAAGCATATGTTGCAGGAGTATCTCTTCTTTTTGTACATGTAGCGGAGTGTGATTTCCACCACATTTCACGCAAACAAAAGGGCGAAAGCAAAATGCCTTCGTGTGACAGTAAGACTAACATCTACTGCTTTGCACAAGTTCCTTCTTTTTGGGAAACCTCAACTTGAATGCTCATAATTTAGCAGGTATTTTAGATTGCCTTTATTATTATCTGCAGGTTCTAGGTCAGTGAAAAACAACGGAACAGGTTGGTTTGATTTTTGCTTTGATTCGCCTCTGCTTGTTATGGTGTATATGGTATGCGTTGCGTGTCCTAGTTTTGAAGCCTTTTTTTATTTCTTCTGTAGGAATTGTGGGATGAAGGTGTCTAATTACACTGCGATACGCTCTTTGCTGCTTTAGTCCATAAGTGTGATGGATTATTTCTTTATCTTGAGGAAATTTGTTAAGTTTCTATTGATTTTACATTGATCTTTCTATCGTTATTATTCATGGCTTTGGACTGTTGAATGTGTGATATGGGTGGCGTTGATAAATAATTGTTTCTGGTAATAAACTCTGTTTGCCTTGTTAGCTAGTGCCGAAGCCGGCTCGCTACATGGTGTGATTGTTGAATTACAATGCTTTTATGTTAGTAAAAGTATAATTTTAGATTTGGCAGGTAATATATGGTTAAGTAAAATAATTAATTTATTGTATTTCAAATGACTGCTTGCGACTTTTTTAAAATAAATACTTTCACTTAAAATAGCTTTGAAGTTTTGGTAGAAGCGATTATGCCACATTCTAATCATTTAATGACCCAGCTTTCACTTCAACAGTAACCTATATTTGGAGGCTAAATTAGTTGCATAATCAACAGGTGCAGGTGATAAAACAGCTACTTATATAATTTCGCAGAAAATTAAAACGATGCAAATTGGTTGCAGAGGCAGTTTTGTTTCTTAAAACATTGTTAGTAAAACAATTTTGAAATGTTTGAGGTAAATTTGTTATACAATGGCAGGCAATGAATTAGCGTGAAACTACTTCTGTGATAATTCCCCACAAACGTTTTTCCTCAGTAAATTACACGAGTTTTGATCGTTACTTGAAACAAAAACATTCCGAGATCGTTGTGTTAAAAGCACCCTTTCTAAGCTTCTCCAAGTTTGAAGCTTTTTCTTAATCTGTGCCGTAACTGCAGATAATGGCAACTACAAACAGTTGGTCCTTTGTTTAGTTTTTTAATTTGAAGTAATGTATTATTTTAGTTACTGCTACCGTTTTTCTAGTTTGTCATTAGACTACTGTGCTCTGATCATGCTTTTATCTTTTCTTGCAAAATTATCTCCAGATGTGGAAAACAAGGCCATATTTTTCTATGATGGTACATTTTTTATCGTTACATGTAAAGGTTAACAAAGAATGTTACTTCATAAAACTTCTTAACTTCACGGTCTTCTGTGCTCTCGTTCTTTCATATCGTGTTATTAAATTACCTATAAACTGGCCTTCTATTAAAAACGTCAACCTGAACACATTTTCTGAAGGTTTTGGCTTTTATTACATTGATGAGAGTTATTTCGTAATAAGAATTCCAAAGCTCGATTTAAACGTAAGCGTAATACATTATCAACAGCGTCAAAGTTCGAATGGCCCGATAAAATGAAATTAATTTCCGAAGAAACCTGTCACGTTTCCTTGCACGACAAAATAAGGGTATCTTTCCGAAAAATTAAGTTACAGTCCTTTTCCCCTTAAGCGTGTCAGTGGTGTTTGCAATAGAACTCCTACAGTATTAAAAGATAAAATGCACAAAGCGAAGCGTATTCATTCGTTTAAGAGGTTTAGAAAAAGAATTTGGTTGCTTTTCCTTTATGTTCCTTTAAAATAATGCAAATTGTAAATAATCAAAGACCCCAGGAAAGCAAAACACGAAGGTTTGAAAATAATTTTCTAGGAGAGCAATACTAAATAGTGTTTTATAAAAAAGTTGATAATTTCTTTCCAAGGAAACTCCAGAAGGACCTTTTCAAATACTTTAAGGGGTTCTACAAACGATTTTCTCAACATGTCAGTTAGTGTCCGGAAATATCGTGATATTTTTTCTGTTACACAAGAGTTTGAGAAAATTCCTTGTCGTTTCGTCCTTACAAAGCCGTAGGATTAAATATACTTATTTACCGAAGAATACTACAAAAACATGTTATTTTGTTAGAGTTTCATAAATATTAATCATGAAATAATACGAATCGTTTTTAAGGTAAATGTTACATCTGTTTCTTCAAGAATTTAAGGATGTTGTTTATGAGAGCATATCAGTCTAGCAGGTTAGTAGCAAGCAGTGATCATCATTTACTAAGCATTTGTTTCTTGAGTAATAAAAAGAAAATATTGTACTGGCTAACAAATTAATCCTGATATTCTCAGGATTAAAGACTGATATTATTAATTATTGCTTGAATATCTACATTAAATCTTTGTTGTAATAGCCGTGATTTATAGTGTACCTTTGTCTATAAATTGCCCGAGATATGAACGCCATAAATCTCGAATTTCCAGCAATTAGTTAGGAAAGTTAACTTTGTTGCATAGGGAATTCGAAAGCTCCCGTAAAAAAAACTCAACGATCGTAAAAGCTTGAACTAAAGGCGAAGACAGGCTATTGTATATAATCACGAAGGATAAGTAGCAAGCGTAATAATTCAACAACAAGAAAGATGGTAGCCTTGGTAATGGGGTCGTATGGCAGAAAATTAGAAGGATACGTTCTGAATACTGTGCTTGGTTGAAAGTTATGGTACCAAAATAAAGGGAAAATTTATTGGTTTTACAGTTAAGCTGATAATAAAAAGCTTTATACTCACATAAAAAAATACTTCACTTCTGAACTCAACTTGGTAATATAAATTATAGAAAGGAGGGTTTTCAAAAGTCGAAGTAACGATAAATTTTTAACATATAATATGCTGTGACTGAAATAAAAATTAGTTTTAAAAGAACGTCTTCCGGGTTGAGACCGTATCATTGTTAAGACAGAAGAACTCAACGTTTCATCAGGAGGAAAATGGGGACACTAAAAGAGCACAGTAACTCAACCATGCCAGAGGCGAAATTGTTTTAGCAAGAGGAAGAAGGAAACGGTAACCCTTCTGAAGGGTTTCGCCTCTGGCTTGGTTTATAAGTTGCAAGTTATTGGTTCCATGTGTTTAACAGTTATTAAAGTTCATTTGATAGTTCAAGCTCAAGTTCAAGAAGTTATTGTAATGAGTTGGGCATGATAAAATTTTAAAAACGAATTGAACTTATGAGAGACACCTGCTCGTGTCTTATGTGGGAGCGACCTCTCTAGAACGTCCGAGTGGATGCTTCTAGAGAACTGACATTAATACGCAAAATGAATAGGTGTTTATGTACATAAAATTGGGCAATTATTGTAGTGGCTAGTTAAGCAGTTTTAAATTAGTTTGTTTGTGTTGTTATGGTGTAAGTAATTAACTGTTGTTAAATAAATAAACCTTATTAAATATTGCTTTAATTTTTCGTTAAAAATTTTGTTTAATCAAAATTAATTGAATTAGATCGGTTTAGCTATTTTGCAAGTCAAAAGGCAATTATTTGTGGAACGTTATTGCTAGTTTAAAACGATGGCTCTAAAATACGTACTCTACAGAATTAAACTTTCAAGAGTCTATTGTAACAACAATACTTAGCTTTGCTTGAATTCCCAAAGTTTCTTTCTGTGGGATGTTATGTTCAAAGTAGATTGTTGAATACTGGAAATTACTGGATTTAGGTACAAATAAAAGTGTGCTTGAGGAGTGTTGTTTTACACAGTATAATTAAAAAGTTCTAATTTCGTTATTTATAACTATGTTTCAAATTAATAGTATGATTCGAAGCACAACCTACGAAATTCCGTACAAAATTTCATTTATGCTCGCCTATAAATTTCAACATCTTAGGCGGAAATACGCCTGAATGTGTAAAAATACGAGGGCAAGCTTCCTTCCGATTTTGCGTGCGGCTTTCGGCTTGATTTACACTCTTTTTGTGGATTCTGTATTGGAAAAGATTCTTACTGCATTAGTTCTCCCAAAAACTTAAGAAAACCTTAGGTTTCGTTCTACATTATTTTGTCAATACTTACACGAACTGTTTCAGAATATCAATTTCAATTAATGCAACATGAGGTTTAATATTTATAATAAGAACGTCTTTAATAAAGACGTATATTTTGGGACCAGTTATAAAAATCAAATATAATGTAAGACGAAAACACGCAATCCAGCTATTAAGCGGTATTTAATAAACTAGCCGAGTAGAAGTTCTCAATCAAAATAGATCACAAAAACTTGATTTGTAAACATTCCAACCATTTTGTGTTAAGCAAACAATAACATTAGAGCAGAATTTCTAACATAAATTACATAAAATAAACGATTCTGTTTAAATTTTCTCCCAGTATTGATTTAAACAATTTAAAATTGCCAAACATTTCATGCGTATGTAATTTCGTGTTTTACTCCTAATTAAACTTATTTTGAGTATCGTTAAAGTTTGTTCTGTTTACGAAAGCTCTTTCGTTTCCTGTAATTATATTTACACAAATGAACCAAATTGTCGATTTAATTAACGTACAATTCAATGTTGATCTAATGATTATTTGAAGAACGTAAATGACTTTGAGTTTTGAATTTTATTTTGGTTGTTTTAGTCGGAAATTTTCATGAATTACAGCTGCATTTATGATTTAGCTTCGTGGATTTAATAATTTAGCAAAGGATATAAATGGGGTGCTTCATAAGTGACGACAGGAGTGCATTATTCATCTGCATGCATGATGAGATACTGGAAATAATATTGAAGAAGCAAAAACTTGTTTGAATCAAGCACTATTTTCTAACAATGGATATTAAATTTCCAGTTTTAAATGAAACTGGTAATTAGTTTTATCATTTGCTCAGCAGACTTTATATATTAATAAAAATGGGATTGTTTGAAACCTGACCTGAAATTGGCTTTTATAATGGAAAAATGGTCTTAAATCTGATAATACTCGTTCAGGCACCGAGATGTAATTATGAAGTTCAGCTAGTGAATGCTAACTGGGATAATTACAAGATTAGTTATTAGATAGGTACTTGGCTTAAAAATTCGCCGAGATATGTTTAAAACGTGCTCATTTCCAAAACTGATTGCAAGATATTCACGTAATAATTTCAGGAATTTTTCGGGAAATGTCAACCATTAGATGCTCATATTTTTATGAAAAGTTTCAGCTTACAGTGTCACAGGGGGTCTTTAAATCAATTTCTGTTGCTTTCAGCTACGCACTTTGGCTTTCAAAAACGAATCTTTCGACTGAATTCCATAGCCACCTATTCGGTTTAGTTACGAGCGGCGAGTAAAAATATGTTCTGTTCCCATTCAAAAATATTTTATATTTCGGGTTTCTTTCCTTTCAAAGTGTAATTTGGCTTTGTTCAGTCTGTACCCTAACATTTTTTATTATACAGTTTAAGGTGCACAGCTGAAAAGCAAATGCGAATTGGAAAATAAAATAGATTTATTTCAGGAGACGAAAAAAGTAAAACCGCAGTTTTTTAGACGAAAGTATCCAATTCCCTTTGTTCCCTTATTCCACGAGAATTTTAATCTGGGCTGCGATTTATTTCATTAAGGTCGCTTTATCTCGTTATCTTCTATAATTTTTTTCAATTAATATAACTGTCGGCACTTTAATTTAACAAGCCTATTTATATCTTGTAAGATTATTATTTCGTTTACGTTTTACGTCATTATGGTCTAAATTTCTAATTACTGCTTTTGATTGATACTTTTTTAGTCTTTCCCAGCAGCAGAATGAGCGAACTTTAAGATCGTGAATGAATGGTAAAATTATGTGAAGCTAAATAATTAACTAGATATTATTTTTCAAACATTTGCATTTGCAAATAATTTAATGTTTCAATTCTCAAAATACTCAAAGGGTAAAATGATTGAAAATCTCTTGATATTGTAGTAAAACATTCCTTAAAACCAATGCAGAGCCCTGTAAAATACTGATGCATGTTTAATAGACAAGTTTAAAGAAATAAAAAGATCACTTTTTTAAACTCTTGAAATTATTAAGTTCTTCGCAGATTTCATAGAACACAAAGGATTTTCACATGACTGAATTTAATAAAACTCATTTCACACGAATGCCTAATGTTTGAAAAAAGCACTCTGCAAAATGCTCATAATTATTTTCATTTAAACCTTTTGAGGTGTTTTAACAAATAGTCCCTCTCAGACAACTTTTTGTCTCTCGTTTCTTTTCATGAGTATTCACTTTGATACCTGAAAACGTAAAATATGAAAGCTTTAGCTTCAAAAGATTTTTAGATAACTTAGTAAGCCCTTTCAGTTGATATCGGAAAAGAATTAGCAAAGAAATGTTAACTTTAACAACTAGTTACTTCTTTTTTTGAAACATAAGTGGTTAGTTCTTAAAAATAGTAAATATTAAAATATACATTCGTTATTGTTTCAGATCCAAGTATAAATGATAAAGAGGGATTTAGCTTGTTAGATTGCTTTATAAACGTTTATTTTAACAAATGTTAACGGTATTTTTGCAATAAGAAATCGTGTTTTTATTTAGGATATAAACTAAAAAAATCATGAAAAACACCATAGCTGACATAAATTCTTTTTGCCTTCAAACTTTAAGTTTATCTACATTTTCCAAGCAATTTACGCTCTTGACATGGCATTGCAGATATTAGTTAAGCAGATGTAAAACTTATTGAACTTATTCTACGCCTTTAAAAATATATTTTTTGTCAATGTTTCCATCAAATTTAAAATCTAAAGATGAACTTTCCAGTTACCAAATGCCAAGTCTAAACTACGTAGGAGTAATTAAAGATCTACAACGTAAAAACGTAAACGATATTGGTTATTTTGTTTACAGTCACTGCCTTTAAGCCTTATATTTGTCCGAAAACAATTCGGTGGATAGTAAAGGAAAGCAACGGAGAGGAAAGCGATAACTTTAACATCTTCGCCTTGAGACGAAACACGTCGTTCACCACCTACTCAGTACAATTTAACCATGGAAACCAAACGGTTTGGGGGTGATTTATTTACAGACAAAATATCGAGGTTCATACGGGAAATTACGCATTTCTACGAAAAGCTTAAAAAATTCTTAAGTTGTATCTCTCATGGAAGTTCCAAAATTTCATTTTACGATAATTTAATACATGCTGGGAGTTTTTAAACTGAATTTTAGTTTTACTTGTCAATCAAGACAGACGAACTAGATACTGAATTTTTTACATTTGTATTTCAATATTTCAATAATAGACTAAACAGATTCAACTTCACGTTCATTTATTGACATCAGGATTACTTTGAATTAAGCATTTCATTCGACATAACAAGGATATTTGGTTTTTAGTGGAATGTTTTGTGAATCTGAAAATCCTCAACTTTATTAATTATTTTTCACCAAAAATACTATCATTTACAACTGAACTAGTTTTTCTTTTAACTTGCTTTAGCCCTCAAACAGTTCAAAACATTCAACAAAGCTGTTCAACTTGTTTACTTGAATGTCTGAACTTTTGTCCTTTCATTAAACTAAAAGACGAATTATTTTATAGTAGGTAATTATCGTTAGACTACAGTGACGTGGCATGATATTTTGGTCCGGGGATAAAGTGTTAAATATGAAATATTTTATATAAAGAACATATTTACCTTTTATAATTTGGGGAAAACAGAACCCACAAAGACTAGAACCGAAAAACTAATCACAAAAAAATGTTCGTTTTGAAATGACAGAAGATGAACATCTATTAAATATTGACCGTAACAGCATAAGAAACTCAATATTTTGCATTTGATTGGAAAAAACAGAAAACAAAATAGTATTCATCCTCTAAATTAAATTACTACGAAAAATAAAATCTAACTATAAATTAAAGCAATATATATTTAAGCAACAAACATTAAAAATAAATTCTCTGTGACGGCGACACAATACAGAGTGTTATTTAATGTCATGCAGATATTTCAGGGAGTGATAGTACTCGACAAAATAAGAAAAAAATGTTAATATACTGAGATGATATCGTTTTGATGGAATTTTGGAATTTTAATAGAGTGAGTTATAAACACCTTTTTTTAAAAAATGTAAAATTAAATGTTAAAAAAATGTAAATAATTATAAGTTAGAAATTTAGTATTGTAAATAAATAGAGTAGAATATCTAGTTGCTTAAGTTGTAAATATGTCATATTATAAAATAGTCATAGTGTGTTAAAATTTAGAAACTAAGGAAATGTAATGTAAAAAAAGAATTGAATTGTATTTTTGAAAAATATAGCTGGTTTTTGAAAAGTTCTTTTAAAAATTTACTTTAAGACCACAAATAATATTTAAAAATGAAATAAAAACATAATTAATTAAAATATAGTATTGGAAAAGTGTTATTATATAGAAATTTAATTTGGAATCTTCAATAAATTAAAATTTTGATGAAATGGAATTTATTTTGGAGAAATTGTTGTAAATTTGGATAAAGACAGGTTTTGGTTAATTTTGGAGTTGAAGCAGGAGGTGTACCATTATAAAAGAAGTGGGACAGGACTTGTGTTTGGTATTGAAGCAGGAATTGTGTTTTGTTCGAGTTGTTTTAAAAAGGTAGTTTGTAAATTTATTGATTTTTAGAAAGTGGTTATTTAGTTATTAGAATTTGTTATTGTTATTTGTAAAGTTTTGCATAATTTTTGAAAGGTGTTTTAAAATTCAATCTTGTGAATTATATAAAAGTTTAAAATTCACAAAGCGATCCCTTTTGACGACCTGAGATAAGAGTTTCTCTAAAAATTAATTAAATCATAATACAAATATTGAGCTAGCTGGAAATATTAAAATTATATACGATTTCTTTTGAAAAATGGTTTGTAGTAATAATTGCAGCCCAAAGGTAGGGTCATAACAATAATTTGGCGTCCAACGTGGTTGCTTGTTACGTCAATTATCATATCAATACACATGATCAAAAACGCGCCATTTTCGATATACAGGGTGGCGAAGTTTCAATTTTTTTTTTATATTTTGCGTTTTGAGATAATTATTTGAAATTTAGTATAGCTACTATCTTTTAGAATCTCTACAATAAAATGTCAAAATCAGCAGTTGCAGTATACCGGGTGTTACAAAAAAAAAATTATTTTGACTACACTTGGTTTGTATTGATCGCTATTTTTTCAAATAACTCGAAAACGGTGACAGATACGGGAATAATGAAACAAACCAAAAAGCTGGAGAAGAGAACAGGGAATTCAATTAAGATACAATAATTTATACAGGGTGCTCCAAAAAAGTTCCGGAAGGTAAAATAATCGGTAACCCAAAGAAATTTAACACCCTGTATACTGCAACTGATGATTTTGTCATTTTATTGTAGAGATTTGAAAAGATAGTAGCTATACTGAATTTCAAATAATTATCTCAAAACATACGGGAGAAAAACGCAAAATACGAAAAAAAATTTGAAACTTCGCAACCCTGTATATCGAAAATGGCGCGTTTTTGATCATGTGTATATTAATATTTTTTTTTTATTTTGCCGAGTACCATCACCCCCTGAAATATCTGCATGACATTAATTTACACCCTGTATATTAAGCCTGTTATATTGTATTTGCCGAATAGAAGAAAATTATATAATTAAACCTTTAAATAAATAAAATAATGAAGGAGTAAGGTAATAAAATATAAATGAAAAATTGAATCTCGCATTTGCTGTTTAATCCAACCAGGTTAACAATGTTATAATGTAAAAGCAGAAGTTCGAGCTCAATCCAAGCTAGGAAATTTTGTTCGTTTGAAATTACTCCGATGTGACACGCTGTAGAGCAACTAACAAATGAATTTAATGACAATGGGCGCATTCAGGGACGCTCAGCTGCTTAGCTAAGCGGTAATTTAGTCAGCTTATGCTAAATGACAGCAAACGGTATTTCCCTGAATGAAACGTCTGATAGTAAGCTGCTTTGACAGTTTGTTATTTGTTTTGTAAGGTTAGGTGTTACTTTCACTATTATGTAATTAATCAAAAATTAAAGAAATTATGGCTAATGATCTTCAAATTATGGACTATGTGTACTAGCTCACCCTAATTAATATGTTTTTATTCACGTTATTAAGTTTGTGTGTTTCCCGCTCCTTATTTTGACACCGCTGACAAAGTCAGCTAACAAATTATACGCTGAGCGAATTTCTCAGCGGTTTACTGCAAGCTTATTCACAGCGTGTCTGTTCAGGGACTTTGCTAACTCAGCGCATCAGCCGCTGAGCGTCCCTGAATGCGCCCATTTTAATAAACCACGACAGTAAAGTGGCATGATGATCTCCAAAAAATGAGAAGACAAATAAGGAACCTCTTTAACAGAGCAAAAGTTTCAGGTTCATGGGATGAATATAGAACATTTTTAACTGAATATAATAAAGTCCCGAGGAGGGCTCGGAAAGCATTATGAAGGAGACACTGCGATGAGATTGAAACTACTCCAGAATATGCCAAACTTCATAGAAATCTCAAAGAATCTTCAACGCTCGATAAGTACTAGAAACACTGGAGGCTATACAAAGACAGGCAGTGAAACTATGACCGAACTGGTTCGGGTTCACTTCCCTGGATCTACAATATCAAAAATGCTGCCCTCCGATTGGAAATATACGTGATACGTCAATGTGCGTGGGAAAATAAAAAAGGGCGAATAAGTGAATAGTTATCTTGTCCAATAGCCAGGTGGCTCTAAAGGCACTTGCCAGCCCCAAGATTTCATCCAGACTGGGATGGGGATGTGCTAAAGAGCTCAATGACCTGGCAGAACGTAACACTGTTAAATTGTTATTGGTTCCAGGCCATAGTGGAATTGCGGAATATACAGTAATGAGAGAGGCGATGATCTGGCAAGACAGGGAGTAACTGAGGCGTACCTTGATCCAGAACCTGTCTTCGGAATTCCAAAAAGTACAACCCGTACTACATATATTGAGAACTGGATTCGTACATATTTGCTACTGAATTAACCCTCCAAGGCAACGCCATAGCAAGGCGTTTTTAGGAAGACCCTGTAAAAAAGAACTATAGAACTCCTGTCGTTAAGTAGGACGCAGCTTAGAACTATCATTGACCTTTTAACGGAACATGCACTTGCAGAGGATCGGAAAGTCAATGGGAACCTCACATGCAGATTATACAGTTGAGGAAACTTAGATCAATATGCGCGTATGTGAATGTCTGACGCTAAGGACAAAAAGACAGCGAATCGAAGGACTTCTTATAGCAGCTACTCAGCTACTGAGAGATCTCCACACTATGGTACGGGGATCTCAGATCATACAATGACTGTGATTGACACCAATTCAATAATAAGCATTTTAGGCTTCAGTGTAAAAACTGAAACCGGGCCTTAAAAAACACGGAAATACTCAATCTAAGCTTTCTGAGAAGTAGGCATTGCATCCTTGAACTTTGTAGTTTTCGTTTAGCTGTTAAAATTCAGCATATGTTTCAGCACGTTATTCCAACTGTTTTTTCCCTTTTCTTCCTTGTGTTTCAATATCTGCCCAATATTCCCGCATTCGTATTCGGTGTTCTTTCTTCATTTCTTCTGTCAATGTCTTGCCTGTTCTTAGCTTAAATGTAATTAAAAGTAAGTAAAAAAACCCGACGCCCTAGGGGCATGAAGAGATGGACAAAAGTAAGTAAGTAAAAGTAAAAAAAATAAATTAAGTAAGGGATGCCATTGCTTCCATGGACGCCACGCCACTGTTAGGTTACTACTGTTGTCATTTCTTATTATTATAATCTCATATTTTCTTTATATTTATATTTATTAATTAATTATGCGGATAGCCACGTTGTTACCATAAACTTATCAAAAAGATAATAAAAGCCATAAATAATTAGTACACTTTATTTTTCGGGACTCAATTTACGGCGCAAAGGCCAGAGTTCAAAATAATTAACAATAAAGAATTAACTATTGATTAAATTTAATTATAGACTTAATAAGATTTCAACATACAAAAAAAATTGAAAGATAGAAAAAAATAAATTTAAACAAGCACAAAATAAATTCTTAACACTTAAACAACAATGGCATTTGATAAGAAAAACGATACAATTTAACTGGCAAGCAGAAAAATTGTAACACACCCTCAAACAAAATAAGAAACCGTAAGCGTTTCTAGAAGAAAATTCACTTCACCAAAGTGTAATAATAATGTAACTTCAACCAAACCAAAATGATATTCTTGTTCACACTAAAATGGGAAACATAAAAGCAACATGGCCCATAACGAATCTCCACGCAATAGCTAAAATGTAACTATTCAAATCGTTCAAAAACGTACTAACCAAAATCAGGTTAGGACATCGCAAACACCTAAACATAGGTGTCAAACGAAAATAATCTTTAAACCAAAATCAAGGTTCTAAATTAACCCAAATACAATAATGGTTCAAAAATATAAAATTCCAACTTCAGTCGGCAAATCCAACCTTCTGAATCTGAAATTATCGAAGAAAATTGGTAAACAAGAATAAATAACGCGCAAAAGCATCAAATCCAAAAAAAATATGGAACTGAAGTCACATATCACACCGAAGTTAAAATTTGAAACGAGTGTGATAAAATTCTCAATACCGCGAATCCAAGATAATAAAAAAATCAAGAACTAACTAGCTCAAGACCTATTGAGTGCCAATGCTGAATAAGCAAAAAGAATTATAAAAAAATAACCTCGTCAACGTACGACAAGGTCGATTCTTCTGAAGTATGGTTTTCTGAAGTATGGTCTTCTTGAAGAATAGTCTTTAGAAGGATGGTCTTCAGAAGGATGGTCTGCAAAAGAATGATGCCCTATCGCCCAATCTATCTCCCCAATGTATGACGCATGGTGTCATCATCAGAAAGATGGTGGTGGTGAAAAGGATGGTGTGCAGTGAAAAGAATCACAAAGATGGAAATGCAGACAGAATGTAGCTCTATCGCTCAACCTACCTCCCATGCGATAATGTCTAACTACTTATCAGTACCGTCCGGTACCCCGGAGAAGACATGCTCTTTGCTACTAAACTACGTGCAAAATCAACTACCTTAAAACACAAAATTCAAAAAACAAAAAAAGAGATAAGGCTTATCTTATCAAGTCTCTAATTAACTCTCTAATCAAGTCTCAAAGCTCGGGCGCCAAAGTGTTACCATAAACTTATCAAAAAGATAATAAAAGCCATAAATAATTTGTACACTTTATTTTTCGGGACTCAATTTACGGCGCAAAGGCCAGAGTTCAAAATAATTAACAATAAAGAATTAACTATTGATTAAATTTAATTATAGACTTAATAAGATTTCAACATACACAAAAAATTGAAAGATAGAAAAAAATAAAGTTAAACAAGCACAAAATAAATTCTTAACACTTAAACAACAATGGCATTTGATAAGAAAAACGATACAATTTAACTCGCAAGCAGAAAAATTGTAACAACGTGTAAAAGGTCTCGGTATCTCCCATATTCATAAGCACCTCGGGTACAATTTCCGAGACCGGCGATACCCCCGCCAGAATTTTAGAAGGTCTCCGCTTCTTCGTGCTTCAAGGGCACTCTTAACCTCGCAACACTGCGAACAATCTTTTTCACCTCTATTGATGAGTAAGGTTAGCCTCCTGCCGAGCATATGTGCGAAGAGGGCTCGCAGTACTCATACTTATGAGTTATGAGTCATTATCAGGCCATTGGCCTAGGCTTCGGCCATAAGAGGAATAAGAGGAATTAATTAGGCAATTATTCAAAACGTTTTAGTTTATTTAATTGTACTCGTTAGGGGGACCAACCAACAACTAGTGTATTTTCAATTTGTTTGTTTGGTTGCCTTGATCTTAAATCCCTATCTGTTTTTCCGTTTTCCTAACTCCTGATTTTTCCTGGAGTACTTGTTCTTTTTTCCTAACAGTGTTCGCGCCGAACGACTTTTTTGTTATTACGCTTTGAGCCGTACATTTTACCACGTGTCTTCTTCCTACCTGCAGTTATCATCAAAAATTACCAGGCAATAATATTACAATTTCATAATATTTATTTGGATCTAATAGTTATTTATTATATCAGTGGGATAAAGGCATCATTAACATATGAATGCGTTGAGTTGCCCGACGAGGGCGTTAGCCCGAGTCGAGTAAGAGCATGAGTATGTTAATGGCATTTATCACACGTATATAATACAAAATTTTATCTATGACTGCCCAAAATTGAAAAAATTTCAATTTGAAAAATTACATAATTTTGACAGACCATCTTTTTTATTTAAAATCAGAGTAGCATGGTATTTTATTTAAAATCAGAGTAGCATCGTGTCTGCATAATTTATTTTCGTCATAGCAACTAAATAATTTGTACGTCAATAATTTTGTATTTTTAATATTTTTCCTTGATTTGTGGAGAAAAACCGGTAAATATTTGTGAAAGTATTCCGTTGGACATAAAAGAAGCTGCAACGAAGGTATTTTCTTCATAAAAAATAAAACTTTTGGTCATAAATATTGTCTTATCCCACTGAGTGCGATAATGAATTCATTATCGCACTCAGTGCGATAATAAACTTCATTATCGAACTCAAATGAATGATATAATAGGTTCTTATCCTAGCAGGATTAGATAAATATAATTATCTACTCGTATATAACTAAGAAGTATGGATTATTACATCCACAATTATAGTGAGTCAGGCTTAACATAGATAACAAATTATTTATAAATAAGTGGATAAGACAAAGGCATTTTATTATTTTTAATTAAATTATAAGGGACTAAGAGCCGTTTGTTCCTAATTGACTTAAACTTTAACAATAGTTTAAACCTAAAACTGCCATTGGTAACTAAGAAAATGTCTGGATTAAACCAAGCTTTAAAGTTTTAAGGCTAGACAGTGCAAATTGGCGTAAGTCAAGGATCCCCCGTTATTGAAAAGCTTTCTCTAAATTGGAGGATGAATATTTAGATTTTCGTATTGACATTACCAGTTTTATTATTATAAGTAGTTTTTCTGCATTTAATTAACGGAAAACAAAAAGACAAAAAATGGTATGAAAAGACCACTAAGAAAATTTAATATTCTAATTCCAACAGATTTAAAAAGCATACAACATATTATTTTTTTACTTTTCCTTTATAACACACATCTAAACTCCTGTTTTCATATTCATGTATGCATGAGTTCTGTACGAAAACCGAAAACATCTACTGTGCATGCAGTAACAGCCATAAAAATAACAAAGTGTGTGGTAGGGTAAATTAGTTTTATGAAAAACACCCACATAAAAAAATAATTATACAAATTTGCAAGATACAATTGCTTTAGTTTGGTTCGTGATTGGAAAATAATTTTAAATTTATGTCTTTATTCGTGTAACTAAATAAATACAGGGCCTGGTAAAAAGCACTGAGCAGTTTTAATGCAATAGCTTTTTAATTATTTACCTGAGATGAGTTATCCCTACATAATCTAAATCTAACAAAATCAGTATGTTTTTAATGTATCCTACTCCAAGCAATGTACTCCTGCACCCCAGCACAAAATTTGCAAATGTAGCAAGTAATATCTCTTGGTGGCAGTAGCGGATAGTGAGTTTTTAGGAGTAAGGGCTGCAGAAAAAATAACTCTAAATTAGTGAGAAAATCTTACGTTAATTTTATTAATGGCGGAAAATAAAGTCCATACGACGGTGGCTGCGATACAGTTAGCCTTCTGTATGAAAAAGGAAAATCCAACGTCGTAAGAAAATGTTTAATACCTGCAGGAGATAAAAATCTTTACTAGATTATCCTCAAAATGACATCAAGGATTTAATTCCCCTACTAAATTCGACAAGATATTTTGTCAAAATATTGTATGGTTGGCTATCATTTACAGGAAATTCGAATAAATTGTTTCACGTCTGTAAATCTGATATAAGAAATTTACCACCTACTGATTCATTTTATCAGTACATTTTGAGAGTTGCACGTCAAATAATTATTTGGAAAAGTACGACTATGATAAATCCAGAAATTCCCACAATTCATTTTGGATGGTGCTTGAAGGATAATTTGCTTATCCCATACATAAGTGTTCGTTCCAATGTAACTTACGATTGGATTGGAATGTATAATAGGTTGCTATTGTGAGTGTCAATGTATTAGCTATTAAACACTTGTAAATTGTTACAATTAAATTCATAAAAGTTACAATTTCGATTTTCATTTTCTATGTGATTTTCCTTTTATTTATAATTCGCCGTATTATTTTTGTCCTTAAGTTATAATAATAGATAAATAATATTATAATTACTTACATTAATGGTTTTGTTGCCTTTTTGTATTTATTCACGTATAACCAATAGGTAAGCGTAGGTAATACTGTAGTTACGCAGGTATTGTACACCATACACCCGTACTGCGAACTTCGAACACGCAACGAAATCCGACGGAGCGCTGTACAATGATAAATCATATTTTTTATAACAATAACGCTATGCAAGTAATTCTTGCACTAAAAACTTTTCTGCACACTTCATTCGATATAAGTGCGCATCTATGTGCAGTAGTTTCAAAAATACCTCGATGCTGAAGTTTAATAATAATAATAATAATAATAATAATAATAATGTTTGTTCCAGCTTCACCTACAAAACATAAACAGCACAGCGTGCAAAAACACAAAAACCTAATAATAATAATAACAACAATAATAGCTAAATGCTAACAGTAATTTGAAGCCAGAAATCGATGGCAATCAGATGACCACCTACAAAAGGGGTCCCTGCTCTACCTTACCACCGGATTATTTACACTACGGATTTCGCGTACGCTTTGTTTAAACAATTTATGTAGCATTTGTTAACAACAATTTCGAGATAATTTTGGCAGCATCGGAATTTAGAAAGAATAAGCTTTCCAACGGTTTGAAAACCATTGAGGAATATTAAAAAATATGCTTGTAAATGCGATGTGAACGTAAAATTATTCAATTTTCAGAATTAAAAAAAGTTCGAAAAAGTTATTATACATATACCGGGTGTCAATGAAACCTGGGGCACCCCTATTTTTTAAATTATATTTAAGATATCAAAATGAAATTTGGTATATGTAATATACTCTTTAAATGGCATTTGCTGACATAGGAAACAAGTTTCTGTCATTTCCGGTTTCGCCGGAATTGACAGCAACTTTGTTAGTTTAAATGGAGCACCCTTCATTCTACGTATGCTAGTATCAAGTTTGAAGCATTTTGATGACAAAGTAAATATTTATTAATCTAGGATGCCATGACCTGAGTAAAATGGAAGTCAGGGTGCTACAACACTCAAAATAAATTATTTTAGCACTTCAACTGTAGCAAGTCTGTCACTTTTTTTGCGCATTTCATTTGTTTCACTTGTTTTGAAACCCAGTGTATAGATTTAAATGTTTAAAATACGTTTTTTTGAACGGAGAGTGTTATTCCGAATTAAATTTTCATATTAATCCCGCGTTATTGGTATCAATAAAATCCTCGTTTTTAATATCCCAGTGTCCCACCCTAGTGCCATTTGAAAAAATAGAGTTATTCTCGAAAAATCATTTTTGCCAACTTTAGGTCATTCTAATACAGCAACTAAAATAGTTAAAGTTCTAAAACAATTTGTCTCGAGTGTTGGGGCACCTTGACTTTCATTTTGCGTAAATCATGGCACTCTAGATTAACTTCTGCAAATATTTACTTTGTCATCAAAATGTTTCGAACTTGATACTACCCTAGGTAAAATTGAATGAAGATTCCAAAAGTGTATAAATATATAGGGTGTTCCATTTAAAATAATAAAGTTGTTGTCAATGCCGGCGAAACCGGAAGTGACAGAAACTTGTTTCCTATGTCAACAAATGCCATTTAAATATACTGTTATGGTAGTGCTCTTTTAAAAGATTTTATTTAAGTTTAATTTATTTATTTTTAAGCCCACATTCAATATTTAAAATTATCCCTTGCTTTGCTCTTTAATGTACTTAGTTGTTTGCATTGCTCTTATCTCAGGTCGTTAAGTAGGTTCCTTGTTTGTTATTTTTCTAAGTTTATTTTTAGCCAAATTTACTCAAATAATTATAATGCAGATTTTTATTATTGTTTTTCCCTATCAACCCTGCCTTAAAATTAACTTAACATTATCCTTTAAACTCACTATGTATTCTTGGCTCCCTTTTCTTTTCCAAAAAATTTCAATCTTCCCCAAATTCCAAAATTCCAATTTTCCCCAATTAACAAAATTCCAATCTTCCTCTGTTCTTCTTGTCCCCACTCTAAATTGTCCCCCTTTTTGACTTTCTCCCTCTCGAACTTCTTCTGTTGAATTTCTTCTGTTGATCCTCTCCTACTAGAACTGCTCTCTCACTTAACTGCTTGAAGCTCAATCTTTATTTTTCGTTTCTTCAAAATTCACCCTCCTTTTACTGAACACTGGTTCCTTTTGATTTAACTTTTATTCAAAATTCACCCTCCTTTTACTGGACACTGGTTCCTTTTGATTTAACTTTTCTTCTCAAAATTCACCCTCCTTTTACTGGACACTGGTTCCTTTTGATTTAACCTTTCGTAATTGATTATTTCTCGAATATTTACTCTTTTTATGGGAGCAATCCAACTTTGATGTTGCTTCGTCGATTACCAATTTTCAACTAACTATTTAATTTGTTTTTTCTGTTTCCTGGATATTTTTATCCCCATTTGTTTTCCACTTTTAAAATTATTTACAACGTTTCTAATAGTAACTTATTTTACATTTCTATAACTACAAATTTAGCTAATTATTACTAACAAAAATCATAACAATAACTTATTTACATTTCCACATAACTTAAATCTAATCTAGCTATCTTAAAATTATATTACAATTTTTTTAATAATTTAAAATCTGCATTACTTATATTTGGCAAAAATAATATTTTTCTTTTATAAATTAAACAAACAACTTAACCTTAATTATATACATCCAATTAAATATCATCTCAATACATATACCAAATTTCATTTTGATATCTTAAAAAATAAGGTTTCGTTGGCACCCGGTATATACAGGGTGATTCAAATTCGCGTGTATGCATGGGGATCTTGGAAACGGTAAGAGATAGAGAGTCGGTTAAATGGGGGCAAAGTTGCGTAATCAAAGGACCAACAATGTCCATTTCAAAAATCAAGGCTAACTTATTCGGTTTTTGAAATATGTGAAAAAAACTAAAATTTTGGAGAATCGTTTTTATTTAATTTTGGACTTATTTGAGGAGATATTGGAAAACGGAAAACACTTTCTCAAGATATTGTATCATGTACCATAAGGTCTTGCAGAAAATAGAACAAAAAATTCAGGTCCGTATTTAAGAAAATAAACTTGACGATGACCCTAAAATACGAAACGTTGCATCAAAAATGTATTTAAGCTATTCGATAGAGGATAAAAAGTGGCCATGAGAAAGTGTTTTCCGTTTTTTAATATCTCCTCAAATAAGGTCAAAATTAAATAAAAACGATTCTCCAAAATTTTTTTTTAACCGACTCTCTATCTCTTACCGTTTCCAAGATCCCCATGCATTCACGCGAATTTGAATCACCCTGTATAGTACCTAAAATCAAGTTTTTTGGGACGAATCATTGCTGTTTTCGGACGAGGCGAAGCCGAGTCTGGAATAGCGGATGAGTCCCAAAAAACTAGAATTAAGTTCGTGTTACAAACAACATTTTTTTGTTAAAGCTCCCAAAAACAGATTCAAACTTTTTATTATGTATGATTAATGTGATCAGAGCACATGTCACTATAGTAGTACGCAAAAGGTTGCTATGGCAACTTTTAGGTACTAGGCCGAAAATATAGCATTTTACGGACTTAAATGAGTGTCACTATAAATAGTAACCAGACTTTTTGGGATTGAGTCCAGAAAGGACTCATTTTACGGACTTAAATGAGTCCGTAAAATAGCTGCTTTTGGGAGCATGTACAAAAATAGTTATTTATGTTACAAGTACAAAATATAGGACTTTTTTGGACGAGGTTTTCAGTATGTTTCGTCTTCGTAAAAGTTTTCTTTGTTAAGAATCCCAAGGTGACCCAATTCACGCGTATTTCATCGAGATATGATGTCATATTGTTTAGGTTGATGGAGCTCTTCGTTCGGGGAATCTCCTGGACGCGAGGCTATGTCAGGTGACACGGCTTAACGTCGTCCGTATGTTTCATCTCCCTCTGCAGTACGTGGCAAGTCTTCGATCATAGCGGACGTTTTTGGCCTAAGACGGGGGTGCAACTTCATTATTTTCCGTTTGTATATTTACACCACTGAGAAGGCTACTAACTTTCGTAGTTCTCTTGGATAAATTGTTACGGCATAAGTCCGGATAATCCCAGAGAATTCCATATACTCCCGGAAAGAGATAGTTTTGTGTGAAAGTTGTGAAAAGTTGGCTAAAGTGTCGTTCACGCAAGTTTCTCATTTGAGGGATTAAAAAAACCCAAAGCCTAAGGAATATTCTTCGTTTGTCTTGCACCCGCCTTCCCGGAAAAGGGACACCATCTCCTTTGCCAATCACCATCAACGTCCGCCACGTTACTCCCTGTGTCAAGCAAGTACTAACATCTCGCCAGGTAATCTACTTCCTTTTTGCTGCTCCTGCTTTGTCGTTTGTGTTTTCAACATTAGTTTGAATTTCTACACTGAAAGTCAAAAAAAGTGGCCACCCTTTAGTACATGCAGCTTACAGTCGATTTTCTTAGAAGTGTGAATTTAAAACGCGCTTCTTAATTTTTGTCAAATTTTGTTGATATGAGTGTTATAAAGGTGTGTTATAAATAAATAATGCATATAACTAGTGCTGATGCCGCACGCATCGTTGCTCTTATACATTAAAATAAATATGGGGTGGCCACTTTTTTTGGCTTTCAGTGTACGTTTGCCTCTTGCTTTTAAATACTGTTCAGTTTAGAGTTTAATGAGTATCGCCTTTTTAGTATTTTTGTGTCTTGTTTGCAACCTGTATTTTTGAAGTAGTAGATTGCCGGTCTATCTGTTTTGTCTGGCGGCATTGTAAGAAGGCTTTGTGAATCGCCTTTCGGCGGATTTTATGTTCACATAGTAAAGATTGAGGGCCGCTGACAAACCAGTTGACTAGTTGTGTCATTGGTTTTGCGTTTGAGTAAAGACTTGTGTTCGGATTATAGTTCAAGGTTTAAGTCAACTTAAGATATTATTTTGTGTTTGGTTGCATGTGTAAAATTTAACGGTGCTTGTTGAATTGTTAATTTAAGATTTGTTGATCATATGTTTTGCCTGGGAATTGAGGGGCTAAGCTTGTAAATGTTTTGCAGTACTTAACGTATAAATGTAGTACCCGTAACGTAAGTGTAGTTTTATTATTTCTTTTAACGTAACAATATTTTGATTGTCACCCCTTTTGTGTAATTTCTTGTATTCATTTTCTTGCCTTTTGATCCATTACATATTTCATTGTCAATTTAGTTTGGTCTTGATGTTATTTGGGTTCAATGTTCCCCGTGAATATTTTGTGTATTAGTGTATTGGTAAAGATTTATGTATACAGAGTTAGCCTGCCTGCAAGTTTAAGCATTTCAGTAAGTGAGTAATTTTCAGTTAAGCAAGGTAAGTCATATCTTGCGGCAGAATGCAGCTACGATCCCCCTTTGTCGGAACCCTATGGAAATCTTCTGTGGTGGGTTTCCTTCTTTTAGACCTTTGGGTGAAATGGGTAAAATATCACAGTGGCGCCCTTTCTACTGTTTACGATCTTTTCTCTTGGAGGGTTTTTAAGTGTTTTGAACCGCCCCTTCTTCACTGCTAGTCTAGCCGCGTGCCACCGATTTTGACATCGCTATGTAAAGTCGTAGTGCAGAATAAGTACGTGACATAAAATAACTTAAAGAGATAACAACAGGGCCGTAGCCAGAACCAAATTTTTGGTAGGGCTATTAGTTTTTTTACCAGGGCCCATATCCTCATATTGAAAGATACTGATATTTGATTTTCCAGGGACGTTGTAGATTATTTTTTTTTACGTTTCATGCCGACATGCTTAATATGCATACAGGGTGTCTCTAAACCTACTGCCATAAATTTACCAGCCGATTCCTGACGCAAAAATAAGTCGAAAATGTCTATAAAACTTTTGTCCTAAACAGCTCCATGTGGAAGCTACAAGTCTTTGAAAATGGTGTTGAAAAAACGGAAAACAATTGCATTTTAAAAACGGTTTGAGATAAAAAATTGAAATTTTGCAGGCGGTCTAACCTATTGAAGGTATAAACTTCCTACTACTTTTTTTTGTAAATTAACCAGGGGAGGCTCGAATGGGGGTTATCACATTTTTCTTGTAACCCGTTTTTCTTAACCTTTTGTTTTTTCCATTTTAGTTTACAGATTTGTATTCCCTGCTGCCTAATTAACAAAACAGGTTCTCTTGTTTCGACTCGCCTGGACTAACCGTTTCCTATAAAATTCAGGTTTTCTGTTTGTCTAAGTGTAAAATGCAGTGCTTGTGATTTTAAATTCAAATCAATAAAAATCATGTGATAGAATAGTAGGAAGTTTATACTTTCAATAGGTTAGACCGTGCAAAATTTCGATTTTTTATCTCAAACCGTTTTTAAAATGCAATTGTTTTCCGTTTTTTCAACACAATTTTCAAAGACTTGTAGCTTCCACATGGAGCTGTTTAGGACAAAAGTTTTATAGACATTTTCGACTTATTTTTGCGTCAGGAATCGGCTGGTAAATTTATGGCAGTAGGTTTAGAGACACCCTGTATAGCTATAGCCCATATACCTACTCTTTATTTATTATATCGCCATTTATTTTGTTTTGTTTTCTGAAGAATGGAACCAAATTGCGCATTTAACATGTTTTATTATACAGTGTGTCCCCGGATTGAGTTCACTATAGGTATAATCGACAAAAAATTTGAGAATTTCATTTTCATGTTTTGGGATTCCGCCCTGCTTGGTCTGAAATGAATTTTAAGCAAATTTTTAGTTTTTTAAAAATTAATACGGCCATGAAAAATGTGAAAAAACTATTTTCTATTCAGGAAAAGTGCCTTTTCAGTCAATAATACGGTAAAATGATATTGGGAAAAGTTGTTCAGAATATGAAATTATGGCTCTGTGCAAAATTTCAAAAAGATCAGCTCAAAAAAAAACGTAAGTTTCTAACATAGTAATTTTGCACAGAGCCATAATTTCATATTCCGACCAACTTTTCCCAATAATATTTTGCCGTATTATTGACCGAAAAGGCACTTTACCTGAATAGAAAATAAAGTATGATCAAAATTTCTGTTCATCAAGTATGGCCGTGGAAGTGCAAACCAACGCCTTTAAAATTGGCTTACATATAATATTAAATGTGACAGCTGTCAAAAATTTTGAAGTAAAGATATTTGAGCCAATTTTAAATGCGTTGGTTTGCACTTCCACGGCCATACTTGATGAACAGAAATTTTGATCATACTTTAGTTTTTTCACATTTTTCATGGCCGTCTTAATTTTTAAAAAACTAAAAATTTGCTTAAAATTTTTTTCAGACCAAGCAGGGCGGAATCCCAAAACATGAAAATGAAATTCTCAAATTTTTTGTCGATTATACGTATAGTGAACTTGTAACGTACCGCCAGTCCGAAATTGCCTTTGTAATTAATCTGTGAATAAAATTAACATTATAAAGTCCCGTACAGGCGTACTCAAACGGAAATTTTAGCTTGGGCGTTATCAACCCACCTGCGAGGCCTACGTGACCAAATAATCTTGGCCCCGTGCCAGGCCAACTAGAAAACCTGGTGGGGAAAGAGTATAAAAGGCGTAGTAAATTCGTATTCAAAAACAGAGAACCGCCGGACTCCAATCCGAACCTAGAACCCCTCTGAGATCTTGTAAATCGGCTCGAGTAGAGCTGACGCACAACCCCGTTATTCTGCCCTGTGAATCGGCTCGCACAGAGCTGACAAACAGGCCCCTGATCCCGCTGTCCACCAGGTCCGTAAACCGCCGTAAATAAGGACGACGTAAACCGACACGAACCACGTACCTGTACCGAGGATACGTGTCCGAGGAGACCCAGAAACCGCTGGGCCCCAGGTACGAATATTCCGTGAAGAACCGGCAAGAATAAAAGCACGCTAACCTAAGGGTGTCACTCACCTACAGCTGTCAGCAACACGTGGTAATAAGCGATTCCTTCGCTAACCTGTAACCTACACGGGCACTGCTCGCGTCACCAGGTATCCATTAATTACACAGACTAATAGGCACCCACTCCGAACCACTAATAACTAACTTATAATTAACCATTTCAAGTGTATTTATGTTAACAGCAAATTTCCAAGGCACCGCCATTTTGCTGAAGGCACAACCACAAAACCAGCCTCACGCCAAAACGTCACAGAGGCCGAAAGACCTGTCAGTCGTTAACCAAATTTCCGAAGCAACCAGTCGCGCGCCGCTGTACCGGCAACCGGTCGAACAGCGAAAGCAACTGGGAAGAATACGTTGGAGTTATGTTGTTTAATTGTAAATAGTTGTGTTTAGAGTTAAAGTCAATTTATTTCACCTGTGGATTATTATTTGTTTTATTAACCAGAATTACATTTTATTATTTATTATGTTCAACAGAATTACCTTATTATTTATATATTATTAAACAATTTTATGAACAGTTTCTGTGTTGTAATTTCAAGCTTCGTTACTGCTACAATCACCCTGGAATTCTTCTGAGCTAACCCGAGCACATATAACCCCAAGTAGGGGGTTACAAACTCAATCTGGGGACACACTGTATAATAAAGTACTTAATATTCTTATATGTATTTATAAATTTGATAGGTACTTAAGCACTAAACATTAAAAGAATCTTGTTTCTTTGGCATTTGGCATACGTGTGTACAAATATTATAAGAAACAAAATGAAAATAACCGAAAGTTTTCAAAGACTTGTTAGAATATCTATACCTACATAGGAACGCATACAAATAGGTACAAAAATAGAAACAAATAAAAAGTCAAGACATAAATAATATGAATGAAACTAGAAAACTAAAAGAGTTGCAATTTTATTTGTTTACGATTGTGGAATTTCATTAAAAATGACTCCATGTCGAGGGACTCTGTTCTTCGACTTTCAAAAGCGTCGGCGCATCACATTCGCTAACGAACTTATTCCGCTCATGAACGGCGGCTTAGCGGTAGGCAGGACAGGACTGTGCCCGTTTGGCAAAGTTTAATGTTTACAGAACATAAAACTTGTCAAACAACTGTAACTTTCAGGAATTTTTGATTAAACACTAACGAAGTTTTTTACCAGGGCTCCGCCCTGGCCAGCCCCCCTCTAGCTACGGCCCTGGATAACAAGTACAATAGTGAAATAGACATTTTAAGATAGGTCTACACTAACTCAAGAAAAATGTAAAGTAATGAGAGTATGAGAATCTCGATGCAACTTAAAATTAGAACTAACCACTAGCTTACGAAAAATAGAATTTGTAGAGGTTGACAAGTTGGTTTATTTATTTAAGGTGGGTTTACAACTAAGCCAAGAGAAATGTAAAATAATGAGAGCATGAGAATCTCGGCCCAACTTAAAATTAGAACTAACCGCTAGCTTAAGGAAATAGTAGAGGTTGATGAGTTTGTTTATTTGGGTGCTAGAATGTCAAATACATGTGAAGAAAAAATTGAAATAGATTGAAGACTAATAAAAGCGCCGGAGCTTTAAAACAGTTACTAATGGCAGAACAACTATCTCAAAACGGTAAGTTCTGAATTTATAAAAGAGTGCTGAGACCAACAGGAATATACGGCTGTGAAACTTGGGTCTTAAATAGCGAAACACAAGAAAAACTGTTAAGATGGGAACGCAAAATATTGACAAGAATATTAGGAAGAAGAAAAACTGGAAACGAGTATTAGAGAAGAACAAATAAAGAGATGTATGAAATACACATATACAGAGTGTCAACGAAACCTGGGGCACCTCCCATAAATTTTTATTTTTTAAGATATCTAAATGAAATTTGGTATATGTAATATACTCTTTAAACGGCATTTGTTGACATAGGAAACAAGTTTCTGTCACTTCCGGTTTAGCCGGAATTGACATCAACTTTGTTATTTCAAATGGAACACCCTATATATTTATACATTTTTGGAATCTCCATTTAATTTTACGTATGTTAGTATCAAGTTCGATACATTTTGATGACAAAGTAATTTTTTGCAGAAGTTAATCTAGAGTGCCATGACTTACGCAAAATGAAAGTCAATGTGCCCCAACACTCGAGACAAATTGTTTTAGAACTTTAACTATTTTAGTTGCTGTATTAGAATGGCCTAAAGTTGGCAAAAATGATTTTTCGAGAATAACTCTATTTTTTCAAATGGAATAGGGTGGGACACTGGGATATTAAAAACGAGCGTTTTTCAAGGATTTTATTGATATCCATAACGCAGGATTAATATGAAAATTTAATTCGGAATAACACTCTCCGTTCAAAAAAAAACGTATTTTGGACATTTAAATCTAGATACTGGGTGTTAAAACAAGTGAAACAAATGAAATGCACAAAAAAAAGACAGACTTGCCACAGTTGAAGTGCTAAAATAATTTGTTTTGAGTGTCGTAGCACCCTGACTTCCATATTCGCAGGTCATGGCATCCTAGATTAATAAATAAACTCTTCTGCAAGTATTTACTTTGTCATCAAAATGTTTCAAACTTGATACTACCATACGTAAAATTAAATGGAGATTCCAAAAATGTATAAATATACGGGGTGTTCCATTTAAAATAACAAAGTTGATGTCAATTCCGGCGAAACCGGAAGTGACAGAAACTTGTTTCCTATGTCAACAAATACCATTTAAAGAGTATATTACATATGCCAAATTTTATTTAGATATCTTAAAGAATAAAAAATTTATGGGGGTGCCCCAGGTTTCGTTGACACCCGGTATAAGCAGCTAACTATAGACAAGGTAATAAAAGCGAGAAGACTGCAGTGGCTGGGTCACATTAAAAGAATGGCAGAGGGAAGGGTATGGATAGCCTGGAGAAAGCCAAGTTACAAGAAAAGGAGAGGAAAACCAAGAAAATGATGGCAAGAAGGTATTACAGCAGACTTGGAAGAAATGGATGTGAGAAACTGGAAAAGCGAGGCATCCAACAGAAAAAAGTGAAAACAAATAACGAAGCTGTGAGCCTAAATGGCCTGTACAAAAGTTTAATATACATATAAAGAAAAAAAAAAATCAACTGGAGATAAATAGATAGGTGGTCATTACTTGGGCCCTCGTTTGCCAATCCATTTATTCGGAAACGCTTTGTTTAAATGTTGCCCCAATTCAACAAAGTTTAGGTAAACAAACCATCAAAACTGATGATTAGAAGAATGAATTCGGCAAGAAGTCTATCCCCCTCTTCCAATTTATTGAAAACGTCAAAGAACTGCGGTGAATGGCGAGCAATTTGAACAAATTTGATTTTTCTTTGTACCAAATGTTTAATTTTATTTAACAAATTTTACAGCTTTGATATTTTTTCAAAATTTTTAATTATGACCCATACCCTAATTTGGATAGGCCGCAGAGTTAAAAGAAGTACAACTTATTTAATCAGGTTAAAATATGGGTTGCGATTCGATGACGTTCTCCCTTTGAAAAACGAATTTAAAACAATCGATCGCTTTAGATCGCTTAATAAATCCCTCAAGGTGTTCCAGCTTTTTCGTAAAAAAATATTTTAGGGGCACATGGTATATGTATTTAGATCTTCCTTCTAACCTTAAATATGCATTCCTGTATAAAATTTTAAAATTGGACGCCCTCAACCCCTCAAGCAAAGACGAAAAAGAAATATCGTTTTAACGAACCAGATATAATAAACAATCTTTTTTTATATATTTATGCAGGGTGTTAGTAAATGAAGCAGTATAATTTATACAGGTGAATATACATTTTTATTAATGAACCTTTATACTCGGCAGAGATCTTTATGTAAACTCGACGAGTATTTTCCATTACTCTTGTTTAAAATCCGCTCATTAGAGGTCCTGCAACCGATAATTACACCGTACGCCTTCAAAAATAGCGCCTCAATAACCGCGCCTCCAAAATAGCGCCTTCAAAAACAGCGCCCGGCAAAAACAGCGCTCGTCAAAAATGTCGCCATCAAAAATGTCGCCACCAAAAACGTCGCCTAGAAATAATAGCGCCGACCAAAAAATGTTGTCGGTAAAAATGTCGCCAGAAAATAATAGCGCTGATCGAAAATGTCAGCGGTAAGATTGACGCTTTCAAAAATAGCGCTACATCATTTTCTTGTCTTGCTATTATATTATCTACGTAATAAAGAACTAAACAAGAAAACGGCATACCTACAAGTTAATATTCTGAACACTTTTAATAGGACTATTTATTGTTTGCAAGGAATATTCTAAATCTAATAATATTGACGAAAGTATGTTGGCGACGTTTTTTTGATTGGCGCTATAATTTTTGGATAATATTTTTTTATGTCGATATTTTTAACCGACGCCGACGTCGTAATATACGGGCAGTATTTTTGAAGGCGACATTTTTGATCGGCGCTATTATTTTCGGGCGACGTTTTTGATGTCGACATTTTTACCCGACGACGTTATTGATGGCGACACTTTTGGCGAGCGCTGTTTTTGCCGGGCGCTCTTTTTGAAGGCGCTATTTAGGATGCGCGGTTATTGAGGCGCTATTTTTGAAGGCGCTATTTTGTACGTATCCCGATTTAAGCTACCACACAATACAAGTATCTATAAGTAAAAGTATTCGTCATGTAAACACAACGATGTTTTATGATAAAAATCACGTAAATGTGCCTTATCGATTACAACACGTCTACCAGGCTAATTTAAATAATATTAGTACAAAAAGGTTGTCATGTATACGACAAGGTGTCTACCAAATAAAAACATTCTATGCCAAGGCCTTCTTGATTTATTAATAAAAATTGATATATCTTAGTAGGCGTTCGACTACGAACTAAGGCATGTTTGGTCATGTTTTTTATCTCCAGATTCACTTGCATAAATTATGCTGCTTCATTTACTAACAACAGCATATTTTGACCAAATGCAACATTTAAATCATTCCTTGAGGATATCGGTTTAAGATAAATACGAAGCTAATACTTATGTTAATTTAATTTTATTGCCATTAATTGAGGCAAGGCAAATAAACGTTATAAATAACTAAAATGGATTAATAACTGATAATAGTGATAATGATAATAAAACGACTGTCGTCTTCTCCACAATTTAATAAAATAACTTAATATTACTTAAGCTACACACAATTGCATGTTTCGGCCATAAAATTAAAATTAATAAAGGCCATCTTCGGGCTAAAAAATTGTACAAAAAATGTGAGTATACATATTATAAAATGTGGGTTCTAATAACGACTAACCAAAGTAGTTTAATAGCTATTAAGACAACAAGTGTTTTATAGAAGGTTTAAAAATTAAGGTCGTAGTTCAAATCCGAGCGAACGAAGTGAGCCGAGGATTTGATAGACCGAGATTTTTAAACTATAAAACACGAGTTATCTTCAAGATTTTTTCTAACACTAATATCCGCTAATATCAGACATTTTCTTTCACTAATATATTATTAGAAATTTTAATAAATTATTATTTGAGACGTGTCATAATACACAAAATGCGAAGATTGCTAGGCAACGACGTATTTAAAGGCCTATAAAATACGTTGTCATTGATGGCGTATTTTATAGAGAAAGCGTATTTTAAAGGAAACATAACAAGTGAGCTCTTATGCACCATAGAAACAGTATAAGATATTAGTGTTAGAAAAAGATAATAAAGGTATACATACAGCCTTCGTAATATTACAACACTGGGAAAAGAATGAAATGGTAAGTTTACTTGAAATATAATGCGATGCATAACCGAATATAACACTCGAATATAACGTATAAAGGTAACCAAGTCGAAAAAATTGTAAAACGTGAATAACCGAGTAAACCTCAGTCAGTGTATCAACAAATAAAATTTGAGAAATTGAAAAATAATTATTTAACAATCATGTCAATATTAAAACCATACTTTCATGAAGGTTCGTTGTTGTTGTTGTATTTAGAATTAATTTGACAGAAAATAAATTTTCAGAAGTAATACCACAAGTGACTAGAATTTTACGGGCAATTTTTTTGCGTTCATGAACACGACTGCTTGCAGCACGAGTGACGATTTTCTAAAGCAACAAGCAAGAGTGATCGTGATGGCAAAAATTGCCTGTAAAATTCTAGTCACGAATGGTATTCGGAATGACAATTCCTCGAATTATAATGAAATTATTGAAATACTTGTCACTCTAAAAATTTTGACAGACGTCGTCTCTAAGCAACGCTGCTAGTCGTAAAATTTCCGCGGAAATTTCACTAGTAGTGAAATTTCCAGTATAATTCGATTGTGATTTTTTCAATTCACCAAAATACTGTGATTTAATTGGATGACAGATTATGAGTGGAATTGTCACTCCAATTTTTTAATGCAGATTTTTATTATATTTTCAACCCTATCAACCCGACTTATCTCTATCTTAAAATTATGGTTGGCAGTCACTATATTATACAAGAGTTCCAAAATTATTTTCAAGTCCTCTTCTTTTCCAATAAGTATTATCGCACCCCCAAATCCAATTTGCCTCTACTTCGAATCCAGTTTCAAATTGCCTCTGCTTCGAATTCAGTTTATTTCCAATATTCCAATCCAAACCAATTTCACTTCCAGATTAAATTATTGTTTTACTTGTTTACCGAATCAGTAATTGATTCTTATTATCTTTAACATTATTTCAAGTTAAATATTTGGTTGAGATTTAATAATTTGGGACGAGCAAACCTATTTGGTTCTTGCCCGTTCAAATGCAAATTATAATCTCTAATTTATCAATTTGTTTTTCTTCGTAGCCAAGATTTTTTACATAAAATGTTTCACTATAACAACCATATTTACAAAATTTCTATGATTACCAATTTTAAATTTCTATGACAACTAATTTAGCTAATTATGTATACTCTAACAATAATTATAACAATAACTTATTTACATTAACAACTTAAATTTAATCTAGCTACTTAAAATTTATGTTACAATTTTTTATAATGAAATCTGCATAAATAATTTTTAGAAAATAACCTTCATTAACAAATTACAAGTAACAGAATCTCCCAATCATAACATCCATTCATCATTTCAATATGTACAAGCGTAGTACAAACGTGTTCATAAAAAGGTTATTTAAGGAGAGAATGGCAACAAGGTACACTTTTTGGAAATTCTAGGAGATACGCAAGAGAAATGATACCTAACAGACACAGTGACTGTTACGAGAGGAGTTAAGCAGCTAATACTTAACAAAATGAATAAAGGTAAAGGATTAGTTCGATGATAATTTCACGAGCAATAAGAAGAAGATGGGCAAAAAAAGAAAATAGGCAGAAGTAAAAGAAGAAACGGAATGGAGGAGAAGCTGGAAGGACGAAAAGAAAATGTTAAGGAAGTAAGAAACTTCTATCAATGAGTTGAGGTATGGTAACTCAAAATTGGCACCTTCAACAAAACGAAAGCTACCACTATAATCAAGCAATTTGTGACTGCCAAACATTTGGAAAACAATAGCTAAACATTTTATATTGTTTTGATGTGCAGGTTAGTTGACATTGAAGTTTATAAACCCCACAGATAAACCCAATGGTCAATTTAAATGAGCAAGGACGTCGAAAATTAATACTCGAGGTTTTTAATCGGGTTCCAAGAATTAGTTCGCATAAGGCTGCAGACGAACTTTCAATGTTTGGTATAGGTAAAACACAGTATATAGGTAGTGGAAGAAGTTATTTAAGAACAATAAAAGCATTGAAAATTGAAAGATTGAAGCGGAAAAGTGAGATCTAAGTTGAACGACGTCAAAATTGCAAGAATTGTGAAGTTAGCAAAGAAAAATTTTGTTTCTACTCGTGTCCTTGCCGAAAAGGTATCGAAAAAAAAATAATATCGGTTGTTTTAAAAAGATAGATGCTCCAAAATCTACTCCAGAATAGATTCAAGCGCTGGAACACTTTAGTTTCTAACGATAGAATGGGTGGCACTAAACAAACAGGTAATTTATGACGAGGAATCATATTTTTCATTTTCAAGTTATAAGATCGGATCTAAAAAGGGGTTTTACGCTACTGAAAGGCAAAATGCAAATCCTGATATGCGTTTTAAATTCCGTAATCGCCAATTGAAGCTTAGAATAACAAGAATGTTAACAGAATTTGATCGTTTCTACTTTGAGAGACTCTGCCGTAACAACCGCACGAAAATTGTCGAAGCTACACATTTCCTTATCCGTCATTAAATAATGAAGTATTTTACATACATATGTATTAATTTCCATTGTTTTATTTACTACAAATAAATACGTTTTAAATTTTGGTGCCAATTTTTAGTTACCATACCTTAAAACGGAGAAACGAGGTTTTCACCGTAGAGCAACTTACATTAAAGACAAAGAATGATTTCTATCCCTGATCACATTACAATCAGATTCGCCAAGTTAATGTAAAATTTGGCAGGCAGTTTTATGATTAGTTTGCCTTCGGTTGCCAGATGGCGCTAGCACTGCACGAGCAGAAGCGACCCTGAAGTGCTTGGAATCATACAAATCAGCTGATTCTAAGCACTTTAGAGTCGCGTCTGCTCTTACCAAGGCCCGCTGAATTAATATTGCATATAAGGCCTGCTCACTTCATTTAGCCAAGACGCAATTAGAAAGGACGATAGCGCCATTTGAGGTGAACTATACATTTCTCACTTAAAAAATGTATAGTTCACCGCAAATGGCGCCATCGTCCTTTCTAATTGCGTTTTGGCTAAATGAAGTGGACAGGCCTTATATCAGGGTGTATACACCCTGCCTTATATGCAATATTAATACAGCGGGCCTTGCTCTTACTATGGTGGCGCCGCCTTGCAACCGAAGGCAAACTAATCTTAAAACTGCCTGCCAAATTTTACATTAACTTGGCGTATCTGATTGTTATGTGATCAGGGCTTCTATTAAGAGAATTAAATAAGAAAGGGAAAGACGGACGAAATATTCCGGCATGTGTTAGATAAAGACGCGACAAGTCCTCTAAGTAGCCGAAGAAACAGCAAAAAATTAGAGGAAGCAAGCTAAGCCTAAGCTCCAGGCTATCATGCAGTAAAAGCAGTAATGATGAAGATAAAAAGATAATAAAATTCCTGATAAATACTATTACTAGTGACAGAAATCATCAAGGAGGGAATAATGCTCTACAAAAAGAATCGTAAGATTGGAAGTTTTTGAGTAGGGGAAATGGCAGTTATAAATAGCTGATATAAATCGAAAAACAAAAAAAAATCAGTGAACTATCAGGAGGTTGCTAGCTGGATGTTTTGTATAAAATGTTAATCATTAAATTTTACAATAGGGTAATAAAGGAAACGCGAGAATATTAGTGTGAGTTTCGAGAACGAAGGGCAGTTTTAGCGATTAGAATTTCCAACCAAACAAATTCCGAACAACACCTATGCACAGAAAACAAATTTGTGCATGTTATTTCTAGATTTCAAAAACGTACGTGTATAAACCGGGAAGGTAATGGTTGAGTGGAAAAATTTTTGATAGATATTCTTTCATAATTTGAAACTGTTTAAAATGGAATTCCATTTAGGCGGATGAGATAGTATTGTCAACGAGATAAAGAAATGAACTACAAAGGGTTTTTGAAAGATTAGAATAAAAGGCGAAAGAATAAATAAGGATACATTAAGAATAATAAGGATAGGTAAATGCCAAAGAAGCACAATATAAGTTGGAAGCAGTTAGTAATTGTGTGTCATATTGACAAAGAAAAATAAAGAAAAGGTAAAAAGAGATAAAAGGATACTTAAATGAAATATATGTCCAAGAAGTTTGTCAAAAGGCAAACGCCTCGGCGAGGAGAGAAATTAAACCGAAGGGGGTATAAAGAAGGAAAACGGAGTTATGAAAATGAATGGGAAGTCCAGTAACCCAAAATTGGTGAGGTTGAAGGTAGTGAATGAGATAGTTGCGAGATGGTATCTAGGTAAAAACACACGCTAGGGTGAGGTACAGCTTTCAAAAAAGTAGGTACATACTTATGGTTTGATACAGCACTAAGAGCCCTAAATAGTTTGGTCTACCGAATCAAAAAGAGAAAACCGTAGACAGAAGATGTTATGTATTAATTTTTCGAAGACTCTCACGGTTAGTGTATGTACTAAGGAAACGTCTTCGATTGGGACCGCGTCATTGGTGAGATAGAAAAACTCAACGTTTCGCCCACTTTTTTAAGGGGCTTCTTCAGGAGGAAAAGGGAGCACTAAAAGAGCACGGTAATACAACGTGTCAACCACGCCAGAGGCGAAACTCTTTTAGCAAGAGGCAGAAGGGTAACGGTAACTCAACTTGTTGAAGAGAAACAGAAAAGGCAGCGAAACCAATAATGATAGCTAACTCGTGCTCCAAAACGTTGCCTTCTGTAATTGTGTTTTAATATACTATTCTGAATTTTCCAATTTTTATTGCAAATTCTCAGCTGAAGCTGTTTGCCCATATTTTAAATAAGAATCAATATAGATTGAAGTAACGGTTACGTAGCACTTATAGGAAGTAAAAGGCATTATAGTGTAAAATAGAATTATTCAATAACATCTTTTCTATTTGGTTGATTGTCCTTGTACGCAATTTCCTAAAGGCCATATGTAATCCGAGCACTTCCACTTAAATTTAATATTCAGAGTTTGTCCCTGTAAGTACAAGCAAACGTTGAGTGTAATTGACACAGTTGAAGGATCAATCGATAATTCGCTTGAAACGTATTAAACTTCTAAGCGTAAAGAACAGCTACATTAGTTACAGGAACCAAATGTGAAGATCTTTCTATTTCTACCCTAATAAATCCTATTTGAAATTTGAAACATAACAGTGGGTTTGTTCTATTTCGTACCAGCTGTTCGATAATTTCGTATGCGAAACCACTTTTTGGTAATAAATGTTCGAAATTAAGGAATCTAGGATTAGTTTGTTTGTGTGCTGGACTCAGAATTAGCATAGGAGTAGCAGATATATCCACGAATCTCACAGAGTAGGCGGACGTACAGTTGAATAGGTCGCCGTGGTTTAGTTGGGATAGAGTTTGATGTGGAAAACGATTAAGTACGGGAAAGGGGACATAAAATCTAAACCCGATCGTTTACTCACTTAGCTATTCCATTCTTGGGTGACAAAAGTGTAAGCCAAAGCTGACTGCTAATATCCTTAGGATACCTCACTCCAACTATCATCTTATAAACTCGAAACTTTACTGACCTCTTGAATAATGCATATTTTAAGGTACGTATATTGTGGGAGGCGAAAATAGCTTTAGATTAAATGTAAATTCGGTTAAGATAGGTCTCCCCAATTTTGACGCTGTTAGTTAATCATTAATAATTAGTAAAGTAAATATGTCAGTGCATATGGGGCGTCTGTTTACCATGAAAGAGAGGAATTTGTAACATCTCGAATGACTATGCTGCACCTGTGCTGTTATTCTAATTATGAGAGTACTCGCAGGTTAATTTTGCTAATTATAGCATATTAAAACTTGATTAAACGACATTTAAGCTTCGGATTAATTTCGAGCTTTCTTATAATTATTTATAAAGAGGGATAATTTGATAGCATCGTGTTTTAGAATTCCTTGTTGACCTTAATTTTCTCCAGGGGTTCTTCTTACACTTAATGATTTAGAAAATATAAATTAATTTTAATTAAATCAAAATTTGAATTGCAGCTTTTTTTAATTTAGGAAAAAAATTCTGTTAAAATATATTAATGAAATCAAATTCAGGGTTACATAAATTTAACTAAAAATTAATCGTATTAATTACAAACACATGAATTTAGTAATATGTACTAAACGATTGAATTAATTGACCTAAATTCAAAAAATAATTAATAACTCGTAAATTGAGCAATCAAAAGCAATGGTGGAAAAGTAATTAAATCTTATAAAAAGTTTGTAGAAAGCTTTTTTGTAGAGAATCGTATTATCTATTATTAATAACTTTTTTACATGGCATTAATAATAAAAAAGTTATAAACCGGAAAAGACAAAAATTATGGGCTTACAACTTTTTATTACTAATGCTACTACGTAAAAACGTTATCAATAAAAGTTATAGAGAATGCGATTTTCTACAAAAAGTTTTGAACAAAATTTTTGTAAGACTCACGGATACAGAGATATAGCGGAAAAACTTATTAACCCTTCTTTTCAAGATGGTGACCAAATGGAGAGGGGGGTAGCACCCCGCAAATCCTGATTTAGACTTACCACTGACCCCCCTACACATCGTCAAAAAATTGCTGCCTACCCAAAATGCAAAATTTGCCTTTTTATTTCGACCATTTGATTGGACTAGTCCAGTCAAATGGCACTGTCAGGCCGCTGAAAGTTGGCGAGAACTCAAGATGAGCTTTAGCTGTCGAACTATGACGTCATCTCTCTTCACCATTGGCGTAACTATTCGCAGCGCGATGGGGTACAAATACCAATATGTTTACGAACGCTGTTAACATAAAATAAGACTCATAAATCGCCTACGCCACTGCATTACTTTCTATACTGAAGCATGACCTCGAAATCGCGCGAAGTAAACTTTCGGTATGCGCCGGGGCTCGCCAACTTACAGCGGCCCGACAGTAATTCAATTTGCTTTTTTGGTAGGCAACGATTTCCTTTTTACCATGTGTATGAGGGTCAGTGGTGAATCTAAATCAGAACTCCCTCCATTCGGCCGACATCTTTAAGAGAAGGGTTAATTAATTTTTCGGCTATAGCTCTGTAGCCGTGAGTCTTACAAAAGGTTTGTACAAGGCTTTTTCGTAGAGAATCATATTCTCTAAAATTTCTATTAATAACTTTTTCCGATATCGCGTTCACAAAGTGAATTTTGTACAACTGTTTTTATCAAAAACAGTGCTACAATGAAAATTTTTGAACAGCTAGGGGCAATGCTTCTTAGCTCAGGGGGAGTGCATTGTAATTTTCCGTCCATTTTGAGATAGAAATCTTGTACATCTACCTTTCGGATATATTTTTAATAAACGTCAATATAAATTGTTAATTGAATTTCAAATGTTTATTGGAACTGTCAATCTTTACCAACCTTGACATTTAATATTTCTACTTAATATTAATTTTTTAAATTAAAATAAATTATGCGAAATAGGAAAATAGTATGAAAACATGTGTTACAATGACGACTTGTAATGTTCGTACATTGCGAAACTCACCTATGGCTCGTTTACGCAAACTGTACTCATATTACAATAAGGGTCATTGTAACACTTTTCTTTCAATATACTATTTTTACGTAGCATTAATAATAAAAAAGTTATAAGCCCTTAAGTTTTTGTCTTTTCCGGCTTATCACTTTTTTATTATTAATGCTATGTAAAAAAGTTATGAATAAAAATTGTATACAATACGATTTTCTACAAAAACGCTTTGTACTAATTTTTTGTGAGATTCCCGACTACAGAGATATAGCCCAAAAACCAAGTAACCCTACTTTTCAAGATGGCGGTCGAATGGAGGGGGTTACCACCCTGAAAACCCTGATTTAGACTCACCACTGACCCCTCTACACACCGATAAAAGAAAAGAGCTGCCTACCCAAACTGCAAAGTTTGCGTTTTTATTTCGACTATTTGATTGGACTACATATCAAATGTACGAGGAGCGTTCAAATTTAAACAGGAATCTATTTATAAAAAAAGTTATTACAATATTACAACGATGAAAACTATATTACTTTTCGACGTAATCTCCCTGCCTAGCGATGCACTTGCGCCAACGATCAGGAAGCTTTTTAATACCTTGCTGGAAGAAGTTTTTGGGTTGCATGCGTATCCACTTCTGAACAGCTTCGATAACGTCATTATTTGAATGAAATATTTTCCCGGCTAAAAATTCTTTTAATGGGCTAAACAAATAAAAATCAGAGGGAGCAAGATCAGGACTGTATGCTGGATGCGGAAGAAGGTCCCAGAAGCGATTTGCAAACGATTCAACTTGTGTTCTTCAGTCAACAAGCGCGGAATCCACCTGGCACTCACCTTACGATAATTTAGCTTGTTTTTTATGATCTCTTCAACACTTCCGACACTAATTTGTAAATTTTGAGAAATTTAACGAACTGTTACCCGTCTGTTTAACAGGGGTTTTGTATTTTGTATTTGAAAGCGATTTTCCTTAAAAGCTTAAAACGGATTATTATAACAGATTTTGCAAGAGAAGCGCAGCTCAAAGATAATTTTAATAAGTTAGCAATAAAACGTAAATGTTTTGATTTACGTTTTAGTTTAACTTACTATGCTCTAAGTTGTTTTATGTACTATTGATAGTGTCACAAATCATTCATGAGTGGTTGACCGAACCAATTATTTCAAAAGAAGTGAAAACTACAAATAAAGAAATGTATAAAAAGGGAGGGTAGTGTTAAGAGCGGTTAAGTTCCAACGTAAATAAATTGTTGTTCGTGTTCGGTCATTTTTAGCTAAAGTTACTCTTCGGTTAATTTTCGCTACTCTTTCTTCTTCTTCTTCTTTATTAGTTTCGTATCCATTTTTTGGATGTATCCTCTCCTAGTTCTGCTTTCCATATTTATCTGTTATTTGCTCTTCTCATCCAGGTCAGACCCACTGTTGCTTTGGCGCCATCAACCCATCTCGTGATCCATGACAAGATTTGTTATGCTATTTGTCTTTATTTTCCCTGACTATTTGGCCAGCAAATGACCATTTCAATTTCGTGGCATGTTCGACTACTGTTCATTCATGGTTTTTCTGTTTTTCAAGGAAATTCCCATTATTACCCGTTCCATAGCTCTCTGTGTCATTTGAAGCTTATTCAAGTTTCTTCTAATCATGTCCAATTTTTTGCCCCATAGGACAATACTGACATAATACATGTATTGAATACCTTTGTGTTTAGTTACAGTGGGATATTTTTGTTTGTTTTGTTTCCCAAATACGATCCATTATTGGTTCATTCTTCGTTTTATTTCTTGAGTTTGGTTTTCTTTCCCTATACATAGTTATTTCTTGTCCTATACATAAGTTTGTAGCTTTTTTACTATGCTACTCTCAATGTTTATGATTATATCTCATCTTTGGTCATAATTTTCGTCTTGCTGATGTTCAGCTTTAGACCCACTTTTTTAGATTCTGTGTTTAGTGTATCTAACATTTTTTGTTGCAGTTCTTTTGTGTTCTTTGCTATTATCACGACGTCGGCGTCGTCAGCATATTGCAGACGATTAAGATTCTTGCCGTTTATATTAATCACCCTTGTTGACCAGTTTATTTTTTTAAAAACATCCTGCAGTGAGTAAACAGTTTCGGCAGTTTCTTGCCTAATGCCTCTCTTCAGTTGGACTGGATTCGTTTTCTCGTTTAACCAGTTGCTTTATTACTAATTTCTTGTAAAAGTTATATGCATCGGCTCTCTATTATGCAATTCTTTAACGCCTGTTCGATTGCTCATGTTTCTATGCTGTCGAATGCCTTGTCGTAATCTTCGAATGCCAAATAATTTTTTTTTTTTAACAGTTGGTATTTATTTGCAATCTGCTACAATAGCAATAAGCAAATCATATAACTATAATATAAATACATAGCAGTGTGTGTAAATTGCATGGGAGGTAACGCCCTTTGACGTTCCTCAGACTGAAATTACTTTACAACAGTTTATAACTAATAATAAATAAGTAGTAGGGATATTGTATCTATCTAAAAACGATTAGGAAGATCTGACGGCTTGAAACGTTTGAGTCTGCGCACTTGTTCATTTTCATCAATTAGTTCTGTCACTAGTGGGTTAGGATGAGATTCTAATCGCAGGAGGTATTTTTCACTATACTTGGTTATTTCTTCTTTCACTGTCTTCATTTTTAGGTCTTTTCGTATTTCCGTGTTGGGTAAGTAGTAGGGGGCGTTTGTGATTATGCGTAAGATCTTCGACTGGAAGCGTTCCAGAATTTCAATATTGGAGTGTGAGGCGGTACCCCATAACTGTATACCGTAGCTCCAAATTGGTTTCAGTACACTTTTGTAGATTAATAATTTGTTAATCAGAGAGAGTTTGGAGTTGCGACCTATAAGCCAGTAGTAACTCTTGAGTTTAAGATTCAGGTGTTTTCTCTTGGTCCATATATGCGTATGCCAGGTCAGGCCTTTATCTAAATGCATACCAAGATATTTCACACTGTCGGTGCGGGGTAGAACTCGGCCGTCCATTATCACATCAGGGACGATTCCTCTACGTTTGGTAAACGTGATTTGTAGTGACTTTTGAGAGTTGATTTTGAAACACCATTTTTGGAACCAGTCGGTTACTGCGTCTAGATTTTGCTGTAGATTACTAGCGGCTGTGATAGGATCGGTGTGAGTGGAGAGAAGTGCTGTATCATCAGCATAGGTTGCGATCAAATTGTTTGCATTCGTAGGGAGAACAGCAGTATATAGAACGTATAGGACCGGACCTAGGACACTTCCTTGTGGAACGCCTGATGTGATGGGATGGAGAGTAGATACAGCTTCTCCGAATTTCACTTGAAAGTGTCTTTCTTCGAGGTATGATTTTATAATTTGGTAGTAAGTGTAGGGTAAAGTCATCTTAAGCTTAAAGAGGAGACCTTCATGCCAGACCTTATCGAAGGCCTGGCTGATGTCAAGAAAGACAGCCGCACAATAGTTCTTGTTTTCGAATGCCTGGTTAATGTGTTCAACTACCCTATGTACCTGTTGTATGGTGGAATGGTGACTTCTAAAACCAAACTGGTGATCAGGTATTAGGTTTTCATCATCCAGAATGGGGGTGAGCTTGTTCAGGAGTAATCTTTCAAATAGCTTTGAGAAGCGCGGTAACAGGCTAATAGGTCTGTATGAATTAGGCTCGTTGATGGGCTTTCCGGGCTTGGGGATAAGTATAATTTGAGCAATTTTCCATTGTATCGGAAAATATCCTGTACGCAGAATTGGTACGTCATATTCGTTAGCCTTTTCTATGAGTACTTTTATTGTTAACAAGTGGTCTGCAGTTGAAAATCCTTTTCTGAAGCTCGCCTCTTCTACTGGCAGGTATGCATTTAATTTATCGGTTAGATGATCTTAGCAGTTTGTAAATAAACCACACATTTTCACAGAATTCTTCTACTGATTCTCTTATTTCCTTTTTACTCGTTTTAATTTGACCTTCTTTATTCATTAGGGAGTGTATTTGTCTCCTGGTTTTTTAAACTTTTCATTCCCTTATTATTTTCTATTGCTTTTTGCATTAGTTTTTCAAATGTAATTTTTTTATAGTTAGTTAGTAGTTTTGTTAATTTGTTAATTTCTACAAATTAAGTTGTTCCTTTTTGACTATTTTTGTTCGTAGTTCTTCTTTTCTGCATGAGCTGTTTTGTATTGTCGTCCATTTATGGTTATTTCTTTTTAATTGTCTTTTTGCTTATTTCTTTTACACTGTTTGTTATGGTTCCTATTATTCTGTCATTCATCATATCAGTATTATTTTCGGTCAAATAAGTAGCCTTTAGTTCAGCGTTTCTTAACGTTTTAGTATTTGGGACCAACTTTTCTGAATTCATTTTAACCACGCCCCCCATCATGCCGTTTTATTGAAGTACTAATAAAATACCAGTATAGTATGTCTAGCGAATATTCAGCTCCGGGTCGTTAGCGCTGCTAGTTAAGCGAAGCGATGTCAAACTAGTGGCATCCTCTTCTGCATTACTGGTTTAGTTGCCGTAAAATGAACACTTATATATTTAAGAGTCTCTGTTTGGCTGATTTCTTCAACGCAGACAGAGCATCACCGGGTTGTCGTATTTGAAACTTGTTTTACCGGTTCATATTAAATCCACCACGGTCTTAAACTGGCGCAGATACCAAAAGTTGTTTGTTATACCTACCGAACGCTTAAACAGTTTTTAATATGATTAATTTTTCATATTTTAAAAATTCAACTGTACCTACTCTTATCAAATTAAGAAAAAAATAAAGGACACAGTCAAGAATAGTGCGTATTATTTAATAGCGTTATTGTACCGTCAAACTATGTATATAATTAAAAGAATTACAACACATTCCCTTTGTTTACGATACATAATTACAATATAAAATTCACACACAATGCAGTGGTGGAAACGAAAAGCGGCGCAGTCCATATTTCAGATGAATGAGTCAGTCACGTCGCACCTGCATCTACTGCATAGGAATTTTAAGCGCTATGGTTGTATATTCGCTAGACGTACTTTATCTATCTAAATCTATTTTGCTCTGCCGCTGTTACGTCGCTGCAAGCTCAAAATTCCACCATGAATTGCAAAATTTTGCCATGTCCGACAATACTGACCGCCGCGCCGCGTCGTGAAAATATACATCGATGTTCAATCGCTCGCGGTCCACATACAGTGTTAGGTAATGCTTCTGCCAAACTTTTCCTTTCGTGAATAAAATTTCTCTTTATTCACTTATAACATAAATAGCTATTCTGTAATTTTTGTTTCATTCTTGTCGCGTATTCGCGCCCCCCCCTTCCGTTATTTCGCGCCCACCCAATGGGGCGCGCCCCCAGGTTCAGAACCGCTGCTTTTGTTCCTTCGTTACCTTTAAATCTCTGCAGATCTTCATGTTTTATAATGTTCTTTGGTTTGTGTAATCGTCGTCTTTAAAATTTTTTATTTATAATTATTGTGAATTTGACTATGGACACTATCTACGTCAACGCTGTTTAACACGTTGATATCTCTTACTATGCTTCTATTATTTGTCATAATGTAATCTATTTCATTTTTGTGGTACCATCAGGGATTCGCAGGGTCCATTTGCGGTTTATGTTTTTCTTAAAAAATGAATTCATCATAAACAGTTTATGTTCTTTCATAAATTAGTAGTTTTATGTTCTCCTTGCTCGTTTCTCGTTCTGTTACCGTATTCCTCTACGTGCGTATTTCATCATGTTCTTGTCGTTTCCTCAGCTTTGCATAGCATTAGAGCAGTGGTTCTGTACCTTTTCGAAGCCACGGAACACTTTTGATTGTAAAAAAAATTGCGGAGCACTCTCTTACTAAGGGCCGGTCTTTCCATCTCCTAATAAATTTATCCTCCTATTATTTTCTATGGCAACCTTTGTTAATATAATCGTTTCCATGGAAAATATTTGCCAAATAGTTTATTAGGAGATTGAAAGACCGGCCCTAAATCATTAAGGTCATTAAACAAACAATAAAAATATGCAAGATTATGTTTTTTTATTTTAAACTACAGATTACTCATTAAATAACAGTCAATATTAACAAAAATATATACCGGGTGTCAACGAAACCTGGGGCACCCCCATAAGTTCTTTATTTTTTAAGATATCAAAATGAAATTTAGTGTATGTAATATACTCTCTAAATCGCATTTGTTGACATAGGAAACAAGTTTCTGTCACTTCCGGTTTTGCCGGAATTGACATCAACTTTGTTATTTTAAATGAAACACCCTGTACATTTATACATTTTTGGAATTTTCATTTCATTCTACGTATGCTATATCAAGTTTGAAACATTTTGATGGCAAAGTAAATACTTGCAGAAGAGTTTATTTGTCAATCTAGGATGCCATGGCCTGCATAAAATGGAAGTCAGAGTGCTACGACACTCAAAACAAATTATTTTAGCATGTCAACTGTAGCAAGTCCGTCACTTTTTTTGTGCATTTTATTTGTTTTACTTGTTTTGAAACCCAGTGTCTAGATTTAAATGTCTAAAATACGTTTTTTTTTAACGGAGAGTGTTATTCCAAATTAAATTTTCATATTAATCCCCCGTTATGGGTATCAATAAAATCCTTGAAAAACGCTCGTTTTTAATATCCTAGTGTCCCACCCTAGCGCCATTTGAAAAAATAGAGTCATTCTCGAAAAAGCATTTTTGCCAACTTTAAATCATTCTAATACAGCAACCAAAATAGTTAAAGCTCTAAAATAAATTGTCTCGAGTGTTGGGGCACCTTGACTTTTATTTGGCGTTAGTCATGGCACTCTAGATTCATTTCTGCAAAAATTTACTTTGTCATCAAAATGTTTCGAACTTGATACTACCATACGTAAAATTGAATGGAGATTCCAAAAATGTATAAATATACAGGGTATTCCATTTAAAATAACAAAGTTGATGTCAATTCTGGCGAAACCGGAAGTGACAGAAACTTGTTTCCTATGTCAACAAATGCCATTTAAAGAGTATATTACATATACCAAATTTCATTTTGATATCTTAAAAAATAAAAATTTTATGGGGGTGCCCCAGGTTTCGTTGACACCCGGTATACTATGTGTTCCACCGAAGACGCAACATAGGGAAAGGATCCGCTACACCTTTGGAATATGTATGCATTCAGTGCTCAACGTATGTTATTGGAATTAGTTAACGCTAGAAAGAGATAGAAATACTGAAGGCGTCTGTCATTGCGACAGGATATTATTTCATTGTTTGGTTTTTAAATTTGTCAATTTTGACAGCACCTACATTTACAATGAAAATACGCATTTACAATGAAAATACGCAAAATGCCTAATTTTTTAAATCGCTGTTTCTGCATTCTGCATATTTTAAATTGAATTCACCTTAATACAACAGCACACGTAAAGAAAGCGTAAGTAAATTCTATGGAAATGTGAGATTGTGTTTGCAATATTTCAGACTACCAGCTACCAGCAAATTATGTTCGTAATTGTCGAGTTTATCTCACTAAGGACTAAAAACATGGAATAGTATTGAATCATGTCAAAAGAAAGTAAATGATTATCAGTCAGGTACCGAATGAACTTAAAATGTAATGAAAATAAGAATTTGTCTAGTCAGTTGTATTAAAATTTCTGTGAGAAGTTATTAATGCAACTTACAAATCTTAAAGGTGCTTTAGATAGGTGTGAAATTGGTTGTATAGAGAAAAATGTAAAATTTGGTGAAGTACAAGTGCAAGAAAAATGTAACAATTATACGTTTACGTAAATAGTGATTTTAGTAAATATGTAAAGTATTATGGCATTATAAATAAATTTTTTAAATTATATCGTTTTGGTATAATAATATCTAATAATAATAATAATAATGAATCTATAATATTGTGCTTCATTGCATTGTAGATGTAGATCCTTTAGTAACTGACAAGTTTAACCATTTGACATTTTGTCGCTGTTAAAATTGAGAATTTAAAAACCAATCAATGAAATAATTGCGTGCTGCGATAACAGATGCCGGCGCTATTTCTGTCTCATTCTAGCTTCAAATAAACTCAAATAGGTAGGTTTAGTTCTAAATTCGTACATATTCCGCAGGTTACCTAGATCTTTTCTAAAAAAATACATTGGTGTTTCCCTATGTTGCGTTTATATGAGCTTGTCGGCTTTTGCAGATTTTAGCAATGTCAGGCCTAATATGTGATAAAGACACCCTCATTTCTTCATCAATATTCCCAAGTCTTTCACGTTTTTTAGTTTTTCTGTTCGTAAATGTTGAAAAGCCCAGTTCACCCAAATATGTAGCAAAATTTTCAGTGCTTTTGTGGAAAGAATTGGGTACTCAGCTTACTCAGCTTGCACAAAATTCCAAAATTCTTGAAGAGCCAGTTCAGAAAATTTCAATTTTAGAGTACGATCCGTCGACAAGCTAACCGAACGTTCTTCTTCTTGTAACCAAAATTCATAATTCGACCTTAACTGCATGCAATGGATTTCGAATCCAATGAAAATCGCGCTCGGTAGTACTGCTTCTGGATTGTTTTATGATTTCGCAGAACACTTGTAACATGTTCGCGGAACACCTGTGTTCCGAGGAACACCGGTTAAGAACCACTGCATTAGAGTCACATAATATTAGCATTTGCAAGGTTGCTTTTCGCAACCTTGTCCTATCTACAGGGATGTCTTATCAAATTTGAGCGCCCTGGGTTAAAAAGAATTTGCGCCTTCGTCATATTGTATTCAACAATAATTTAATAATACGTATAATTAACGCCCCGGTAGCTTAATTACAAAAGCTACTTAACCACAACACCAGACACGCCCATCAAGAGCGTTATTGATCAATTCAAAATATACTGAAGCCCAACATTTTTTTCTGCAGAATGTACTGCATTGCAACTCCGTAAGCTAGACATGTCTCAAAATGTAAAGATCAGGTAGTCATCATGCGCCGTAGACCAGGAAGCGTTCGGGCGAGTCCAAATTGTTACGGAAGGGGAGACACTTCGTTGTTTGTCATTGGCGTGCGTTGTGTTTGTTAAGTTAAAAATCGTATGTTACGCCACTGGAATTTTCCCGCCGCGCATCTTTACATTTTGAGATCACTCTACTACATGTCTTCCAAAATATTCTGGAGCACAACGCTGCCTCCCAAAATCTACGCAGTTGCAACACGCCGTACTGCGCTGCACAATCGCAGTCACGAAACTATCATTTAAACCGTTCAACTTAACCTCAAAACTACAGCCGTCTTCTTTCATTCGTTCCTAGTTTGTAAATAATGGATAATTTAAAATTACTGTTACTTAGTGTTGTGGGTGAGCACGAAAAAGTAGAAATACTGGATTTTAATAGTGAAAACAATTATAAGGCATGTTTGCGCTTACAGTTTGGAGGAAGCGGTGACAATAACTACAATGTGCAATGTAATGAATGGGTCAAACGTTTATCTACAGCTTCAAAGACCCAGTGGATTGTTAGAAATACGTGGCCACATCTAAAGAAAATGGAATTTAGAAAAAACAAACCGTTAGGCAAAAAGGGCGAGATTGTCATGCTTCTATAGACATAAAAATAAAAAAGATTAACAAAGATACTATTAGAAATGATGCGCTTTTGAAAAAGGGGTTGTCTGCTGACATTTTGGTAAGTACATACATATAAAATAACATATAGGTTATTTAGGTAATTATTTTGTAGATATCTTTTAGTCAGCTTTTTGAAAATGTCTGAAGGAACTAAGCAGCTTTTTTTTAAATATTTTGAAGATGGGTCAACTCCTACGGCCTCTAACATATGCATGAAATGAAACTGTTAAGTGACCATTGTAATGATGACAGCCAACCAATAATAGAAATTTTGGCAGATTCGCAAATCAATCCGAAAGATATAGAAATTCATTATTTATACGATATTTGGCGGTAAGTAACCAACTAATTTAAAAATTTCTCTTGTGTCCATCAGTAACCAATATTTCAGCAATGACCATTACGGAGATAGAGCTAGAACCCTTAATAACATAGTATTAAAACTAGAAGAAAAGAAAACACATTACGAAAAAGACGGTACTGAAATACATATTCAAAGAGAGCCCCTTATAGTTTTAATTATTACACCAATAATGAAGAGAGCCCATAATCAAAAGTTTGCAGGAGAAATTTGCTTTGTAGATTCCAGTGGGTCTTGTGATCAAACATCTACAGTAATTACATTTGTCATTGGTGCAAGTAAAGTGGCATGCCTTCTTCATACTGCACAAACAGAAGAAAATTATACTATGGGTTTACAAATTCTAAGGACGGCTACACCTAATGGTTTTGGTGGAAATGGAGCACCACGAATTTTCATGACAGATGATTCGTCAGCCGAACGAAATGCTCTGTACAAAGTCTACCCTGAAAGTAAGTTACTTCTGTGTACATTTCATGTTTGTCAGGCTACTTGGAGATAGTTGTGGGATACTAACCATCAAATTAACAAAAAGGACAGACAAAATCTAATGATGAAATTCCGGTCAATTTTGTATGCAACAACTGAGTCAGATTGTTAGGACCATTATGAAGTTTTAATTTATAACAGTGAATATCAAAATTTTTTAATTTATGTAAAGGCATTATGGGAAAGGCGCAAAGAGTAGTGCTTGAATTACCGAAAAGATATGCACACTAGAGGGCATAATACAAATAATTTGGTGGAGGCTTCCATTAGAGTGCTCAAAGATATTATTCTACAACGGTGCAAAACAAACAATGCAGTTGCATTATTAGAACTCATCGTCCACATTTTAGAAAAATATCACTTTAGAAGACTGATATCTTATGCCAACTGCAGACATACCAGAAATGAGATATTGTATAGAAAACTTATTAAAGCTGCTGGGAATTTAACTGTAAAACAATTTAATGTCCAAATATATTCTGTAGCATCTTCCAAAGATGCACAGTTATATTATACGGTTTTACTTGACTGCGCTATTTGTGATTGTGTAAGCGGGGCTGGAGGTGCTTACTGTAAACATGTATGTGGTGTACAAAACGAAACAGGTGAAAACGTATTCACACGTCCGTCACTGACGTGAGCAGATCGAAGCAACTTAAGCCTATATTGCTACTGGAGAGGAATCGAATGATTTCTTAAAAGATATGGCCGCTAACGTTGAGGGAAGATTTGAAATTAGCAATGAAAATTGTCCACCGCATTATAATAACACACTCGACGATGGCGAAACAAGTTTTGGACAAGCTCAATTAAATGTAGATTGGGAAAATAAGAAAAGTACGTAGCAAATACTTTTAAACTTTAGGATGTGGGATAATACAATCCTCAATATGGCTTGCTTTCAAATTTTGTCAAATTTTTTTATAGGTAGTTACGGATTATATGATTTATTTGCAGGTGATGATATAGAGGAACGTGCAATTGCCCTAGACAATTTAAGAAATGAATTCGGCCGTCTTTCACTGGCAAAAACCTGGCAAACGCGACTGCATTATAATTAGAAAATATAGACTCTCTAAAAAAAAAAAAAAATTGAGACAAGCAGTCAGATCAACACCTTTTTATCCATAACCGGCAAACACGCACATGCACGACGTGGAAAGCTAATCGCTGTGCAACCGACTGCCAGAAGTAGGCGAGCTCGACATCCAGGCTTAAAACAGGGTGCAAAAAAGCTGCTTAGTTCCTTCAGACATTTTCAAAAGGCTGTACGCTTCAGCAACGCGAGTAAGATGACTATGACTAAAATATATCTACAAAATAATTACCTAAATATCCTATATGTTATTTTATATGTGATTATGCGTAGATTTTGGGAGGCAGCGTTGTGCTCCAGTATATTTTGGAAGACATGCAGTAGCTTACGAAGATGTGTCGCAATGCAGTACATTTTGCAGAAAAATGTTGGACTTCAGTATATTTTGAATTGACCAATAACGCTCTTGATGGGCGTGTCTGGTGTTGTGGTTAAGTAGCTTTTGTAATTAAGCGCCCCGGTACTGAGTAGAGGAGCTTTAATTCTTGAAATCATTGGCTTATTTCATAGATTGTCAAATGATTTTCATAGAAATTTCTAAAATGTTTGTTAAAGGTTAACGAAGTTTCAAATTAAATAAAAAATCAAACTCAGTTCTTCAGCGCCCTTGGATCATTGGCGCCCCTGGGCTATAGCCTATTTAGCCCAATGGATAAGGAGGGCCTGCTTATCTAGCTATATAACATACGAGGGGTGTTCAAAGTATATTGCAATTCGGGCATTTAAACAACTAATAGCAATTAAATTCATTTATTATTTCTCAATGTAGCCCCCCCCTAAGCTCAATACATTTGCCCCACTTGTCCTTCAGCGAACCAATCCCCCGAAAAAAAAAGTTTCCTCTTGTCCTGCAAACCATGCTTCCGTCTCTTCTTTAAGACTCTGTGGACTGGATCATTGTCATGCAGTAGGAAAATTCCCTTGGATAGTTTTCCACGTCTCTTTTCTTTAATTATTACGCTGCGCAATTTTTTCAAAAGTTGTGCATAATATTCTCCATTAATTGTAGTTTTGTGTGGCATATAATCGATTAAGAGCAGCCCTTGGAAATCCCAAAAAACAGACGACATGATCTTCCCAGCAGAGGCCTGTCTTGAATTTTTTCGGAGCTGGAGATTCCGCATGCTTCCATTGCATCGACCCTTGCTTCATTTCGGGTCCCAGTGGCGAAGCCATGTTTAATCTCCAGTCACAAGTCGAGCCATAAAGACATCTGGATTGTAATTAAAGCGGTCGAGGAGTATGCAGTGCTTATCCTGAAGAGAAAGATTTCTGGGCACCTACCCGACTGACACTTTCGACATGTGCAGAGTGGCATGGATGATGTTGTGAACACTTCCTTGTGAAACACCAATCTCTTGGGCAATTTCTGATACCTTTATACGCCTATTTGCGCGTACCAGTGACTCAACCTGAGCCCCATGTTCATCATCGGTTGCAGTTTTTGGTCCTCCGCATTTTTTATCATCTTCAATGCTGTGGTGGCCGTGTTTTAATTCTTTAAACCACCTAGTGACCGTAGTATACGACGTCGCATCCGATCTGTATACTTTCGATAAGCGATCAAAAATTTCCTTTGCATTTACACCCCCTTTACACAAAAACTTGATGATGCTTCGATACTCGAACTTCTTTAAACTACACTCAGCCTTTTTTCGCAACTGACAGAAGGAAAACAAAAGCAGAAAGGACAACCAATTTTTGCAAGCAAGGGTAATTAGATCTAATGTATCAAACAAAATTTGCACGAAAATCTAAACTTTGCTAGATACCCCCAAATTGCAACATACTTTGAACGCCCCTCGTATCTACTTTCTTTTTTATATGTTTGCTGGTTGGTCTGTAAACCTGTATTACCTTTAGTTTTATATTATTATTAATTCTTATGATTATGTATGCTATTCTATCTGATACTGCTTCGTATGTTTCTATACATATAAGGTGCTATATTTTTGTGTACTATGGATGCTAGTCCACTATAAGTGTCACCCTTATACATTGCATGGTTTCCCCTCTTTAAGATTAGGTAAGCTTCGTGTGTTCTTCTTAATTTGTTTAATACGACCATGTCATATTTAATTTTTGTTAATTCATTTTCTATTCATATATTTTGTCATCTGACAGTTCTCGAGTATTATATGTTATTATTTTACTATATGTATCGTCGTAATGCGACAGCCAGGTCCAACCCAGTAATGTTAATGAATTGTTAGCACCATCTCTCCCTTTCGCTGACCGACCGCTGTCGTGGTTGGCATTTCCGGGAGTGCTGGAGATTTCAGATCTTTCTTAGTTTCTCATTAAATCATTATGGTCCTGAAAATCCATGGTTTCAAAGTTACCTTACATCGCGCTTCCAGAAAACTTTATATGGAAATAAAGAATCTTTAAAAATTCAGAATAATTTGGGTGTACCACAAGGAACTGTTTTCGGCCAATTGCTGTTTTTAATTGATATTAATGATTTAGAATTTAATCTTAGTTACTGTAACATTAATTTATTTGCTGTCAATTACCGATGAGAATATAGATCTTGCTATCACCTAATTAAATCTAGAATTAAAAACCATTTCTCAATGGTTACAAGTTAACAAATTGAAATTGAATGTCTCGAAAACTAAATTTATGATTATATTTCAAATAAAAATGTTCAGTCAGCTAAAATAAAAATAGAAAATATGGACTTGGAAAAGGTTGACTAAATTAAACATTTAGGAGTAAATAGATGATAAATTAAATTTGAATAAGTACGTAGATTATATCAAGAAAGTAGCTCGTAATAGTAATTTACGTTACAAGTCCGGGAAGTGACTTATTAAAGTATACTAGGACGGGGCAAAAGTTCGCGGCGGGTAAGAGTACGCACCAGCAATATTTAAATATGGAAATAACCTACAGCGCCCTCTATAGTCAGAATTAAATGTCTACCACTTCACTCCAACCTACGAATAAATTCGTAGACTTCAACGCTCGGATCGCTGTGTTTCCGCATTGTTAAAAAATCTGTGACCCCAAATTAAAAATTTCAATTGGGGCAAAAGTTCGCACCTTTTCAGAACATATAAACGGAAATCTGAACGCAATCCCATCGCCCCTGTGATATTTGGAGGAGCCAAGGAGTTGCTGCAAAACGGCTTGGCTCAACGTCAAGTGGCCCAGAGAACTTGGATCTTCAGACCCCACCACATGCGTACTTTTACCCTACTAGTGGGGTAAAAGTACGAAAGTACAGCCATCCATATTTTCAGTAATAAGTAAAATTCAGATATAAAATTTAACATTTTTTCAATATCAAATGTTTGCATAGACCCTTCACAGTTTATAAAGTGAATTTGTAGTACATATGATATTTATTTAAAGTTTTTGTACATCGTCAAAAACAATTTAGCAATTCAAAATCAAATTAAATTAAAGCTGTTGTTTTACGCTTCCTTTAATAGAATTACATTTTAGGAAGTAATTTCTATGCGAATTCTGCGCGTGAGAAATTTAATTTAATCGATTTTTAATTTTGATTTATTATGCAACGAAAAAGTATTTACATTTCTGCTGGTTGTTAAAAGGCGCAAACGTGCCAAGATAAAAATCTTTTTTAGAGATTTAAGAAAAAGCAAAGCACAAAAGAAATGCGTTAACAGAAACATGATACCTGCTATAAGATTTGTCACGTGTTTATCATCAGCAAGATGTAGCGTTATCTATCTTTACAGTTATTTTCAATTTATCTGTCAACGTCATCTGTGATACCCAAAGTTTCTGTTGTTTCTCGAACTGTGGCATTACACAGAAGACAGATAAGATTTAACTTCACAGTTTAAATCGCAAATTTATTGATGTTGTTGAATTAGTTTTCACAGCTTTAGAATGGTTTTTATATCACATCACGTTATTTCTTATAACAAGATTTAAATAGAATCTATTTGAATTGAATAAAAAATCATTTTTACATACGAAAAATTCCATTTTAGTTCTACTTAAAACTTACCTATAATTTTAAATTTTACACTTTTTTAATATTTAGTAAGGTTTTTTATTTTCGAAACGTTGATATTCATAGACCTTGAGATTTTAAATCTGAAACTAAAACTTCCTTTTAAATGGTAATTATTTCCTTTGACATTTACAATTTAAAGGCCATATTGGTTCGTTAATTAATAAGTTAAAGTTTCATTATAAAACGACAGGTTATTGTTATATCAAATAGTAATTGAATTTAAAATTGAAAAGGGACAGAAACATGGGGTTAAAATCTACAAGAGTTAGATTGTGCTGAATTATTTTCTACCTCTTGATTTAAGAAAGCCTTGACTTGCTTTATTTATGTTTCATTTAACAAAGGATTCGACCAAAGACAAAATTCATACGAGCGTAAAATTGTAATACGAATACGTCATTAAACTTACATAAAATTTGAATTCGGAATCGGTATGAGTTGGAGTTTAAATTTTGTTTTTCATTGCCTTACTTTTATTAAAATTCCTCGTTCTTTGTTTTGAAGATGCTAGTAAAAAATTGTGCTCAATTTTCCTTTGATATTTACGAAAAGACAGTTTCATTCCGTAAAATTAATATTTTAATATACGATCAAGTAAGCAAAAATATAAAAGTCATATTTTAATTTTAAAAAGAATATCAAAGCCTGGAAAGAACGGGACCTTTATTACACCTGAACGTTAATACAAAGACATTAAAGAAAACGGCGTTTTTAAGTATCCATTAAAAAAATTAAACCACAAAATATCACGGTTCTTTTCAAGCTTCTTAAGGGAAACATAGGTATTCCTCAGGTTTTTCAAAATAATCGCGCGAAAGAGTTTTTTTCATAATCCTCGAGGGTTTTAAATTAAAGAAAAAAGCTGGGGTATTTTTTGAGGAGACTGTTCTGGTTTCGGATTAAACTAAGAATAGTTTAGGTGAAAGCAAATAATAAAATGAATCCGGAGAGCACAAACGATAAAAATTCCATAGCTTATTTTACTTCTCAACTTGGCCTATTGGCGTGCTAACCTTTTAAAGTAGTAAATATTTTACTTGAAGTTAGAAAGTTGGGGGAGGATTTAATCAGGAATTTTTTAGTACTAGCTGGAGGAAAATATTGTCTCATTTGCTTTTAAATGTGGCATAAAAATGGAGATTTATTCCAAAAGTGGAAATTTAGGGAAGCAAAGTTGTCGATGCTTTCACAAATGGTCAATAAATTTTACTTCAAAACGCAGCAAGTGATTTTCTAACGAACCAAGGTAAAAAATGGGTTTAATATTCGAAAAATTACTTACCCTTTCATATTGGACAAAACCCCAACATTGGCATAAGCAAGAATCTGTAAATCATCAAATGCAACAGTCTAATTCTTCGAACTAATTTCGTTGAATAAACAACCGAATTTTTTTAGTTAGACAAATAAATTAAATTGCGAAGGTTTCACTTTGTTTCCTGTTATAATACAGCTGAAAGAAATTTAATTTTAAAATCAAACCAGTTTCACTTTCTTGTTTTACTTTGCCGGGAGATGTAATAAAAGAGGTTAAAAATAAACACCATATTCGCAGTTTTATTTTACATAGGTAATAACAATTTTTATTTTACACTGCAACTGTTTTATACAAGATGAAGCGAGCTATTTTCCTTATTACAAATACATTTACTAAAATGTTTTAGCAGCTGTTTCGCGCTATTAAACTGCAAATGATGCAAATATTTATGTACCGTATCTCCTTGAAAGCCTTTTCCTACGTTAATCCGATTATTTGAACAGAATTCCGCTTGTTTTACATTGCAAAAGACGTAAGTCACATTCGTGTCACTGCTAATTTTGTGGGTTTGTCGCACTTCATATAATAATTAACAACAAACTCAAAATTTTCCAGAAATTGCATTTCGCTCAAGATTGAGCTGGTACTTCGAAAATTATATAATTTTATTCGAAAAATATTAAAATCCATTTCTAGCACCCATTTAAACTTTCAAGCGTAGTTGAAACGTAAAACCTTCAACTTCAAATGGAATTAGTTGGATCGTACCATGCTTAACTCTTAACTCTTATGTAAGTTCTGCGCAAATTTTCCCAAAAAATATTTAAACCAAACTAGGAAAATATAGGTTCAATGATTGCTACCATCTTATGTGAGTTTTGTTATAACCGAATGTTAAAGCAGATTGTAAACCGAAACAAGTTTAGAACAAATATAGTCTGAAACTCCAGCAATAGGTAAATGTTTATTTGTATAATTATAGCTTACTACATATACTAATTTAACTAAGTTGTGCGTATCGAAATGCCAGTACATTTAAGAACAAACACTTGCAACACTGCAGAAATTTCTAATTTTAATCAAAATTTTAGGAATTCTATTTGACAGTTATTGCAAAATGCCTCTTCGTTGTTATTTAGTTAACTTCAGTTCAACTTTGTCGAAGTTTTTGTTTAATAAAGTAAGATTTTAAATAATCTGTAGTAACTACTGTAGACTGAAAAATTATGAATTAAAAAGATACTTTTTCGAATACAACATATTTTGATAAATCAACCAAATGCACTTTTCTGATATACCATAGCGTTGTAGTTGTAGAATATGTAAAAGTATACATTTGCATTCGAAATTTGGCAAATTTTCTTTAAAGCAATAATTAAGTTTACATCGACGGCATAACTGAATGCAAGTTTTAATTATTATTTATTTTTAACTCCTCGCTAGAAAGTTATTTATTATATTTTTATATTAGTTCTCAGTTTATTAACGTTGTTGTATCAATCGGCTTTCTACTTACTTACTTACTTCTTCTTCTTAATAGATCGTTGACCTGGTTTACTTCGATTTTTAAGCCTGTTCTTGTGATCCAGAGGTCCAGCTTTCTTTCCACCTTTTTGGGGGTCTTCCTTTTGGTCTATTCCCATGTGGTATGGTGGTCATACATATTTTTGCAATTCTATCTTCCTCCTTTCGCTGAACATGTTCACTCTATTGTTTTCTTCTTCTTCTTCTTCTTCCCCATCCCACTACGTCCTCTACTTCACAATCTTCTCTAATATCTTCGTTTCTTATTCTGTCTATTAATCTCTTTCCACTTATACTCCTTAATATTTTCATTTTATTTGTTCTTAACTTTTGTTTTTCGTGTGTCCGCTCTAGTTTCAATGCTGTGAGTTAATATCGGCCTAACGCATGCTTTATATATTTTTGTTTTGCTCTCTATATTCATACTTGTGTTTCTCCATACTACATCTCTCAACGCGCCTGCTACTGCGGCTGCTTTATTCACTTGCTTTTTCACTTCTTCTTGTATATCTCCGTAACTAGTTATTAACACCCCTAAATAAGGGAATGTCATTACCTGTTCTATCACTTTACCATTTGTTACAATTTTTTTGCTTCCAAACTAAATTGTATCCTTTTTTTATCCAATGCCAGTGTTGTTTAAGTATTAAGATTTTATGTTGTGTTCATTTTGATATTTTTCATCCTGCTTATGTCATTTTTAAATAGTTTTAGGGATTGATTGTTCCCGAATCAATTTCCTTTACCTTAAGGTAGTGGGCTAGTGAGTTGAGTTTTATTTACAGTCATGTCTTTTCAATAAATTATATTGCATGTTGACATTCTTTCGGGAACCTTGCCTGGTTGATTTGTTCGTGTCTGTAACCTCAAATATTTTGGTATTTTCTTAGAAATTTTCTGTTTTATTGCAAGACAATCTCACGATCCTTTCCCTGGTTATCTAGCATCCTTCTTATTCCTTCTTCTGTGTTGTCCTTCCCATTTTACTTGATTAATTCATATAGTTATTTTCCCTTTTCTTATTTTGTAAAGGTTTTCTTTTGTTCGTGGTTTTGACAGCATTTGTAATGCTATATTTCCATGTGACGGCGCATAAATTTCCATCTTTAATCGATGCCTGGTTATTTAGTTCATTTGTTTGTCTTAATTTCCTTCGGAAGTAAATTCTTTCCGGTTCTACCGACTCTATCTTTCAAATTTTCTTTTGTTTTATTAATTCTCCATGTCCTTATAGTATTTTCACATTGTTGTAAATCCATTACTTTCTACGCACTCTGTATATGCGTGTTGCAATTTGCCTTGAAGGTCTATTCTAAAAGTTTAGCCAATGCGTGTGCGCATAGGAGTTGTCGCTAATTGATTGCGCATTCGATGCGCTAATTGATTGCCTATCGAATGTTACACGGGCCTCTTGGCTGTTGAATTTTCGAAGAGAAGGACCTGTTGGCCATGTTTCACGTTTAATTTAACCTACGATTTATTCGTTAAATATATTCTTTTGAATGGAATTATAGTATCCGATGTTTGGATGGATTTGCTTCGATGTATTAATTATTCGACTCATTAATATTTAGATTATTTGAAATTTGCACATTCGTTGACACATGTGGTGGGTTTAACTTTTCCTTTTATTTCCAATTGCTTATGAATTGGATATTACAGCAACTTTTACTGGGTTTAATTTTCATCTAATTCCCATGGTTGGAAGTAGCTGGTTGGATATTACAGCAACTTTTACTGGGTTTAATTTTCATCTAATTCCCATGGTTGGAAGTAGCTGGTTGTTTTCCGTTGCTGTGGTGCTAGAATTAGAATTTATGCCTAATTGGGAAATTTGAAGCACGTGGATCGCCATTTTGCAGTTCCATTTTGCAGCTACATTTTGCAGTTCCAATTTAAATGCTATATTTGGAATTATTTCACCATTCATCACCTGCCTATGACGTTTGATTTGGGGAGATAAGTGCCTATAATTATTATTTCAATTGCTAAACTTAGTATGGTTAACATCAGTGTACCATATGTTTTTGTAGTTCAATTTCATATTTAAATTGTTCATTCATGGTTTAAGCCTGTGGATTATTAATTTGTTATTTCATTTAAAATTTTAGGCTTGATTATCCATTCCTACCAATGAATGAATAATTTAATTATTGCTATTTGATCTGGATATTTTCTAGATATATTTTTTGATTTTTATGTGTTATATTCATATTTAAAAAGGTTCCGCAATGAATGAGTTAGTTGGTTTTTTTACCACTAATTTCATTCCTATGAGATAAACGTTTATACCATTAGGGGTGAATTTGTTTTTCAGATATTCCTTGCGTTCCCTATTAAGCCTTCAGCTGTTGTAAATTTGATTTTTGTTGACATACTTAGCCTTCAGCTTTATTTTATTTTTCTGCATCTTTAAATTTTTTTGTGTGTTAAGTCTTATCAAGTCTATAATTAAATCTAGTTAATAATTAATATTTTGTGTAATTATTTTGTACCCTGGCCTTTGCGCCGTTCTTTGAGTCCCGACAAAATGAAGCGTTACTATTATTATGGCTTTTTATTATCTGTTTGATAAGTTTTCGTAACACATTTGCTTCCCTTTTGCAACGCAATGGTTCTTTTGAGGTCGCAAGGCATTTAGTTTTGTCGACATTTATTATCATGTTGTATTTTTCTGCCCCTTGTTTAAATTTGTTCAACAGCCTTTGTAATCTATCCTCATTTTCCGCAAATAACACTATATCGTCTGCGTATCCAATTATTTTAATTTTTTCGGCGCCCATTCTGTAGCCTACATTTACTGTTGTAAGTTGTTCTATTATTCTGTCCATTAACAAGCAGAAAAGTAGCGGGCTTAGGCTATCGCCTTGTCGTATTCCTGTCCCTATCTTTATGTTTTTTGTTACTTCGCGGTTATATTTTATCTTGGTGGAGTTTTTGGTGTTAAGTTCACGGATTATGTATATTATTTTGATTGGGATGTTTAATTCTTGTAGTATGGTTACTATATCTTTCAGCTTCACCTTGTCAAAAGCTTTAGTCAAGTCTATAAAACAAAGGAATTCAGGCTTTTGAAATTCCAAAGAGTTTCCTTTAATTTGCTTCAATATAAATACTTATGACTTTCTACAATTTATTAATTTGCCACAGAGAACTCAATTAACATTAGTAATCTTCAATTATTGAACAGATTTTGGGGTTTACGTTAGCCAAATATGAAAATCAAACGTTTCATAATGTCGTATCGAATAAATTAATTAAACGCTTTACATCCATAGACATTTGTCTGGGTGTAGAATCCGAAACGAAATTAATAAGATGAGGAATGGAAGCTTACGAAAGCTTAACTGTCTAAAATTCTGTTCCTGAGAGTAAAGTTGAGAAGCACTTTTCAGTAAATAGTAAACAGCGAAAACAAAGCTTTGCTTTGTGTCTGACAAAAGGAAACATTAAACTCGCCAAATTGGAATATTTGGAGAATTCCTTGCAAATAATTACACGAAAATGTTTTGTTGCGGACAGAAGAAATGCTGTATGTTGTTGTTTGCAACACACAAGATTCAAAAAAATTCTTTTGATGTTTAACGGAAGGAATTTCAGAGGTTTGTTTCATATTCGAAATTTTGAAATTGACTGATAACTTTGTTCTTTGTTTAAATATTATTGTGGTGTTTTCATTAACATTTCACAAACGTAAACTGCGATAAAATGAGGTAAATCTTTCGAGGCCAAAACTAAAAGCAAAAAACATTTTAGGAAAATTGGGCGTTAATTTGAGGTTAGCTTTAAATGCCAAATAAATCTAAAAGTGAATTTGTTCATAATTTACTTCAGCTTTGCGAATTTATATTTATTAAAACGCGCATTAACGAAAGTTTTTTTGTTTGTTTTCACGTATAATAAATTTAAATAAAAGCTCTCAACCTTTATACTTGGGATTTTGTAAATTTTTTGGCACTTTAACTAATCCCAAGCCATTTATTGAAATTTTGTATCTGGTACGTTATTTATCATTTAATCAATAAACTTTTAAGTATCTGGGATCCAAAATATTAGAAAAAAAAAACTTTTGTTTTACTCATTTTGAAGAGGAAAACTTGAAAACAAACTAAACCAAGAAAACGCAACAAATTAATTTATCTTGTTTTTATATCTTTTTTATTGCGCAACTTTTTACCTAATTTGGGACAAAATACGTCTCTGGCATACAGTGGAAGTGGATGAGAATTACCTGAATTCCCAGTTTGTTCAGCGCTTAGCGAAATTTAAGAAAATACATAAAGTTACTTAACTTATGTTGCAATGTTCATTCACTTAAATATGACTGTACATACTACGCCTGCTACACCTCTTTTTAAGATGCCGAAACTGTAAATCATAAAATGTTTTACAGTTTCGTACTTATGTATTGATTAATGTAAACACAAATAATTACGCTGCAATTAAAAAATAAATATTAATAATAAATAAGTAAAATGAATTTTCTTTATGAATGCAAATGGAAATCTCTCTTGAATACGTCATTTCAAACATGGTTGTTCCATGTAATCCTCATCCATTACCATATTAATTTAGGAATTATGACTTAATGGAATCGGACAGTTCCCTTTTTAAGCGCTTCTGGTTTCACATACGTTCATTAGCAGGACGAGTTTACTACAAAAAGGACGAACCAGGCCTGAAATAGCTCTCGAGAGGCTTTTTTTGATGTGACAGTGGCTCCATAATCGCTTGGTTGATGCGTTTTCGAATTAGGTCCATTACATATTATAACTGCTTGGATTGCACGTTTTTTTATAACTTTTTTTTATGAGGCTTTGTAACAGACAGTGAAGCAGTCAAGTTTTTGCTTAGGTGATTTACTATCGATTTGAAGTGTTGTGGTTTTGACGGGTAAATAGAATTCGTTTTGAATTATTTATGTAATGGATTTTGTTGAATATTTGGAAGAGAATATACGAGGCTATAACAATATGAGCGATTTTAGGTATTGGCAACAAGAGTATAGGTATGAAGAATTTGATGAAAATTTAGTTTGGGAAGGTATTTTCAACGAATGCGTTTTCAAATGTTACATTTCGAGTAGCAAAACTTTACTTATTAGTAACTACAATTAATATTTACAAAGAGTTGTTGGCACAGCAAGGAAAGTGCGATTTATGCAGTCCAGCATGGAAGAATCATTAATTGTCTAGGAGAGCTTTTGCGCAGAAGAAAAAATCGTAGTTCATAAATAAAAAATAAGAATAAAGGGATCATGTTTGGAAATATTGTTTTCAGAACTAAATCTAGGCATAAGAGTTTTCTATTATTATTTATTATGTAAGCCAAACGTAAACGTTCATTTGAATTTTGCTAAGGTTAGAAAATAATAGGCGAACATTTTGTTATCGTTGACATAGAAATTATATTTTTGAAATTTTGAAAAATCAAGACATACTTCACATTTTAGAAAATCTAATTACAAGTTCAATTAGCTATCTAATTAAAATTTCTTTTCCTATTTTCAAGATACTCTGTAATATCTGTAATTTATCAGTTAATTAAACAGTTCAAAATGAACGTATTTTATATAAATTAGTTCCACAAAACACATAAATACATTATTTCCTGCTGAGGGAACTACCGTCTGTTATTTTTGAACAAAAAACCTAAATAGTTTTAGGTTTTAGGGACAGGTAGATAAGCTTTCGATAGCTCCCACTCTGCTCCCACATACGTTGCTACTTGCGAAGGTCATGTTGGAACCTATAGGCCTGTACTAACCATGTCATGCATAAAATCATCTTGGCGAGCTTTCTATTCCCTTTTAAGAGAGGGTAAATGCAAAATGAAAGGTTATAAATAAAATACACGTCAACAGTAATAGTAAATGTTAAGAAGTTTTTGTAAAAAGGCATTTAAAAAGAAACTGAAGCTTCAAATATGCAGGAAGAATACTGATTAAAATCTTAGGGAGATTTATCACGCATTTCAAAAGAATACACAACGAAAGCTTATATACGGAATTTCCTTGTATTTTTTTCTAAGAACTGAAATTTTGGCTTTAAACAAATTTGATAATCGGGGCAAATTTAAGGTTTTATTGGAAATGGCATACCAACAATCCATTTTCGGCGATGTTGAGGAATAAGCAAGGTTGTTTTGTAAATCAAAGGTTGAATTTCGACCGTGGTAAAGTGAGATTTTTGATATGGAAAAATCTGAAATTGGCATGTTAAATGACCCTTCCAGGGGTTGAAGTCCTTTGACTTTAATAAAATTGTAGTCGGGTAGTGCTAATGACCATAAAAATAGTTGAGATGTTTGACACCTTCAACCCTAAATCTTGCCAAATACATAACAACATAGACAAAACTAACGGAAAATTAATTGAATTAATTGTAATTTTTTAATGTTAATGTCAAACTGCAGTTATACATTTTTTGTCTCAAAAGCATGATAATAATACCTTACATAGGAATGTTGGCTCTTCAGAGTAGAATAATTTTTGCTGTTGTTCAGCAAGGGATGTCAGAAAGACAAATTGCAGAAACGGGCACAATCGTCTTACTAAGATTTTCTAATACCTATGCAAATTATTTTAAATTTGTCAAGAACCGACCTAGACAAGGCCTTACTCTTTGACGGTTGACTTACAAAACCATTTTGAATCTTAAATCGCTAGCAGAAATCCAAACTTTCTCATCTAGAGGCAAGAAGACGATTGCTAGAGGCTACAGGAGGGCGTCAAGTGTCTTTGAGTTAGTCAGGTTTAGGGTGGATAGTTTAGTCTAGTCCAGTCCAGATACTTAAATCTTATTAAACTATTGCTTAGGCCACCTTAAGTTAAGCCTAAACTTTTGCTTAAACCTATACTGAAGTATTGGTTCTAAGTTGGTGCCTGGAGTACCAAAACTGGTGAATTGACAAAATGCCCTTTCTCGAATCATTAATAATTGACATGGGGCAAATACTCGTAAATTAATCCAATGAAGAGTGATGACAGATCAGAGCATTGTTAAATTCGGCTTCAAAGGAGACGAGGAAACAAGGCATGTCAAATGTATTCAAAAAGTGAAGGAAGATGTATAAGGTTCTGAGGAGGTATTAGGTTGCAAGAAAAGGCTCTTATATGGTCTTATACGGTATGTTAATCTGATTTTAGAACCAATAGTTAGATTGGAGAGAAATGTAACAGAAAAAAAACGTCATCTTTATGCATGATAATGCATCTTCACATATCGGCAGAGCTTACAGAACGTAGTGATCTGCCTATTCACCTAATTTTAATTCCGTTGAACATTTCTTTGACATAGAGTTCGAAGGGATAATCCAGGAAATGCAGATCAATTTATCCAGTAGATGTTTTTTAATCCTTTAGAGAAACTTTCATTATTTAAATATTATTCTGAAGTAAATCACAAACCGATAATCAACAATAAATGAGTTACCTACGAATAGTTTTGAATATAAAGAAAAAAATTAAGGGTGCATAATACTTATGGCCAAGGCTGTATATCCCAAGTAGAAGTTGATGACTTAACTAGGAGAATGGCCCGTTGACTAAAGCTTGAACAGGGTTAAGGGTGGCACTGCTAATTACTGAATGAAAACTCTCAAATCTTAACGTTTCATTTTTGCCCTTTCGCATTTGATTCATTCCGTTTTGTAAAATATCCACAATTTATTGTTTAAACTTTTTTATTTGATTGATAATGGTTTAGTAAACACCGCTTTTTACTTTCCATTTTATTTTTTTTACAAAAACTGACATACTTAATGATTCCATGTAAGTGTGGTTGTGCGTGTTTATTTATTCCAAACTTTAAAATCCAGTATCCGAGGTTTAATTATAATCACTAGCGAGCCTGCTTGTTGGTTGCGATCGAGATAGGTATATGGAGTAATTAAATATGTACGAGGGCGACACTGAAAATCTCTAGAAAGACATGTTTTGAAAAACAAATGGAATTTGTTTTTATTCGACAGCTACTTTTTAATGTTTAGCGAGTTGATTGGCGTTTAGTTTGTTCGATTTGCTCTAATAGTATTTTAATTATCATAATTTAAAGATTTTGTGTTCACCCAAAAATTAATTTGACTAGAGAACATTTCCGGGATATGATTTTTTATGATTTTAAATCGTCATAAACGCCTAAACAATGTGAAGATCGGCTTAGAAATGCATTTGGCGAAGAAGCCCCATCTAAGGCAACAATTTATAATTGGTACAACGAATTCAACAGAGATCGTTTTTTTCTTAGTGATGAATTTCGTAAAGGACTCCCAAGAACTGCTGTTACTGATGAGAATATTGGCGCTGTTCGAGCAATTCTTGAGGAAGATCGACGGACATCTTATAAATTTATTCGGGCGAAATTGGGCATTGGTATGAGTCAAATCCAAAAAGTTTTACATCAACAACTCCCGACCAAAAAGAACAACGCATTAAATGGTGCAGAAAAACTCTGGAAAAATTCCAAGGCGGCACTTCAAATTTGGTTTGGAATGTCGTTACTGGTGATGAATCATGGATTTATTATTTTGAACCTGAAAAGAAAAGTCAATCGGCTCAATGCGTCTTTCGAACAGAACCCAAGCCTACAAAAACCTGGTTTCTGAAGTGTCTCAGGAAGAGTGGCATCATTGCTTTAAGGACTGGTTTCATCGAATGCAAAAATGTATTGATGTTAAAGGGGAATATTTTGAAAAAGAATAAAATCATTTGAGTTTTTTAGAAACTAATCTTTGTTTGATTTTATAAAAATTTTCAGTGTCGCCCTCGTATAACGAAAAGATCTTAAAATTAGACCGAAACTTTCTTCCAACTTCTGTAACTACATAAAATTTGAACATTCGTACAAAGTACAAATGTAAATATTTCTGTTCAAGAAACGATATACGTGGATGTATATTCTTGGGGGCGATTTTAATAGAGCCCAATTAGTTTACAATCTCAACGAAAATCAATTTGTGTCCGATTAAATGCTAATAATAAAATAAGAAGTAAACAAATCAGTAGTAAACTTTATGCCAATGTCAGACAGAGTACTGTTACTACAATTAAATTCTTCGATGTAGTTCAAGTATACGCACCTACTGCAACAAAAGACGATGACGAAATAGAAAAATTCTACGCAGAAATAAATTGTGCATTGCAGTTAATAAAAAGCACAGAAGTTACCATTGTTATGGGCTACTTCAATGCAATAATAGGAAGCGGAGAATGCCAACCCTTTGTGGGCTCATACGGCTTAGGAAAAAGGAACTCCCGAGGAGATCGATTGCTCCAGTTTTGTACAGAACAAGAATTTGTTGTAACTAACATAACCTTTAAACAACACCCCAGAAGGTTGTACACATGGATTTCACCACAAGACAAGCCAGGAAAAATTGTATGAAACCAAATAGATTTCATATTCGTTAAACAGAAGTATCGGAATGGAGTCACCCAGGAGCAGATATAGCGTCAGACCACACTCCTGTGGCAATGGACATAAGAATCAAACTCAAAAAACAAAGACAACCTTGCCCTCAGAGGAAGATTGACACACAAAAGCTAAAGTTGGCTGAAACACGGGATAAGGTATCGGTACACGTTAAGCAAAGTGTTTCGGAAATAAATATATTAGAAGAGAACGCAGAAGAGAACTTCAGTAACGACCTCTGGATAAAAGTTAAGGATATAATAACGCAAACGCAGCAAGAAGTGGTAGGGTACCGAAGTATAGATAGAAGAAAAGCATGGATCACAGATGAGATATTAAACTTAATGAACCAGCGTAGACATTACAAAAACAAAAACCAAGATAAATATAAAGAGATTCATAAAAGAATCAGGAAGGAAATAAGAATAGCGAAGGAAAAATGTATGATGAGTAAATGTGAAGAAATAGAAGAATTACAAAGGCAGCATGATGATTTTAATTTACACAAGAGAATCAAGGAGTTTACGGGAAAGAAGAATAACAGAACAGTGAATAATCTCAAAGACAAGGATGGCAAATTTGTACTAGACCTTCCAAGTAAGCTATTAAGAAGGAAGGAATATATCCTGGAATTGTTCGAAGATGAAAGACCGGTTATTTATGAAACCACAGAAGATGATGACGATCTTTAAGATTCAGCTCAGCGAAGTTGAATATGCAATTAAAAAAGCAAAAGAAGGTAAAGCAACAGGTCCCCATATGGTACACGTAGAACTTTTAAAGTGCTTAAAATCCGAGGAACTGACAAAAATAGTAGAGTTGTTCAACGTAATTTACACTACTGGTATTAACCCTAACGACTGGTTTACAGTCTATCTTCATTCCAATACCAAAACAACCAGGAGCTAATGAATGCGAAAAGTATCGTACTATAAGTTTAATTAGCCATGTGCTAAAGCTGTTTTTAAGAGTGATACATAACCGTATAATATCGAAAATGTGAGATGGAATTAGATGAAACTCAATTTGGCTTTCGCAATGGTTTCGGCACCAGGGAAGCCCTGTTGGCCTTCAATATATTAGCACAACGCTGCCAAGACATAAATAAAGAACTATACCGGGTGGGGCGTTGCCTCACGCACCATAGGGATTTCAATGGTAATTTTTTAATATGTAATTATTTGCTTCCCTAATTATTTTAGACCAAAAGTGTAATTAAGTTTTTTGTAGAGAAAAAAATACTGCATCGATTGATGCTATTCTACACAATTTTCGAGTTTCGTGTAACAGAAAAACTGTGGGGATTAATTCTTGCACTTTGACAAAAATCACTATTGCCATGAAATTTTTGAAACAGAGGGGTGGAGCTATGACACTGTTATAGCTCCACCCCTCTGTCATAATGACAGTTTGAAATTAGTTTTCAATACGAAAAATGTAACTTTTTGGCCTTGGTAAACAAATAACCATTATTCAACAAACTCAACAGGAAGGGAAATTACTTTTTAAAACAAACTTAACGGAAAATAAAATTATTTTATGTGACAATTTTAACAAGCAGTGTAACTAATTGACAAGCTCGACTGTTTCAGTAATTCCAAGGCATCAGTGATTTTTATCAAAGTGAAAGAATTAATTTCCACAGTTTTTCGGTTATGGAAAAATTGAAAAACTGTAAAATAGCATCATTGGATTGGGTATTTTTTTCTCTACAAGAAACATATTTGCACTTTTGGTCTAAAATAATTGGGGAAGCAAATATTTACAAATTAAAAATTTACCATTGAAATCCCTATGGTGCGCGAGACAATGCACCACCCGGTATGTATGCTTCATCGACTACTCAAAAGCGTTCGACAGAGTAAAACACGAAAAACTTAAATCTATTCTGCAAAATTTACAGTTGGACCCGAAAGCTATAAGAATAATAGGAAATTTATATTGGCATCAGAAAGCAGTCGTAAAAGTGGAAAAATACATTGTCTGAACAAATAGAGATTAAAAGAGGGGTGAGACAAGGATGCATTCTCTCACCACTACTTTTTAATCTGTACTCGGGAGAGATTTTTTTGAGAAGCCCTAGAGAATGCACCAGATGGTATAATTGTAAATGGAAAAAATTTTACGAATCTCCGGAACGCTGACGATACCGCAATTTTCGCAAATAATGCTGACAACCATTAACGAAGTTACTGAGAGATATGGATTGAGTATAAATACGGAGAAGACTAAACTATTGGTAATTAGCAAAAACACACGTTTGGTTAGGCTGCAAATCAACAATAAGACAGTAAAACAAGTAAACTGTTATAAATATCTAGGCACTCTGGTAAACGATCAAGCTGACCACCGCCAAGAAATAATATGTAGAATTGAACAGGCAAGGGCTGCTTTTGTAAAAATAAAGAAGTTACTTACATCAAATGAGCTAAAATTGGACCTAAGAATAAGAATAGTTAAATGTTACATATTTCCAATTCTACTATATGGAATGGAAAGCTGGACACTAAGACAAGAAACCATCAATCGTATCAATCGTAAACCTTCGAAATGTGGATTTATCGGAGGATGCTGCGTATACCATGGATTCAAAGAATCTCTAATAATGAGGTGTTAACTAGAATGAACAAAGCCTTAGAAATCATGCTAATAATCAAATCCCGCAAACTACAATATCTAGGGCACATTACCCGCAATGATAAATACAAACTGCTGCAACTAATAATGCAGGGGAAAATAGAAGGAAGAAGAAGTGTCGGAAGAAGGAGGACATCCTGGCTGCGAAACATGCGCGGATGGAACGGACTAAAAACTTCAACGGAAATCTTTCGAGCTGCCATTTCAAAAATAAAAATAGCGAATATGATCACCAATCTCCGGAGGGAGGAGGTGTAACAAGAAGAAGAAGAATAAAATAATAATACAGTATTACTCGTGTAGTAAGTTGAATTTAAACTTGTTACAATTTTTCTGCTCTTAGCTCAAATTGTATCGTTTTCCTCTTATCAATCGCCACTGTTGGTTGATTGTTAAGCTTTATGTTTCTTGTAAAAGAGGTTTCCTCTCATGTTACTGTGGTTGTTACCCTACATAAAAAAAAACTTTGCTTATTTTTGCATTTTTCATCTTGCTTATGTCATTTTTAAGTAGTTTTAGGGATTGATTGTTTCCGAATCAATTTCCTTTACCTTAAGGTAGTGAGATAGTGAGTTGAGTTTTATTTACAGTCATGTCTTTTCAATTATATTGCATGTTGACATTCTTTCGGGGACCTTGCCTGATTGATTTGTTCGTATCTGTAACCTCAAATAATTTGGTATTTTCTTAGAAATTTTCTGTTGTATGATAAGACAATCTCACGATCCTTTCCCTGGTTATCCAGTATCCTTCTTATTCCTTCTTCTGTGTTGTCCTTCCCATTTTACTTGATTAATTCACCCAGCTATTTTTCCTTTTCGTATTTTGTAAAGATTTTCTTTTGATTGGGGTTTTGACTGCATTTGTAATGCTTTATTTCCATGTGCCGGCGCATAAATTTCCATCTTTAAGCGATGCCTGGTTATCTAGTTCATTTGCTTGTCTTAATTTCATTCGGAAGTAAATTCTTTTCGGTTTTACCGACTCTATCCTAAATTTTCTTTTGTGTTTCTTTATTTTCCATGTCTTGATAGCATTTCTACGTCGTTGTGATTTCATTTCTTGTTACGCACCGTGTATATTTCATTTATGAAATCTTTCGAGTGAAATTCATATTTTTATGTGATTTTTCCGCCTATTAGTTATGCTACTTTATTTGCATAATGAAAATAGGGTGGGAGTTTGTGGCTTTCGTATTCGCGCAAGCGCAGTGTGGATTTCTGTTGAGGTGTCGTACTTGAATCGTACACGAGGTCTCTTTTGCTGTGAATTGTTATGAAGTTACAATCATCTTTTTGCTAATTTTTAACTTAACAGACTATTTAGTTGCATTGGCAATTATTTCCTGTTAATAGAAATTTTCGATGTCCGATGTTGGATGTTTTGATTCAATATATTTAAATTATTTTTGCACTTTCGTTGAACATGTGGTGATGTGGTGAGTTGATTTTTCCTTTTATTTTCAATTTCTTATAAAATTGAATCTTACAGCAACCTGGTTGGGGTTTAATCTTTCATCTGATTCCAATGTTCGGATCTAGATGGTTGTTCCGGTTGGTGCGGTGTTAAAATTTTAATTTTACTTGATTGGAAAATTTCAAAGCACGTGGAGGACGCCATCTTGATGTGCCATATTCCTGTGTATATTTCAGTCCCTCCTGGCCGCTATAATTTTATGTAGCTACGTTGGAATCAATTATTCGCCATCTTACACCTGTTTGATGTTAATTGAAGAGATAAGTGCCTATCATTATTTTTGATAAACTTTTGATATGGTTACTTTGTGTACCATGGGTAATATCTGTACTTATTTTGTAGTTAACTTTTAGATATAAATTTTCATTGAATTGTTCATTCATGGATTGGGATTATTAATTTTATTTCATTCATAATTTTGGGACTTTGGATGTTCCACTTCTAATCTATGAATGAAACAATTTAATTTTTGATATATAACATTTTTATTGCCATTTAATCTAGATATATTTTTTTGGTCTTTAAGTATTATTTATAACTGATTATTTTAAGCCTTCAGCTTGATATATTTTTTTTGTGTATGTATATTTAAATTTTTGTGTACTTTAAAAAATCCTATCAAGTCTTTAATTCATGCTAGTCAATACTTAATTCTGTTTTGTAATTATTTTGAATCCTGGCCTAGCGGCGTTCAATGAGTTTCCGATAAAATAAATTGTTGCACTAATTATGGCTTTTTATTATCGATTTGGATAAGTTTCGTAACAAACTAATAAAAAACGCTTTATTATTTATTACGTAGAACAGACAAAATTTATTTTGTTGGGTTGTTTTCCAAGGAAGCGATACCACTTCGTTCCTCGCCCTATATGCCTGAGTACATACTGTTTTTTCATGTTAGAAAATTTAAAATATCGGAAAAACGATCTCGGATTCTTTAAAATCAACTTTAATTTTCAACAAAAAATCTAAACTAATTTAGGCGAGATTTTTGTCAGGGTTTTTGCCTTTCATTTTTTATATTAGCAGGGAGTTTTTTTAAAGTTTCTCAAGATACCTTTTCCCAGACTTCTAATTTCCTTTATTCTCTTCAGATTGTTGGTTTATAACTCTGTGTTATTTTCCATAACATAAAAATTTCAAATTGCTGTATACCTTCATTAAGGTGTGAAATTTCTCCAGAGTAAAAGGGAATTAACTATAATGCCGGCTAAAATTTTGAATTTTAAATCTAAAGCTAATACATTAGCGGGTTTTTACCTCACCTTTTCGATGCTTTAATTATTCATTTTCCATTTCTTAGTTTGTTCCCTTGGGCTTTTATGAAGATCTTAAAGAGTCTGAGTTTTTTTCGCATTTCTTTGTCCGCAGAGCTTTGTTTTAAAATATTATTTTGCTAATACATATTTATCTTTGTTGGATGAACTTTCAAGTGCCGATTTGTAAGCCATTCAGATTTATTATTTTAAAATTATTAAAGTGTTTTTACGACAGAAAAAATGTTTGCAAGCTTTTGTCAAAAACCTTGATGAGTTTTAAATAAACTAAGAAACAAGTCACTTGTAACATTCTGAAACTAGGACACTAAATTCTTAAAATAATACGATCACTGATATTTAAATAAGCGGTGGGTGCACTCAATCAATTAGAAATTCTGAACAATAACTCAGTGATATTTGCCAAATATTTGAGGTGGGTGATTTTTATATTTATCAGCACATAAAAACGTAAATTTATATCCTAGTATTGATTGAATTGTCAAAATGTGAATAATTTCGAATTATAAGTGACCTTCAAAACCAATTTGATGAAATGTTAATGCTAATTCGGGATTAAACGAATAAAGTAACCCCGAATTTTATATACTAAAGCATCTATCAGCATAAATCACAAAATTTCGTTTAACCTCCTGAAAGATTTTCTACATAAATCTATCCCAGAAAAATGGTTTATAAAATACACCTTTGAAGAATTTATTTAGTAAGTGAACTTTGCGTTCACTTCCTAATCTTTTTGAATTTTTTATATAACACCCTAAAGATGTCTTACGTCTACGTAAATTTCCAAGCTTCAACTCTCGAAGAGAGCCTTTGTGATTTATTGAGAATGTTATTTGTGGACGATACAAAAACATACGGATTTAAAGCGAGAAGGTCTCGCCATTATAAATAATCGAATTGACAGTAAGTATAAGGCATTTTCGGATTGAGCTTTTATAGGTAATTGCGTTCGTTTTACTAAATAGAATATTTTTTGAAAATTTAATTATTTTCCAAGGGAAATTAAATTTTCAAACTGAATAATGCATATTCAAATTCTCAGAGCTGTTTTTACCGTTTTTTTTTATTGTTATTAGACTTGCACATGTTAGGAGTACAGAAATATTCGGAAGAAGTGTAGACCGGAATTTGATTTTTGAGGTAAGTAACTCGATTTGGCGAAATCGTAAGGGAATTTTTATTGCACGTTTAAATTTGTTTCGGGGGTGAACTTTATAGAACGAAGGTGAAATCGGCCAATAAGGAATTTAAATGTAGTACAAAACTTGTTCAAAATAAATTTCGTTTAATCTTGCTGAAATTTCACAAAATGTGTAGAACGTGTTTTGCAGCGTTCGAACCGGTGTTTCGATTTTGTGATCTATAATTTGCATCATTTGCACTTAGCATTTTTAAGCTGCTGATAAACGCATCTTAAACTAAAATATAAACTTTTGGGCCTATGCGGGGCTCTCGCATAGGTTGGTGCCAAAAATCCGCCATACATAAATTGTAAGAAGGAATATAGCAAAAATATGCTACTGAAAAACCTGTAATAGGAACTAAAAATGGGGGTAGAAATATTTACAAACAGTTTTACATGTTGGTGTTATTTGTATAGGAGTAAAAATTTTTATGAAGACAAAGCACAGTAAAAAACGTGCGAAAACAACGGATATAAAGGCATTCACGAGCTGCTCTAAATGGAGATAACTTCATTTCAGACATATCGTAATTATGTAATCAACATTCTTATCGTTTATGTTATTATTTAAGAAAACACCTGCACTCTTCTAGCAGGAAGCGATGAATCACAGTGCTACGTTTTGGAAATAATATCACATTGAACACTTATTTAAATTTCAGTTTTTCCGTCCATAAAACTGAATATGGATCGTGTAGTTGTAAAAAGTCTCCTTTTACAATTTGTTTTAGACGACTCCCTAACCTTATCCTTTTGCTAAACCTGTGTCACTTGCGTTTCTGCACCATTCATCTCGGGAGAATGTTGGGCGACAGGCAGCCAACGATTTAACAGTTTCGGCCTAAATGCCTCTTGAAAAGCTGATCGAAATTGTCGTGACATCGAACAGTAGAGGATGAAATTGATGGCAGAATTGGTAAGAGCCAGAATATCCATCAAGTCCCCTGAAAATTAGAACACTACGTTAGCAAAGTGCAAATTGTCGTCTCAAATTTATTATTGCATAGCACACTACATTCAACATGATGTGCTTAAATATGTGGTGGAAAAATACAAAGAATTGCTCCGGGTTTTAAAAAATTCCCGTAATTTAAAAGAAAAACGATTGAACGTGTATCTGAAACCTAAGAAGCTTTAAATTTAGATGGATTATCTCCATTTAGAATATGCCAGGATAAAAATGAGTAAAGATGTAAAGAATTGCAGTCTTAAAATGTTTCATTTTGGTTTTTACACGGTTCCCATTAATAATCTTGTACTTTAGCGTTTTTGGAATTTAAAATTTCGTTTTTAATTCCACAGACCTGTGATAAAGCGTTTTCGTCGCTGGTACTTTCTTTTTTCATAAACTGTAATCTTTCCATGCAAGAATTTGAATCTTTGGGGTTTATATCTATTTTGTTAATTCGCTTTTTTACTATAAAATAAACGAAATATTTAAAATATTTTTTGGTGTAAAGTTATTGTTTGTTCCCAATTTCTGTAAAACGCTCATAATTTTTGTTAACGTTTTTAATAATATATGTCTTTGATTAATCCTTAAATCTAGTTTTATTGGAATGTTTGGAAATTTTTTTTGAAAACGCTTATTACAGGGATTAAACACTGTTATTGTCTAGCTTTTACGGCGTTTTACATTTTAATAAATTCATTATTTTGCATTTGCTTATCAATAATTATATTAAAGGTTCAGTAGTTCCGAAACTTTAAATGAAGTTCCTGTCATCACTTTCGATATTTGCATTAAAAGTGGGTCATACTAATGTAATTATAAAAACTCCCTATGGTTGTTAAGGGTTAATCTTTGATTATTAAATACATTACTTTGAAACCCAAAAGAAAATTTTAAGTAAATTAAATTTGCCAAATTTCTTTCACGAGAGTGAACCGAGTAAAATTTACTTTGAAGTTTTAATCTACCAAAAATGGATTTCTTTATAGTCCTAATTACCTTTTCTATGTCAAAACCACATTTTGCGTGTTTTTAATACAACTTTACCTTTTGTTATTATAACGAGTTTTAAATTAATTACTTATATTCACAAAGGGAGTGACGATAAAAAAGAGAACAAACCCAAGTCTGTTCTTGAATGTGAAATAACTCCTCTTGACGTTTCAACCTTTTGGCTCTTATGACAGACGGTTTTCTAATTATCCTCAGTTTTTGTTTATATTTCGCTAACTACTAAACCTCTGCCATTAAGGTCTTTACGAAAGGTACGTACGTGTTGCTGTCTCCTGTTTTAAATTTCTAATTTGTAATTAAGGAACATTATTCTGAATTACCTCAGCTGATTCTACTGTCTTTCTACAATGTAAAATAAGGTACTAAGATGCTACAAATTAACTTTGCAGAAAGTTCATTTTTTTTGTTGGGGATTTAATAAATTCATGCTAAAGCTAATTTGTTTTGTAAAATTTTAAAGTAATTCCCCTTATTTTGTATGAAACGTCCAAGATAATTTTAGTGATTAAAACAGAACTATACAAATAAAAATCCTGCAGTTTTTAGGGACTGCTTTCGCATTAAACTTTAATCCGAAAAGTCACATTTAAAGAGTAAGATAAGAAATAACGATTTGTGAAAATTCCCACTGCTTTAAAAGTAAAAGCCTATTAAAAGCTTGGAATACTTGAATTTTAGATTATAGCCAATAATCCTCAAAGCCATGGGAAAAGTTTTAGAATAAAGTTATTCGACTTTATCATATCTAATGTTGGGAGGAATTATTTGCCTTTAATATTCAAGGGATGAGAAGATAATTAGTTGTAAGAGTGAAAATTGGAACGGAATTGCAAGGAGGCGCCAAGTAACATAAAGAAAGCTATAAATTCTGTAATAACCTATAGAAAGACGAACTTACGTCTTAATGATCTGTCAGCTCGTTTTAACGCTGTTTTATGGATTAATCCAGTTTGGATGGACTATATTTGAATGAAATTCCGCTCGCTTATTGGCCTGAATTAATGAAAAAAATACGTAAAAGTGTAGGTTTATGTGAGGGAAGTGATACCAAATTTAAAATTAAATCGTAGCTTTAAAATTAGATTTGTTAAATTTAACTTTCTGGAAAAATGTTAAAATTCTGTTTTGTCGACCCACAAAGGTTGCGATTGCCTAAACCGGTAAAAACACAAAGGTTATTTGACCACTCAGCTGGTAATCGATGCAAACTCATGGAGGACCCTCATAAATCCTCAAAAACTTCACAATTAAGTCCTTTCATGTTGTGTTCTATGTTCTCACTGTTAATGACTACCTCACGTGGGGTTCAATGATAGCAGATTTTGACTGACGTTGATTGGTTTGAATGAGTGTTTAATTAAATTGAGATAAAAAGTGAGAGATGAAAGTTAACTGTTGTTATATTCAAGCAAAGTATGCTCTTTTAGAGATTTTTAAGTGATTTAAATTAATAGCAGTTATGAAAGGTAAAACAAAGTTTTAGCATAGCAGCGTTAAATTGAAACTGTAAATAAATTACTGGGATAATTAGAATTTTTAAAACGCATATTCGAAAAGTATTTCGATATAAATTCAACTGGTATTACAACACCACAAAATTTTCTAACGATTGAACCAAGTATTTTGTGTTATTAAATTTATATGTCTTACTAAATATAAAATACCTACTAATGGAAAAAATATTTTCCTTCCTTCCCTACAACTTCTGAATTAGGTTTTACTTTCTAGCATTTTCTATTCGTATGTAAGTTATTTTTACCCATAAAAAATATTGCAATTTGAAATAAAAACATTGTTCAATCTAATTTTCACGCAGGTGTTTTTTGCCTTCGTGATGCCGATAAAATCAGCTGTATTAACGTTTGTTTTTTAATCAAAAAAGTATTAACTTATCATTTCACCTTAATTATACCCTAATTTTATTTTTATTTTCGTCTCGTATAAACTCCGTTTAAACATTATTACCAAATTAATTTACATGAATGCTGTTAAATTTGTGTAAACTTCTGCTTGGTTTAAGTATTATGTAATTTTAATTTAATAAATCTTTTTATATTAAATATTAAAAGGGAATTTTAATTATTTAATATAAATTTAAATCTAAACCCACAGTATGGTAGAGTGGGAGTGCAAGTAATACTGAAATATACAAAGTTACGCAAGAGCCTGCTTGGTCAGAACTTGGATGAGTGACTGCTCTGCGGCTAGGTGTGCCCCCCCCCCCCAATACTGTAAATGTATAAAAGGGTAAAAGAAAAAAGAAAGGAAGAAGATACATTTAAATCAAACCGAATAAATTATGAAATAACGCAAATTATTGGAGAATCTTCTTTGAAATTCAACAGTGTTAAATGTAAATTTGATTGACTGCAAAAAAATGTTTATGTTAAATCCTATAAATTGAAAAAAGTAATCATTTCGTTAATCTTTAGATCTAATTTGGCAGAATTAAAAACGAGTTTCTAATAAAATTTTCATTATTAAAACTTAGTAGCCGGCTTTATTAAAAAAACTCCGATCTCGTATAACATCAAAGCAGTTCCTTATGCGTTTAACAAATACTTATAAGCTTCCGGGTTTTAAAAAGGAGCTTATACTCCTTTATAAATTTTAATAAATGTTGTTTCGTACGTTGTGAAGCTTAGTTTTTGCTTAGGACGTCTTTTTTTATTGAGATTTAAATTTATTTTAAATTTGGTTTAGAGGAATTCTTGCGTTAAAATGGTTTATAAATTTTTCGAATTTATTATGCTTCGTGTACGCTTAATTCTGCACTTAATCAGTTGCTGTCACTGAGGTAAGAAGGGAAACGACGAAAAAGAACCATCAGAAGAGCAATTTTTTATACAGCCTACTTTATTTTCAAATGAGACCTTTATAAATATTCATTTATTCAAATTATGGTATAAACTTCGATTGTATGCCTTTTTAACATAAATTTTGCCATTTGCGATTGTAATACTCATATAAAGTTGCTTAAAATATTCAAAAGTTAAGGAAAACTCTTGTTGTGCTAACTGAAAATTTGTGTTAGGGAGACCGACACGCAAAACGCGATAATTATTCAAAATTCTTACTTCTTGCAATTATATAGTTTTATACGTATTCATCGAACTTGTTACAAATTCATAAATAAATAATACATCGATTCCCTGTGTTTACAAACCTGCTAATATGTTATCGAATAAAAAGGATAAATGTGAAAAAAGCTTAAAATACTAACATTACCGAGAGAAACGCAACGTTCCCTTGTATTTTAATCTATTCGACTTGTAAAACAACCCCAATTCGGAACATGTTGTTTCAGCAAACAAAACGAACTTCATTTTAATTTTTTCCCTCTTATGATGGGTTTGAAAATGTCAGAACAATAACATTGTTCGTCAGTAAGCCCAGTAATGCTGTTTTTATCTTTATCCAGCATGTATTTAATTAAATAACTTAGTCGTCTCTACAAACTTCATTATTTATAAATGATATATTTTTGTGTTTTATCTTTGCTATGAATTGTTAATTGACTAATTGCCCTGTCTTCCCTGTTTATTGTTTTAACGGCGATAAAAGAGGGTTAAAAATAATAAGATACGAACAGCACGAAGTATATTGTTTTAAAAAATATTTGGACAAAACACCATCAGGTATTTAAAACAAAAAACAACAATTTGGCAAATGTTCGACAATAAAATTTTAAAATGTGGTCATAAATTAAAAGTAAATAAACTCCGACTTGTTCATAAAATTCCAAACCAATCGTGTTTCACTTTGGGTTTTAAAATAAGCAAGCAACTAATAAAAATAAAAAGCACGTCACTAACGATTAGAATTTTCCATTAAAAGCTTGAGTTTAGTTGCATAATCCTTAAATGACAATCTAATACATTTACTCGTAGCTACTGGAACGCAATATTTTATCATCGAACGATTGGAAAATGGCAAAGGAACCTTTTATAATCCTCGCACCCTTGCCGAATGCGGAAAATATTATCTTAGATTTAAAAAAATGTACAGCATTATATGAGAAAATATACAGCTGTTGTTATGCAAAAAAACCTGAAAAAGAAAATGGCACCGAAGCAATTAATTTGCTACCAAATTTAAGCCTATATTGTACAAAATTGATTAGTATATCAATTTTGTGTAAGTTTATCTCTCGGTCAAGGTTGCCAGAGTTGATTTATTATCCCTATATTGCAGCTTTTTTGGCTTTGGATTAATTACAAGTGCTTTATAGGGGGATTTAGATATTAATGAACATTTTTGTTTGATTCCTATAAAAATGAACCGATAATACAGTCATTATTCTTTTCGAATTAGTTGATGCACAAAGAGATGACCTATTTTTTTATCTCTGGGCGAAATACTGAAATATTACGATAACATTGCCAACTATCTAATTACTTTAAATAAAATATTAAGTACTATCAACACTTTCACCAACTATCCGTATTATTATAAAAAGTGTTTTTAATCTAAATTTCAATTGTATGTAGTACAACTGTAAAAATATTATTAATTTATTGGACTTTTTAAATTTCACCTACCTACTCTGTTACAGATGCATCAAATAACCAAATCTGCCTTGATATTTTACAAATTTTAAAAGTAACTTTTTTTTATTAGCAATTTACAATTTACAATCTGTCTACAGACATTTAGTAAAGTTTGTGACTATTGTATGTGAGTAACATGCCAGAAGTAGTCCATTGGCTACTTCTTTAAACAGAACTAAAGTAGTTTTAAAATAATATATATGTACTACCACGTGCAAAAGTAATGACACGCCTAAGATTTGTTGTTGTATGATAAACAGCCTTGCAGCAGTCGATGGGTAACTTTCTTATTCTAACTTGTTAATCCGACCTACAAGGTCTTATGGTTATGCCCAAGTTACTCATCGACTGCTGCAAGGCTGTTTATCATACAACAACAAATCTCAGGCGCGTGATTACTTATGCACGTGATAGTACATTACATAACTAGAACAGCCTTCGCGGGTTGTCGTCTTCGTCGAACAAATACTCAACAAGTCTATTTGGATATGCGCACTAATCCTGTCGCGATATCTCACACTGAATTTGTGTATTGTTTCACTAACGGTGTCTATTTCGAGGTCACTGATAATAACATCGTTCGGCACATACCTCTATTCTATGGTTCCTAGCACTTTTGACTGAAATCTCTTTAGAATGTTTACACTTGAGTTACAGGCGGTTCCCCACAGTTGGACCCCACAGGTCCACACTGGTTTGATGATAGTTTTGTATAAGAGGATCTTGTTTTCTATAGATAGCTGTGAATGCCTTCCTAAAAGCCAGTATATGTTGCGAAGTTTCAGATCAAGTTGTTTCATCTTCTTCCATATAGGTACGTTCTTTCCACGTCAACCTTCTATCTAAGTGTAGCCCAAGGTATTTGGCTGTATTGGCTTGTGGTATTTATTTACCATGTAGTTGTACTGATGGACAAATTTCTCTTCTCAGTGTGAAAGTTACATGGACTGATTTAGAATTATTTATTTTTAAACCCATGTTTTAAGCCAGATCTGCAGTAGATTTAAGTACTCTTGAAGCAGTTGGGGTACTACGACTGGGTCTTGATGCGATGCAAGGACAGCTGTGTTTCACTTGGAAGTATCTATTCGTAAGATATGATTTAAGTGGAAGGTAGATATCCGGTGGAAATTTATTCTTCATTTTGTAAAGCAAACCAACATGCCATACCGTATCAAAAGCTTGCTCCACGTCTAAGAATACTGCAGAGCAGTATTGTTTTGTTCTACTTAAGTTCTTGTTGATTGTATCTGTTACACGGTGAATCTGCTCAGTTGTTGCACGATATTCGCGAAAACCAAATTGATGTTCAGGTATCAAATTATTTTCTGATATTGTAGGTCTTATTCTCTCTAATAAAAGCTTTTCGAATACCTTTGATAATACCGGCAATAAGCTTATTGGTATATAGGAAGTAACTTCTTCTTTGGATTTTCCTGGTTTTGGTATTAGTATAATTTTAGCCACTTTCCATTGGCCAGGAAAGTGTCCCAGTCTTAGTATAGCATCGAATAAGTAAGTGATAAATCTGAAGCAACCTCTTTAAGAATTGTACCCATAATTAATTCACAGCCAGGTGCATTTCTTGGGTTACTGGTGTATTACGTTTTCTTCTTCTAGGGTGATATCAGGTTCACAGGGTGTGAATATCTGCGACAGATGCGTCGCGAAAGCCAGCGCCTTCTCTTCGCCACTTCTAGCCCATCTATTGTGCTCGATACGTATCGGCGAAACATGTTGTTGTGGCTGTTCGAGTTTTTTGGTTGCTTTCCAGATCGAATGTGCTGAGTCAGAAGTTGGCGGCAGATTTTTAGGATAGTTTTGCACTGCTTAATTTGTTATCTCTGAAAGAAGATTTTTATGTTCGGCTGCAGCTTGGTTAAGACGTCGTTTAATCTCAGGAAATCGTGTTGTTTGCCATAGTCTGCGTAGCCTTCTCTTTTGGAATATTTTCTTTTTTACTATTACAGGGCATTCTGAGCTGGGTATATACTGTGTCTGTTCGGGAGTAGCTTCCCAAGCAGCGTTCTGTAACACTTCATTTATGTGTTCTACTTACTGCTTCATTTATTTCTATTTTTGTTTTTAGAGGAAGGTATATTTGTATTGATTCATCACAAAGGTGCCTGAATAAGTCCCAGTCCGTGTGTTTATTACTAAGGGATGGTGGTTTTTCTCTAATGATAATGTTAGTGCCTACTGTGACGATAACAAGTGAGTGATCCGATGACAAATCGAGACAGCATTCTGCTTTGAGATAATTTAAGTTAATACATTTTACCACGCAAAAGTCGATCTCTCGGTCAGGTATTTAGTTGATTTGCATTTATGGCTTTGTTGAATTCCCTACCTTTAGTGGTAGTCAGTCTTGAGCCCCATATTTCATTTTTAGAATTATAGTCGCCATCTGATAGAAATCGGTTACCTAGAGTTTGAAAGTATTCTTCAAAGTCTGCTTGTTTGTTATTATATTTTGGGGGACAATAAATCGCTGAAACGGTTAGAGGTCCATTTCAATATTCCATAACTATTGAGGTAGCTTGAATGTTTGGGTGTTTATATTTTGGAAGTTCATTTAAGGGAACTTTTAACGATGATTTCTGTGCTGGCGTGAGCTTCTCTATCTGGATGCCAGCGTGGGATATGCATGTAGCTACGTTCAGTGAATCGTGCTTCAGATACCAATGCGATATCAATATATTGTTGATGGATAAAATATTCGAGTTCTTGTTTATATTGTGTCAGGCCATTTGCATTCCATATTGCTATTTTAAGATGGCGAGCCATTAATGATCATTTTTGAAACTAGAGTCGTTAGTAAGTTTAACATCGTGTCCATTTGCTCCATCAATGCTTTTAGCATGCTCTTTAGTTCTTTCATGTCGCTTGAATTGTCAGTGGTGTTTATTTGCCATGATGATATTGTGTTATCGTGGTGTGTCTGTCGTTTTAGTGCATGAGCATATGTTATATTATTCTGTAATATTTGTTGTGTTGGTTGTCTTTGCACTTGGTGTGTATTCTCCATTTGATTCTTCCTTGGTGTAGGAAACATTCTTTGTCTCAGCTCTTTATAAACCTGGCAGCCTTTATAATTTGCAGGGTAATTACCACTACAATTAACGCACTGGACGTCATTGGTTTTTCGTTTTCTTTTTACACATCTCGCTGTTCGATTACAGAGGTTTTTGGTGTGACCAAAGCGTTGGCATTTAGCACACTGTGGGAGTTCTCGTTTTACATGCGGAGGTTCAAATTTCACAATTGAATGAAGCAGTTTGTCAATTTTGTACACTTCCTTATCATTATCCGCTACCCTGAGTTCGACAAAGAATAGTGGCAACTCTATCTTTGCTCCTCTTTGTTTTATGTTGGAAATGTTAACGACTTCGCGTCCATTTCTATGTAATTCTATACGTAAATCGGATGGATGTAAATTTCTGAGAACCTCTTTGAAACTGCGTTCCTGCTTTAATTTGTAAGTATGAAATTCGGTGTTCTTTTCAGGTAAAGCTTTAAATATGGTCCTATAATTATCTGGTGTTTTTGGCATGATTTTCATCTCGTCATTTCTTAACACTTTTATTACATAACTGTATTTAGCTAATGTATCTAATACTTTTATTAGTGGGACAATAGATTTGACGCCAAATACGAAGATAGGCGGAGTTCTTGGATCTTTCTTAGCTGCATCATCCGCTGTTTCGCTGTTGGTATCTTCTTTATCCAATGAAGAGTAGCGATTTGATGTAGCTGCAGCAGAATTTAACCAGTACTCTGAATTATTTTCGTTCCCTTCTTTTCTAGTACGTTTTTTATTTCGTACAACAGTCCATTCCAATTCCGTGGCTCGATGCGGAATTTGTGAGAGTTGACAATTGGGATTGATTTGTGATAAATTTGGGTTTATTGTTGCATTTGACAGATGCAAGATATCATTAATATTAAATGTAGAGTAAGCTACTGGCGTTTGTTGTGGCTATTGATATGCTTGTTGTACAAATGTACATACTGTATTTGTTGATTGTGATCGATGTACTTGCATCGGAATACATTGTTGACCTGAGTACACCGGAGTATCATAATTTTGATATGCCATAGTCGGCAGTATTATCTTGTAGTAAATTTAAATTTATTAAAGCTAAAACTAATTTAAATATTAATCTAAATGTACGTATTTAAATGTTTCACTTATCACACAGAGTTCATGACCTTACGGTCCAAACCTATCAATTATCACCGCTCGCAGATGTGTATCCGTACAACTTTACACTTTGAAAATCTAAAGCCAACTGATAAAAGTAACTTTCCAATTTATATTTTATTATATGCTTTATCTATTTATTATGGTATTGCTGGTAATGTAAGAATGATAAAAAATTAATACCATAAATAAAGGCCGTTTATTTTTTTACGTCAGATAATGAGCTGAGTTTTTTTTAAAGTTTTATTACTATTTAGTTTAGATAATGAAAACTGAAGCTTTGCATGTGACATACAAATGAATGTTAACGATAATTTTAGTTTATTTACCAATACGATTGTAAACCGATTAGAATGTGCATGGAAATACGTTTCTAACATTTTGATGTTCTATCATTTCACTATGGTTTGTCTGTAACGAGCAGAAACTGAATTTTGTTTTATAATTTACAACACAATATCTAAATTATTGTTTAGCCACCTCTGTTCGAAAGTGACATTTTCCATACCTTGTCAAATGAATTTTTGACATCGAAAGTAGACGTTTGTCACCCGGCAGTTAGCACCGGGAGGCAAAGTACTTTGCCTCCCGTTGCCATTAGAAACGGGTGGCAAAATGAGTAAACATGTTTTACGATTAATATTAATGGTACAGTCACCATGGAAACATATACTCAAGCTATATACGAGCTTTTTTAATGAAACCGAGTTTTGTAGTAAAATGTCATATTTTTAGTTGTCAACATTAATAATGTCAGGTTCGTTTAGTGAAGGTGACCAAAAAATCATATGTATTACTCTGGAGGAAAGTGTTATCGCCTCCCTTAGATTATATTTCTGCCCTCGCTCGCTATCGCTCGCTCGTGCATAAAAACCATCTGCGGGAGGCAATCTTACACTTTCCTCCCTAGTAATACAAATAGCTATTTCTAGCCGCATATTTGAGATCCAGGCAGTAATATAGATATAAATTATTATTAGCCGTTTAGATCCAGCTGTCGGGCAAACGTTATCCCCATCTGTTTCTATGTGGCAGCTGTATTACTGATTTCTGCGTCCCACTTTGGTTTGGCCTTGGTTTTTTTCTCTGTCCGTCTCTTGGAGTCAATTTAGTAGTCATCTGACCTCACCGATATGTTATTATTCCTATAGGATCTGCTCATTTCCATTTTAGTTGTTTGCATATTGTCGCAATGTTTTTTGTTCCAATTTTACTCCTTATTTTCTGAATTCTCACTCTATCACTTAATTTTAAGTTTAGAATGGATCTCTTCATTTTAGATTGTGTATCACTAAGTTTTTGGCATAGTTTTTTGTCAAGCGTTCAAGTTTCATTATAAAGCTTGTCCCAGAAAAAATTGTCGCCTATTGGTTTTGACAAAAAACCACATAATCAAATAAATTTGAACTATTTTATCGAATAGTTTTATTATTTAATAACTATACATAATGTAATAATAAACATTTAAACTTTGATTATGATTCATCCAAAAGTTTCGCAATTTTCTTTTCACACCTTCCATTAAAATTTGTACAGCGTCATTAGACATCATTTTTCTAGTTTTCTTCGACTTATATTTAAATTTGTTACGAATTTTTCTGTATTAATTATCTTAAACTCGTCACTAACAGATTTTTTGTCCAGAATAATAGTGATGACTTGGTAGAGATTTGAAATCGAGCTTACAACAAGTCTCATCGTCCATGATCAAACATATTTTTTTGATGCCAGTTTTGAGTATAACTTTCTGCATCTTGATTTTGCAATAGTTGTTTTGCTTAGCACTTCTGTTAGCCACTTTTTTTTTAAGATTTTAAGGAATTTTTTGCTGAACTCTCAGCACAGTTTATTTGGTAGTTTCAAATTTTTTAGTCAAGTTTCTTATAGAAAGGTTTGGATTATTACACAGAGCTTTCTTCTTCTCGATATTCTTATTTACGAACCTCGGCTTGCGTCAACTTCCACATTTTCTTCGTATATTACCCATTTCACTATATATATTTTCGACACTTTTTGGATAGTCCTTCTTGTAGTTTTTAATTCTAAGGCTACTTTTTTCATGGAAATACCCCGATTTTTAACATATTTGTACAATATTTTTTCACGTAATGCTTCTTCTTTTGATGATATCTTTCTCAAATTTAATAGGACAGTTGTCAACTAATTGTTTTTATTTACTACATAGCCAACTAACAAAAACGGCTGACCAATAAATTTTTGAAAATTAAAGTGGCATATACAATAGGCGCAAATTTTGGCGACAATTTTTTCTGGGACAAGCTTTAGATGGAATCACATACTTGTTAATTATATTTCTTTTTAAGTTTATAGAAATGTCACTATTTTTTGTAATGTTGTATAGAGGCCAAAAGTCTTCCAACCTATAGCTATCCTTTTATTTACTTTACGCTCAGTTCTACATATTTCGAAGTGAAATTGTTTGTCCTAAGTACGTAGGTAACTTTTTTCACATACATATTTCACTTTTTCAGTGTACTTCATTAAGTACCTTTCCACTATCTTCGCAGGATAACAAAAAACTAATAAGAAGTGATTGACTCAGTCAAATAAAGAAGGCGATGTTATGTTCCAACGTTGGGTTAAATAAAACAACGTTTTATTTAAAAAAAAACTGCAAGGCGTTCATTTGGTAATTTAATACGTATTCGAAAGATAAGGACGTATGCAAGTATTGGGTGAAATTTTAGTTAATAATTGTTTATTAAGTTAGCAATGAATTTTCTTAACGAATTGTGCAAGAAAACCACATGACGGCGAAGCCGGAATGCAACTTTGATGAGAAATGAGGAGAACTAGGCAACTTCCACTGCAACTGCTCACTTACGCCATGCTTTATCTTTTACATACTTAGCGATCAAATTATCTCTTGTTGGCAAGATTAAATATCTGTAGCGTCCACGGAAACTATGAGTATGGGAACGTTCTTACAACAACGATGCTAAAGGACACGAAAAGAGGAAAAAACTATGAAACGTTTGCGAAAAGACTGGTCATCAGAAAAGTGAAAGACCATTACCGCCCAATAACTACCCAAAATTAAAGTTAATCAAGATAAAGAAATAGAAACCCAGAAGCTAAAAATATGTATCTTAAATGTTAGAACATTAAGGACAGAGGCGGGGTCAGTAGAATTAGAACAAGCTTTACAATACATATTATGGGATATAATTGAAATATCAGAAGCAAGGAGAGTAGACGAAAATACATACAGGGTGGTGACTCGAACACACGAACATAGGGATTTAACATGTAAAATCATATCTTCGTAATTTCCTGCTCCCCTAATTATTTTAGGTAAAAAAGCTTCAAATAAAAGTTGTAGAGCATAAAATTCTGCATCTGAATCAATAAACAAAAAAAGTATTTTTCTACAAACACTACTAAAAACTGAATTCTTAACACGGCATACTGCAATTAAAAATGTAATATTAAATCGCAGCATGTTAAAAGTAGATCACGTGGTTTACTTTTAACACTAGTGTTAAAAGACTGCCGTCACAATGACAATTTTGGAGCAACTAAAATATTAATCAAAGATTGATTTTGAGTTAACTCAATAGCACCTACCAAATCGTCAAATCTAACGTTGCCCTACTAGCATCTTCTTCTATATCGACCGGAATGACAGTATTGTTTTAAATCTAAAAATATATGTATTTAAAGTTGAAAACTCTAAATTTTTGAATAACAATAAAAATCTTTGAGTGTGACCTTTGGCATGCGCAAGTCCCCATACAACAACAAACAATAAATATTTTCTAAGTTAAAAAGGTTTACAACTTATAAATAATTGACAGTATACTTGGTGTATCGTAAACGGCGCATAATATTTGCACCACGCAATTTTTCGTTAAAAACTGGACAAAAAAGTCTAAAACTGTTTTAGGACAAAACGTGTAGTTTTTGAAGAATTGTTAATTAAAGTCTTGTAAACTTAGCAACACTCATACTACGTCACCTGCGATTTTACCAAAGCGAATCGCTTGATTTAATATAATTGTACATCGTGGTGACATTTATGAAAAGCACAAGCACTGCAAAAATTTCAAACTTCGCATGGAAAATCTAATTAAACGAAGGGTATGTTGAATACAATTAGAGATTAGTTATTTCGTTTGTTGATTAAACTACAGCAATAAATTATTATTTCATAAAAATATGACACGACAAGCAAACCAGAATACGAATTAAGGCTGCTAATAACTCCATAACTAAAGAGTTAACAGCAAATTGGAATTGGTACTGGACTTTTTTGCTTGGATTTTGACGTAGAATCGCGTGATATACAATGCGCCATTTACGATACACCCTGTATAATTATTAAAAGAAAGTCTTCCAGGTTCGGATAGTGCTATTTTTGAGAAAGAAGAACTCAACGTTTCGCCCATTTCCTTAAGGGGCTTCATCAGGAGGAAGAGGGGGCACTAAAAGAGCACTGTATAACTATCGTGTTTAAATGCTAATACCATCGAAGATATCGTGGAAACAGGATTTGATAGAGAAAAAGATGAGAGTCAATTAGAAACTCTTTCTAAGGATTACCTGGAACAATGCGATATGGAAGGAGAAGAAGATGAGGATGAAGAAGCTTAATGTAACTCTATTTTGACTTTTTTTTATTAAGTATTATGAATATTTGGACCGGCTGCGACAGTGGGTACCACGTAAAAAAAAACGCGCCTCGTACTCAACCTCAAAGGTGGTGTGGAATGGCGTACTTCGTTAACCTTGACTTAGACGTTTAACATCACAATACGCGAAAACGGTTGGTCCCACGAAAAAACCGCAAGAGTACTTCTTTGTACAGAATTTTATAGCCTTCAATTTCTCTATAGACTATTCCATACCTAAAGTCAATAGAAAAGAAGATATAAACAAAAAAACCAATTTTTCGCACCTTTTAAGCCCTACAACTCAAGAAGCTCAAGGTCAAATCAAGGGTACTTTTGATATGTTGTTTAAAAACATTAAATAAAGGTGTACACAAAAATTCAGCTCACTTTGAATTTTTCTGAAGTTTTGCCACATAATTGTCTAATTTGACTGGACTATTTCTGTTATCAATATAAAACAAGTTATCCTACTTGATTCTTTCTATTCTATTCAAATTCAAAATTATTTGTTTTGACCAAAATTGCTGACTTCAGCTGCTGAAGCCTCACAAAGGTAATTTTGAAGTTTAATGTGACATTTCAGAAATTTCTGGGCAACTTTGATAAAGCATCACGTAAATATAAAATACCTTCGTGTTTAGAATTTCAGAATGGGAGAAGATGGCACTCGAAGCTTTAGTTAACAGGAATTTATAAACAAATAATAATGGAACGCTTATTATACAGAACAAGAGGAGTTTATAATTTAAACAAGAGCTCGGTGTAAATTCATATTGACGTTTTAGCAAAAAGGGGTTCGTTATCATGTATTTAATATTGTTAGGAAAGTAAGTGCCTTGAAATTGCTAATTATGAGATTGCTGCTTAGGAACAAAAAGAAAGTTTGCAAATGAGATAATTTATAATGCTTGAGTAATATAAATAAATTAAGATCTTGAATGCCAAACGAGGAGCATATTTTATAACAAATATAGTAGAGTTATTAAACCGACTTTAAATTTTCATTACGTCTTCAAATAACAAGCTTTGTAATTATTTTAATTTTAATTTTTGAAATAAATCCCGAACATTAACAAGACCTACAATTGTCAAAATGTAATTATTATAATAAGTGTGGTACTTTCTAGAAAATAAAACCATATTAACGTAAATTATCTGCAAATATTGGGTTTTATTTAAATTTACAACCATAATTTATTTATTTATTACAGTATTATAACCGTAGAATTACAACAGGGAGAAATTTTAATATCAAACCACGAAAGTTGTGGGTTCAACCTTCAACATAGCCTGTTAGAAATTTAGTAAACTTGCGGAACTCTGTGTATTAAAACTCATGTCAAACCTAACAAGGGACAACTGTTGTACAATATTCGTTTATTTGACTTTTCACAGAGTCAGCAACACATATTGCATATTCCCTTTGGAAATGTCAAAGGTCCTATGTGGATAGTGGGGTATTTAATCAAAAACGAAATCTGAAATTCTTTTTGAGTGGATAAAATTTCTTTACCTTATGTTGAAAGCTTTTTATAGAATTTATGTATAAAAATATATTCACACAAAAGATGTTTCTTTATGTTTAGAAAAGTAATATTTCAAGATATTCCAATGTAGATCATGGAATATAAATTCAATTAAATTAAAGAAAATAATTTTTTATATCAACTGAAATAAAAAGACTGTTATATTTAAAAATTTTGAGCCATGCAGCCAGCTCAAAAGCTCAAAACAAAGCTCTTTGACGCTAGACTCAGACACTCAGAATTTTATTTTTAGGTGTAACAAAGTTACAGTAATTTGCTTTTTATAAAATGTTAAATAGCACTGCAGAGTTAGACATGAATAAATGTACGTATGTTTCTGACACTTTAATACGTGTTTTATTGAACCTTAATTTAAATTTCACACTCGTAAGCGCCGAGTGGTTTACAATAGATATTATTCAGAACGGGTTACGAAACAGTTATTGTTTTGACAGCTTCAGTCGGGTAGCTATTTTATTTTATGACTTCGATTTATTTAGATCTTTTTAGAAGTTAAATTAAAAGTTGAAAAATTGTTAAATCGAAATAGGCAATTAGTACTTTGTAATTTTTTTTTAAATCTCATATACATATTTATTTATTTGGCGATCACCGGAGTAGCCGAGTGGTTAGGACATTCGGCTACAGCGCGAACAGTCTCGGGGCCAAACCCGAGTCGGATGTATGGAGGGTAACCCACTACCCAATCAATGAAAATAATTAGGAATCGAAACATAGAGGTCTGGAGTAGGAAAGGTAAGATGGTTGCCGAAGGCGTGGTGCTTACCACACCACCCCGTATGCACAGCGTGCGAGATAACCGGGTATGAAAGCGACTTAGTCCCTCCATGTTGCCGGCTGTCCACCCTCGGGAATGTAAGTGCCGATAACTTTACCCATTTATTTATTTGGCGAGATCGAAGCTTACATTTTCATTTTTGTTCTAGATAAAACCCAGATGATTGCAATACGTTTTGGAGAATGTAAGTAAAGTGAATAAAAGTAACAACTAAACATTTTTAATAAACACATGTTGATAAATCTAAGTCCTCGCAAAACCTACATTTTGCCCTCAGGTTTAATTTAATTAAATGACTGCAAAAGTGTCAGTTACTTTGTATTGAGAATGAGGTCTTGCATATTTTATTAAACGTTTTACTACTTGAAAAGTTTTAAATATATTCCAGAAATTTGAAATAACCTTAGGGAAAACTTTATAAAAAGTAGGAAAGATTGATGAAAGTTAATTCAAAAAGTTATAAATAATTCATATACAACTACTAATCCCTGTAAATTGAAAGCTTTAGCGATTTTTGTTATTAATTTTATCATAAATAGTATGAATTATGGTGGAAGTAATGGTTTACGATATGGTGATCAAAGATTAAGAATTTACGTTTTTTATGTGCTTATTTAACGAGTTAACTTAGGAAATCTGATCTTTAAGTTATCCTTTCCTTAGTCCTCAATCTTGCGATTGATTAATTGATTTGCAGTTTTATACTAGGCAAATGTGTCCTCTGCAGTGGTTTCCTGTTGCCTTCTGCGGAGTTTGTGAGCGGATACTAAGTGCACAGTGTATACAGGGTTTGTCACGACGACTGTCGACCAGACGTTTCTTGAGAAAAACGTATCGTGCATAAATGAAAATTTGCAGAGTAAGGTTTTGGAAATTACAAATCGATTGAAGATATTTCTAAACTTGGACTTATACCCAAAGGAGACACTAACTTTGTTATTTCAAATAAAATACCCTGTGTATTTTTAGATATATAGAATTGTCTTTCAACGATGGGTTCAATGATGTAGCAATACCTATAGGGGGTCTATTGCTAACAGTTCCGTGGCTATTCAATTGTTTTTGAAAAATCTAACCTCAATTTCGATGAACGCCACTGCGAAATTAGTTCGAAGTAAGCGTTATTTTCAGGATTTAGTTTAAGACTCTATCAGCGGATCACCCATGGTACAGCTAGGATTACTCGACAGTAAAGTTTACTAGTATACACGTATACAGGGTGAATTCCGAACTCGATTTTTCTCAAATTTTTTAAATGGAACATATTCGATTTGCCAGTTAGATAGCCACTGCCATAAGTTTTCATAAAATACCCAACTTGATAGGTCTACAATTATTATTAATAAGTACATACGTACGTTTGTAAGTTCAATAGTTAAATATGAATAAAATTCATCTTAAAATGTTGATTATTGCAGGTAATATGTAATCGTAAATCTTATAAAACGTTTCGTAAATCCAGTTTTATATATTTTATGAATAAGCGTTTATACATTGACTGACGAAATTTGAAGCAACAACCTTTCTGTTTGTACACATACAAATATTAATTTTATGGATTTTTTATTGTAACAGCGAGGTAGATTAAATAGTTTACTGCAAGTATTTATATGTATTTACTTAGGTATACCGGGTGTCAACAAAACCTGGGGCACCCCCATAAATTTTTTATTTATTAAGATATCTAAATGAAATTTGGTATATGTAATATACTCTTTAAATGACATTTGTTGACATAAGAAACAACTTTCTGTCACTTCCGGTTTAGCCGGAACTGACAACAACTTTGTTATTTTAAATGGAACACCCTGTATATTTATACATTTTTGGAATTTCCATTCAATTTTACGTATGGTAGTATCAAGTTCGAGACATTTTAATGATTTTCTAGTTTATTAATTCTGCATCGGCTCTACAATTTCGATTCCTAAGTACTTAAATGCTTCTATTTGTTTATATTACTTTCGTTTATCTTTATAGATGTCTTCATGTCATTATTCCCTATTATTCTCTACTACCATTACTTTCATTTTATCTGTGTTTATTTTCCGATTTCTCAATTGCAAGGCTTTATTCCATGCACATTCTGCTATTGATAACATTTCCATATTTCTACAACCAACTTGTAACTTCCTTTACTTTTCCTTTTATTTCTTTTATTATATCATCAAGTCTAATACTTAATAGGGTTAGACTTAATACTGCACCCTGCCTTAGTCTTTCGTTAGTTACAAAATCTTTTGACTGGAAGTTGTCTGTTCAAAATAATTCCTTATATTTTAACATAAGCTAGATATGTTGTTTCTCAACCTTCTGCTTATTTCTCTTCTTCTTAAACTCTTTCGTACAATTTTCCGAGGCCTACTACCACATGCTCTTCGATATCGACGAATGCTACGTAGGTATATATTATTGTTTATGCACCTTTCGGTTTTTTTTTTCTTGTAAATACGTGGTCCTGCACCCATTTTCTTTCGTTAAATCAGCTCTGAGGTTCTTCTAATTATTGTACTTCGATTACTGATTTTAGTCTTTTTTTTAATTTAGTATAATTTAGCTATGACACTTAATATTTCGATCCTTCTGTAATTTATACAATCCTGTCTATGGGGTAATATTATTCCTAACTCTTAACCTTTGGATATCGTTTCTTTATTCCATGATTTATTATACAAAGTTGTTAACAATTATTGCAGACCATTTTTTCCTAAGTTCTTTACCATTTTGGATGTTATCCCGTCATGCCTCGCTTTTCCTTTTTTCAACATTTCCACAGTTGCAGGCACTTTTTCCAACTTTATTTAATCTTGTTCACTAAATTCTTCTTCATATTCTATGTTTTTTTTATCTCTTCTTTTGATTCATTTCTTGTGTTCATTTGTTCTATGTTTAACATCTCTTCAAGTATAGCGCATCATTACGTTGTCATTTTTACTTAATATTTTGTAATCTTTAGATTTTATACAGGGACCGGCAAAAAGTTCGCAACATATGGGAAAATTTTTTATTATTAGAATATCGAAAATACTTTTATAGGGGATCGGTTCTGCCGGAAAGGGACAGTTAGGCGCGCATCTTTAGCCGCGCATTTTTAGACGCTGCACCATTAGGCGCGGACGTCATTGACCGCAGGGACGTTTAGACACGAACACTTTAGACGCTGAACCTTTAGGCGCTGAAAACTTCTATACTGATATTTACCATCTAGCGTTAAGTCAGTCTTATAAGGAAAAGACGATATTATTAATTTACAAATACCCAATTTTTTCCTTTTAAATAGCTTGACTGAAGTGGAACCTATGTATATGGATACCAATGGAAGAACTTTCTCATTTTTTCCACAATTGATAGGCCTAAATCTAAAAAACAGGTTTTCGCTAGGACGCTCGCTGTTGGAATGGTTTGTATCTAACAGCTGTATAAAATTTTTACGAATATTTTTATGACAGAACACTTAGAAAAGCTAAATTTGGTGGTTGTAGTCAAAGTTCATCAATTTATAAAATAAAGAGAAATAAAATAGCCAATAAACTAAAAACCACCTTCTTTATGTAATTTTATTTTTCCTTTTCTTTCTATGATATTTCAGGGAGATGTATTCACGGTTAGCGATAAAACTTAATTATTAGCGAGAATATTGATCTTTTATAAGTGCTCTAGCATAAAAATATTTTTAAAATTTTTATACAGCTGTTAGATACAAACCATTGCAACAGTGAGCGTTCTAGCGGAAACCTGTTTTTTTAGATTTATTCCTGTCAATTATGGAAAAAACGAGAAAGTTCTTCCACTGTTATCCAAGTACATAGGTTCCACTTAAAATTAAAAAATTGGATATTTGTGAATTAAGAAAAAAATAATTGCGAAAAATTGCGATTTTCAATTTTTTTAAATAAATACTTGAAATTTTGTATATGGCCCTAAAATTAAATTTTAAGCAACTGTTTCTAATAATTTTCTTCAATATTTTGTCATCTAACCCCACTTTTTGCAACTTCATAGTGATTTTTTTTTAATTTGCCGCCATACCAGCGCTCACGTGACATACCTCAAATTCGATTTTTAGGTTATCGGACAGGCAGAACCCATCCCCCATAAAAGTTTTTTCGATAGTCTAATAATAAAAAATTTTCCCATATGTTGCGAACTTTTTTCTGGTCACTAGATCTGTTTTTATAAGTATTACTTTCTTTTTACATTTTTTTTAACGCTTTATAAACTAATTTTTGATATCTATGACTGTCTTGTTCCATCTTTATCCTAAAATCTTCCCTTGATTGTCTTTTCAATTTTTTACAATTTCTTTAAAACTTCTATTCTTTGTTCTTTATATTTGTTATAATTTTCATTGTCTCTGTTATTCAATAGTTTTCCCATTTCTGTTTTTCTTTCATTTCACTTCTGTTTTTATTTACTCGTCCCACCATCTGGCTTGTTTCTTGCTATTGTTTACGTTTATGGTGGTTCTCCAAGTTTCTTTTGTTACTTTTATTATTGTATTTTTAATATTTTTCTAAGTACCTACTTAGGAATGTAATGTTTATGTTTTGTTTATTCATTTCACTGCTGCTATTTTTTCTTCACCTATGTTATTTCTTATTACTTTTTATGCCCATTCCTTAGCCTGCTTTTGTTTTATTACACTCGCTTTATATTGATATCTATGACATGATCAAGAAGAGGTCTGAGTAGATTTATGCCCCTCTTTTCGCCCTTGTATCTTTTACTTCTCTCCTTATTTATTATTACATAATCTATTATCGACCTTTCTTCTCTGTTTTTAACTTTTCTCGTGTATTTATGTAGAGTTTTGTGTTGGAAAAAAGGATTTGTTATTATTAAATTAAATTATACAAACTTCAATCAGTTTTAAACCGTTATTATTTTTAACATTTGCGCGTCAAGAGTTTCTCCCGTTTCTTCGTTCTTTTTCGCTACGCATTCACTAAAATTTCCTAGTAGTACCAGTCTGTCTTTAGTATCTTCTATTATTTCTGTTAATTTTTCGTTTTCATCCTATTTTTACAGTCTCATTTGATCCATGCGTGATTATTATTGTTGTGTCTGCTTGTTCATCCAGTTTCAACTCTACCACTAGTATTCTCTCCCTGATGCCTGCCTATGTTTTACATATTTCGGGTTCTTTTGATTAAGAATACAACCTACACCTTCCCTTTTTCTAATATTCTGTTATGCCCAATAACTTTCCCACCAGACTTCTGATGTTTCATGTTTTCAAATTTTTTCTTGTGTTTTTATGCTATTTTTGTTTATTTTATTGTTAACCTTTTTCTTTGCCAGGTGGTCTTCGTTCAGTCCCATCCCTATTTGTTTCTCTAGTTTTTTGCGTTCTCTGGTTTACTCATGGATTTGTTCCATTTTTACATTTCATCTTCTGTTGTTATTTTGTTAAAATCATTAAACTTTCTTTCCCTTATCCCTTTCTTCCTATGCTCGTTGTGTTAAGTTTTTTTTTTGTATTCCACACTAGATTACAAAACTTTTTTCGTGTTTAAACCATTTTTTGATTTGTTTGAAAACGGAGATCGACTTGTCTCGGAAACGTAACTTTCACCGAGTTAATAATTTGTTAATTTAATTTCTATTTTAGCAACTGGTAGCGAAAAATTCAAATTAAAAAGTATAAGAAATCTTTTCTTTGTATTTTCTACAACTGCCACAACTGTTTACAAAATTATATTCGTAAGTATTAGAGTTTTTGAACAGTTTTTGTCTTATATGCAAAAATATGCTTAAATAGCTGCGAAATGTTCCATCGTAAAATCGATAAAGGATATTTTTTTGGGGCGACTAAAACATTTTATACCTTTTTTTGTAGTTTTACTTGCTTAATTTTTTATTTTCAGCAACCGATGGCAAATACCCACAAAAAAGTATAACAAAACAAGGGTTAAAGGATATCATAATCATTTATGATATTTTTATTCAGAGTTTTATGTCTTCTGCCGTCTATGTATGTGTTAATAAGCTTTATGTATAAATTTAAAAATATTAAATTAGCTGCTCTGTAATTTATAATAATTAAAGTATGCGCAACACTAAATTAAACATTGTTGTGGTGTGTGCATAGGAAACAACTATAAATCTTATAAATTTCATTACATTATTTTGGTAGAACTTTTTTAGGCTTTATGTGGATAAAAAACTCCATGGAGCTTGTGAAAATAATATAGTTTCTATTAAATATTCCAGTTATGAATCTTTTTAGAAGTGTAAACGTAGTATAACGAAATTTTCTTTGTTTTGATTAATATATTCTCCGGTTATTGGTCTATTAAGTCATTTGATTATTTATTTAATTTATTGTAAATTGGAACCATAAACTAAACTAATTGCTTTTCTTCCACTTAAAATGCTTTTTTCTTTTTGTTAATGTTTCAACTAAAGTTAAAAAAATATTAATGGTTACTTAAGCTCATCTCTTTTTTATTATTTATGGTCTTTAAAATACCAATTAAATACATAGTTTAAAGGATGACGGATTAATGTATCTGAAACGTCAAGAACACTGGTAGTTTCATGTGCATTTTTATTTTGTGGTTCCCATTCTTAACAAATGATATAAATAATCCGAAATTTACTTTGTTTTTACAATATTATACAGGGTGATAATTAAGTACGTAGACAAACTTTAAGGGGTGATTCTTTGATCAATTCTAAGATAAAAAGTTCATACAAACATGGGACCTAAACGACTTCGTTTTCAAGATAAAGGATGTTGAACTTTAAACACAAATTACATTTTTTTTCAAAAATCTGGAAAACGCCTAGAGGTATTCTAATGAAACTTGGTGTAGGTTAGTAAGTATTTCATAAAGCGATAGTGTTTGATTAAAATAAATTTAATTAATTTCCATTAGTGGCGTGCATCGGGGCCACCTCGGTTACCTCATTTTAGAAAAATCTAGTATGCCACTGTTTTTTAGCCAATACGACAAGTTTTTTAGCTTCATTCATTGAAACTACACAAAATATGTCTCATTTCTTTTTTTTTTGATAGAATAAACGTTTTACGAGAAAAGCGGAAAAATCTGTAACAGCCATTTCGTTTTTCTTGAAAAAGGTTTATTCTATGAAACAAAGAAAAGAGACATCTTTTGTGTAGTTTCAATAGATGAAGCAAAAACACTTGTCGTAGGTATTGGCTAAAAAACAGTGGCGTACCAGATTTTTCTAAAATAAGGTAACTGCACGCCACTGGTGGAAATAAATTAAATTTATTTTGACCAAACAATGTCACTTTATGAAATACTAATCTACACTAAGTTTCATTAGAATACCTCTAGGCGTTTTCCAGATTTTTGAAAAAAAAAATGTAATTTTCGTTTAAACTTCAACGTCCATAATCTTGAAAACGAAGCCGTTTAGGTCCCATGTTTGTATGAACTTTTTATCTTAGAATTGATCAAAGAATCACCCCTTAAAGTTTGTCTACATACTTAATTAACATTGGTTCAAAATTTCTGCTTCGATAAACCAAACATAAGTATTTAGCATTGGAATTTATTATCAAGCGTGATTAATACACAATAACATACAAGAAAAAATATATTTTTAAAAGAAGTTTAAAATCAACGTATTGGTGGGTTAATATTGTATAATTTACATATAAACAAAAATCTTGAAAAATCCAGCAGAATTTCATCATTTTATTAATTTTATAGGTACCTTAAATAAATAAAGTTATTGCACTTTTTTGATAGAGCACCTAAACAGATCAAATTTACGTCAATATTAATTAACCAATAATTAAAAATTTAGTCCGATGATTCTCCCCAAATTAATTTATTGGCAAAAATTTTCATTAACTCTATGTTTACCTTAACAAAAACTAATTCCGTAAAAATTATTTTTGGCAGTGGCAACTAATTAGACTTTAATCGTTAAATCCCGGTCATAACAAGAAGATTTTGTCCAGTTAATGATCTGAACGTTCATTTTTTACTTTTGTCCCAATTGGGATTCTGTATAAAACATTATGTGCTGTTTTTAGTCACTAAAAAAGCGGACAAGCTCATGTTTTTCATTAGACTGTTGTTTTAATGTTAGCTGTACATAAAATATTTATTCAATTAAAAAAAAATAGGTTTAATTTTTCTATTTAACTTAAGGGGTAGAAGGTTAGATAAAAGTTTAATTAAAAGATATCCCACGGAATTCTAAGCATAATTAAAGTAATTAAGGAGTAATTGATATGGGGATATGAGGATATGAATTCTTAAAATATGTCTGAATTAATCAACTGAAGACTAAAATATACGAAAAAAGGGACTTTCCGCTTGTTTTGAACATCCTTAATTTTTCTTTTTGTTTGTATTTCATGCTTCATTTCTGTCTACATCAGTTTTACCCGAAAACTGTTTAAGCGCTCGAGTTTTGTTTGAAGTTTCACAATCAGATAAGATATTCCGGGGCAACTGAACTGATTGCATAACTTTTTTTTCAAACAATTATAAAACTTCTTTAATACGGTAATAGCCGAATGATTCTCGCTTATCTAATTGATCTTTATTTAATCTTTCGAACTACACATATTTTTGGAAGTTTTCATTAGCTAATGTGGCCTTCAATTACTTTTAATGGTATATTTATGAATATTTGATGCTAAATTACTGATATTTGAATTCGAGCTTTAATTATTTTAAGCTTTGTCATGAAAGTGTATTTAGAGATAACGTAGAGCTTTTTGTAACACGGAATAACTACCATGAGATCGAAAAAAAGATGATTCTGAGCAGGCCTTGACTAGTACAACACGATTGGCAAGACTGATTTCAAAATGTGGCAGTAAGTTAGAGGTTAATAAATGTCAAATAAATTAAAACACAAAACAGTATTTATTTAGGGAACAAACTGAAAACTAAGATGAATACATGTTAGAGTAGGTATTCAAAATGTGATCCTTCACTAGTATTACAACGATAAACTTAAATAATTCTGGAAACAAGATTGCAAAACTGACTTACATTTGAAATGTCACTGTCACATTATAATTCATAGGCATTCTAGAACCAGTGTAACCAATCGTGTTGTACTAGTCAAGGCCTGCTCAGAATCATCTTTTTTTCGATCTCATGGTAGAATACTCGTACAATAGGTTTCGATTTTTAAAATGGTTCAAATAGCGGTTCTAAACCTCTGATCCTTTGTGTTAATTATAAGAGATTACTTTGTAATCTAGAAAATATTGGAGTTCGGTTTATTGAGTTTTGTTTAAGCAAACGACCGGTCAATTATTTTAGAAACGGCTTAGAAAAATGAAGTGCTAATACAAATAAAACAATTAAAATGACTATGTAAGTAACTTTATAATTGTTTATAAAGTAACACCGCCTCTAAAGAAGCACTTCCATAAAGACCCGACATAAGTAGTTAACATGCATAATAAGGGAAAAATTAATGACACTTTAAAAACTTAAATAATTACAATGATTTCAAGAAATGTTGGAAAGTAAAAGAATTTATTAGAAAATTAAGAAAATATTAGTTTCTTCCGCTTTCTTCTTATTGCTGAACTTGGTTTGGAACTCTGCTTTGCTTTTATAATATATATTTCTAATTTACACTGTGTTTAATATATTTTCTTTGCAAAATAAATAAATCCTAAATATTCATGAAAATCTATCAGATTTGCAAAAACCTTTTTCCGAGGATGTCTTTGTAAAATAGTAACATTTTGTTTTAGAAAAATAGTATATTACATACCGAGGTGGAAAGTTCATTACTGTCGAGAGATAATTAGAAAGTAACAGTCAGTAAAGGCCAGTTTTCCAACTTACAAAATAGTTAGTAATGTCATTAGTCATTACATACACCTATGGTTGAAAATAAACAAATTTGTAGAAAATTCAGTTAATCTGTTAGAAATTTAATAAACGCTTCTAGGATTTTTTTTAAATGAGAGGTTCGAAGTTTTTAAAAAAAATTAAGGGATACTCGAGAATCACTTCTCGAAAAAAATTATATAGGAAAAAAATTAATTTTCAAATTTCTACTGGAGAAATTTTAACAGTTTTTTTAAAAGTAAGTATATATTCAAATACAACGGAACGGAAATCACGTTTATAAACCTTGTTGCTACAAACATGATTCAAGAATCCAGTAAAGTTTTTAGAGAATATAGAAAATCCTTTAAATAAATTTGACGTTGGCGTTAAACGTCGACTATATTAACAAAAGTACTCCTTGAAAATCAGAAAAGGTCGTGAAAATTCAGAAATTTAATGTAAAATTAAAATTTTACTTCATAAAAAAAAAACAAATGTGTGGCAAATTTAGTTAACCTTATAGGTAGGTCTTAAAAATTGCCGTTATAAATCTTTCCAAAAGAACGCGGTTTTTGAGCTTTGAAAATTATATTGACATAACAACATTTTTATTTTTGGAAATTTAGAAAGGTTTCTGGATATTCAAGGTATTGTTAAGAATTATTTCTTCCGAGAGACAATGCTGTAAGAAAACACTAATTTTGGGTTTCTACTAGAGACATTTTAACAGCTCTAAATAATGTTCTTCTTCTCAGTCCATGTTAATCCACTCCTGGACTTAGGCCTCTCCCATATCTTTCCATTCTTTTTTATCTTTGGCTCTTTGGTACCATTCGTTTCTTGCGAATTTCTTTATGTCGTCCAGCCATTTTTTCTGTGGTCGTCCTCTGCTTCGCTTTGGTAACCTACATAGGTCACCAGTGTACAAGTTTGTTTGTCCATCTCGTTATGCCCTGTTTTGCTACATGTCCCACCCATTGCGCTTTGAGGTTTGATATACGACACATTACATCGGTAATCTTGGTTCTGTTCCATACTTAGCATGGCCCTTTCCATAGCTCTCTGCGCAGTTCGTAGTTTATTGGCAGATTTTTGTGTGTTATGGTTTCCATGCCATATGTCATAATGTGTCATATATCTTGCGCCTAAAGCTGCGTATTCACTTGATCATTTTTCCGCGCACAAACGGTTTGCGCGCAAAAATGATCATATGAGTACCGGCAAAACAGGTGTGCTCGCAAGGTCTGAGCACGCACGTAGGCGCTCCATCGGTTGTCGGTCTCGGGGACCACCTCAAAGGAATTTTGCGCGCAAGTGTTGCTCAGTTTGGACGAGATTTTTAATATATGCAAACAGCTTTAGGAAAAAGCACAACTGGAGCGGATATTTGCGCGTACAAACAAAAACCTAAAAATCATTATGTGTAGATTTTAAAATTTTCGCAAACGAACGTGTGTGCGGGCAAACGTTTGTGCACGCAAAAATGCTCAAATGAATACGCAGCTTAAAAGCCTTTTTTTGACTTAAAAATAAGCCGTCGATGGTAATGTCTTTTTCTTCTCACGCTATTTTCTACTGCCACGGTAAACAACTTTGAAGATATTTTGTCTTTTTGGCGAACACCTTTGCGAATTGGGATTTTGTTGCATAACTGCGATATCATATACAGTGTCACCGTTAAAGTCCGCATCATATGGGAATTTTTTTTATTATTTAGTTTATGCAAATTTAGATTTCACGAACAGTTTTTGCTTGGAAAATAATCCAAAATGACCTTGACCATTTTTTTTATCGATTGGCTACACCTGTCAAATTCGACATATTTTCAAAAAAATTACAAAAAGTTAGGTTACTTTTCAAAATTTCGAAAAATGTTAAATGAAAAAGTTGTTTCTTTTTCAGTTTTATACCCACCTACCAAATTTGCATAAATTTGGACAACCTTGATATTTAAAGAATAAAGGTGAACAACTAGAAGTCTTTCCCACTTGATATATTTAAATTTACAAAGTCAGCAAACCAGGTTTCATCTCATAGAGACATTATCAATGCTAAAAATAAATTACATTTACAAACTCAAAAAGAGCTAAACAACGCAATCTTACCAAAGCAAAAAACAGGTAAAACATAGCAGGATCGGACAATTAACCAATCAAGGTACCGAGTTCTCTAAAAAACACGAAAAAACGATATTAAAATTGTCTGATCCCGCTATGGAAATTGAAGTCCTAACATCTGGACATTCAAAAAGCAAAATTAACGTCTGAAGGAAATACAAAAAGGAGTAACAAAATGGATACCATATGCTAAAAGTAAAAGATAAAATCAAACATAGTAACTAAATATAAGAAAGCCAACAAAGTTGGACCACAATAAAGTACTTACTAGGAAAGAAAAACTTTATAATAACATTATTAAAGTAAAAGGCTCTTCAAAAAGAGAAAACTACAAAGTAGTAATAAATTTACAACGACATCAGGAGTGAACTCGGCTGACATTTAAAAGAAACTGGCGAGACAGCGTCATGCCACCAAAAATGCAACGTAAGAATAAAGCTTTTCCCCTAGAAGTTACTAGACGCTAATACTAAACGCGCCAAAATCAAAAAATGTTAAATGTAAATCTCAAACAATAAACTGTAACAGAAAGAGGGCTAATCAAAAGAACTATTGTAATATGGTATCTAAAACACTAAAATTACTATTTTCATAACCCAACTCATTCAAACAATTATCCCGATTGTTCTTGGAATATTTTCTTATTTCCAAGATTTCAAGTATATTAAGTTTAATACCTTTGTTCTCAAAATGTAAAATTCTCGAATGTAAATACGGATTAAAGTCATGTGAAGAAGACATTAAGTGTAAAGAAAAAGGAGATTTAAGTAACTTAGAGTTAGGAACATCTAATAAATTGGGGTTGAGTAATGAGAGGTGTTCATTAACGCGTGAACGAAAATTTCTACCCATTTGGCCTACATAAAATTTTGAACAGCTACCACAACTCAAGAGGTAAACTCCTGATCTGTCGAAACGATCTGTGCTGTCTTTGTTGTGAACAAGAAGGCTCTTAAGGTTAGAGTCAACTTTATATGACACTCGGATATTAATACTCTTAAAGAGATTCCCAAACTTATAAGTGCATGTTCCAATGAACGGTAAAGCGACATAATTAAACTGTTGAGTAGAGGGTGGCAAAGACAATAAACCCTTATGGGGATCTTGAGAGTGTTGCGAACACAAATATTTAAACTTGATTTTATTATACAAATTCATAACAAGGTCATGGGGATAATCATTCGCCCGAGCAATATGAAGAATAATGTTAAATTCTTTTTGGAAATTAGTTTGGTTGAGCGGATATAAGAAAAGCCGGTTGAAAAAATACCTGAAAGCAGCAAGTTTGTGTGAAATAGGATGAAATGAATAGAACGGGATGACCTGGTCCGTGGTGGTAGGTTTCCTATAAATATCTACTGCTAATTTATTGTTGTATCTAGAAATCAACAGATCAAGAAAAGCGAGAGAATTATTGAATTCATATTCTACGGTAAATTTGATGTTGGGGTGGATATCATTCATAAAATCAAGTAATTCCGAGACCAAAGTGGTGGGTCCCTTGAAAATACATAGGATGTCATCCACATAACGACGCCAAAGGATGATGTTGGTAGCCAAATGATGTTTAAAAATGGAGGATTCTAATTTTGACATAAAGATTTCAGCAAGTAAAGGTGATAAATTGGATCCCATGGCGAGACCAGTCTTTTGTTTGAAAAAACTATTGTTGAATTGAAAGAAGTTTTGGGTAAGGGAAAGATCCAATAATTTCAAAATACAGTCCACTATATCTGCCTCCAGATCGGAAGAGGTAAGTAATTCCTTAAAGCACTCGGATGCCTCACAAGAGGGTACACTGGGAAACAAATTAGTAACATCAAAGGAGACCAAAAGGCAATCGGGATCGATCGAAAAAATTTTCAAAAGTTCCACCAGTTGAACGGAATTGGTGGAACTTTTGAAAATTATTTCGATCGATCCCGATTGCCTTTTGGTCTCCTTTGATGTTACTAATTTGTTTCCCAGTGTACCCTCTTGTGAGGCATCCGAGTGCTTTAAGGAATTACTTACCTCTTCCGATCTGGAGGCAGATATAGTGGACTGTATTTTGAAATTATTGGATCTTTCCCTTACCCAAAACTTCTTTCAATTCAACAATAGTTTTTTCAAACAAAAGACTGGTCTCGCCATGGGATCCAATTTATCACCTTTACTTGCTGAAATCTTTATGTCAAAATTAGAATCCTCCATTTTTAAACATCATTTGGCTACCAACATCATCCTTTGGCGTCGTTATGTGGATGACATCCTATGTATTTTCAAGGGACCCACCACTTTGGTCTCGGAATTACTTGATTTTATGAATGATATCCACCCCAACATCAAATTTACCGTAGAATATGAATTCAATAATTCTCTCGCTTTTCTTGATCTGTTGATTTCTAGATACAACAATAAATTAGCAGTAGATATTTATAGGAAACCTACCACCACGGACCAGGTCATCCCGTTCTATTCATTTCATCCTATTTCACACAAACTTGCTGCTTTCAGGTATTTTTTCAACCGGCTTTTCTTATATCCGCTCAACCAAACTAATTTCGAAAAAGAATTTAACATTATTCTTCATATTGCTCGGGCGAATGATTATCCCCATGACCTTGTTATGAATTTGTATAATAAAATCAAGTTTAAATATTTGTGTTCGCAACACTCTCAGGATCCCCATAAGGGTTTATTGTCTTTGCCACCCTCTACTCAACAGTTTAATTATGTCGCTTTACCGTTCATTGGAACATGCACTTATAAGTTTGGGAATCTCTTTAAGAGTATTAATATCCGAGTGTCATATAAAGTTGACTCTAACCTTAAGAGCCTTCTAGTTCACAACAAAGACAGCACAGATCGTTTCGACAGATCAGGAGTTTACCTCTTGAGTTGTGGTAGCTGTTCAAAATTTTATGTAGGCCAAACGGGTAGAAATTTTCGTTCACGCGTTAATGAACACCTCTCATTACTCAACCCCAATTTATTAGATGTTCCTAACTCTAAGTTACTTAAATCTCCTTTTTCTTTACACTTAATGTCTTCTTCACATGACTTTAATCCGTATTTACATACGAGAATTTTACATTTTGAGAACAAAGGTATTAAACTTAATATACTTGAAATCTTGGAAATAAGAAAATATTCCAAGAACAATCGGGATAATTGTTTGAATGAGTTGGGTTATGAAAATAGTAATTTTAGTGTTTTAGATACCATATTACAATAGTTCTTTTGATTAGCCCTCTTTCTGTTACAGTTTATTGTTTGAGATTTACATTTAACATTTTTTGATTTTGGCGCGTTTAGTATTAGCGTCTAGTAACTTCTAGGGGAAAAGCTTTATTCTTACGTTGCATTTTTGGTGGCATGACGCTGTCTCGCCAGTTTCTTTTAAATGTCAGCCGAGTGCACTCCTGATGTCGTTGTAAATTTATTACTACTTTGTAGTTTTCTCTTTTTGAAGAGCCTTTTACTTTAATAATGTTATTATAAAGTTTTTCTTTCCTAGTAAGTACTTTATTGTGGTCCAACTTTGTTGGCTTTCTTATATTTAGTTACTATGTTTGATTTTATCTTTTGCTTTTAGCATATGGTATCCATTTTGTTACTCCTTTTTGTATTTCCTTCAGACGTTAATTTTGCTTTTTGAATGTCCAGATGTTAGGACTTCAATTTCCATAGCGGGATCAGACAATTTTAATATCGTTTTTTCGTGTTTTTTAGAGAACTCGGTACCTTGATTGGTTAATTGTCCGATCCTGCTATGTTTTACCTGTTTTTTGCTTTGGTAAGATTGCGTTGTTTAGCTCTTTTTGAGTTTGTAAATGTAATTTATTTTTAGCATTGATAATGTCTCTATGAGATGAAACCTGGTTTGCTGACTTTGTAAATTTAAATATATCAAGTGGGAAAGACTTCTAGTTGTTCACCTTTATTCTTTATTACCCAACCCACTACAAGTATCCGGAAAACATGGATGATCTCAATTCTTTTGGTAACCTTGATATTTTTCACGTTTTCTTAATATAACAATTTTTTGGCTCATTCGAATTTATTAAAATCCGAAAAGACCCGTAAAGATGTAATACACTAATCTGCCAAAGGGTATTTTTTCTGTTTAAAAATGTTTCTAATTGAATTTTTTCAAAAAAATTCCAAATATGCTAACCGAATTATGTCATACTTGATGCAAAGTTGCTCTAGTTTCAACATTTCACAACAAAATTCGCTTTATTCATTTTTATCACAGTACAAAGGGGTATTTCAGTTCAAAAATGTCATAAACCAAAATTTTCAAATCCATTTGCCAATTAATAGACCTCCAGCCTCCAGTTACTTAATTAAATTAATTTAGGAAGAACTGGAGGTCTATTAATTGGCAAATGGATTTCAGAATATTGGTTTATGACATTTTTGAACTGAAATGCCCTTTTATACTGTGATAAAAATGAATAAAGCAAATTTTGTTGTGAAATGTTGAAACTAGAGCAACTTTGCATCAAGTATGACATAATTCAGTTAGCATATTTGGAATTTTTTTGAAAAAATTCAATTAGAAACATTTTTAAACAGAAAAAATACCCTTTAGCAGATTAGTGTATTACATCTTTACGGGTCTTTTCGGATTTTAATAAATTCGAATGAGCCAAAAAATTGTTATGTGAAGAAAACGTGAGAAATATCAAAGTTGTCCAAATTTGTTCAAATTTGGTAGGTGGGTATAAAACTGAAAAAGAAACAACTTTTTCATTTAACATGTTTCGAAATTTTGTAAAATAACCTAACTTTTTGTAATTTTTTTGAAAAAATGTCGAATTTGACAGGTATAGCCGATCGATAAAAAAAAATCGTCAACGCCATTTTGCATTATTTTCCAAGCAAAAACTGTTCATGAAATCTAAATTTGCGTAAACTAAATAATAAAAAAAAATCCCATATGATGCGGACTTTAACGGTGACGCTGTATATACGAGGTTTGGCAATTTAATTCCAAGTCTGCCGTAATAAAAAGAAACACAATTTAAATAACACGAAAAATTTATCATATTCATTCAAGGTTTAAGACTGATACGTCTGTACAGATCTCTCTGTTGTTTGACAGGACGTAGTCTATTTCATTTTTTATTTTTCCGTCCGGGTTTCTCCACGTCCATCTCCTTTGTGGAGCTTTTTTAAAGAAATCGTTCATGCAGTATACATTTTCATTCTGTAAGTAGTTTAATAGTCTTTCGCGTCTAAAATTTCTTGTACCTACTCCAAAAGTTCCTATATTATCTGGATCCCTGCTTATTTTTTGTCCCATTTTTGCATTTACTATTAGATACTGTATCTTTTCCAAGTTTCTTGGCCTGGTAATTCCTTCGTAGAGTTGCTTTACTTCGTCATCATATGCAGTACTGGTGGGCGAATACACTGTAGGGTGAGATTCTGAGCTATTTACTCTAGGTACTCACCTGCGGTAGTTGAGCTTTAACATTCGATATCGACATGGTTTTTAATTGAGAGGTATTGGGTATTGGCATTTAACGCCACGCTTGCTAGGAGGGCTGGCGAGTGGGTGTAAGGTTTAGGAAGGATAAACTAGGTTATAGGTAGGATTTAGGTTAGGACCCGACATTTACCCGGTATCAGGAGGTAGAGAAGAAACGAGACTCGCGTAGGCAGGGTCGAAAGAAGATTAGACATAGATATAATTGTTAAGGTGTACTTAGAACGTCCAGAAAAACTTTCAGAATATACATACCGGGTGTTTGACTAAAGGGGCGAACATAGGGAAACAACATGGGAAATCGTATATGTATATGCAGATTTCTGCTTCCCGTTTGAGTTGATAGGATTGACAGTGGTATCAATCGAAAGACAAAAAAAGCGCTTAATTTGATACTACTTACTATAGGTTGCAGAAGACTCAATTAAGGAAATTTGATGTTTAAATTTTTGTGTTTATTATATTTAAAAACTTTCGTTTCATAAAAAAACAAATTTGTAGAAAAATTAATTAATTTTATCGGAATTGAGCAAAAAAGAAACGTTTTTGAAAGTCTTTCTAATGAGAAAAAGTTTCCAAGCTTAAAATGTAATTTGAACTAAAATAATTGTTGTTCTAAAATTCAGAAAGGTTCCCGAACATCGCTTCTGAGAGAAAATTCCGTAAAAAGCTTGAATTTTGGATTTCTACTGAAGAAATGTTAATAGTTCTGAATATATTTTTAGGAAATATGAACCAATTTATCTGTAAAAGGTTAAGCTTATAACTGCTATGATTTTATTTAGAAAGTTTTTAGAACATGTCAGTCTCCAAAATTTCATGCATAAAATAATGACCTAAATTGGTTTACAGAGGTACTTTATACTTTAATTAATATTGTAAACAAATCTACGTTTTAAATTTGCCTAGTTTACTATTTACTATCGCATTTAAATTTTAATAACAACATCCTCGTTCATTGAATCTCATCTGAAAGTTTATGATTTTCAATTGGTTGAAAACTAAAAAAAAAAACAGCTTTAATCCTAGAAATTCATGAAAGCGCCTAGAATGGAAGAACCAACAATAGAACATTCAATTATTGATTGAATCTGAACCGACGATAAATTTCTATTTCTCACAAATCGTATGAATTGATAAAAAAACGGATATTATATTTCTGATAATCATATCTCCAAACCATTTCTCTTGATAGGCGAAAACGCGAAAGAAAGTAGTGCAGTCTTATATAAAATCATCATTCCATAATCAGTTACCCTTGAGGAAACTCAATTCTTCCACCCCATTTCATTGGTCGTGTTATGCGAGGAAACAATGTATTGACAGCGTGTTGTGACACCCTTCGTGGTATGTCTTTTCTTGAGAAAATTGCTAGGACCTTTCAGGGAAGGTTACAAGTATAAGCCTATTTTCCTTTTATGAACTCCCAAATTATATTCCGGGAGCCCCGAAATAATAAACTTAAGCGCGCACACCCCAAAACAAAATTTCGTTATAAAATTGAGAAAATATCGAAGATTAATAATTTAATGATGGTTTTTTCTAAAGGGATGCTTCGCAAACTGTCGGCGATATTATGGTTCGTAATGCTCGAAATAAAAAGAAATAAAACGCCATTAAAACACTACAAAGGCATGTTTTTACGATGAAAGAGGAATAAAATGTTGTTTGTGTTGTTAAGGACGAATTTCTGAACTCGCCGTTGGCACGGTCGTTACGTTGTTATATAAATCATTATTGTTTATACGAAATTATTTTTATCATGTAACATAAATGCTTTTAGTTCGGTGTAGTTTTTGAATAACATGAAATGGGTCTTTTTGTTGCACATCGGCGTTCACGAACATAATATATGTTATGTTGGTTGTTATTGTTACAAATGGATATCATTTTAAGAGATATTAATTTAAAATAATTTAGACAGAAAACGCGAAACCACTAATGTTTGAATATTTTGTAGTGCTTCCTTTTATTGAACATACGAATAACTTAGGAAATAAGTTAAAAAAATAATTCCCTTTAAACCAATGTGAGCATTTTCGTATGCTAAATTTTCTAGTTTTTAGAATTCTATATTTTAAATTTTAAAACATTTTTTTGATTTCCAACTAAGGTTTTTATTAGCAGAAAAATTTAAATGTCAAATTTGCTAGTCTTTTAAATAGTTTCTACAAGTTTTTCTGAATATGTATTCTGGAGGTCGCTATATGTTCTAAAAACTTTCAGTTGCAAGCCTAAGCTTCTTTAATAAAAAATGCTTTTATTTCCAAAGAAATTATTTACAATTATTGTAAAATTTTATTCAGTGGAAATCTAAAAGTCACGTTTTCTTACATCGTCGTTTTGCAAGCAAATTTCGAGAATTTCTTGAATGAATGGAGGAACCTGTCTGAATTTCTGGAAAATTGAAATTGTTCTTTAGTGCAACTAATTTTGAAAACAAGATTTTTTTTAGATTTGGGTGTTTTTTCTACAAATGTGTTTTTTATGAAACAAAATTTTAACTAATTTTTATTAAACTTCTAAATTTTTAAGAACTTGTCTGCTTTCCGATGAATATTTCTATAAATATAATTGATATAAACATTTAACATGAGATTTTCTAATCATCGACATATTCTGTTCTGTTTTTTTAATAAAAAGGTTATCATTTGTTTAATGAAATGCTCTTTGAGAAGCAATTTTTGAGAACTTCAATTTCTGGGATTTTTCTGAATTTCAGAAAAATTAGTACGTGGTATCAATATCAGCGACTGGACAGTAAGAAGGAGACGAATATTTTTTGTTGAATTAAAATTTTAAGTATTAGAGACCTTCTTTTTATTTAGAAGAATCCATAAGGGCGTTTATTAAATTCCCAAGCTGTATGTACTTTTGGTGGCGATAACGTAAGCGTCAGCTTCCTTGAAATAAACATCGCTTTTTCTTCAAAACATACCCCAGTTAGGATTTTTAAAATTCGTCAGGATTAAAAGTTCCGGTCCAGCTCAGAATCGAAAGGGGATCGGGAGTTGACCTGTTAACATATGTGCGAGCGGTTGGAGTTGGTACTCGAAAGTGGGTGAAGTGGGTAAATTGTGGGCATGAATGTTTTGTGTTTAACAGTGAACTGGTTAAATATGCTTTTATGATTAGTTACATAAAGATGGAAAGCTCACTGCGTTTGAATGGATGTGGCTGTATGTCCGATGAGATAAGGTCGGTATGAACAGCTGTATTTGTTATTGTTGTGGTTGTTGTTGTTGTTGTTATTGTTGTTGACAAACAGCGAGGCTTGTTGTTGTTGGTCGTAAGCGCGAAGCTTGTTGGGCACATGATGTTATTTGAGCATGAAGCTCGTTATTGTTTATTAGAGCATTATTTGCCCAGGACTTTCATAACTAGGCGTAAGTTACGTGTAAGGCCTTTGGCCGTCTGTAACATACTCAGACCGTGACGCCCAGATGTGCGCCCCAGGGTATCTCTGTCCCATGGGCTTCCTAGGGCTTGGGGTGACCTAGGATGGGTGGAGCAGTGATATGGGTGGATTCCCATTGTCGACTAGGTTCTGCCGCTCGCGGTTTTAGGTTCAAAGGTATTCCCTCCCCCCTGTAAGCAGGGTATGTTTGATTTAAATCAAGTGATTTAAATCGTTGATTTAAATCGCGATTTAAATCACATGATTTACTTTAAAAAAAATCATGATTTAAATCAAGGTAAGTGATTTTCAGTTTATGGTTTAAACTTTAAGGTCGCCAAAAGTACCGCCTTCAAGATGTTTTGTATTGGGAATTACCGCAATATAGGATTACACCTAAACAAACTAACCAAAGCATTATTCACTTTTGATTACTCAAAAATTCTGAGAAAAGTACATTATTAACTCTTAAGAGAGTTTACAAAACGTGACATATTTAAAGTTTAAAGATTGCATGCATAGTCCTCTCCAGTTCAATATTTTGGAACTTATTCCATAAACTAACCGTTTGAGTAAAAAATGTATTTAAATCAAAAAAATCGATTTAAATCAAAAAAATCGATTTTTTTGATTTTTTTTTAAATAAATCGATTTTTTTCATACCCTGCCTGTAAGTAAGCCTATCCGAACCTATACTGCTAAAAATGTAGTAATGTGTAATCTGTATTATATAATTGCTTGGGCGATGTGAGCATTAATGTGTGTATTCAGTTTTTGGTGTTTACCAGACCTGGTCGAGGCTTTGCATTAATCTTTGGTGGAATTCCGGTTATTCTCGGTAAGTTGATCAAATGCGCTTTTGTAAATATTAATATCCTGCCATTTTCAATAATTCAACAAATACCCAAAATCGAACCCGCCGCCCGTTTATCATCAGCCAGCCCCCCCTCCTTCCGCCAGCTGCTGCTTGGTACTACACCCAGGGCATTAATAGCATTTTCTACAAATTTGTTTTTACAAAATTTTAACTCGTATTTAGTAAAATTTGAAAATTTCAAGGACTGTTATGATTTCCAAGGAATGTTTTTATAATATAATTGATAAAAAAATTTAAACATCAGATCTTAACTGAGACTTTTACATTTACTGTAATTTTGAATAATATTTGTAGTAATAATAATTATGGAATGTTCTCTGAGAAGGAATTTTTTAGAGAAGTTTTTTGGAATTTTAGAAGAATGGAATTTTGGTTGGGTTTAAATTAAGACTTTAAATATTAGAACCTTCTTTCCATTAAAAGAATTTCTAAGGGCATCGATTAGATTTTCAAAAGATTAACAGGGTTTTCTACAATTTGTTTTTTTACGAAATAAAATATTATTACCTATATACTTCTACTTTTTATAGAATCCTTTTAGGAAAGACACTCGCAAATAAATGAATTTTTTAAATTGTAATTTATCAGATCACAATGAACTTAAACAGATGATGGTAGGTAATAATAAAGTTGTGTGGGAAAGATAAAGAAAAATACACTTTATCGTATTTAATCCACAAAACGCCCAACTGACTTAATTTTAGTATTCAAAATATTTCCTTTTTGTTACATATACAATTTCCGCATATGTGTGCAATTCGATTATGTAGCACAAAGATGAAAATGAATATAATCTGCACCTCACTAATACTTGTCGCAAAAGGTCAAGTTTAGAATTTTAGATTAAAAACTCTCAGTTGAAATATGAATTGAAAACATTGAAAACATTCCCGCTGAGTTCAAATCCTGGGACTAAAAACTTGAGAACAATAATTGAAATTTTAAGCGGATTCAAATCAACTTGCTTAAATTAGAATCTCGTTTATCTTATTTGTTAATTTTCTGTTTTTAACCTGGAATTTTAGCTTTAATTTAAAAATTCGAATTTTCTTTTTGAAAGTCCAAAACTTACTTTAAATTTTTTTTAACATCATAAATGCAAGTTCGAATTCGAGTTTTAGATTAAAAATTCTGAATGCAGGTTGTCAGTTGAAATAAGATTTGAAAATTGAGAAAATCTGTTTTGATTTTAAATCCCGAAGGTGTGGTTTTTTTTTTATTTGACCTGTTTCAAATCAAATCACTTAAATTAGAATCACGTTTATCTTGTTTGTTAGGATTTTTTAAGCTTGATTTGTGCATAATATATTTAAATTAGAGCATGCCGTTTCATTGTTTTATTAATACGAAGATTTGTTTTAATAATCTGCGAAAAAAAATTTAGAAAATTACAAAACTGAATTAGTCGGACATTTAATATACTTTACAGATTTTTCCTTTATATTTAGTATTATAAGTTTCATTTTCAACTTAAAGAAATAAGAAGGGAGATAGGGGATGAGCCTATTTTCATTTATATTGGGGGTACAGATAAATATATTGTTACTTAAAGCAACTCCATAATAATATCAGATATAATGAAAAATAAATATTTTACTAAGATGAATACACAAGTTCTAAACTCATAATCAACAGAAATATTATACAGGGTGTCCCAAAATTAGGCTGACAAACTTTGGGTGGTTATGTCCGAAAATGCGTCGTTTTGGCACTAGAGTGAATCAAAGACAGCTAGTACATCATTATTTACACAATTTACAGCAGTTATTCGAAATGTTGGTCATTTTTTTCAATGCAGAGATTACATCGTTGGTTCATGGATTCACGAACTCTATGGAATATTCCCGGAATAGCTTGCACATGCGTGCAAGCGGCCATTACCTTGCCAACAAACTCTTCCCTCCAAGTACAGGAGTCACGTACACCAGAGATTTCATAAAACCCCAAAGGAAAAAGTCAAGGGCGGTAAGATCAGGAGATCGCGCAGGCCAAGCTACAGGACCGCCACTTCCAATCCACCGGTTCGGAAAATTCTGATCCAGATACTCGCGCACGTCCACACTGAAGTGTGCCGGTGTCTCGTCATGTTGAAATCACATGGCTCGTCTGATATTCAAAGGGGCATCGTCTAACAGTTCTGGTAGAACATGTTGCAGGAACTGGAGATAAATGGCACCATTCAAAAGAGGTGGTAGCACGTATCGACCAATCACATTATTCCCTACAATACCGGTCCAAATGCTGATTGCAAACTGGTGTTGGCCTCTTCTACGGGCCGTAATATGAGGATTTTGTTCGTCCCACATGTAGCTGTTGCGACTGTTCAAGAAACCATCCCGAGTGAAATACGCCTCATCCGCGAACAACACGTTTCTGTGGAAGTCAGGCTGTACCAACTGGCGACCCAAAAACCAACGGCAGAAAACGAGTCTGGGATGATAGTCTGCAGGACGTATCGCTTGCACTCTCTGGATGTGGTAAGGGTGAAGCAGTTGGTCATGGAGAACACGCCATACCGTGGACTTAGCAGCATTCACGTGGTGTGCAATTGCGCGCACACTTGTGGACGGATCTTGCTCTACAAGGTGCAGGACTTCTTCTTCAAACACTGCCATTCGTGCTATTGTTGGACGACCAGCACGAGCACAGCGCTTCAGGTTGCCAGTTTCTAGTAGATGACGATAAATGGAAGCAAAGGTTGTATAATGAGGGGTGGCGACGAGGAGGATATCTCGCTTCACACAAGCGTTTAGCTACTCTTCCATTACAACTAGCTTCCCCATAAATAAATAAGATGCATATCGGCTAGTGCCTCAAAAAAAAACTCGTCCATGTTGAAAACAAATAGCGGATTCACAATAATCAAACGCTGTGATATTGAGCTCGTGAGTCGATAATGAACGATAACTATTCGATTTTCTTAGAAATTCCCAAGAATTGTCAAAGTGACAAACACCTGTCTCAGGAACAGTTATTTTCATAACAAGTGCGGGAAGTTAGCCTGCATGAGTTTCGGAATCGCTCTTCCCGCACGTGTTATGAACAACGTTTTTCCTACAAACGTTTAGGAATCGTCCTAAACTATCATTTTGTAAGTTTTCAAGTTGTCAAATTTGACATTTCCTTTTAAAGTAATAATCTAGTAAGGATGGTTGCTATGCGATTTTCTGATTTTTCAGAAATCGCTGTCACTTTCCCGCACTCCGTGCAGGAAAGTGGACACGCAAAATGAGTGTGGGAAAGTAACATTCCTAAACGTTTGTCGGAAAATAAAATTTCTGGTATCATGTACCTGCTTGCTTGATATAATGACCCTGCTATTTATTTGAAGATAGCGACAAACACCAGGACCAGGTAAAAATTTTACGTCTCAACTGCCTTTGATTCACTCTAGTGCCAAAACGGCTCACTTGCGGACATGGGATTATCAACAAAAATTGCTTGTTTTGGTGTCCTTTATAACCACCCAAAGTTTATCGGTCTAATTTTGGGACACCATGTATAACAAATAAGTGTGCATAATAATAATAAGGTTGTTATTACGTATAAACTTCGTAGTAAAATATTTGGACACAGAGCATACACGGTTGTACTTTGCATAGATTAGGAATCCAGTTTATCCCCTTTGTGTTATTTTGCAAGGTTATATCCACAAGTGAGTACTTTAAATGCTGAGAATCTTGGGTCGTATCATTTATTTGAATATCTTATGCTTACGAAAAGTAGAGGTTTGCGTATTGCGTTCTTTTCTGGGGTTAAATTAACACATATGCCAAAATCACTGCTTTAATGTACTATGAATTATTTTCTGAATTTTGGGCCTGGTTTTTTGACTGTTAGAAAATTCTACTCTCAGATATTTTTTGTTAGTACAACTGTTTTCTTAGTAAACATCTGAAAGTTAAATTTATTACATATATGAAAGGACCGGCTCTTAATAAATAAGTTTCAATTTACCTACAAATTTATAAATTTATGAGCCAGTATTACTTATACGCTGCGCTATTTTTCCTACCTACATTTTATCATGATCTAAATTCAATTCTAAAGTGCGACGTGGTCACTTGATATTCTTTTCAGCCTTTTCCTTTTCAGTATTTTCGTTTCCTTTGTTATAAAATTCCTCTCGCTTTTGTATTGCATTCGGTGGCGTTGTTGGATTCTTATATATTTTGTTGAGGTTGATGTTAGCAACTGTTTTTTCTTGATTTAAATACAGTAAAATTTTAGTTTCGCATGAGAATACAACGTTCTACTTTGGGAATTAACTTTCACAGAAATAAAAATTAACAATCTGAAGTAGGTACGAAGTTCTCTTACTTTTTATATTTTGGACACTAAACGTTAAAATACGTGTTAGAAAGCAAGCGATTTTTTAAATAGTTCATTGAATTCCTAAACTAATTTTTTTCGAATCTGTCACTTATGTGTAATTTACTTTCAATAAAAAATCTGAATCCGTTGCGGATTGTAATAAAAGTTTAAACATCTGTCAATGTTAGTGTCAGCGGTAAATTTGCGAAAAACCTCCTTGCTGATTTTACTAAAATTACAAGACTGGCCATGAATTTTTAAATAGGGTATAACTAAAAGAATTTGTTAAGTATAATTAAATTCTTTAACTAAATTCCGAAGCTACGTGTTTCTTACTGTTCGATATTGTAAAAATTCTGGGTTATTTTTATAAAATATGCACGAAAAAGAAGATTCCCACGAAAACCACGTCACTTTTGAGTAATTTATGGAAATGTTTAAGTCTAATTAAGTTAAATATAATTTACGGGAATCGCGGCCGCTTTGCACGAAATTTAAAGGAAGTAATTAATTATTCTTCGTCTTTAAAACGCTCTGGATTTCTTATGAAGTCTTGACTTTTACTGCATATTAACAAATCTTTAACAATACTTATGCGTTGTTTACAAAATCGTATAACACTTAAATAAAATTACGTAAATAATAAAGATCCCAACCCGACACTTAAATTTCCACAAAATCGACCTTTTTTTAGGGTAAAACACTTTCTAAATTATCACAAAATGTAGTTTATACATAAATTAACTCTTGAAAAGAAAGTGAAATAAATTTATCTACAAGGAATGACGATGCTTAAGAAAACAATGGTTGTGGGGTCTGCGTAAGGCAGTGTCTGACAGGCAGTTTTAATTAATTTCTTCAACGATATTTTCCTTACACTTTGTTTAGTGTTATAACTCGGCTGTTATGTGGGGCACACGCTGACTTGTTTGACACTTATTAAAACTCATTTTCAGGGGAGCTTTCCTTCATAAAATTTATAATTAGAACCAGGGATAAACTTTTAAAGGGAAGCGAACTTTCTACCAATTTTGATTTACTAAATTAGATTAATTTTTAGGTAAAAGTTATTTTAAATTTATTCTTGTTTGAAATTTTTTACAACCTTGTTTCCTAAAAAACGAATCGTAAAACCGGATATTTATTTGAAAACTTTTGTCGTTGTTTATATACCTTTTGTATATTAGGAAAGAATTGCATTTAAAATTGTCTGGGCGTTACTAATTTTATTTTATTTTTTACGGATTATATTTTAATGTATTTCCTTTTATTCAAAGCATAACATTAGGGGTGTTTCTTTGGGAAATTATGTGGAAGAAAGTATTAATTTAATTTGGAAACTAAAAACAGCAATATCATAAATTCTCGGACTTAAGCATTGAAACCACCGTCCCTTTTCTAAATTAGTTACGTCGCCCTGTATGTAAACGAACCGGCACACACGCTTTTTAGTAAAGCGTCAAATTGCAAAGGAATTCAAAACAGACCACAATATTAGGATTTTAACTCGTAACTATGAAATTTATTAGTTTTGGGGCAAGTGTTACTCATGGGAAGGTTTTGATAACAAACCACTTATGAAGTTTATTGGTTTTTTTTGACAAGTACTGGATGCAAACCTGTTTAGTTACCACCCCTTCAGTATCACGGACTTTTAGTATAAAAATGCGACAAAATATTACCACAGGATCCAGTCTTGACTATTCAGTCTACCTGTATAGTGGTCTGGAATTTCGATTAGTACGCTGATTAGTGTATCTAATTACTGTAAAATATACAGTTAGTTGTATTGCACTTTGTTGCTCTGCACTAACTTGTAGAAATTCATCATCTATGAAGCATTGCTTTTCCAGTTGCGTGTATTGATCAGAGGGTTACAATAAAGTAATTTCAATTGAGGGGTCCCCGAATTAAATTCAAATTAAACGCGCAACGTAAAAGTTAGCCATTTTAAAATACTTATCCTATTCAAAATTACATTAGGATTGCCTTGTTGTAGGTGCTGATCACAATTAATTACAACCATACGACAATTCTGACTAATGAGATGTGTCTTGAGCATATTCTCAAGCAAAATCCCTTACAATTACGAGGTACCCAGTACGCAACGCTCACTCACTTACTGTAGAGTTGTGCATAGCGCATATACTCGTTAATTTGAAAGTCGTCCTTTTGGAAGGAAATTGCGCCCTCGTTAAACTTTAAAGTTTGGTTATGATACCACCTTTGGCTCCGGCCGCTTACGATTGATTTTAATATCAATCTCACACAAGATCGATGTTGTATCGATCATCTGACCGACGCGACGCACCGACTTACAATATAATTTCTTGTGATCGAACAACCGCACTCAGACCACCCTGATTACATCAAAATCATAAAACAAAAGGATAATAATTATCCAAGCCACTGTCCATATTTGACTTGCCTGGTTTAATGTTCATTCACGATGTTTAATTATTTATTGTATTTGTAAATATCTGTACATAAATATGACCTTATAATATATTGAAGTGATATAAATTTGGAATAAAACACTTTTAGGATGTAAGATTTAAATATTCAATTATGTAAATAAGTTAAGGTTATTTTGAAGTATTTATTGTGATCTGTTTTTAAGACCATGTATTATATTATTGAATTTGTTGTAAATAGTAGTCATAATAATGTTTTATGTGTCTGTATGTGGAAGGATGCTTGTGTTAAAACAAAACCAAGGAATGGGAGATTTTGGGGATAACTAGGGAAGATGAAAAAAAATTGAAAGGAAATAAACAACAGTTATTGAAATTTGAAAAAAGTAAACAGACATGTTTATGGAGGTCCTATAAAACTCATATAATAATTGAGTTATTTCAATAAGATATTGAATCATTATCAATAAAGAATAATTGTGCATTGAAGATAAATAATTTAGAATAAAATTGGATTTATCAAGGATAATATTGTTGGAGAATTTGGTTAAACGAATAATAATTATTAATGCTGAGCTGAATTGGAGCAGTAATTGGATCAAAACATTACTTCGAAGCAATGGTTGTTTGTGTGTGAGTGTTTGCAGTTTTAGTTTTTGTGTTAGTTTAATTTTAGCAATAAGTTCTTGTAATAAAGCTTTCATTTATAAAAGTTGGTTGAAATTTTTATATTATTAACTTTTCAAAATTAAATCTAATTATCAAAATTATAAACGAATCCTTCAACGGCCCTGAGATGGCAAGATTTTTACTGTTGATTTTTGATTTTAAAATTCATAATTATTGAGTCTGAGATATTGTGTGGAGCATTGTTCTTTTAAAAATACTAAAGACGGTGACCATATCAATATGTATTTATTTCTTGTATTATAAGATGAGCTACTCTAGATCAACGGAGTCACAACAACATTAAGGGTCCTCTGACTAAATAGTCAGTTATCTAAATAAAGGGTAGGATTTTCACCTAACCAATAAGGGTTGAGCGTAAAGAAAAACTTAGTGAATAACTAGACGATCACAGCGAAAAGCTGTAAAGCGTAACACACCTGGGGTACGTACGAATTTGAAAAATTTATAGAATAGAATAACGTAAGATAAGACAAAAAGTTAGAAAATAAGGAATTTGCCGATTTTGGTGGAATTTAATATGTTCAGCTCAAGTTCGATCAATTCTTCAGAGTTAATACAAAAAACTATAAACTTACAATATTTACTTTGTAAACAGCAGCCTGCTTGAGGTATTTCGTTATTTTCATTCAATTTTGAAATGTTCTGGGGTTTTCTGCGGTTTTAATAATAAATAATTATAATTTACCTGATGCAATATGGCAGAACTATTGAATAATTTTTAAAAATTAATTTAAATTTTAAAAACTTCCGCCATAAATGCTTTTTACAAATTAGCATTGATCTCGATATTATGAATGATGAAATTCGTATATCGGGTGTCAATCTGTCAATGAAACTGGGGTACTCCTATTTTTTTAATTGTATTTTAAGACATCAAAATGAAATTTGGTATAGGTAATATACTGTTAAAACTGCATTATTTGCCAAAGATTACAAGTTTATGCCACTTCCGTATATTACGTATAACAAATTTCATTTTAATATCTTAAAAAATCAGGTTTGATTGACACCCTGTATATTTTACTGCATAGAAACAGTTTAAACTTTTCAAAGTTGAAGTACGAAAGGGTATTCCTATTTTAAGTTAAAAGCAATAAATGCATGGCGAGTTTCATGAAATTTAAATATCTTGATCGGCAGTAGAAATGACAAAATTAAAAATAACCCCCCTTTTCAGTAAATTACCCATGGCAATTATTTGAAATTCTAAAATCGTGCGCTGTGGATACCTGAAAATGTAATTTATCTTGGAATACTCTTATTTTAAAAGGTTAACTTTAAACTTCTCCGAATTAATTAGCGAACTTTTGTGTATTAATATTAATGTTGCAAGTTCAAATGGCAGTCTTTGACTTTAAGTATTCAGAAGGGAAAATGATAAATCTAATCCTTATTTAGATACAGAGTTAAGCTAGTTTTTCTGCTGTTAATGGTTGAATATTTGTACATAAAGATTTCTGGAATTTACCAAAGAACAAATCGAACCTAATTTTTAATTAAAAAATCAAAATATAATTTTTTTTGATACCGAAAACATTGAAGATTCTAGGTGGTCATTGGTTTAAAAATAAACCGGAGCAAACTTTTAGGCAGAATAATATCGCAAAATACATGAATGAAATTTTGACTGAAAGATAAAGCACATACTTGATATTATAATAACCAAAGGGTGGAAAACCGATTAGTGATAACTATAAATTGGATGAACTTATATTAATCTGTTCATGATAAGAGAAAGGTTACCTACTCTTGTTTCGATAGATTTTCACTATCCCATTTTCGTTCCATTTACTTGAAAAGCTACTACGTGATTTCCATTATAAATATGGTTTCAGGAGATAATACAGAGATTATTTATTGTTATAGATAGGTTCCATTATAACTGCTGTGATCATTATCGATTTATAACGAGTTTAGAAGTTGTTACGTTGAGTCTAAGTCATTTTGATGTTGCTACTTCAAACTTTAGGATGGTCATTTACTAACTCACACAGGGACACAGGGATTAACAAAGACCACAACCTGTTTTGATTTTATCATTCTTTAAAGAAAAACTTTGGTTAGCTATTATTTAAATTATTAATCACACTTAGGAAGGTTTTTTGCATCTCCCAATAAATCCAACTTTCAGATATTCTTTTCTACTAATAACTATAGTTGTTTGCATAGTAAATATTCGGACGTTAATGTTATTACTTAGGGGATGAAAGACCAGTCCTTACCTGTATGTTTATTTGATTTTTAGGTTACATTAGTTATGATCACAAATTCAAGTCATTCTGATTTTAAATCAAAATTCAGTTTAAATTTTGATGTAGGTGTTTTATGTTTAAAAACTTACAAACCTCACATGAAATTAGCAATAAAAAAAAATTTAGCGTAAAAAGCTATCCTTTCAGAAAATTACAAACACGGTTTTTCGTTTCTTATACTCGACGTTAAATAAGCAATAAAAAATAAGTTTTACGGCCTGAAAGTAAAATTAGGAAAAGTTATTCAAAGTTACGAGGTCTTCAATGATTAAAGGTGAAAATTTAACTTTTCGAGGTACCAACAAAAACAAAATGTTACGACATGAAATGACGGACCCCTCGTATAATAACAATAAATGGTTTATGTACGTTGTTTGTTGAAGTTCATAAAAAGGGGTTTTAATGGTGGAACTTTCTCCTACGAAGGTGTTCTTTCTAATTTTCTGGTGGAGTACATTTTGTAGTTTTCTGCTTAGTTTTAGGATGCATTTTCAAGGAGTTAATTAAATTTAAACAGTTTAAGAACATTACTTTTAGTAGTAATAATTGTTGTTGGGTTAGACATCTGTTTTGCAACTAAGTGGATAGAGGATCGAATTCAGTTGTTCATAAAATAACAAGAACGGGGACCAATTCTGTCATTGTTGGATTTTTAAAATCAGTGTAATTGAGATCCTGATACTATCTGAGATACTATCAAATAAATTTGCAAAATTGTGAAATTTAGAAAATATTGAAAATTTGTTAGGACATTTATATATAAAAAATCAGGACTGCCTGGCAGAGAAAATAAAATCGAAAAGGCCTTTCTTTCTTTCTTTCTCTTTTACCCTCTTATACCCTTACAGTATCGAGGAGGTCGGACACACCGAACCGCAGAGCGGTCACCCATCCAAGTTTTGGCCGAACAGGCCCTTGCTTAACTTTCTACATTTCAGTATTACGTGCACTTCCACTCTGTCGTACTGGAAAGGCCTTTAAAATTTAAATCAGGGTAAACCATCACCACATGTGATCAAAATAGTCTTTCAGTCTAGGGAGCTATGAACTTATTTTTCTACTTCACGCGGTGTATAGTAACCTAGCCATAAACTCTTGAAAACAGGGTTTCGTAGAAAACGCAGTACACTTTTTCTATAAAACTTTGAGTGTCTAGTTTTCAGTGTATTTTAGATGAAGCATAAAACTAGGCTTTTTATTACACAGATTTCATCTAAACCTTGAAACATTGGCTTTTAAGTTCTGTTATTTTGTGGTTGTCTTCTTTGAGTTTTCTGTTGTTATTTTTAAAATTTACCAAATAAGAATCCTAGATTAATCCTTTCTGAATATACATTAAGAAAAAATCAAAGCAATATCTATCTATAGCGTATAGTATCTACTCTACTGGTTGCAGGGGCTATTTCTCGGTTGTGTTTGCGTTTCTATTTCTATCTACAACATAACCGTATAGTCCATTTTTTCAACTCTATTTCATAACCCTATATGTTGCAACTTCTTCTAAATTTATGCGATTTTATTTTTACCGCATATACACGGTGTTTAAAATAAAGGTCAGATATTTTAGTTACGTATACTACTCATCAATAGAAACAAGAAAGTCTTAATGGACGTAGGTCCGTAAACACAAGTGTTTCGGAGATAGAGTTGATGTTGTATTGTCGTCAACAAATTACATAACTTTCCTGAGGGATGCCAGCGTTTATAGGTTTCACTTGGGAAGTTTCATTATCAACTTTTGTTTGAAAGTGACGATCTGCTAGATATTATTTCAGTATCAAGTAATATTGGTATGGTACCAGTGCTTTAATTTTATATAATAATCCTCGGTGTCATACGTGGTAGAATGCCCGCTTAAGTCTAAAAATATTGCGCCACAAAATATTTTAGTTTCTAAGGCCGTTTTTATTATGTTTGTTAATCAATGGTACTCCGTACTGCCGTGGAGTATTAGTGTCAGAAGCCGAATTGATAACTTGGTAATCATTGATCGTCCTCTTTAGAACAATTTTTTCTAGCAGTTTCGAGATTAACGGAAGTAAACTAATGGGTTGAAAGTTTTGGCTGGTTAAAGTTGGAGGTGTTTTGCTTGGTGGTTGCCTATTCGGTTGATATTTTCTCTGTAATTATTGATAAACCGAGCACCCGTTATAATTGGCTGGGTGTACATAACCGCATACACATACATGTGGTTCGAGTGTCTCTAGTTTTTGACAATTTTTAGTATCATGTTGTCCAGCACATTTGACCCACGTAAATGGTCTGTTACCATATGCTTTGGTGTTGTTATAATTTTGACACCTTGATAGAACTTGCTTATTTAATTTATTTTATTAGAAAATGTAAGGAATATACCTATACAAAAACAAAAAGTTACAAACAATTGCTAAATGTGAAATTCTGTTTCAGTTAACTATAACAAGATGTAAATTTTGTAGTTTTATACAAGTTTACCCATGTTTAACAACTAAGAAATATTTACTGATAATCTTATGTTCGTTTCTCAATTTTGTTTCTTCAAAGGCTTCTATAAACATAAAATGTAGTTGTTTTGTGTGCGCATTCGGTTTAGGCGAGGTATATCAATTCGGAATCCATGCTACACCAGCACTAGGTGAAGTATAGCAATTGTTATCCGGAGGTGATAACACTAAATAAACCCGCTACTCTGTTGCGTGGGCGTGAGGTTCCTAAAAGAAAATAGTAGTGCTCACTAAATAGCTAAACTAACGATGTTCCTTGGGCGCCAGACCCCTTTCATAAGTAACAGTCTTCAGTCGGGTCTCCTGAAGAATAGACCTCCAAAGTTACTTGACTTGGTAATAAAACGCAAGGCTTTAACGAATAGGATATATATTAACTCATAAGCAAAACACATACACAAAATTAAAATTGAAAATTAATAATTACGTTATTAATTCAAAGGACAAATAAGGAAAATTACTAAGATCGTAAACAACTAATAAGTCTAAATGTAATATTCAAACCACGAGAGCTAATTAACACACAAAAAAAAATATATATAGGGAATGTTCAAACTTCCAAAATAACTATCGTAACTAAACGAAAGAAAAAAAAATAAATGTAAGGTTTAAATTAACCCAAATCGTAATTAAACGAACGTATACCCTCTGAGGGTTCGCAAGGATAATCCTTAAATTAACTTAATAACTAACGCACACGAAGAAAAATGAGCTCACTTTAATCGTTGGCGCAGCTAAAAAAAATACAATAACACAATAACAATAATCTTGCAAAACCTGTCAGTACCAAAAATTCAATTACGATATAATATATTAAAAAGAAATAATCGTTGAACCACGAAATTTGAATATCCCTTGAAAAAATCAAAAAAATACAATTTATAAACTCACGTTGTTGTGACTACAACCACAGTATATTAAATATTCGCACTGAGTACGATTTACTAAATGACGATTGAAAATTTTACTAATACTTTAAATTAAGATGCAAACTACAATTTCTGTAAATATTTCTGTTAAACGATTCCAATTAAATTACTAACAAAAGTTAAATACCAAAATTCAATCTACTAAATGGTTAAGCGTTTAAATTTAACTAATTAATACAGGATAACCTCAAAATTAACTCTTAAGTTATCTGACCTTCAACCTCTTAACGTGGGGTGTAAAACGTATAGATAACGAACTTGAACTCAGGCAACTTTCCAGAAGTCTTCTAATTAAACACAGGATGATTCCCTCGGGTTAATGAACTCCAAACAATTTCCAAACCAACGTGGTGTTGAAATAACACGTGGAACAGATGTCGAACAGGTGGTTTCTACGAACACGTGGTGCAGGAAAAATAGCACCAACCACAAAAAAATACTAAAACGTAAGAAAAGAAGGGCTGAAATACAACGAATACCGTAAGAAATCTTCAATTAAAATCAATGCATTACATACCCAAAAGTTCTTAAATGCCCTTCGAAATGCTCCTACCAAAATGGTCGTCGAACAGTTAAAAATCCCAATTAAGGTTATGAAGAATGCTTACAATCCAAAACGACTACCGTTCTAAATTCACTAAAGGCCCAATAGGCAAACTAAAAGCATTTTCAAATATGTCGAACCTCGGATTATCTAACTAAATTTTTGATAATTATATACTAAGACCAAGGTTGACATCCATCCGTGACCGACGTTTAACGTAGAAGAAGCTAAGTAACGAACTTGCCAATATAATTCTCAGAAGAAAGCCAACCTAAAATTTCTAAATCCACTAAGTGAAAAATTCAAAATAGTAAGAAGAGAAGCGCCTATGACGTATGCAACTATGCAATCCTGACGGAATTGGGGAAAGTCTAAATAAAAGAATAAAACCAGATCAATATAAATCCAATAATTTAACTAAATACGAAAGCGAGCAATTCCTACTGTAACATCCACACTATATTTTACAGGAACGAAAGAAAAGAAAACAGACATAAATAAATTTACCGTAATTTTACATAATTTTGTTGGAGCTAACTTCCCAGTAATTTTGTTCTTCCCTTTTGTATTTAACAATAATTTTTAATTTAGTTATATTTTTAAAAACTTAAAAGTCTAACCGATCCTTATTTTTTCAATATTTTGGGTAACGATGATCTTGTTAGGGAGTTATAATTTAGTATAATACATATTTTAACGATATTATAACTGCAGAATTACAGAATATTCGAGGTTAAGAAACTAAAGAACTCTTACTGTTAGTGGAAATAATTTGCCATAAGTATGACCTAATACTAACTTTTATTGTTCGTTGTTTTTTTTTTAAACATCTTCTAACAAATTTCGTTCAATTGTTTAATAATAGTATATTATACTACAATGTTATGATGGTAATTAGTAATTACTAAAGGCAAGTAAGTAATAATCATTACACGTGGTAGAATGCTATACCTTTTCTATGACTATTTACTTTTGTAAGTTCTGTGAGTTATTTATTTTATATTTATGGATTACCTGACCATATAGCATGTATCCAAGATTACTGCTTTCTTTATTGTTCTTCTATGTAACTTGAATATTAATATTTAAAGGTACCCATATATTAATTATATCAACTTTATTTTATTGTATAGCAGTATATTATTGGGCCCGTTTGTTGCTATTCTGATGTCAGTTCTTACTTCCCTATTCTAGTAGAGTTTATGCTGTACACCAGCTAGATTGTGTTTATAGTGTTACGGTAGGAATCGCTCGCTTTCGTATTTAGTTAAATTATTGGATTTATATTGATCTGGTTATTCTTTTATTTAGACTTTCCTAATTCCGTCAGGATTGTATAGTTGCATACGTCATAGGCGCTTCTCTTCTTATTTGGTATTCACTTAGTGGGTTTTAATCATAGGGAATTTTAGAAATTTTAGGTTGGTTCTTCAGAGAATTATGTTGGCAGTTCTTTAGTTTTGCTTTCTTCTGCGTTAAACATCGGTCATGGATGGATGTCAACTTTGGTGTTAGTATTTAATTATCCTAATTTAGTTGGATAATCCGAAGTCGACATAATTGGAGATGCTTTTAGTTTGCCTATTGGGCCTTTAGTGAATTTAGAACGGTAGTCGTTTTGGATTGTAAGCATTCTTCATAACCTTGATTGGGATTTGTAACCGTTCAAACGACCATTTTGTAGAAGCTTTACGAAGGGCATTTAAGAACTTTTGGGTATGTAACGCATTGATTTTACTTGAAGATTTCTTACGGTATTTGTTGTATTTCAGCCCTTTTTCTTCTTAGTACGTTCTTTTCGTACGTTTAGTAATTTTGTGGTTGGTGCTGGTTTTTCGTGCAGCACGTGTTCATAGACACCACCTGTTGTTTCAACACCACGTTGGTTTGGAGTTCATTAACCTGAGGAAATTACCCCGTGATATCTAGAAGATACGTTTATTAGCCTGGAATTTTCCTGGTCTGCAGTTCGTTATCTATACGTTGTACACCCCACGTTAAGAGGTTGAAGGTCAGATAACTTAAGAGTTAATTTTGAGGTTATCCTGTATTAATTAGTTGAATTTAAATGCTTAACCATTTAGTAGATTGAATTTTGAGATTTAATTTTTGTTAGTAATTTAATTGAAATCGTTTAACAGAAATATTTACAGAAATTGTAGTTTGCATTGTTATTTAAAGTGTTAGTGAAACTTTCAATTTTCATTTAGTAAATCGTACTCCGTGCGATTATTTAAACATTGTAGTTGCGGTCACAGCAACGGGAATTTATGAACTGTAATTTTTAAATTTGTAAAGGAGTATTCAATTTCGTGGTTCAACTTAGTCAATTATTTTTCTTTAATTTATTTTTATATATATATCATATCGTAATTGAAATTGGGGTTTCCGATAGATCTCGCAGGAGATTATTATTATTTTCTTGTGTTATTATTGTGTTTTTTTTTTTATAGCTGCGAAAACGACTAAAGTGAGCTCACTCTTATCTGTGTTCGTTAGTTATTTAAGCTAATTTAAGAATTATTCTTGCGAACCCTTCGAGAGTCTACGTACGTTTAATTACGATTTGGGTTTATTTGAACCGAAAATTATTTTCATTTATCTTTCGTTTGGTTACATGATTGTCGTTGAACATTCCTCATAGTTTTTTTTTTGTGTTTAATTAGATCTCATTAGAAATTTAACATTTAAACTTAGTTTGTTTACGATCTTAGTAATTTTCCTTATTTGTCCTTTGAATTAATAACTTCATAATTACTTTTTCAATTTCAATTTTGTGTATGTGTTTTGCTTACGAGTTAATATATATCCTATTCGTTAATTACCAAGTCTTGCGTTTTATTGTCAAGTCAATTGACTTTTGGAGGTCTATTCTTCAGTAGGTCCGGACTGAAGCTGTTTACGTTATAAGTAAGGACTGGCGCCCAAGCAACATCGTTAGTTGAGTAATTAGTGAGCACTACTATTTTCTTTTAGGAACCTCACGCCCACGCAACAGAGTAGCGGGTTTATTTAGTGTTATCACCTCCGGATAACAATTGATATACTATACCTAGTGCTGGTGTAGCACATTTTTGACGCCCAACGTGTTGGGGCTGGCTCGATTAGAGTTGATTAGTCGATTAGATTAGTTTAGAACCAGCTCTTTTAAACTGGTTAGTTAGCAACGTAATTATCGAATTTAGGATATTATTAGAATATTAGTCAGGATGTCTTTCAAATTAGAAGTAGACAGGTTATTAAAGGATGAGTTGGAGTACGAACTCAAAGTTAGGGGTATCCATAAAGTAGGTAGCAGCGTGGATGAACTTCGTAAGAACCTGAGAGGTGTTTTAGTATTAGAAAAGTCAGGTAGCGTAGTGGTGAGTTATGTAAAATTAGACGCTTGTTGCTACCGTAGTGGTTCGATTAGTTAGTGTGGTTGTTTTAGTCATTTAGCGGGTTTGGTTGGTTGGGTGTGTTATGTGTTAGTCTAATTAGCTGGGAGGATTTAATTAGACATTTGTCCCATTAGGATTTTCCATCTTTTCCTAGTTGTGTTGTTTATTTTTTTTTGTACGGGTATATCCCTCATATTATTGTGTCCGTTACCCTACATACATATATTTTGCTCTTTTGCTATTCATCCTTCTGCCCTAGTCATTTCGGGGTCAGCTTTAGTGATGCAAGTCGGTCCTGGGCTTACACACTTAACCTTTAGTGGAGAGTGGTGGTGTGTTAAGATATTTTTGTTACTGTAATTGAAGTCTATCTATATTCGTGACAATCCTTTCGGGGACTCACGCTGGATTTTCGGATGTTACCGTAACCTCACATTTTTTTGGCCTTTTTGAATTTAGAAATTTCTGATAATTGTTTATGTGTAGACAACCACTCGAAGCTAAAACCTCCTATCCATATCCTTCTTCTGTGATCGTTTACTATCGTCTTTACTTGATTCCCATCCTTTCTCAAATTATATCTTTTCCTTCCGAGATGTAGTCTTGTGTTGGCTGCTATCTGGTGTTAGTTATATGTGAGTTGTTCGAGCGGCCGCGCCTTAGTCATCCAGCGCGACGATCAATTCAGCTAGCTTACAATAGTTAGTCTCCCGCACGGTTCAACATTCTCTCTTTGTCCGTCCCATTTCACATACTTTTCTTTAATTCCTTTTGTTATCCTTTTTCATTATCATTGTTTTGGGGTTATTTACTTAGGTATTTCTCTGGGTTAGTTGTCCTCTTATAATCCTATAGATTCTGGGAATTGTTTAGTTACGCATCTTGGCAGACGCTTGTTAAGAAAGGGAGGGATTTGTTACGGTAGGAATCGCTCGCTTTCGTATTTAGTTAAATTATTGGATTTATATTGATCTGGTTATTCTTTTATTTAGACTTTCCTAATTCCGTCAGGATTGTATAGTTGCATACGTCATAGGCGCTTCTCTTCTTATTTGGTATTCACTTAGTGGGTTTTAATCATAGGGAATTTTAGAAATTTTAGGTTGGTTCTTCAGAGAATTATGTTGGCAGTTCTTTAGTTTTGCTTTCTTCTGCGTTAAACATCGGTCATGGATGGATGTCAACTTTGGTGTTAGTATTTAATTATCCTAATTTAGTTGGATAATCCGAAGTCGACATAATTGGAGATGCTTTTAGTTTGCCTATTGGGCCTTTAGTGAATTTAGAACGGTAGTCGTTTTGGATTGTAAGCATTCTTCATAACCTTGATTGGGATTTGTAACCGTTCAAACGACCATTTTGTAGAAGCTTTACGAAGGGCATTTAAGAACTTTTGGGTATGTAACGCATTGATTTTACTTGAAGATTTCTTACGGTATTTGTTGTATTTCAGCCCTTTTTCTTCTTAGTACGTTCTTTTCGTACGTTTAGTAATTTTGTGGTTGGTGCTGGTTTTTCGTGCAGCACGTGTTCATAGACACCACCTGTTGTTTCAACACCACGTTGGTTTGGAGTTCATTAACCTGAGGAAATTACCCCGTGATATCTAGAAGATACGTTTATTAGCCTGGAATTTTCCTGGTCTGCAGTTCGTTATCTATACGTTGTACACCCCACGTTAAGAGGTTGAAGGTCAGATAACTTAAGAGTTAATTTTGAGGTTATCCTGTATTAATTAGTTGAATTTAAATGCTTAAGCATTTAGTAGATTGAATTTTGAGATTTAATTTTTGTTAGTAATTTAATTGAAATCGTTTAACAGAAATATTTACAGAAATTGTAGTTTGCATTGTTATTTAAAGTGTTAGTGAAACTTTCAATTTTCATTTAGTAAATCGTACTCCGTGCGATTATTTAAACATTGTAGTTGCGGTCACAGCAACGGGAATTTATGAACTGTAATTTTTAAATTTGTAAAGGAGTATTCAATTTCGTGGTTCAACTTAGTCAATTATTTTTCTTTAATTTATTTTTATATATATATCATATCGTAATTGAAATTGGGGTTTCCGATAGATCTCGCAGGAGATTATTATTATTTTCTTGTGTTATTATTGTGTTTTTTTTTTTATAGCTGCGAAAACGACTAAAGTGAGCTCACTCTTATCTGTGTTCGTTAGTTATTTAAGCTAATTTAAGAATTATTCTTGCGAACCCTTCGAGAGTCTACGTACGTTTAATTACGATTTGGGTTTATTTGAACCGAAAATTATTTTCATTTATCTTTCGTTTGGTTACATGATTGTCGTTGAACATTCCTCATAGTTTTTTTTTGTGTTTAATTAGATCTCATTAGAAATTTAACGTTTAAACTTAGTTTGTTTACGATCTTAGTAATTTTCCTTATTTGTCCTTTGAATTAATAACTTCATAATTACTTTTTCAATTTCAATTTTGTGTATGTGTTTTGCTTACGAGTTAATATATATCCTATTCGTTAATTACCAAGTCTTGCGTTTTATTGTCAAGTCAATTGACTTTTGGAGGTCTATTCTTCAGTAGGTCCGGACTGAAGCTGTTTACGTTATAAGTAAGGACTGGCGCCCAAGCAACATCGTTAGTTGAGTAATTAGTGAGCACTACTATTTTCTTTTAGGAACCTCACGCCCACGCAACAGAGTAGCGGGTTTATTTAGTGTTATCACCTCCGGATAACAATTGATATACTATACCTAGTGCTGGTGTAGCAATAGTAAGGGCATTCCTTTTGTATAAGTTAAAGATGTTTTGCTAAAGCCCGGTGACCTGGTGTAGTATTTTGGTTTAGTAGTATAATCTACATGTAACACGGTCCTAAATGGCAATCATGAAACCAACAGTCCCTGCATATAACGATCCCCATAAATTCGAAGAATTCTTATTTACATCATGATCTTGATGCAAATAGTTGGGGTGTGTGCCGTATAACTCATTTTATTTCCTGTTTTGGAGTTGTATAGCTGTTTTTTCGTCTTCCACATCTTCTTGATTTTAGTTCTTCAATCTTAAGAAGACGTTTTGTTTTCGCCGTGCTTAGATATGCGACAAATTAAACAAATCGAGGCATCGTACTAGTTACTACTGAAATAAATTTCTCCATTGAGTTTTTTTTAATACCGAATGAAAAAGTATTACCAGGACCCTTGAACACGACGCGGTAAAATATTAAATCAATGCCTTGACATAAAATCTCTTTACCTAGCCTAATTTTTTATAAAAACGCTATATGTTGATGTGCTGAAGTTTGAAAATAACATAATTGTAATAATTTACAAAGAACTAACAAATAAACAGTAAAATAAATGAAAATAAGTAATAACAAAAAGTCCTTCAATTTGCAAAATAAAGTCGTATTTCATTTATTGTTAAATCAAGTTAGTTATTAAAATTTTAAGACACAAATATTGGTTTTAAAAATACTGAGTTTAAAAATATCGCGCAGTTGCTTAAGAACGTGCCTGTTTCGAAATTTTTAGAACAGCTGGGAATTTATTTTCTGTGCTGCAAGTTTTGTTAACTGAAATGCATCCAAAAATGTTGTTCCATAAGTGACTACACGGAGATTTTAGTTGTTTTTGAGAATTTCCGAGGTTAATTAGAGAATATTTTCGTTAACAGTAATTAGATGGAGTTTACAAAAATTGTTTAAGTATATTTTAATGAAGGTCAGTGATTCAAATACGTGTAGCTATGATATTTTTATGGGAATGTTCATTATTTGGTAAAATATAAGACTTAATAATCAGAAATTTAATTTCTTCTAAATTTTTTTTACTGTTTTCCCCAAAGTGCTTAATTTATGTAAATTTCTAATTAATTTGGTTTCTCAGTAAGGTACCCTGTAATATAGCTAATAAAGGCCCAAAACACGGCGGCTTGAAAAAATACTAAAGGGATAAGGACAATTTAAAATATGAAATGCCCAAAATCATACTAAATGTTTTATAAATTTAAAAATGTTCCCCCTGTTCGATTAACAACAACACCAATTTCGTGCCGTTAGCAGATGTAAATATGGTAGTTATCTGGAATTAATGGAGTTTAGACATAACTTTATTAATTTCAAAATCCAATACCAAAATGCACTTAAGTGCTTAAGTAACCCCACAATATTGTATTATCGTTGTTCAATATTAATTACGTTGTCCGAAACACCGGTAAATGTTAGAATATCTAAATCTGATAGCAGTTTTATTGTGATTACATTTACAGTGACATGTTTAATTCATGTACACTTATACTCCTTTGCATTTATGTTTATCATTTTTAAACATTTCTTGAATATTTGTTGTGACGAATTTCTTAACGTTTTTATTTTTTTCGAAAAACCTATAGAAACATAAAAATGATTTGTTATTACTTTATTACCTATTTTTATCTATTTACATTTACAGAACAGGCAACAAACTTGAAAATCAAAATTGTAAGATTTTTAAAGTTTAAATTAAAAAGAAGTTTGATTAAATTTGTGACCAGTAAAGCTTGCCCCTACGTCACGATTTTTCCAGATAATTTAGCTGTGAATCCTTTTTGGTTATTTTTCAGCTGGTTTACATACGAAACTTGAGATTCAGAATATTTCCGGGCTAACGTTGCATAATCGACAACCTTAAACCTGGAATGTATAGCTGGCACACACGATCCCTGAAGCATTTTATCAAAAATAGCTCCAGCTCTTCTACTATGCTCCAGTAAGCATTATGTTAAAGAATATTCTTGTAATGGATATTTGTAAGTAACGGGAAAATATTCTGACCCTTACTTATCTTTTTAGAGCTTGAATTTATGATTAAGCTCGATTTATACCGTGAGTTCAAAAAGGGTTGGCCATGAGACATACAAAAAATGTCAATTGCAAGATTTTGAATTTATTAAATGTCATTATTGTGTTGCTGGGATAATACTGTTGTGCAAATTTCAATAAAATTGTAAAAAAAAGGTTCTAAATCTTGCAGTAGACATTACTATTGTGTCTCATGGCCAACCCTTATGTAAAAACTTTTTGAACTCACGGTATAAGACAATATTATCATTTATCAGTAGGAAAGGTAGAAACGAGCCATATTATACCGTCTTCCCGGTTTTACTTATTATATTTTTATTTCTTACTACTTCTTCAATTTTTGTGATGTACACAACCTTTCTAACAGGATTCACCAGAGAAGTTAATGTAAAATTAAGTTTTGTGATGTAATTTTGATTCATCCATTTATAAAAATAAGTAGTTTATTTGTGTATTTTGTAAGCAGTAATCATCAAATCACTCAGCAATAAACAGAAATTCATAAATTGGGTTTACATTGAACGAAAATTGTGAAGAATCGAAGCTACTTGTGATTCATAAAATTAACATACGATAATTTATTGCATAACATGATTACCAACTATTAACTTTTATAGCTCTACATTTAGTAATATTGAATACATAATTTCCAGTCTGCGTGTAGCTTTGAATAACTTTTGTAATTTATAGTTAATGGAAAGGATATGAACTTGTAACAATATCAGTAATATTAATAAACTTTTGAAAACCGAATTCAGCTTACATTAAAAAAAGCAAAAGAAGCAATTCAAAATTTAAACAGTTGCGTTGGTAGGGATGCATTATTTTGAAAATTTGTTTTATAACAGACCGAGAACTTTATTTTAACTACTTTAATTTAGAGAAGTGTTAAAACATTGTTTAATTCCAAAAACAATAAATTTAACAACACACGAAACTTCAAAACAACATTTAATCAAGAGGTAATAACACCATAAAATAGAAACTTAACTGTGCTACAAAATTATTGCTTTACTGGAATTAATTGGAAGCTCATTCGACGAAATACTTAACAAAAGTTTCCTAAGTTACTTTGTAACTAAAATTACTAAAGGCAAAGTTAATGTTTTGGTGAATGCAAACGCCAAATTTAGGAAACTTCACTTACACTTAACTGAAAGCATAAAGTTTTAAATTACTTCAAAATGCAATTTTTTTATAAAACTGGATGGAAATAATGAAAATACATTAGCTGCAGGATTTTTTCTGTTAACGAAGAAATTGAAAACTACGAGTTACTGAAATAAGAATCGTCCACAACCAACGTGTTATACGTTTTTATGAGACGCATCTATGTTAAGTTTATTTAAGTTTACTTGGATACTTTAAAAATAAATACAAGCCTAACGAAAGATAAACGAGAAATTTTCCGCCAGGAACTTATTTTTGCTCAAAATTTAATTTTAAGGGTAATCAACTCCTGACTTGTAATTTGTTGCAGACATTTTTTATACACTTAATATTTTTAGAAATAAATATGATTTATAACTGAGTTAGGTGCTTTGATACGATACGTAGATCTAAAATATGAGAGTCATTTCCTTTTCCTATTTCTTTTCCAAAACTGACCGATCTGGAAAAATACTCGACATTACTGCGGCAATCAAAGAAAAAACGAAATGGGAAAACATTAAATTTCGCTCATCTGCGAAATGTACAGAAGTCAGAATGGGGCGGACTTGATTTTCTCATAAAGTTATAACGGGTGTAACATTAATTTTCATTTCAAGGCGGTTAAGTTCTCGTATTGTTTACTAAAAGAGAACGTTTATTAACATTTATGTATTTAAAAATATGAAAGTATGGGCTCTATTATCTTAGTTCAAAATATATATGGATTTAATAATGTTATAAGTTATAATTATTAAAAAATGATTAGATTTTTTTTCTAACAAATTTAAGTTTATACATACTCATTGGTTATAAAAAAGAAAAACTGAAAATGTTAGGTATGTGAAAGTAACCACAAAACTTTTGTACAAGATTATTAATAAATTATTTCTCACACAAAACAGGAAAGTTTGTGATTAATATCAAATATTTCAGGAGGATATTTATAACTGACACGATAAAAGATGAGAAATTTATTGTTGTTTAACGCACGCGTGTCGGTTTATCAAGGTCTTTTGTAAATAATTTTATTAAAAACATTAATCAATCGATTGTATATAAATTTCTACACCCGTTGTGTTAAACATTTAAACTTTCCAGGTCGATTTACGCCTTTGCTTGCATCGAATTAAAAGCAGATATCAAAACTTACCTAATGGTATGTAACACTGCTTCTCGAACTTGGACCCAATGGAAACGCTAAGTAGTCCTAGTATGGCTTGAGGAAATTCGGTGATGAGAAAGAGGAACAAAACAGCTAACAACATCCTCGTAGTTCTATCTGTTTGCTGTTCTTTGCTCTGTCTGGAGGTCTTTGAGAACTTTTTATCTCCAACAGCTTTTAAGGGCATGGCATTATTTCCCAGGAGGTTCCTCCTCCTCCTTTTGGTCTCCAGCAGTGCTGAAATGATCCTTTGGGACAGGACGGTTAATAAAATACAAGGGACGAGCTTAATCACAACCCCGTACACCCAGAAACTGATCTCCTTAAAATCCCCATAGTTGGTGACGTACAACGTTTCGTTGTGTTTACTTCCCGTAAAATTAATAATTTGGTTTTGTTGAATAATTCTGCCATTATCGTCATCAACAAGTTTAACTTGTTGGGTTATTTGTAAAGAGACAAACAATGGTAGGCAAACTAACGGGCATAATAAATAGGTGAGAATTATCGTTATCTTAGTCCTTTGTGCGTTGCACCACTCTCTGTTGTTTTGGGAACGCGTTATTATGATATAACGCCAAACGGCCAGAATTACGGTTAAACAGATCGAAATGAAATGGCACACTTGTGTGAATAGGGCGTGAAAAACCATGAAAACCGCCCAACTATAAGAAAAGTAACTAGCAGCGAAACGAGCTTCTGGATCAAAGTAGACATGGCAGGAAAAAGGGATATATTCCAGCATTACCAACAAATCGGCAACCGCAAGGCCTGTCAAGATTGCGTTCGTCGGTGACCGCATTTCACGTCTGCTCAATACGCAGATATTAAGGATATTCGCGACTGAGCCAAACACACATACAAGAATACTCAAATATCCATGTATACGTCTGTAGTTATTGGAGAAGGCTTGGAGATCACAATAGGTGAAGTTCGTTGGTGATGTTGACACTCCCGTGTAGTTGTCGGCCTGGAGCCAACTCATATTTCCTACGGTTAAATTCATTTTTGCTCCTGAGGGTCTCGAAAATCACCTTGATGGTTTGTTACTGGGAGGATTTAACTTTTTCTTGGCCTTGTGTTCTCTTGGCAAGGCAGCTTACACCAGCAACAACTTTTTTGAAAGAGCTTGCTAATTTACATTTGAGAATGATAAACTTCTCTTCTTGAGCTGAAACATCGGCTTAGTTCTTCTACAGGCAGATGCGTTAAAATGGCTTTAAAAGTCATAAAAAACGTTACTCGTATTGAATGACGCATTATGCGGAACGGATGTAGAACGTTTTTCACATGCTTTATCACGGATAATATTCGAATCCATTTTATTTAATGTTCAGGTTTTTAAACGCCATTTGCAGAACACTTTTTTCAAACGTTCAAACACAACCCCGTTATTTTCATAGTTTTTCATCCAGAACAGTTAAAATCTTCTGAAGTTCTAAGTTGGTGCTTCGGACAAATGACGCTCGTTTCTTAAAGAGTTTTAAACGCACACAAAAAGTTTGTTTTTTTTAAGTGAACTGAATCTTTGCTTGCAGTTTAAATTCTGAAGTTCCTGTATTTTATTGTATTGTTCAACCTCCGTCGAACCTAATAAGCAGTCTTGTTTTTATTTTTATAGTTTATTAAAAATTAATTATCATTAAAAATCATTGTTCCAAAATTTTCTCCAAATTCGAATTATCTTTATTCGTTAAATGACCAGCAGTTTTGTATTTTAATTAAAAAGTTGTGGGTCATTTCAGTTGCGCGTTAAACTACACTTAACATTTAAACATTTAATATTTCTTAGTTTTTACTTTACGCAACAAGAGACATCACTTAATTTGGTTTAAATTTGAACTTTTAATATTTTTAGTTTAAATTTGGAAATTTAGCTAAACTCTAAAACTTTCATTCATGTAATTAACTTTTCGAAGCATTATAAAATATTGTATTTTTATAAAAATTCTTTAGCAACAATTTAAACTAAAATAACGCACTTAACACAAATCACACACTACTTGTTTACAAAAAAACACGCGCCCAGCAATCTTTTGAAGGTTTCAGAACTTTTAAAAAGTTGTCGAAAAGCTTTCAAAACTCCAAACAAATTTTTTTCAAAAAAATATCAGGATGATTGAGATTCAAAAAATACTTAATGTGCGAAATTCGACGAGTTCTTCGGCATGTGTAATTCACGTGTTCTCCGCGGAAGAGTTGGTGCGCAGCTGAGCGTCGAGAAGCTCGTCGCGTCGTCGACACAGCAACGCCTGCTGCGATTCTTGTGATTTATTCTCGCGCATGCGATGCCCTACTCTTATTATGTGCATTTCAAGCCGGATATCGTGGTTCGAATCAGTCGCTCATTATCAGAAAAAATTCAGACAAAGAAATTCTGCTTCACTTACGCCTAATTAGTTTTGTCGTGATAATTCCGGCTTTAGTTGCAAAAATTAGGGGATTGAGTTCCGACTGAAATTTTCATTTTTTTAAAGTGGAATAAATTGATGTGTAATTAAAAATTTAAAAAATAACGTTTGCGTGTAGGAAGTTATCAGTTTGCAATCGAACAGAAGAAGTAGGGCACGCTTTTCTATCTGAATTTTTAATCACGTATGTAATTCCACACGTGCTAATGACATTTTCCGTCTCCGTGTCTCAAATTAATTACAATTTGATTGCGTGTTGAAATTAAGTATTTCAGTTTTTTTTTCAGTGAAGGCAATAATGCTTGTGCTTTAAGGTCAATTAGAACGGCGTTAACTTTTCAAACGTATGTGTAATAAGTAATAAATATTTATATTTCAGTTGCAAATTTTCCTGCAAACTGTAATCATGTAGTAGGTGGTTAAGAATGTTCTCTATTTCTGGGAATACTCCGATTTTAGAAACAGCTAAAGGAACGCTTGATCGAATTTATCTTCATAATAACAGAATTGTTTGTCTTGAATTTAAAAATTTATTTTTAGTCGCATATTCTTCTGAAAACATTCGTCTTCATAAAAAGCAATTAAATTACAGCAAACAAAAACCACACGGAAATGTTCCGAGAACAATTTGGAATTGTTAAATTCTCGTCTCATTTTACGTCGGTTTCTTATTCCCCAGTGTATCAGGTAAACCTTTTTCTAATTAACAATATCGAATGCTCCCCTACTAAGTTTGTAGGTTTTTTCTTTGTAGGGTGCTTGAACACGAGATCCCGTTTTCATGCCTGTTTATTTCAAAGTTCAAAGCGTTTTCCCTTCACTTATGTTGCCATTGTTTCCTTTCACGTTATTGTCGCAATGGGAAAACAAACCCGAAATATTCGCCAGTATTCAGTTTGTTTCGTAAATTGTCTCGAGACTCTTCTCGCAGTCTTTAACGCAGTTAATCGTAAATCTTTTTTGGAATAAGGGCTCACAAGTGTGCGATGTATAAAACGGATATTTACACTTTGGGACTTTCGTGAGATTTTTAAATAACACTTGTTTTTCTGTTTATAGTATATAGTTTTAGATAAGCCACTTGTTTATTTATATCCAACGTATTTAGGTGCAATTTTTAGAAAGGCATTGAAAATTAAATCAAAAATATATTGTTAAGTTTTTGAAATAAAGGCGACTTTTATCAATATAAATAAGGATATACTAAGTAGTAAGTACTGAGTGTTAAGTCCTAACTGTCACTTTAGTTTGACCAACGTGGAAGTTATTAGACAGAACTGAGCCGGCCTTTAGGCAGAAAAAAGCAAGAAAAAAATGGTTTTCTACCATTTCAGCCGTTAAAATCAAAACTATATACTCCAGGGATATTTCCTGCTTGATTTTTATATATTTCGGTTAACGTGACCCATCACAGTTGGTTAGGTTTTATATTAAAATGAAATTTCTGTTGACATTCCATTGCTGAAAATCTGGATGGATTGTTGGCACAGATAACGTCGTGTAGAATTTATTTATGATTGAAGGAATTAAAGTAACTTTGCAAAATCAAAATGAAAAATTCGGTTTTATATATTACTTGAAACGGTTGAGGGATTTTTGTAGATTCATTAAATTATTTTTACGGTTTGAACTCGTTTTTACAATTAGAAATTTGAAAAAGCTAAGAAAACGACAGTCTCAGTTGAAATAATTCACAAAGTTAATTGATTGGTTTGGAAAATTGATTTTACATTGAACAAGGTCAGAGAAGTCGGTGTCATCTGGTAAGTCATAAATCTCTGGGTTTCTGCTCTGCTTGAGTGCCGTTTACTTGCTATAAATCTCCAACATAGAACTAATTGCTTCTCTAAATGTTACTTGCTGTTAAGAACCAATAGTTAGTTGTACGCTTTCGTGTAAAAAACAGCATTGAACTATCGACAGAAACGATGTTAGTTATTTAAGAATCATTAAATTCATAAAACTAAATTTGTTAAGTAAGTAGTTTTTCATTAAGTGTCGTGCATACTTAAATTATAGGTACTTTGCAAAAACTCGTTCGTTTTGTGATATCTAAGGTAAATTTAATTAAAGGGAAATGGTTAGTGTTATAAGATGTTTAAAATTTTTTTAACTGTTTTTTCTGCATTTCGGAAATTTTATTTATTAAAAAGCTTACAAAAATTTCTAAAAATTAGAAATATTACATATTATGTAAAACTGTAATATTTTAGTATGAAACTTGGAAATGTTCAAATGTTGATTTTGGACTGATTTTTTTTTGTTTCAGTCGTCCCCTTTTAATACCCGAAAATGACGAAGCGATATAAACTGTTTGAATAAAAGTTTCAAATAAGAAATATCGCCCGTGGCGGAAGTACGGGACCGTTAAGCTTCTTTTAGTTTCGCGGTTTTAGTGAGTTTTCAAGCTTTCACTGTTAGGTAGATGTATTTGGTCGATATAGTTAACTCCAAACAACTTTTCGGGTTGATAGAACCGATTTTGCCAACTTAAGAAGTTAAAACCCTTCTTTTGTTATTGAAAAGTTTGTTACTCAGTTCGTGTGGCGTAAAAAACTGTTACGAGATAAACTTAAAAATGTAAACGAATTCGACGGGTATTTTTCTGTATTCCACAACTCCACATGGTGAAATGTAATGTGGTGAACGTCTTTTTCGGGATTATAAGTCTACATTTCATATAAGCACGCGAAATACAATGATGCGTTTTTCTTAATCTACATATATAACGTTAGAATATTAAGAAAGCAGTAGTAACTACTTATTACATCTACATAAGCATTCAAGGCTTACTTCCAAATTTTAAGAAATAGGCATAATGTTAAACTAACTTTGAGAATCAAGTAAAACCTAGACTCCATTGAGACGAAAATTTGAATGTTGTGTTACAAAATTGAATTTTCTAAATCGACATTTTTGAAATTTAAAGTTCAGGTTTATGATTTCAAAGTTTCAGTTATAAATTATATTAGTACCTATACATATAAGATAGACATCATACAGACTTTAATCTTCAAAATATACGAGTAGAATGCCAAATTATCAATAACAGTCTTAATTTTTGTTTTAAGTTTTAGAACATAAAACCAATACAAAAGTTGGCGTTGGAGTTGAATATTGAGTTCAAAATTAAAAAAAACTGAGTTACAGAATTCAAGGCAAAAAACGAGACAATATTGAATCGGATCGGTAAAACTATCATGGCCAGAACAACCAAAATACGTACGTACGTTCCTGAGAGGAACATCTTTTTACATCTCATCATGCGAGGTATGTATTTAGTGACTTCGACGTTAGTTTTGACAATTAAGGGCGTCAATCAACATATCCAGACATGTCAATGTTGAATGTACCTCGACCGTAGTATACACAAATATCAGTGTTGTAAGCATTTGTAGCCTGAGAATCAGATGCAATTCCAAGAAAATTTTCTAATGATCACAGCTACATTGTTCATGTCGTAACGTTTAGTTTGATAGCTCGCTTCGCTTGACATGTCTCTGTCAAGTTATTAGAAAGCGCCTGTAAATTTTACAACGCAACACAGGAATAAAATCCCGAGTTTCTCAGTACCGATGCTTCACAGCTTAGATATGTATGCATTGTAAGGTTGTGCAGGTTCTACCTTTCGGAATTTCAAGTGAAATTGAATATAATAATAAAGTGGTTTTCAGCTAAATTGTGGTTATTATATTAGTTCTCATTTTTAATTTTAATTTAATGAATATTCGGAATGAATCTGAATTCGACCTATAATAGCGGAAGCAACTTTTGTAAATAAACATCCAGACGAAAACGCTTTACAGTAGGTGCCCAACTGAACTATTCCAGTGGACCAAATATTGTAGCTCAAAGTATTTTCTAACAACCACAGTTATCAATTTATTGTTAGATTCTGTCATTCTTGTATAACCAACACCATTAACTGCATGCCTAATTTCTTTTGATATAAGACATTCTTGAAGTCGTTTGGATTATTATATGAATATCACGCGTGTTGTCTGTACAATAAATTTAGGGAAACATGCGTGAAATGATTGTTGAGCTAATCAAACGTACTCAAATAAATTGTTCTTCTAATATTATTCCTGGTTTTTCTTAATAACTCGACCTAAAAGATTGGTGAATAATTAAGTGTTAATTAAATGTGTGCGTGGCAAGTATACTTGATGCACTTCGTGCTTGTTCAAACATACAAATACTGAGTGCAGTAAAAGAGCTGCATGTACGATATGAATCAGGAGTGAGATAGGTTACCAAGCCGAAGACTAAGGGAACGACGACCTCTCGAGATGGGTTCAGACAGAGACGTACCGTGAACGCGTATGATCAACACCGAGCGTCCACCGAAGCAGTAAGGAAGATAAATATATGACAGAGGTGTAAGAGAATACGATATTAGTTACTCTACGCAGTTCACGGATGTGATCTGACACTGTACACGGAAGAAAGTGTTGTACAGGCAAGTTCAAGGTAAATTGAACGTTTAGGACAATTAAAGCATTTAATAGAGAATTTGATAAATACCCATCGCGAGAGGCAACAACATTATGGAAAAATAACAGTGAAAACAGATTTCATCCCCGAAATCGAGCCTGGGAAGTTTAGTTTAACAGCTAGGAAGTGGGTTTATAAGGTAGATCAGTTGCGGGTAATAAATGCTTGGAATGAACCAGCAATATACACCTGATGCAAAATCGATTAAAAGGGTTGGTTAAAACGTGGTATAATGACTTATGAACATGTGATTACTCATGGGTCGAATGGAAGGTAGGTACTGATACATCAAACCTTTCCCTCTCGATTATGTCGTTGCTTTACGAAAATTACTGGTACATGTGGGATCGTTATTATTTCGAAAATATGGACCTAATTAGAGCTTTAAAGCTATCAAGGAAATATCCTATATCCTGTGCAATTGATGGCGTTGGTACTTTTGTTATCCAACTAGGCGCTAAAGCCGGGCGCTATTCCACCCCTGGATATGGAGTACTTAACCATCTTCGGCGAAAGAAAATGTGACAGGAGAACGAGTTAGACAAACTGGCCATCAGTGTTTGGAATTGATAGCTGAACACAAAATAGTTAAAACCGACGTAGTGTCCACGTGAAAACATAAAATCTCAACCAATAAAATGTTCCAATTGTGGAGTTACCGATCATTTGGCTAATATATTCTAACCCAGGATAGAATGAAAAGTTTGCAAACGGTTAGGACATGACAAATCTACCTGTCCTCGAACAATCACTGTAACCCGAATAACGTTGAATTGGAATACCAATAACGGTGCCTGAACTTACTATTTCACTGAATGCAGTGTGAACGCACATCTTCTATTCGGCTATATCGATTCCGCATGTAAAGCAGTTACGATAAGAAACCCCATTCACGTTATGAGGAGAGGTTACGGCGGTGGTGGAACAAAAGTGTTAGGTACATTATGCATCTAAAGGCGAATCTCGCAGAAGCTTTTGTTAAGGCATTTATTATTAGTTGTAGTACGCAAATAACACCTGTCTTGATAGGACAAGTATTTTTAAATATAGACGATATTCTAACGGTGGTAAAAGACAACGAAGTGTGTGTATTTAGCAAAAATGTGATGCAGTTGTTTGAACTGGAAAAGTTATCGCCAAAGAAAGTAACTGATGGTTATACCGCCGGATAATGTTGTACATACTTATTAAAGTAATAACCAACGAATCGTACACGGGGGGTGTACGTAAATGGTGTTTTAAGACTCCAGCCTCAACAAGAACATTGTATACTTAGCCTTGTGTCCTCTACGACAAATGGAGGTATACCTGTCATTATTTATTTATTGCGTATGGGAAGCTTAATTAGTTGTGTTTGTGCAAATTACGGTGACGTGGGTCTTATAGACAATCTTACAGCGAACGCGAGTCTGTTAGGGAAGTTGTGGATAATCTTCTTAAACGCGAAATTATTCAAGAATCAAATTCGCCCTATGTGGACAATATACAAAAAGAAAACAGGCGAGCAGCGTGTTGATGTTAGAGCATTAAACAGAAATACAATTAAAGATAAATATCACCTACCATGAGCAGATGATCACTTAGTTAAACTTAAAAATTGTAAATTTTTACAGAGTTAGATTTTGGCATCAGTTTATCAGCTAATCCCCATTTCAAAGACCGCTGTACCAAAATAGCTATTTATGTAATAAGTACATAATGTAGGTCTTTATGGACGAGCCAAAAAGTTTATGACCATCGCGAACGAAGTGAGCGAGACCAATAAATTTGGCGAGTCCATCAAGTCTAATTATGTACGAATTACATACAAAGCTTTATGTTCAGCTGCATATCACAAAATTTACTTTTAAATTAATTTGAGGTTCATGTTTTATATCGAAGAAATTAACTCACTCGCCCTTACGGGCTCGTGAGCTAAACGTTCTTCTCATGAATAAACATTATCTTAGCTCACTTGGTGTATAAATATCTATTATGACCTCTAAACAGTAAAATAATCTAGTCATTATGAGACAGCTGAACATAAAGGGGATTTATAACACCAGACAGACATTGTGAATACTTACGTATGCTGTTTAGATTATCGTTCCAGCTGTTTTTTCTAACGAACCGTAAAGTCTTAGGACCATTAAGTTTTATGATCACTGTTACACTAGAAATAGCTCTTAGTTATATTTACGTAAATTATTGGGTTAATTTCTTAGTCTGGTTATATTAAAAATGTATTCTTCTTTAGGCTTTCCCAATTACATCTCATCATTGCATGGTTGCATATGTTAGTGGGCGTCTCTTCTTATTATTTGGAACTTTCACTTAGTGGATTTAGTATCTTTAGGTTGGCTATTTCAGAAAATTCCTGTTGGCAAGAAATTTTAGTAAATCATTTTTCCTAAATTGATGGTCGTGTTGAACAGACGTACTTTGGATTTAGTTTGGTTTTTCCAAAAATATCGTAGATCATCCTGAAGAACGAAAGTAGAAAATGGTATTAGTTAGCCTTTTAGGCCGTTTAGTAAATTAAAACGTTAGTGAGTTTGGATTTCATTACCATTTTCAATCCATTTATTGGGATTTTATCTGTCACCACCATTTTGCTTGAAGAATTACGAGGGGCGTTTAACATCTTTTGGTATGTAGTACACTGGTTTTCTTTGAAGATTCCTTATGGTATTCGCCGAATTTTAGCCCTTCTTGTTCCTGTTTTTTGTGTACGACGTGTTCGTACAACCACCAGTTGTTCGCTGGTACAGACATCTGCTGTCCACGTGTTGGTTTGACATCACATTTTTGGGAGTTCGCTGATCCGAAGAGATTGTTCCACCCCGTGCTTTAGAAGGCAAGTAGCCGGGATTTTCCGATTGGACTTCTGTTAGTATTACAATTTTGAATCAAGTACGTTCATATAATTGTTTTAGTTCACTAATAAATGTCAGTTCGTTTTCGAGTGACGTGTTTTTATTGTGTTGGCTTCATCATCCCCAACAGGTTATTGACTCAGAAATAACGGAGACGCAAAAAACAATAAGAAGTCATCTCGCGCAAACGTCGAAACGTGGTGTATTACAAAAATCTCGTGTCGTGACGAAGGAAGTGTCATAATTCGAGTCGCGCATACGAAGTACGAACATAACCTTACTTTTCTTCGAGAACGTGCGTACGTGAATCGATATCAAGATAGCGCAAGGAAACATTTTTAACTCCAGCCGAATCGAAACGTTGACAAGAGATAATTACGATACTTGGCGAATTCAGGTCGAAGCATTACTCGTGAGAACGGATATGTGGGATTATGTTTCTGGAATAAGGGTTAAAACCGAAGTCGTAGGCGAAGGCGAGGAACGCGACAGACTACAAGTGGAACATAACACCTGGATATCTCAAGACCGGAAAGCTAAAGCAGATCTCGTTCTTGCCATCAGCCCGCCGGAATTGAAGCAGATTCGAGGATGCAAAACGTCACAGCAAATATGGGTAAAACTCGAACAAACCTACGCGTCGAAAGGTCCCGCACGTAAGGCAACTTTATTAAAACAATTAATTCAGCACAGAATGACCGATGAAGGTGACGTAAGAGAGCATTTGTCGAAGTTTTTCGACACCGTTGATAAATTGAGCGCAATGGACGTCGAAATCAACGACGATCTACTCACGATCATGATTCTCAACATTTTACCGAATAGCTTTGAGAATTTCAGATGTGCGATTGAGACGAGATCAAAATAGCGGAAGAAAGCGATGCCAGGAAAAGGAAAGTCGATGATTCCGACTCCGGAGTAATGTTCGTGAACCAACAAAACGGTTCTACCAAAACCGCGCAAAAATCGCTGTCAAAATTCAAAAATTCACAAAGCAAAAAATGTAAATGCGGCTATTGCAAAAAGGTTGGTCACAAAGAAGCCGACTGTTTTTCCAAGAAGAAGTCAACCTAGTCGGCCAAACCTTTTTCATTAAAGACGATGAAGGCGCGGCTAAATCATCCAAGAGTCGAAAGTGGTGTTTGGATAGCAGCTGCACCACCCATTTATGCAACAACAAAACTTATTTTCAGGACTCAAAGGTTACAAATAGCAAGATGACTATGACCGTCAGCAACGGTGCAGATAACAAGAAGATTAGACTTGAGAATACTTTGTTCGTTCCGGAGCTGAGAACTAATCTCATGTCAGTAGCGAAAATCGTGGACAAGGATCACGAGGTCATATTCAGGAAACACGACGCCGTCAATCAAGATTACAAAGGGAACGTGAAGATGATCGCTGACCGCAACGGTGACCTTTTCTACGTACGCAAAGGATTCGACGAAACGCAAATCGCAACGAGCACCGATCAGTCCTCGGTGGAGGTTTGGCATGGCCGATTCGGACACCTCAGTTATGCAGATCTGGAAACAATGCGAAACCACGTGACCGGTCTACAACTGGACAAAATCGAAAGTCTACGCAAATGCAAAACGTGTATCGCCGGTAAGTTATCAAGCCAGCAATTCCCCAAAGATACGGACTTTTGCGGCCCGATGAGATCTGAATCAATTGGTGGCGCACGCTACTTCATGACGATTACAGACGACTTCACTCGTTACACGGACGTCTATTTTTTGAAGAACAAAAGCGATGCCGCGACAAAATTCATTGAATATGTCAACTTCGCCGAGAAGCAAACAAGATTCAAGGTACAAGCAGTTCAGTCCGACAATGGGACCGAATATTGTAACGAGAAATTGGGCACTTCCTTCAAAAGGAAAGGAATTCGACGCAGTCTCACGACGGTATACACACCTCAACAAAATGGGATAGCCGAACGCAAGAATCGAACACTTGTTGAAGCAGCCAGATGCATGCTCGTAGATTCTGGTCTTCCACCGTCATTTTGGGCAGAGGCCATCGCGACGGCGAATCACATCTGTAACAGATGTGTAACGAAGAGTCTGGACAGCGGCACGCCCTTCGAGAAATTGAGAGGCAAATAGGCTAATGTCACTTATTTCCGTACTTTTGGCCGTAAAGCTTTTGTTTTAGATAAAAGTCCAAACAAGGGGAAATTCGAACCCAGCGCCAAAGAGGGAATCTTCGTGGGTTATTCCACGGAATCGAAGGCGTATCGCGTATGGGTCCCAAACTATAGAAAATGCACATCAGCAGGGGCGTGAAATTTCTTAATGAGTTTGACGCGAACAACGAGTATCAGGACATCGTGTCAAACAATACCGAAAATGGCAGATTCAAAATTTTGGGCAACGATCTCACCGCCAAGTCTAGAGTGATCAAAGTAGGAATTGACTGGAATCGTCCTACAGAGAAGGAGGATCAAGCTGCACCCGAAGAAGATGACGCCGAGGAACCCGGAATGCCTGTCCAAGATGCATCCGTACCAAGGAGGGCCCCTGGGAGGCCAAAGCTGATTCGAACCGGTAAGCGAGGACGACCAGCGAAACAGTATCATATTGTTACCGACAAGGAGACATGTGAGACGAATAAAGACGTTCCTGAGGATCATTCGAAAATCACGCAAGAGGATGAGAACGACGAAAAATGGTTCAGCACCATGTCCGGGATGTGCACTTCCGAGATAATACTGGAGGAGGCCAACAACGGGGACGACCGTGAAGAGTGGAAAGATGCGATCTATGAAGAGATGAAGAACCTCGTGGGAAAGGACACCTGGGAAATTGCGGAAAAGCCAGTAGATGCAAGGATTGTCGGGTCAAGGATGGTCTTGCGCAATAAACAGGGTTCTGACGGGAGTCTGGAACGACGCAAAGCCAGACTTGTCGCCAAAGGGTTTTCACAACGCCCGGACATCGACTATCACGACACGTTCGCGCCGATAGCTCGATTGACTTCTTTCAGGATCCTGGTTGCCCTTTCCGTAGAATTCAACTTGGAAATCACACAATTGGACATAAAATCCGCATACCTGAACAGCGACATTGACAGCACAATCTACGTTTCCAAGCCTGTATTTTTGCTTCGGAGGATCGTTTGCGAAGAGCCGAATTCCGAACTTGAAAGCAAAGCGACAAAGATGCTTAAAGATTTCAAAGGTAACAACAGTGTGTGCAAACTCAAAAAGGCACTCTACGGCCTCAAGCAAGCTGGACGTCAGTGGTATAATGAGGTATCCCAAGTTATGCGCGGAATGAACCTGATACCAACAAAATCCGATCCATGCGTTTTCCTCGACACTCGTAAACGTGACTCGAAGACAATCGCTCTTATTTACGTGGACGACATAGTCATTGTCTCGAACGATCCAGGAAGACTCAACCAAATTAAAGCAGAATTATCCCGAAACTTTGAAGTCAAGGACCTCGGCCACTTGGAGTACTATCTGGGGATCGAGGCACATCACGAAGAGGACAAAATCACACTATCTCAGAGCGGGTATATCCGCCAAATCCTATCGAAGTTCAACATGGTGGAGTGCAAACCAGTACGGACGCCGATCGCCACTGGAACTCAACTGAGCCTTGATGTATGTGGCAGTCGGCACGCGACCCGACATCGCACATGCGGTCAGCGCACTTTGTCAGTTTAATGATTGTTACAACGACAGTCATTGGGCGGTTGCAAAACGGGTACTGAGGTACTTGAAGGGCACAGCAGACCTTGGTCTAGTCTACACCAAGCAAGGCGGACATTTAGTCGGTTACGTAGACACAGACTGGGGTAATTGTGTCATCGACAGGAAATCCTACACAGGTCAAGTGTTCCTTCTATCAGGCGCTACAGTTTCATGGTGTTCAAGGAACCAACCAATGCACGGTTGCATTATCTACCACGGAAGCGGAGTATCTGGGGATCACGGACGCAACGAAAGAAACAGTTCATCTCATGCAGCTCCTGGTGGAATTGGGCTACAAGAATCTGGCCAGAGCAGTACTGTTCAACGACAATCAAGGTGCAGGACAGCTCACAGCCAATCCCTTGCATCATTCACGTACCAAACACATCGACATTAGATGTCATTACATTCGAGAAGTTTTATCCACCAAGCTTTTAAAACTGGAGTATATCCCGACGGAGAAGATGGCAGCAGACGTTTTGACAAAAGCGCTACCTTCACCGCAACACAATTTTTGCAGAGAAGCGTTGGGACACCCCCTATTAGCGACATCGAAGATTAAAAATTGAGGGAGGGTGTTAGTATTACAATTTTGAATCAAGTACGTTCATATAATTGTAATTGTTTTAGTTCACTAATAAGTGTCAGTTCGTTTTCGAGTGACGTGTTCTCATTGTGTCGGCTTCATTATCCCCAACAACTTCGCTATTCTACAAGGTTAAAACCCAAGGTTAAGGTCAGATCAATTTGATTTTGAGGTTATCTTGTTATATAGTTAATTTAAACACATTAAAACATATTTTATTTAGAATGATACGGTACTTAGTTATTGTTATTAGTAATTGATTAGAAACTTTTAATTAGAAATACTTACTGTAAATATTGTAAAAGCATCGTAATTTAAAGTATTCTGTTTACGAACCTTCAATGTCATTTTGGTGAATTATATTTCAGTATGAGTAAACAGAATAGTGGTTACATTCACGGCAAAAAAAAGTCCCATATGATCCGTACTTTTTGACAAACCCTGCATGTATTGTAACGAGACGCGCCAGCTTGCAGATGGGACGTGAATCATTTCACTCGTATGCGTCAGCTGTTCCAGGCTGTTCCATGACTCATGCGCTCGAAGGCGACAGCAGGGATATATAAGGCGCGATTTATTGGCAAGCTACAGTCTACTACCGACAGCCTATCACCGAGCTACCGTCGTGAACAAGTGCTCGGTTAATTTAAATGTGCGCGGATACGTGAATATAAATAAACAAACTTGTATAACTAAATTAGTTAGTGTTACGGGTTAATATTGGTGTTGTGTTTTAGTATTTAATTTGTTGTGTCGTGTTAATTGTTACATTGTTTAAATGTGTTAATAAATAATTCACACCATGAACCGTAGTTTTAAATAACCGTTTTAAAAACGTTACAGTATGATATATTGGTACCGTCACCCATGGTTGCCGACGGACTGACTTTCCTAAAATACAAATACGTACAAGATTTATGAACAGCAAATTTAACTTTGTGTTTGTTAAAATCAGTTCAGTGGGTATCAAATCCGTAATTATTGTAAAGACTGATGCTATCAACAAATTTCCGATTTCTAGGAAGGTCCACGCGGCAAAACAATATATTGGACTCTGTATTAGTTATACTGTCGGAAGTACATGAAGAATTTCGCAGCGATTGCTCGTCCATTAACCTCTTTGATTCGAACTGAGGAGAGGATCACGTTGAAGCTTTCTATAAACTTAATAAACAATTGGTTAGTGGGTCTATTTATGATCGCAATTCAAAAACGGCAATGCATATGGATCCATGCAACATTTGAGTAGGTGGTATGCTGTTATAGTAACAAACGGATAAAACGTCGGTCAGGTATTTTAGACGGCAAACCAGTAAAGAAGAACGGTATTATTTTTATGAACTTGAAGCACTTACCATAGTAAATCGCCGAAAATAGTTTCGAATATACAGGGTGGTGCAAAAGTATTGTCATTAAATTAAATGGGTATGTGCTGACCTTAATAGACGTACATTACAGCAAAAATTTAAAGCTTATCGCGATTCTTGTTTATTTTAAATTTTGTTGCACACTTTTGAGAACCGCTGGCTAATATACATTTAAAAAGCCTGCAATAAAAATTTGACCTTGCAAAAATAAATGAAACATCACATAATTATGTAATTTACAAGTTTCACTTTCCTCCCGCATTTGTTTAGGCTTAAGACTGGTAGTAAACGGTTATTGGCATGTTTAAAAAGTGATATAGAAAAAAATGTTGTACATAAAGAGAAACAAGACTTAGATAAGATGTTCAGTTGTTACTCCATTAACTCCTACACAAATACAAATACACACACAACACAAACACAAATTAAATACAATAACATCAATTAATTCAGTTGATCTTCCATTCAAACTTTTGATGAATGCACTTTGAAAGCGAAAAATGAACTGATATTAACCTACTTACGTACACAGCTGGTCTCTCTTATCAGTATCAACAACAAGAGCTTTTGATAAATTTAAATTGCAGTGACTACCAAACAGTTTTTGTGTTGATCTTTTTATTTTTTTCTGAGTTTCATGGTTTATTGAGAAAAGTTGTTCTAATTAATATGCTCTACCTACCCTTCAAATTAATGATAATACTTTTGAATCACCCTGTATGTATTAGGAATACAGTTGTGGACTGTAATGCATTACGTACCCCGCTTACAAAAATTTGATATGATTCCACTCATAGGCCGTGATTAGTTACACAAGAATTTCAGTTTACTGTAGTTGTAGAGTACAGAGCAGGTACAAAGATGTAACATGTCGATGCACTAACCTGGAATCCAGGTTAGTGAATTCACAAAATTTTAACAATATTGAGGTACTTACGATAAATAATTGCAGGACGGACGACCTTAATTAACTTTATCAGAGAACTCAGAGGACGAGGAAGAGCGAAAGATTCACAAGTCGTTTGAATTGAAGCCAAAGAGGGTGTATAAAGAGACTGATATAAGTTTAAAGTTGGTCGTACCACAACAGCCGAGACGACTGTGGTAAAGGGTTGCCAAAACTCTAAATTTGCTTATTAAAGGTTACTGGGTTACTGGCGTGCCTCTACAATAAGGAAATTTTAGGTAAAAGATATTCCATAGGCGTCTGCCTCCATGGATACGATATACATATTACTTACTTCATAGTGGCTGTTGACGATTTTTAAAAATTTGTTTTCATGAAACCCGTCTAAATTACGAAAGTAGGTATTTTATCAATTTCTTACCAGAAATTACGGGAACAATTGGAGTGCCACGACTTATAACTGGGACAGAGGTATAAGCTTTACCAGTAAAAAGTTTATTAAATATTGCAACGAAATAGGTACAAATTTTCTAAATATGTAACCGTCACTTTTCATGAAAATGGAGTACAACGGTAAAATCATACAATAAGCTGAAGCTAAGAACATAAGGTTCGAAAATTTGCCCCAAATACACTGGGATCTTAATTCTGCTGTGAACAAGACCACAAGGGAAAGACCCTAGGAGTTGTTCTTTGTCTATTAACCACGAGGTGAAAACGATGCATTCGTGCTCAATGAGATTGACGAAAGGTTGCAAGAGAAGGATCTGTCACAACGTAGAGAAACAGCAGCAAGATGAATACGTGTTAAATAAGATAGTTAAACAAAAACAACGTTATGACACCAAGGGCTGTCGGGCTCAGAGGTACAAAGCGCTTCCCAAATGCAGCGACTCTTACGTGGTAAGATGGATTTCAGATTATGAGCGGTATGTTGTTGAGATCCTGGGCATGAAGCTTTCTCAGAAAATGTATCAAGGAGTATTAGTCCCCGTGGAAATACAGCAGCTGGCGGAAGAAGAAGAAGAAGAAGAACATGTAACTTTGGAAATGAAGTAGGAACAAGACTAACTTCTTGTTTTATCAAAAAAATTGTGGATTAGCTCTACGGGGATACCACATTATTAAAAAAAATGCGTCGAAGGCTCTACCTCGATGGTGGTGTGGGGAGGAGTGGATTTCTTCTAATATATGAAAGTTTCAATTCTTGAAATCGCTATATCTAGATAATGGTTACTCCTATGAAAGAAAGTAATTGAACATGTTTATAGAAAATTGCATGAGCTACAAAGAATAACAATTTTTATAATAAAACTAACTGTTAACGAGATATTCGCAAAAACCTTTTTTTAGGACGTTTGACCCCGCGTAAAATTTTTAGCAACAGTCCGACCGATGGGGACTTTCGACATTTAATTTAGAACTATAATATGAAGACCCACACAAAAAAATCAGGTCCATTGGAATTATTCCGAACTGTTATGTCTATTTTAACTGGATTATATGTTCAATTGATAAAATGGAACCGTTTCTTAAGGGCGCGTGGAAATGTTAAACTTTAGTCTCAAAAATGTATATATTTTCTACGCACACTGCTCAAAAGTGACTGTACTTAAGCATGTGATATTTTGCTCGAAATGTAGAAAATGCCCTGAATATAAATTTAGTATTAAAATAGTAATTTGTAATACAAGTGTTGAAAGCTTGCGTTTGCCACACGAATGTGAAGTTTGCAGCACGAACGCTAGTGAGTGCTGCAGTCACATGAGTGTGGCAAATACAAGCTTTCAACACATGTATTACACACTATTTTTTCTACAACCACAAAAAATTTAAATATTTCTGCAAAATCAAATCTGACATTCATCAAATGTCAGTTATGACATTTTGATTTGCGTGCGGAAAGTAAACAAATTAGCGTGTGGAAAGTTTACTTTCCGCACGCAAATCAAAATTTGAGTGTGGAAAGTTTACTTTCCGCACGCAAATCCAGATTAATCCAGATTTGCGTGCGGAAAGTAAACTTTCCGCACGCTAATTTTCACTTGTTCGGCAAACACTCATTTTCAATACTCGTATCTATGGAGACGAAGTCTGAAAATCCCACTTTCCATGGTGGTTGTAGAAAAAATTATTAACAAACCAATATTAACGTAAAATTAATAGAAGGTTTTACCCAAATTTCAAAGGAGGTTAGTTATGTAAATATTAACAATATAACTATGATCTATACTTTAGGGCATGGTAAATGATATATATTTTTTTTATTAAAATTTGTAATTTAGTACAATATTATTCCTTTTTTGAGATGTGTGCGTAATTTTGATGTCTCATTTTCATTTGTATTACATTTTAGAAGCGTTAATGCTCGCGCAAGTACTGGTGCGCTTACGGAGAGCGGTCAGCGGATGTTATGACTGCTACTAGCGCTTTTCCACGCGCCCTTAAGGGTGGGTTTTAGTTAAAATATTTTTCGTTTTTAAGTATTTTGGGTTGCCTGACTTAAAACCAGCCAAGAAAGGATTGGATCTTCTAGTATTGCTTCTACCTAACAAAACTTCAAAATTCAGTATAAGTATTTGCGAATACCGATTTTTAATCTCTTAAACCTCTTTGTAAACATTGACAGTGACATTGACAGAGTCGGTGAATGTTGGGTTGCCTATCTTTAATCAGTTTTTAAAACTTTATACGCAATTTTTTATTTCTGGCCTTGTAGCGTATGAAGGAAAGGTCTAAAAATTTTAATTCATACTCGTCCTTCTTTTCAACTGTCATTATTTAACCGTACCGTTATTTTAAAATTACACAATTTTCAGCGCGTAAACATGCTACTAAAACCCCCCCTTGGATGAAAACGAAGATGTCTAAGACGTAACATCTGGAAACGCTTCAGATGATAGTGTACCCAGCCGTGCTGTACAATAAAAGGTGTACTTGTTAAACATTGTATGGTGGTTAATGTGACGTGTATTATCCATTGACACATACATATGTGCATACCTAATCGGCGACGAAAATTGTTAACAACATGATGCAACGATACACGTTATGCATCGTTCAGTGATATGCCGAGTATCACTATGGCTACAAGATGTATCCCACGATTTACATAACAAACGTGACTACAAAATGTAGTCTGATGTGCAACAAACATGATAAAGTGATACAACGTGTATCATGAGGTGCAACATTTATTGCGAAGCACTTTCAGGGATGTTTTTGGTGCCTCGAGTATCTTTATCTAGATTTTCTAACTACAATGCGCATTATAAAAATATAGAAAGTAAACCAATACTAGTTCAATAATAAAATAAATGTTGACAATGTTATTCTCACTTACTCACTTACGTATTTTGTGTAATATTTTATGTTAATATTGTATGTTCTTGTTTCCCAGGTAGATTCCTATTCTATTTGTGTTATGTGGTAGGTGTTTTGTTTCATGGCTGTCTTGATATACATCGCAATAAAAAACTTAAAATATTATTTCTCAATTTTTTCAAATTAAACATATAGCTTATGTTATATGGCCGAAAAAAAAAGTGCGCCTCAACTAGCGCACCTGGTATATCTAACTTGTTTCCACCATTATCTTAGAAAAAACTGCACTTTTTTGCCTATTTAACCGTTTCTTGATCTTTATAAATATAAAAATTGTCCATATAACGTTTAAGAAATAGGACACTCTGTATAATTATTAGGTATATATAATATAAAATTTGATCATTGGCCATATGTGTGAGTGGGTCAGGCTGCCAATAACTTCTACTTACCTGAAGTCATGTGTGGTAGTAGCGATTTCGCGGCGTTTTTGGATTAAAATCTTTTTTCTACAACCACCATGGAAAGTGGGATTTTCAGACTTCGTCTCCATAGATACGAGTATTGAAAATGAGTGTTTGCCGAACAAGTGAAAATTAGCGTGCGGAAAGTTTACTTTCCGCACGCAAATCAAAATGTCATAAATGACATTTTTTGATGAATGTCAGATTTGATTTTGCAAAAATATTTACATTTTTTGTGGTTGTACAAAAAATAGTGTGTAATACATGTGTTGAAAGCTTGTATTTGCCACACTCATGTGACTGCAGCACTCACTATCGTTCGTGCTGCAAACTTCACATTCGTGTGGCAAACGCAAGCTTTCAACACTTGTATTACAAATAACTATTTCAATCCTATTTCTATGGGATTAACTGGGTGGTTACGATATTTGATAAAATTGCTATAAATCCCTTGGAAAAGGAAGAAAATTACAAAAGTTCCGGAAATTGGCTGAATATAGGCAGCCTAGCAGGGGTTATTTTGGTGCGCAGCTCTAGCTTCAAATGTGCAGTTCTAATTTTAATTTCGTGCAGCACAAAATAAAAATAATTTTAGGATTAAAAATTTTAAATAAATCAAAATAAATTAATGGCTTCGGTTACTTGCTGTTCGCCTAGTTTTATTACCATCAAGTACAATACAATTGTTTTTAATTACCCATCCCTACACATCACGAACTATCGTTCCTCGCAATTATGCGTATAAGTCAAGAATCGCCCTGTATATCATAATTTTCAATAAACATATTATTCGATTTTATTGAATTATTACTTGCATGATTTTAAATTTTCGGATCTCATAAATTTACCCCCACCCCCTCCCCCCTTCTTACCAAACTATTTGAGTTCAGTCAGGCTAATTTGTGCAGTTCTAAATTATCCTCAAAATAACCCCTGCAGCCTAGTCTAGGGCATAATATTGAGTAGTGCATCAAACTTTATACTATAGAATACTAAATCGTAGTTACACACTTCCATATACGCCATCCGAATTAGGGCTCAATATTTAAACTCAAAACCGGATTGAATGATTGTTGAATAGAAGTTCAAACCTCAGGCGTAAAAAGCACAATAAAAGGTACGAATTCGGGGGATTTGGTGATGTAGGATGTAGTGGATTGTGAGTCTATTTTACGATCGGCTTACATGGGGTTAAAATCTCGTCGGTGCGGTGGTACGAAAATTTCCACGAACCGTCAAGATATGATAAACGTAGGATTGGCTTGCCCACATGACTAACTAGTCGATAATTATAAAATTATATTATATAATTATAAAAAAACATGGAGATTTAAATAAATCCTCCACCGTGGAGTTTATTTCGAGTTTAACGCAACTACTTCCTGCTACAATTTTAAATAATTTCACCAGGGAAAGATTGTTGCTGTATGGCCGTAAAAGCTTCAAGGTCGCTAAGGAAGCTAACTTCAGCACTGTGGACTGTGGAGCTTCCAAGAAATATTTTTACTTGTAAGGTTGCACTGTTTTATTCTAAATTTAACTACAAACTTCAATAAAAATTTGTATCACACGTGTCGCCCGAAAAAGCAAAAAAAAAGTAGAAACGATTGCTAACCACGCCCCGAAATTGACTTCTATTTCCCCCAAAAACAACGAAGATAAATACGATCGACTTTATTACGCATTTAAGGGAGGGCAAACCGCGGTATTTCTTTGTCTTTCGACTTCTTTTGATGTGATGTGCCTGACATTGCTACTATTGTTATCCCTTGTTATTATCATTTCGTAAGAATGAATGTCAGGCCTTAAAAACTTACTGTTGTTGGAGGAAAGCGTTACCTTTGAAATAAAGTAAGACACGAAGAAGAAATCATTACTTTTACGTTTCAACAGGGAAGCTTTACAATATTTTGCAGTACTTGTAATTATAATTGTTTTCCTGTATTCTGTTTATTATAAAGGTAAGACTTCTGTATGGAAAATATTGTTGAAACTTATAAAATTAATTATATTCTGCATCTGTGATAATTTAAAAACAGAAAAATCAATTCACAGTCCAACACTGTGCTACCCCGAGCGAAAAAATAAGTTTTAGAAAAATCTTTGAACCTGGGAAATCGTATTTTATGTTGCGGCCTTGGGCTTTAATTAAATATTCCTTTTAGCTTACTAGCAGAAAAATATTTAAATATTTGTGCAGCAAATAACCAAGAAACCTGGATCTGATTTTTATTTTTGGGATAAATAAGATAAGCACGTTTAATCAATTAATTTTTAATGGAAAACTAATCGTTTATCCCAGTATTAGAAACAGGGAACTCTGACATGTTTTAAATATTATAAATTAATTTATATTCGCTTGTATTTTCATTAAACCGAAACTAGCTTAAATCAGTTTCTTGCTTATCTACAAAATAGCAAAACTAATTACAAGGATGATCTGTTAATCTTTAAGCTTGTGTAACGTGTTGACATACTCTAATACCTTGGATATAGACCAGTTGAGTCTAAATGGCCTTAATTAAAGTCTGGCATCACGAAACTAACTTTAATAAGACAAGCCTTCGACAATTGCCCTGTTTTACTAAAAATACTTTCCTGTCCTACAACCTATTTAGGTCGCTTCTTGCTATTGCTTTTCTGGATATTTAAATGTTAATGTCAAACATATGTTTAGGCGTGTTCCTTTCAAAAATCATTCATGCTATTGTAAATCTAAATTTTGTCCTACCTCCTGCCAAATTTCGCGGTAGATCAATGTGATGAACTTCGACTGGGTAGATGTTTGGTAAATATTCTGAAATGAAGTTATGAAGAATATTCGCTTGTTGTATTTCATTCACTACATTCCATCCTTAAATAATGCATAAAAGTTGTCTAGTTTTGATTGGCAACTATTTCAGTTCACACTAATTTCATAAAAGGGTTAAGTTAAGGAATGGTCTTCGCAATTATCCCGAATTTAAAACTTTTATTTACAAAATTTCAAAAGAAACATTTACTAAAAAGAAATTGGTAATAACGACAATAATTTTAGATAAAAGAGTTTACGTCAGCTTAGTTGAAATAAAATAAATTTTCCAATTCTCAAAATCATCAATTAATTCATACTTGAATAATGCACTAGCTTTAAACGTAACTGTCTATTTAAATTGAACTTGATCGATTTTATGTAAATCAGATAGCCATTTATTAAAAGTTATCTTTTGTTTTCAATTGATTTTTGAATGAAGTCGTCAGTTTTAAAACCGAAACAATAAAACCACAAAACAGTATTGATCTTTAACACAAAGCAATAATTTATCGTAGAAAATACAAAATATAAAAGGGAATTTCCGTTCTGAAAGAGGAAATAGTTTCGCAGCTGTTAAATAGAAACTTGAAGTCTTGTTCTGCATACATATATTTAATATTCTAACATTCTAAGTCATATTACGCTTTTGTAATGTCAGCCAGAGTTGATTAAATCCATCCTGGAGAAATATTTCCATTGAAAATGAAAAATACCTAGCGCAATATTTAATCAGAGAAATTGCAAACGGAATAAATACGAACATTGCAGTTGTAAGTACGGTTATAAATTTTTCATACTTGGCTGTTTTAGTCCCCGACACGTGTCATAATATTTAGAAAGATTTATTTGAACTTTCATTGTGTACAGTTCCTTATAAATATCAGAATATCGGACATTTCTTATATTTTCGAAAGTTAACATTATTAAATTTAATAAATATAAATTAAGTTTAAAGCTGGAAATTTGGACATATGTAATTTAAAAATAAGATTGAATACTCTGCAAACAACTATTTTTGTTTCAGATTAAGTTATTATAAAAAGCAAACCATTTTCCCTCATTGATATAAAATGTAGTTTCATCACGTCAGAACAAAGTTAAATTCAGCAGAAATTTCCTATCAGTTTCAGTTAATTTAAGAGGTTTTAGTTCTAAAGTGGGCGAATATTTAATCTTTTTCTTTGTCTAAATATGAATAAATTCAGTAAAATGTTCAAATAGTTAAAGGGCCCTCTATGAAACGGTAGTTCAAAGAATATGCCTGATTTCATAAAATAAAATTCAGACAAAATGAAAAATTTAGGAGTTTTCGGAATCTTAAAAGTTCAAAGTTTAAACCTGCTATTACATTTTTTATTTTTTTCTTTGTTATTTAAACTCGAAGTTTAACAAAAAGTATAGGTTATTTAATATTTGAAACCGTTTTTTATCGTAATATCCATTTAATTTTCTGCAACTTATTTATATGATGAAATGTTCCAAAATAGAGGTTAAGCAAACACTACACCAGAAAACCTGACCCAGAAAAACCGAATCTCTAAATTTACACAAATATTAATATTAAATTTTTTATAATGCAAATTGGCTAGAAAAGATCGAATATCCTAAGAAAATAACCTAACCTTTTTTGTCTGAAGTTGTAGGCCTTTTGGACAGACTACAAGTGTTATTGAAATTCAAAGCTTTTACCGTGCCAACCCACGTAAAAATATTAGGAGATTTTTAAATTCATAAAACGTCATTACAACCTGTGGCGTGAAAGCAAAGTTTGAAACAAGTTTTACTGAGGTTGATAAATCATCACCCACTTTTCTCAACTTTAGTTTTTACTTGTTTTTTTTTTCTTTGGGGGAAGTATAAATAACGGCACTCGTCGTATTTAACGGTTAATTCGGTACAAGGACAAAGTGGATTTAATCCAATTAGTTTCGTAGAGGAAACCATGAGAGCTTTAGTAAAAATAGGTCGAGAGCATAATTTCACTTCCATTCAAGCTCCGAATATTCAAATTAACGATGTAAACCCTTTTAATAGCAGCTTAACGTAAAGTGATTATTAAAATATTAAATATGATGAAGTTTTTTTTACTGTATAGGATGTTCTTAAATTAACGAATAGTAAACATTTTACAGCTTAAAAGTATACCACATTATTTTCCTCGCAAGACTAATAAAAACTTTTCTAATTTGAAAAATTGTCCTTTTTAAATTAAAAAATAGAATTATTCATTAGATAGGTCAGTCTAAGTGTAACTTCCATATTACCCCATGCGGATAAAATCTAGCTAAAGCCAATTTTAGAAAAGAGTGCTGGAAAAGGAATTATTTCTTCTTAAAATGAAAGGCGTGCGTTTTAGAAAGTTATTCATTTCTATTAAATTAGATAAAGTAATCCCTTTTTTGATAAGTCAGTTATTACCTACCTAAGGTACTCTTTCTACTGCTTTTATCCTATCTCATTCAGTGTACTATATTTGAAAGAGAATCTTCTTAGAACTTACAATGAATATATGACAGACAATCCGATTAGCCATCGATGGTCTACCACTTTGAGGCTGGATGCTGGGAAGCTTGCTACCGGACACCGGACACATATAATTAAGGAACTGGGTTGCTCGGAGAATATACTACTCTACGAAAATAACAATCAGTAAACAATTTTCGTCTGTAACAATCTGAAAAGTGCAAACCACTTCAGCACCCAGCCAAACTACAACTCATAAACAAGGAAATAAGAGACTATAATCAGCATCTTGGGTATCTCAGAAACTTAGTTGAAGCGAGAACAATTTTTAAAAGCTGCTGCAGGAAACACATCATGTTTCTTTATGCTTAATAATGTAATTATAAAGTAGGTGTGATAATACTATCATGAACACCAAACTGGCCATTTTTACTATTAAAATAAACTCCGTAATATCCGCAAGTGAGAAACAATAATCTTTTCTGATGATTTTGAAAATGACGACTCTACAACGAAAAATATTGGCTCTGTTTGGCTTGAGCGTAAAAACTGAAAAAGAAGAATGAAGTGATTATTTCACAGATTTTTATATTGCAAATTCAGTGGATGTGCTATCATGGAGTGATAAAATTTGGAACATGATATATCTTGGGTAAAACTTGAGAACGCCTGAAATCATTGAAACATTATAAGGCACTAAGTATCGATGGCATATTTAGAGAAAGAACATTTGGAGAACTCGGAGACCACGGAACTCGTTTGCTTTGAATTATTTATAATTAAATCTCAGGAAACCTGGGCAGCTTAGACAACTAAGTAAGTGCCATGGGCTTAAGTTAAATGGTGATCACAATTTATTTTTTGAGTCGAAGTTATTGCTTAAGGATTGAATTGAGGGTACGATTGCAAGTTCAAAGAAACCCGTCACCTCTATTAGTCGTCAATAAACGTAAATTTGGACTTCGGCATCTTCGGGTACTTATAGTAAGTAGTAAGTAATTCCAATTGATTTCAGGAAAATGTTAAGGCTGTGCTACGCAGACGATACCTCTCTAGTTAACCCATCAGAAAAAGAATGGTATTTCTGCTTTAGAAGATAAAATCAGAGAGTTTGGGAATGGTTTAGAAATCAATATACAAGAAACTAAACTCGTGGTGGCCGATCACACGACATTTGCTTATGCATTGACTGATTAAAAGTACCATAAGTAGGTACCATCGAATGTTGTGAAGTAGAGCTCAAATAAAATTGGTTCAAAACGTTAAGACGCAACAAAAGCTTGTAAAAATTTCCATTCATATTTGTATGCGGCATAGAGGAAGTAAGGGAATGAACTCGAGGTGTCAAGTCGATCTGATCGATATGCAATCGGAAACCGATGACCAATATAAACTTATATTAGTGTATCAATACCATTTAACTAAATTTGTTCAACTACGACCATTGAAAACAGAAAGAGCTGAAGAAGTAGCATATATATGTTATCTTAGACATTTGTATAATTTTTGGTGCTCCAAGTATTCTACAAAGCGATACTGGCAGAGAATTTGCCAACAATGTCATCAAAGAACTTTGTAGCATGTGGCCCGAGTTAAAAATGGTGCATGGGAAGCCCAGACACTCGCAAAGTCAAGGTTCAGTAGAAAGATGTAATCAAGACGTAGAGAATATGTTTAGTTCTTGGATGGCGACTAACAACACTAACAAATGGTCGTAAGGAATACATTTTGTACAACTGATGAAAAATCGAGCGCATCACACAGGCATGAACTGTAGCCCCTATGAGGCCAAGAGTGGTACAAAGTTAAAGGTTGGTCTAAAGAGTTCCATACCTTACGAAGTATTAACCAACATTAATACGGAAGAAGATTTAGAGGCCCTTTCTAAAAGTAATGACAATAAAGAAAGTTGTAATTGCTCAGACTCTGAAGGATCAAGTGCCGTTCAAGATAATATTGTAAAAGATTCTTCGATAATGTCACCCCCATATAGCAACATAACTGATGAAGCTCAGATACCTACGTCTTCGCATGCAAAAGATTACCAACCAAACCAAAACGTTATTACTATTACAGAGTCGGTGAATGAAAAAAAAAAAAGAATTCAATCAGTTGCTCCAGAAATAGAAGAAAAAGTAAGAAGTGTGTCTAAAAAAATGGAAAATGGCTTTATCTAATCTTAAAAAACAAGCAGAAAAAATGGTTGATATGTCGAATTCCAAATACCCAGCAGTTAATGTCGGTGAAACAGTAAGAGTTCGTGTACCAGATGTAGATCGAGTCCGTTCTGATGGAAGAAATATTTTAGCTGTTGTTGTTGCTGTTGAAGATAAAAACTTTTACAAATTGGGCACCAAACATGGTATGTTGAATCAATTATATTCCAGAAATCAATTTACTATTTGTAAAGAAAATTTCATTTCCGCCGGAGAAGTACCGGATGCAGATATGTCACTCAGAGAATGTGCACGAATGTCATCTGGTTCTGGAGGCCAAGGCTATAATCGATGCTGTTGTAAAGGTAGTTGCAAATCGAATAGATGCAATTGTCGCAAACAAAAAAAAATATGCAATTCAAAGTGCCATCAAAGTGTTAATTGCTCGAATAAATAACTAATAAAATATTTTTAATATACTGTACCAAAAATGACATTCTGGAAGTTTACTTAAGTTGATTTTCACTTTGTTGTCGTTCATTATATTCTCTAAAATAAATAATTGTTTACGAGCAAGTGGAAACTTTCTTTTTAAAATTAAATTGCCCAAAGGGAAAGTAGCTTTATTCATAGTGCCTGGTTAGTTTAATAAATTAATCAATATTTATCAATTTTTCCGGTCATTTTGGACAGTATTCATAATGACCAGACATTATGAATAATGATTAATGATTAATAAATCACTTTGTCCATAACAGATACACTAATACCTCTTATCCTTGTTTTACTCTTCTGAAACAAGTACACATACATGAAGAACTTGTCGTAACTAAATTCTTCCAGTGATGACGCAGAGCTCATCTTTTAAGATTCGAGGTATAGGTAGGCACTTATTAAATATTTGTCATAATAAAATTACGAATTAGGTAGTAGGTGTGGATGTGTTTTGTTACTTTATATTTTCTAAATGGAGTCAAATGGCGGAGTATAATGTTCACTTAGGAGTACGCCGTTAGCGTAAGTAATATTTTAGTAGTGTCATTACATTCATTACCATGACAACATTAAACAAACGGTAAATTGCACTTATACCGTATTTTTCATCTAGCATTTGGGTTGATGTCAACTTGCCCCGTCCAAAAACTGTCTGTTTAGACACGCATTCGTGCGCAGTAGATAATGAAAACCTAGTTTAGAAAGAGATGAAGTATAGAGTATAGTTGGATTGTAAATTTATCAACGCACTGTTGATAAATTCACAATCCAACTGACGACACAACCCAAATCCTAGGTGAAAAATACTGTAGTTCTAATTTTTCGTCAATAATGTGTCACGTGTTTTTGTAATTCAACGTTATTTTAGGATTTTTAAGTCATTTTAAATTTATTCGTAAATTCTTTAGTACGGTCCTGTACCTTATTTTAATTTTCGTGTCGATTATTTCATATTTGCTACAGTTTGATTTCATTATGTCTGGAGGACTATTAAGGTTAACTTATTTTGGCACGTTCTTGATTATAATTCAGCGAAATTTTCAAAGTCACATTCGAAATTGCATCGTTGTGAACTATTTTCTTTGTTCAAATTTTAAGGTGACCTAAATGTTACGCGTGTGTTGGCGACGCTGATCTCATCTATTCCATGAAATGCAGCAGGTCGAGATACGTCTCCGGGAATTCCCCGACACGCGGGCTGTGTCAATTTAGCGTTCCACTCCCCTCTGCCTTCTTAGTGCCTTTAGTGCGTGAAAGTTTACCAACCATGCTGGACGCCGCCTTCTGAGGCGCGGGGCCGTAATTTATCGTAGTTAAGGGTGGGTTCTTACAATGAACCAGGAAGGCTTCCACTACCGGTGATTTCCTCGTGGAGGGACCACATTATCGACTTAGTCGAATTCACCAAAGGAATGCCAAATAATTCTGGAAAGAAATTCGTGTGTAAGGAAGTTTAAGTGAGTGTTGTCGTGCCGCCTACACGATTCCCTCCTCGTGAGGAATCAAGCAAACCTACCACTTTAAGGATTACTCTTCGTTTTGTTCCTGCACCCGTCTTCGAAGGAAAAGCCGGTCCAGTTCCACGCCACTCCCTGGCTTATCGTTGACTCGCCAGGTAAAGACTTCCTCTATATGCTGCTCCTGTGTTCTTCATTTTTGTGTTTAACGTCAATATCACTTTTGCGATCGCCTCTTGCTCGCAGGCCCTCTGATGATAATGTTTTTCGTTTTGTTTGCAAAGTAAAGTAACGTAATAATTTCACTTGTGTTAATAACGTAAAGACTTTCGTGTTCAAAGTATCGTCAAGCGTAGAACATTATTTTGTGTATTATGTTGTTTGTAAAATTTATTTGGTGCCTATTGATTTTGTTGATGTATTTTGTTATTTGTGTTTTCCTATTCTTTTGTTTGGAATTAAGGGGGCTTAGCTTGTGAATATTTTTACCGATCTTAAAGTAAATGTAGCACCCTTAACTCTCGTTCCTTTAGAGTAAGCGTAACTTGTTTTATTTGTTTTAACGTAGTATTTTTGATTGTCCTTTTTGTGTAATTTTATGTATTCATTTTTGTGCCTTTTAATTCATTAAATATTTTAGTATTCAATTCAGTTTGGTCTTGTTAATTGCGTTCAGTGTTTCCCGATCAACTTTTGTGTTTCAGTGTTTTGTTTTAAGATTTACGTGTACAAAGTGTTAGCCTGCCTACAACATTTAGAGTTTTGCAGCAAAGTAATTTCAGTCAAGCAAGGTAAGTTACATCTTGCGCAGGAAGCAGCTATTCGACAACCCCTTTTTGCCGAGCCCTTGGGAACCTTCCATGATGGGTTTCCTTCTTTTAGATCTTTGGGTGACTTTAGTCATGGTGGCGCCCTATCTACCGTTTACGACCATCTCCTTTTGAAGGGTTAATAAGTGTTATGAGTACTATTTCAGTGATACGAACCACCCATCTTCACTGCAGTCTAGCCGCGTGCATCCCGGATTTGACATCCGCTATTTAATATCGTAGTGTGCGTTTGGCACGTGACAAATGGTTCACTTACTAATCAGGAGGTCGAAAAATTACTACTTTGTGCAGTCGTTTAATAATATCGTCTGCTTGATTTGCAAAAGAGCTGTAGCCGTCCCAAAAGAATAGGTACAATATAAAAAGACATTATGAGAGTCTGCATTCTACAACTACTCGAAGAACTACGTAAGCAAAAGATTCAGAAATTGCAACAGAAATAAGTTTTGAAATATCTCGCCTTATAGCGAGATTTTGTTAAAGACTGTTTCGAGCTAGCTAGCGAAAAGATTTGTCCGGATTCAGCCAAAAATTTTGAGAAAATTCAGTTATACCGGATGACTGTGCAAAGAAGAATTACTGCCTACTTTTCACTTGGCCATTGATGAATCAACTGACATCACTTCCACCTGCAGTTGTTAGGTAATATTTGCATGTGGAATAACGCATAAATTTGAAGTGAGTGAAGAGCTGATTGGAATGAGTTCATTGTCAGATCAAACGAAGGGTAGTGACATGCTCACTGGGTTTCTGAAACAGAGTTCCAAAATTGATTTAGATCCGACAAAATTATCAGGTATTACGACTGATGGAGCTCTTTCCATGATAGGAATTAATTCTGGATTGGTAACATTATTGAAACAGCATTTGGGAAAGCATGGCGATGAGTTGATACAATTTCACTGTATAATCCACCAGGAGAGCTTGTGCTCTAAGAAACTAGGGTTTGAACATATTATGAAAGTTGTGATTTAACAATTAATTTTATGAAATCCCGAGCCCTTAATCATCGACAGTTCAAAAAGTTTCTTGAAGACATTGAAAGCGAATACCCTGACTTACCTAATGTTTTACACAGAAGTGAGGTGGCTAAGCCGCGATCAAACATTGGAACGGTTTCTAAATTTGATTGATGAAATTGAAATTTCATCACTGAAAAAACAAAAACGCCCCCGATATAAAAAGTCTGGATTGATTATGTGATTTATAGTAGGTACCATGAGATCGAAAAAAAGATGATTCTGGGCAGGCCTTGACTAGTACAACACGATTGGTTACACTGGTTCCAGAATGCCTATGAATTATAATGTGACAGTGACATTTCAAATGTAAGTCAGTTTTGCAATCTTGTTTCCAGAATTATTTAAGTTTATCGTTGTAATACTAGTGAAGGATTACATTTTGAACACCTACTCTAACATGTATTCATCTTAGTTTTCAGTTTGTTCCCTAAATAAATACTTTTTTGTGTTTTAATTTATTTGACACTTATTAACCTCTAACCTACTGCCACATTTTGAAATCAGTCTTGCCAATCGCGTTGTACTAGTCAAGGCCTGCTCAGAATCATCTTTTTTTCGATCTCATGGTACAAGCAAATAGTACTTTTTAGAAGAAATAATTTATAAAGTATTTATATTCACGTAGTTATATTCCCAGTAGGGGTAGGAACGAAAGCCCGAAAAGTTCCCACCCAACGAGTGTCCGCCACATCCCCCTTTTTCGTGAAAACTCACCCGTAGCGTGTATAGGTTACAGTTTTTTCAAAATTTTTTGTAACCCGTTGCTCCGATTCGCAAAATGTATAGGAAATGAAATGTTCATTATGAAATTCTACACAAAAAAGGTTATATTGTCCTTTTGGCTAATCTCCATCCAACTCTGGCAAATTGCGTTTAAAGTTAAAGGGATAGTTCTTCATAAAGTTGTTTTAAATGTCCAACACAAGCACTATATCTGTCTATTAACCGAATATTATTAACCACTGTATGTTATAATGTGTAGAATACGTAAAGTACCTACGCAAAATCGCTGCACTTAAAACCTCATTTTATTGATTTCTACCAGCGCGCTAATTACTACCCTTAACTTTAAACGTTATTTGGATGGGGATTAGACAAAACATCAATATAACACTTTTTGTGTAAAATTTAGTAAAGAATATTTTTGTTTCTATAAACATTTCCCGTTTAAACAACGGCTAAAGAGAAAAATGAGAAAAACAAGCACAATGTACGAGCTGGGGGATGATTTTTGATAAATAAGGGATGCGGACACATATCAGTTGGGAACTTTTCGGGTTTTTGTTTCTACCCCTGCTGAAAGTTTATCTACGTAATATGAAAACTTTATAAATTATTTCTCCTATTCTATGTTTTAATGTTTAATTTCCGTGTACTATTAGCTTTTCTAGTTGACATTACTAATACGCGACTTCAAGGCAAAGATCAATTATTGATTACTCAACTTTACGGCCACATGTTGTCCTTTCAGTGCAACTTAAATCTATTCAAAACCTAATTAAAGTCAGGGAATTACGTAAATTTTCCAAATTACAAAAAATTTTCTGAAAAGTTCAATGCTAACTTTAATACTGTATACAGGGTATCTCAGACATGACTCCCCGGGCCTATAACTTTGTTATTTTTAAAAATAACTATAATAAACTATATATATTCGTAAATGGGAGCAAATTCTCTATAAGATGGGGAAAGAAAATGTTAGAAAATCTGTACTCATATTATGGCAGCGATATTCAACTTTTTTTTTTCAAATTGCACACTATGGTTTTTTTCGCTCATTCTGATAGTACTTTTTATTCTCTTTATAACCATGTAAACCAATATTGGTCCTACATAAGAAAATTCTCGAAAAAAATACGATTGAAAGTTGAAGTCTAGGTTTGTTGTAATTTGTACTCGTCGGCGATAAAAACAATAGCGGATACCTTTCTGCATACAACCTTGCTGCTCTTCTTGCATTCCTCTCGCATAAACCATAAATAAGGATCATATCAAGCTTTTCAGAATTAGTGTAATTCATTTCTAATACTCCTATGATTTTAAACAAGAACATACAAATACAGAAAGAGCACTTGTCATTCTTTACAACGTAAATTGCAATTGTTTTACAGCTATACGCTATTGTTTTCATCGCCGACGAGTACAAATACAACAATCAGTTGTTTCCATGGCAAACCTAGACTTCAACTTTCAATCGTATTTTTTCGAGAATTTTCTTATGTAAGACCAATATTGGTTTACATGGTTAGAAAGAGAATAAAAAGTACTATCAGAATGAACGAAAAAAGCGTAGTGTGCAATTTGAAAAAAAAAGTTGAATATCGCTGCCATAATATGAGTACAGATTCTCTAACATTTTCTTTCCCCATCTTATAGAGAATTTGCTCCCATTTACGAATATACAGGGTTACTGGTAATTCGATACATTCCTTTGGAGATGTGATGGAACAGGAGCTAAGAAACAAATTTACCCCTAACATACATAATGCAAAACTCAATAGTTTTTGAGATATTTCAATTTTTGTGTTTTTCTCAAAAAAGTAGATCTTAATGTCTTTAAAGTTAATTTTAAAAAAATCTACTTGACATTGTTTGAACTTTTTTACTGGATTACTTGTTCCATTCTATGGTCATCCGTTTGGAATGGAAAATGTCCGGAAACATTTCGATCATGTGAAAATTTTAAATAAAAACTTATAAAAAATAATTTTTAAAAATCAGCTACGAAAATTACCTATTCGTTTTTCTCAAAAATTATCAAACATAACATGCGTACAAATTATTTTAAAAACTTCCTTATTTCAACAGCTATCTATCAAGGTAAAAATGTTCAACGTGCCCTTGATAGTTCCAATCAAAAAAAATAGTGAAAGTGATGCAAGTAGTATGGTTCTTATTTTTGGATAAACAGTAAAAAACGTATTGTAAAGGTAATCGTTTAATTCTTAATTAATTTCAAAGTTGTACTAAATTTCTACATTTATTACTCAAAATGGGAGCCCCTACTCCGTATACAAGCACGGCAGCGTCTTCTTATTTCCGTCTTTGTGACTCTGATTGTGAGAATATGCCGTATGTGTTTGGCAGCGTCGACTATCCTTTGTCTAAGGTCTTCTCTCGTATCCACTGGTATTTCAGAGACCATCTCTTTCATATGGTTCCACATGTAGTAATCTAGAGGTGTTAAATCTGGCCTTCGCGCTGGCCAAGGTATTGTGTACCTGCCCTTCCAATCCAAACGTTAGGAAAACGTTGATCGAGTAACTGTCGTACTGTCAGCCGATAATGTGCTGGACAACCGTCGTGCTGAAATATCATTCGCTGTCTCACGGCGAGAGGAACATCTTCTAGAAGCACCGGCAGCTCATCTCTTAAAAAATGTTCATAGATTTTCCCGTTTTAATTTTGGGGAAGAAAGTATAGCCCTATTAAATAGCGCCCAATGACTCCCATCCACACATTTTTAGAAAACTTTATTTGGAAACTAGTTTCCCTTATTAAATGGGAGTTTTCGTCGGCCCAATAATGTAGGTTGTGGAAATGTGCTCTGCCCTCGCGATCAAATTTTGACTCATCCGTCCATAAAATGTTTAGTAAGACATTTGCATTGTCTGCATCCGTAGACAAACAAGGTGTCAGCGTATTTTGTATTGGTGTACGTGGCCATGGCACTTAAAACACAATAACAACAACAACGACCTAAACCAAAATCTTCAGCAACAAACTCAACAAGAGCAATAAACTTAAGGGACACGGAGATAATAATGCCAGTTAATAATATACATGCGTGAGCATCAAAGTCGAGGACTGACTGACTGAAATGAACGATTTGTCATTTTTTTTCTACGCACACTTTTACTTTTTACTGTTTATCCAAAAATAAGAATCATACTACTTGCATCACTTTCACTATTTTTTTATTAGAACTATCTTGGGCACGTTGAACATTTGTACCTTGATAGATAGCTGCTGAAATAAAGAAGTTTTTAAAATAATTTGTACGCATGTTATGTTTGATAATTTTTGAGAAAAACGTATAGGTAATTTTCGTAGCTGATTTTTACAAATTATTTTTTATGAGTTTTTATTTAACATTTTCACATGATCGAAATGTTTCCGGATATTTTCCATTCCAAACGGATGGCCATAGAGTGGGTCAAGTAATCCAGTAAAAAAGTTCAAAAAATGTCAAGTAGATTTTTTTTAAATTAACTTTAAAGACATTAAGATCTACTTTTTTGAGAAAAACACAAAAATTGAAATATCTCAACAACCATTGAGTTTTGCATAATGTATGTTAGGGTTAAATTTGTTTCTTAGCTCCTGTCCCATCACATCCCCAAAGGAATGTATCGAATTACCAGTAACCCTGTATATAGTTTATTATAGTTATTTTTAAAAATAACAAAGTTATAGGCCTGGGGAGTCATGTCTGAGACACCCTATATATTGAAAAGATTAATAATTTGATATCAGCCTTTAAGGATCGTTTTTTTGATTTTCAAAAAGTAAAACCGTTGTGCTTGATTTATTTAACAACCCTTTCGCGATTTTGCCTGAAAATGCATTCGAATCAATACAGCTTGAGCTCATCGAGATTCAAAATGATGAGAACCTACAAAATAAATTTAATGAAGACAATGATAAATTTCTATCTTTGTGCTGCAGCCCACCGTAGCCTTTGAATTCTGGCGAATCCAGATATGGAGATCTCTTTATATTTTTTATATAACTCGTGGTTTAATCTTATCTCCACGCTCCATCTTCTTGCTTTGGTCCAAATATGCGTCTCTGATGTAGTTTGCCATGTTCTGTGTTAAGACCCATGTTTCGCATCCATATTCTATTATAGGCCTGATGATGCTCTTATAGATACGAATCTTGTTTTTTGGGTGTACATTTCCGGATCTGAGCATGTATAGGAGGGCAAAGTACGCTTTGTTTGCCTGGGCGATTCTTCTTCGGATCTCTGGTTCCTCACTTCCATCTTTGGATATCTTTACTCCCAGGTAAGTAAAATTTGTTACTTTCTCCAGGTTGTCGTCACCAATAGTTACGTTTTGCAGCGCTCTAGCTGAACGTGTTTGTTTTGTCTACGTTTATTGCTAGTCCTACCTCACTGGCTTTGTTTTCCAGGTCATAAATCTCCTTTACAGTTGTCATTGGCCGTCACATTATGTTGATGTCATCTGCGTATGCTGCTAGTTGGGAGGATTTATTGCTCAGTCTGTCCATTGTGTTGATTGTCATTTTCCTTATGACATACTCAAGGCTAATGTTTAAAAGTATTGGGGCCAACCCATCACCCTGTTTTAGACCCTGCGTTATTTCGAATGGGTCCGTCATCTGATTCTGTATTCTTACGTTGTACGCCACCGTCTCTGTCATCGTTGTCTTGATCAGTCTGATTAATTTTCCTGGTAGCCCACATTTGTTCATTAGGTATTTCGTAAAGTTTCTCTCTTTTGATGGAATCATAGGCCTGGCGGAAGTCGACAAATATTTGGTGTACGTCTATATTATACTCCCATGTTCGCCTGAGCATCTCCTTGATTTCCTTCTCTTCGTTCCAGATTCTTACCATCAGTGCGTGCAGTTGTTCGACGAGTTTTTTTTTGGCCTGCTGTTTTGTATAATTCCAACGGAATTTTATCAAATTCCGGTGATTTGTTATTTTTCTGAGCTTTGATAGCTTGAACCACTTCCTCTAGTGTGGCTGGCTCTAGAGGCTCGTTGTTGTTCAGATCGTCCTGATGGCGTGGATTCTCTATACAGGGTTATTCAAATTCGAGGCTCACCATTGGGATCTCGGAAACCGTAAGGGTTACAAAGACGGTTAAATTGGGGCAAAGTTGCGCTATACAATGCTGATTAATATTTAAAAAAGAATTTTGACCTACCTATCTTAGTTTTTTTATTAAGAGCAAAAAACAGAAAAATGTCAATTTGGTTTTTTGGGCATAATTTGGTTATTATTAAAAATTTTTCAAATCTGTTAAAACTTTCTTTAAGCAACTTTTTAGCCGTAACACTGTAGTGGTTTCAAAAATTTTCTACGACGTTTCGGTTTTCCGGAATCATCATCAGGTTTGGTTTTTCTTATGGGCGCCATGTTGGATTTTTATAGCATCTCATAGAGTAATGGTGATTTCAACGATGAATGGCATGATGGCGTTTCACTTCCGAAAACTGCTGTTATTTACAAAAATAGTAAATTTCAATAGATTCCCATGGAAAAACAAACAAAAACAAAATTCGACGTTCACTATTGGGATTTCGAAATCAGTAAGAGTTACAAAGACGGCTAAATTGGGGCAAAGTTGCGCTATAAAATGCTGATTAATAATAAAAAAGAAAATTGACCTTTCTAATTTGTTTTTTTTTCACTATCGTCAAAAATACAGCAAAATGCTATTTAGTTAATTTATTACAGGAGATGTTCAAACTGAAGGCCGTTATCACGTATACAAAGATTTGCTCTTTTTCTAGTATTCTTTATAGCTCTTTGAATATCTCTTGCTCGAATTGTAGCAAATGCGTTTACAATGTCTCTTCTGAATTCGTCTCTATTATGGATATTCTTCTTATAGATTTTATTTTTGAGATTTCCCCACAAAAAGAAATCTAACGGAAACAAATCGGATGATCGGGCAGGCCATTCCACGACGCCACGGTTGCCTATCCATTGATTATGGCAATGCTGATTTATAAATAACTAAATAGCATTTTTCTGTAATTTTGACGATAGTGAAAAAAAATTAAATTAGAAAGGTCAATTTTCTTTTTTATTATTAATCAGCATTTTATAGCGCAACTTTGGCCCAATTTAGCCGTCTTCGTACATCTTACTGTTTTCGAAATCCCAATGGTGAACGTCGAATTTTCCTTTTGGGTTGTTTCTGTTTATTTTTTCATGGGAATCTATTGAAATTTACTATTTATGTAAATAACAGCCGTTTTCGGCAGTGAAACGCCATCATGTTATACATCGTTGAAATCGGCATTAAAAACTCTATGAGATGTTATAAAAATCCAACATAGCGCACATAAGAAAAACCAAACCTGATGATGATTTAGGAAAACCGAAACGTCGTAAAAAATTTTTGATACCACTACAGTGTTACGGCAAAAAAGTTGATTAATGAAAGTTTTAACAGATTTGAAAAATTTTTAATAACAACCAAATCATGCTCAACAAACCAAATTGACATTTTTCTGTTTTTTACTCTTAATAAAAAAACTAAGATAGGTAGGTCAAATTTCTTTTTTAAATATTAATCAGCATTATATAGTGCAACTTTGCCCCAATTTAACCGTCTTTGTAACTTTTACGGTTTCCGAGATCCCAATGGTGAGCCTCGAATTTGAATAACCCTGTATTGTCGGCACTTCCTAAAAGTTCCTGGAAATCAATTCAATGTCATGGGTGAAATTAGATTCTGTATTTACTTTTTATTATCTTTCTTTGTAACAGTATATTTATGATAAATAAAATAAATAATATATACGTTCGATAACTTTCTTGTTTTATTTTGCGACCCTCCCACAAGTTAGAGTGCATCTATGTGGCCCTCGGTCTTAACAAGTCTGTGCATCCCTGATTTTGGGTGCCTTTGAGTACTGAATGTCTCACATTCGGACCTCGGTTGAAATCAACGAAATAAAAAAAAAAAGGAAGGACCATAACTAACACCAATAGTATGCAATTTAGATGGTGTATCAATATGGCGAATTTTAGAAGCTCGTTGGCTGAGAACACTAAATACCTCAACTGTCAAAGACAAAAACGTAAACAAACAGTTAGGCTACCAATAAAACTCGTGCCGGTTGGTGTTTCAATATGGCGTGTGTGACGTATTTCCGTTGCACTTGTAGTTATGCACCATAATACCTTAGTTTCCTTCCTTCTTTTTTTTTTATTTCGTTGGTTGAAATCGAGAAAAGTGTTGGCAACGGGTTTTACACTTACTGTTTATTAAATAAAAGAGAGCTTCATCACTTGTTATTATTTTCTTCCACCCATAGCTTTTTAATCGCATGTACAAAGGCCACGATCGTTTAGCACGTTTAGCAATCGCAGATGCACTTAAAAGTTGTACCTTTGACTTTTTATCAAGTTTATTTTGTGGCGTATGTTTACTTTGGGTAACCGGATTAGGCTTTTCAACCATTTTCTGTCACGTACGAAATTGTTGTTAATTAAACATCGACATCCGTCCTGAAATTTTCCGCCCATCTGGTTTTTTCGTAGAGTTTTCAATTTTCTTCTTAACTCTTGAAATTGCCGCTTTACTTATATAGATGTTTTCCTTGGCCAGCTCCTTTACTATCATGGATTAACTCCAAGATAGTTTTAAAAACGTTAAGAGTTTTATTTGTCACTCATTTGTAAACGTCATTTTACAAAGCTGTCTATTGATTTTGAAAGTTAATCGTTACAAGCTGGTAACTTGTAAAATTAACAGCCGATTTTACACGTTAGTTACGTTTAAACAAACGATATGTGTTGTCACGGTAGTGAATTTTACAAGTTAGTTACGTTTAAACAAACGATATGTGTTGTCACGGTAGTGCTTCCAAGGCTTATGAGTTTATAAGAAATCATTTAGAATTTTTTTGATGCAAAAATGACAGTAGTAATTTTTATTTATTAATTTCGTTTTCCATCCGCAGGGATCTGCTCCATATCAATTGATGATGATGATGATGATGAAATGAGTAACAATTAAAATATTATACAATACACGCCAGGTAACAGTTTTTACTGGCTCAAAGAGGTAACAGACTCGCCTGACGGCTCGCTAGTTATATCCTCGTATCGCCAGTTTTTTTTTTTTTTTTTAATTTTAATAATGCCAGTCCAGCATAAACTGCTATTCACGGCAGAGTTCATTTATAAGTTTTTGGAACTAGGCGCACTACTCACTAAAGTAATTTGTCTGATCACTTTTACATTGTATGTTTGAGTTCACCTCGTTATTGTTGTTAAGCTTACACTGTGATTAATTAAAGGTTTATTCACTGTCACTGCTTAGGAGGTCTATGGGCAGTTTTCCTTTGAGCCTAGTGTGCACTGACCGTATCGTCAGTAAAAACCATTTTACCTGACTTGTAATGTAAAATACTATAACTTCCACTTCGTACTTCATTTTTACTGACCGCTAAAATGATTACGGGATTGTCACTTCACCGCAGGACTCTCTGATCATAAACCTTTCCAACCGTGTATGACTTGATTATTTTCTAATATGTAAAATAAATGATAGTTATTTATTCTATCCTCACTGTTATAATTAATTGTATTTAGAGCTAATCCGTTTAATCGTTCATTTAATATTGAATTTCTAAGCCAAGATTTTAGACGTCTTAGAGTAGAAAAACATCTTTCTGGAGTTGCCGTAGAGCAAGGCAAAGTGGCTAGTATTTGTAAGAGCTCTTTAATAATTGGAAAAAATGACTCATCTGCTTTTAAAAATGCATCAATAGCCGTTCTTGGCAGATTTTCACGACTGTTCCACTTTTCCTGCCACATATGGAATTCTGCCGAGAACGAAATAAAACTTTTGTCATATAATTCACAAATATCTTCAAATATTTCTGGTTTAGCTTCCAAACATTTTTCTGGTATAAGTAATTGTAAGTACGAAATTAATTTGTGATGTTCGGAAAAACGATCTTTTAATTCGACTATAACATGGTCCAGGAATGGAATGTACAGATTTCTAAGGTAGTATTTCTGGGCATTTTCTGCTGGAACGTTCCCTCGCTGAGTCTGGCGACTTACAGTTCTAGGTTTTCTAATCTCTCCGCCCATATATAAAACAAGTTTTTCTGCTTCTATATAAATAGAGTTAAAGGATTCGTCGCATGTGTCTCTAGATGACTGGATGGCTTGTGTTATTAAATCGACATGTTCAACACATGCTACCAGATCTACATTAACTTTTTGAAGATTTTTAGTTAAGTTAGACGTATAGCTAAACATTTTATTCAGTGTTAAAAGAGCAATAATAAATTCTGAAGTCATAATGGTGGACGCCAGTTGTAAAGCCTGAACTGCGGTATCCCTATTAGTTGTCTCTTGAAGAGCCTGAAGGGCTTCAACTATATATTGATAGATTTCTACAAAGCGAGCAACAGATTCGTGCTTTTCTGTCCAACGTGTCTCGCACAGACCAAGTATTGTTTTGTGGCGCTTATTGTCATCTTTATTTTTGATAATGCCATTTAATACGTCGGTTCGTAAAGATGACATTCTAAAAAAGTTTATAACTGATTTTACCGTGCCTATATAATTTCTGATTATAGGAATCTCACATGAATGAGCAATAACTAAATTCAAGGTATGAGCGCTGCAATGTACAAATTTTGCTCGCGGATACTTTATGGAGATAAGACTTCGTACGCCTTTGCATTGGCCACTCATTACGGCAGCACCATCATATCCTTGACCAACAAGAGATTCTAAGTCTAAGTCAAACTTTTTTAAAATTGACAAAATGGTGTTGGTTAAACCTAAAGCTGTTACATCATTCACTATGACAAAACATAAAAAGTCTTCCCTAACTACTTGTTTCTTAGGGTCTACATATCTGGCGCACAATGCCAGCTGTTGTTTCCTAGAAATATCTTGGGTTTCATCGACCAAAATTGAAAAATATCTTGCTGCTTTTATTCTTGATAAAATAGCTTCTTGGACTATGTCACCACATAATTCAATTAGTTCATTTTGAATGGTGGGACTTGTGTACATATTTCTAGAACTATGAGATTCCAGATGCTTTAACAGAACGAAATCACCACCCTTGGCTCTATATCTTAACAGAGCCCTAAAGTTTCCATCATTATGCGTGGGTTCCTCCAGCCCAACGGGACCAGCGTCATTTGTACCCCTTAACGCTAATTCCTGCCGTCCACACATCAAAATTGTTTCAACAATAGGTTTGAGTTTTTCACGATTTTCTGTCGCTTGGCTTTTCCGTGCTGAGTCCAGCATGCTAGCGACGTCTGATGAATTCCCTCTCATTACGGATGAAAAATTTTCGGCTTTGAGTGTTGTGTTTTTGTGGTACTCTGTCTTTTGATGTAACTCAAATGTCTCCTTGGCTATCTTCCAGTTAGAAAAGGGCTTCACTACTAAAGATCCGAGATTTTGGTTGCCTTTTCCGCCCACAAGTTGACTAAATAAAACACACACTTTGCATAAAGCACCGTGTACTTTTTCAGAATATGCCAACCAGTTATAAAGTTTAAACCAGTTTCTTTGAAAAGATAGGTTTCTCTTTTCAGACACGGGAAATACATAACTTTCTGAAGGAGTCCAGCACTTCGTTAAAACTTCGAATTTTAAAAAATCACCTGAAGGAATATTTTTTATAAAATTTCCAACATCGAGGCTATTACATTCGTTGATCACTAATTGGAGCTCATTGACTTTAGATGATGGATCAATATTAACGGTCGAGCTACAAGAAGGTGAAGAGGTTATATCATTGCTGGTTGATAATTCTGAAGGTTTAGTTTCATTTATACCATCTGACTTCTTCTTTTTGCTTTCGATGAAACTAAATATAGATGATTGTTGAAGCCTTTTCATCTCTGTGGGCAATGAAAAAAAAATACTGTAACGTTTTTACGACGTTTATTTTAAATAAACTCGGTTCGTGGTGTAAATTAATTTATTAAACAAACTTAAAGTACGAAATAATTATAAAGAACAATTAAACACTAACGTAAAACTAAAACGGAACACTAATATTAAAACCGAACATTAAAGTAATTTATTTATAACAGTATATTTATTTCACAATTTATTTTTACGTATTCACAAACACGCCGCGATTATTAGTTCAAGACTATTCACGGATATTTATATTAACTTCGCGACCGCGACTGTTGGCTGGATTAGACTGCCCTCTCCTAAGCGAGTGCGCCTTAAATATAGGCAGACTTTCAGTCTCGTAAGTTCTACAGGCTTCCAGATCTCTCGGGGCAACGGTGGAAAATTCTAGCGGCGCATGACGCATTTGATCTCGCACCTGCTTTCCGCAGCTGCTGATGCGATTCGTTACACTGCCCCCCTCTTCAAGTCTGTTCTGTCCCAGAACAGGTTTCGACCCTTGATTCCTGAAGAACGGGTCATGACGGTATCGGCATTGTTCTCCTCTTCTGCATGTCCCACTGCGGTAGAAGTAACAGTCTACACTCTTCTTTGGTGTTAATGCAGGCTTTGAATCAAAACTGCAGACCAGCATAGTAACACCGGAGTCCTTGAAGACTACCTCCAGCATGTTTCGTACGGTCCTCCAATCTAGCCGATCCAGCCCACAGCCGAGTTTGGGAACTGCCAACTTCTTAATGCCCCTAGCTAACAGGTCTTTCTTCAAATCCCATAGAGCATTCCAGAGGTCTCCATAATCCGGCTTCTGGTAATGGAACTGTTTCGTAACCAAATAATAAATAAATCTTTGTTGATCTGGGAGATATAAAGCTTTGCCGACTGTGGGGTTCTGTTTTTCGAGGGCGTCTAGTCGCCCAAATTTCTTCTTAAATACGACCGCAATTCCTCTTCCTAAACGAAGGTCCTTGGATACGCAGTGAGCTATCGAGTAGTCAGCGGGAACCTTGAAGAGATCTTGCTGCACTTCAGTCGTCACTCCAAATCGTGCTTTCCCTGTTCCGGAAAATGCCGACATGAATTCTTCAAAAGTTGGTCGGCTTCCTGCAGGCTCCATCCTTCTGACCTCGTCTTCAACATGTGGGGTTCTCTCGTTACTCCCCTCGTATGGTGCCAAACGATTGGAATGTACCACCTTTGGTTTTCCTCTGGGTTGTTTCTGAATGCGATAGATTACGTCATTTATTCGCTTCTTCACTTGATACGGACCTTCCCAATTTCGTTGTAGCTTCGGTGAGAAACGGATGTGCCCTCGCTCGCCACAATTCCAATAGCGGGGCCCTTGTTCTTCGCGAACATTCTTGTTACGACTATCTTCCTTCTTCTGGATAATCCTCAGCACTAACTCTTCTAATCGGTCCTGGGAGCCTTCAGGTTCTTCGGCCATCAGGCGGACACGTCCGTGTCCTCGTGATGCTTGTTTCGCCGCTTCGAATTCTAAAGCGTGGGCGAGTGCATCATCTATTGTTTTTGGCCGCGCTAACCGCAATGACTGCTGCGTTTCCCCATCCCTTAAACCATCTACGAACGTTTGTACTGCTAGTTGCTCCAAGAAGGAATCGGGAGCCGTAGAGTAAGCTAGTCGAACCAATCGTGCAATGTCGGCTTCATACTCTTGAAGATTCTCTCCACTCTTCTGAATACGATTCTTTACTTGCGCATGGTACACCTGTTGATGATATGCGTCTTCATATCTCATTTCCAATCGGGAAACTAACAATCGGTAGTCATTCTGTTGGCTTGCTGGAATCGCTTGAAGGACGTTTAAGGCGTCTCCGCGCAAAGCAACGATTAATGATACAGCTTTTTCATGATCAGCCCAACCATTGGCCCTGGCAGCTGCTTCAAATTGTTTGTGATAGGTGGACCATGGTATCTTTCCATCAAACGTTGGTGGTTTGATTCTCATTCCGGCGGCAGACCCTTCTTTAATCTCCGGCCTGATTTCGGTAGGCTGTGTGGTTGCTACGGGTGATAATATTTGATTCATCCTTTCTTGCAACAGTCTTGTAGTATCATCTTCATCGGCAGTCGTTGCTAGTTCCATTCGAGCCATTTTCTCTTCCATTTTCGCAATTTTATCCTCTAGCATTCTGGAATTTTCTCGAACTTTTTCTAGTAATTCTTGTTTCAATGTTCCACAATTTTCTAGCATTTCTTGCCTCAATATTCCAGAACTTTCCATGACTTTTTCCTCTAATGCTCTGGAGTTTTCGAGCAATTCGTGCTTTAAAATTTCAGAATTTTCTACTACCTTTTCTAGTAATTCTTGTTTTAAGTTCCAGAATTTTCGAGCAATTCTTGCTTTAATGTTCCAGAACTTTCTACTACCTTTTCCAGTAATTCTTATTTCAACATACCAGAGTTTTCTAATACTTTTTCCTCTAAGGATTTAGAATTTTCATCGATTTTGTTCAGGAGCACTTTAAAATCCATTCCGCTGCCTGGCATTTCGAAACTAAAGCTTTCTGGATCTTGGCCCTCTTTTAATAATGCTTCTTTCAGTCGTGCTTGCAATTCCTTTTTTGTACCTGCCGAATCCAATTCCCTTTCTTCCAACTCTCTTCTTAAGTCGGCCACTTTCAACTCTTGAAGTGATTTCGTCGCCATTACACTGGTTTCAAAGCACTAAATTTTTAAGCAGTTCAACTGTCTTATTTAATTCACACCGAACACCCCACACCTGACACCAATGTAACGTTTTTACGACGTTTATTTTAAATAAACTCGGTTCGTGGTGTAAATTAATTTATTAAACAAACTTAAAGTACGAAATAATTATAAAGAACAATTAAACACTAACGTAAAACTAAAACGGAACACTAATATTAAAACCGAACATTAAAGTAATTTATTTATAACAGTATATTTATTTAACAATTTATTTCTACGTATTCACAAACACGCCGCGATTATTAGTTCAAGACTATTCACGGATATCTATATTAACTTCGCGACCGCGACTGTTGGCTGGATTAGACTGCCCTCTCCTAAGCGAGTGCGCCTTAAATATAGGCAGACTTTCAGTCTCGTAAGTTCTACAGGCTTCCAGATCTCTCGGGGCAACGGTGGAAAATTCTAGCGGCGCATGACGCATTTGATCTCGCACCTGCTTTCCGCAGCTGCTGATGCGATTCGTTACAATACTTAACACTCTGTCTAAATACATTAGATATTTTTTACTTAGAATTTATATAAAATAACGACGTAACCATAACCACCTACTTCCGCTATAACCGAAAGTGACACAGTTGAAATTATTTAAGATAAATGGCCCTCCCCAAAAAATCTCTAAAATAAAAGGGGGAGCCAATATTTGACAACTATAAAATTTGCATGAGCATGGGATTTCCTAGTTTCTGTTTGGCAAAGTGCACCACGCCCGCACTCGATATAAATAAATAAATATTCAATCGTTTAAATGAATGCAACGTTTATCTCAAAGAAAAACGAAAACGCCAACGAACAAATAGGGTTTTAAAAAAATTTGTTTAAATATAAATATGTATAATCTGAATGTAAGATTTTGTACTTACCTAAAAGCTCTGGTCGACAAAGCACACTAACTGTAACTAAACTAACACTACTAAACACTAAAAATATTACTTTTACGTTACAATATAAATTGTACGTGTTCAAGCGAAATGTACATAGATATAGGTACTATATGGTCGATATGTTATCAACAGACTGACTGTGACTGACAAGAAAGCAAGAAACTGCATGCATAAAGATTTGTCATTGATTTTTTTTCATCACAACCCGTGTTGCCACCCCCGAATCGAGGAATTTTCAAAGCCTTCACGGAGACAAAGGGTCATTCACGTTATTTGGAGGTATTTTTTAAAACTGTACATTAAATCACACTTGAATGGATACAATTTATATATTATTTTCGTTTGGATCTGCTTTTTAGAACTTTAACTAGCTGCAACAGCTGTGCAATTAGTGCAATAAATCTTCTTTCTTTCAATCACAAAGGCTTTACGATAGGTCCCAGATCCTTTGCTAATGACCCTGTAGAAGTAGGCATTCGAAAGTGAAACACCCGTTAGGGCCATAAAAATCAAATTTATATAGGAATAGTGATAGCATATTTTATTATAGTATCTATCCATATTAAAATAAAATAATAAACATAAAATTTAAATCATTCGTACTTGGCTGGATTTTTAAGGAAAATATGGGATATTTCATGGCTGCACATGGGACGATTTGTTATACTCAGATGGCAACACTAATTAGAAGTTTACGGTGGTTGTTTAGGCTAGCGCTAGACTACTAGAGATGTGCAATAGAGTTGCAATATTTCGAATCGTTAAGTAACATACGTATTACTTCTTATAGTTGTTGTGAGTCACAATAATTAATGTATTATATCTTTAGAAAATATCCCGGTAGGTACTTATTTTTTCATGGGAGATTTTGTCATGGGGGGGGTTTGAACCCCCTAAACCCCCCCCTTATCTACGGCCCTGGTTTCACCTGATCGCAGTACGTGAAGACTTATTTTTTATATCGATGCGTGAAGTGCAATGCATTTCTTATGGAGTTTATTTTACGCATTTCTGCCATAAGAGCCTATACACTTTTCGGCACGGGTAAACATTTTAATAGATTGCTGTGCTTGTTTTTTGTTTGAAGAACGAATTTGTGAAAACTGTCAAGTAAAGTGAACGTTCGCTAATTTAACTCATTTCTTAAGTTAGAGGTCGTAGAAAAAGTATAGTGTGCAACACATGCGTGAAGCCCTTTTTACACTCGTGTAAGAAGGTCAGCTTCACGTACTTGTTACACAATATACTATTATGTAGTCTTTACTTCATGTTAAAATGAAATTTTATCGTCTAGAAGGAAAAAATTCCATATTCACTTTTTTCTTTATAAATCAAAGCTACAAGCAATTTGCGTTTGACTCTGACGTTTATAATTATCAATCAAAATAATTAACTAATTCAATATTTGTAAATAATGGTGAGGATAGAATAATAGTAGATTATTCTACAAGTAAAGAAAAGTGGCAGTTTTCTAGCGAGTGGAAAATGTTTGATTCCCGAGCGTTAGCGAGTGAATTACAATTTCACGAGCTAGAAAACCACTTTTCTTACGCGTTGAATACGCTATTTTTTTGTGTAAGTACTAAAAGTTCGAATTTTCTAGACAAATTTGTTAAATTTATCAAGGTTATGTTTGTACGGAAACATAGCAACTACAACACGTACATAGTAACAAGTAAACAAACAGACTGTGTTGCTAGGACTAAAGTGTTGGTTGCTAATGACTCAAGCGTTGTAATGAGGAAAAGGTTGCTAACGAGAAAAATGCCACTTTTCTTTACTATTTTCTACATAGGTAGTAAAATGGCCGTTTACCATTGAGTATACAAAAAATTTTTTATCGTCAACCGTCAGTAGAACCGTGCATTACCATAGCGATTTTCGAAAGTAAACAAACACTTTATCTTACTGTACAACTCAAACATTTTACCTGCGGCTAATATTTATCAACATAACCATGACTGCATGACATTAAAATCGTTTGTTGCTGTCACAGCTCCAACAGTAAAAGTTTTGTCGCGAGTTATTTTTAGAAAATAATGGAAGAAGACATTCAATTATACATTTTTACGGTTGGCCATAAAATTTTGTATGTACCACGTCAGTAAACTATCTTTATCGAACTCGCCTGTAACTCGCCTCGCTCGCTTGCTCGCTCGGCTCATAATCTCAGACTCGTTCGATAAAGAATCACTTTACTGACTTGGTACATAAACAACTATTATTCTATCCTCACTGTTAAAATTGTACTTTATCTACTCTTTACTGCATGTCAAAATGAAATTTTATCGTCTAGAATGTCTAGAAGATATTCACTTTTTTCTGTATAAATCAAAGCTGCAAACAATTTTTGACGTTTGACTTTGACGTTTATAATTGTCAATCAAAATAATTAACTAATTCAATATATGTAAATAATGGTGAGGATAGAATAAAATTTTGTATTCTACACGACGATAAAATTGTTTATTATCTTCGAGAGCGAGTTTAGCATCGAGGCGTCAGCCGAGATCCTAATAGGCTCGAGAAGATTGATTGATAATTATAAACGTCAAAGTTCAACGTCAAATTGTTTGTAGCTTTGCTTTATAAAGATAAAAGTGAATATGTAGTTTTTTCTTTCTAGACGATAAAATTTCATTTTAACATGAAGTAAAGAGTAGATAAAGTACAATTTTAACAGTGGGGATAGAATAATAGTTATTTATTATACAAAACGATAAAATTTTATTTTATCCTCGAGAGCGAGTTTAGCGTCGAGGCGCTAGCCGAGACGCTAATACGCCCGAGAAGATAATAAACAATTTTATCGTCGTGTATATTACAAAATTTTATTCTATCCTCACCATTATTCACATATATTGAATTAGTTTATTATTTTGATTGACAATTATAAACGTCAAAGTCAACCGCCAAAAATTGTTTGTAGCTTTGATTTATACAGAAAAAATTGGCGAAGAATCTTCGCTGGGCCTTCCATACTTACACAATTGAAAAATGCATAACAAATATATCATAAGCGTGAGGATAAGCAAGGTCTCTGTCACCCATGAACGATTTCAGAGTTCCACATCAAAACTATTAAAACGTAGCATTAAATTATGTTTGTATTTTAAAGACAAAAAAAAAATAAAACAGTCTGTGCTAGAGGGCTTACTTTATTTTAGGTATTTATGCCTAAAGTCAAATAAATATCAAAAATAAATAAAAGTTCCAGGCCGACAGAACCTTTATAACGGCACTAAATAATATATAAGTATGTTACAAGTACCTTAATCGTCTCGTAATAAAACTAACTCTTGGGTAGCAGAAATGTCGTTTATTAATAACACTACTAATGATATTGTACAGCTTAATGATTTCCAGCACTTAATACTACTTATGATCACTGAGCGCCTATGTTCTCAAGGAAGAAGCATAATACAGATTTTGGCGACGAACCGGGTTTCAAATTTTCGAACCGCTTCGTTTTCGTTTTATTGACGAACCAATGACGTCACGGTTCATAAAATTGAACCGGGTTCCAGCAACCGACGAACCAACCTTTGTAAATGTGTTGCTGACAAGTCGTTTTATATACCGGGTGTCAACGAAACCTGGGGCACCCCCATAATTCTTTTATATTTTAAGATATCAAAATGAAATTTGGTATATGTAATATACTCTTTAAATGGCATTTGTTGACATAGGAAACAGGTTTCTGTCACTTCCGGTTTCGCCGGAATTGACATCAACTTTGTTATTTTAAATGGAACACCCTGTATATTTATACATTTTTGGAATCTCCATTCAATTTTACGTATGGTAGTATCAAGTTCGAAACATTTTGATGACAAAGTAAATTTTTGCAGAAATTAAGCTAGAGTGCCATGACTAACGCCAAATGAAAGTTAAGGTGCCCCAACACTCGAGACAAATTGTTTTAGAACTTTAACTATTTTAGTTGCTGTATTAGAATGATCTAAAGTTGGCTAAAATGCTTTTTCGAGAATAACTCTATTTTTTCAAATGGCAATAGGGTGGGACACTAGGATATTAAAAACGAGCGGTTTTCAAGGATTTTATTGATACTCATAACGGGGGGGTTAATACGAAAATTTGATTCGGAATAACACTTTCCGTTAAAAAAAAACGTATTTTAGACATTTAAATCTAGACACTGGGTTTCAAAACAAGTGAAACAAATGAAATGTACAAAAAAAGTGATGAACTTGCTACAGTTGAAGTGCTAAAATAATTTGTTTTGAGTGCCGTAGCACTCTGACTTCCATTTTACGCAGGTCATGGCATCCTAGATTAACAAATAAACTCTTCTGCAAGTATTTACTTTGTCATCAAAATGTTTCAAACTTGATATAGCATACGTATAATGAAATGGAAATTCCAAAAATGTATAAATATACAGGGTGTTTCATTTAAAATAACAAAGTTGATGTCAATTCCGGCGAAACCGGAAGTGACAGAAACTTGTTTCCTATGCAAACAAATGCCATTTAAAGAGTATATTACATATACCAAATTTCATTTTTGATATCTTAAAAAATAAAGAACTTATGGGGGTGTCCCAGGTTTCGTTGACACCCGGTATATATAAGTTGATGCGTGAGCGGTACATTGTGGCGCCCTCCGACCGAGGGCGGGTTAAACTGCTAGCGAGGATTGATGGTATAGAGATCTTGGCCAAGAGAAAATTTGAAAATCTCCCAAACTGTCCGGACTTTTTATTTTTGAAATTTTGAATTTTTTTTCAGCTAGTTCTAATCAGCCGAGCTAGAGGTACAATTTGGCGTTAGATTTATGCCAATATGTTGATGTGTTTTTGAGAAAATCGGCCTTAAAGTTGCGCTTTTCAAAAAATCGCCCAGGGCACAATTTATGACATCGAAACTTCGGGAAAAAATTATTCGATTTCTTTTCAAATTCTCTATTGATCCAGAACATTTAAAAAAAATCGTGTGTGTCGTTTCCGAGAAAAGTTTTTTTGAAAATTTGAAAATTTTCCAAACTGTCCGGACTTTTTATTTTTGAAATGTTGAATTTTTTTTCAGCTAGTTCTAATCAGCCGAGCTAGAGGTACAATTTGGCGTTAGATTTATAAAAATATGTTGATGCGTTTTTGAGAAAATCGGCCTTAAAGTTGCGCTTTTCAAAAAATCGCCCAGGGCACAATTTATGACATAGAAACTTCGGGAAAAAATTATTCGATTTATTTTCAAATTTTGTATTGATTTCCTAAGTAAAATTTTGAAATTTTTCTCAAGGAAAAATCTGCGCCCAAAAAAGCATGGCTAACTTCCGTTTCCGGTTCCGGATTTTTTTGAAAAGCTTAGTTTATAGATGTACTGTAATTATAGGCCCGCATACCAAATTTGATGAAAATCGGCCCAGTAGTTTTCGAGATATGACGATAACGCACCCGACCACCTACGCACCCACCCACGCACCCACAGACATTTTTCAAAAAACACGTATTTAGGATGCCTGGACCCTAAAACGTGTTTTTTTCGAATTTTTACGATTTTGAATTTTTGCACGATTCCAATACTTTCCTATACATGCGTTGCAAGTATGGAAAGTAAAAAGTGAATATCTTCTAGACGATAAAATTTCATTTTAACATGCAATAAAGAGTAGATAAAATACGATTTTAGCAGTGAGAATAAAATAATAGTTATTTATTATACAAGACGATAAAATTGTATTTTAACTTCGAGGGCGTATTTTAGCGTCGAGTCGCCAGTCGAGACGCTAATTACGCCCGAGAAGATAATTAAATTTTATCGTCGTGTATAATACTCTATTTTTTTCTATAGCATTTAGTTTAAAGGAAAAAAATTATAAAATAAATTTTATTTGACATTGACGTTTAAAAAATTACAAATCGAGTCACGTTTTAAAATATCATTAGTATGGGCGTTTCTAGGGTTACAAGCAATAAATAAATTACTTTATCTACCCTTGCTGTTAAAGTATACTTTATCTACCCTTGCTGTTAAAGTGATTCTTTATCTACTCAAATTAATAGATAAAGTAGCACTTTAACAGCTGCTATAGAAAAAAATTATTATTAAAACCGTTTCGTTATAATTTTTTATGACCCTGTATTAGAAATGTAAGAATTCATGTTGAACAGCCCATTCATCCCCATTATTTGTGACCTAATCTCAAAGATTCTATTAAACCCTTTCAAGACAAGGATAGCCGCCGAAATGAGAAATTCCGAAATTGAAAGGCACCGCTCATAATTAGTATCTCCGGAAATGATCGATTCTGCACATGCTTTGTTTCAGAGCAAAGCAGTGCCTCGACCTAATCTAATAAAGCTCTGATAATGCCCAACCGCAATCGTGTGTGAGGACCGCTTTACTTTCTGCCAATTAAATTAATGGCCATAGAAATGGGGTAAATAAATTTCTTTGTTTGACTCTAAAATGCTTTTTGTGTAAATAAATGTTATGTTGAGGTCTTGATACAAGATTTGCATGTCATGAGAAAATTTAGATCTAAAGTTTGTGGCAAATGGTACTGTCATTGAGACAAAACTGATATTCTTCCTTGAAACTTATATAAGGATGCTTTTATACGTTGTGTACACATACTTCCATAGAAGACAAAACCTCCAATTTATTATTAAAAACAGAACATTTTGGTTATAAAATTATATAATGAATGAACTTTCGTACAACAAAGTTCAAGTTTCTTGATTACTTTAAATTTTGTTTTACAAAAAATCTTATTTTGTTCGTTGTTCTGCATTTTTATATATTTTTTAATTAATTTCTTTTTGTCAAGGAGTTTTATTTTAAAAGCAAAATAAAGTGAATATGTACTTCTTTATTTTTAAAAAATCGACATCTTTTTTTTAAGTTTCGGCTTCGTTAATATTTATAACTAAATTTCCGTTCTAAAATGTTGAGAGGCAAGAGTGAAATATAACAAGCCAATTTACCAAACAATTTCACTCACTAATTTGACCGCTTGTGGCATGTTGTAATTAAAGCAAAATACATCGGTGTAATTGCGGTGGCGAAAAGGAAAAGGGGTAAAATTTTCCTGTCATACCACAATGATGTATTGGTTTCCTAGTTGGCTTTTGATAAAATTCCACTTTAAACGCGTTGAAAGCGGTAGTTACGTTTAAAAGGAAATCCCTTTTCATCTGTTTTATAATCGAACTTGAAATAAATTTTCTATCCGCGCATTTTATTTGCTTCCTTTCTAAAAACGTGTAAAAAAACATTGCCGTGGGGGATAACGAGATTTTTATTTTTCTTCCTTTAGTAAGCAACACGATTTTTCGAACTTTGGTTGGTTTTTACAGGACATGAGAGACTAAAAGTGAGATTAAAAGGATTTTACCCCTCGTTGGACGTGTTTTGGGGATTAATAAAATTCGTGTACGCTTAAGGACGAGTTTTTTTGTTTTTAAACTTTTATCCGGAATTAGCACAGACTCAGTCAAAGGTATTTAAATCGAAATTCTTTTAATCGGGCTAGTGAGGATAAAAATGGTAAAATCAGAATTACAAGTTAAAAATTTTCAACTCACAAGAGAAACTCAATGACTGAAACTGTGAAGCTTGGATGAATTCGCTTCCGAAGAGTATTCCTTGTTATTAAGAGGGAGAAGTTGTGATTGATTTTACATTTGCAACCCTTCATAAACTCGCAAACGAATTGTTGTTTAAATTCCGTGTAAAACTGCTTGTTCATGACTAATCAAGTTAAGGTCAGCTCATTAACATATTTTTTTACTTTCAAGCGATTGTAATCCGAACAGCTTAAGTTTTACCGACATTTAATTCCACCCAAATACTTTCATAAACACGCAATTTTTCCGGCATAGTTTTTTGCATAATCGGCATATCTGATTGCGTGTGTGGTACGTGAGGGTAGTTTAGTTGAATATTTCAGCACGCGGTTTGCACAGGATCGTAATTTCAACATTACAAATATTTGAGTTATGGATATTAAACAACCGTTTAGTTTTAGTTCAATAATTCGTTTGGACGTTAAATCCTTTTCGAAATAAATGTTAAATGTTATAGTATTCAAACTGCAATATCACTTAGCAGTGTAAAATGTGTGCTAGTAATTTAGTTCATTTCACAGTATTAAACACAATTATGCGATAGGAATTACAAGTAGCTTTTGTAAATTTGTATGCAGACTGCAATTGGAAACTGCAGGCGCTTTTATTGTTTCAATGTCAGCATATCAAAGTAATGGGTTGTATAACCTGTTTATTTTATAATTAAAAAGTTTATAATTATAATAAAATAAAATAATCTTTTGTAGGGCGAATAGTTCATTTTCTTTCCTTTCCTTTTTTAATTTATTAAATCTGAAAAAAATTAAATGGCATTAAATCTAAATTTGGATTTGGTAAACGTAATTTGTATTCTAAAAATGTAACATTTTGAATCATAAAACCGTATATTTTAAGGTACTAGATTTATATATTCGTTTGAAATACAAGGAGGGTTCAAATTTAACCCAGAATTTTTTTATAATTTTGTATTTAAACAAGATCTTTACAATATGATTTATCCTACATTTCAACATATTCCTCTTCTAACTCTACACACTTTTGCCATCTTTTTGGAAGATTCATAATCCCTTGTTTATAGATGTTTTTGAATTGAGCGACAAGCCAGTTTTGCACAAAATTTTTGATCTCCTCATCATCTTCAAATCGAATACCACCCATTGTTTCCTTGAGTAGCTCATACAAATGAAAGTCACAAGGAGACAAATCCGGACTGTAAGGAGGACGTGGAAGTGTCTCCCAGTGTAATTTACCTAAAGTTTCCCTAGTCAATTGGGCGGTGTTCCGTCTTTTCGTCCGAAATGCAGGCTTAACACAGTTGCTATTATCTTCCCAGCTGAAGGGATAACCTTTGCGTCTTGTGTCACCTTTCCATGCTTGATTTTTTGGATTTTGGGACAAAATGATGTACCCCAGGTTTTGTCATAGGTCAGTATTGAGTTTAAGAAAGCTTTTATTAATAAGAAATTTAATGATAATTCGCTCCGCAACAGAGTTATGAACTGGTTGCTCCGTCATGGCAGTAGATACTAAACAAAAACAATTGTAACCATAACAACAGCACACACGGTTTCTAGGTTGTCCAGTGTATTATTAAGAAAAACTATTTCGCCATGCATAAATTATTTTGTATATGGCGGCAAAATTCCGGGTTAAATTTGTACCTCGTCTAATGCTGTTTTGTAAAGGTAATGAAATTGCAATCGCTGATTCTTGGTAATAATTCTCTGCAAGACCGGCGTCGACAACGTAATAATAAATGCAAGGTAATTGCTATTTGCAAAGTATATTAACTTATACAATTATTTATGGAATTGAATCAAGAAAATTATAGAAAATTGATAATATGAAAAATTCTGAACTTGACTTACGTTATTTCTTTACAGAATGTTTTTTGTCTAGGTGATTTTTAAAACAAACAAAACAATGATTTCCAGGCAACGGAAATGAAAAAATGTCACTAGATAAATTCATAAGTTCTTAACATGCCGGCCGCGTTGAAATCACAATGATTTCAAGGAACAAAGTAATTAATTACAATAATAACAAAAAGAAAAATACGGTAAAAATGAACTTAAATCTAGAAATACAAGTTATACAAGTAGTAAATATAATAACAATAACAAATAGAAAAAGACGATAAACTGAAAATAAATTGTTTGTAAATGTTCACTTTTCTGCCACATAAATGAGTTTATGAATTTGGGAGTACACATAGTTTGTGGACAGATCGTTTAATGGTATGACCATTTGAAATTCTTAATGTAACAGACCGCACAACACCGTCATTGCCCATGTGAACTTCTGTTACACGGCCCAAAGTCCATTGTAAAGGTGGCAAATTGTCTTCTTTAATCAAGGCTAAAGAATCCTTTATTATCAGATTAGGAAGCTGTTGAAACCATTTTGTTTTTCGCTGCAATTCGGGGACTACTTCCAGACTCCAGCGACGCCAGAAGGATTGTACTAGGCGTTGAATTCCTTGGTACAACGTCAGTCTATTTTCACTAATCTGATCCAAGTTTACTTCAGGTAGTGAATGAAATGATTTGGAAATTAAAAAATGTGCAGGTGTTAAAGGAATTAAATCTGAAGGATCTGAGGATAATGGGGACAGGGGCCGCGAATTCAATATTGCCTCTATTTGGGTTAATAAAGTATGAAAATCCTCATAATTTAAGGAAGTATTTCCTAAGACACGTTTTAAATGCGTTTTGACGGATTTGATACCGCTTTCCCACATTCCACCTTGATGAGGTGTTTTGGGTATAATAAACTCCCACTTTATCTGCTCATTTGCCATAAAATCAGAAAAACAATTATTCGTAGTTTCTAAATTTAAAAAACTTTGAAGTTCTTTTAACTCATTTGCAGCACCTTTGAAGTTAGTTGCATTATCTGAAGAAATCGTAATTGGCTTTCCTCTACGGCTAATAAACCGCCTGAAAACTGCTATAAAGGATTCCGTAGATAAGGAGGTTTTTAATTCTAAGTGTATAGCTCTTGTTACTAAACATATGAACAAACAAATGTAGGACTTGATAAGTTTGGAACCCCGAAGCTTTCTGTCCTTTATTAAAATTGGACCAGCGTAATCAACACCGACGTTAGAAAATACAGGAGTTTCAACCTGTAGACGTTTTGCAGGTAAATCGCCCATAATAGGATGGTAAGATCGAGGATTAACACGAAAACATTTAATACAGTCATGCACTGTCTTTTTGGCGATATTTCGCCCTGAAATGGGCCAATAGTACTCGCGTATGGCAGCCAACAAATGTTGAGCTCCGCAATGTAGTAAATTTTCATGGAAGTACTTAAAAATGAGTTTAGTGAAAGCGTGCTCCTTTGGAAGCAATGCGGGAAATTTTTTGTCAAAGGAGTAAGCGGAATTTCGTATCCTACCACCTACTCTTAGAATACCAATTTTGTCAAGAAAAGGACTTAGCGGCAGAATGCTAGAATTATTTTCTAAATTTTGCTTATTTTTTAATTGTTTGATTTCAATTGAAAACGTTTCTGCCTGACATATGGTTATTAAAATGTTCATGGCTCTTTCTAATTCAATAGTTTGTAAGTTACCTTTGCTTCGCTGGGCTACCGAAAGTTGCACATTTTTTATGAAACGGAGCATCCAAGCGAATACTCGTTTAAGTTTGGAAAGGGATGAAAATTTCTGAAACATGTTTAAAGCTGGAACCGTTAGAAAATTAAAGATAAGATCGGATTGAGCTTTTACTTCGGAAGAAGGTTCTTCAGCTTTGATAGTTGGAAGTGTAGGCCATTGATCGGGAATTAAATTTAAAAAAGATAGGCCATGCCACCATAAAGAGTTGCTTAACAAATCAACACTGGAAGTACCCCGGGAAATTAAATCTGCGGGATTTTGTTTTGACGGAACGTAATACCAATCACAAGGCTCTGAAGTTTCCTGAATGCCCGCGAATCGATTGGCAACAAAAACTTTATATTTGTTAGGCGGAGAATTAATCCACTTTAAAACTATCGTTGAATCTGTCCAAAAATATGTTCTACTGAAACTGAGAGTGAGGGTATTTTTAACTTTTAGAAGAAGTTGTGTCAATAGTAAAGCCGCGCAGAGCTCTAGTCGAGGTATGGTTGTGGTGCGTATAGGGGCCACTCGTGATTTAGAGCACAACAACTGTATGGAAACAGTATTATCAGGATGTATACATCTGACATAAATGCAACAGCCAAAAGCTCTACAACTGCTATCACTAAAACCATGTAATTCGATGGTAGAAGTGTTTTTAGAAATAACACACCTAGGAATCTTTAAGCTACTTAATAATGGAAGTTCAGTCTTAAATATGTTCCATTCTGAATTCAGAAATTCTGGGATACGTTCATCCCAAGTTAACTGTAGTTGCCAGAGTCTTAGGATTATTAATTTGCCTGTGACAATAATTGGAGACACCAAACCTAGTGGATCAAATAATTGTGCTATGGTTGAAAGAATTATCCGTTTTGATACTTGTTGTAAATTCGAAGTAATTGGAATACTGTATTGAATTGCGTCTGCAAGAGAGTTCCACGTAATGCCTAAAGCCTTGGCATTCTCGCGTTCACCTAAAGGGATTGTATGATATTGCGCACTAGGATCGCTATCTGACAAAATATTTGAATTGTTTGATAAGAATTTTCTAATAGGAAAACCTGCTTCACTCAAAATTATAGTTATTTCTTCTTTTATTTGCAACACTTCGTCTACAGTATCGGCTCCTGTGATAAGATCGTCCATATAAAAATCAGATCTCAAAATAGATGATGTTTTAGGAAATGTTTGAAAATTTAATTGTGCCAAATATTGCAGACATTTTGTAGCTAAATAGCTAGCACTTGTAGTACCGTAAGTCACAGTTTGCAATTCGTAAGTATCTAACTGTAACTCAGGACCATCACGCCAAAGGATACGCTGAAACTTTCTTTGTAAAGGATTTATCAAAATCTGGCGATACATTTTCTCAATGTCGCCCGTTAAAGCAATCTTATGCTGTCGAAAACGTAATAGGATAGAAATCAGGTCATCCTGGATTACAGGTCCTACTATTTGAGTATCGTTGATGGAAACATTGGAATCAGATTTTGCACTTCCATCAAATACTACACGAAGCTTTGTTGTTAGAGAGCTCGATTTGATTATCGCATGATGCGGTAAATAAAATGCAGCAATACTAGTAAGTGAAACTGAAGAATCTAAGACTTCGAAAGTAGGCTCGTTATTTGCAACTTTTGGCCTGTCATAATTTGTAATTCTAATCATGTGACCAAGGTCACGATATTCGTGGATAAATTTTAAGTATTCTGACCTCAAGGTTGGATTTCTTAACAATTTTTTCTCTAAATGAAAAAATCGCATAGTAGCTTGTACTTCAGAATCGCCTAATTTTATAATATTAGAATTGAAGGGAATTGAAACTATTAGACGACCATCAGATTTTCGCGACACAGTTCGCGTAAAATAATCTTCGCAATATCGCTCTTCGCGAGATAACAGAGATAATTCATTCTTTAAAGATACATTTTCCATCTGCCAAAACGCTTGAATGGAATTCTGTAATGAATCACTGCGATCATTTTCGTCAGTTGATACATGTAAACATATATTATTTTGAAAACTTTTACCATAACTGCACGGACCTGAAACTACCCAACCTAACAAAGTCTTTTGCAGAACGGGTTTATCTTCGCCTAAGGAAATTTGTCCGATGCACATAAGGTGGTAAAACTTACCCGCGCCAATAAGTAAATCAACGGGCAAAGATTTGTTAAAATCGTTATCTGCTAATCTTATATTTCTGGGAAGCCCCAGCTGCGATTTGTCAAATGAATTACAAGGTAGATTTTCCGAGATTTTTGGAACTGTAAGACATTGCAGATTTGTTTGAAAACCATTATGCAAAGAGGATAGTTGAATGTGTACAATAGAACTTGATTCTGTAGCACAAGAATTGAGACCTAAGATTTTTGTTTTGGACTTATTTTGTTCCAACTGCAACTTCTTGGCTAAGTTTTCGGTTATAAAATTTACGTGACTACCACTATCCAGTATCGCCCTACAAGTGTACCAATTATGATTCCTTGCTCTTATATTTACCATGGCAGTTGAAAGTAAATTCTCATTAGGAGATGTATCGAAAGAAGAAAGTGAAATTCGGGAATCATTTTGAACAACGGTTTTTGAAGTTTCTTTAGTAGCAGTAGTAGCAACTTGGTCTTCAGAATTGTTCTTTGGAATTTCAAAATGTAACAAAGAATGATGTCTTTTATTGCAAATGCGACAATTATATTTGGAATTGCAAGAATTGTAACTTGAGTGCCGCAAACAATTTTTGCAGATTTTTAATTCGTTCGTTTTATCGAACCTTTGTTTGGTAGATAAAGATAGAAACTTTGGGCATTCCGTTATATAATGATTGCTTTTGCAATTATAGCAAGATATATTATTAGGTGTTACCAATAATGATTGTTGATTACTATTAAATCTTTGTTTGTAACTATTTTTAGCATCAGAAAGCTTATTAGAATTATAACCTTTATTATTGGAATCTATTTCTTCTAAGAGCTCGCAGTGACCTTTTAGAAATTCATTTATTTCTTCTAAACTTGGAATTGAACGGGTTTTAAATTCGATAAATTTACTTTTAGTGCTAATATCGAGTTTGGACATTAATATATGATATAAAAAACAAGTGCATTGTTCTATCGGCACTGATAAATTTTGTAAAGCCCTGATGTGTTTTACAAATTCGTCAGATAATTTTCTGAGATCAAATGCGCTACGTTTGTTCATAGTTTTTAGATCGAAAATGCCTTTAATATGATTTAAAATAATTTGTTTAGGGTTGTTGTACCGATCAATTACCATGTCAAAAGCAATTTTGTAGTTCTCAGCAGATGGCTGAATGTTAGCAATGGTTTGAGCTGCGGCTCCGCGAAGGGTAGTTTTTAAGTACATAAACTTTTCTATATCTGATAAAATTGCATTATCATGAATTAAGGAAATGAATGTTTCATAAAATGAAGTGAATTCAATATAGTTCCCATCAAATGATGGTAGTGAAATACGTGGCAACTTCGTATTCATTGTAAAAGCAGCTTGTGTGGCATTTGAACCGTTTGTCTTGCAATGGAAATTTTCATTAGAGTTGCTTGCAGATAATTTAGATAAATTTGAATCTAATAAAAAGGATGCCCGTGCGCTAAGATCAATATATTTGTCAAAGAAACTGTCGGGTTCTAACATCTCAGCATCCACAACGGACAAAACGCTAAGATGGATCATTGTGTCATTATATTTTTCAGGCAAATCCTTAATTGCATCGCAACGCAAACGAATTTTCGCAAGAACCTCTTGATCTGTCACAGTAGTAGATACGGATTCTAAGAATGTTTCAAAATTATTTAATTTATTAATCATGCTTTTGCCAGTAGCAAGTAAAAGCTTTTCTTCTTTGATTTTAGCCATTTTGACTTTTTTTATAGAAATTGCTAACTACCAACAAAGGTAAATATGCAAATGTAAATAGGTAACTTAAGTAAATGCAATTGAAAGCCTTTTTTAACGCGTGTAAGTAATATTCAAATTCGGACTTTATGGCAAAGATTGCGCAACAAAGAAATTTTAAATAGTAGTCTGAATTTGGAATAATACGGAAATATATGTAGTAGGCGTGAAAGGCGATATACGTCAATCAAAACGCAATCATAACGTAATATACAAATGTTAATGTATGTAACTTGTAAACGAAATTGTAAGTAAGTCGAAATCTTTAATAGTGGAGGCAATATGAAATTTAACGTAAAGGGGGTTAAAAAGGAAAATAGATATTTGAAGTAAACCTGACCTTACGTTGTGAAATAGACCTGACCACTACCAAACAGGGAAACGTCGTCGTCTGGTCGCCAATGAAAACACGTTCATCACGTGCAATTGTAATCTTGAATTTTCATTCTTCTGATAAATTCATCTCTTGAAATATCCGTGCTCCGAAGGACCAAAATGTTTTGTAAAGGTAATGAAATTGCAATCGCTGATTCTTGGTAATAATTCTCTGCAAGACCGGCGTCGACAACGTAATAATAAATGCAAGGTAATTGCTATTTGCAAAGTATATTAACTTATACAATTATTTATGGAATTGAATCAAGAAAATTATAGAAAATTGATAATATGAAAAATTCTGAACTTGACTTACGTTATTTCTTTACAGAATGTTTTTTGTCTAGGTGATTTTTAAAACAAACAAAACAATGATTTCCAGGCAACGGAAATGAAAAAATGTCACTAGATAAATTCATAAGTTCTTAACAAATGCCAACTTTCATTTCAACGCAGAAAACTACAAAACTTGTATGCAAGACCTTTTAACAAATACACCTTCAGTTTTAGCTTACATCAGTTGTTTGATAAAAGATTTATTTAATGAATTTATTATTATTTAATTTATCACAGATGAAATAAAAATATTTGTAAATAGTTATCATTTCAAACTACCTACTCACGAAAACAACCTTGCACGACAACTATCAGAAGAGCCAGCGTTCATTAGAAGACTTAGCCGACAATGGCCCAGCTAGAGATCTACTTCCAACAGAGGAAGGAGCCTAAGTACTTCAATAATGGTAGGAGCGCCACCCATGTGTAACTTCTCCGCTCAAGCTACAATAACGTACCATTTACATAATACTCTTGTAAATGAGTAGATTGTAAATATGTACATTTTTCATTAAAAACAATATCGTGAATTCAAAAAAATTTTATTTTCAACCATAAGTATATGTAATGACGTTATTACTAACTGCTTTGTAAGTTGGAAAATTGGCCTTTACTGACTGTTACTTTCTACACAGGTGGAAAGTGATCAGCTGATTACTCTCCGCCCGGCCACGCCCACTGTCATTAAATGACAGCTTGTTTGTCCAAAATATTAATTATTATTATAAATGATACTTAGAGGATCACGACTAAGTAAATAAGTAAGTATAAATGATTCATATTAATTTATATGTCTGGTTGTAAATAAAATAGTATCTAAACCTTGGTGAAATAGTTATTTAAGTTACAAGGAATGTAAGGACGTATTAACATTTGAGGTAGGCGAATACGAGCCGAGGCGAAGCCAAGGATCGTTGCCTTCCTTACGGCTTGCTTACTTTGCTGGTAGCGAAAAAAGTTTCATTACTGTCTCAAGATATTTTTAGATAAGGGTTGTCCATGAGGAACAAAAATAATGTGTACTACAAGCTTTAGAATTTACACTCACAATATCAGTTTATAACTTTTAGGTTAGGTTTGCTGCTGACAGTATTATAACAGCAACAAAGTGATGATAGTTAATAAATTCTATGCTATGCTTTATAGACCTGCGTAAAGCTTTTGACACTATTATAAGAAATACAACATGGAAGTAGAAAGGGGGCAGCTTGGCGGCCATTTTGTTTTTAATTAGGCCAACCAATTTAATTGATAGCTCAATCAAATCAATTTAATTAGGTCAATCAATTTAATTAGATCAATCATTTTAATCGATCAATTTAATTAGGTCAATCAATTTAATCGAGGTATTTAATTAGATCAATCAATTTAATTACGCCAATCAATTTAATCAATCGGTTTAATTAGATCAATGAATTTAATCAAATCAGCGGTTTAATTAGATCAATTTAATGAGATCAAATGTAATCAAGCGTTTTAACTAATTAATCAATTTAATCAAATCAGATTAATCAAGCAGTTTAACTAGAACATTTTAAGCATTTCAATTTAACCAAGCATTTTAATTAGTTCAATTTAATCAAGCAATTAGATCAATTTAATCAAATCAGTTTAATCAAGCAGTTTAATTACATCAATTTAAGTAGACCAATTTAATCAAAGCAATTTAGCCAATCAAATTAACTAGGTCGATCATTTTAACTGGGTCAAGCAATTCAATCAAGGAATTTAATTTTGTCAAGCAAATGATTAAATAAACAATCAGTTTCTAGCTTGTCCGCAACCAAGTTCTATCATGTCTGTGGGACATCGTTTAAAAGATTAATTACTGAAAAAATACGCAGAAATGATAAATCGGTAGAATCTGCCTGCATTTTAAACCTGATTGACAGCTATGAATACAACAAGTTAAAAGCCTCTATTTTTAGTTCTGTAAAAAATATTATAAACGAACTTGCTTTAAAAGACTGAGGGGTTTCTTCCGGCTCAATTGTCTAAAGGGCAGTTTTATTTTTACAAATAACTTGTACAAAATTTCCGGCCTAGCAAACGGAGCGCCCTCTTGGATGGACCCTATTCAAATTTTAAGGATTATTATTAAGTTGAGCGATGTAAGTGTAAAAACGATTAGCTGGTTTTTCGAAGCTAACTTTTTTGTAATATTTTCTCGACACTGATCCCTTCTAGATGTCTGAGCCTATTCAGAATTTTCGGATTATCTAGGTGCCACAGATGTAATTACAGACGTTTAACTGTCTTGGGCGACCAGAACAATGACACAAGTAGCATTAAAGTTTTCAATGCTCTCTTATCTAAACAAAAAATATATACGACGGCAAGCAGGAAGTGTTTTCTGCAAGTTGAAACTTGAAGTACGTAGGGGGTGAAATTTTAAGCCCAAGTTTAGTTTAAATACCGAACAACCCATCATCTCTGCCACTACCATCTACGACCTCCTTTGCGATACCAGTGAAAAAGTTCAGCAATGTCAAGTGTAGGAGAGCTACTACAGTTGGTGGCGTCGGGTCTCGTTAGGGACGAAGAAAACCTTCGTGCTATTTACGCAGTTATATGGCGTAAAATAGCACAGGAAGGCGCCCAGCTAAGTGCGGTGGAGCGTGGGTGTTTCGAGGAACTCCACCTGTACCTTGCGAAACTGCAGGAGCATCGACGGGTAAGTACATTTTTTATATACAGCTTTTTGAAAGTGTCAAAATGGGTTTTTAAATTAAACAGATTTTCGAAATTTATCGCGAGGAGTTTTTAAATATTTATTAATAACTCTAACTTGTGCAGTGGGAGTCCGAATCATTATTTATCTTCGGTTTATAGGTGGCTAATGAGACCATCAGCGGAGGTGCAAGCCCTAAAAAGCAGCATGCCGGTGTGACTGCTGAAGATGTCGTCAACGTAAGTACTTTATAAAAACATGCTGAAAACAGTTTTAAGAAATTGAAGTTTTTAATCATTTAAAAAACCTCTATGACTGTAGTAATGCAAAATTTTAATTTTTAATTTTTCAGGCGTTCGGGGCTGGCGTGTCCTCAACATCCCGTCAAGTCCAGGCTACTCCGGGGCAGGGGCCGTCTATGTCGAATAGAGCTGTGCAACAGGCTGCCAGTAATCAGGTAATTATGTACACTAAAAGCTACCGGGGGATAAAAATTCTGCAGCATGATAATATGAACGAGAGTGTACAATTTTAATTTTCTAGGTTAACCATTCGAGTAGTTGAAGGGAGTCTGACTACACCGTTGGTATCAGTCAGCAGACCTCGGCAGTCCACTTCAAGTATTTTAAAATACTCAGCGAGGGCTTGAAGGAAATCAAAAAGCTTAATCTGACGGCTAAGTCAATAACCTTCAAGTTTTCCGAGGTTGACAGCGAAGCGAGCAGCCCTGCTTTATGGCTTAAGGTAAATAATCTATTTTAAGCTTATAGTGTTTTTAAAACAATTATAAGAGTCCTTACTAATTAAGGCATACTATTTCCAGAACGCCTTTAGTGAGATCATTGACCACCTGGTAGCCGATGCACTGCCATCCGACCGTGTGGGCCTGGTCCTCCACAGCGATAACTTCCCTGAGAAACCCGTAGGAATTTCTATTCGACGGGTTGACCAGTTGTAGGCCGAGGTCGTGATGGCAGTGCTGGAGAAGATCCTTCAAAGCAACACCAGTTTCTTCTCACAAGACGCCCTGAGGCTCCAAATGGACCGAATCTCGCTCCCAGTGGGATACGGTGGAGCCTCAAGAGAAAAGTTAACTGGCGTTAGCTATGAGGAATTCTGCAGGCGCAAGAGGGGGATCATGGTGGTCGTTAACGATGATACCTACTGTTTAGCACGGGCTCTAGTGCTAGCCATGGCCTGGAGGACTAAGGACCCCCTACTCCCGATATTGGCTAAAAGGCACCCTTAAACCAACCGGCGTACGCATGAACTATGCACTAGAGCCCAAGTAGACCTAAGCCAGGGTGGGACCCGAGAGCACGTCGAGCAGTTTCAACAATATCTGGCAGATTACACAATAGTCGTGTACAATCACAGGTTGGGTAAGTCCGTGTACTACGAGGGCCCTAGATCGCATGTTAGAACAGTATTAAATTTAATTTTCGAAAATCAACACTATAACGTTATTATCAATTTATGCTTAGCTTTTTCAACTACCTACTTCTGCGAAATGTGCCATGTACGTACCAATAACAAGATACGCCATAAAGGCTGTAAATACAATTTTGTCCGGCCTGTCATTCATCGCCTCCTTGTAATATAAATGTGAACCTTGTTAAATGCAACGAGTGCCACAAAGATTTTCACGGTCAAGCCTGTTTTAATGAGCATCAGAAAAATTTGTGTAAGACTTTGCGTAGATGTCATACCTGTCTTAGCAGCGTGTGAGTGGACAAGAAAATTAAGCATAGAAGTGGGTACAGCTACTGCAGCAGATGCAAGTGAGACAGTCCGCCACTTATGGCATATGCCGAAGAGCCATTTTTCTTTGCTGCTCGTCATCTTCAGAGGGTTTAACACCGTATGCACGCAGGACTTCCTCTTGAAATACACGCACATCTTCTTTGGTGATATGACGTTGTGGCGAAAAATTTCGGGCCCGATTTTTGAATGATGTACCTGGTGCAGTCTTCTGGATGCCTCCTCGCTGCTGTTTAGCCTATGGAACCCAGCGCCTCCTGGTTGTATCACCCTCGACGGTTAAATTTTCTCGCTGGTTACTCATACTGCTGTAACTATCTCAACAGTGTACTAGTTAGGAAAGAACAGGTAGGAACTCTGAATGACCGAGCAGGAGCTCTGATCGCGTATTTATACCGTAGTGTAGCATGGTAGGGGAAATGTCGCGGCCCCCACAGGCAAGTCGAGACAGCTTGCTTTTTCATGATACAACTTGTTTACGGATAAGACGTAAAGATGAGTAAAACTAGAAGTCTTTCCCACTTGTTATATTTTAAAGGTACAATAGCAAACCAGGTTTCATCTCATAGAGTCATTATCAATGCTAAAATAATAATAATCTAGGGTTACAAACTTAATCAGAGCTAAAGACTGTCGCAATCTTACCAAAGCAAAAACAAACAGGTAAAACATAGCGGGTTCAGACAATTAGCCGGTTAAGGTACCGAGTTCCTCTAAAAAACAAAGAAAACGATATTAAAATTTTCTCTCTGGGTGTTTTAAGGAATTACTTACTTCTTCCAATCTGGAGGCTGATATAGTAGATTGCATTTTGAAATTACTCAATCTTTCTCTCACCCAAAACTTTTTTCAATTTAACAACAGATTTTTCAAACAGAAAACTGGCCTCGCTATGGGATCCAATTTATCACCTTTACTGGCCGAGATCTTTATGTCAAAATTGGAATCCTCCATTTTCAAACATCATTTGGCTGCTAACATCATCCTGTGGCGTCGTTATGTAGATGATATCTTATGTATTTTCAAGGGTCCCACCACTTTGGTTTCGGGACTTCTTACTTTCATGAATGGTATCCACCCTTACATTAAATTCACCGTAGAATTCGAAACGAATCATTCTATAGCCTTCCTTGATTTGTTGAATTCTAGACACAACAATAAGCTAGAAGTAGATATTTATAGGAAACCCACCACCACGGTCATCCCTTTCTTTTCGTTTCATCCTATTTCACACAAACTTGCTGCCTTTAGGTACTTTTTCAACCGTCTTTTCTTATATCCGCTTAACCAATTTAATTTCCAAAAAGAACTTAATATTATTTACCATATTGCTCGGGCTAATGACTACCCCCACGACCTAATCATGACTTTGTACAATAAAATTAGGTTTAAATATCTGTGTTCTCAACACACTCAGGGTGTTCATAAAGGTTTATTATCTTTGCCACCACCTACACAACAGTTTAATTACGTTGATTTGCCGTTTATTGGATCTTTTGCTTACAAGTTTCGGAATCTCTTTAGATCAATTAATATCCGAGTGTCATTCAAAGTCGACTCTGATCTTACGAGCCTCTTTGTTCACAACAAAGGTAGTATCGATATTTTCGACAGATCAAGAGTCTACCTCCTTAGTTGTGGTGGTTGCTCTAAATTTTATGTGGGTCAGACTGGTAGAAATTTCCGTTCGCGGGTTAACGAACACCGTTCATTACTCAACCCAGATTTATTAGAGGTCCTAACTCTAAGCTACTAAGATCCCCTTTTTCTTTACACTTAATTTCCTTTTTACATGACTTCAATCCGTATTTATACACTAGAATTTTACATTTTGAGAACAAAGGTATCAGACTTAATATCATTGAAATCTTGGAAATTCGTAAATCTTCCAAGAACAGTCAAGATAATTGCCTTAATGAGTTGGGTTATGAGAAAAGTAATTTCAGTGTATTGGGTATCATATTACATTAGCTTCATTATCATTGCCTTCATATTTTCTAGCATAGTAATTTTAAGATTTAATTTTGTTGATTTGAATTTTGCGCGTTAGTAACTTCTAGGGTTATTCCATTATTTTCACTTCTTTATTAGATGGCATGACGTTTGTCTGTCATTCTTCTGTAAATGGCAGCCGTGTTCACACCTGATGCCTTTAGTTTTAATTAACTAATATGTAGTGATTTTTCACTTAATTTTAATAATTTCATTGTTTGTATATTGTTTCAACCTTTTTCTTTCCTAGTAAGTATTTTTTGTAGACCAACTTTGTTGGTTCCTTAGCTATTAATGATTTAGTTTTGACCTCGCTTTTTGCTTTCAGCTCCGTTATGGTATCCATTTTGCAATTTTTACAACTTTAAAAATTTTTCCATTGAGTTTGCTCGTGTGAAGGTTCCAGATGTCTGCACTATTTTTCCCATAGCGGGATCAGGCAATTTTAATATCGTTTTCTTTGTTTTTTAGAGGAACTCGGTACCTTAACCGGCTAATTGTCTGAACCCGCTATGTTTTACCTGTTTGTTTTTGCTTTGGTAAGATTACGACAGTCTTTAGCTCTGATTAAGTTTGTAACCCTAGATTATTATTATTTTAGCATTGATAATGTCTCTATGAGATGAAACCTGGTTCGTTATTGTACCTTTAAAATATAACAAGTGGGAAAGACTTCTAGATGGTCTCAATAATTTTGGTTACGTAAAAGACGCTAGCTGTCTGTTTATTCAAGATGTGCTTTGTTGTATTTACTAAAGGGTTTTTTTTCAACAAAGAAGGTATTAAGACAAGACTGAGCCTGTAGGGATTACAATAGTCTAACGGAGCCCGGATGACGCCAACTTTTTAGTGACGAGCGGAGACCCGCAATAGCTTCGCCTTAATCCAATTTTTGAGCGATCTAATTAAATTACTATAATTAAATTGCTCGATTAAAGTATTTTGATTAAATTACTCTACGTTCTAATTAAAATGATTGATTAAATTGATTGACCTAATTGAATTGACTGATTAAATTGATTGGCCCACTTAAATATACGCAGACCCGCCAGTTCTTGGACACGCCCCAATTGTGTGGGACGAAGGGAGGGGGAAGGGTGAGAGAGAGAGAGAGAGAGCTAGATTGATCTAATTAAATTGATTGATTAAATTGATTGATTAAATTGATTGATCTAATTAAATACATTGGTTAAATTGATTGAACTAATTAAATTGATTGACCTAATTAAATTGATTGATTTAATTAAATTGATTGACCTAATTAAATTGATTTGATTGAGCTATCAATTAAATTGATAGCCCTAATTTAAAAAAATGGCCGCCAAGCTGCCCGCTTTCTACTCATGGAGTACCCTAACAAAGAGAAGCGTTGGGGCGAACTTAGTAGAAACAACAAAAAGCACTTATGGCAATACCAAAAACACAGTGAGAACTAGAAACATGCTATAAGATACTTTCAGTACAAAGTGAAAGTGTTAAACACGGAGCAGATTCGAACCCGCTTTTATTCATCTGTGTTATGTATGAAACCATAAAGGAGCGTAGATAAAGGATAAAACTCTCACAGTAGTAGGTATATGGAAGGAAGTGTTAACGAGTTACAGTTTAGAACTAAACCCAGAAAAGGCCAAACTGGCTGTAATGGAAAATGGAAGTACAAAAATAAGCGTGAAACTTGGAAGCGAAGCCATCGAACAAGTAAATCAGTGTTAGGAAGATTAAATATGTGAACGGAGTTTTTAATTAATTTCTTTATTCAAATTACACACTAGGAATACAATTAGATATACAGTTTGGTACTTCACGCTGTAAGAACCCTATTTCTACACGTGGTTACGTAATAACCTAATAACACTAAGCACTAACTTCGCGCGACCGTTTGACGCGAGGTCCGTTGTCACACTACTCACTTTCCCTAAAAGGTCCCGTTAGGACCCTACCGGATTTCGATGGTTCGCCCGCACACTCGGCTACGCTATCATCTGAGTCGTCCTCGGCTCCAGCGCATTCTTCCTCGGTATCCAAGTCGTCGGTAAGTGGGCACCATCGCTTCATCCGGTCCGTCGAAAACACGGAGTTGAATGTTCTTTGGGTGTGTTCGGCTCCGGGGATATCCACCAAGAGATATCGGTCGTTCCCCAGCACCCTGTCTACCATGTACTGCCCCTTGTAAGGAGGGCATAGTTTTCTCGGTTGCCCTGTCGCAGCCGCTTCCCGTCGTATCAACACAAGGTCTCCTTCGACATACGCCTCTGGGCGTTTTCTTTTCTGATCGAACTTCTCCTTTTGCTTCGCTTGCTCCGCTCGCAGGTGGTGATGACGTATGCGTTACCATGGCAACGAGCAGAGTTAAAGCCAGTCAATTCCAACTCTTCCCTTCAGGCGCGTTCGTTTCATTCGGTGTAGACAGGGAAAAAATAGGCTAGTGGCCAGTGGCGTATATTATAGTAAATAATATGCATTTATAATAAAAAAAAAACTCTCAATACGTAGTATTGCAGTGTCGATAAATAAATAATAATTTTGAATATAAAATAATTTGGATGCACAAACTTTAGGTGAAGAGGCACTTCACCGACCTCACCTGGCAAGCCGCCACTGGTTCCTTTATTAATCTAATATTGGGACGTCTCTAATATGGCGTCCTCCTCCTGGGCGGAGTTCGGCACGACCAACGCTTCGGTTTGTATGTCGACGTTGTCAATCCTCAGCGTTATGTTGCTTTTTCCCAGACTCGTGCAGGTGCCTTGTCCAGATCCCCGGAGTTTCACCGCCTCCGGAGCGTACTGTATTTTCAGCTCATTGGCGGTAGCTTCCGTTATGGTGACCACCTCGCTGCCTAAATCCAGGAAGCCTATCAGATCTTGCCCATGTATGCTAATTACTTTGTGGTATTCATCCCGAGGTTCACTTATGGTAATTTTGTTTACCCGTTGTTCGACTACGGGCGGGTTTGTATTACATTCTGCCTCGGAGTGCCCACTTCGATGGCACCTTTGACTGCGATCACGTCGTTGCGGCTTGTCACAGTTCGCGTTGCACGAGCTCGCGTTCGCGTTGTAGAAGCTCTCGTTCGCGTCGCAGTAATTCCATCTCGAAAAACGATTGCGTCGGATGAATTTCTGCTGACGCCGCCGCCGGTGTAGATTGACCCCAAAACGCATTTCTCCCAGCGGTTATTTGCCCTATTTTAGGTAGTCCGTTTCTTGCATATCTCGAATGTTGCATCTCGAAAGCAGGCTCCGTTAGCTGGGTCTGCGAAGTGAAAGTCGCAGACGGTCGGCCGCCGAACCCATTGTTTGTGTACATCTTGCCGACTTTGCCTCTACCTGCAAGCGACCCTTAAAGTGTGTCGCTTTCCGATTTTGTAAACACAGTTACATTTATTTGCTTTCACTGTCACCCCGCTCGCTAAGTTTAAATTCACCGTAGCTTACGTACTAATTCACGGGGTCCTTTTCTTTCGTTTCCGTTCACCGATTTAGTTCAGATCCCACCGCTGCTATTTTTAGGAAGATTAAATATGTGAACTGAGTTTTTAACTAATTTCTTTATTCAAATTACACACTAGGAATACAATTAGATATACAGTTTGGTACTACACGCTGTAAGAATCTATTTCGCGCGACCGTTTGACACGAGGTCACACTACTCACTTTCCCTAAAAGGTCCCGTTAGGTCCCTACCGGATTTCGATGGTTCGTCCTCACATCAGTTTAAATATTTTATTTAAAGTAGTAGATAAACATGAGAGGTACTTTAGAAGAAGATTTAAATACTAGGACAAGCGATGCAAACAGAGGTTGGCAAGCCACCTACAAAATCCTTGAACAAAGAAGTGTCCCCCACACAAAATTAACTGTATGTAAAATTATCTACCAACCCTTCGCCGAAACTGGGATTTGACAAAATCTGAGAAACAAAGACTACAAACCGCAAAAATTAATTTTTTAAGAAGAATTAAAGGGTTGAAAGGATCAGGCGGAGTCAGAAATGAAGACATTAGAAAAGAGCTAAAACTAAGAGCGTTAAAGTATAAAATGGAAAACAAAAGTAAAGATGGTTTGGACACTTAATATGCCCTGACAATAACAGACAGGTTAAAAGGATATGGCAAGTTAAACTAGCAGGCAAAAATAAAAGATGGAGGACTAGGAGAACCTAAAACTTGGAACGAGGCAAGTTAGATGGCTATGGATAAGAAGAACCGGAGAACCTGAATCAACAGCAAATAACAATAAAATGGACACCTACGGGTAATAGAGGACCGGATTGTGTATGTATATGACAATTTTCAAAATATGTAAATGTAGAACTTGTAACGTAACAAAACGAAACCACGATCTGCCATTATTAAAAAAAATGATGTCACTAATTTCGAAACATTTTACTAAATATTTATAACATAAAAAACACAGTACTTAAACAAAAGCAAACATTTTACATTTTATTTCTTACGATAACCAACTTACTGTAATCGAAGCTATACTTACGAAGTGACTAATCTTGTTATTGTGTTGTTTTAATAATAAGCTTTTGCCCAAAGAATACCCACAAAAACAATAGCAAACAAGGAAACTTTTCTGATTTCTGATTTCTTATTTCTTGCTATTTCACAGAAAACTATTTTTGTTTGTTTGTTGCTGGGCGGCTTCTCCACAGATCAATGGTTTTCTGTTATTAAAGAGAAAAATTATTTTCGTACAAATGGCGAAATAAAAACACAGAAGGAAAATTAAGATGAATATTTTTTGTTATTGTATTACTTCGTTATGTTTGAGAAAGTTGTCGATTCCCTAAAGTGAAACATAATAATAAAAATAGCCCAAACCAAACTGAAAATCAACTTGAAAATTTGATATACTCGTAAATAGGTAGCTTCAACTGCCGACTTCAGGGTTATTAATTAGTAATATTAGCGAATTAGTATTAGGAACGGTTTCAGGGTTTCAGTCAAATCCGATGTGTTTACTAGTAAGTTTTCTAATTTCATTTTATCCTTCCATTAATCAAAACTTTCTCAGGTACATTTATACCCGAGGTCAGTTTTATGCTAAATCATCAACTGGCCAACTTGCATGTTAATGTTTGATGTTGTTAAATAGCAATTTCCTCGAAAACATTATCATTTATCAGGGAGTAATTTCGTGCCTGATGTTTTGGTCAAATTCATTTTTGATATGTGACCGAGAGAATTTTTATAATATATGAGCTCGAAAAATGCGTTAAAAATAGTCAAGTTTAATAAATCATATAAAAATAATATCTATCAATCGCTATAAACTTAAAATAAAACAAAATCTCTGACTATTTACATGCCTATTTATATTTTTATATTATGTACATATTTTTATTTTTATGCTCTTGATTGCTTTAATTTTTGTTCCTGTTAATAATTTACGGAATATTATTTATTAGAAAGGATCCACAATAAAGTGATTACAATTTCTTAAATAATATTTGTGCTGAAGAGGAATATGAATGGAAATATTAATAATTATATTCCTAGTTTATACAACAAAAACTTTATTGTACTGTAAGTTTGATGAAAAATGATGATAATTGTATCATCAATTACAAAACTTTACAAGACGGTTACATTCAAAATTTTAAAGTTAAAAGGTGGTAATCAACCGTTTCTTTTATTGAACACCCTCATTTTCTAGGTAGGTAATAATGTCTACAATTTCAGCTGATTATGTTCTCAATGAAAACTGGGCAACTAGTAACAATATCATATGTCAAATTTTTAATTTTATAGGAGGTGCTTTCTTGTTAAATGTTGGCATAGCTAATGGCACTTTGATTTTTATGCAAAGCTTACGTCCTCATAAATAAAATAAATTTGAAATTAATCACTGGAGTACTACTAATATTGGTTCTATAGTAAATCATAAATAATGAATTCGATGTGATTTTAACTCACAAGGCGTAGATCAAATTTTGCAAGGATTCCATTTTGATTACTCATACATGATGTTGTAACAGCAACTAAATATAAAGCTGAACATTTAATGTTTAAGAAGTGCTAAGACTAGGGTTTCCACCTTTAAAAATAGGGGGGACGTTGTGTTGACATTGGTATTTTGTATATAAAAAGATGCAAATAAATTAGTATATTAAATAAGTCTTAGTTAAATTAATAATCTTTATAGAATACACAAACAAAAAAACCCGAATGTAACACAAAGAATTATGCTAGTTAAATGTGCCACATGGCGGGAAGTTTAAAGTTTTGCACCTATTTATTGGAAGTACTAACAAAATTAATTAAGCTCAGGTTAGGTTTCCATCTACGAATAAAAAAAGACAGGAAGTAGCATAACACCAACAGTATGCAATTTAGATGGTGTATCAATATGGCGGAGTTTGGAAGCTCATTGGCTGAGAACACTAAATACGTCAACTGTCAAAGATAAAAACGTAAACAAACAGTTAGTGGACCAATAAAAATTCGTGCCGTTTGGTGTTTCAATATGGCGTGTGTGACGTATTTCCGTTGCACTTGTAGTTATGCATCATAATATCATAGTGACCTTCCTGTTTCTTTTTATTCGTAGGTTTCCATACATATTTTTGATCCAAGTAATAAATCGCTTGCCAGACGCAAAATTTAAAACCACTAGTTACTGGTAGGGTGGTAGAGCGTCAGGCTAGCGTTGCGTTAATCCTTGCTTCGAATAACATTTAACTTGATTTTTCTAGAAATTTCGCTTATGCAACCGTATGATATTTTTAGATGGTCATAAAGAGAAAAAAAAATGCTATAAAATTTCGACCTAAAAAATATAGGTTGCCATTTAAAAAAATTATCGATGACTTCATAGCGCAAAGGTATGACATTGAAAAAAATATTTAAAGTCATCAGTTTGTGGAAAATAATTTGTTATAAAACTTTTATCTAAAACTGTTTTTTCTAAAACTAATAATAAAGGCTCCAGCATCGAGGTTCCTTACTTTTTATTCACGCCGTATAATAAATAGTACATTAGATCCGAGGTGGGAAATGTTTCATTACAGCCGAGGGCTTATGCATGACCGAGAGGCGAAGCGTCGTGCTCAGACATAGCGCGAGGCTGTGATGAAACTCCCACCGAGGTATGTATACTATTTTATTCACAATTATTAATCATTGAATTTTAAATTAAGTTTATTAATATTTTTTGACAGCTCTATTATAATTTATTTTAGCCTACTTTAACATATAGATCTATGACAGTCTCGCTAGGCAACCGTACATAAACATTTTCCGCCCGTAGGTGGGAAGTGTTTTCTGTAATTTCCCACCCAAGAGATTGCCATTACAGTTAGGAATGACGTATTTCCCAACCTTTAAGAGGTTAGGAATCGATATATTAACTTTTCCTGTAAATAACATCCATGAAAAATACCAATTTGCCGTTTATTATATCGTAATTTCCATATTAAACTGAAAACTCTAATATAATCGTTAAGTTTCAAGGGAAACTTTCCACAAGAAGCTAACGGTAAACTAGAGATATTCGTAGTGTAACAAGATGCGTCATCAGTCACGTAAAGCAGGTGCGAGATCACATGCATCATCCGCTGCCAGACTTTTTTACTGCTCCCGCGAGTGATCTAGAAGCCCGTAGAACTTACGAGACTGAAATCTGGTCTAGTATATAAAAGGCGCACCTCGCTTACGAGAATTTAGTCTAATCCAGTCAACAAAACAGTCGCTAATATGTACGTCGGAAGTTAATATAAATATACGTGAATAGTTATAAACAAACAAACTGTACAAATAAATTAATTGGTGTTACGGGTTAATATTAGTGTTTTGTATTAGAATTCATATTAGTGTTGTGTTTTAGTGTTAAGTTGTTATTTCGTGTTTCTTCGTTGTTTAATAATTTTAATATTTATTAATAAATAATTCACATCACGAACAGAAGTTTTTAATAAACGTTTTAAAACCGTTACAGTACATGAGTACATTCACCCTGAAAGTACCGTTTAGGGACGAGTGCGGGCGGTAGGTTTCAACAGTTTGGGGTGTCACTGAACAATAAGGGACCAGTCCGTTTTTAGATGTTAAGTTAAATTTGAAAGAGCCGTCTGTGTACGCTACAACAACCAACATGTTTCAAAATACTTGTAATCATAAATGTTAAATGTAAATATACTTAGCTAAATAAATTCGGTTTAAATCTATGGTTTCGTTTCAAACGAGCTCGATCGCGAGCAACCTGCTATTGCACTCTGCAATCGCAATCAATAATATACCTTTTAAAAGATAAGAATGCATATAAAGTTCAATACAACCGAAAATGTCGACCTTCAACAATTTTTTTGTATCTTAACATAATGGAAAAGTGTTATTACAAAAAATATTATGGTAAGTGGAAGAGTTTTAAATGCGTTTCTCGTGTTATTGCGGGCTAAATACATTAACACATCCTAAAAATATTTTCCGTTTTTACACGATTAGTACGAAAGGTCGCGCATATCTAAAAATATTCTCGCGAATGAATTATAAGCATTACTCGTTTAGAAATCTTAAAAATAACGTTTCATAACAGTTTCCGAACTACGATTAGTTATGACATCGAAATTTTTCAGCTATACTCAGTGATTTCTTTGATGTCAAATCTATAAAGTGAAATATACCTCGTCGAAGTTTTTGTTTCCATGCACTTTTCTGTATTTCAGTCTCGAGCGTACCGTTACTTATCTTTTGTTAAAAGTTTGTTTTCCATTCCGAACATGAATAACATATGTATGCTTTCATTGTACGCCAAACAATCTGAAACATGTATCATAAACGTATCAACACCTACAATGTCTAAACAAAACGTGTTTCTTTTAAATTACTGCAGCTAGGTCAAAACCTTTAGACTGAGAAATTTATGAAGTGAAGAAATTCAGATGAAAATCAGCAGCAACATTCACCTAATAAACTAAGTTTTAAAACGCACAAAGTAAAGGATGGAAACTTTGAGATTTTTTTGAACGTTCAGCTGTTAATTTGTTAATTCCTTTCGTTAGTAGGCATTTTATAATATTCCTAATTAAATTACAAAATAATCCGCATATTACTGTTTACTTACTGCTTTGATGAATTTTTAATTTCGTTCGTTTGAAGTGCGTTTGATTACACATAAAAACCAGTAATATTCTTGGAAATGTTGAAGGGTTGAAAATTCACATTGTTTAAAATTTTTAATGGGCAGTTTTGATACATCACATCATAAATAAAATAAAAAACAAAAACAAAAATTGAAGCTCTAAAACCACATTCTCGGCAGATTTTCAAGCCCTTTTGTTACGGTTAATGAAATATTTGTTAGTTCGGAGCATAATATTGCTGAAATATGATGGGCTGGTTTAAAACAGAAGGGCTCGATTTTATTAATTTTTCTTTTGCAGAAATTCTAGCCGCTTCTATACTGAGACAGTAAATTTATATCAACGTCAGAATAAAAAGGCACTCATTAAGTAAGTTCATCAGGACGTAGAATGTCCTGCGTTTTTGTTGCTTGCAGATGTTTTGGGGTTGATATGCAAAAAAAGGACTTAATCACGAGTTTATCTTTGTAGTAGCACAAAGCTTTTAACTTATATTTTTCTTTATATTTAATGAAGCACGTTTCCTCTTTTCTAAAATTAACTGAAACGTTTTTAGGAAAAACATCTGGTATTACTTTTAAATTCTTGTTTTTTAGCTTTTCATTGCATTTGTTAATTATTTTCTATCAAATGTACAAAATCGAATTTTATGTAACTATGTTTTAAGTTGCTTTATTCTTAAAACTTAAAAACATTTTCAGATCGCTAAAAAAAAAAAAAAAGCGGGCAATCTAATGGCTTTCGAAATCATTCGTGAAAATGCTTTCAAATTTGTGAGAAGAACTTTTAAGTAAAAAACATTTTAAAACAACTTAAAATTTATGAACTTGTCTCATGGAATCTAGGGGGGGGGGGGCAAAAATTCGTCGCAAGTCACAAAATTTGACCAACTCTCAAAAAAAATACCGCAAACCCAAAATACTCAATATAACCACCCAAAACGCCAGAACTCTCTTCAGATGAAAAGAAATCGAGTTAGCAAAAATTAAAATGGGACGCAGTAGGCCTTTGGGAAGTCAGGCAACAGAGAAGGTTTGATCAAGCTAAAATCTGGCCATCTCCTATACCACATCGAGAATGGGACAGAATCTGCCGGAAGCACCGGCTTAATTGTCCACCAAAAGCACTGCAAGAACGTGATTACAGTAAAAAATACATCTGTAAGGGTAGCATACATCATCATCAAACTTAACCAACGGTACATAATTAGAATCATCCAGGCATATGCACCGACAACATATACTGACGAAGAAACTGACCTATTCTACGAAGAAATATCTATAGCTTTAAACGATACGAAGTTACACTTTACAATATACTAAGTAGGTAGGGATATCAACTCCAAAATGGGGCTAAAGTTGGATGAATCTTCGGAACTTTAGAAAGAAATGAACGTGGGATAACGTTGTTAGAGTTCCCTTTACAAAACAAATTGCTCTTGATGGTCAACTTCTCACACAAAAAACTAAGAAGTAGTTAGCCATGACAAAGTCCTAATGGCAAAATACGTAACGAAATGGAATACATAATATATGGTAAAAGACACATCTTCGCAGATGTAACGCTGTTGAACAAATTTACAACAGAAAGCGACCATCGAATGGTGAGGGCCCGAATTCGCATAGATCTAGAGAAGGAAAAGTATCGAATGATTCAAAACAAACCAAAATCTATTTGGAGTATATCCGATAACATTGACGAGTTTAAAGATTGCATTGACACAACATTAGAAAACTTAACAGTGCAAAATGAAAACATAAATTTATTAAACGACCAAATAATCAAAACCATCGAAGCAAGTCAGGAAATATATTGCTTGCCCAAAACGTTGTAAGAGAGATGAAAAAATAACACACCAAACAATAACACTAATGAAAGAGAGAAGACAAATGATAAACAACACCAAGCTTGAACTAGAACAACTAATAAGAAAATTAAATAAGAAATAAAGTCACCAGGAAAGACATCGAAGCCATAAAAGATACGGCCTAGTAAAACAAGACTTAAAGTACTTAGAAGAAAACTCAATAAAGAAAAAGTAAAAATATCAAAACTTAAAAAGAAAACAGGGAAACTTAAACGAATAGACAAGAATTACTGAATATAAGTAGTAGAAGAGTGTTACACCGAACTATATAGAAGTCGTCAGGACGAAAAACCACTTCACGAAGAGCTAACATCAAGGAAAGGTATACTAAATCAGGCCTCAGAGGAATTTCCAAATATCATAACAGAAGAAATAAGATATGGCACGAGGAAAATGAAAAATAAGTTTCCAGGAAAAGACGGTGTAGTAATTGATGTAATCAAGATCGGCGGCCCAATACTTTTAGAAAGAATAAGACACCTCTTCAGTGTGTGCTTGCCACATGGCTCTATACCAGATAAATGGAACTAATGACCATCTACAAGATACAAAAGTTCTCACTGAAAAATCAATGGAACGTAATAGACAAATCAACAGTATCATCGAAGCCCTAAAAGAAAGTCGCATTGATTACAGATACTCAAGACTAATAACATTTATAAGAACACCACAACGAATGTTAGACGGTACGACAACACATAGAGAATTAAAATCGAGAGTGCAAGAATAACTCTTGCACTGGCAACTTTCGGTTCCCCACGCTCAACAACACTGATATTCCGCAAAGTATTTCATCAATGTGTGTCTCCAGTATTAACATACGGCACAACTTTGATGGCTCAAAAAACTACAAAACTCAAAATAGAATATAGGAAAATGGAGAGATTGATTCTGGGGGTAACACTCGGAGACAAAATGAAGACCTAAAAACACAAACAAGAATACGCGAGTGGAGACCATGAGCCAACAAGAGAAGTAGAGAAAGACCAGCCACTAGATGGACAGACGATATAAAGAGGATCGCTAGCAACTGGATGGGGAAAGCACAAAATAGAAATGAGTGGCAATTACTACGAAAGGCCTACGTTCAGCGGTGGACAAGAAAGGTTGGATGATGATGATGAGCCGTTTGTTTATTGAGAGGATGCCAACGTGCACCAACAGCTATGCTCAGTTAGCACTACCCGACCACAGTTTTAATGAACCCGCAAAGGGATCTTTTATTGTGTCAAATATCGGAATGGTACGGATACTACGGTTTTGCCTCGTATCCGAAGGAGTGCAAGGTTTCAACCTTATTTTGCATTATTACAGCGCGCCGAAGCAAACATGAGAGTCGGAAAATATGCGAACTACAAGAATTTTATTTAAAATATTTTAAGCGGCAAGATATTCAACCAATCACGCAAGAATACTTCGTTCGGTACATCCACAATCAAAACTACGAGTTGTCAAATCTGTATCGTACTTGACAGCTGTATTTCTATTTCATAATAATTCGTTTTCCAATCATAATAATTCGTTTTACAATACATCATTCCATATTTTATCAAATTATCAATCAATTTATTATTTTAACTCCACGATCTTATTTTCTTATACATATAGTTAGAACTGCCGCCGAAATCCTTTTTAACCTGAATGTACGCTGAAAACGACTGCAGCGCTCGCCACGCCTCCTCAGCTCTCTTGTTTGCTTCGGTCAGCTGAAGTCTCACTTGATTTTTACCGGGATCGAAACTGACACCTGTTATTGTTTTGCAATACTTATTGTAAATTTTGTCCATTCCACTACGACTCATCTACTTAGGCTCCAGCTGCCTTAAGGGCTTATAATGCTTATTATAATTCGAGCTTTCTGCCGATTCTGTTAATTTAATTTCCTGTAATAATTCTTTTGCTTGGGTGAATATTAAAATACTTCAATTTTCCAAAACACCATAACTGCACAAAATATGAAAATTTTCAAAACCAGTAATACGTTAAGGTCAAAACGAAAAACAAAGTTCTAAAGACTGAATATACAGTATTCCCTGTGAATGGTACAAATAGTATATCGGTGAAACATTAGAATATTAAAAGTCAGAATTAGACCACAAAAAAAACATGGGTAAAAATTACGAAATTGAAAAACTAAAAATTGTAGATCATACTAGGAACAATAACCATAAAATCTATTGGGACAAAGTAAAAAATAAATAAATACACATATTACTAAACAAACATGACTGAATTTGATGTCATTCAGTTTATATAGGTTCTGAAAGATATTGGCGAGTCTTCCCCTTCATTTAAGACCGTACATTTGTGGATTGCTGACTTTAAACGTGGCCGAACGAGTGCCAAATATGAACCTGGCAGCGGACGCCCAAGTGATGTGACAACTTTGGATAAGGCGACTAAGATCCACAAAGTTTTAAGTGTCCGAAGATTGAAGATCAAGGAGACAGCAGACATGGTAGGGATCTGAACCGAACTAGTTAATAATATTTTGCTTGAACATTTGGACATGCAAAAGCTTTGCGTGCGATGAGTGTCGCGTTTGCTGACTTTAGACCAAAAGCGTGTTCGAATGGACATTTCGTCTGCGTTATTGGAGCGTTTCAAGCGTAACCTCAATGACCCCTACTCACTCAATTTAGCCCCGTCTGATTTCCATTTGTTCCCGAACCTCGAAAGCTGGCAATGAAGTGGTTCATGCTGTGAACCACTATTTTGCAGACCAGGAGAAATCATTTTATAAAAATGGTATAATGGCTTTGGAACAATTGTTGGACAAAATGTGTGAAGCTAAATGGAGACTATGTTGAAAAATAGGTTGGTCAAATTTATTCGCATTTTCTTTTTCATTTATCTTTATTTTCGAACGATTCACGTAATTCGTTCCTAACAACTGTTTCTGTAACTACTTTAGATAGAAATCTATGATTATAGTGTTCAATAACATATTAAACATATTAAATAATACATTTTACATATCCAGCTTATCTATATCAACTGTGTTCATTTATGCTGATTCTTTTGCTTCTACAAATGTAAACCATTATTTCCTGTTTGTAGCCATTCTTCTTGCATCTGCCATGTTTTCCTTTTTTTTCTACAGTATTTCAGCTATTTTTGTGTTCCAGGACTTCCTTCACTTGTCTCTTTTCGTCCATCCTTTTCAAGTGTCCGGTTCACTTTATCTTCTTTTTATCTATTATTCTTTTAGTGGTTCTGTGGTTAGTTTCTTCCTAATATCTTCATTTCTTCTTTTTTCCATTATATTTGCCCCTATAACTGTTCTGATATACTTCATTTCAGTAGCCTGTAGTCGACTTGATATCTTGTATTTAGTATCCAAGTTTTTGCACCGTAGGTGAGGATAGGATGGGTACATATATTGTTTGGTACACTGCCATTTTGGTCTTATTTGTTATCTCCTTCTTTTTAAGGAAACCCTTTCTAATTGTATGATATTCCCGTGTTGTCGCTTTAATTCTGTTCCCTATTTCATCTTTTGCTGTTTATTATCGTTCCCTGATATTTGTGTGGTTCAACTTGTTCCATAGTTTTCCTTCAATTTCTATCTTGCAGGTGGTGTTTTTGCTTGAGATTGCCATTACTTTTGATTTTTCCATATTCACTGTTAGGTTATATTGCTTCGAAGTTTCTCTCCAAAAACTTAAGTTCTTCTCCAGGTCCCTACACGTTTTAGCCACCAGCATTATATCATCTGCGAAAGCGCAGGCTTTATTTTCTACTGCATTCATATTTCTATATGCTACTAGGTAGCTCTTTGTTTTACTCCACGTCTATTTTATTGCCTCATCTATTGCACATAAGTAAGAGTACCGGGCTCAACACCCCCCTTTGTCTTACGCCGTTATAGTCAAAGGTATTTGAGGTTCTATTTCTTATCCTTACTGGGTAGGTCGTAGCATTATATAGGCCTTTTCTTATTTCTAGAAGGTCATTGTCTACTCCTTACTCTTTAGGCTCTTCCATATTCCTTTTCTGCTAACTCTATCAAAAGCTTTTTCCATATCGATAAAACCAAGAAAACTAGTTTCGTGTTTTATTATTGCCTTTTCAATTATTTGTTGGAGGGTGAATATGTGGTCCTGTGTACTGTGGGCTGGTACGAATCCACTTTGTGCATCTGCTAGCTCCAGTTCAACCACATCTCTACTTAAGTTTATTTTCTAGTACTATTTCAAAAAAGCTTAGTGCCGTGCACATCAAAGATGTTGTACACCCCTGTAGTTGCTGCAATCTCTTGTATCGCCACCCTTATGTATAGGTAATATTATGGTAGTTCTCATTCTTTGGGTATCTCTTTATTCCTCCATGTTAAATTTAAGATTTCCGGAAGTACTTTTTTCCATCAAGCCCTAAATGCTTCAGCAATTCTGCCACTATTTCTTCATATACAGCTGCTTTTCCAAATCTTATCTTAGGTAGAGCCACTTCTAAATCTTTCATGCTTATCTTTTTTTCTATCGCCTCTTCCGATCTTATTAATTCCTTGCTTTTTGGTTCTGCCTTGTTGGTTTGTTGATCATTTAGCAGTTCGTTAAAATATTGCTTCCATCTTTCCATAATTTCGGCTTCACCGGTAAATATTGTTCCATTTTGGTCTTTTATTTGTGGTAATTGGTTGTTTCTCATATTCTTTAATATTGATAGATTTTTTATGTAAAATAAAATATATGAAATTTATTATAGGTATAAATAGTTTTAAACAGTGTTCTATAGATAACTTTTTAAGAATGCACTCGTTTAGGGAGTTAACAACATATACAGGGCTATACAGGGTCTTGAAATATTTGATCAAAATTTGCAAATGGATTCAGATTGTCATAAGGATGAAAAAAGGAATATCATCGCCTCTGTGATTTGCCTTTGTAGTTCAAAGGGTTTTGCGCATAAAGACGAAACTCACAAAGTTTTCAAAATTAATGTTTATTTACAGTTCATTATGTCCGTCTCAATAAAAAAGGAGTTAAAGATGGGGATATAAAATTAAACTGTTAAAAATTAAATACTAGTTTTCGACGGATACGTTCACGAAAACATTATTCAGAAGAATTTCAACAATCCTTATTAGTTTCAATCAATCAAGGGCAATATCCCTACTACATTAATTCGTTTTATATAGAATGAATTAATGCCTCCTTGAATTTCACAAGTTAATTCTACTATCTATGAAAAGGGTTAACACCTTTCATAGCGTAGTAAATAATTCCAACAAAAACGAAATGGAACCAAAGACAGTAGAATTAAAACAATTTGTCATCAAGTTTTGTCCCTTTGTTTCACAAATGTCATTTCGAACAAATGTCAGTAAACCCGTTCCATGTAAAAGCATCTGCACTCGTGACTATTTTGATTATGTCCAAATTTCATAATTTCTCCCCCAAATTACCATTTATTACGTAGCAGTGAGCATGTTGTTATGACACAAGTAAAATCGAACAAGTACGGGTTTCGTGTTTGGATTCCTATTATTATTTAGTAAAGCTGATGTAGGAGACAGAAATTAGGGGTAGATAATAACATTGCTTTTATGTAAATTTTGTAGCTGCTTCAAATAATTTATTTATGAAATCGTTCATGTACTATATTTTCATTACGGTTAAATGAAGAGTGCCTAATTATCGTTAAGATTCCTAATGAGATTTAAATGTAGTCAATGCGATTCTAAAATATAGGAAGGAAGTCTTCAACTCGTTAAAAATTTTTACGAATACGACTGAAAAGAAGTTCTTTTGAAAGCAATCAAAGGCTTTGCACATTTATAAAAAGGGCGTTTAAATATGAAACCGGAGAAAACTGGAGGACTTAAAAGGCTAACTAATGTCATCGTCTTTGTGACGAGCACTCCTCATAGTTAAATCGTCATAAACGGAATAACTTTTTAGAAATAACTACATTATTAGTTTCTAGTCCTACTTAATAATTTAACAACGTAAACTCACAGAAAATAAAGTTAGGAAAAATAAGAACAAACTGTTGCAGCAACTAAAACTTTCCAACAAAAACTTTCAAAGAGACCTTAGGGAGAAGTTTCGAAGGGTTTGCTAATTTGTAGGACCTCACGTAATTTCAGCAAAGTTAGCCATGTCGCTTTTTAAGACACTTATGACAATTTTTAGCCCTTTGCAAAATTTATATTTTGTTATTTGTGGAGTATTCAAACTGTTTGCTTGAAATGAAGTCTTTTAATTACCGAAAGCATTCAAAACAACATTTTATGAAAACTGCCAGAAAATTTAATTTAATTTGAATATTATCTACTCCTGGAATTTTAGGCTTCATTTGGTTTCATTAAAAACATTCAGATAATAAAATGCCTCGAAAGAAATTCATAACAATAACGTCAGTTCCAGTTTATTGATGTTCATGTATACATTTGGAATTTTTCAGGCTTCAGCAAACCTGGAGCTTTTGTTTCGGTGATATTATTTGTATCAAACAAAATATGCTAAGATACGCTATCGCTTTAAAAGAAATAAAGTGTATTTGCCTTGAATAAAAGCCTGCTCCGATTTTCAGGGCGCATTTAAAGTTGTAAATTTCAGATTCCGAAGTTTATTACAGTCATAGAGCTGCTTTATTTATGGACATTTCATTTTATTGGTGCTTTATTTACGGAATTAGTAGTCTTTAAACACAATTTATAAATTTATATTCCCATTATTGTCAGTTAATGACCTTTAAATTAGTGATACTTAAATAAAAGTGCTTGGATGTTTAAAATTATAAAATGTTGAATTTTTGAACGTTCCGTAAATAACCAACTTTAAATATGTAGTTACATCTAATTTTTAAAGGGCTGTTAAGGTTTTGTACGCAGTGCTCATAATAATGAAAGTTGCAACATTTTATCTGTGAATGGAAAGGATTCGGTTAACGATATCATAAAACCTGAAATTTTATGCTATTAAAATGACAACTTTGTATGCTATGTCACTATAATAAGATCCAGGCATTTTTAAAGTTTCCTGTGGGGCTTTTCAAGGGAAACATTTTAATTTTCTTTTTGCAAAAATGCATAACACTTTTACGAAAAAAATTTAAAATTAAAATTACTTTAAAATGTGCAAATATTCATTCACAAACTAATCAATTTTAGGAGTTCGATTTGCAAGCTTTCGCTTTTTAAGAAGTTTAAATCTGCTTATAACCTTTAAAAAATTGACCCCCTTTTAGGTTTTATAACTGTTAATGGAAAATGCTCGGTTGCAAAAAGAACCACTACATATTTCAAACCTAAAGGATTATATTTTCGACCGTGAATTATTGAAAATATTGAAAGCCTTTTTAGAAAACTTGAAAATTGGTAAAACTATCTGCAGGAGTACTCAAACTAGTTTACTTCTTGAAATTCTGGCAATTTTCAAATATTTCATTTTATTAGTGTGCGTGTGTGTAAATCCCGTCCGATACGGCTACGTCGACTCTTCTTATGGCAGATCCTGTTCGTCATCACTCCTTTCGTGGGCTCGTTGGTGGCTAGCAAATCCCAATTTTTTGCTAAAGGTTCTGTCACACTGCTGATAGCACAGTTGACCTTCTGGATCATATAGATTCTAATTGCATTCTCTCTTTGCCGATGTTTGGTTTCTTCTCTCTTGGTGTCTTTGGTTTGAAGACGATTTTTTTCATAAGCTTCTACAGCACTGTGTGTTGTACGTCTTCTCCAGCTTCGGTTTCCCATGAGCTGATATTTATATTGTACCTTAGTAGTTGACCACCAATTTTACGGTCGCTATACAATAGTTCCCCATATAATATTTGTTTGGGTAGCCTATAGTGAGGCATTTTAAGAATGTGGTCATACCATCGTAATTGCCTTTGAATAAGAGAGGCTTCCATGCCAGGTAATTGTGCACGGCGAAGTACATCAGTATCTCCAACATGCCACTTAATATTCAAGATATTTCAGAGGCGCTTTACGTGAAAATGTCCCAGAAGTTTTATATGGCGTCTATAAACACACTAAGGTTCGGCGCCGTATAATAATGTTGGTATGACCGTTGCTTTATACGCATTTAACTTTGTTTGAGATTTTATGTGATGGGATTTGAAAAGCTTCTTTTGTAACCTTCCAAATGAGATTGGGATTTGTGATATGCGCACATTTACTTCCTTATCTAATTTTGTGTCTGATGATATTGTACTGCCGAGATATTTAAAGCTCTCAACTTCTCTTAATTGGTTTTCCTAAATACTGAGTTCTAGATTTCTTTACACCTTTGTGGGAGGATGCTTTAATACCACTGTCTTCTGACAGTTTATTTTCACATTTTCAGTCAAAAATTGAGACAAGTTTTTTATCATTTAAGCGCGTTATACACTCTTGAAGTTCTTCGCGTGTCCTAGAGACTAGGCAGATATCATCCGCAAATAATATTTTAATTATTCGAGTTAACAATGTTTTGTTTAAAGAGCGAACTCATCTGACTGCTCGCCATCCTTCCGTACAGTGCATTTCATCCCATCATGTAGTTGTTGGATCATTTTTGAGTTTAGGTGGCGATAAGCATTATTTTACATTAGTTACAATGTTAGACCGCGTACGTTTCCTCGTGTGTTGACGGCAGTTACAGGCCACCTTAAAAACAGAGTCATTCGTATCTTATTGTCATTGCGTTTGTTTTGAGTTGTCGTTGTGTTTAATTATCTGTCTTGACTTTGGGGCTTCTAAAAACTATTAAATTTGCCGCGCAAGAGAGTTCGATGTTTTCAGGTTTCACTTTTAAATATATTGGTCTTCTTTTTTCTATAGTCATCTCTTTCCCCGCTCTGCGTATTTCGCGGTCCATGACAAAATGTACGCGCTCTACTGGGGATATGCGTTATAGTTACAGTTTTGGGGTTCTCTTTCTTTCTTTTTTGTGTGTGTCTTTTATGCGTGTAGATAGCCAATCTACTCGGAATCGCCTTTAGGCATTACTTCAAGTCAGGCGGCTGTGTCATGTGTGTGTTATTACGTGTGTAGTGGTCTTGTTACTCTATCTCATAGACCAGTCTTCCGATGGTCCCACCAGGCCTAGTACCGATCCCAGAGGCCTGAGAAAAATCTCCACCAACGTAGGGGTTTGAACACAGTTTTGGGGTGTGTAAACAAAGTAGAAGAATAAATTAATAAAACGACAGAATTTTATTCTGAAGGTTTTAGTTAATTTTACAATTGCTTACAAGCATACACTACAGGTGAACAGCCTAGGTAGGGATATGCCTCTATACGAGTTACAGCCTGTTTGATCGCCTTTGCCTTTGCAAATAAATGGTTCAGATATCTGAAGCTTTGAACTGTTCCGGTACTATTCCTTCAATCCACATCCTACACATTAATTCTTGAAATTGATGTGGCGCAGGTCCTCCTTTTGTATACACATCAGCTGGTATTCCATTTCTACCTAGAGGCCTGCTATTCTCCATTTCTGCTACTGTTTCTGTCACTTCTTCTAAAGTGGGTATATCGTCAAGTTTTTCAAAAACATTTTTTTGTGGTAGGTTTGATATGTAGTGAATGTTAGCTGTACTATTTGTATTTAATAGTTCTTGAAAATGTCCGGTCCACCTGTTTGTGACCGCTGATTTGTCTGTCAGTCGGCTATATAATAGATAATAAGTCTATGTATCCTTCTCATTTCTTCATAGAACACACCTATTTGGTGAGAATCAACCAAGAGCTGAAGTTTAGATGCCTTTTTCTGCCACCATACATCCTTCACTTCCCTAGTTATTTTCCGCAACTTATCAGAAGCTCTTGTTAATTGCAATTTCCGTTCGCTCGCAGAGCGGTTTGATGCAGTTTGAGTACCTCGGTGGGTTTGGTCATCAAACCAATCTTGGTTTTTAGTCTTGACAGTTCCCAAAGAGTCGTGAGTGATTTCATATAAGACAGTAGAAAATTCCGTCCATTCTTGTTGTATTGAGGATTCACCTACTGGAGTGTTGACACATAGTTCAGTGACTTTACTTATACACGGTGGGCCAAATTTATTTGGAACCCTCTTTGGACCTGAATAACTTTTTTGGTTTTGGTCCGATTTTGATGAAATTTTAAACCCATATTAATAGAGCATATTTAAGTTAAAATGTAAAAAACTAACGGAAAAACTAAAGGGGGATCTAAGTAAGGGGCATTTTTATAAAGCCTTGCTTTCAAGGTCGTTGCAAAAGTTACCCTGTTAATATTTAAATTCAAAAAATGGTAAAAACTAGTAAGGGAGGACACATCCATAATGAATTTAATTGTAATAAGCAACGTCAAAATTTTGTTTCAAATCCTACTACAAAAATTGTTATTAATCCGTATATCGAAGATTAATTAAAATAAAAAAGTTTTATAACAGCGCTAGCAAAACACCAGCAAAATAAAAGGGTTTATTATGATATACGAAAGCAATCTGAAATTTCGATGCATTTACCTTTTGAATTAGAAAATAAATTTAATAAAAATAATATTTATATGGCCTTTCAGAATGCCTTTCATTTTGCTCCGAACGAAGTTTTTTAATACGATTTTAAGGCTAGTCTTTCCGGATACTTATTAATAGTTTTTACTATTTTTTGAATTGAAATATTAACAGGGTAACTTTTGCAACGACCTTGAAAGCAAGGCTTTATAAAAATGCCCCTTACTTAGATCCCCCTTAAGTTTTTCCGTTAGTCTTTTACATTTTAACTTAAATATGCTCTATTAATATGGGTCTCAAATTTCATCAAAATCGGACCAAAACCAAAAAAGTTATTCAAGTCCAAAAAGGGTTCCAAATAAATTTGGCCCACCGTGTATATTCAACTTGAATGGCAGTATCCTGCAGGTTCTGTATGTTGATTTTCTGTGGTAATTTATTTGGGCAACATCTATATAAGTACAGAAGTGCGTATATTTAATTTTGAGATAACTAATCTGTGATCTATCCAGCAATTTGCTCCTCTCATTACCCTTGTTAGATTTACATCGGAGATGTCTTTCTCGGACAATTATAAAATCAATTAGATGCCATACTTTGGACCTTGGGTGCATCCAGGTGGCATTGTATTCATTATTGAGTCTAAAATATGTGTTTGTAATACATAGATTGTATTGAAAATATAGAGATAAAAACCTACCTGCATTACTATTTGAACTTCCTATACCGTGTCTATCTAGTGCGCCGTCCCATGACTTGTAGTCCCCCTACGCGGGCATTGAAATCCCCCAAAAGGATGATCTCGTCCTTCTCAGGAACTTTTGTTAGTTGGTTTTCGAGGTTATTATAGAACTTATCCATGTCCTCCTCGCTGCTCTTCATTGTAGGCCTGTATACGCCAATGACAGTTAGTTATATGTCTGTCTTGTTCTAACTGCATTCTTATGATTATCCGATCTGTTATACTTACGGGAATATTGGCGAGTTTACAGGCTATGCTGTTTATAATTGCAAGACAAACTCTGTTCGATCTATTTTCTGTAGAAGGTTGTCCTTTCCATTAGAAGGTATATCCCCCAAGTACCTCGGTTAATTGTCCTTCATTTGGAAAACGTGTTGCACCCAATGCCGCGATGTCAATATTATATTTAGACAGCTCTCGCGCTACTATTCCAGTTTCTCTTTCCGGGCACTGGGTGTTTGCGTTGTCCTGCAAAGTGCGCGCATTCCATGCGCCGACTATAAGCGCTTAATTTTTATTTTCTGTGGCACTATTACTACTATTTGAAATTTTTGAGATTTCGTTTTTGCTTTTCTTCTTGTTTTCACCACGTTGATTTTGATGCATAAGCGACCGTGGTTATCACTTGTTTGAGTTGTTGAGGTATTTTTTCTTTAAGACACCTTTTCTAGATCCCTCCGCGGATTGGGGAAAGCAGTGCTTTCCTCAACAGGGCTGCTTTGTTATTAAGGGTGCTGCTCAGACAACATTCATACCCCACTTAATAGTAGAGCGACCCATCTCCCTTGACCGCCTTCGTGTAAATGGTTGCCTAGGTTAGGTTGCACCAGGAACCATCTGCCACCGCCTCCCATCCATCGCCTGAGGACTTTTATTTAAATTATGCCTAAAGATATAAATGTATAGGAAATTAATCTAGGAGGCATTTTACGTCGTAATTGAAGAATCAATGGTGCGCGAATATAAAGCATGTCCCATAAGTAACCGGACTACTTTACTACTTTAAATTATTCTTTTAATTAAAAGTATAACCACAATCGCATTAAAATAGATACCCATGGAAAAGCAAACGTTTGTTTTTGTCGAAATTTCATATTAGATTAAAGTAGTTGTTCAAGTTTAGAAATGTCACGACGTGAAAAAGAAGCACTTGCTAAACGAATTGTACAATTTTACTTAAAATAAAGGTAACCAGTGCAAAAAGAATACGTATCACCACTTTACATTGGAAGGAATTCCGAAAAATACAATATACGACGTTATACGAAGATACGAATCGAATAAAAAAAACTGATTATAGTCGATTATCAGGACGTCCCAGGTCAGTAGCTACACCAAATGTTGTTCGTCGAATCGAACAAGCTTTTTAAAAACACCCTGGCCTTTCTGCCCGCAATTTAGCAATAGTAATTTGTAATACAAGTGTTGAAAGCTTGCGTTTGCCACACGAATGTGAAGTTTGCAGCACGAACGATAGTGAGTGCTGCAGTCACATGAGAGTGGCAAATACAAGCTTTTAACACATGTATTACACACTATTTTTTCTACAACCACATTTCCATAAAAAAATTTAAATATTTCTGCAAAATCAAATCTGACATTCATCAAATGTCATTATGACATTTTGATTTCGGTGCGGCAAAATTAAACTTTGCCGCACCGAAAATCATGCATGTGCGTGCGGAAAGTAAATTTTCCGCACGCTGATTTCACTTGTTCGGCAAACACTCATTTTCAATACCCGTATCTACGGAGACGAAGTCTGAAAATCCCACTTTCCATGGTGGGAGTAGAAAAATAAAATTGGTGAACCTAAAACAATGTTATGCCGAATTAAGACCAAAGAACTGAAAATCAAAGGCCGTGCAAATAATAATAACAATAATAATAATTTTTTTTGTAAAATTACTACATCAAGTTTGATTTAGTCCGGTTACTTATGGGACATGCTTTATTTAAGTGGATAAGTAGTTGCGCTGCTATAGATCCACTCTGTCGTCCTCGTGATTTTTGATCCAGTGATGCAGGGAGCTGTTACGACTGGAGAGGCATTCGGATACAGTTTCTGGCCATATGATACTTCAGGTCTCTATTGCTGATTGTGAACTATCGCTTCCTAATATTAGTAACCATCCTAACTTTATAACTTACAGAGACTTCAGGTCAAATACCCTTTCATGTCATTTACGATATGGTGGATGTAGATGATAAAATCAATTTTTTTAACTCTAATATATTGTCCGTACTAAATGTACACGTTCGATTTACAACAGCCAGAATAACTAAGAGCAGCGGCACCCTGGATTACTGACAATGTTAAATTACTTATGTCACTTAGAGATAAAGCTAAGCAGAGATTTAAGAAAACTAAAAAACCCGCGCATTGGAACTACAATGAGATCGGAAAAAAGATGATTCTGAGCAGGCCTTGACTAGTACAACACGATTGGCAAGACTGATTTCAAAATGTGGCAGTAGGTTAGAGGTTAATAAATGTCAAATAAATTAAAACACAAAACAGTATTTATTTAGGGAACAAACTGAAAACTAAGATGAATACATGATAGAGTAGGTGTTCAAAATGTGATCCTTCCCTAGTATTACAACGATAAACTTAAATAATTCTGGAAACAAGATTGCAAAACTGACTTACATTTGAAATGTCGCTGTCACATTATAATTCATAGGCATTCTAGAACCAGTGTAGCCAATCGTGTTGTACTAGTCAAGGCCTGCTCAGAATCATTTTTTTTTGATCTCATGGTATTATAAAGCATTGCGCAATTTCACAACTAAGGCTATAGAATATGAAAAGAAGGCACTCTTTGAATTTATTTTAAAAAATAAGAGTCCCAAGGATATGTGGAAAGAATTAAAATCTTTAAATATATCTAAAATACAAATCATACGTTACCTAAGGATCTTCTTAATCCTCAGGAAATTAATAGTTTCTTTATTAACTCTATCCCTACAACTAATAATGATATCACTATGCTCTCTCAATACTATCTTAACAATAGCTTTGGTAGTAACATCATCAAACTTAAATTTAACTCTGTAAATAAAGCAACTGTCTGTTCTATTATTAATAAATTAAAAAGTAACAGCACTGGTGCAGATGGTATAAATTTACAAACTATAAAAATTTGTTGCCCATTAATAATTCCTTACATTACTCATATTATTAATTCATGTTTAGCTATGAATAAATAATATCCTACTGCTTGGAAACAGGCAGTAGATGTACAGTTGTGGACAGAAAAAAATAGGACAGTGTTTTTTTTCTAGTTTAAAACGGCCCCTGTGTTGTAATTTGATTGCAAGTCAATCTGACAAATATCATAATTATAAAGCCAAAATCAAGTAACTAAATTTTATAGAATAAAGTTTACTTGATTTTTCGAGTTGTCCTATTTTTTTCTGTCCACAACTGTACCTATTCCTAAAATTAGTAATCCTGTCGAATACAAAGACTTGGGACCTATTAGCATCATTCCTACTTTTTCTAAAATATTGGAAAAAATTATTGCTAATCAACTGAGAGAACACCTTGGAAAATACAGTATTTTACATAAGAATCAATCAGGTTTTCGACCTGAACATTGCTGTACCACAGCACTAGCACTCTAGCACATGTTTTAGATGATATCTTAACTTCTTATGATCAAGGTAAAGCATCTGCACTGGTGTTATTGGATTTTAGCAAAGCATTTGACACGATAAATCATGTACTCCTTGGTACTATTTTGCAATACGTTGAATTGTCCGAAAATTCAGTTTCACTTTTGCGAAGTTATTTAACAAATAGGACTCAGTTTGTAAAATTATCTTTTGGTTTGTCTGACTCGAACAAACATTATACGCGGCGTCCCTCAAGGCTCTATTCTTGGGCCGCTTTTATACATTATCTACACTTCCCAGTTTCATAAATGTTTAAAAACTTGTAATGTTGACATGTATGCTGATGACCTCAGTTGTATCATTCGTTTTTTGCCAGTGATCATCAACATGCTTCTTTTAGTATTAATCAAGACTTAACCAATATCTCTAATTTATCTAAGGAGCACTGCATCAAGCTCAATCCTCTTAAATCTGTAGTGCTACTCTTTGGAAACAATACAGATCTGGCAATATTAGAACACAATTTTAAATTATCTGTTGATGGTTCCGACCTACCGTTAGTTAAGGAAACTCGTAACTTAGGGCTCATCGTGGATAATAATTTTAGATTTAATTCGCATGTTACTAACTGTATCAAGAAAGCATTTATAAACCTAAAGCTCATTTATCCTCATAGACAACCTTTGTCAATTAATATGAAGTGTCTAATTTATGTGAGACTTTAATTCTATCTCAATTTGTGTACTGCTGCCAAATCTATGGTCCATCCTTGACATATAATTCAGATCAACAAGTACAAAGAGTACAGAATTCATGCTTAAGACTAATTTTTGGAATAAGAAAATATGAACATATTTTGCATAATTTCTCAAAACTGAAATGGACTTGTATGTCTAACAGAAGAAAGCTATCAAGTGCATGTTTGTACTACAAAATCATAATTTCATAAAAATCCTCTTACTTGTATCGCAATAGCTATTTATGCAACGAGTTGCAAAATGATGGACTTTTTATCACCAGGCGTGAAATTGTTTGTCGAGGCGAAGCCGAGATGAACAACACGCCATGTGATAAAAAGACATGTTTTGCAACGTGTTTCATACAAGATTTTATCCAATTCAGATAACAAAATGTAAATGCCACATCTTAAAAAAGGAGTTGGGTCATCGTGATAAAATGGGAGTGATAAAATGGGAGCATATTTTGTAACTAGTTACAAAATGAACCACTTTTCGCAACTAAAATCAATGTCGAAATGTTGACATTTCGTAACTGAATTGGATAAAATAAGATTTAGAAACGATGTTCATAATATAAATATTCGTCCAAGGGTACTATCACGCCACCACAACATAGAAAGGCCTTCTTTGAGAGGAGTTTTAGTTATCAGATTGCTAAGTTTTATAATTCTCTATTCTCAGATCTCAAACATTTATCTTTGCCTAAATTTAAAAAACCATACCAGAAACTACTCCTGACTCGACAGTTGCAGCTTCAATAAGTAACCTTTACTTCATGTTCAACCTCTAGCCACTAGCAGCCTGCATTTAAATGGGAATTCACACCATAATTCATTTGTCTTGCTCTGCTTACGTATACACCGAGAATTATATACAGGCTGGGTTTTTGAAAACGAAACAGAGCGAATAACTCCCAGGAAAATTATTTTTCCGAAAAACGCTGAGACACGTCGATTTTTGATGGAAGGGGGACATCTTTTCACATAAATTTCTTATTACAGACTTTACCCCCCTAGACAGGGGGTCAACCCCCCAAAAATATTAATAGGGAAGGAGGGTTAAGTGACACATCATTTGAAAGGTATTCTAATTCTTTACACAACCGTGTTTTATTTTTGAATTTGACCGATTAGTTTCCGAGATACAGGTTGTTAATAAAAAAACCTACTTTTTACAAATTTATTTGCAAACTTTTTTTTCTCCATCTTTTTCTGTTAATGGCACCGTCAATCGTCATAATTGTCGTTATTGGTCCGATTCTATCGAGAATAATGAGAATTATCTCGAAGACCAGTTGATATTCCAACAGGATGGAGCTCCCCCACACTACGCCCTGCCTGTTCGGCAGTACCTTGATCGTAGGTTTGCGATTCAGTGGATTGGGAGAAGAGGCGTCATAGAATGGCCTGCGCGATCGCCGGATTTGTCTCCTTTGGACTTTTTCTTGAGGGGTCACTTAATGTCCAAAATTTATTTCACTCCACCTACTTCCCTTCAAGATCTACGCCAACGCATTGTCAACGAATGCCGACAAGTTACTCTAGAAATGTTACAAAATGTGCGTGAACGCTTTTTACAAAACTTATATTATTGTATGGAGGCTGGAAGTCATCAATTTGAAAACTTAATTGGCTGACATGTAGTAATTTGTAAAAAGTAGGCTCTTTTATTTACAACCTGTATCTCCGAAACTAATCGGTCAAATTCAAAAAATAAAACACGGTTGTGTAGAGAATTAGAATACCTTTCAAATGATGTGTCACTTAACCCTCCTTCCCTATTAATATTTTTGGGGGGTTGTCCCCCCTCTCTAGGGGGGTAAAGTCTGTAATAAGAAATTTATGTGAAAAGATGTCCCCCTTCCATCAAAAATCGACGTGTCTCAGCGTTTTTCGGAAAAATAATTTTCCTGGGAGTTATTCGCTCTGTTTCGTTTTCAAAAACCCACCCTGTATATATTATGTGTTATTTTTGAACTCTATTTTTCAAGGTTTTAGTGGAAGAGCAAGCTTTTTAAGCTTGAACTGCACCTTGAGGTTTCTGCAAGCAATTTTTATTTTTCTTTTGATAATATATATTATTATTGTAATTTTGTTTGTTGGAAATGAAGGCAATATTATTATTATTATTATTTCATTTATCTTATTTCTCGACTATACATTTGTCGGTTTAACTTCCGGGACTCAACCAGAGTCCTAAGGATTTCCTCTGCTAAAGGACTTTACGCAAGATGTGTGCTGAGCCTAGTAAAGCGATCTTTTGTGCCTCAAAGACTGTCGGTTTTCCTGGGATCAAATCAAGCTGGTTCCGAATTCCCTTTCTGACAATGCCTAGAGTACCTATAACCACTGCAACGGTTCTAGCCTTGGTGTTCCACATCCGTTTAATCTCAATTTCTAGGTCTTTGTATTTTGAGATCTTTTCGGTTTCCTTGATCATGATGTTGCGATCGTCTGGTACAGCAACGTCTATAAGTAGGCAGTTCTTGTTCTTCCTGTCGTGGATCACTATATCTGGACGATTGGCCCTAATGGTACGGTCAGTTTGAATACCGTAATCCCACATGATGGTACAGTCCTGCGTGTTGATAACAGCGTCTGGGACACGTGAGTACCATTTATCGGACACTTCTACACCAACTTCTTTGCATATTTTCCAGTGCACATAACTGGCCACCCTGTTATGTCTGTGGGTGTACTCGTTTGCCGCTAAAGTGGTACATCCCGACAATATATGGCCGACTGTTTCCTCTGCTTGATGGCACATTCTGCATTTGCTGTCGACTTGCAACTTTAGAATTCTCTGCTGATGGTACCGGGTGTTCAGCGCTTGGTCTTGTGCAGCAATTAGTAAGCTCTCTGTTTCTCCTTTCAAATCAGAACTACGGAGCCAAGCTAAACTAAGTTCTTTATCAACGTATGGCTTGTTTAATTCTCTAAAGAACTGACCATGCAGGGGTTTATTTTGAGTGTACTCTAATTTTGTCATTTCCATCCTTGTTTTCAGGATATTACCGGAGTCTGTACGTCTCTGTCGGGTGTTCATATTGTCGGTGTTTTCTGATGTTGGAGCTAAGTTTTCAGGTCGATCGAACTGTTTGCGGATGTTGTCTGCTATGCTTGTTAAGGAGTTGCATCTCGCTTTACTTGCTTCGTGTGCCTTAACCATCTTCATGAATTTATCTTTACCCTGTCCAATGTATTCACTCAGTCCCACTATAGCAATGTTATACGCAGACTCCAGTTCGATAAGTCCACGTCCTCCATTGCGTCTTTTGATGTATAGTCTTTCGACGTCTGCCTTAGGGTGATGAAGACCGTGCATTGTCAGTAGTTTTCGAGTCTTTCTATCCATTTTTCTTATTTCGTCCAATCTCCAATCAACTATTCCAAAGCTGTAGGTGGGAACAGGTATGGCTAAGCTGTTGATGGCATTGATCTTGTTTTTAGAACTGAGTTTACTTCTAAGTACCAGCCGCACTCGTCTTTTATATTCTTGTGTGATTTTGACTTTCATTTGTTTGTGTTGGATTTCGTCCCTTTCATCCACTCCTAGATATTTGTATACGTCATTCTGGTCTAACTGTTTAATGATTGATCCGTTCTCGAGTTGAGTATTTCGGCTTTCCACTCTTTTGCCCTTCTTAACTGCAATAGTTGCACATTTGTCCAAGCCGAATTCCATTTTAATGTCATCACTAAATGTTTTAACGATATGTATTACTCTTCTAAGCTGTTCTTCGTTTTTAGTGAATATTTTGAGGTCATCCATATAAAATAAATGACTGACGGTATTGTTATCATCAACTGCATATCCCAGTCCTTCTGTATTGATCGTGTTTGTCAATGCTATAAGAGACATACAGAAAAGTAGAGGGGACAAGGAGTCGCCTTGGAATATGCCTCTCTTAATGGAGATCTTTCCTGTCTTTACGTTGCCATTCTGGTGAAACAAGTGCATCTCGGTGTTCCAGCCTGTCATTGACCCTTCAATGAATTTAGTTATGGTGGGATTTACACGGTATATCTTTAGCGCTTCAACAATCCACGAGTGAGGGACGCTATCAAACGCTTTTTTATAGTCAATCAATGCCATGTTTAGATTTTTCTTTCTCGTCCTTGCATTTTCAATGATCATCTTGCTGATTAGCAGTTGATCCTTGCATCCCCTTGACGCTTTTCTGCATCCTTTCTGTTCATCTGGCAGGATCGAGTTGGTTACCAAGTGATTATACAGTCTCTCAGATACTGCCGCTGTTAGAAGCTTATACATTGTCGGCAAACATGTAATTGGGCGATAGTTCTTGGGTTCTTTTGGATCCTTTCCTTTATACAGTAGTAATGTACTTCCACTAGTCAGCCAATCTGGCATCAGTTCTGGATTTTGTAGTACTTCATTCATTGCTCTTACAAGGTCTTGATGCAGAGCGTCAAAGCTTTTGATCCAAAAGTTTTGCAGGTTGTCGGGCCCAGGGGCCTTCCAGTTCTGTGAGCGCTTGATGATTCTTACGACCTCTTCGATGGTAAGATTATTCCAATTATCTGGTTTTACTCTTGAGAATTTACTTCTTTCTTTTCTTATCCAAGTATTATCTCCGTTGTGGGTGACTTCATCTTCGAAGATGCCTCGCCAGAACGTTTCAGTAGCTTCTTGTGTTGGTGCTTCTATTACAGTTGTTTGTTGGTGATTAAGCAGACGATAGAGTTTCTTCGTATCTTCACGAAACAATTTGTTCTGCAGAAACTGCTGACATCTTCCTTCATATCGCCTCAATCTTTGTGCTTTTGCTAATAATTTCATTCTGGTCTGCTGTTCTAATTCTTGAATTCTGCTGCGGTCCATTTTAGCTTTTGCAAATATTCTGTTGGCTTGTGCACGAACATGTCTACTGATGACTCCTTTTTTTATTTCACTAAATATGGAGAGGTCTTTTCGGTGTTCTTCAATTTTTCTTTTGAGTCTTATTTTCCATTTCGGTTCTTTCTCTACTTTTTTGGTGTAAGTATTCAGTTCGCCTGCGATAACAGCAGCTGCAGCATACATCAGTTCATTGATCTCCGTAAGGTTCAGAACACGTTCTTGTGCTATCCGTGCTAATGCTTTATTTGCTTCAGAGATACTTTGAGTTAGTTGTTTACTAGGCCAAACCTTCTTCGGTCTTTTACGGCCCCCACGATCACTGCACCTCATTTCAAGTAGTTTTGCTCTAATTTTGACCTCTGCATCTGAGATTGCCTGTTCTTGGCTATTATTTTCTAAGCTAATTTCAGCTTCTGGTCGGTCAGCTTCAGGAACTTCTAGCTCCTGGTATTGCATTTCAGGTTCATTTTCGTCTTCGCTCTGGTTTTCCTGTTCTACTGGTACGTCACATGGTTGATTTATATGTCTTCTTACTTCAGACCTGATGTTCTCCAACTCGATAGTGGTTAGCCATTTATTGTTCTCTATACATCGTCGTTGGGTAGCTAGCTTGTTAGCATCCATATCGGGAAAGATATTTGGATTCCTTTCTCGCCAGATTGTGTACGTGCCTCTAGTTTTTGGTGCTTCCATGTTGTTTTCAACAGCCCAGTAGTAGGCCCACATTACATCCTTATATTGTTCCACAGACCATTGTTGTCTCTTCTGCTTACTTACTCTATTGTCTGTGTTTTGAAGAGCTTTACTGGGTGGGTCAATTCGAGTTTCCTCTGTTTGATGTCCATCCAGCCTATTTTGATCAGGTTGATCGTTGTTGTAGACTGTATTGTTTTCAAGTACCTCAACCGGCGCCAGTCTGTTTAACGCACGGTGGTCAGTTGCCAGGGTGTTGCCCCCCCCAGAATCCATGGGGCAGACCGCCAAAGCGGTGCAGGATTCTGAAGCATTGCTTCTACCTGCCTGGGGTATATCTGCTTGTTTTCTTCTTGGCATATTTTACATTTCACCACATTGTAAAATGTGGGGTTTTGCATTTTATACCTACTGCCAGGTAACTCAGGGTCCGTAGGGTCGTCACTCCCCAAATAGTAGCAGTTGCTACTACCCCTTGCGGGGTTATTATTATTATTATTATTATGTTTTTTGTTTTCTTTTACTCAGCCTTTTTTTTGCTGGCACTTTCCTGTCTAGACGGGCATATTGCCAAGTCTACACATTCTCTATTTTTGGTTCAAGAAGTTTCTGGTGATGTTGCATGTATGGAGAATAACGGCTTTTTGTATTTGGGTATGTAGACGGTTTGGTAGATCTAGTTGATCTAAATGTTTAACAAATGAATGTGGGGTGATACCTGTGACTGATATTATAAATGGTGTGATATGTACTTCTTTTTGCTTCCATATGCGTTCTATTTCTATGGCCAAGGGTTATTATTATTATTATTATTATTATTATTATTATTATATCCATTAGGGACAGGTGGTCTCTCTGGGAAGCCCTCCTTCGCTCACCCCGGGGATAGGACAGAACCTAGCACCCGATCACTCACGTTAGAGGGTTCCCAGATCTCATACAGGCTCTACCAACTTCAGGTCGGGTGACTCATCATACCTGGCATCACCTGTATGGCCCTTCCACGTGCTCGCATCCCAAACCCTGGTGATGTGCGAGCACGGATTACACCACCTCGTGCGCCCTCGCAATGTGAAGGGAGCCAAGAAGAACGGCTTTTTGTATTCTGCAGGTCAGGGAGGCCGAAACTGACCTGCATTCCGGGATGATCTCAAGTTCCCGGACGAAGCTTGCCTTTATTCCGCCTAGGACCCCAATAATCAAAACGACCAACTTGACTCTATGTCCTGGATACAATTTTCCAAGTTCGGACAGGAGATCTCTATACTTCTCCCTCTTCTCGATCTCCTTAGATGTGATGTTAGGTTCTGCTGGACAAGAAAGTTCGATGACATACAAACATTTGACATCTAAGTCCAGCAGAACTATATCCGGCTTGGTTGCTTGGAGCTGTCTCGTGGTGGGAAACGAATAATTCCAGTATATACGACATCTGGTATTTTCCACCACGGACTCGATTTCAACGGGGACATACGGTATTACAGGTGCATTGTCAATACCGTAAGAGTGCCTTAGATGATAATAGAGCACTCTCAAAGCTGCATTGTGTCTTCTGATGTATAACGACACAGCGTATGAGGGGCATAATGACAATATATGCATAAGTGTCTCGGGATGGGCCTTACACGCTCTACAGGCAGTAGGAAGATGTTTCTGAAAGACGATATTACGATACACCAGCGTGTTAAGCACACCATCCTGGCATGCCAGTACAAACTCCTCAGTCTCGGACTTCAGACCGGCGGACTTTAAGAAGGCGAAGGTAAGTTCTCGAGAAAGACCCTATCGCTCCACATGACGAACGAACTGGGAGTGTATCGCCTTTCCCATATGCTCTCTCATCAGACGATCGTATTCTGCCTTCTTCGTTCTTGAGCTGACGGTTGTCACATGCTCCTCAAGATTAGGAGCATCGTCGGCTATATGCCGATCTGGTGAGAGATCTTGTAGTCCGAGCTTTTCTGCAGCCCTGCGGGACGCTTGAAAAAGGAAAGCCCCGTTCCCCGCTTGCTCATGTGACATAACAAACAACATGAGCGGATCTTTACCCCTTAACACACGGTGACATGTATCCAGGACGACACGATCGTGCAGACACTTCAGGCTTAAAAGACCCCTACCTCCAAGATGAAGTGGGAGGTAAATGCGCTGAGCGGAGGACTTCGGATGCAAACTACGATTGATGTTCATGATGTTTCTGGTTAGCGGCAATAGCGAAATGCAAAAGACAAGCGGACTCAAGGAGTCCCCTTGGAAAACACCGCGCTGGATTGTGATCCACTCCGTAGATACCACTTCTTTGCCGGATCTTATGGCAAAGTTTGTCTTCCAGAGCAGCATCAGACTTTCTACATATCTCGCTATATCAGGGTGGATGTCTCCCAACAAGCGAATGATTAACTCGTGGGATGTGGTATCAAACGCCTTCGCATAGTCCACCCAACCCATTGATAGAGTGCATCTGTAGTGAACTGCATCGCTGCATATACAGCGGTCTACTAATAAGTTGTCTTTGCAACCTGAATGGCCCCGCTTCGATCCTCGCTGTTCATATATGTTTTTCCATACGGGAGCAATGGAGCTCAGGATACGTTCGCATAACACGCTGGTGAAAATTTTATACAGTGTGTTGAGGCAGGTAATTGGCTTGTAGTTTTGGGGTCTGGACAAATCCGCCGATTTTGGGATCAACACAGTTCTGCCCTCCTCCAGCCACTCTGGGATAGTTGCGTGGCCCGAGATAAATGCAGTAAACACCCTCGCGAGATGAGGGTGCACGGACGGGAAGGATTTCCAACAGAAATTATTAATGGCGTCAATTCCTGGGGCAGAGAAATTGCGTTTTCCTCTGAGGGCGCGCCTTATCTCAATGTCCGTTATGGGAGGGCATTCTTCGGCTTGCGGAAGATGTTCATCGCAATACTGCCGGAACTGTACTAGCACGGAACTGTCTCTCACAGGGATGGCATTCTCGTAGATCCCCTTCCAGAAGGTCTCTATAACATCAGCCGAAGGTGGGTTGCGAGGAGCTTCATTTTTTGAACGGAAAAGTGAGGAAGGATTGGAGTTGAAGGTGTTATTCTCCTCAATCCACCTTACTTTGTTAACCAAGTTCCTCTTGGCGAGAGAAAAAGCTCGAACTCTATCTACTGCCTTTCGCTTCATAGGGATTATTGTAGATAGGTTGAGCGTGTGATAGTTAGCGCGAAACCTGCTAATAATGCGCTTAATTTTTGATGTAGGGCGGATAGTGCCCTTAAGAACATCCATCACACATTGTATCTTGGATGTCCATCGCCGTGCAACTGTCACCTTTTTTGTCAACTGCTATATACGCCGTTCATCCTTACGTACGTTTTGGTTGTTGTTGCGTACAGGACATAAAACAGTTGCGGCTGCGTATACAGCTCGGCTGACGTCCCACAGATCGTGGTCAGGGGCCAGATAGTCCTTCAGAATGCCATCCATCTGGGCCAGGTCTTCGGCTCTCGGTTTTACTATAAGGTAGACCTTGATATTACGGTCCTCAATATTACCTAGAACAGCTGGGAATTCGGCCAAAAGATCTATATGAGGAGTTGGAACATCTCTCACATGCTCGTTCTCGAACAGAGGTGGCTCAGTAGTTTTATTATTATTATTATTATTGCTGCACTCTAAGCATTCAACAGTGCTTTGCTGCAGCGCCATTTACGCCTACCACCCTTGCCTATCGACTGGTCTTCATGCATTAATGGCAAGACAACCACTTTTAGGTCCTCCCGTATTGATAACGTTGAGGAGCTCCCTCAACCAGGTTTTGTCTGCTGGTCAAAGCAGTTTACCAGGGCGTAGCCAATGCGTGCACTACAGCTACTTGGAGCCACTGTGAGAGAGTATGGGTGATTTTGGGACCAGTGTGACACTGTCCATCAGCACTTGTGCTGAAGTGACCGACACTGCCTGAAAGATGTTTTCTCTAAAACATCCACTACGCCCTCATTTTATTAATAAAACAGCTTCAGGCAGGCAAGCATTATGCATTTTTCAAAAATTTTCTTAATTAAAAGTAACACGATGATTCCATCTCCAATGTATTGATATGATATATTTGGGGAATATCTTAATACAGGTAGTTATCATTTAATTGGGATAATATAAAAAAAAAATAAACACTTACAAATAATGTAAATAATGTTAAATTAGTATTAATAAAATGTTAATAATTGTTAATTATAGATAGTATTGTAAATAAATAGTATAAGTTAACTTGATAAGTAATTTTTTTAAAAATAATTTGTATAGTATGTTAAAAATTTAGAAACCAAGGTGATGGGAGAAAATAATAAATAGTTGAATGTAAAAGAAAAAATGGAAATTTGAGTTTGATAAATTCAAACTAAAATTCAATTTATTTGTATTAAAACTGTAAATTTGAAAGCAAATAAAGTTATCATTTGATTACAAGTTGTATAAAGATTCGTGTTATGGTATGGGAATATGATTTGGAATTATGTAAATTTTATTTTAAAAAAATAAAATTTTGCTTGGAAGAAAGAAACAATAAATTTGGTCTTGCTGCAATTTGGAGTCAAAATAGGAGATGTGTTATTTGATCTGTCTGTAAAAGCAGGATGTGTTATTGGATAAAGAAACAAAGACAGGATTTGGAACATTTTGGAGTTAAAGCTAAAGGTGTTTTGTGCGTGTTCAAATAAAAGGTAGTTTTAAAATTATTAATTTTAAAGAAGGGTGTTTGTTTAGTAATAAGAATTGTTATTGATTATTGTTGAGGTTTTTTGGATAATTTGGGGTGTTTATTTTAAAAAATTTACTTTTTGAATTTAAAACTAAAAATCAAAATTCATAAATCGATCCCTTTTAAATGACTCTGAGTTAGGAGATATCAAAAATTTGATTATAGAGTAAATACAAACTGAGCTAGCTGGAAATATAAATAAAATTGTATGCATTCTTCTTAATTCAAATACAACGTCGAGTGTCATAACAATAATTGGCGCCCAACGTGGGGCTTCGTGGGGTTTTGATAGGACTTCGTAGGGCTACTTAGGGCTCCGAAGAGTTTATTTTGACAGTGACAGGACAATTTTGCATACATCATTCTAACAGTTATTGTTATACAGAACAATAATTGGCACCAGCAACGTGAGGTTTTGAAAGTGGTTATTCATAATTAATGAAGCTATTTTGAATTTGACATTTATAAATTAATTAATTGTCAATCCAAAGTAGAACGTCAAATTATTTTAATAATAATTGATGACAGCAAAGTGAGGCTTAATAATATTAATTTGTTATTAATAATTTTGAAGGTGTTATGAAACTTGGTAGGGTAAATATTAGTTTAATAAATTATTAACAGAGAACAGAAGTACTAAAAACTTGGTAGAGTCATTCACAGTTAAGAATAAAAGTCATTTAATAATTGAAATAATACAGATTTGAATCAATACTAAATAAAATTGTGAAAGAAAAGTATAACGAATTTAATTGTAGAAGATATTTCCAAAAATATTGAATTGTTTCATAATAAAAGTCAGTTTGAAGTTTATTAAATTTGACAAATTGATAAAATTGACAAACTTGATTGTTCATTGTTTTGTGTGAAATTTTTGCTTAAATATTCAAATAATAAAATTCAATAAAACGAGATACAGATATTTTGACAAAGTTTAGAAATTGATAATATGAGTGAGGGCAGAAGAAATTTAAGAAGTTCTAGGAAAGACAAAGAACAGGAAATGGAACAACAAGAGGAGGAAAATGAAATGGAGGTAGTTGAAGTTGAAGAAGAGCATGAAAATGCAGGTGAACAGTCAGAAGAGGAACCTCGAAGTGTTGGTGATCAATTACAAGTTCAAACTTCTCAAATTATTACAAATCCAGCTCAATTTGATGGGAATTTCATACAAATAATGATGCAACAATTTAAAGAAATCAAAGAAGATACCAAGAAACAAAATGAAAAATTAGATGAAATCAAAGAAGATACCAAGAAGCAGTTCACAGAAATGAAGGAAGATTCAAATAAGCAGTTCACAGAAATGAAGGAAGATTCAAATAAGCAGTTCACAGAAATGAAGGAAGATTCAAATAAGCAGTTCACAGAAATGAAGGAAGATTCAAATAAGCAGTTCACAGAAATGAAAGAAGATACCAACAAATTAAATGAAAAACTAGATAAGAAGCTGGAAGAAATTAAAAAACAGTTTGATGAACTAAAAGAAGGGAATAAACAATAGAAGCATGAAGTTAATAAGCAATTTAATGAATTGAAAGAAGAATTGGTGAAAAACAAACAAGAAGTACGTGAAGAGTTAAGAAAGGAAGTCGTGGAGATTGAAAAGAAGATTGTTAATGGAAAAGTCTTGATTGAAAGTCAAGTGAAAAAGGTTAGAGAAGATGTTTTGAAAAATTTAGAACAAGTACAAATTAAAACAACACAAAATACATTAGAAATAACCCAAATTCAAGATAAAATTGAAATTTCTAATAATGAAATAAAGAAAAATGAAGAACAAATATCTATCATTAAAAGAAATATAAATAATTCACCAGGAATATCTTCAGACATATTTTCACAATGACAGATTTTAATAGTATATTATTATATGAGCGATTATGACAGCCATTATTCACGAAGATGACGTTTGAGCCCACGAGCCGTCAGGCGAGTGGCACAAATCATCTGAGCGAATAATGGCCATAATCGCGAATGTAATACGATACTTTTTCTACACCTATTAAACAAATATATTAGACTCAAATTAGTCAAATTTGATAACTTTGTAAACAAGCAATATGACAACACACTTGGGCGTGTCACGCGAGTCGATTGTCAGCCGCAGAAGGAGTTGATCGCGGGCGATTTAAAATATGATTGGATTAGCGAAATATTTATGTATTTGTGATTGGCCGAAATCATAATTCACTGCAGTGAATTATGAATCCATAATTCACTGCAGTGAATTATAGGTACTATTTTTCACAAAAAAAATGCTAATAATTACAATATAATTAAATAGGTGTAGAAAAAAAAATTTAAATAATTTAGAAATTCGTTATTCATTTTGTAGCATACGTCATCCAAAAGGAAATCCAGCTGAAAGATACATAAAAGAAGTTATCAAATATCTTAGGGTAGTTACTTTTGACAAACATAATGCTTGGGTAAAATACCTTCCTAAAATAGAACAATTTATAAATGAAGTACCAAATACAGTAACGGAAATATCACCTATTACACTAATAAAAGATTTATTACCTAAACGTCCTTGGAGAACAGAACAAATTCTAACAAATATTGATAATTTATTAGAGAAAACTAAAGAGAGAATTCGAAAATCTAATCGAAAATATGAATTGAAATATAATAATTTAATTAAAAAAAGAACCCAATTTAATGTAGGAGATTTAGTTATTGTTAAAAATTTAAAAGTGGCAAATAGAGAATTAAATAAATGTGCAAAATTACAATTACCATTTATAGGACCTTTTCGTATAAATAAAGTTATATTTGAAAATTCATACGAGTTAATTGAAATTAATACACAAAAAATTAGAGGAATTTTTCATATATCAATGTTATATCGATTTGAAAATTAATAGAATCAAGGTAGAAAAATTATCTCAAATGTCAAACGTCAAATTTATTTAAAAGTCAAAATTAATAACAAATGTCAAATGTCAAATTTATTAAAAGTCAAAAATGACTTAAATGTCAATAATGGCAGATATAAAGAAAAGTCAAAATTAATTTAACCTGATTTTATACGTATGTTAAAATGACAAATAGGGTTGTTAACTTAATGAAATTAAAATTGAGAAAATGTGTTTGAAAACAAAAATTTCACAAAAACAAGGTAGGGTTTTTGATATGATATATTTGGGGAATATCTTAATACAGGTAGTTATCATTTAATTGGGATAATATAAAAAAAAATAAACACTTACAAATAATGTAAATAATGTTAAATTAGTATTAATAAAATGTTAATAATTGTTAATTATAGATAGTATTGTAAATAAATAGTATAAGTTAACTTGATAAGTAATTTTTTTAAAAATAATTTGTATAGTATGTTAAAAATTTAGAAACCAAGGTGATGGGAGAAAATAATAAATAGTTGAATGTAAAAGAAAAAATGGAAATTTGAGTTTGATAAATTCAAACTAAAATTCAATTTATTTGTATTAAAACTGTAAATTTGAAAGCAAATAAAGTTATCATTTGATTACAAGTTGTATAAAGATTCGTGTTATGGTATGGGAATATGATTTGGAATTATGTAAATTTTATTTTAAAAAAATAAAATTTTGCTTGGAAGAAAGAAACAATAAATTTGGTCTTGCTGCAATTTGGAGTCAAAATAGGAGATGTGTTATTTGATCTGTCTGTAAAAGCAGGATGTGTTATTGGATAAAGAAACAAAGACAGGATTTGGAACATTTTGGAGTTAAAGCTAAAGGTGTTTTGTGCGTGTTCAAATAAAAGGTAGTTTTAAAATTATTAATTTTAAAGAAGGGTGTTTGTTTAGTAATAAGAATTGTTATTGATTATTGTTGAGGTTTTTTGGATAATTTGGGGTGTTTATTTTAAAAAATTTACTTTTTGAATTTAAAACTAAAAATCAAAATTCATAAATCGATCCCTTTTAAATGACTCTGAGTTAGGAGATATCAAAAATTTGATTATAGAGTAAATACAAACTGAGCTAGCTGGAAATATAAATAAAATTGTATGCATTCTTCTTAATTCAAATACAACGTCGAGTGTCATAACAATATTTTTAATTTTCAAAAGAATTAAACGGGAGAAGCGTTAAATCTTCTTTTCTGTACCTAAACTCTTATGTAACTTTTAAACGCAACTTCCGAACACAACTTCCGAACACTTAAACTGTGGGACATTTGAACATCACTTCACTTTTAGTTAGTTCGCCGAAGTGCCAACCCAGATCGATGTCTAACTTAAGTCCCTTTATGCCCTCTTTCCGATTTTTAACTTCTTTTTAGGAATTCGCATGAGATTTAAAAATTGTCAAAGCATTAAATTTTCAGTTTTATCATAAAACTTTCAATATTACGCACTAGATATGTTGATAAGGTAACATAAACGAGTGAAAAGGTTAAAGTTTATTTTTATAAAAGCAAATTTATCGCCTCCCGCTTTCGTATTTTGTATTTAAGAAGACTTAACCAAATTGCGTAATAAAACAAAGCAATTTTTACACACTAAACCAGAATAAATAACTTCCAAATTATTCAATCCCAAAAGCACTCTTTATTATGCGTTGTGTGCTAGAAAATTCAAACAAGGGCTGGTAAAAATATATATCATCTGAATATGTCAGCAAAATTTCATCCTTCTGCGTTACGAACAGCACAATTGCACGATATATTCTCAATTAATTAGCATGGCCTGATGGGATTAAAATGACGGGCTGAAAACGAGCTTTATTACATTCGTTCGAAGAATTTTACTCGTTAACGGTACATAGTTCAAATTATGAAGTCATCAAATATCAAATGGGACTGTAAAAGTCTCGGATTAATTAATTCCGTCTTTCTCCTTTTCATACAATAAACTGGAAAATCATAACGTTCGCCTGACAGTCCTCCAAATTCCATTTAGACATCCCTTAATCCCTTAAGGATAAGCACCTTGTTAACCTTTAGCTGGCATAACATTAGTCTTAACTTAATAAATTTAATTAGGAAACAATTTACGCAGGTGCTACAAGTAGGCTTTAACGTCATGCTTTCAGTGAATTTAGGGATTTAAATTTTAGTTTAATACAAAAAGATTCCAATTGCAACAGGGCTTACAGTTTCGTAATTTACGAAGCAACGCGACGAAATATATGATTGATTGCCTTGGAGATTTATGGGATATTCCGAAGTAATCTCTCTTCATTTAATGAAAATTGTCATTCCTGTGGTTAAAATTAATTAGACGGAATTAAGAATGGACGTTATAATGAAATTCGGATCTCTTCTTTATCAATTTATGCACCCTTAAACTTAAACCAACCTCGATATCTTGATCATTATTTTTGTGGACTCGTTCATTTATAACTCTTAATTAAACTTGACACAATTAAAGCTCAAATTTTCCGATCTTCAGACGTTTTATCGAATTTTCGCTTTAATTTGATGAAATATCAATGACGTTAAACGTAATGATTTCTTAAGAAATTTTTATTATTTTCAAAGTATTAGATTTCAGGATTTAAACTTTGTTGATCACTTTTGCATTAAAACTCATGTTCGAGATAAATAATTCACCTTCTACATTATTAAATATTTTGGAGGCTAAATTCGTAAGGATTCAGTTTTTTAGGATTAACATTAATTCGTTAAAATGCATTATTTAAGCAAAATTTTTCTAAGTAATTTTTTACTGGTGTTGATCTACTTTGTGAAAATTAAAGGAATTTATTTGTAACCAAGAACAAAACTAAAAGTCATAGCCCGGAGCTGTAATGAAATCCACTAAGCAGCATCAAGCCAGAAACTTAACACAAGTAAAATAAACTCAAACGAATATCTTGAAATGTAATTTTCAAACCAACCACCATCACTCGTCCGTTTTATTTTCGAAGCTTGGTGAATTACTTACTTTTCAAACTGTCTAAATGCTTTCGATACCTACTGTAACAAGATGCTTCATCAGTCACGTAAAGCAGGTGCGAGATCACATGCAACATCCGCTACTAGAATTTTCTACTGCTCTCGCGAGTGATCTAGAAGCCCTTAGAGCTTACTAGATTGAAGGCTTGCCTTTATAAGGCGCAGCACTCTCTTAGCGAATTTAGTCTAATCCAGCCTACAAAAACGGTCGCCAATATGTACGTCGGAAGTTAATATAAATGTACGTGAATAGTTATAAATAAATAAACTGTACAAGTTAATTAATTAGTGTTACGGGTTAATATTAGTGTTTTGTATTAGAATTCATATTAGAGTTGTGTTTTAGTGTTAAGTTGTTATTTCGTGTTTTTTCGTTGTTCAATAATTTTAATATTTATTAATAAATGATTCACACCACGAACCGAAGTTTTAAATAAACGTTTTAAAACCGTTACACTATTTATTTATAAATTTTATATTTTACGATGGAATTTATTCTGATGTGTGTCTTCATTTTAATATTAAAAACCGATTGTTTAGATTTTATACCTTTATTTGTTCCTTTATCTGTCATAATTTTTAACACGTATTTACTTTAAATTTTAAGAATTAATTTTTTGTGGAAATTTTGTTCTCAGTAAACTCAGACTTAACAATTAAATATATTTTTAAAAGTAAATACAAGGGTTTCGTACATCTTTGTTCTTGTTGAGAAGCAAATCCTACTTAAGCCTGTAAGTAATAGTCTGATAAATTATTCATTCCCATAATCTTCTTTCTCAGAATGCACAGTAACATTGACGGAGCTTACATTTCCAAAGCAGATCAAACAAGTTTCCGGAAGGATTTTGCGATCTTCCTATAGACATTAGTTTAAACTAGTTTCGGTTAAATAAAGATCACTCCATAATACCACTAAAAAAAAGTCGTAAAGAATTGCTTTAATTTCTTGGCGGCCATCCTCGTACTTTACTTTATATTTTTTTGGGTTTAATAATAAGGGATGAAAAAAGAAATTAAATGAATATTAAAATCTAAAACGAAAAAGGTCGAATTAGTGTTCGTAAATGGTTTTAAATTCTAAAAGTAAAATTAGAAATAATTTTGTGCAAAAACGGTCTCTAAATAATTAAAAATAAGTGTAATAAATTAAATTCCAATTCATTTTTGACCCAAATATTTTGCAAAGCTAACATGTACCTCAACAAGCTTCAAACTTAATCCAAAATTCATATTGTAATTAGGTTAACAAAGCTCGTGCATTCTTACAGAAACTTTCGCTCAAGAGAATTTCAACAGAACATCAACTGCCTGCCGTATGCTAAAATTCAGTCAAGTTTGCTTACTGTATAAAGTACAGATAGAAAATCTAGCCTCTGGGCTATTTACTATCCATGTTAGCTTTGCTGGTAGATGCAGCCTTAGGACTTTTCTGAACCTGACATAAGAATATGTTGTCGTAAACTCCAACGTAGTAACTTTCTGTGTAAACGATATATGTATTTCTGTGAAATGCGAATGCGTTATTTTGAACTTCTTTTTTTTTAATGAATTGTTTGAAACTCTTACGTGAATATTATTAAAATTTCTTAAGTAACTGCTAGCTAATTGTTATTTTATGTTATTTTTTACTCATGGAAGTTTCGTCCAAGTTCGGAAGAAAAAATGTCTGGTCCATGTATGGTAACATCTTTACTAAAGACGGTAACAACTTACTTAAATTCGCCAATGTGAGAAATTACAAAGATTATTTATCATCTCTACATGTTAAATAGAATAACCTTTATTGCAGGTATGCCTTGCATTTTATTTTGTATAGAATATAAATTGTGTTACTATTATCGGTGTTGGCATTTGCCATAAATGATAACTGAGTTTAAAATTTTATGTTTGCCACAGCTAAGAAACGTTCCTGTATAAACAAATTCATGTTCAGAACAAATTTTTATTTTATTCATATTTTTATTTTGAGTGGTTTACCGTGATGTAAATGTAGATAAATATTTAAGTAGTATGCGGTGCTTCGCACTTCATTTCTTCCGTTTAGTATTTGATTGCCTTTAAAATTATTTATTAATCTTCCATTATGGCAAATGATTGCATGAAAATTGCACATATTAACATTCGGTCTTTAATACCTAAACTTAATGATGTAAAAGATTTACTTATAAGGCTTAGATTTGATATTTTAGCAGTATCTGAAACATGGCTATGCACTGATATTAGTTCAAACATGCTAACAATTGATGATTATACATTAATCCGTAAGGATCGTGGAACAAGAGGGGGTGGAGTTGCATTTTATATCAAAAATTACTTAAAGTTTTCTGTAATAAATACTAATAATAATATAGAACAATTATGGCTGCGCGTAACTATTAATTCAAAAACACTTGCCTTTGGTTGCGTATATAAAGCGCCTTGCATTAATTACAAACTATTTGTTGATGAATTAGAAAACACAATTATGTTATGCACACCCTTATCTCAGGACATTGTTTGTCTGGGTGACTGTAACATTGATTTTCTTTTGCCTGACAATCCAGCGACAGCATATTTTAACAATATGCTGGAGTGTTTTAACTTTTATCAGGTAATTAAAGCACCTACTAGGATAGGTATAAATCGGGCTTCTTTGTTAGATGTCATAATTACGTCATGTTTATCGTTAGTTGTTAAATCTGGCATTGAAAGCACCGAGTTGTCCGATCACGAGATCGTTTATTGCAACATCCCCAATTCCGCTCCCAAACTTACTCCTACTGCCAGAACTTTTAGAAACTATAAACTTTTTAACATAAATGTCTTTCGCGCAGAGTTGGAGATGCTTCCGTTGCATCAACTTTACTATATAACCGACTTGAATGACAAGGTGGCATTTCTCAATGATCAGCTTATCAATCTCTTTGATAAACATGCACCCTGGCGAACGGTTACATTTACAAAAAAACTTGCCCCTTGGCTTACAGATAACATTAAATTGCTAATGAAATTAAGAGATAAAGCAAAAAGGAAGTACATAAAAACCAAAACTCAAGGTACATGGAACTACTACAAACTTCTCCGTAATTATACTAGTTTTGCTATCAATAAAGAAAAAAAAGCTTATTTTCAATTCAAATTTAATAATAGCAACAGCAAAGAAATGTGGAAGGAACTGAAGCATTTGGGTGAGAGCAGTCGTGGTACCAGTAGTAGTACTTCATATGTTCCAGATGCAAATGATATCAATAATTATTTTATTAATAGCATACCGGATTTGCCTATTGATGAAAATATTGTAAATTCATATCTAAATAACGTACTAGTGAATACACGTTTGAAATTTAGATTGACTGATGTGGACGATGTACTTAAAATAATCAATTCATTAAAAAGTAATTCGGTAGGTCATGACGGTTTGAATGCACAGATGCTTAAGTATTGTTGTCCTTACATTGCACAATTTATTGTACGCATAATAAATACTAGTATCGCACAAAATACATTTCCCGAGTTTTGGAAGAAAGCTGTAGTAGTTCCATTGCCGAAGGTTGATAACCCAGTTGAACACAAACATTTTAGACCAATTAGTATTTTACCGGTTATGTCAAAAATACTTGAAAAAATAATCAACGCTCAATTACGTGATCACCTTCAAAATTATAAATTACTCCCTGAATGCCAATCTGGATTCCGTAAATCACATAGTTGTACAACAACGTTACTTCACATAACCGATGACATTATTTCGGCTTATGATAACAATAAACTTACCATCTTAACGTTGTTGGACTTCAGCAAAGCCTTCGACACAATGAATCATAAATTGCTTTTAGCTATCCTTCACTATATTGGATTAGGACCGGATGCCATTCTGTTAATAAAAAGCTATCTTCACAATAGGTGTCAAACTGTTAAGATAGCTAAACACATGTCAGTGCCTATGGACATTATAAGAGGTGTACCCCAGGGGTCAATTTTGGGTCCCCTGCTGTTCACTATATATACTAGCAATTTCAGCAAACATATGACCCACTGTAATATCCACATGTACGCGGATGACACCCAGGTGTACCTTTCTTTTATGCGAGATGATGTACATACTGCTATCCGTAAGATAAATAACGACCTTAACACCATTTCTCACCTCGCGGAGCAGCATGCTTTAATGTTAAATCCTGCTAAATCGTGTGCAATTCTACTCGAAAAAAGTACTGATCTTCAAGTAGACGCTATTCAAATTAATGACATTGAAATTCCATTTGTTGATAATGTTAAAAATTTAGGGTTAACTGTTGATAAAACATTCAGGTTCAAGCAGCAAGTCTGTAAAAATATCCAAAATGCTTTTTGTAATCTTAAATTGCTTTATCCGCATAGGTTCTACTTAAGTGTGAAACTAAAAACTATGTTATGTGAGGCGCTGGTTTTATCACAGTTCTCATACTGCGCGGTGGTATATGGGCCATGTCTTGATTTTGAAACTTCACAGAGAATACAGCGTGTACAAAATTCTTGTTTGCGTTTCATTTTTGGTATCCCTAAATTTTCTCATATCTCACATAAGTTAAGAGAAGTACGGTGGCTTAATATGAGCAACAGGAGGTATCTCCATTCTGCAGTTTTGTTCCATAAAATTATTGTAGAGAAACAGCCACCTTATCTATATAATAAAATAACTTTCAGAACGGATGTGCATAACATAAATTTGAGACATAGATATTTAATTACAATTCCACATCATAATTCCGCCTTGTATGAACGATCTTTTAGTTACAACATTGCCAAAATCTATAATGAGATCCCTCAAAACCTTAAAAAGTATTCCGTTTTGCAATTTAAGAAAAACCTGTTTCTGTTACTGTTTCAGCTGCAGTCATAACATCTTATATATATTTTTCTAGGTAGTAACAAATTTTGTGCAATCTAAGCAATCATCTGCCATAAATATTAATTTCTCCAGGTGCCAGTGGAAGAACAGTTCCCTACTGAACTGGCACCTCGTGGTTCTGCTTTTTATAAACTAAATTTATGTATTCACTAATATTCAATTCTTTTTTTATTGTATTGTATTTTTTTTTCTTTTAAATGTATCTTTTTTTAATGCAGAATAAATCAATATTATTATTATTATTATTTATTTTTAGTTTACAAATTTACAGAAAAAAAAGCGTCCAGTGGCATTAGAGCTTGTGAAAACTATATAAAATCACACGATCAAGTAGATATAAATGAAGATTAGAAAGAAGAAAAATAGAACTTTTCTCGTAAAATGATAACCCATCAAATAAATAGGATTTCCTAATGTTCGAGTGCCTACTTAGATCAGAATTATAGATTAATTGCCCTGAGATGGAAACATTTTACTTTTTGCGAGTAGGAGGTTGGTCGGTCGTTGCTTTTTGAAATTTTTTATGTCTCATACTGTTTTAGTGTTTTATCCTTATGTGAATCCTAGTAGGATAAAGATCTTAAGCTTAATATAAAATGCAAATGCTTCATGCAATTCTGAGCGGCTTTTCTGGCTTATGCAAAGTAACTGACGATCCACAATTTTGACTAGTTATTTTTACAAGTTACTTAGAAAACTGAACATGTTTGTACGAAAAGTGGGTTTTTGAAAATTTATAACAGAAAAAGGCGCGTTAAGCTGAATAGTGAGTTTTAAGTAGGTTATTTGTACTTTTGGCCGAATTTTGGATTATAAATTTAAAAATTGCATATGTATTTTCATTTTTTATATACAGATTGTTCTCTAAAAAAATAAATAAAAATGCATATAAGTACATAGGTGCGAAAAACTGAAAAAATAGCTCTTCTTGAATTTGTTAAATGTTATGATTAACCTTGAAGTGCTAAGAATTTATAGGCAATTTATAGTATTGAGTTCACGTCAGACGTCTTGTCCTTGAAAACTATCAAACAATATTAATTCCGCCATGAGACTTTTAATTCAATCATGCTGGTCCTAAACACGTATAATGAAGTAGGGTGGGCGCAGTTGTCTACACCACACCATAAAAAAAATAGGAATACTATACTACAGTTTCAGAGCAGTGACTTTTAGAACAAAAATAAAATATGATGCAATGTTTTCTACTGACCTGGCCAAGTTTAAGACAGATATATTAACATTGCAAATTGCAAGACATATCAGATGACCACATCAAAATATCGTAGAAGGTATGAAGCAAGTCTTAGTCTTAGTTTGAAATAAAATAAAAAATAATAAAGAAGGCTATCCATTTTTTACTTTTTACGAAACACGGTTTAAGTATTGAAAACGAAAGAACAATTACATAATGTTACAATAACGTGACAAACAATAAAAGAGAACTACACCATACTTTTTGCAGCCAGTTACATAATTCAATTTATAAAGATGAAAATAGTCCTTAGAGATTTCAGTGTAAAGGTAGGAAGCAAGGAGAAAACAATAAATCTTACCGCAGACAAACTCTAGTTATAATAATGGAATTAAATTGATAGGCTTGCAACATTAAATGTTTTAACAGTTAGAATCCTGTCTCGTGTCTCCCCACAAAGATATACATGAAATTTTCCGGATTAAAAACAATACATACTCATAGATAGAAGACACGCTACAAGCCTAATGGCAGCGGCGGCTGGTATATAAGGGCTGCCGGGCGGCAGCTCTGACCTAAATTTTACAAAAGTTGTTAGCAGTGATCAAAAATAAAAAGTAATTTCCGAAAAGCAAATTTAATTTCGTTTATGTATTAATTAAAACAGAATTAAATTATATTTTCAACTTAGACATTAATTAAATCGCTTCCGAAAAGACCGCGCACATGATTTTTCGGGCGAAGAAATTTCTAGCACGGTTTGAATTAACCGAACAACGTGCCGAAATCGGGTAGATTGTAGTTTTATAAAGCATTCGGGTTTACGCTTCCGCCGGAGCGGTCTAAACTGACCGATTGATAGTCGCGCGCGGTGGTTAGAGAGAATGTTGTTTCCAACAGTGTTATGCTCTTTGTGAGCTGTGTTTACGTATAGGTGACTGGTGATAATAATAATATACACATTTATTTAGCAGACATACAGAATTACTACATAATTATGTACATATAATTTTTTTACTTCTAATATTGCACGTAAGCAATAAATCAATGTGTTTCCGTAGTGTTTTGTTTATCGTTGTAGAATTGCCTAAATTCAATATCAATTCCGTTGAAGAACTTTTAAAAATCCCCTTTTCAAGGGTTTTGAAGAAAAACTTGAAATTTAATCATTGGGACGGCCTACGCCTAAATTAACTTTAAACCAAGGTGGACAAAGCAAAAATGGTTCTTATAAAAACCTATTTAATAGGAGTAACAATTTATGCAGATGTTTCGTGGATATGTGCTTGTGAAGCAAGAAATGCATTATTTTGTTTACCATGCTTGTAGTTTAGAGGTGAACCTTCATGGAGCTTCAAGGGCGTGATAAATTTGACGCATTTGCAGAAGTATATTAAATGACACCTGTGGAAATAAAACCTATATCATGAACGTCCTTAACCTGACAAATATCGGTAGATAGCGCTTATAGACAATCTAAGAAACATAATGAAGTAAAGAAAAATAAATATACAGGGCGATTCAAAAGTATTGCCATTAATTTTAAGGGTAGGTCAAGCATATCAAATAGAACAACTTTTCTCTATAAACCATATGTCGCAAATAAACGGTAAACTCTGAAAAAAATTAAAAAGATCAACACAATAATTGTTTGGTAGTCACTTGAATTTAAATTTATCAAACTACCTTGTTGTTGTTACTGATACAGACCAGCTGTGTACGTAAGTAGGTTAATATCAGTGCATTCTTGGCTTTCAGAGTGCATTCATCGAACGTTTTAATGGAAGGTCAACCATTTAACAACTGAATTAATTCTTCTTCTTCTTCTACCTCTGCATCGGCCAGTACCTGTTCTTTCCTCTTTGCGTTCACGGTGGATCTTGAGACATCGTGGTCCAACTGTCCATCCATCGCTTTGGAGGTCTTCCTGGCTTCTGAATCTCGGCTTGCCGTCCCTCACTATCTTGGCTAGTTTATTGTTCTCCATCCTCGATACTTGTGCGTTCCACTCCGTCTTCTCTGTCGGGCCCACCTGACGACGTCCGACATATTACATATCTGTTTGATCTGGGTATTAGAGATCCTAAACCACAGTGTGTATCCCGCAATGGTTCGGAGGGTGCGCATTTTCGTGTTCCGAGGATTGGTTTAGTTTTGCTAGTGTCTGCGCGGGTTTCGACCCCGTATGTTAGAATAGGGCGCACACAGGTTTTATAGATCTTTGTTTTTGACTCCCGTTTCATATGTTTGTTGGTCCATGTGATGTCTTTCAGGCAGCCGGATATCCTTCCTGCTTTATTGGCTTGTACCTGTACCTTGCTTATCCTGTTTTGATCAGCGGATATTTCCGTACCGAGGTATTTAAAAGACATAACCTGCTCCACAATAGCATCGTCCACTGCTAACTTGCATCTGATTGTCTGCTTCGCAATCACCACAGATTATGTCTTGGGAACCGAGACGCTCACGTTGTGGCTGTCTGATGTAGCTGGTGCAGGAGTCGCTGTAGCTCGCCCCCGTTTTTTGATATCAGTACAGCATCGTCAGCATAACATAGTATGCTGACCTCTCCTTTATTTGTCCTGAATCCGTGCCCCGCTTTCTTCACATCTTGGATCATCTTGCCCATCAGTAGGTTGAAGATCAGGGGGCTGAGCGAGCCGCCTTGTCTTATCCCGGTAAATATTGGTATCTCGTCGGTGATCTCGCCGTTGACCAGTATGTGTGTGGTCGTGTCGCAGTTTAGAGCCTCTACGACGCTGACAATTTCTTCAGGTACGTCCGTTAACCTTACTCTATCAAAAGCTTTAGTGAGGTCCACGAAACACAAAAATGCTGGATTGTCGTATTCGCACCCAGGTCTCTTTAGTAGTGATTTGCGATTGTGAGCACTCGTTAATTTCCCGTTTCCACTGTTGCAGCATCTTCCAGATCTTCTTTTGTGCACCGTACATATCAACATATCGTGTTCCATGTTCTAGGTGTTGATGTTATTACTACTTAATTTTGTTTTGTTTGTGTTGTGTGTGTGTATTTGTGTTTGTGTAGGAGTTCATGGAGTAACGTTTGAACATTTTCTGTAAGTCATGTTTCTCTTTCTTTACAACAATTTTTTCTATATCACTTTTTAAACATGCCAATAATTGTTTATTGCCAGTCTCAAGCCTGAGCAAATAGGAAAGTGAAACCTGTAAATTACATAATTGTGTGATGTTTCATTTATTTTTGCAAGGTCAAATTTCTATTAAATGCATATTAGCCAGCGGTTCTCAAAAGTATATAACAAAATTTAAAATAAACAAAAATAGCGATAAGCTTTAAATTTTTGCTGTAATGTACAGGGTGGCCCATTTTCGATGTTTTTAAATGGGAAGTACCCTTAATATCGGAGATAGGCAAAAACTGATGTCGGAGTCCAGGGCTCTTTTTTGATGCAGGTTCAGTTCCCGAAAACAAAATTTCGCTATCTTTTGTTATTTTTTAGTTATAGCCCAAAATTCAAAATTTGGCCATATCGAAAACTTCAAATAACTCTCTTGGTTTTGAAGATATCGAAAAACGGCAAAAACATTCTACAGGCACTTTTTCAAGTAGAATACGATAGTCAATTCAGATATCTTCTAATTTTCATTTTTTAAGAATTATGACATAAAGTTGGTATTTTTTAAATATAAGTCGTAGTTGGCCATGATACCATTAAATTGCATATTTTCTCTGCTTTCCGAAAATATATAGTTTATAGGGGTTAACTGCAGTAACAATACCTTTTTGAACAAAATCAGATTATATTGTGATGTTGTTAGCAATTAGTAGGCCATGGTTCATGATAGCAAAACAAAAAGTAGCAGAGTGGTTGCATGTGACGTCACTAGGTCATCAGCTGAACTCTTGTAGGGTAAACAAAAGGGTAGATTTGTATGCATCGGTATACTAATTTTACCAAAAAGGAAATATTACATATTACAATATCAAACCGAATAAAGATGTGTTTAACCAGATGAGGGATGGTTTAACCTACATAATTTTGAAATTTTCAGTTACTTAAAATTTTCCCCACGGTCAGTTGATACGAACGTAATTGAAAATTTTATCGTAAATTAAAAAGAGTATTAGGGAACGTGATATTTCCCAGAGAAAGCAGTTAGAGAAAAGCTCTGGAAAACAAGAAACTAAAAATTTTGCCAGGTTATACGTAGAAACTTGTAAAATCTCCATATGTCAAGATAATTAAAAGCTGTTAAAGATAACGCGAGATTTTCTACAAAATATTAAAGTAATTATTTAGTTTTGTTAAATTACAAAACTGTCGTTCATTTTCAATCGGGCGCGTTATTGTGTGCCTGGTGACATCACATGCACCCGCTCTATTAGCCTTTGTTTATTGCTGTCATTAACCATGGCTCACTAATTGCTAACAACATCATATAATCCGATTTTGTTCAAAAAAGGCATTGTTACTACATTTAAACCCTATAAACTATATATTTTCGGAAAGCAGAAAAAATATGCAATTTAATGGTATCATGGCCAACTACGACTTATATTTAAAAAATGCCAACTTTATGTCATAACTCTTAAAACATGAAAATTAGAAGATATCTGGATTGACTATCGTATTCTACTTGAAAAAGTGCCTATAGAATGTTTTTACCGTTTTTGGATATCTTCAAAACCAAGACAGTTATTTGAAGTTTTCGATATGGCCAAATTATGAATTTTGGGCTATAACTAAAAAATAACAAAAGATAGCGGAATTTTGTTTTCGGGACTTGAACTTGCATCAAAAAAGGGCCCTGGACTCCGACATCAGTTTTTGCCTATCCCCGATATTAAGGGTACTTCCCATTTAAAAACATCGAAAATGGGCCACCCTGTACTTCTATTAAGGTCAGCATGTACTCAATACTTTTGAATCACCCTGTATTTTGTCAAAGTTATTGATTGTATACAATTTTGTGGGGCATTTGATTCAAAATGATTGGGTTCAAAATATTAAAAAACAAGTAACAAACAAATAAATAACTATTACTATACAAGACGATAAAATGGTATTTTATCTTCGAGGGCGTATTATAGCGTCGAGACACCAGTCGAGACGCTAATTACGCTCGAGAAGATAATTAAATTTTATCCTCGTGTATAATACTCTAGTTTTTTCTATAGCATTTATTTTAAAGGAAAAAAATTATAAAATAAATTTTATTTGACATTTAATTGACGTGTAAAAAATTATAAATCGAGTTACGTTTTAAAATGTCATATGTCATTAGTATAGGCGTACAGTCGTTAAAGTAGTACTTTATCTACCCTTGCTGTTAAAGCAGTACTTTATCTACCCTTGCCGTTAAAGTGCTACTTTATCTACTCAAATTAATAGATAAAATAGCACTTTAGCTGTTGCTATAGAAAAAATAACTATTATTTTTACATGTGTAACACTTTTTCAATAACGTCAACATGTGACATTACGGTATCAGAGCCGGGTAGTGTTGCTTGGTTACCCTTACGGGCTCTGATTGGGTGCATAAAATAACAGTCCGGTAAGTGTTGCTTGGTTACACTTTCCGGCTCTAATACCGTAATAGTTCACTTTCTATACTCAAAATGGCGCCGGGAAACTGAATTTACCGGACAGTATTAAATAGACAACAGTTAAATCAAATACAAATATTCATAAATAAATGCCTTAGAATAAGAATGAAAATGTATTGGTCAAATATACGAGTAGTTTCAACTACAGAGTTATGGGATATTATTAGTCAAGAACCAATCGCTGTAACCATAACGAGATACCGTTGGAAATAGATTAGTCCTACACTAAAGTTCAGATATACAGATATAACCCCGAAAGCTCTTGAGTATAATGTTAAAGGAAGAAGAAAATGGGAAAGGCCAGCTTTAATTTGGAGAAAAAATATACTTAGGGAATATAATGCAAAGAATAGCTTATGGCCCTATGGACCCAAGTGAAAGAAATAAATTCGAAGACTTCTACGGTCAATGTCAGTGCTAATAAAAGAATTTTTCCGGGTTGAAACCGTGTTATTGTTAAGAAAGAAGAACTTGACGTTTCGCTCACTTATTTGAAGGGTTTCATCAGGAGAAAAAGGGTGACACTAAAAGAGCACGGTAACTCAACATGTGAACCACGCCAGAGGCGAAACTCTTTTACCAAGAGGATGGATGGCACAGTAACTCAACTTGTATAACAAGCCAGAGGTGAAATCCTTCTGAAGGAAAGCAAAAGAAAGTAACGAATTTTACTATTTAGCTGTAATCGGTCAAGCGTATCAGGCGATGACGATTGGTCAGGAGTGGAGGAGGTGGAGCGATGACAGACTTCCATATAGCTGATAGATGATAACCAGTGTCGCAATTCAAGTTGTTAGAGGCCTTGTGAAGTGCTTAGATTTAATTAGTTAATATTTAGTAGTTTAAGCAGTTTATTGTAACAATTGGTATGTAGAGCAAAACTGGAGCGTTGCGTACTTAACCACATAAGCAATAATTATTGCAACGTCTTGTTTATTGGAAAAGTACGGAACGTTACCAAAAAGGATACATTCCTATTCCTACTCAAGTCGAGTTAACAAGTTCGTTAATTAAATTAAATATACATTAATTTTAACAACAAGATGTTTTAATTTTACCAACCACCAACAGTAAGAGGAAGGTTTATCACATGGCGACCCTGCCAGTGGCTGGCTTTACTCGTTTTTGTGACGAAGTTTTTGCCACGCCCGACCTTTAAAGAAAATTTTGGGGTACAAGTCCAACCATTGAAATGAAAAATTAGAAGCAAAATGGGGACTACGCAGTCGAAGGAAGATTATCGCAGGTTTTTGCGAGGTCCACGTTTGAAATTTGAGATCCACGTCATCACGGCCCGCCCGAACCAAACAACAAAAATTTAAAAGAGTTACAAAATCGGGAACCCGCTAAAGTTTTTCACATGCATCATCGTGGATATAACCGCGGATATCACAATTCAAATTCACGAGGTAGGTTTTCCTATAATAAGAATAAAAATTTTTCAAATAAAAACAAAAATACTCAGGGAAATTTTGGAAATAATTCAGCTGATCGATATCGCAATAAGTTTAGTTCTTTTAGAGGTAGATTTAATAATTTCAGAGGAAATTTTAATCAAAACCGAGACAATACTTCTCGGGTAAATTTAATGCAAGCAGGTGAAGGTCACTCATCTCAGGTTTCACAACAAACGTCGCAATCAACAATTGCTGACAAATATTTTTTCGAGGATAATGACTCAGAAATAGCGAAGCCTGTAATTTTAAATGTAGATGGTTTAAATTTTATTCGAATGAAGTATAATATGAATGACATTTTATTTTTAGTAGATACAGGAGCTTCGGTAAGTGTTATGTTTTCATTTTATGTAGCCAAAAATGAAAAAATTGATTCATCTATACGTATTAAGGTTAATGGCATTTCAGGTTCAGTTTTTACAAAAGGTTCAGCAAATATTTCATTAAAAATATAAGATGTAAACGTTAGTCACAAGTTTTTAATACTTGAGAATTTTCAAAGCGGAATTCATGGAGTCATAGGTTCAGATTTTTTGCAAAAGTATTGTGCACAAATAGATTTCAAAAATTTTACCTTGTCTCTTTTAATTAGTAATTGTAATGTAGTAATACCAATGGAATCTAAATATGATTATTCAGTAAATATTCCCGCACGTTGCGAAACTATAAAATATTGTTGGACTGATATTAATGAAGATTGTGTAATCTTACCGGACGAATTATGCCACGGTGTTTTCACTGCAGGTATGATCGTTCGCCCAACTAGTAATATGATTCCTGTGAGAATTTTAAACGTTACGGATAAGGATATAAATTTAAACAATTTTCAGCCAAAAGTAGTTAAATTAAGTGAATATGAAATGTGTTATTTTAACACCCCTACGGTTCGTCTGTTGACAGAGTTTCCAAATTATTAGATTTAATCAACACTGATTCATTAAGTACAGAAGAGCGCTATGCTATTCAAAAAGTTTGTGCAAAATATGTTGACGTATTTCATTTTGAGGGTGATCCTTTGACAGTAACTAATATTTACAAACAAAAATTGCATTTACAAAAATCAGCTCGCCCAGCGTACGTTAAACCTTATCGGTTACCACAAGCTCAAAAACAAGAAATACACAAACAAATTGATTCAATGTTAGAGAGTGGTATAATCGAAGAAACAAAATCCGAATGGTCAGCACCCTTACTAATTGTTCCAAAAAAGAAAGACCAGAATGGTGTTCAAAAATGGCGCGTAGTAATAGATTATAGACTATTAAATAAACGTATCGAAGATGATAAATTCCCGTTACCCTGTATTACTGAAATTCTAGATTCATTATCTGGAGCAGTTTATTTTTCCCACTTAGATTTATCTCAGGGTTACTATCAAATTGAACTAGATGCTAATTCTAGGAGATATACGGCTTTTACCACAGATAGAGGTCAATATCAAATGAAACGACTTCCTATGGGCTTAAAAATTAGTCCTAGTGCATTCTCTCGTGCTATGACAATTGCAATGTCAGGTTTAAATTATGAAAGTTGCTTTATTTATTTGGACGATTTAATTGTTTTTGGAAATAATTTAACCAACCATAATCAAAATCTTACAAAAGTTTTACAGAGATTACGAGACGTTAATTTAAAATTAAATCCACATAAATGTGAATTTTTAAGGAAGGAAATTGCATATTTAGGTCATATAATTTCGAATAATGGCGTTTCTCCCGATCCAGAAAAAATTAAGGCAATTCAAAATTATCCAATTCCCAAAGATGCTAATCAAACCAAACGTTTTGTAGCTTTTGCAAATTATTACAGACGTTACATTCCAAATTTTGCCCACATTGCTTCACCATTAAACGCATTACAAAGAAAAGGTGTATCATTTTTGTGGGACACTACATGTCAAAATTCATTTGAAACTTTAAAGTCGGCATTAATAAACCCGCCAATTTTGCAATATCCAAATTTCTCCGACGATAATGGTTTTATTTTAAAAACAGATGCATCAGGGGTGGCGATTGGAGCTATACTTTTAAATAGCGACGATAAACCTATAGCATATGCAAGTAGATCTTTAAATAAAGCAGAACGGCGTTATTGTACAATAGAAAAAGAGTTAGTTGCCATTGTTTGGGCAGTAAAACATTTTAGACCTTATTTGTATGGCCGGAAATTTACAATTTATACAGACCACCGACCATTAATTTATTTATTTGGCATGACAAATCCCTCCAGTAGACTAACAAAATTTAGGTTAGTACTTGAAGAATATGATTTCACAATTAAATATATAAAAGGAAAAAACAATGTAGCGGCAGATGCTTTATCACGAATTGAAATTTCTGTAGACGAACTTAAAAGTATGACTAATATTATAGATACTGTAGTTTATGCAATAACAAGAGCAACAAGTAGAAACTTAACTCAAGATGAAAGTGAGGATGTTGAGACAAATCGAGAGAATCGGACTGATCACCCGGGACTGGTTGAGTTGTTGAAATTGCCTCAAGATTCATTTGAATTAAGACTTATTACTGAACATGAGTTTCAAAAAATTTTAGTACACGAAGTACAGCGCCACCAAGCAAACAAATCCATCGGAAAATATGCCAACTAATTTTAAAAATTCGTGGCGGTAAAAGTTTAAGCCAATACCTACAACTCCTGCCGGCGTTGTACCTTCCGTGTCAAAAGTGAAAGTAGCTAACAAATTGACAGTTATCGCGTGTTTGTGTTTCTTAATTTTCTCTGCTTTCGTTCCTCTTTATAAAAAAAATCAGTCTTTTTAAGATTATTTTTGTTCGACTTATTCCTAATAAGGTAGGCATATATTTTATAGATAATTTAAAGTATTTTTAAAATGAAATTTTCGCATAACCTCAATTGCTATTTATGTATTTATTTATAGAATCCATTTCTTCTAATCGCTTTTATCGCTATGGCAAGTAAAGGGAAAAAACTGTTCATTCCGAAGCCAGAAATATAGTAGACAAAATTTATCTAAAATAAAAATAAAATTTCCTTATTTATTTCCTTCTCAAATCTAATTCTGGTACTTGTCTACTAAATTTTCTTTTAACAGTTTTAACAAATTTATATAAGAACGTAGGTACATAATAAAAATTAATAAACTTGCAAATACACAATGTTACACGTTTAAATTTACCGCCAAAGTACTATTGACACTGAGTGTACCTCTAAAATACAGCGACACCACACCACGCCAACTTGACAGACTTGTTTGATTGGTGGCGCTGTATGTGATTATTCTAACGAGCGGTTAATATGTAACTTAAGTTTGCAAACAATTCATTTAAAACAGGAACCTCGATCAACGTACTTTTCACTACGTGAAACGTTGAGAGACCTGAAGTATTTATGTAAGGAATATAACATTCCAGAACTAATAATTATTAAAACTGAGAAAGGCGCGTCATCATTGTTGAATCAACTATTAAAGGATCCTAATGAAGTAAAAAGTGCAGGTATAAAAATATCTGTTATACCGAGTGTACAAAAAATTATTGACTTAGAAACTCGACAATTAATTTTAAATGATTTTCATTTATTACCCACAGGAGGTCATGCAGGAGTTAATCGCATGTACAATAATATCAAAAAATATTATTTCTGGTCAGGTTTACGAAACGATGTAATGAAATTTATAAAACGTTGTGATGATTGTCAAAGATACAAACACTCCAAACCGAACATTGAACCAATGTCTATAACAACAACCCCCTCCCATGCTTTTCAGAGGATTTCTCTAGATATTGTCGGTCCGTTACCGGAAAATTTAGATGAAAATCGCTATATTTTAACTTTGCAGTGTGATCTTAGTAAATTTGTTGAATGTTACCCATTGCCTAACAAAGAAGCTACAACTGTTGCTAGAGCTTTTGTAGATAACTTTATTTTGCGTTATGGAATTCCAGAAGAAATTATTACAGACCAAGGTACTGAATTTTTAGCTTCAATTTTTGTAGAAACTTGTAAAATTTTAAAAATTAATAAATTACACTCTACAGCCTATCATCATCGAACTTTAGGTTCTCTTGAAAATTCGCATAAAAATTTAGGTGCTTATTTACGAATTCAGATTTCCAAGTATCCAGGTAATTGGAGTACATGGATTTCATTTTGGAGTTTTGCTTATAACACTACAGTTCACACCGAAACACAATATACACCTTACGAATTAGTTTTTGGAAAATTGTGTAAATTACCTTCAAATGTTTCAAATCGGTTAGAACCGTTATATAATTTTGATAATTATCCTTTGGAATTAAAATAACGTCTACAACAAGCATGTCACGACGCAAAAAATAATTTACTTATATCTAAAACTAAAAGAAAAGATAGATATGACATTAAAAGTAATATTGTAAATTATAATATAGGAGATAAGATTTTATTGAAAAATGAACTAGGGAATAAAATGGAACCTTTATTTAAGGGACCATATGAAATTCTAGAAGTTAAGTCACCAAATGTTGTAATTAAGGTAGATAATAAGTTAATACAAGTACATAAAAATAGGGTTAAGTTGTATACTTCTTGAAATGTTTAATAAAAAAAATTATTTTTTTCTCTGTGCGCGCAGTTAAAAAGGCATAAAAAACAATTTTTTTTCTTCCCCGAGGGAGATGTGAAGTGCTTAGATTTAATTAGTTAATATTTAGTAGTTTAAGCAGTTTATTGTAACAATTGGTATGTAGAGCAAAACTGGAGCGTTGCGTACTTAACCACATAAGCAATAATTATTGCAACGTCTTGTTTATTGGAAAAGTACGGAACGTTACCAAAAAGGATACATTCCTATTCCTACTCAAGTCGAGTTAACAAGTTCGTTAATTAAATTAAATATACATTAATTTTAACAACAAGATGTTTTAATTTTACCAACCACCAACAGTAAGAGGAAGGTTTATCACAGCCTTGATAATTTCAATAGCTTCACGGATTTGCCTGTTGAAGAAAATGAGGAGAATTGGCAATGATCGATTACTTTTCAAAGATTTTATGGTCAGTGTCGTGATGGTGTTAAGCAACAGCCTAGTGTGAAAGAAGACATACTTTCGAGCAACGTTTGTGTTAACAGATATGCGTGTCCTGAGCGACCGGTTTCTTCTATGTAGCTACACTAAACTACAGAGTCCAGTTAGTGCGACCGGCTAGTGCGGTTGTGCCAGTTAACTGTACGTATTAATTTGCTTTTATTTGCTTTTATTAACCATATATTCGCTGTACCCGGTGTGATAATAATTGTTCTAAACGTCTGGCCCCTCGCGGGACCTCAACAGCCACATGGCGAACAATAACCCTAGTACGTCAACAAAAAGAAAATTATCAGCAGTAAATGAACACCATCAAAAATATATCTGTTCGGACCTTGCTCCGCTGTCCAAAAACAGATATTACTTACCTGAAAGTTTAGAAAACCAGTTAACTGAAGAAACACAAAATCAATCACAACAACAAAAAATTCCACCCATATTCTTACATGAAGTGAACAATTATCAAGCAATAGTCAATGATATCAAAGCTTTAACTACTAGTGAATTCACTACACAGCACAGAACCGACGGACTAAAAATAAATTTAACCTCGGCTGAAGATTACCGCAACTTATCAAAATATTACACAGAAAACAATCTCCCATTCCATACATATCATAACCCGGAGCAGGAAACTCTAAATGTAATACTACGGAACGTGCCAACATCTCTTCAGGTACAAGAAATTTACAATGAACTTATTAAAAGTTATCCCATCCAAACAGTGACTAGGTTACTAAATAAAGACAAAGCTCCTATGCCTCTCTGCGCGGTGCAGTTAACAAAAAACGATAAAACAAACGATATTTTTAAATTGAATAAATTGTTTTATTCTATAATCAATGTTGAACCTAGACGTAAACCTAAAACCATTCCTCAGTGTACACGCTGCCAACGGTACGGGCACACAAAAAATTACTGTCGTCTCCAACCTCGATGCGTTAAATGCAACGGTGACCATATTTACACAAGCTGCACAAAACTATCGAATGTCAAACCTACTTGTGTTAATTGCGGTGATTCTCATTCTGCGAATTATAAGGGATGTTCCTATTATCAAACAATAAAAAGCAGAAATAATTTTTACAACAGCAGTCGACTTCATTCATCGCAGCAATCGCACAGAATATCTCCAACGACCCCTAACCAACCCAGAACTTCTAACTCATACGAGTCCTACGCTCACGCAACTACAAATAACTTAAACAAGCCTAGCATCAACATTCCAAGATCCCACATTAATCAAAATCTGAGTGATAATTCATTTATTAATACGATCCTGAACCAAATATTGGAATCTATAAAACCTTTCATCACAGAACTAATCACAAACGTCATTGCAGGATATTTTAATGTCAACAATGGCAAATAATGCTCAAAAATTAATTCACAAGTTAACCCTCTTAAACTTTAATGCAAATGGCATCAAGAGACAACAAAATCAATTCAGCTTATTTCTCGTAAGACACGATATCGACGTAGCATGCGTGAGCGAAACGCATCTGATTAACAGTGAACCGCTGAGAATTAGCGGATTTCAAATTTATAGAAATGATAGGGATACTCATCACGCATCCGGTGGTGTCGCTATAATAATCAAAAGAAGAATTAAGCATCACTTAACAACATTGCCAAACCTAACATCAATTGAAGCAATAGCCGTGAAGGTAGAGTTGGAAAACGGTACTGACCTAACTATTATCTCTGGCTATAAACCTCCACATTTCCCGCTAAATAACAATGACTTAGCTTCTCTGTTTACAAGTAATCACCCAACGCTTCTGTTAGGAGACCTAAACAGTAAACACAAAAATTGGGGTTGCATATCCAATAATCCCAATGGAATAAAGCTGCACACTATCACTGCAAGACTAGGAATTCATGTAGCGGCCCCCACAGAGCACACCCATGTACCTTATAGGACTAATCAGCAATCTGACATTTTAGACATTGCTCTACTTAAAAATGTCACTATACCCTTGCAACAAAGTGTAGTCTGCGAACTCGAATCAGATCATCTTCCAGTCATTGTTTCTTCTAATACTACAACTATCCCTAAAGAACCGGTTCCAAGATTAATAAACGGTATGGTTAACTGGGAGTACTTTCAAGAGAGGTTAGATCAAGAATTAATTATCGACAAAATAGAAACAAACAATGATAATAGTATTAACACTTTCACCGATTTACTAATTACTACGACGAGAGCGGCCACTGTATCCAATACAAACAAATTTCAGCGATCATCTTTTAATCCGCCTGCATATATTCTAAACTTGATAAGAGAAAAAATAAAGTAAGGGGGCTCTGGAACAGAACAAGAGAACGACAGTATAAACAAATCCTAAATCGTCTTACGCACCAGGTTAAAAAAGAGCTCGATAACTTTCGAATTGCGTCTTATCAACACTACATCTCTGAAATAAACCCTAATGACAATTCATTGTGGACTCCTACTAAGAGAATCTTAAGAAAACACGAAGAAATTCACACCTTAACGCACAATGGAGATAACATCGAAAGCGATGAAGAAAAATGTAACTTGTTTGCGCAGCACTTGGAAGAGGTCTTTAAGCCCAATCCCTCTCAAGGTCAATATGAACAACAGCAAAAAAATTTAGAATCTACAACGAGACATGATATTCCAAAGACTTCCAGAGAGGTAAGTCCAACTTCTCCTAGAGAAATTCAAACCATCATCAATAAACTACCGCTCAAAAAATCTCCTGGTTATGACCTAATACCCAATGTCGTACTCAAGAATTTAACTCGTAAAGCCACAGCCTTCCTGGCTAGTTTATTCAACGCCTGTTTGAGAAATGGATACTTTCCGAATAACTGGAAACAAGCAGAAATTATCGTATTTCCTAAACCCAAGAAAGACAAAAAGATAGTTACAAATTATCGACCAATAAGCCTGCTCCCAACATTATCAAAATTATTTGAAAAAATCATCTATCGACGCCTGAGTGACATATTAGATGCCAGGGCCATTATCCCTGTAACTCAATACGGATTTCGCAGTAACCATTCAACGACCCATCAATTACTACGAATCACTAATACCATAACAAACGGATTCGAAACGAAGAAGCACACAGTAATAGCCTTTTTCGATATTTCTCAAGCGTTTGATAAAGTGTGGACAGAAGGTCTTATCTACAAACTTCTTCAAATCAACCCACCCACCTATCTGACTTGAGTGATTGCATCGTTTCTGACAGACAGAACATTTAAAGTAAGGGTGAACTCACAATATTCAAGCTTAATGAAAATTATAGCAGGGGTCCCACAGGGCTCGATACTCGGACCAGTTTTATATAATGTGTATACCCATGACATACCCCACTTCAATAATGTCGAAGTTGCTATGTATGCGGACGACACTGCGCTTATCTCTCAGAATTTAGATATTCAACAAGCAACTGATGAACTCCAACTTGCTATTGATTCATATTGTCAGTGGTGTGATGTATGGAAAATACAACTTAACACATCAAAGTGCCAAGTCAAAATTTTTACGCTAAGACGTCCGTCCAACCCGGCTGAGATACAAGTGAACGCAACTGCAGTACCTTGGGATGCGAACGACAACGCAGTAAAGTATCTAGGAATGTATCTAGATCGAAAACTCACATGGGGTATCCATATAAACAAAAAACTTTCGGAATGCTACACCAGGTTGAGTCTTCTTTACCCTCTAATAAACCGGAAATCTAAACTAAAAATTACGTGTTCCATATTGCTATATAAATCTCTAATACGCCCCATCATCATGTATGGCTCCGTCATCTGGGGAACCGCAAGCAAAACCCACATAAGAAAAATTCAAGTGATGCAGAATAAGATACTGCGTATTATTTGCAACGCCAGCTGGTTTGTGCAGAACGACCAACTACACACAGAATTAAAAATGTCTAGCATTGAGGAGCTCGTAAGGCTAACAGCATCAAACTTCTTTGATAATGTTCACAAATGCCCTAGTGCAATCTTCCACCAACTCGACACTCCGCCCCCCATACGAAGACTTAAAAGACGTGCACCCATAGACTTAATTTTTGCCAGTGATAATTCTTTGGAAAGTGATTAGATTATTTTTATTGTTATTATGAAAAGTGTAATCGATAATTTATGTTATTGGAGTATTAACCTCCTAACGTCATTTATGTAACTGCTATTAAGTAATTATTGTTATAACTACCATGTATAGCATTTGTGTGCTGAGCTGGTAAATACACTATAAAAAAAAAAAAAAAAAAAAAAAAAAAAAACTAAACTACAAGAACAAGGGATACTGTAGACGCCTCTTGATGACAGGGGTTGAAATTTATCTTTTACCGAAAGTAGTATCTGTGACACTTTTGGAGGGCGTTTCAAGATGGTTTTGATGTTATGAATCCTACCTATGCGATCAGTAACTTGGCAAATGTAGGGCACGAAGGCAGTAGTCTGGACATACAAGTGTTCTGAGAACTTCCAGTGTGGGAGGAGTGTAATTGTTTTTCGATGACCTTCCTAACGTCCCTTTTGTTGTTCCCATTCTTGACGAGACTGCCTTGAATATGGGCTAACTCGACATGAAGACCGTGATAATACGATGAACAAGAGAATTGAATACGGAGAGTTTTTGTGCTGGGTGATGATGTGAATTGGCTTGAAGACAACTATTCGCGTGTGTAGATTTACGATACACTGAGTGTGCAAGATGAACACATCGGGGACATCGAGGAAAGGGAGAGAACCGTTTGATTTTATTTCCATAGGGGACTTGATATTAGGGGGTTGATTTTTGAGATGTCATAGGGATGAAGCAAGCGTATGTCTTCTATGGTGCCAGATAATAAAAGTATTATCTGCAGAACGGAACTAGACTTTGGGTTTAAAATCAAATGATTCCAAGGCGATTGCCTCAAAGCATTCCATAAAGATGTTTGCATCCATCGGACAAAGGGGAGATCCCATAGCAGCGCCTGCCACTTGCTTCTAGAATTGGTTGTTAAAAAGGAAATATGTGGACGTAGTTTGTTTTTAACAGCTCAGTACTTAGATTTCAAATAAGAAAGGATGCTGATCATAGTTTTTTAGACAGATATTCTATATGCCATTTCGAGTTTAAAGAGTCATCAAATTCAAACTCTAACAGTTTAACAGAATTTAGTCAATGAAGAAAACGGCAAGGTTTTGAATCTGTTCATGTTAAGTATAATAAAGTTACTACTAAACCAATTTGTTTGCTATGGGTGGGGAGAGGTGGGTAGGGGGTAAAATGCGTTTTTTTTAGTTTTTTGAAAATATCTCAAAAAGTATGAGGTCTATCGTAAACATCATTATATAAAAAATTAAAGTACATTTAATTCTGCATAAAACTGGTCTAATGCATTTGTTTGCTAAAGTCGATGGTTGCTGAGATATGGAAGGGTTAAATTCCATTGAATTTCCACTTTCTGTAAAAATTGCACATAACATCTTGCAATCAGTTATAGTACAGTAAAGTTAGGGATTAAGCTCAAAATCAAAAAAGAAAGTTGAAACCTGTCACAAATTGTTCATTACCCTCTCCATAATAAGTGGTACTTTAATTTTGTATATGATGATGTTTGCGATAGACCTCATAGTTTTTGAGATATTTGCAAAAAACTAAAAGAAATCGCATTTTACCCCCTTCCCGCCCCTCCCCACCCAAAACCCGACGCGGGAAACTTTGGGACTTTTTACCACTTATTACGGGGAGGGTAATGAACAATTTGTGACAGGTTTCAACTTTTTTTCTTGATGTTGAGGTTACGATAGACCTCATAGTTTTTTAGATATGTATTTGCAAAAAACTAAAAGAAATCGCATTTTACCCCCTTCCTGCCCCTCCCCACCCAAAACCCGACGCGGGAAACTTTGGGACTTTTTACCAATTATTACGCGGAGGGTAATGAACAATTTGTGACAGGTTTCAACTTTTTTTTTTGATGTTGAGGTTACGATAGACCTCATAGTTTTTTAGATATTTGCAAAAAACTAAAAGAAATAGCATTTTACCCCCTTCCCGCCCCTCCCCACCTAAAACCCGACGCTGGAAACTTTGGGACTTTTTACTACTTATTACAGGGAGGGTATTGAACAATTTGTGACAGGTTTCAACTTTTTTTTTTTGATGTTGAGGTTACGCGGTTACGCCTATTTTGTATCTAATTTTCCTGTGCTATAGGTGGAAATCCATAACTCGGCAATACGTCAGCTAGTACAATGTGATTTTTTAAAAACTCAATTGCAGCAGGCCGTATTCTGCCTTAATAACCTTAGAACTGTCTGTATTAAGTCAGAATATGGCCTGCTGCAATTGAGTTTTTAAAAAATCACATTGTACATATGGGGGGGATATGTATATTCCTAGATATATACAGGGTGATTAATAACGTACGGAGGAGATTTTCAGGGTAGATAGACGGGACTTTACATAAGGGTTGGCCATGAGACACAAAAATAATGTTAATTGCAAGATTTAGAATTTATTAAGTGTCATCATTGTGTTGCTGGCATAATACTGTTGGGCAAATTTCAATAAAATTGTAAAAACAAAGGTTCCAAATCTTGCAGACATTACTTTTGTGTCTCAAGGCCAACCTTTATGTAAAAACTTTTTGAACTCACGGTAGGTATACCGGGTGTCAACGAAACCTGGGGCACCCCTATAAATTTCTATTTTTTAAGATATCAAAATGAAATTTGGACATTTAAATCTAGACACTGGATTTCAAAATAAGTGAAACAAATGAAATGCACAAAAAAAGTGACAGACTTGCTACAGTTGAAGTGTTAAAATAATTTGTTTTGAGTGTCGTAGCACCCTGGCTTCCATTTTACGCAGGTCGTGGCATCCTAGATTAATAAATAAACTCTTCTGCAAGTATTTACTTTGTTTCAAATTTGATACTAGCATATGTAGAATGAAATGGAGATTCAAAAAATGTATAAATATACAGGGTGTTCCATTTAAAATAACAAAGTTGATGTCAATTCCGGCGAAACCGGAAGTGACAGTAACTTGTTTCCTATGTCAACAAATGCCATTTAAAGAGTATATTACATATACCAAATTTCATTTTGATATCTTAAAATATAATTCAAAAAATAGGGGTGGCCCAGGTTTCATTGACACCTGGTATATGTATATGCATACCCCCCCCCCCCCTTAGCATAAGTACTAGCTGACGAATTGTAAAGTTATGGATTTCAACCTAAACCTAGCTGATTTCAAGGTGTTTTGAGCAATTTTTACACAAAGTGGAAATTAAATTAAATTTACCCCTTCCATATCTCAGCAACCATTGACTTTCGCAAATAAATGAATAAGTCCATTTTTATTGAAAATTAAATGTACTTTAATTTTATATATGGTGATGTTTGCGATAGACCTCATACTTTTTGAGGTATTTACAAAAAATGTATAAAAAACGCATTTTTCCCACCCCTCCCCTCCCTAAACCCGACGCGGGAAACTTTGGGACTTTCTACCACTTATTACGATGAGGGCAATGAACAATTGTGACATGTTTCAACGTTTTTTTTTTGATGTTTAGGTTACGCCTATTTTATATCTAATTTTACTGTACTAAAACGCTATTTTGTCGATTTTTAAGATCAGTTCGAATGAAGTATAAAGCAATACCAATTACCTATAAGATTTATGAGTAAAATATTAAGAGAAACGCAATCAAACGTCTTAATCAAATCAGATAAAGTAACTAAGGCTGGTTACAGTTTTTTCTAGAAGATCAAGAACTGCCCGTGTAGAGGAACGGTTATTAAGAAAATCACATTGACAAGGAGTCAAAAGGTCGTTCTTTTCGAAGTAAGTTACTAGTCGGATTTTTATAATTAATTCAAACAATTTTACAAAAATTGAAGCCATAGAAATTAGAAGGTAATTGTTTAAATCGTCATTATTCTTCTTCTTACAAAAAGGAATAACTTTTCCACTTTTTGGCACATCCGGAAAAATTACTGTTGGAAAACTTTGCTTAATGAGCTTACAAAGACGATAAGCAACGATATCTGCAACGTACTCGATAATTCCTTTTGGCAATAATCTTAATAAATTAAATACAGTAGGTATTACAAAAGTGAATTATTAATAGGTAAAAAATAATGAACATGATTACTACTAGACTTATTATTTCTTTCACGACTGATAAGCTTCCAACTATCTTTCATCACATTACTGGAGTTATTAACATACGTAGTTTTCGTATGTAGATATTTTGGGGGTTATTATTTTATTTTTATAATGTTTTTTAAGGTTTGGTAACTTTCCAGAATATTAGGATCTTTACTAACATCATAAATAAATTTAAGATTAATTTATAAACTATGTAACAAAAGGTTGTTCTACTTTCCAAAGTCCACTGAAACAAAAGTTTTTATTTGGCACTGTAGTACTTTTGTTTACTCGTTCTAATTTTAAATTCAAATTTTGTCTTTGTACTTTAAGCAAAATGAAAATCGTTTCTGAATGTGAAATTAGTTTCTTTTATTTTGTCCTTTACAACAGAAGGACATCGCCATTTATTCTTATAGCAGACAACTTTTTATCATAATTATGTAAAACGCCTGCCTCGTGCTTTTTGAGTATCACGCATAAAATATTTACAGAACGCTTGGAAATATTTTCAGGAATTTTAAACTACTTTGTTGAAAGTTTCAACGGATTATCTCTTCAAGATCTTTAATAACATCTCCCGACTTTCGACCGGCTATTGAAAATGCAAATGGGTAATTGCTGCTCGAATCTTTACTGCTGAAAATTTTAATTCGAGATTTAATCTCGTATTATTAAAAGGTACAATCGACCTTTTTTACATAATATAAAAGTTATAAACTCGTTCCTTTGGCTAAGCACTTTTCTCGTTTTCTCGAGAGTTAAAGCTAATACCGTAAATACTTTGAAAAGTTAATATATGCTTAATATATGTAAAATTCTGCTCGAGTATAACAGCATAACACAGTATTTTTAGGTCCTTTTTTAGCGGAACTGTATGCAGTATCCCATAAAGTGCTGACAGTGTGGTCTCTACATTAAAGCCAGTTTGAGACGAGCAAAAATTTAAATTAAAAGCACAGTAAAATAGAAGAATACCAGCACGGATACAATTCGCGTGTCTTCTAATACTTTAGTAGCGTTTCATGTGGTATAAACGATGTCAAATTAATTCCTCGTCATTTCCACTAAACGTTTAGGTAAAATATGTTAAGTGATGATTGATGAGGAGCTGAATTATTATACGGATAAGCTTCGAAATGCGCATTTCATAGCCTTGTTAAGCTAATAGGTGTTTTTGTGCATGTCATAAAAGGGTTACTCGTAAAACCACTTCCTATTTAGTCCTTGAAAACTGTGTAAAATTGCGTATCGTGTTAACACGCTCATTAAACGTTTCTGTTTTACAAGAGCATTCTGAATATTACTATGTAAAATGGATTTAATCTTTCTGAAATTCCTGAGGGGAATTAATTGAATTAATAAAAGGAGCTGTTTAAAATTGTGTAGAGAGAAAAGATTTGCATGTTGTATTTAGTTATAAAAAATTAATCAGCTAAAACACATTTGAAACTGTTAATTTAATTAAAAATATAAAATAAAAACGAACAATGAGCTTAAAAGTAGCATTTTCCCCAGGGGATTAAAAAACACTATTGATTCATTTAAATAATTACATATTTATATATTTTTATAAGCTACATCTAACAATAAACACAAATTTAATACAGCTACAAACAATTAAATTAATTACTTATTAATGAGGTATTTCAACACTGATAGATCAAACTGAAGAAAGCTTAAGTATTTCAATGTAAGCATGGATGGACTCTTGTGTAAAATGTAAAATGAAAACAAATTAAGTCTAAAATTGAAATATGCTTTGATATTTCAAACTTAGGAATTCTACGTTGGTGTTCGACTGCTGTGAGTAGCGACGACATACTTGAAGGATGAGTACCCAAACGCCTTGAAATTTTATGATCTGCAAAATATTAATGTTTCTAGTTATGTGTTACTGCGACGGTTATGAAATAACTTTTTCTGATTAAACAATTAAAATAGTTTTGGCACATTTTATCTAATGATCTAATCAAAAAATATTAACTGTTTGACGCAGTTTTAAGATTCGAATCAAAAACGCAATCAAATATACAGTGAGCACGTAACGGTTGGAACAAATTGTATAAAACCTTTATTGGGCAAGTTTTTTTTTTTTTTTTTTCTTATTTATTAGCAATCGGAATAATTTACATATATATACACATTCCATAAGCTAATTTGTTGTCTATGTACATGGCATGCTAAGAATATCGCCCAGTGGCGTTACCTTATACTATAAAATAATGATATAATGACTTGAATATTGTACAGACACTTTTTGAATGTAAAGAATTTTGAGAATATCTAAACATCAGTTACTGAGTCTATTGTCCATTTCCTACGCAAGCGTCTTCGATAGGTGTTGTCTAATAGAGGCCGAATAGTTGGATTGGGATGAGCTTGAAGTTTACGCATATGGTTGGTCATGTAGTGCTGTATTACTTCGTTGACGTATGGTATCCCTAGATCTTCATGTAGTGATTGGGCAAGTAAGCAAATAATCCTCGGACACGTCGATTTTATTTTTTTGATGCGCATTTTTTTGTATGCTTATATTTTTTATTACGTCATCCCTGTTCGAGTTATGACGTCACAATCAGTTTTTTTAAATGGCAACATCCTCTTTTGATAGTACCATTTAAAAGAGCACATTTTTTTGCGTATAGATACAAATTTTATGGTATGTTACATAACAATATTGGCGAGAAATTAGTACCACAATTGTTGCCCCATTTTTTATTGACAGCTCATTAAATGCTGATAAATATTTGAATTTGCTACAAAAACAGATAATTCCCGTACTTATAGCACTATATCCAAATAATAAAAATCCCCAAATGCCGGACGAACCAATATGGTACCAACAAGGTGGCGCGCCACTATGCTATGCATGGATTGTGCGTAATTATCTAAACACCGTTTTCGCCAATAGATGGATATTGTCAAGAGGTGAATGACATGCAAATTTAACATTTAATTTAATGAGTTTTAGTTGTATTTATTATTTCTTCTATTGTTATTTCATTACATTGTTATGAATTCTAAAGATGGTGTTGCCATTTAAAAAAACCGATGATGACGTCATAACTCGAACAGGGATGACGTAATAAAAAAGATACGTATACAAGAAAATGCGCATCAAAAAAATAAAATCGACGTGTCCGAGCATTATTTTCTTACTTACCCAATAAAGATTTTTGTTCCAACCTTTACGTGCTCACTGTATACTTGTAGAAAGCTCTTCTTAGAGTTAAAGTATTTAAAATTCTGAAAGGGTCTGCCTAAATCAAAAGGGAAAGATAGCTCTAAACTAAAGGTTTCGAAGTAACATCAGACAAATGTTTCAAGTCAGTCACGTTCTAAATCCCAGGGTAGTTTTGGACGAAATCTACAAAAGTTGTTTGTATTTTTGCTTCTTTCCAGTAAACTTGTAATGAGAGCAAAACTACAGTCGTAACTTCTTGTCTCTAAATTGGATTAGAATTAAAACTCCGTTTCGATTTCAAAAGAAGTTAATAGAGAGTTATCGCAAGTACAACGCTAAATTTAGCGTACGTTATTTTCGTACCATCGGACGAATGCTCATGCGCCTACATGTAGCGTACGCTAAATAAATAACGGCTATCCGCTATTTTCATAAAATAATGAAGGGTTTTTGCGGACGTTATTTTGAGTGGTGACGTTATATGTTGTTTATGTGTTGAGTTTAGGTTCGGAAACTTTAGCGTACGGTAGAATAGTGGCGTGCGGTAACTCTAACTAAACTATCATTTACCGTAAAAATAAAATAGCGTATAACATCACGTGATTTTAGCGTTAACGGAAATTGAACGTAGTACTTGCGATAACTCCCTAATAATCATTCTAAGTATAAATCGAAAATGAAGAAAACTAGGGAAAGATCGAATTTACTGCTTAATTTAGTAAAGATTTTTTATGATTATGTCCATTTTAACAATTTTTAGATACTCGTAAGCGTAGCGTAATATCTTAAGAATTTTAATTATTTCGAACCTGTTTGCAGTTGATTCCTAATTTTATTTTTTCATCTGTATTTTTAAAAGTACCAATAATTAAAGGGAAAAGAGTGAAAGCATAGAAACTTATGTTGAATACAACACAGACAAATAAGTTACATTTAACAGATATGAATAAATTGAAACAGAAGAAAATTTACAAAAAATCCAGTAAAGATATTATGTATTTTTTCATAATTATGAAACTGCCAGAAAACTCAGCAAATGATTTCAGTTAACATAATACACGTTACCAAACAATATCAAATAGATTATTTAAAGGTTTAGTGTCGTTTCACAACGGAAAAGAAAAATTCGACAACAAACACTGTTTTGTGTTTTCTAAATGTTCTTAATTATATTTAATCGAGTAATCCTCCACTCAGTTCAATAATTTTAGTTTGTATGAACAGGATTCTTGTTCACATACGAAGAGGGATTATGTTTAATCGTAGCACACAAACAGTGAAACTGGGCCAGTCTAAAGTAAATAGCATAATTATTAAAATCCTGGTTAAAAGTGTTTGGGTCTGTTCTAAAAATATTCAGAGAAACCTGTATAACACGGGAAAATATATTAAAACATTTTGAAAACAAACATATTTTTTTCTATAAACACTTTATAATTTACAGATGGTGCCTTGATAGTGGAGGACGAATGTTTATTTTTAAACAATCGGAAATATGTATGTTCTAAGTAGATAACCAATACTGGCTAATTTCAATTTTCATAAATAAATAAACCTTCAAATGGTCTAACGGCGTCATAAGAGAGTAGTTTGTTTTGTCAGTTTTAAAAAATATAAAAAATTGGATTTTGATTTTTCCAACCAAATGTTTATAAACCTTTTCGTTTTATTGCAGTTAATGCTTTCAACACTGCAATTCAAAACTAACAGTGTTTGACCTTCGGTATTAATTATATGATTACATAAGCAGTCTAACAGCATAAGAAATTCTATTGATTTAATCGTTTCTAAAATCTTGCTCACGACCCTAAATTTCGAATTGTTGCAAGGAAATAATCATCTAAAAATCACTTAACCTGATCAAAAAAACGACCAAACAAAAGTTTTAAAAGAATTTATTAAATTTATTTCCCTTTTGAATAATTCAGCAAAGATAACGATTTAAATCAGGTTAAAAATATATTCCGTTGGTCTTTTGAATTTAAATTAAAAATAAACTTAAAGTGCCTTTATCGCGAAAGGCAGACACGGTTTTTTTATGAATTTCAAGTTTGTTTATACAAAGTGCTACAGGGATTTTTTTAACGGCGTAAACATCTGGCTACAATCGCCCTTTTAACAAATATAACGAAATTTGATTTTGTATTTTCTAAAGCAGATATGGTATTCGTGCCCGAACTTTTATTTATCTTCTCAGTTTGATACATTTTTCACTCCGCGTGAGATAAAATGATAAAGACACGTTACGCAGCACATGGTGAGTTTGTTGTATCACAGCTACGCACTTTCGTAAAACAACAAAAAGGATAAAGCGTTATTTGCTCATGCTTGCGAGCTTTCAGTGTTTAACACTGAGTGGAAATATTAATTTTGTAGATGATAATTAAATAAATTGCGTTGAAATGTTAATATTTAATTTGCAAATTACTGGCCTCATTTAATCGGCGGAATTAAACAAGAATTTACTTGCCTGATTTTAAATACGGTTCTTGGTAAATTTATGCTTATAAAGTCATGAATTTTATTATTTTTAAAATTAAAAGAGGTAATTTAAACAAGTAAAGAAATTAATGAATGTTTTTAATATTTATAACGAGTTAAGAATTCAAATATACGTAAATGTTGATTTTTAAAAATAACCGATGTTTTTTCTAGTAAATAATTTTACTCTAGTATAAAAAATCTGTGTTTTTTCTTTTTTTAATATTAGGTACGTATTTAATCTATCCGGCATTTACAGACCAGCACAGACATGCATCGGCACCCGTACGTGACCGACAAGTTCACCACTAGTTCACATCTAAACAACAAATACCGACCGATTATAGAACAGCAAGCTTGTTACCAATCAGCAATCTCCCCGTCGCCTAGAAAGGTATAAAAGCAGAGCGTGTTCCTACAAGAGCACCGATTCCCACTCCGAGACCCATTCCATATCCGACTTCCATCAGAGCAACATCCTTCTCCAAGTCCGACTCCAAATCCACTTCTCTTCAACTCCTGCTCCAGTCCTGCTCCGGTTCTCCCGCAACCGACCCGACTCCAGGATCGTCGTGATACTCAGAAAGGGCCTGAGTATCACTTCCTCCCATGGCACGCCGGTTGATGTCCATCAACCCCGTGGCCATCCTGCTCCTGCTCCTGCTCGTATTCCTTAAATCGGGTTGTCAGCCCACATTTCCTGTATTTGTGTCAGCCTATATACTTCCGTATAGATAAATACTTTTTCGTATCGCGGCTTCATTTCATTCCCGCCGAAGGCACCGCCAGCCCAGCTGTTCTCTTGGCCGGCCGAACGCCGGAGGTAACAAACTGCCAAAAGTAGTATAATCTGGGAAATGAACGTATGCTTATGGATTTTGTTTTATGTGGAAATGTTTAGACACTTATTATTATATATACCAAATTTCATTTTGATATCTTAAAATATAATTTAAAAAATAGGGGTGCCCCAGGTTTCATTGATACCCAGCAGGGTAGAAGAATATATAGGTAGGAGTACGCCATATGCGATATCGCGTGACCTTGGACGACATAAATGTTCCGCCTCGATAGTTTTCTACTAGATGGCACTGACCATAGTGGTGTCACTTTAACATTAATTTAAATAGAATTTTACTTTGTTAGTGCAAGTTTTATTATCAAAATCGTTATGTTATTGTTCTTAGCCACGTTACATGCACAAATATATTTTGTTTGTCCAAGAATAAACAGATAATGTACACTTTTATAGAAATTCACTAGAAATATTACAAATTAAGGGTTTAAAGAAATGTCCAACTTAACTTTTTCATTTACATACCCACCTAATATTTTCAGTGTTTATTTTCTGAAATTCCACATTCATTTTAATATATGAAAAACACATTATTATTGTGTTAAAATTCCATTATTGTCATTACATTCTCCGCAATTTTAAATCATTTGAAAACGCTGTTGTACGTGTAGTGCAAATTGTGGTAAATAATTAAAATGATAGAAATTTTCACACAGATAATAAGAGCTTTTTATATCTACACTGAAAGTAAACATTTTTTGTAATAGTTTCCATTTTTTTCCAGGAATAAATACAATAACTTCTACGAACAAAAGCCCCGAGTGCCCCAGAATTTAGGTACCTATATTTATAAAATACATGTTTTTAAAGGTAGTAAAAATAAAACAATGTGTAAATAAAGGTTTAATGAAAATTTATGAACATTTAATAAACATATAAAACAGAGTTGGACAAATTACCTTAAAAAAGTAATGCATTACAAATTACCCATTTTAAATTACTATTACATTACTTTATAATCTAATTACATACTAATTATAAACTGAAAGTAATTAAATTAACAATTACCTTGGTAATTTAGATTACACAATTACATTACTTTCTTAATTAGGTACTTCTAATAAATCGCAATACAACTTTGTAATATTTGAACGTAATGGAAATGATGCACAAGTAATGTAAATATATTTAAAGTAATTAGATTACAATTAAGAGGCAATGAATTACAATGCAGCAAGTAATTTCAGATCTTCTTAGTAACGTAATTACCAGCCAAAGCAATTAATTACTATGAAAAACTAATGTCCAATTATTTATGAAGAGAAAGTAGTTAATTACCACTCGTCTGTGGTGTAACTAAAGGAAAATATAGTGGCAGGCAACCATCTCCAAATAGTTTAGCACCTTACACCATTGAATTTTTAGACAATATAGCCGGATCTTACTAGCATTTTGAAGTTATTTTACTTGCACCGAATTCAATCGCGTATATAAACACACTCTCAGCATAAACTACTTGTTAAAAACTTACCTTTATAAGTAACAACTGTTTGATTTTTCGCAAACGATGGGTTTCCAATAGAGAACACTTCAATAAAACGATCTTATTTCAATCAATTTCAATTAAAACTGTTACTGCACGTCACGAAAAATGAACCACTACGGCGGCCATATTGCCACTGTCTCGTGCACACTTATGTGACGAAATCGGCCGATGTCGTACTCCTACCTATATATTCTTCTACCCTGATACCCAGTATACCAGTAAAGCAAACGTTTCAGAAAAGTACTTTATACGTGCTGTATTTACGTTAACAGATTTGAACTTTCCAATTTTTCTGTTATTTTATTTGTGACCTATGTAAATGTTTCCTGTTACAGTGAATTTCCGTAAATCTTTCAACTTATACAGGGTGATCCATAAATGAGTGTAACAAACTTCAGAATTTTATTTGGTAGGTCATTTTAAGTGAAAACTGTTATATGAACCTAGGTCCTATTTCACTTCCTACAGAGCTATTCGTATCAGAGATCAAAGTTTTAAAAGTGTAGTAGTAAATCTATACATCTAAATACATATATAGTACATTATACATCAAGGGAGAGAAATGTAATATTTTTCCTGAGGTGTAATTTGTAGCCAGAGGGCGAAGCCCGAGGGCTACAAAGCTCCGAAGGAAAAATAGCATTCTCTCCAGAGGGGTGTATACAGATTGTCCGAAATTCAATCTAAACATACAAAAATTAATGAGTGCAACAAGGAAGATATAAGCAATATGGATAGCACAACAAAGATAGAATGAAATCAAGGCTAGGTAAATTTTTAAACTAAAATCTCTCGCCAATAACAAGCAATATTTATGACAGATGTTTTTGCTTGCTTGCTTGTTATTGGCGAGAGATCTTTAGTTTAAAAATTTACCTAGCCATGATTTCATTCTATCTTTGTTGTGCTACCCATATTGTTTATGTCTTCTTTGTTGCACTCATTAATTTTTGTATGTTTAGATTGGATTTCGGACAATCTGTATGCTATTTTTTTCACGGCCTAAGTATAGTGATAAATATAATAAGCTCGTGCGCCCAAAATCTTTCGTTATCAAGTAGACATTGAAATTAAAAGCGTGCAGTTCCTAATTCATGAACACAACTATAATTTTACTAAATGTCAATTTTGATATATTGACATTCAAGTGTAGTTATATTTAATAGTGTACCTGCTGTTAATTTTTACAGTTGTGAACATGTAACGTTAAATTTTAATGTAAACAAATAATTTAAATGTACGAGTATGTTTCAATTTTGGGGTTTTAAACTTTAACAAACATCCAAAATTTAGAATTGCCGATTTTTATTATTTGATTCATAATGAAAACTCCCTTGGGAATTTTTTGAAAAATTATTTACCTAGGGAATAATTTATTATTTCTGTCACGATTTTTGTATCATAGAAATGGACAAATACTCCCGGCCGTGAAAAAAAATATATAAATATTAGAAACTATTAGGAAGATTAGCCTCCCAAGAAAATTAGATACAGAAAGTTTCAAATTGCAGAAAAATGATACCACCGCGGGGAATCGAACCACCGACATAAGGTTAAACGCACCAATGCTCTCACCATTGAGCTACGGAGGCTGGCCTTCGAGAAAGCGTCAAACTTCTACATATGGAACTGATGGGGATTCTTCATCTAAAAGGAAGTCTATGCTGTCGTAATTAGTCATTGTGAATGCGCTTCGAATTTAGCGGCTCTTTGACTTTATATGCGACTTTTAGAATAGATTTCAATTATCAGTTTCATGTGTAGAAGTTTGACGCTTTCTCGAGAACCAGCCTCCGTAGCTCAATGGTGAGAGCATTGGTGCGTTTAACCTTATGTCAGTGGTTCAATTCCCCGCGGTGGTATCATTTTTCTACATTTTGAAACGTTCTGTATCTATACATCTAGTTACTATTGAAAAAGTAAAATACAGTCCATTAATAATTGACAACCACTTGTTTGTTACCAAACTTAATATTTTACAGAATTAGTTGTTTTTGCTGTAAAAGAATAAAGTTAATAATTAATAATTGTTTCTTGAAAAAATGCCAAGTTTCAGTGCAACTGAATATTCCGATATTGTTTTCGTGTATGGTTACTGTAATGGTAACGCTCGTCGTGCATCTTGATCCAGAGAATATCGTCGCAGATATCTAAATAGACAGCAACCCTCTCATCGAGTTTTTGACCGTACTTTTCAAGACTCCGTGAGACTCGTGAGATTGGTACAACTGCTGTTAATAATGCTGGTAATCACGCTGCAGAAGGTAATGTCAACAACGAAGAAAATGTAATCGATGCAGTTCTGGACAATCCCACACTTAGTAATACAAACATTGCAACGCAATTGAACCTTTAGCAGATCCTTGTGTGAAGGACATTACATCGCGAAGAACTGCATTCTTCTGACATTCTTCTCACATTCAATGAGTTCAGGCACTACAACCACAAGATTATGACCAACCTGGTTGCTACGTAAAATTACCGAATATCCAAATTTTTCAGGAAGAATACTGTCGACCGAGGAGGCTCAATTTACAAGGGATGGTATTAATACCACCCACATCTACCGTCTATAGTCTCTCCAAAATTCCCATGCCCTCGTAAAGACAAAATTTCAATATCCCTTTAGTGTTAATACGTGGGCTGGCTTTTAAATGCAAAACTATACGCTACTTTCCTAGATGGAAGACTTTATGAGTTGCTTGAAGACACTCCACTTCACATTCGGCAACAAAAGTGCTACCAGCATGATGGCGTCCTAGTCCACTATGGAAGACAAGTAACCGAAAGACTAAGCATGCATTATCCCAACAGTTGTATTGGTCTTGGGAGTGCCATCGCTTGGCCTCCAAGATCCCCTGACCTAAATCATTTAGAGTTTTACGTTTGGGGTCACCTAAAACATCTGGTCTACAGTGTTGAAATCAATACTCATGAACAGTTACTCCAAAGGATAATTGATGCGGCCAATAAAATTTGCAATGACGATGCCATAGTTTGTGTTTATGATTCGATGATTCGTTAGATGTCGTGCTTGTATTCAGGCCCAAGGGGCACATTTTGAGCACTTGTTATAAATCGTACGCTCTCTTTGTTTTTAAATTAAATGTTTTTGCTCAAAATAACCTTCCCAAACAAAATGCCGAAGTTTGTTACACTTAGTAGGACAGTGGCGGTTCGTGACTTTAGGAATGGGTGAAGCAGATTACTAGGTCCCCCCTCACCCCGGGGGTAGAACTGCAGCTTCGGGGCGGCCTCTCAGTTGCGCGATTTTTTTTTTCAAAGTTCTAGGTCATTCGCTTTTTTACAACTTGAAATTTTGATGGAACCCGGATTCGCTTAACATCAAACTAAAAATACATATTATATTGTTATGAAAACTAGCTTCACGTTGGGCTAGTCAAATTGTTGTGTTATCTAGGTGATAACAACTGAATAAAATTTATTATTGTGTAAACTAAATAATTCTTTTATGTTGATCTCAGGGTTTTAAAAAATATATAATGGTCTGTGTGTTTGTGTATTAGTGTGTTCAAATATACAAGAAATCAAACATTGAGACGAATCCAACATTAACAAAAATTCCTGCAAAGAAAACACACAACACGAAACTCAAAAAAAATATTCAAACACTATTTTCAATAATAAATTAATTGATAAATAATATGAATTCTTTTCATTGCTAAATTTTGAAAATTGCATCGTTATAACTGTTACAATTTTGATAAAAACAAATATCATTAAACTCCACTTTTACAAACATAATCAAATTAATTATTGAATAATAAAAAAATTAAATAGCAAAACTGATTATCGGTAAGAATAAATCACTTATCTTAATTAACCTTGTAGTTCGGGCTTTTGATGAAAAGAAGACCATTCACGTGGTGGGTGACTTGTGACTTCATAAAGAAGAATGGCGTACAGCTTTTTCCGCAATCGATTTTGGTCCATACAATCTTGCAAAGTAGTCCAGTCAAAAAAACTCAAAAAATGATCCAACCTCCTGAAAAATCCGAAAGTTTTGAAACTTTGCACACTTATTTATAGGTACCTAAGGATGAATATACCAAAAGTCCTCATAAATATGAGGCGAGCTCTAGCGGCAATTAGTGAAAACAGGGAACTTTTTTCGGTTTTTCGTTAATATCTTAAGAACCGTTGGTCGGATGTAAAAGTTGACTATATACAAAATTCAAGCTTATTAAATTTGCAATAAAAATTATTATATACATTTTTCTTGTATTCCTAACGGCTTCCGAGTTATAGGGCGCTAAAAAATAGGACTGCTACCAACAATTTGTGTCCCACAAGCCTCCACAAGAGGGTCGAAAACGTGGACGCCCTGAGGTAGATTACATTATAAAGGCTATGGAAGAGATTTACTCCCTCATTGAGTATTGTGAGGATTTCCAACTTTCCTTTGAACAGTTACGTTCTGCTGTATCTGGGGATGTTCCTTCAAACGATACATTTAAAAGCAAACTTAAAGAGAAATATGGAGAGAGAATTATAATTGCTGTGGGAGTTGGATGGAGGGATGCAACCATCTGTTTCAATGATGTTGGATTCAAAATTTTGAAATCATGGTATGATGACAGAAAAGCAGATGAAAGTGATGAGTGACTAAGAATCGTACAAGCAGCAGCAAAAATAATAAGCCAAGATGTTCAGAAAAATGTGTATGATACAACCGTCTACCCTCCGGGCAACAACTTTTTAAAAGAAGCTGCTTCTCGTGTGCCAGGTGTGCACAGGTGGATGTGGGAACAGATGTGGCTGTCGAAAGGCAGGAATAATGTGTACAAGCATTTGTCACAACTGCCATGGTGAATGCATGAATGGTGTTACCTCCATCCTCGAAGAAGATTTTGATGATCCTAATGATCCCGATGTCATAAACATTGAAGAAACAGACCATTCAGTGCAAATACCAAACACTGAACATTTGGTACATGAAGATCAAAATACTATGCTTGCTGGACGCTTAACCAGAAGCCAGGTGAGATTGCACATTTGTATTTTTTTGTTATTCATTTACCTTCCAATAGTATACATAAATCAGTTGTCATGTTCTTACCTGTACAATGGTTCTCTCTCTCACACCATCGTCTCATGCATATACCTACCTCTTTTTACTGTGTTTCAGGCAGCAAGTGGAGAAGCTGACCAAGATGAGCAGATTGCAGGTCCTTCTACCCAAAAGCGATCAAGAGTTGATTGACTTTTCTTTGCATTTCATTGTTTAATATACTTTATAATATGATACTTATTTAATATAATATATACATACTTACTTATGAATATGTCTTTCTTTTTATACAAAGTTGTGAAGTTAATCTCCTCAATCATCCATGGTGTACAAAAATGTAGGTAAACCATTGTCAAGTATTATTAGAAATACCATATTGTACCGCACTAGCGTGGTTTTTCAAAAAACGCTATTTTTAGCGCCCTATAACTCGGAAGCCGTTAGGAATACTCAATTTATTATTTATTTATTTAAAATTTTCTTAATTATTATTAATTGATTTGTCATTTCGAATTTCATTATTAACTTTTTTTTTAAATTGGTTTAACTTCACTTCATTACACATCATTTCATTACAATTTATAAATCTGTCACTTCATCTTTTGTTTTGGAAAATATTAATGGCGGCGAGCTGGAACATTTCAAATGTTTTGAACAAAAATCCGCTCCCGAAAAAGGCGTGTGTCTGCCTTGAGATCTAAATGGTGACTGCTACCCCAACTTTGCAAAGATCAACACATGAAATTCATTTGTTTTCCTAACTTTTAAGTCAAAACTCGTATTTATACAACTAATTAAATTTAACTTATTTAACATAACTTTATACAAAACAAATAATTAATAACTAAAATTCAATACATTATTTAACACTAGTAAATTTAATAATAAAACCTAATATAAAAATTCAAATTCATGAAAGCAAATTAATCAAATAAATTCTGTATGACGTCAGATTTTATCAAATCTCAAAATTATTCTTAACTTAACTAAAAACTATACTAAATTACTAAACAAAACAAATAAAAACTAATTTCATTCTTATGAAATCTTTCTAAATTGCCTATTTTGGCTGATATTTCTATATGAAATTCTGACATTTGTCCAAATTGAATAATCATTGAATATTCTTATAAATCGTTTATTACAAACTCAAAATATTATTAATATGAAACTTTATAAGCGTTCTCAACTTCTTGTCATATTTATTTCTCGATCAGAATTTTTTATTCTAGTTAAAACTGTATTTTAAACATATTTCAAGTACACATGCACTTAAAATACCTATTTTGTTGAATTTAAGTAAATAAATTAACTTTATTTGTCGTTTTCAGGAAGGTAAATGGACTTCTGTGTTCCCAAGAACTAAAATATCATAGAACATTCATATCGTACAACGAAATGATTGAAAAATTGGATATCAAAATCTGTATCCTTAACTGTCAATATTATATTATGCTTTCTTTATTAAATATTCATTGTGTTTATTTACTTTACAGTATTTTATAATTAAATTAATATTTAAAACAAATTTCTAATGACTTTTCATACAATTAATTCTCAATATCATATTTTATGTACTCCGTAAATGTAAAAATTTGTATATCGGAAGTGTCAAAGTTTGTTTAAAATGTATCTGTGTAAAAAGTGTGATTGAATTGGTCTTTTCTAAATGTTATGTGTGCTAATTACACAACAATATATTATATGAAACATGCTTTAATCCGTTTAAGACATTAATTATGTTTTATACTAAATAAAACACTCGAATAATATTTTGCCATAATTAACGACTACATACGAATTAATAAATTCTTACAGTTGAAAATACACAGTTCTTGTTCTGAAATATATAAGAAATTGAAAAAGCCATTCTTGGAAATTAATTTTCTTCTGACGTTTTTACTTCAAACAAAAATTCCAAAGAGGCTGTTTGTAATATCACGAGAAACTAAGGTATTACTAGTTATTTAAGTATTAAGGGCGGTAGGTGCGTTTTACCGGTCGAGGGTAAATGTGTGGAGACCGACGCGTAGCGGAGGTCTCCATTTTTTACCCCAGACCGGTAGCACCTACGCCCGTGATGCTTATTACAATTTTTGCATGATCCATGCAATAACCAAATTAAATGAATCTAAATTTGTTCATATCAAAGTGACAAGAATTGTGTGATAACTGTAAAATTATCTAAAAATCCCACTATCTAAAATGACAAAAAACACTCAAATTTTCATATTTTATTACTTACCGCCTCCCGATCGGTAAGTGAATGCTTACCGATCAGTAATTTGTAAGCATAACTTACTATTGTCATAATTAAATCACTAAACATGTCAAATTGACGGATCGTGCAAAAAATGCTTTTGTGTAGGGGTTTAATTTCGTATTTATCTGAAAATATTTCACATGTTAACCTACAAACCGAAGTTTTCCAAGCTAATACTTTTAAATTATCTTGTACAAAATTAAAGAAAAAAAAAGAAGCTTTATTGAAATCTTTGACTGTATTTATAAATAATAATCTTTAGCACAACGTAAGGTTACGTAACCTCATCTGAATCATAATTTTACAAAAAGGAAGGAAAATCCCGAATTAATTGAGCACGTGTTTAATTTGATGCCACCTCATTTTCTTTATTAGGGTCACGACTTCGCGGCGAACATTCTTGCACGGTTTCCTTAATAAACTCTTCAGGATATTTTCAATAAAATTGAACTTCACCTTGAAACTTTCCTGAAATACTTAATTAAACGAACCTTCTTTGAGCAGCTAATAACTTTGCAAAATTAGCTAGTGAAATCTCTCACACTATGGGATTTATTTTCTTTTGGAAGATTTGATACTGTTAATTTACAATCCTTAACTTTAGCATATAAGGCATTGTTGGAAATATTTTTATCTCTGCTTTTGTATTTGAAAATAAAATAGCAATGTTTTTTTGTAACGCCCGCATGAAACAGAGAACCGGAGAATAAGCACCTGTAGTTAAATCGTCTAAATATACGAGTAGCTTGTCTAGATTAGAACATAGTTCGTGAACAATGTCAAACTTTATGGCGACAAGAAGATATCGTGTACTTCAGTGTGAATTTCAGCGTGTATGATACGAATTTCGCTCATTTATTTATTGGATTAATTTTGTAAATATAGGTTACACGTGTTGCATGTACAGGAAAGTTTAAATCTTGGCAGAGTATTTGTCTTAATTAACATTACGCAAGAGGATTTTCTAAGGCTTAACGAATATTCTATTATACTCGTAATTAGATTTTTTAGTGTAATTAAAAACTAAATATTTAGCATTACGTCACACCCGCAATTTTTTAAGATAACAATTTGAAAATTTTTAGAAAAAATATGATCAAAGTATCAAAGAGAAATTTTAAGTGCAGAGTTTCTTTATGATTGTTCTGAAAATAAAAACATAAATAACCTCCTTTACAACGATTTATACTAAGATATGTTCTAAAGATAACGCAAACTTAATTTTCATTAGAATACTCCGTTATCTGTTAAGGCAACCGTATAATTACCCATGGTAGCTATAATTTTATTAAGCTAACTAAGTTAGTGGCCAATTTATTTTGTCTTAAATTTACGGCCTTAGAAAGTAAACTAATATCTTATTGCTTTATGTTGTACAATATACCTGTTTTCGTTATTTATGCCTGTTTACATATTGTTTAATTGGTTTATTAAACTTTGTTTTAGTTTGCGTAATATGCTTATCGATTCATAAATGCTCAGTTGTTTCAATACAAGTAAACATCGATAGTGGAGTATCTTATGAAAATAAAATTAAATTCATGTTATACAGGGATGTTCGTTTTAATGAAAATATTAATTCTCTTACATTTGTATGTAAAGAGAATTGAGATAAAATTAATACAGAACACTCGCAATTTCTTGTATTTTACAAAACATTTTAAGTATATTTTAAAATCTTTCGTGTTTCTCCTAAATTCATCATTTGCTAATGGCATATTCCAAAAAGAACTGAAATTAGTAACTACGCTACCAATTTATAAAAAAGGAATGCCCCGAAATGGAAAATTGTCGTAATATCGTTTTTTTCATAGGAAGTTACAAACATTTCTGGAAATACCATTAAATCTATCTTTTCATATTATTATGAATACTATGATATAATGATTTGATTGTAAAATTTACTAAAGGTTTATAAATATGTATAGTGTTTTCCATTAAGAGCTCCCTTATTAAATTATTTAAAAACAATACTTTTTTATGAAATAGTGCCGAAATATTTACTTTAATACGAAATACAAACACCACGATTAGTTGTGGAAAACGATATCTGGTAAATGGCCACATCGGCTTCTTCTGCAAATGGCCATTCTTTTGGGAAGTTTTGCATCACATTTTCGCACAACTGCGGCTCTATTTGATGAATAATGGCTCGAATATTTTCTTTGAGCGCTTGAATTGTTTGTGTGCTATTAGTGTAGACTTTTTCCTTCACGTAGCCCCAAAGAAAAAAGTCTGGTGGTGTGAGATCGCACGATCTGGGCGGCCAGTTTATGTCTTCGTTCCTCTAAATAAGGCGCTCGGGAGAAATGTGCACCATATGTATAATGAATTTTCACTATTTCTATACGTTGTTGGAGCGTATATCTTTCAATTTTCTCAAATCGTATACTTTTCACTTGACAACTGTCAAGCAATCAAGGACCTCTATTTAACGGTTTAAAAATGCCAAGGAATTTAAAATGGAACCTCTTAATGGAAAACCCTTTATTTCAATTTTTTTACTAGTTTTTTATATTTGAGTTAAATTACAATAACAGTTACATAATCCCTTTACAGGCAGCTAAACCAGAGACTTCCACGCCTTACTAAAATATAAAATAAAATGAGGCATCTTCCCCGTATGTTATACTTGGAAACAACCTCCTTTACCTTAGCTGAAATGCGTTTGACTTCTTTCTCTTTGTTGCGATAGTGCCCTAGGTTCAGCATTATAACCTTCAGGCGACTGAAATGCGTTTGATGTTTTCAGGCTACGACAACTCTCCTGTTCCAACACTTCAGCCGATATTCTTTCGGAACCATTGTTGACAGTCCATCCTTCGTCAAAGTCCCAGTGCTTATTATCAGTGGAAATCTTAACTTCAAAGCCCCGTCACAGCTGCGACCCCCTTGGTGCAGAATTTTCCAATATTCTTCATACCATGAACTTCTTTTTATCCTAGAGTTTACAATTAATACAAAATTACGGAAATATTCACATAAGTTCTACCAGTATGGGTTTTTTAATAAACGTGGGAAATGTTTCCTCTCTTCTATACTACATTGCTGCTTTTTATTTGTTTTTTTAAAATGATATCTTAATCAGCAGATGTAAGCAAACCGAAACAAGAAAGATGCTAAACGGTTCTTCTCTAACAAAATCTTAAAACGCCTTTATGATAAAATCTGTCGGGATTTTCTTTGCTTTTAATCGCGCATTTTATGCAATTCACCATGATTTACTATCGAACAATAAAGCTAACAGCATCGTAAAGATATAGTCAAGATTTGGACAGAGCATGCTTCAACAATAATCAAAAATGGTCCATTAAAACAATTCAGAAAAACTCTAGAATGAAAAACATAAAAGATGAAGACATCATAGCGAAGGAAGATGCAATTATGGAAAAATGGAGGCAATACTTCAAAAAATTAACAGATTATAAGAAGAAAAGGGGGAAGGAGAGAACAAAGGACAGTAAGAGTTTGTGCAATAGAAGAACTGGAAGAAGCAATACAAAAACAAAAATTGGAAAAGCGGCAAATAAAGACATCCAAAAATGATAATGTATATGTTATGGACAAAATGATTAATAGGGCATTATTCATAATGACTGGTCAATGTGATAAATCCGGACCAAGTGATTAATAGTCATTATTTATAATGACTGGTCAATGTGATCAATCTGGTCAGTATTAAAAATGACCGGTCAATGTGAATAATGTACTTTTATTTAAAAAAAACTGTTCTTCCTCTACCTCTAACCTCCAATAAACACCTCTACTGTTTTGGCAGAGGCATTTATTGGAGGTTAGAGGTAGAGGAAGAACAGTTTTTTTTTTAATAAAAGTATATTAATCACATTGACCGGTCATTATTAATAATGACCGGTCAATGTGATAAATATACAGGGTTATTGGTAATTCGATACATTCCTTTGGAGATATGATGGGACAGGAGCTAAGAAACAAATTAAACCTAACATACATTATGCAAAAATAAAAAAATAATTTCTGAGAAAAACGAATAGGTAATTTTCGTAGCTGATTTTTAGAAATCATTTTTAATAAGTTTTTATTTAAAATTTTCACATGATCGAAATGTTTCCGGATATTTTCCATTCGAAACGGATGACCATAGAGTGGGACAAGTAACCCAGTCAAAAAGTTCAGAAAATGTTAAGTAGATTTTTTAAAAATTAACTTTAAAGACATTAAGATCTACTTTTTTGAGAAAAACACAAAAATTGAAATATCTCAAAAACTATTGAGTTTTGCATAATGTATGTTTTTACGTAACTGTTCTTCTGACATGGCCAATAAAATGTATGTATTTTCTTACTGGCTGAAATAAATATTATTATTATTATTATTATGTTAGGGTTAAATTTGTTTCTTAGCTCCTGTCCCATCACATCTCCAAAGGAATGTATCGAATTACCAGTAACCCTGTATATAGGGCCGGTATGTTGAGTGTTATGTTACCCTTCCACTCACCTACGATTATGCCTTAAAAATCTAGCGATCATTTTGTAGTTAAGAAAAACAAAACATTGTAATTATTATTTTTACTTAGATACTGTCGTTATATAAAATAAAAAACATCAAGCATAATTACCAACAAATAATTAACATTTATTAATATCAAAAATAATTTGATATTATCGGACATTGGTCCCTCAAGCCAGATCTACATCTAACATTTAACATTGTACTATATGCATTATGCATATTGACCGGTCATTATTAATACTGACCGGATTTATCACATTGACCAGTCATTATGAATAATGACCAATTAATCACTTGGTCCATAACATATACACGGACGAAGCAGGAAAGCAAGCACCGAAGACCTTTTTAAATGAAATAATTAAAAAAGGAAAGTCCGAAAGGATTAGAATATGGAGATCGTCTTACCAATATATAAAAGCGAAAGTAAAAGGGATTGTAAAAACTACAGGGGCATAACCTTAATAAGTATAGCTCATAACATATAGTCAACAGTAATAGAAAGTAAATTAAAATAAAAAATAGAAAACACTTTAGAGAAAATATAATATGGCTCCAGAAGATTTAGAAAAGGCGTTCGATAAAATTATACGGAAAAATGTATAAAAATGCTTAAGTAGAAAAGGAATAGGCCGAATAACAATGACATATTAAAAACAATGTATAAAAACACAAAATTAAGAATCTATAGAATTTGAAACAAAAGAAGGCCTAAAAACAAAGGATGTGTGCTCCTACCCCTATTAATCGCAGCAGAGATTGATTGATGAAGTAATGAAATAGGCAAAACATAACATGAAAAAAGTTGTAGCAGGGAGTATCGGAAAGAATGAAACTCTAAGAAAAAGTAATTTTAACGCCCAATTTCGCAAATAAATCGTGGACTTCCACATAAAAAGAAAAATAAACCGTTTAAATGAAACAGAAATAAGATTACTAGGGGAAATTGAGGGGAAAATAAGACGAGACAAAATTAGAAATAAAGTGTATAGCGACAACTAAAAATGAAACCAATTGAAACACGAATTTGAGGGAAACGACTGGGATGGCTGGGACATATATCTAAAAGTACTCGACGAGTGATTAATTAAGAAAGTATAGGAGGCAAGATCTCAAGAAACAAACGGAAGGAAAAGACTATGAAAGAGCTAGCAACAAGAAATAAGAGGCAGCAACTAAATAAAAGGAATATTAAATGGAAGGAAGTTAATAAGTTAAAAAAACGTCTCAGGCGAAAGCATTTTGCATCTGATGAAGCACTCAAATTGGAAAAAGATGGAATAAGTTTATAAGTGTTGAAGGGAGTTACGTAGAAAAATAAAGGGTTGTTATTAATGTGATACCTACGTGTTTTTTTATGGCTAGGTACATAACATAAAAATGCGGCCTCGTATATAGTATTAACAATTGTTAATCTATACAGTGTGTCCACGGATGAACCTAAGTAATACCTGTAATTTTTGATTTTTAGAAAAACTGATTTCTTATAAAAAGTTTTGCCGTCATACTTTTTTTTAAAAATTATTATCAATGAATATTTACAATCTATTATACAGGATAACATTCAGTATATGATTGGTTTTGGATAATGGTAACATATGGGAGGACACTCCAATGAATGTAGTTTATCTAGCTGAGCTTAGTATAACTATTTTAACTGTATCAATAAACTAATAACTAATAGTTAAGGTTATTTCTTCGCCCTTTTTCTGTATTGGCTAATTAGTTTACCTCCACTCTTTTATAAGATAGGAGTTTTCGAAAAAAGAGAGTTCCAGGAACAGGAAATTGTGTTTGTTAACGCGTCTTCAAAAATAAAAAAAGGCAAATATTTAGACAGCTTACTGCAGCTGCACAGGAACTTTTTATATTTTGCATGAATAACTAGTCCTTAAATAAAATAAAAAGCTTGTTTATGGGGAAGTTATTAGAAGACATTTAAAAATATTCAACAAAAATGTGATTAAGCTTTTCAACAAATGTTTGTAAGAAAAACAAACAAGGGAGAGGACAATTTTTTGGAAATGAAATTTGTCTTGGATTTCGCTCTTTTCAAGAAATAGTTTTATATTATTGTTGGAGCTGTTGCGCTATATTTTTTGATGATGTTCTAATACAAAGACACACAAGCGATTTTAAATATCTTTATTACGTATTCAACATTCAGCGTATTGGTGAGCGATACTAGTCGACTTGTACCCATACTTAGTTGTACCCATACATAGTTTCAACCCTAAAAGTAACTCGTAAGCCAGTGGTTCTAAACGCCGCCCACCTTGAAAGATTAAGTTTCAAAAAGAAAAAAACTTAAATTACATTACTAAGGGTGATACACCATTATAAATATACATAAGCGATTAAACTATAGCTACTATAAACTAACATAAGATTAATAGGATTATTCCGATTAAATAGTTCTTAACCATAAATTATTAGTAGTCTATAGGCAAGATACAGAGTTTTTTAACAGGTCTTTCCACTGTGCCACTTGATGTTTTAATGTCAGCCACTCTCACTACACCGTCATCTCCTGGGTATAGCTTGACAATTCTGGCCATTACCCATTTGAGTGGAGGAAGGTTGTCGTCCTTGATCACCACCAGCATTCCCTCTTGTAATGAATAGTTTTGTGGTTGTACCTTTGTTTTTTGCTGCAATTGGCCTAGATATTCCTTTGACTATCTGGCCCAAAAGTGCTGCACAAGCTGCTGTGGCCTTTGGTAAGTTGACAGGCGTGGGATTGGAACCTCTCTTAAATCTTCATCCGGAACGACAGTAAGAGAGTCTCCCAGAATAAAGAGACCAGAAGTAAGGGATGTGAGGTCATTTGAATCATCAGAAATGGGAGTGATTGGACGGGAATTCATACAAGCTTCTACCTGAGCCAAAACCGTGTGTAGCCCTTCAAACGTAAGACGAGCGTTTCCTAAAATCCGTTTTAAATGATATTTAGCTGACTTAATTGCAGCTTCCCATAAGCCACCAAAATGAGGCGCCTTAGGGGGTATAAAATGCCATTTTATAAAATCTTTGCTTAAAAAATTAATGACAGAGGTATTGTTATCTTTATTCAGTAATAGCCTAGCCAACTCTTTTAGTTCATTATTCGCTCCACAAAATGTAGTAGTGTTGTCTCAGAAAATATCGCCACATTTACTACATTTATCTTGCAATAAATCGTTTTAGGGCATTTAAGAAACAGTCGGTTGTCAGATCACTGACCAGTTCTAAATGAACAGCTTTAGTACTTAAACATACAAATAAACATAAATAAACCTTAATTAATTTGCGCCCGCGATGTCTGCTTTCCTTTATATAAAAGGGACCGGCATAATCTAATCCGTTTTGCAGAAATGGTTTTGACGGTGTTAAGCGATTCTTGGGCAAGTTACCCATCGGATAGGTTGTACCTTTCGGTTTTACTCGAAAACAGCGAATACATTTATGGAAAATGGACTTAACTACACTTCGCGCTGCTAATGGCCAAAAGTTTTTACGTAAAGAAGCCAAAGTTGCTTGAGGACCAGCGTGTAACAGGGAAATGTGTTCTTGTTAAATAATAAGCGTAGTTAGTGGATGTTTTTTAGGTAGCAGAATGGGGTGTTTTTGATTAAATGTTATTGATGCATTTTCTAACCTACCACCTACCCTAATCAATCCATTTGTGTCTAAAAAGGAGAATGAAACCGGTTAACCTTTCTTTAACTATTTGATTTCTAAATTGAATTCTTGAGATTGGGCAACCTTAATCAAATATTGAAAAGCTATACGCAATTCTGGTACAGTTAAAGGACCAGTATTCTTAATGTTATTTTTTGAACATTTATTGTAGAATCTGAGAATGTACGCTGTCACACGTTGTAAGCGAATCGACGATGAGTACCTTTCGAAAATATCAAGGGACCGAGAATCTTTTATTACCGTTAAATTTACAATTTTCCTCTCAGAATCTACGGAAACCTTTGTTTCTTTCTGAGCAGTAATTACATTTGGCCAAAATTTAGGGTTTAGGGATAACCAGTCAGGCCCATGCCACCATAGTTGATTGTTTATTAGTTGACCTGGTACTCTACCGCGAGATATAATATCGGCCCCAATATTACCCCAATACATTTTTATTGTGGGGATTTATTATTATGATTATTTTACATTTACATCCTAATGATCGGCTCCATTAACTAAGTTTAGAACGTATCTGTAGGATACATTTGCTACTTCTTCGGGTACCATTAAATCCTACAGAATCTGCAGTTTGGATCATTGATGACGCCTACTAATTGAAGGGCCTTCTGAACCGGTAGTGTATGTTAGAAGCCCAACTACCTTTCTCATTTTCCCCTGCTTAGAAGTAGTTCTCCTGCTCTGACTTTGAAGGGTCTCTTCGGGAACATCCGCGATTGCGTTAGTCCCTATCCCTCCCTCAAATATCTGCAGTGTCCTCGTAATCGTTCCTTTACCAACTCCTTTGCGATCACATATACCAACCCGCATGTTAGTTTAGGTCTAATTATTAGGGATTTTTCTGCTGCCAGTTTTCCAAGCTGTTCTTCTTTTTCATCCTTTTCCAGATTGTGGTGTCCTGGCACCCATTTCTGAGTTATTTTGTTATGTTCTGCCAATGCAACCAGTGCTCCAACGCATTCGAGAACTACCTTAGATTTGATCTCAACTCCTGCCACAGGTTTTAATGCAGCTTTTTTTTGCTGTCCGATAATATGTACTTATATTTGACGATGTTGTGTAGCATAATGTTTGCATAGATAGTAATGGCAATTTCTTCCGCTTGGAATACTGTAGTAGACCTACCCAAGTTGATGCTTAAACATTTCCCAGTCTTTGTTTCATAAATTCCAGCAACGGAACCTTTCAACGTTTTTGATCCATCCGTATACCAGATGGAGGCCAACTAATTTTGCAGCTCCTACCTTATATTATTTGTGGGGATAGCCACAGCAAAAAGTGTATGCGATGTATAGACCTTTGAAAATACCAATACAATAGCAGATATAAATGAGCTGAGTTGATATTTACAAAGAATTTAGAAGGACAGAAAACAGTAATAGTAAGAAGACATTATATAGTGTTGTGTAATCAAGGTGACCACAGAACAATTTTATTGAACTTATTATGTGTTGTGTGCAGATGTGTGTGTGAATACATAAAACCAAATACCAAATAAATATTCCGTATCTAAACCACCTGCAAAAAAAACAAACACCAACAACAAATTCATCACATTCCAAAATACATGAACGAAAATTCATAACAAGCTCAATTTAAGTTTTTTACATGGGTTCTAGCTGTAGTTAGGATTCAAAAGATTGCAATAATTTAATGTTGACAAATAAACTTTTGATAACTGAATAGTGAATAAATTTAAAATCATACGTTCACAATAAAAATTCATCAAGTTTCGAATTAACAATTACTTCATAAAATTTTCAATATTTAATCTGACTTTATAAAAATTTCCTTATTAACAATTACAACAATCAAAATTCAAATTAATTTTATAAAAACACAAAAAAAAATTATTTAATTGACTTATCTGGTGACTTCTTAAAATCCGGGTAAATCTTGGTGAAGGTCGAAGTTTGGCACAGCTGCATTGATAATCAGCTGTTCTGCGTTGATGCCCATGAATTCCAACCCCAACACTCTCAATGGTAAGTCTTTGTATTTTTACTTGTCTTTATAATTTTTATCACTGTTTAAATTTCACTAATTAATCACTGTTTAAATTTCCAGGTTCCTTGTTTTAGATTAAGGATTACCCTTCAAATACGTAGGTAAATAAAACGATGTTTTATTCAAATAACAATTTAACTAATTTTATTTTCAACGAAGAAAATTCACATTACATTTATTTAATAACCCACTTGGTTTAATTATCAACGTTTACATAAATGTAAATATTATTGTTATTATTACACTCAAATTTTCTTTACGACTATTTATTATTAGTAAATTTTACTAGTACTTTCTTATTATTTATTTTAATTGGTTTTGTTTATTTTAATTCACTTCATTTTACACTTTTAATTTTAATCATTCTTAGATCACGTGATATCTGTTTCACCACATTTCAGTTGCTACCCGATATTCATCTGTCTTATTGTTCTAGAATAAAAACAAAAGAACTCTACTACGTCATAATAACAAACTTTGGGAGCGTTTTAGATACGTGCATCCCCAATGGATTTTTACGAGCAACTGCCTGTATTTTCTTTTGTTAAAACCAAGTAAAATAAATAAATTTAGCCAATTTTCAAACCATCTTTAACTTTAATTACTTATTTATGCTTAATTATTAATCAAAATTTATTATTAACTAAATGAAAATTATTTATACTAACTAACCTTTACTTTTAACTTAAATTTTTATTTAAATTAAACCTATTTAAACTTAACTTTAAAGAAAAAGTTTCTTTACTTCGTTCTTGGTTTAAAACTCTACTTGATTTACCTATTTTTCAAAATTATTAATAACTAAACTAAAAACTATTCAATTATACTAATTATGACAAAATAATGAGATTTTGTCTCTTATCACTTTTCTCTAAAATTATCAGTTTGACTGATAATTGCATTTGAAATCTGACGTTTACTCAATTTTACATTTTTATTGATAATTTCAATAATTCTTGCTTTTAGTATTTAAATTCTTGACAAAATTAAATCTTATATGCTCTAAAACATTTTAGTTATGTTTTATACCTTGTCTCAACCTTTTAAAATAAGAAATTTATAATTTTCTATTTTTCACCTACATTTGTCCTTGAAATTTATCTTTTTACATAAATACGTAATGATTTTAACTTTAATCATTATTTCTAGCACAATAAACTGATCTAAGTGTTCCAAAAGACTACTTCATCAAGAAAAATCAGCTTTGTACTGTAAATTGAAATAAATATCTGGATATTTGAATTTCTATCCTTCATTGTCAACTTTAAATATCGTTTTTATAACTTAATTGTTGTTAATATTTGCTTTATTGTAATTAATTTATATTAATAAATCATAAACAATTAATAAAATGATTTTACATCAAAAATCAACTTGGTATTCAATTTTATATACTTGATGTATGTAAAATTGTGTTAATAAAATGTTCATAAAGTGTATAAACTTGTTTGTGTTTATTGTATGGATGTATTAGTGTTATTTAAAATGTTTTATGCTCAAAATACACAACATTTACCCCTCTTAAGAATTTTCAAAAATATTAACTGGTAAGTAAATTTTTTAAAATTATTCTGAATAATTACAGACTTATATTTATTCTTCAACATAAGGTTGTAACATTTGAATGTTAAATCTACCTCTTATTCTATCTGAATCTACAAATTTTAATTCATAAGAACTACCAAATCTTTGATTTATAATAAATGGTCTATTTTTCAAATATTTGCTTATTAATAAAATATTTACAAATCTTAATTCCTATCAACTTTTCTAATTAAATCCTACCTTATTCATAAATAATATTTACACCCCCCTCTTAACTGACAATATCTTTTATTTACCTTTTGAATATTTATCTGCCTTTTCTTATCTCATTTATTTACCTATTTTCAAAATTGTAATATTTTGACTTTAATCAACTACTTTGCCTTTTCAAAATCTTTAAAATTTTTTTTAATAACATTAATTTTTCTTTTCTTTATTTAATCAACAGGATTTACCATAATTAATTGATGACTTTTCTACTTTCTCAAATTACTTTCTAACAAGCTTTAATCTTTTCTTATTCATTTCATTTTAATATACACGTTGAATTGGATATTTTACTTCTAAAAGAACCTTCTTTACTACCTTTAACTCAAAAATATAATCTTTTATAATCAATGATTTATTATTCAATAACTTTTTAATTTTTTTTAATAATGATTTCTATTACCTTTCTTAAATATTTTTCCCCCCAATATCGAACTTCATACCTATCATATTCATTATACTTCATCTTTCATATTATTATATTCATATTTATTTCATCGCAGATTTATTTATATTTCATTATTATACCTTATATCATCGTAGATTTATTTATATTTCATTATTATTTTATATCATCGTAGATTTATTTATATTTCATTATTATTTTATATCATCGTAGATTTATTTATATTTCATTATTATTTTATATCATCGTAGATTTATTTATATTTCATTATTATTTTATATCATCGTAGATTTATTTATATTTCATTATTATTTTATATCATCGTAGATTTATTCATATATCATCGTAGATTTATTCATTTTACCCCCCTTTCTTATACCTTCACTTCCTATTTCAATCAATCAAAATCATTATTAAAATTATATTTCTCCTACTTTATATCAAAATTCATAATCAACCGTTCTTTTATCCGTATCAATTAATCTAAAATTTCCTATTATTCCAATTATTATATCACTTTACTGTCATCCCTGTCATTAAATTCAATTCTTTTTATTTAAAATATTACTGTTTAAAATCTTTAAAATTTTCAATCCTTTATTTTCATTATTTATTTTCAAAATTTTCATTCTTGGCAAACTAGGTAAATAAAGAGTTTTTTATTTTTCAAATTATCATCATAAGCTATCATTTAATCTATTCTTATTTACATCATTATTTTTAACTTTAAATAATTACTTTAACTTTACTTAACTACTTTAACTGTACATAATATTAATACTTTAGAATATACTTTTTCATTGCAGTCGTCAACATTAAATCTCCGTTAACTTTAAATTAATTTCTTTTTCTTTTTAGGGGTTGATTCCCTATCATAGGCGAATCCTACCAACAAACTATTTTTTAACCTTCGTTGGCTATCATATTGATAAATAAAATTTCTGTGTTGAAACTTAACATAATTATTCCTAAATTTATTGTGAAACCTACTTCTAAAATTGCTATACCTATCATTATCTTTAGAATAATATTGATTATTAAATCTAAACTTATTTTTATTATCAAAATTACTCTTACTATTTTGACTCTTTTTGGTTTTACTTTTTGACTTGTTTTTGGTTTTATTTTTATCCTTCTTATTTCTTACATTATTCTTGTAATTTTTATTTTTCAAATTATTCTTATACCTTATTTTGCATTTAACAAAATACTTATTTTTAAAATCATATTTGCCTTTATTCTTATTATTTTTGCTCTCATTACAATTCTTATGTTTTCCCTTATGTTTGGACCTTTTATTGTTTTTACTTTTCCTTTCAAAATTACCTCCTAATTCTTTATTTATACTATCTACTTCTTTCAAATTCCAATCATTGTTATTAATCTCGTTATTTATTTTTATTTCAACAGCTTCTATTTGATTACTTTCATTAATTAACTTTGTATCTAAATTATCATAAATATTCTCCCCTCTTACATTATTCATATTTTCATCTTCAAAATTATTTTTAATTTCCCCTTTTAATTCTTTTCTACTATCCTTTAATTCTGTAATCATATTATCTAACTGTGTTTTAATAATATTCACTCCTACTCCCTGTTCCTTAATATTTATAAAATTATTATTAAATTCATTTTTAATTTCTCGTCTACATATTTCAAGTTTATCATTAAAATTTCTTTCTTGATTTTCAATTTTATTTACTAACTCAGTTTTAACATCCCATAATTCTACTTTAACTTCCCCTCTTAGATTATTAATGTCATCATTATTTTTGTCTAATTTTGAATTTACATTTATTTTAAAATCATGATTTTCTTTAACTAAATTGTCTAATTTTGTATTCAACTCGGTTTTAAAATTTTCTAATTTTAAATTTAAATTTGCATTTTGATTATTTAATTTATAATTAATTTCATCCCTGTTTTCTTCTAATTTAAAATTAATTTCTGTTTTCAATTTATTAAAACTGGTATCTAACTCTTCTTTTTGACTATCTAATTTTAAATTCAACTCTGTATTAACATTATTCAATTCTGTTTCTAACTTCTCAAAATTATTTTTATTCTCATCCTTCATACTATCAAATTTTGTGTTAATATCTGTTTTAAAATCTTCTAATTTTTTATTATTTTGATCTAATTTTTTATTCTGAATATCAAATTTTGCATTCAAATCTTCTTTTTGAGTATCAAATTTTGCATTAAAATTCTCATTTTGGCTATCAAATTTTGCATTAAAATTCTCGTTTTGGCTATCAAATTTTGAATTCAATTTTGTTGTAAAATTATTAAAATTTCTATACATATCTTCATTTTGACTATCTAACCTCATACTTAAATCTATCTTAAAATCTTCATTTTCCTCAACTAAATGATCTAATTTAGCATTTAAATTTTCATTCTGATTATCAAATTTTGTACTTAAATTTTTATTTTGATTATCTAATTTAAAATTAAAATTTGTTTTTAAATTATTAAAATGATCCTTATTTTCTGCTTTTACACTATTTAGATCCTTACTATTTTTATCTAATTTAAAATTTACGTTTTTAATATCAGTTTTTAACTCTGTTCTTAAATTCTCATTATCTTTTTCTAACTTATCAAATCTTGTATTCATACCCATTAACATCGCAATTACCTTTGATAAATCTGACTCTCCCATTTCACCTTTTTCTACCGAAAAACCTGCTTTATTTTTATCTGCCATTTCTATTACCCTCCTGTCTAATTTTGTATTAACATTCTTGTTTTCCCTATTTATTCTCCTATTCCTTTCTTTATTAAAACATTCAATTTTCACTTGTATATTCCTTTTTCTTGCTTCTATACATTCATTTCTTATTCTATCACTTCTATCATTTACTTCTGAACCTAATTCTTCCTTTTCCTTTATTAAATCATTTATTTGCGTTAACATTCCACTTAATTCTAACTTAAATGACTCTGGCAGAGTTTCATACTCTTCCATTAGTTTTGACCACTCTAAATCGCTTATTTTCTCTTCTCTCCAACACGAAAATCTATTCGCCATCTTTTCAAATTTAATATCAAATTTTTCCTGCACTTTTGAATTTCTTATGCTTTAAAAATTTCTTGTCCGTATGAAGCAAAAATTTCTTCATATAACTTTACAATAATAATTAAATCAAATTAAATATGAATATGCAACCCTCAGAATAACACAGCCACACGACTTTGGGCGCCAAATTTATGTTGTGTAATCAAGGTGACCACAGAACAATTTTATTGAACTTATTATGTGTTGTGTGCAGATGTGTGTGTGAATACATAAAACCAAATACCAAATAAATATTCCGTATCTAAACCACCTGCAAAAAAAACAAACACCAACAACAAATTCATCACATTCCAAAATACATGAACGAAAATTCATAACAAGCTCAATTTAAGTTTTTTACATGGGTTCTAGCTGTAGTTAGGATTCAAAAGATTGCAATAATTTAATGTTGACAAATAAACTTTTGATAACTGAATAGTGAATAAATTTAAAATCATACGTTCACAATAAAAATTCATCAAGTTTCGAATTAACAATTACTTCATAAAATTTTCAATATTTAATCTGACTTTATAAAAATTTCCTTATTAACAATTACAACAATCAAAATTCAAATTAATTTTATAAAAACACAAAAAAAAATTATTTAATTGACTTATCTGGTGACTTCTTAAAATCCGGGTAAATCTTGGTGAAGGTCGAAGTTTGGCACAGCTGCATTGATAATCAGCTGTTCTGCGTTGATGCCCATGAATTCCAACCCCAACACTCTCAATGGTAAGTCTTTGTATTTTTACTTGTCTTTATAATTTTTATCACTGTTTAAATTTCACTAATTAATCACTGTTTAAATTTCCAGGTTCCTTGTTTTAGATTAAGGATTACCCTTCAAATACGTAGGTAAATAAAACGATGTTTTATTCAAATAACAATTTAACTAATTTTATTTTCAACGAAGAAAATTCACATTACATTTATTTAATAACCCACTTGGTTTAATTATCAACGTTTACATAAATGTAAATATTATTGTTATTATTACACTCAAATTTTCTTTACGACTATTTATTATTAGTAAATTTTACTAGTACTTTCTTATTATTTATTTTAATTGGTTTTGTTTATTTTAATTCACTTCATTTTACACTTTTAATTTTAATCATTCTTAGATCACGTGATATCTGTTTCACCACATTTCAGTTGCTACCCGATATTCATCTGTCTTATTGTTCTAGAATAAAAACAAAAGAACTCTACTACGTCATAATAACAAACTTTGGGAGCGTTTTAGATACGTGCATCCCCAATGGATTTTTACGAGCAACTGCCTGTATTTTCTTTTGTTAAAACCAAGTAAAATAAATAAATTTAGCCAATTTTCAAACCATCTTTAACTTTAATTACTTATTTATGCTTAATTATTAATCAAAATTTATTATTAACTAAATGAAAATTATTTATACTAACTAACCTTTACTTTTAACTTAAATTTTTATTTAAATTAAACCTATTTAAACTTAACTTTAAAGAAAAAGTTTCTTTACTTCGTTCTTGGTTTAAAACTCTACTTGATTTACCTATTTTTCAAAATTATTAATAACTAAACTAAAAACTATTCAATTATACTAATTATGACAAAATAATGAGATTTTGTCTCTTATCACTTTTCTCTAAAATTATCAGTTTGACTGATAATTGCATTTGAAATCTGACGTTTACTCAATTTTACATTTTTATTGATAATTTCAATAATTCTTGCTTTTAGTATTTAAATTCTTGACAAAATTAAATCTTATATGCTCTAAAACATTTTAGTTATGTTTTATACCTTGTCTCAACCTTTTAAAATAAGAAATTTATAATTTTCTATTTTTCACCTACATTTGTCCTTGAAATTTATCTTTTTACATAAATACGTAATGATTTTAACTTTAATCATTATTTCTAGCACAATAAACTGATCTAAGTGTTCCAAAAGACTACTTCATCAAGAAAAATCAGCTTTGTACTGTAAATTGAAATAAATATCTGGATATTTGAATTTCTATCCTTCATTGTCAACTTTAAATATCGTTTTTATAACTTAATTGTTGTTAATATTTGCTTTATTGTAATTAATTTATATTAATAAATCATAAACAATTAATAAAATGATTTTACATCAAAAATCAACTTGGTATTCAATTTTATATACTTGATGTATGTAAAATTGTGTTAATAAAATGTTCATAAAGTGTATAAACTTGTTTGTGTTTATTGTATGGATGTATTAGTGTTATTTAAAATGTTTTATGCTCAAAATACACAACAATAGATTCATTTTTATATCATAAATTCATTATCAATTCCATAAATTGGTGTTAATGTCATTGAATAAAGTAAGCATTTTGTTTAATTTTGTAGAATTTAATCATAATAAAGGCAGAAATTTTAACTTTAAGTTGCAACGTTAAAATTTCAGATTTAAATGTCTCCTGACATTAGCAATAACTTTTATAAAGAAATTTTTTATTTACTCTAAATAACTGGTAGTTTTCTCTTGGCACCACTTCATATTTTTTCAAATAATTCAAAATAATCAAAGCTTTTATATAAAAATAACCCTTTCTTTAACAATGAGAAATAAAAAGGTTGACAGGTATAGTTAGGTCTGGACATACTGTATATATAATCTTTCGTTATAATAATGGCAATAATGTGATATCGATGTATAAATGAAATGATTTTCGTATGATATTTATGCACAAATTAAGTTAGTGTATTATGTTTTTTTTTATTGAGCTGCGCAAATGCAGATTATCTATTGTTGTGTTGTGTTATTTAGACACATTTTCACATTTACACAACACTTATTATATGACACAAATTAACATACAGAATGACATTCCGTCAAGACATTTTAATTTATGGTTAATACGAAATATAATATTTGGTTCATTTTTATAAGAAATTGTATTAAAAATAATTTTTCTAAACAATTTTAAATGTTTGAAGTCCTGTAAAGTTGAATGATCCATGAAGAATGTGGAAAATTGAATCGTAAAGTTTTCATCGTTAAGGCTGTTTGGTACATAAAAAAATTTGTAATTTTTTGCAAAATATTTTTATTAAATCGTTAGATCACAGTATCAGATTAAGATATGTGGAATAAAAATATATAAAAAGTTTTTTAGTTTACCCGTTATCACGTCTTTTAGAGTCGATCTTATTTCCAATTGATTTCAACATCCATTTAACGGATTAGCAAGTTTCAGTTGGGAAATGATAGCTTTTATGGTCTATTTTGGGATGACATAATTTTAATTGTTGTTATAAAAACCATTTCGCGTAAATTAATTATTTTAGAAGAATTCAAAACAGCAGCGAATTTTACTCTATAAATATTATTATTTTTAAATGACTTCCAATGCGTCAATCGAATTGAAATTATATTCATCCTCTTGTCCAAGATGTCTACTTGCTGATATGATAATCCTTTTTCCATCAAAATCGGTGTTGTATTAACCAAGAACAATTCGAAATGGTAGAACCTCGCAATTAACACTTGTCATCCTTCATTAGCTCTTATTCACTTTAATTACCCCCGCCTATTAATAGATGTAGGGGAATACTCGGCATCTGCGATAACTTATAATGTCAAAAAAAAATTCAAAATTGTGACAATTTAATAAATTGATGCAACACGTTATTTGGCTCTCGTGGCTGAGCCGTTATCGTTATTTTGTTTATTTTTAGTTCTTAGTGGATGTGAAAATCCAATTACGTAAGTAACAATCAGTAATACCGATAACATGACAGTTTAAAATTGATTGACATTACAAATTTATATAGACGTTTTTAGTATGTATTTTGTAGTTTTTGCAGTTTGCAAGTATACATATTACATAGTACTTGTAGCTTTGCATACAAGAACACTGCAGCGTAATTTTTAAAAGTGTCATATTAAGTCACAGCGCTTTCGCTTCTACTGTATTTCAGATCATGCCTAAGAACAAGTATGTTTTGTCTAAATCTAGTAAAAGAAGTAACCTGTCGGCTGTCGAAAGCAATGAGAAAAGTCTACCAGATTAAAAGAAGTATATTCTAATTTTAAATCTGCAAGTGTGAATTTCGAAAGAAAAAACTCTGGGTAATATAATATAATAACTAAGTCGGTTCGAAATGTTTCCTTTATTCGGCATTTTAGAAATCTTACTTTTTTATTAATACATAAAATGATAATTTAAAAGAAAGAACTGCAGATTTACCATATAGGTTTTTCACCTGCACCTAGTGAAACTGAATCTGAAAGGTAACAAAATAATAACTAACTGCATATCAGTTACAAACAAGTTTTATTATTAGTAGCCTCTTTTTAGAAGATCTGTATATATAGAAAAATCTATCACATCCAAAAGACATCGCCGAACTATTAATTGGACGACGCATCGTAAATTTGGGTTTTCTTTTTAACATTTCTTTTTGAAAAATGGTTTTCACCAAAGAGAACTGCTGTGGACTATACTCGATACCTTAATTTATGTACGATATATGCACAACGGAATTTCCACTTACACCCTATTTTAGGAGTTACATTAAATTAAAATTATAACGTAAAGTTAAGTTTTTGTAATATTTCAGAAACAATTATCAAGAAATTGCCAATTTTTTCTTCTTTATTTATTTTCGTAACCTTTTAATTTATAGCTAATGTCAATACACTTTTTTGTTGGTAATTTTTTCTAGAATTCAATAAATTTCGATCGTAATTCTGCAAAACGTTGTTAATTTAACCTCTAAAGTGGCTTTTCAAATTAAAGGTTATTTGGCAACTTTCAAGATAATAAGCAGGTACTTGTATTTTTAAAAATAATATGCAATTCATTTAGTACCTATAATAAATTATTTAATCTGTGAAAAGTACTAGGTAGTCATTCTGTACATGTTATGCAAAATAAATTAATTATGTTGAAGAATCGCAGTTTCTCGTTCAATTTAAAATTAATTTACTCATTGAATTATTTTAAATTTAATTAAGACACCTCTGAGGTTCTACAATTTATTATAATTAATTATTATTATTTATTTTAAAACCCAAAATCTCAAACAGATTAGGTATTTTATATAAAGGGAATTATGGACCACCAACAGAAATATGCAATTAGCAGTAACATCCGAAAATATACCATGAGATCGAAAAAAAGATGATTCTGAGCAGGCCTTGACTAGTACAACACGATTGGCAAGACTGATTTCAAAATGTGGCAGTAAGTTAGAGGTTAATAAATGTCAAATAAATTAAAACACAAAACAGTATTTATTTAGGGAACAAACTGAAAACTAAGATGAATACATGTTAGAGTAGGTGTTCAAAATGTGATCCTTCACTAGTATTACAACGATAAACTTAAATAATTCTGGAAACAAGATTGCAAAACTGACTTACATTTGAAATGTCACTGTCACATTATAATTCATATGCATTCTAGAACCAGTGTAACCAATCGTGTTGTACTAGTCAAGGCCTGCTCAGAATCATCTTTTTTTCGATCTCATGGTACTAATTTATATTAGAAAAATGTAAATGAATTTTTGGCAATTCAAATTCATAATTATCCCGAGCATAAAATACGTAAAAATTGAAAGGATGAATTTATATTTTCCTACAAATTACGGGTGGTAAACCTGCGACGAGAGTAAAAGTGAGGTGGTACGTAAACTGAAGAGGGGAATACCTAGTACAACTAGCACCCCGTAGCGGATTTATTTTGATTGAACAGGTACCAAACAGCCTTAAGGCGCAGATTTGTTATGCCGACATCATCTTTATTTTGGTTTATATAGTTGAAATTTTGAGATAGGTTGTTTCCTTGTTGTGTTATTTTTCTATTTCCAGGCTAGAACATCAGATTAAGTTATAAAATTATGTATTTAAAGTAATTGAATTTTGGTAGTTTAAAATGCAGGTTATAATTTTTTATTTAATGAAATTATGATTGATAAAAGAAATGTGGCCGGATTAAAAGTGTTATTAAAATTTGATCAAACTTATGAACTATAAAATTGCCAAGAATTTGAAGGGCAAAAGACTATATTATGTGAATAATTAGTAAAATGAGTTTTTAAAAATGAGTTTTAAAATAAAGTTTTTAAAGTATTTTTTAAGGCAGATTTAAGCAATTTTAAGTTAAAGGTTATTTAGGTAAAAGGTTAACTGAAAAATAAGGAACATTTCCTGATAATAAGTTAAATTTAAATTTAAGATAATTTTGTAAATAGTTAAATTTTTAACATTCAAAGTCAATTGAGATAATGTTAAAAGTTATGAAGTTTAATTAGGTACAAACAATTAATATGTTAAGTACTGTTGTGAAGGAAATTTCGTGTAGTTTGTAAATATGTAAATAATTCGTTAAAAGACGGACGTGTTTTTGTCACTCCGCTAAATTAATTTGAAAATCAATAATTTTAAAACAAAAGTAAAATGTTGAAAAAGTGAGGTTACGAATTTAATCGATTTGTAGAAAGTTTTTGTTTTGAGAAAAAGTGAAATAATAATTGCAAGCGGAACTTGTCAAATGAAAAAAAAAAGTATTGAAATATGATAAAGTTTGTTAAATGTTGGGGATTAATAAATTGTAATAGTACCTTTCGACAACATTCAAAATAATTTTGAATAAAAGTAAACAGATCTTATGGCCGATCTCACCGACAATACTTATCACTAAAGCTTAGCTAAGTAGTTCTTAAAATAAAGTTGTTCTTAAATTTGTGTTTTGTCTCACCAAGCGAGTTAAGTCGCGACTTAGACAAAGTCTAGTTCGATTTCTGCCACTAAAGCGGCAAAAGGCTTTTACATTGGTTAGCACGTTCGAAATCGATAAACGGAAGTACCGCTTCATACAAATGGGGATATGACCATTTTTTGACTTTTAGTTGACAGAACGCAGTGACTTATAGGTTATAGGTTAAGTACCGTTTTAAGTCACCGAAATTGGTAACTTACATTTAAGACGTTTTTAGAGACATAAGTAAGACTTGCAGAAATAATAAATCGTTGTCCAAGTCCATTTTTTGAAGTTCCACTACTTTCTACGGACAGAACGCGGCAACTTATAGATTAAGTAGCGTTTTAAGTCACCGAAATTGATAACTTATATTTAGGACGTTTTTAGAGACATAAGTAAGACTTAAATTGACGGTGAGACCGCATAAGTATGTCTTAACAACTTAAGTCTTTCTTAAATTTTAAGAACGCTCGGTGAGATCGGCCATTAATAGTAAAACGATCGTATTATTTATTTTATCGGTAACATCAAGGTTAAAACGCCTGAAAGAAAATACAAAAAAAATAATTAACAGTGAAGTGTTCAAAATAGTGAGATCGATAGTTTGTATGGAAATATTCAAGAACGTGAAATTCATTTTACCAACAAATGTTAACAATAACAGCTGACATATGAAGATCCAGTGCGCACCGTAATAGTTGGAAAGAGGGGGTTCACCGCGAGATTTAAGTTAAGTTTATTGTTAAGTTTTAATTTTTGAAAGTTTATGAAGTTAATAAGTTTTGAAACCAATTTTAAAAGATCATAATTGTTAAATTTAATAATGATATTTGATTTTCAAGTTTTTGTGTATTTGTTTTCAATTCATGTGTAGTTTCAGAAATTTCACTCAAGAATCCACCTACATTTTATTTGTATTTTAATTCATTAAGTAGTGTATTTCAGTTTTGGACTTTAATTGTGTCGTTTAATTTTGCAAGAGATACGTAATTTTTAGTTAGTAATTTATTAATTATATTTCGTATTTCCACAAACATTTTAGTAATGTTTTCCCTGAGATTCAACACGACACCTTACACGATAACATAATTTTTATTCAGCTTATTTTTCGACGAGTTCAAAGTTGATTCGAGTAACACTAAAATTATTTGGTTATCCAAACCCGGGATAACACAACACTATACATATAGCACGTATAACCAAAAATTAAATTAATTATTATTTTAATTTTATCGCTCTCGCTATACATCAAATAATAAAGATCGTACAATGTATTCAAATTTAACGGACGGTATCAATTAATTTTGCCATTTATTTGTTTGTTCTCATGATAGTAAGCCAGTAAGTGTGAATTTATCTCTCTAGTCAAATAAGAACCAGGATCTTTGAAAGTCGAGCATAGGGATCTGTTTTACGTTTCTAATAATTAATTGACTGACACTTAATACCAAATTATTATGCGAAACACCATTTAAAATTTTAATGGCAATTGGTAGTGGAAAAAATACAAAAATACAAAAGCAATGTATATTATAGAACGTGGAAACTAAGTGGTTTACTCGGTTTTGCAGGGTGGTATGTTCAGTTCTTGCTATGTAAATAACTCTTTCGCACTTCTGCATAAGAATGACAGATTCGACACTAACAGTGCCAAATATAATTATTTTTAGTATAATGTTGTTAACTACGTTTAAATTCTCCCGCGATATCCAAACCGGACATAGAGGGTGTGCGCTAACTGCCCATCCCTTACAGTTTCAAAAATTCGACACAGTCCACTAACACCTCGCAAGAAAGGTGTAAAATAAATAAATCTCATAAGAAAAACTCTCAAGAATCTCATTATTCTCAACATTTTGGTTACCTTCGAACCGCATTGAATCACAATTAATTTCCATTGGCAAAATTAATAGAAGTTACGGTAAATTTAAAACACGTGGTAAAGGACCAGTTCAACACTACACAGGAAGGGCGAGCAGCAGCTATACGCAACAACCAATACTTTGAAGGCCAACTGGAATTTCCACGTGTTGGACGGGACAAAGACAAAGGCAAAGGTAAAAAGCAACTCCTTTCTTTCCATTCCTTATTCTTATAGTTTAATTAATTTCTTCAGTTTGTGTAATGGCGGATTTAAAGGTTTTAATTAAAAAACGTGCTGGTATAAAACATAGTCTCACAAATTTCAAAACTCATGTAGTTAATTTAGAAGGCACAAATCAATTAAATGAGGAGGTTAGCATTAATGAATTCAGCGAAAGGATTAGTAGAATGGACGAATGAATTATTTCAAATTTTTTGTAAATATCGGTCAAACGTTGAGGAATTATATGACGAGGAAAATATCATAGAACAATTCACAGAAAGGGACAACTTTGAAGGTATATATTCTGCAACACTGTACAAATTGATATGGATAATCAATTAAAAATGTTTTGGGAATTAGAGGAAATCGCTATGAAACAATATCTATCACCTGAGGAAAAATTCTGTGAAAAATACCTTACAGAAACTACAACACGTGACTCTTCAGGAAAATTTATGGTTAAAATCCCTTTTAAAGATCAGTCATGTAAATTAGGTGATTCATTACAAATTGCAACCAAAAGGTTTTACAATCTAGAGCGCAAATTAAGCAAGAACGAGGTGTTAAAACAATATTATACGGCGTTTATGCAAGAATATTTAGATTTGGGACATATGAGCAAAATTGTAGATCCGAGCATAGGTTTAGACAACGCATATTACTTACCGCACCATGGGGTATTAAAGGAGAGCAGCCTTACAACTAAATTAAGAGTTGTTTTTGACGGGTCATGTAAAGGTAGTAATAACGTATCACTAAACGACATTCAATGTGTAGGTCCAACTATTCAGGATGATCTCTTTAATATTTTAATTCGGTTTAGAACGCATAAAAACGTTTTATCGGCGGACATTGAGAAAATGTACCGACAAATATTAGTCGCACCTGAAATGCGAAATTTTCAAAGTCTCGTGTGGCGGAAAACCAATAGTGACACTTTGGAACACTATACGCTAAATACAGTAACGTATGGGACGGCATCGGCTCCTTTTTTAGCTGTAAGAGCTTTAAAACAAACGGCATATGATTCTCAAAATAAGTATCTAGCAGCAGCCGAGGCAATAATCAACAATTTTTACGACGACGATTTACTAACGTTAACGTTAAGTTACGAAAATGGGTCTCTAATATTAAACAGATCATAGCAGAAATTAATTCAACTCAAGATAGCGTACACAATAATTTAATTATAGGGGGCGATAACGATAGGAAAACTTTAGGCTTAAATTGGACTCCATCGTCCGATATTTTAAAATGCAACTTCGACTGTTTTAATTCAAATACAAAATTACAAAAAGGGAAATATTATCTACAATTTCGCGATTGTTTGATCCACTAGGGCTAATAGGTCCTTGTATAATAACTGCCAAGGTTTTACTACAAGAAATCTGGACAAAAAATTTAAATTGGGACGATACGATTCCAGACGAAATTCTGATGAAATGGTTGTCATTTAAACAAGGTCTAACATCACTAAAAAAACTTAGAAATACCTAGGCACCTACCATGTTCAGGGCAAGTTCAGGTCGACCTACGTGCATTTTGTGACACGTCGCAAATAGCCTATGGCAGCTGCGTTTATATTAGAGCAGTTGATCAATTAAATTTTATACACGTTAATTTAATAACTTCGAAATCTAGGGTAGCACCACTCAAACACGTCACAATTCCACGGTTGGAATTGTGTGGGGCATTATTATCAGCACGGTTAACAGATAAAGTTAAATCATCATTAAGTAAAACAAATTTCACAGGAACATTCTACTGGTGCGACTCAACCATAGTTCTTCAGTGGTTGCTAACTGCACCAAACCTTTTAAAAACATTCGTCGCTCATAGGGTATCCGAAATACAAGAATTAACTAACACATCAGATTGGTGTCATATAAGAACACATGATAATCTAGCAGATATAATTTCGCGAGGCGCGGAATTAAGCGACTTAATAAATTCGATATGGTGGAAGGGTCCAGTTTGGTTATCACTTCCAAGGTCTGAATGGCCTCATTCAATCATAAAATCTGACTTGGGTGCTTTACCGTAATTTAAAAATATATCTAATAGTAGTTGCACAAACTTCTGATCATTTTCCATTTCGTTATACCAACTCATTAAGCAAACCACAACGAATTACAGCCTTGTGTCTACGATTTATAAATAATCTTAAGGTCAAAATTAAAAACGAGCGAACACTAAACAATTTAACACTATTGGAATTAGATAATGCTTTGAAAAGACTTGTAAAATTATCTCAGGAAGAAAGTTTCCAGAATGAATTGCAACAATTAAAGGGAAATAAAAGGACATCTATGAAAACTAGTTTGGCTCTTCTTTCACCATTTCTCGATTGTGAAGGCTTAATTAGAGTTGGGGGCCGTTTACAAAAATACAAATTCGATTTTGGCAAAAAACACCCGCCACTAATTTCAGGTAAACATATATTAAGCAAATTAATTTTTGAACGAGAACATATTAAGTTATTGCATGCCGAACCTCAGCTTATGTTGGCGACAGTACGGGAACAATTTTGACCCACGGCGGGGAGAACCATTGCAAGAAATGTAGCGCATAAATGTGTAAAATGTAACAGAGTCAAACCTACAGAAATAAATCAAATAATGGGGCAACTACCAGAGCACAGAACCGTGCCCATGTATCCATTTTTTCCAACGGGGTAGATTACGCGGGCCCATTAACTATAAAATTTGGAAATCGAAGAAGTAGGGCAACGCAAAAATGTTATATTTGCATATTTGTCTGTTTTACTACTAAAGCAATTCATTTAGAACCAGTTACAGAACTTACGACTCAAGCATTTTTGGCAACGTTGCGTAGATTCATAGCGAGAAGGGGCAAACCGAGTCGCATATACTCGGACAATGGGAAAAATTTCATCGGTGCTGCTTCACAGCTACGGGAATTAGGAAACTTTTTGACTGATAATCACAGAAATTTAAGTAATATCATTAGCAAGGAACACATTGAATGGCATTTTATTCCTGCCGCCAGTCCCCACTTTGGAGGCTTGTGGGAAGCCGGAGTAAAATCAACTAAGCATCATTTAAGGCGAGTACTAGGCAATGCACTCATTACATTCGAAGAACTTCTAACCGTAATTACACAAATTGTAGGAGTGCTTAATTCCCGCCCACTAAATCCTTTATCCTCCTCTCCAAATGATTTTGAACCCCTGACACCATCACACTTTTTGCTTGGACGCCGTTTAACAGCCATTCAGGAGCCTGACATTTTGGGCGCTCCAACAATCGCCTGCACCGGTTCCAACATCTTCAGAAAATACTCCAACACTTTTGGAAACGTTGGGCTTGTGAGTATATACGAGCTACAACAGAAAATGAAATGGAAGCAAACCAAGGAAAACATTCAACTGGTGGATTTGGTCCTCATAAAAGAAAAAAATACACCACCAATAAAATGGAGGCTCGGTCGTGTCAGTGAGATTCATCGGGGTAGTGATAACTGAGTGAGAGTGGTGTCTGTAAAAACACAATCAGGACTTTTAAAGCGACCAATAACGAATATATGTCCGTTGCCTAAGACAATTAAATGACTATTTAAGTATTTACGAACAATAAAGTTATTATCTATTATATTGTATAAATGTGTTATTTAGGTTTAAAATATTCAGGTGTACTAGGTTTAATTGATTACTTTATAATGTTTTTATCAAATTTTTACCTGGCTTAAGTATTATTTTATTGTAATTATCATAATTTGAAAGTACCTTTCAAGGCGGGAGTATGTTAACTAGGTTTAAATTCTCCCGCGTTATCCAAACCGGACATAGAGGGTGTGCCTTACAGTTGCAAAAATTCGACACAGTTCACTAACAACTCGCAAGAAAGGTACTTAGGGTTGCCAACATCGAGTCGATGCTGACCCGAAGAAATATTATTTCAAATAATTCGCATATCAGAGTTGCCAGATGCGATTTTCTAAATCCCCCACTCCGAAACTGAAATTCCCCCAAATTCCCTCAAATCACTCAAATTTAAAATTATTATAGAAAAAGTGGTTTATGAAAAAACTGTGTATTTTTATTGAATAAACATAAATTTCTAAACATAACACAGAAAAGTATGTACTAGTAATACCTGTTAAGGCTGGTTTATGCAACTTTTCATAAGGATAAAAAAAACATAGTGATAATACATAACACATAGCGATAAAATCTTAACATAAAACCAGTCAAGTAGGTTCAAATATCAGAGAATGCGTCTATTACTAATATATCATTATCTTTACACTGGTACATATTTGGAATTTTCGCAATCTGATCAATAGAGGGCACTGCGCGCTGAAATAAACCATAATCTCCATAATACATTTTTTAAACGAAATTATATATTTTCATATAATTTACCATTTTTAAAAATTCCCCCTAAATATCCTCCCGAATTTTTCAATTCCCCCAACTTTTTATTCCGCAAAAAATTCCCCAATGTCCTAAAATTTCCCCAAATTTGAGGGAAAATACCCCAATTTGGCAACCTTGTCTCAGATCTAGTTGTCGCCATATGCGATGTTGTCGCTTTGACTTTGTTGTCAAAAGTCAAAAGAAAATTCTACTAACTTTTTATCAATGAGTATAACTGTTAAGTAAACCGGTAAACCCGAATAATTTTATTTGAAACCCGAAGCCCGAAGAATGATCGCAAAACCCGAAGTCTTCGGGTCAAAATGACACTGTTGGCAACCCTAAAGGTACTAGGTCGTACCTATAGTGTAAAATAAATAAATCTCATAAGAAAGACTCTCAAGAATCTCATTATTCTCAACAAATGTATAGCAAACACTTGTACCTGTCTTCGAAAGAAAATACTTTCCTCAAACAATTTTTAAACGCAGTTCAAGAAAATAACACATATCGTACGTCCTATTTCCTGTTTCAAAACTCAGTAAAAGCTAATAACATGTAAAATTTTTAATTTCAATTGCTATCTCTATTATGAGTTTTAGAGGAAAAAGGTAGATGGAACTTGTTCAGAATTGTTTTCTGAATACGTTCCACATTTGAGTTTTAGGGGAAAAAGGTAGATGGATCATTTTTTCTGGACAAAAAGCACTTAATAAATATTAAATAATATAGCTGATTTTATTTCATATTTCCTACTAAATACAAGTAAATAAAGTATGCCTAAGATCACATATTTACGCCTAAATCTATACAAAATCTAAATGATTTTTAAATAAATCTTATCCAAAAAATTAGTTAATTAGGGTTCTGAACCCCTGGCCCCCCCCCCACAAAAACGCCACTGATCTCAAAGATTAGCTATAAACAAATAACTAAGAGATATACTTTCATTTCAGAATTCTTCTAAGATATAGGAAAGCCTAATCTACTGCAAAATTATGTCACTTAATTTACAGAAGTTTCACGCTACACCATCTAAATTTATATCGCTGAAAGAGGCGGTGGTACTGCATTGCATCGGAAATGCTTGCTGCAATCTATTTTCTGTGTTAACATTATCTCTATTCTCTCGCTGAATCATGATGTGAAACGTGGTGATCACCAACAGGGAATTTTAAAATGTATGTAGTTCACAACAGAATGCTAAGCGAGTCTGTAAGGTCAAAAATTGGACACACATTTATTTCAATTCAGATTAGCAAAACGTCGGATAAAGTAATTTGTTGCAATTTTCGAAAAGAAGTTAAACGTCTTCATAAAAGCCTGTTTTAGAATATAATCGTACTGAGGCAGTCGATATCTTGTCTTAAAAAATAAGCGTTTTTTACTTAAAAGTTAAATTAAATAGAATTGAAGTGCTTTTTAACCACTCTAAGCTTAAATTATGCGAATATAAAGCGTTTGTCTGCATTACAATAACTGTTCTTTATTTAAAAAGCAAGTGTCCAGTCACTCGCTAAAGCAGTATCTTGCCGAGTACACTGATAATTTTTGATGAATGAAGTAGGTTTCTTTTCACTAAGCCTACAGGCTTTCATTAAAGGGAGTCCATTAATCAATCTGTAAAATGGACTTAAAGAATTGTTACAACATTTAATCTGTTGAAATTCTGATAGATTTAACTGCGAAATCAGCACTAAAAATTCAGAGCTAACTAAATTGATTTTCCTAATACATCCAGGATTATTATTATAGTTCGATGAGACTTAAGAAACTAATTTGAATTCTTGGAAATAAATAGATAAAAACACTCGTGTGAGTTCCATAATAAGTTTATTAGCCAGAACTCTTTCCCGCAAAAATGTTTTTTTCATAACATACAACTAAATTAAAATTGTTCTTAAGCTTTATCAATTAAGAGGTTTGATTGGTTGAAAGAATTTGAATGCAATTCCAAAGTTTTTTTTTTAACATTTCTTCAGAGATCCTTAAAGGCAATACGAACAGTTGCTTCACAAATTACAGCTTAAAAATGCCGACCATTCATATGATACAAGCACCCTACTTTTACCTTTATATCAATTTCTACAGGTTAAAACTGTTTGTAAACTTTGACCACAAGTAAGCCCAATTAAGTTTGTTAACAAAACGAACCTGAGTACGTGCTAAGTGAGTCCTGCTGATAACAAGGTGAAAAGCAAACCAAAGCTAACATTTGCTTTTGAACTGGCCTTTCAAGTTTTGTAACATAACAAAAACTCTGGCAAACTAAACTTCCAGGTTAGCCTAAGGTCAGTTTGTCCACTTGGCCCAAGTAACCTGAATTGTGTAATGTTAAGGTTGGTTCTAAATGACTCTCGAAGTTAATGCAATTTATTGGGGTTAAAATAATCTATTTAGGGTATTCTATGATATCTTAAGATTTTGAATTATTCAGGGTCGAATTTATATATTGGTTTCTAATTAAAATCTAATGTTAATTATCTAATGGTTAAACCTGTAATTATTTAGGCTACATTGGCTGTAAGAATGCAACTGGGCCAACATTTTTAAAAGATTCTAGCAATTTCATTTAAAAATAAGACAACCTGGGGTAGAAAAATACCAAATAACTAAAATTTTACAAAGTACACTAAATTACTTAATCAATTTAAGTTGATTGTATTTATGCAACTTAAAAATACTAAGAGTTAACTGTGGCAGTGAATTGCTTGCCGCACCATAGTAATTTCAATGATACGAGTACATATGTGCTTCCCTAATTATTTCAGACCAAAAGTGCAACTAAGTTTTTTACAGAGAAAAAAATACTTGTTCCATTCACGCAATTTTGCATAACTTTTAATTTTCGTGTTCACTGAAAAACCGTGAAAATTAAACCTTACACTTTAACAAACAACTGATGACAGTAAAAGACAGTAAAACGACGTAAAATAATTTTGATTCACAATCATTATCGTAATATGTCGATTCGTAACCTTTTAGGAGTTGGGAAATACGTCATTACAATCTCTTGGTTGGGAAGTAACAGAAAACACTTCCCACCCACGGGTGGCCTAACGGCACTGTCATAGATCTATTATGTTAAAGTAGACTAAAATAAATTGCAATAGAGCTGTCAAAAAATGTTAATAAAATTAATTTAAAATGCAATGATTAATAATTGTGAATAAAATAGTATACATACTTCGGTGGGAGTTTGTTTCATCACAGCCTCGCGCTATACCTGACCACGAGGCTTCGCCTCTCGGTCATACATAAGCCCTCGGCTGTAATAATACATTTCCCACCTCGGATGTAATGTACTATTTCTTTAACTTTGCAAACAATGAAATTTTATGTTATACTACGAAAGATGGTATTTTTAAGTTTAGTACACAATTATTTAACAAATTCAACTGAAAAGAAAATCGTTTTATTCAAATTGTATCAAAATGTATCTATCTGGCAACAGGAAAGCCAACATACTGGCGTGCTGACCCCAGAAAGATTCCATACCTACCAGACTTTTTTTATTCCTAGAAAAGTTTCTGTGAATTACATAGAAGTAGAGGAAAATTTCGACTTGGATTCTGGCCATTCGGTAGTAATCCCAACGTTAAACAAAAACATAATCAAGAAGGAACCCATTCAAGCACTAGTCAACAAACTAACTAACTGGGAAGGATTTCAAGAAGACCTGAGTAACTGTATTCAACTGACTGTACCACTCAAGACCAAAAACCAATTAAAATGTCGAGGCTGATAAATTTATTGCAGATACTCAGCAAGCTGCCTGGAGAAATACTCCCGAAATTAAAAGTATGTAACACCCTACTTTAGGGGTAGTGCCTTGGGTAGCTCGGCGGGAGTCCAGGGCAGTTGTCGCAGCGCTAATAAATATAACACAAGAGGTTTTTTAAAGAAGTATAATATAAATAAAACGGTAATTCCTGGTACAGACAAAATAAACGGTTATACAATCCAACTAAATATAATTCACAAAATAAACAGGTAACTATTCGTTAAATAAAAATCGTTCCGCCAATTACGGTGACAATTCCGTTACTTGGCGACCGGTCTTGGTTCACCTTGCGATCGGTCTATCAGCGATGGGCGGCTCCGCTGTTGACCTCAGTACAACTATAGCTGCGGCGGGAGGTTGTGGTTTCTCTACTGGAATATATAAACGGTTAAATTACCCTTATTCTATAGCGAGGCGGTTCGGGGTAAATGTTCCTATCGGCCAGGTACTGCCGAGATATTTAGTGTGTGGTTATTATATAACTCGGTGGTCCGGAGTACGGGATTCTATCGTCCTGGCAGTTTACGGGACAGCGAGGAATTCGCTGTGTCAGCGGTTTCGGTACCGGCAGGTAAGTAAAGCCCCTTTAACTTAACGATGTTGACAATGAGGTTCTTCTGAGGCGGTCGGTCCTGAGGAATGGCGGTTTACTGGACGCGGCGGTCACGTCTCCGACGAGCGTGAACGTGTAGGTTCGGTCGGGCACGTCTTCGACGTGCGAGGAACGTAGGAATCGTCGACCAACACTGGCCGACGGTCGGAATCGGTAATTAACGTCGACAAACACTTGCCGACGGTCGGGATCGGTAATTAACTTCGAAAAACACTTGCCGACGGTCGGGATCTGTAATTAACGTCGACCAAAACTGGCCGACGGTCGGGATCGGTAATTAACGTTGACAAACAGTTGCCGACGGTCGGGCTCGGAGTTCTGGGTTGGGAAGCGGATCAGAGGATTCTCAATGGAATTGAGAGAGAGAGAGTGAATGTCTCCGGTGGGGGGCTCTGCTTTTATACTTTTCCCTGGTCGCTCGTCTCTGTCTGCCCTTATGCGGAGGAAAAGGTGTAGCCACAATTTAACTATAGAATTAATAGTAGAAAAATTATCGTTACAATCAATGCCGGGTGGCCTACTAGTCCAGCTAGGGCACAAAGTTCTAATAAAATAATTAAACACAATTATAATAAAAATGTTTCTATTAACATAAACCAAATTACATAGAAAAATCCTTGAATATATGCTGAAGTGATATTAACCTTTTGGAAAACTTATATTTATTAATTAAAATACAAATTTGGAGTATACTTTTAGGATGCAAGTTTTAAAAGATTAATTATGTAAATAAGTTAAGATTAATTTAAGTATTATTGTTCTTTGTTGTAAATATTGTTATTTATTGTTATTTATTGTAAATAGTAGTCATAGTTATATTTTATGTGCATGTATGTGAAAGAATAAATGTGATAAAACAAATTCAAGGAATGGGAGATTTTGGAGAATAACTAGGGAAGAAAATAAAAATTGACGAAAGATAAACAACAGTTTTTTCTAAAACTGAAAACGTGAAAGACGTTTTTGAGTTTTGCTCTGGAAAACTTCGAATAATAATAAAATAGCAACGGAAAGCTGAAGATTATTTAATAAAGAATAAATACGAACTGAAATAAATTGAAATTATAAAATTGGATTTAGTGGAGAAAAGTTTAATTGGAAATTGGGTGTAGAAATTATAATAATAAATTGGAACGGATAATAAATTGGACAGGGAGCAGTATTTGGTGGGATTTTTCAAATTCGGGGATTGATTGTTTTGTGAGTAAGTGTTTTTTAGTTTTAGTTTTTGTATTAATTTTAAGTTAGAAATAAGTTTTGTTGTAATAAAGCTTGCATTTTAAAAGTTAATAGAAATTTATTACATTACTCATTTTTCAAAATTCAAAATCGAATCCTTCAACGAGATTTCAAAATTTCATTATTAATTCAAAATTTCAAAAATAATAATTAGAGAGTCTGAAAAATTGTATGGAGCTTCTTTTATTGATAAAAAGAAATTAATTAAAAGACTGCTACCATAACAATACAAAAATTACCAGGTATAAAAAGTAACACAAGTTGTACCATCAAAATTAATTTAAACAGAGTACCGGAAGTAATAGAGATCGGTGTTATATTCACTGAAGCAAAATAATAAACTTTAAACACACCAATGTGATCTTAATCACTTTCGGAAAATAAATAATCAAAATAAATTGGAAAGCCATATATACAAAATAATTAATACTAACAAATTATCACTTACTAAATTACAAATCCGATATCCAATACAGATAAAAATCTTCTAAATTCTTGACTTGATAAAATGACTTCGCTGATAAAACGACTTGAAGAACAGATCGTCAAACAAAATGGAACCAATGGAAAATTCCACAGAAAAGTTACCAGATGCTTACTGCAAAAAATAGAGTTGAAACGCCATTTTTTAAATCTTCAAGCATTCAAAATGGAAAAAAAAAAACAGCTAACCAATAGTTAGTTAAAATGCGCTGAAACAATGAACTGGAATAAAAAAGTCTGTAACCGCATAAAATAAGAAAATAAAAAAAATTGTCCACCCTTTTCAAAATCGGAAAAATTGAGGGCTCGAAACCAAAATCCCTGCTATTGGAATATGACTAGACTGGGCGACACCAAGCAATTAAGCATATCCGCCCCCCTGACATCTGAAGGACGTCAGGGACGTCTTTAGGGGAATGAAGCGAATGAGCGAAATAGTAGGACCTCTATTGGAATATGACTAGACTAGGCGAACCAAGCAGTTAAGGATATCCGCCCCCCTGACATCTGAAGGATGTCAGGGACGTCTTTAGGGGGATGAAGCGAGGGACGTACCTTCTTACCTTACTTACTCCTACCTTCTAACCTTACTTACTCCTCCTGCCGGCGCTGCTCCTCCCGGTTCTTCAGAACTCTCTCGGCGAACTCCCTGAGGCGGTCGTATATGTCTTCTGCCACTAGGTCCTGTGGGCGTGGTGGCCATCTGACTCCACGTTGTTCCACGAAGACCTGTAACAGACCCCTCTCCCTTTCTACCTCTTGTGTCGCGCAGTCTGTTAGGAGGTGCGCGCTCGTGTCCTCCGCTCCGCACTCGCATTCGCCCCTGTCCATCAAGTTGAAGGATCGCAGCTTCGCCCTGAAGTCGCCGTGCCCCGTCAGGAGCTGGGTGATCCAGAACGAGGGCTCGACCCATGACATCTGTAGCCTCTCTGCCACGCTGGGGAAGAATCCGTGCGTGATCCTTCCATCTCCCGACCTGTTCCACGAGGTTTCCCACTTCCTCAGGATATGTTCTCGGAGTTCGACGAGAGCCTGTTCGATCGTCTGCTCCCTGCCATCAAATTCAAACTCACCTATATTCACCGGGATCCTTCTTCGTATCTTCCTCCGGTACCATCTTTCTTCTGCCCTAAGTGCCAACGGCATCCGTTTCGCCAGAACTCCCAGCGCATCCGTGGACGCCGTTCTGTACGCCTTCGTTGATGCTAGAAGCATCGGGCGTTGGGTGGTGCCTAGCCCGTCCCTGAGCCTACTGTTCAGCTTGTCGAACCAGACCTCCGCTCCGTAAAGAGCGACGGGTTCGAGAACTCTCGTGTGGAGGATCTCTACGGTCTTGTGGTTTAGTCCCCATCTGGCTTTTACGACTCGCTTGAGGCTCATCCCTAGCCTCCGTCCCCTTTCTTTCAGTTCCCTAATATGAGGGATGATCGTCATTCCTTCCCCCCAGTATATCCCTAGGTGTCTTACCTCGTCCACCATACGAAGTCGGTGGTTCCCCATTCTTACCCTCGGTCGCCTTCCTCGATGAAATTTACCTTTAAGCATAAGACCTACCGATTTCTCTTCGGACAGGTGCAATTTATGAAGATTGCACCATTCCAACGTCCTTCCTAAGACTTCGCTGGCCCGGTCCTCTAGTTGGGCTCTGGAGTAGTTGCCTTCCACGATGATCACTTCGTCGTCCGCGTACGCCACCTTCTTGCACCACGGTTCGTCTTCCTCGAGGTTTTCGTCGAATACGAGGTTCCAGAAGAACGGTCCCAGTATTGACCCCTGCGGGCAGCCCCTCTGGCAGTCCCTCACGACGCTATCCTCTCCTTCCCTGAGCTCGACTCTCCTGTTGGATAAATAACCTTTGATTACCTGATACAGATTCTTCGGGCACCTCCTCGCCCTGAGTACCCGGAGTACATCCGGCCACCAAAGGTTGTCGAAGGCCCCTTTGACGTCCAGGAATATCCCCAGCACGTATTTCTCTTCCGACGTCTCGACGATTCTTCTGCATTCCTCCAGCGCATCTATGGTGGATCGCCCTCTTCTGAAGCCGTATTGGTTCGGGTTGCTCTCCCCTTCCAGGCTGTCTTCTAGTCTCCTGTAATTAGCTTTTCTAATATCTTACCCAACACCGATAGCAGACTGATCGGTCTGTACGATGAGGGACTTGACCTGTCCCTTTCGCTCCCTTTTAGGAGGAGCACCAGGTTGCCGATCTTCCAGTCGTCCGGAAAAGCTCCTAACCGCAGGCACTCGTTCCAGATTCGAAGCATCGTCTCCCCTATAACCGGCCACGCTTCACTTACCATTTCGTAGGCTATGCCGTCTGGACCCGGCGATTTTCCTTTGGGCAGGCCCCGCAGGACGCTTTCTGCCTCCTCCATCTCGAATTCGGCCGCGTCTTCGACGTCGGGGATTTCCCTTACCTCCGCCCTCACTCTTCGGTGTTCTTCCAAGTCCTCGTCGACGGGGTCGGTTTTGATCAACTCGTCTAGGAGGATGTTCATGGATCCTTCCCAATCCACCGCGCGTGTTCCTTCGCTGACCATCGCCATGTAGCCCTCCCTCTTCCTGAACTTACCACATGTTAGTTTGTAGACTATGCCGAACGGTTCCTCGTTCCCGGTTCGGCCTACGAACTCTCGCCAGCTGTCTTGCTTGGCCTTCTTGATCTTGTAGTGGTAGGTGTTCCTTCGTCTCAGGTACGTGCGTCTGAGTTCGGCCCGATGTTCGTCGTGTTCCTCCCTCTGGTACGCCCTTCGTGCCGCGTTTACTGCCTTCTTCTCCCTGGTTAGCTCCGCCGTCCACCAGGGGGTCCTCCTCGCCATCCTCTTGATCCTCGGAATTGCCTCTTCGGATGCCCTGTTGAAAGCCCCTGTAAGTTTCCTTACCTGGTCTTCTAACTCTTCTCTGTCCGCTGCTTGCCTCTGTATCGGTTGGTCGAGTTGGTCTTGTAGAACCCTCCTAAAACTCACCCAATCCGCCCTTCGTATGGACGGCCTCTCCCGAGGCCGCCCTCCTTCGTCCTGTCGCTGCTCCGAGCGGATTTCATAGCGGATGACTCTGTGGTCGCTTTGAACACGCCCGTCTTCGACTCTCCATCCTGTCACCTGGAGCCCTCCTAGACCTCTTCCCAGTGTCAGGTCGATCCATGATTCAGCTCTTCCGTTGGAGAACGTGCTCATTTGTCCTCCGTCGTTCAGCAACCAGAGTCCGTTTGCCTCTATGAACTCTTCCATTAACTCACCTCTATCGTTGGTCAGCCTATCTCCCCAAGTCCGACTTCTCGCGTTGGAATCCACCGCAATCAGCACGGATTTCCCTGCCAATGCCGTTATCACTCGCTGGACCGCCTCGAGATGCATCTCGATGTCGTCTCTGTACTGGAAGTACGCCGAGACCACGTAGAGATCGAGGTCCCTGATCCAGATCACTATGCAGTGGGATGTGCATAACCACCCGATTTGTACCACGTTGAGGAGCGGGTTTATTACGACGATTCCCGCTCCGATTCCTGCTGCTGGGTGGGCTTCCTTCTCCTGAAAAATCCTAAGATCTACCCCAAATCCCCATATCCTACCCTGTCCTTGGTACGGCTCTTGAATGGCGAGCACGTCCACTTTCTCCCTCACTGCCAGTTCTCTGACCTCCGCGGTTGCGACCTGTCCCTTACCCACATTTACCTGTAGGAACTTGAACACGCGTTCCTCATTACGACTAACCTGTTGTTGTCTTCTCGGTTGTCTATCCACTGTAGTCCGTTCGTTCGATCACGCGTCTCAGCAGTCTCCAGACGATCGGGCACTCTTCCCCGCTCATCTTGTGGTCGCTCGGCTTGCCGGCGACTCTGCACTGGGCGCAGGACATCCTTCCCTGGCAGTTCTTCGCCTTGTGGTCTTCCTCGCCGCACCTGTAACACTGGCTTTTCTTGGTCTTACAGTCCCTGGCGAAGTGCCCGAAGCACCCGCAGCCGAAACACCTGGGCAACGGAACGTAGTCCCTGTATTAATATTTCGGGATCGAAACAGGACTCAATCTTCAACCAATACAATGATCTCCAAATTAGGAAATATATCGAAAAATCATCGCCAAATTAGCGACGTGGCAAATTACGTCTCGACTCTTCGAAAGTCAAAATCAAAGTCCCCCAAAATTCAATCTCTGCGCAACGAACAGAAAATTTCCAAGCCCATAAAAGTTAAAGTGCAACAACGATAAAATAATCTAACACACGCATTCGAAAAACTTTTGGTTTTTAAAGAAATAAATTTTGAAATAATTTGAATAAATCCAACCAGATATTAACCCAACTACTAATTGCAGTAATTAATTCTCCCTCCCCCCCAATACGTAAAAGGAATAACAAAGGAATATAAGTAAGATAAAGAATATAAAAAATAGGTAACATTTAAATTACTGAAATTATTCAATTAATATTAACAAACATTATTAATTAATCTATCGCACATAAGATCTGAATAGCGCGCCGCTAGATTAACTAATCTCCACAAACACAACTAGTGTTTTTAATCCAATCAAAATTGACAATCACAACTAATCAAAAACTACAGTAATTCAACACTGAGAAGAAATAGAAATCAATAGAAAATCAGGATTGGGATATAGAAAAACATCTACAAAACAATCACAGAAGAAGGATTAAAAGAATACTGGTTGAATTAAGGATAATAGGTAAACTCAGGAACGGTTTATCTATGAAAATGTTTTCAAATAACAGAAACATAAAGATAATATGCAAAAATAAGCAAAATATAGCGGTAATCAAGACTAACAAAATAATGAGGGAAATTACCCTTTAACATAAAGGAAACATAGGGCTAAATAAACTATAACTAATAGTAGTTATAAAAAATGTTGAAAAATAAATGAATTAAATAACAATTCACAAAAAATTGTTACAAAGGTTCGATGGTCACGTACGCCGGCGGGTCGTTATCTCGGCGCCGCACTGGCTGGACGATATCCGATTTGGAAAAATTCCATTGAACGTGTACCTGGATTAGACTTTCTGTAGGGAAATTTAATTTGTCTTTTATACAGGAAGTCGTTAAAGATCGGTGGCACGTTACAAGGAAAATAGTAGAAAACAACTACCCACGAGAAATCCGTAGTAACTGAAAAAGGGAAACTGTGAAAAAAATGGCAACACCAGATATCAAAAACAGATTCAACCACGCAACCTGAAGAAAGAAATCAGCTCACTCAAAAATGAACCTATCAATAAATACTTGAGAGAACTGAATAATAACAATAGTATCTCTGGAGAGCTATCAAAAATTTTAAACGTCCATGCATGCACCCACCAATAATATCCACAAATGGTAGCTAAGCAAGAAACAAGAAAAAGCCGAAACGTTCTCTACCCACCTGGAATAAACATTCCAACCAAATGAAAGTCACAATTTACCGGAAGAGGAAAATAAAGAAGAATTACAAATAGACTTAGTTCCTCCCAAAGAATGACCTCTTCTGATGAAATCAAAAGTAACATCAATTCAAAAAAATCCTCGGGTTATGATCTTTTAACGGGCAAAGTACTTAAATAACTACCAAAGAAAGCATCCGAAAAGCTCACTCACTTAATCGACGCAGCGTATCGACTTAAGCAGTTACCGGACGCCTGGAAAATGGCGGAAGGGTTTAGGAACAAATATTCAACGATCGATCAAATTCATAGGAAAACGGACATCGTTGAAAGCCTATAAAGACAAGGAAAAATGCCATATTTATAGATGTAGCTAAAGCCTTCCATAAGGTATGACACGAGGGCATAATTTATAAAGTTAATAAGAAGCTACCCAAGCAGTTTTCAGAATGAGAGCAATCAAGGCAGGAGTGCCGCAAGGTAGTGTCCTGGGACCAGTTCTATACCTATAGACGTACCACAAATGGCAGAAGTTGTAATAGCCACCTCTATTGACGGCACAGTGATCCTTGCCACTGGTACTGAAAGTCACGAAGTAGCTAGAAAACTTCAACAAGCAAGTAACAATGTAAACGCCTGCCCAAGAAGTGGAGAACTAAAATCAATGAAAGCAAATCGGTTCATATTAACTTTACATAATAGCCAACATGAACATATCCCAATAACAATCAACAATACTAACATTCGATATAACAATACAGGTAAGTACCTAGCAATGAACCTTGACGATGAACTCAGATGGAAGGGGCATGTTAAAAAAGAAATGAATTGGATCTACGTAAAGTATAAAAAAATGTACTGGCTGATTGGGAGAAACCCCAATTGTCATGAAAACAAATATTGACGCCCATTTGGACCTACGTGATTCAACTGTGGGGCTGCACAAAGAAAAGTCACAAAATACCATTGGAATTTCTACGGTGCGTGAAGCAATTCGCTATATATACTTTTAAGATAAAACAAATTTACAAAATGTATTTTTTAATATGCGAAATTTTGAACTGAAATATGAGATAAGCTAAAAATGTAAACTAATAGTAGATTTTTACGATTTTTTAAAAACTGTGTTTAACTAAATCCATCAGAGTTATACTTTACACAACCAAAACCTGCAACGTAAAATTAGGATATGAAATATTCACGTGGCATAACAACGGAAATGCATTTTATAAATGCATTACTAGCAAACTGTCTGATCAATAAAGTTATTTTCTAGAAATGAACGATGTGAAATGGACCACAAACCAAACCAATGCTCATTCAAGTATGGTTGATTGATATGTAACCTGCTTAGATTCGAATACTGAGAAATAGGGCATAAAGATCAGATGAAATAAATTCTATAAGCGTGGTGATATTTTTAAAACTTCTTACCTTTGTTTCCTTTTCCTTTTCTTTGTCAGAACGTTGATGCTTTAGCTGCGGTTTCGTATTTTAATTAACAACAAGCGTCCGCAGTTAAACCTATCCTAAATTTGGTATCTAGTATTCTTTCGTAATAAGTAATAAGACTGTATATGAAACCGGCTGCCGAACAATATTTACAGGTTAAAATAGTATTTCTCGCAAATGGAACATCAAATTCACTATTTAAAATATTTATTAGGCTGTTAGCAATTTTTTTGCATTTAATTTAATCTATTTATGTGAGACGAGCCTCGTTGGTTTAGTTAGCTAGTAGAATACTTCCATTCAAGAGGTTCAACGTTCAATTCCCATTGGGGTAAACAATAATTATGCCTGAAAGGTAGATAGGCAAAAGGATTAAGTAATCATTTATATGAGATACCTGCACTTAGTAATAATTACTCTTACGTTCTGATTCTGTATAAAGAGTAAAATTTGAACAATCTTTAATAAACAACAGAAACGCCTCTTTTTAATGATTCACACTTTTAGGGTAAAAATGAGAAGTTTCAAATTCATAAGCTTAGAAATTTCAAGGTGCCTCTTAATAATTTACAAAGGAAAGGATGGCCCCTGAAAATACAATCCTGAAAAAGTATTACAAAAAACATTTGTTTCAGAAGGGTTATGTAACGAAAATTATAAAATATTCAGAATTCAATTTGAGCATAACGGGATCAGGCATAACTAAAAAAGGGGAAAATGGCAAGAGTGGTTTGGGGACAATATAAATATTTAGACTGACACGAACATCAAGGACAAAATTGGAAGACCACTTGGCCCAAATAAACCTCTCTAATTTTATATTTCTTGCGTTTGGTTTATATATTTCTGGATATTTAATACGAGAATTATTAAAATTTGGAGTTGTGTAGAAATATCTCTTTAATTTTTAATAATATACCAATATAATGTAATAATTAATGATGAATAGTTTAATATACAAGTTGTGTGAAGAATAGAATTCGAGAAATGAGAAACACTAGACGAGAAGTGAAAGACTAGATTTTATGTCGCAAAGTATACAAATGTGTTAGCAACAGAACTTTTAGAAAAGAATACCTATTCAAATAAATGACTGCGTTTTTTTAAAATGAGAATACAATTCTTAAGAAAATCAGCCAATCACAACGCTTGAAAATGTTGTACCAATAAGTGAAAATAATTTATCCACGACTACTTAATAATCTGTCAATTATTCATGTGTTTGGTCACTCATAATGCTATCCATTATACACTGCCAGAAGTGTATAATGATTATTCAAGGTGTCATGGTAACATCATTGTCTATGGTGTATAATGAAGGAAATAGGTTATGTTTCTAATCCTAATTGACAGATTATAGGTTATGTTTCTAATCCTAATTGACAGATTATTGACAAGTCGTCGATAAATTTTAATTAAAAATTCTTCGTATTTGTGTTCGTGGATAAAGTATAGTATACTACTCGCTATAATGGTTATTATTACCTCGGATAATTGCAAAACTCGCTCGCAAGCTCGCTCGTGTTGCAAACATTATCCTCGATAATAATAGCCTACATTATAGCGTCGTGTATAATATACTATTATTGCCGCGATAATATTTTGTTATTTCCAATAGCAACGCTAGTAACGTAGTAACCACGTAAATATGACGTACAAACAAAAAATTATTTGACAGTTGAGAAAAAAATTGTAGCACCGATTGGTGAAATATGTAATCATTGTATTCTCTTCCTAAATATAACTCGTGATTCGCTTAAAAATCGATAATATTTAGAAAATGCCACTCATGTTAATCCTAATCTTTGGAAAATGCAACTCCTGCTTCGCAGTCGTTGCATTTTCTTCGTTTGGATTAACATTCGTGACATTTTGAAAATATTATCGTCAATAAGCTCACCACTTGTTATATTACTCTTGAAAATAAATGGCTATTGTACCATGAGATCGAAAAAAAAATGATTCTGAGCAGGCCTTGACTAGTACAACACGATTGGCTACACTGGTTCTAGAATGCCTATGAATTATAATGTGACAGTGACACTTCAAATGTAAGTCAGTTTTGCAATCTTGTTTCCAGAATTATTTAAGTTTATCGTTGTAATACTAGTGAAGGATCACATTTTGAACACCTACTCTAACATGTATTCATCTTAGTTTTCAGTTTGTTCCCTAAATAAATACTGTTTTGTGTTTTAATTTATTTGACATTTATTAACCTCTAACCTACTGCCACATTTTGAAATCAGTCTTGCCAATCGTGTTGTACTAGTCAAGGCCTGCTCAGAATCATCTTTTTTTCGATCTCATGGTATAAAACAAGGATCTAAAGCAGGGTTTTTACTACTGCTAAAGAAAATGGTGAATTTTCAATAACCAGCACCGCGTCAAATATAAGGATAGGAGAGGTAAACTGCATTTAATAAATGAAAGAAAAATAAAATGGACGATTAAACTGTATGAAAATACCTTAGGGCTTGAGGCAACTATACATTAATTAAAAGACCGTGGAACTACTTATTCTATTAGTTTGCCAGAAATATTTACATTTCTGGGAATTATAATTTTCTACTTTAGGGCAGCTAATTAAAAACGTTGTTCAATTACAAACATAAAGGCAAGCTATATGATATTCCTTTTGCTAAAAGAGTTCCACCTCTGGCGTGGCTGACACGTTGAGTTACCGTGTTCTTTTAGTGACCTTCTTTCCTCCTGAAAGCGGGTCAAACGTTAAGTTCTTCTGTCTCAACAATCACACGGTTCCAACCCGGAAGACGTTCTTTTAATACAAGGAAATTAAAGGTTTTGTAGTGGAATTTATTAGTGGGATTATTCAGCACAAGAACCTTTCTAAATATATTTATTTTACATGAAATAAATAACGTGTCTATTTCTTGTTATATAAACAACAACTGGAATTATTATTATTAAGATAGCTACGTACTAGATTATCCATGTTCATTTGTTCATGTCAATATGCGGTGTACTGTCAGATGTCACTACACATTTAATTAATATTTACAACACCTTCTCTCAATGCATTATTTACATGAAATTGATTTAATACCAAATTCTTCTATGAATTTATGATGACTTGGTCCAAAATCTTGTAGCTTCATGTCCAATTTCTTGAACCACTGCCTACCGGATTGCTTTAACCCATATATCGATCTTTTCAACATGTAGACATGATCCTCTTTTTCGGGTTCAACAAATTTTTCAGCTTGCTTCATAAAGATGTTTTCTTCGAGATCTGCGTTAATAAAAGCTGCTACTACATCTAACTGATGAACTGTAAGCCTCAGTTCGACAGATATAGCAATGACTATTAGTCTCACTGAACTTGTCTAGCCACAGGGGCAAATGTTTCCACTAAGTCAATATTTGGACTCTGTGCATAACCTTTGGCTACAAGCCATTTTCCCATTTGCTCTAAACTTTGTTCTCAATACCCATCTGCAGCCAATAACATTAGCGTCTTCAGGTCTTAGTACCAAAGTCCATACGTCGTTCTCAACGAGGGTGTCAATCTCATCTTGCATAGCTTTCATCCATACTTGTGAATAAGGACCTTGTAAAGCTTCTTTCAGTGACGGATTAGCAACTTCTTCAGCTATGAATTGAGCTTCAATTGTTGGTGAATTAGAAGTTTGACTCCTTTCTCGGTCTACCACGACTTCCAGTGTGAATAATTTGTGAGCGCCCACGCCCCCTCTTTGCGGATGCATTGATTTTGATAGAAATTTCAACAGAAGGATCGACAGTGTCCTTGAAGAAATTGCCAGAGTTTTCTTCAGAGGATTTAGATTTCTCTTCCTTTTTATTTATCATGTCTGTAGTTATGTCGATTTTATCGTTTTCTTCATTTTCTTCATTGACCTTCAAATTTGTATCAAAAGTTACTTCTAAATTGTCTTCAAGGATATTACCTTCGTTAGATTGATCTTCCATGAATTTTACGTCGCGACTTTTGATAATCCTTCTCGCTGCTGGATGCCAAAGTCTATAGGCCTTGCATTCATTTGAATATCCAACAAAGATACATTCCGTTGATTTAGCGTCAAATTTGCCTCTTCCTTGACTTTTATTCAACGAAAACGCTTTGCTTCCAAAAAATTTGAAGTGCGAAACAATTGGTTTAGATTTATACCAAACTGAGTAAGGTGTCTGGTCGGTCTTCAAGCTTCTTGAAGGACATCGGTTTCGAATGTAAGAAGCCATTGAGACGGCCTCTGCCCAAAATGTATGTGGAAGTTTTGGCTCGAGCAACATACATCTCGTCGTGTCAACCAACGTTCTATTCATGCGCTCAGCGACACCATTTTGTTGCGGTGTGTGAGCAACAGTACGTTCTCTTCTTATGCCAGACAATTGCAAACTTTCATTGAATTCTTTGCCTTCATATTCTAAACCATTGTCTGTACGTAAAATTTTTATCTTCTCTCCAGTAATATTTTCAACAAGTGCTTTGTACTTCAAAAACGTTTCCTTAACTTCATTCTTCGATTTCAACAAATAAACTTCGACCCAATTCGAATAATCGTCGATAAAAGTAACGAAGTATGAAGAACCTCCAATTGATTTTGTTCTCATTGGTCCACAGATGTCTGAATGTACAAGCTCTAACAATCTCTCAGTCTTTGTCGTTGACTTTGTAAACTTTGTTGCAGCTTGCTTACCTTAAATGCATGTCGCACACGATGGTAAGTTGTCTGAAGCTTTAAAAGATATTCCTTTTACAAGATCTTTGGTAATCAGCTTTTTCAGATCGCTTTCATTCAGATGTCCATATTTTCTATGCCATTCTTCCAATTTACTCATCTCCGATACCTTTGCTGTTGATTGTGACGAAGATTCAATCAAATACAAGTCGTCACTGTTATATGCCTTTAAAACCAGTTCTTGATATCTGTTATTATATATTTCAGCTTCATTGTCCTTGAATTTAACGGTATATCCATTTACAGTCGTCTTTGAAATGGATATCAAATTGGTCTTCAATTCAGGTACATACAGAGTTTTTTCTAACCTTATTGTTTTTAGAACGTCGCCATTTTTAACTTGCAGTCGAACAGTACCACATCCTTTAATGACAGTACTTTTATTATCAGCTAACTTAATTTTCTGATTTTTAATTGGTGTGAACTCAGAGAATTTGCTTGCATCATTACACATGTGCGATGTAGCGCCACTATCAAGACACCAAAATGCTTCCGGGTTCTTTGTATTCAACGCCCTCACGTTATCTTCTTGAATTTCGTAAGCACCAGTCAGACAAGCTTCTTCGACATTTGATGTAAACTGTTGTTTTTTAATTTTGGCGAAACAATTTTTAGCCTTGTGTCCAGGCTTTTTACAATAATTACACCACCACATAATCAACACCACCTCTTTGACCATCAGAAAAACTCTGCTGAGTTTTCTTGAATTTAGTTTTATCTTTGCAGTACAATGCCTGGGAATCTTCATTACCAGCATTTCCTTTTCTACTATTTTCTTCTTCCAACAGTTTCATTTTCAAGGCTTCAGCTGTCGGTAATTCATCCCTAGTCTCTATGGCACATCTAAAATTTTCATAGCTACTCGGCATACTGTATAACAGCAAAATTGTTAAAATTTCATCAGCAACTGTAATCTCCATTTCATTCAATTTATCAAATGTGTTAAAGAACGAATTAATATGTTCAGACATGCTTTCACCTTCAGCCATTTTCTTAGATAGTAATTCTTTCAATAATTTTGCTTTTCGAGCAGGTCCAGTTGATTGATACACTTGTGATAATTTTCGCCATACCTCATTTGAAGTCTTACATTGCTTGATATGGCACAGTTCTGATGGACACATTGCAAGAATGATATCAGCTTTTGCTTTTTGGTCATTAATCAGTGTCGTACGATTTTCAGTAATATTACTTAGGCAATTGGGCGTAAATACTCAAAAATCTCAAATTAATCTATTGTTATTATTATAAATAACATAGTTTCCAGAATGTTTGCTTTTTTGTAACCCAGTGTCGTTAAGAAAATCGTTTTACAAATGCAAATTCTTCAGATACCTATGTTATTCTACGTCCTACGTAAACTACCGCCGGTAGTTTTTCTTTTTATAAAAGACAACATTTTTTTAGTCATGTCTATTCATACTTTAAAACTGATTATTTATATTAATTCTTCTGTTAAGGCCAATATTTCGGTTGCAATGTGTTTTACATTTTTCGCCATATCTTTCAAATACTTTATGTTTTTTCTGTCGTTCACATCGTTTTTCTGCCCTTAAACAGCTTTTTTGTGTATTCTATTTGTAGCAATTAAGCACATAAAACTAGATTTGCAGTGGACTGTGGACACAAACGGTTCTAAAGGGAAACGCTTGCTTTACTTTCTTCAATTAAACTTCATGTAAAATTTAATTGTTTATTATTAATGTTAGAATTAAGAGACACACAACATTGGCATTATTAAATGCTAACCAAATAGCTGAACAAACTTCTGCTATTAAAAGATATAAACAAGATTAACAACCTGCTTGTCATGCGAGGTTTTCACGTCTAGTGAGACTAGAGCCCGCCTGCTACCCCCACAAACGGGATGCAGCTGCGAGTAGGGATGCAAAATCATACACTCCCCGCCTTGAAATCAACCAGACTTCAACGAGACTCAGATACAAATGATACCTGAACAGTAAATGGCACAAATAAAGAGAAACACAACTACAAATATTTACAATAAATGTGGGAGGAAGAACTCCCAAAAAACAAATGATACATGGTAATATAACAGATGCAACTGTGATACAAAAAAACCAAAAGTTCTAAAAAGTTAAACATATAGAGTTGTACCGAAGTACACAATTAATAACGCAACTAGCACTGCGTTGGCAACACGCACAAACGATGCACGGAACGACGCACAACACTTCCATTTGCCAGCCTTAAGGAGGCAGCACGAAGAACGTTGTCGTGGCCATGGTGGAGCTGAATGACACGGCCAAGAAGCCACTGAAGTGGAGGCAAGTTGTCGTCTTGAAGCATGACGACGGTGTCTAACTGGAGGAGGTCCGGCAGATGCTTGAACCATTTCTGACGCCGCTGAAAGTCAGAGACTACCTCCTTGCTCCAACGCTTCCAAAAATGTTGAACCATTTGTTGCGATCGTTGAAAAAGTCGTAAGCGATTTTCCGGAAGGTGAGTAATATCGGGTTCCGGTAAGGAGTTTAATGGGCGGCCAATTAGGAAATGACCAGGAGACAATGGGGTAAGGTCATCAGGGTCAGCAGATATTCGGGATAACGGCCTTGAATTTAAAATTGACTCTATCATTGTTAGAGTCGTGTACAAATGTTCAAATACCAAATTCGCGTTACCGAGAACACGTTTCAAATGTGTTTTGACTGATTTGACAGCCCCTTCCCAAAGACCACCTTCATGGGGCGCCCTTGGGTTTATAAATTCCCATTTGATTGAAAAGTTTGATACGAAATTAGTAATTTTGTCCCGCGACTCTTTCGCGTGTAGTAGCGAATGCAAGTTATCAAGTTTACCCTTTGCACCTCGAAAATTAGTAGCGTTGTCACTTGACATACAGTTAGGGATGCCCCTACGAGCGATAAATCGTTTTAACATGTTTATAAATGCGTCCGTAGACAAGGACGTAACAAGTTCTAAATGTATGGCACGAGTTATCATGCAAACAAATACACAAATATAGCATTTTGTGAGGCGCGCACCCCTTGTGCTTCTGTCCTTTGCCATTATTGGGCCGGCGTAATCTAAACCGACGTTGTAAAACGGGTAGACTGCGTTCAGCCTTATTCCGGGCATATTTCCCATCAAAGGGTGCCGAATAACTGGTTTGGTTCGAAAGCACGGAACGCAAGTCCTTAAAAGTTTTTTAATGTGAGAAAGGCCACCGATTGGCCAAAAGCGTTCTCTAATGTTGTAGAGCAATTGTTGTGCGCCACCATGTAGTAGCTGATTGTGGTAACTGCGAACAATTAGTTCGGTAACCTTGTGGTTTTTGGGCAACAACAATGGATGTTTTTTATCATACCCAAAGGTAGAATTTGTTAACCGACCTCCAACGCGAAGGCACCCATAAGAAGGGATTGAGGGCTTGAATATTGGAAGATTTCAAGTTACGATTGCTCTCTATGGCCTTAATTTCCATAGAGAATGACTCCTGCTGACATAGCTTGGTTAGCGCTAGCAAGGAGTTTTTAAGTTCATTGACCTTCAATGGTCCATTTTGTTTGTCGGGATTACGACTGTTATGTATGAATCGGAGAACATAAGAGAAGACTCTTTGTAGCTTTCCTAGAGAGGAATATTTTTCGAAAATAGGATCCCTTGACCGCGCTAAGGTAGCGTTTATCAAGGTTGTATGTTTCCTTTCGTTTGATTCATTTGAGTCAATAATGTTAGAATTGACGTTCCACTGGGACTCACCGTTACTGAGTAATTCTGGACCTTGAAACCATAATATATTGGATTGCAGGTCAGAGACATTTGTTCCGCGTGAAATTAGGTCCGCAGGATTATTTGACGTGGCAACATGGTACCAATCCTCAGAGTTAGTACACTCTTGAATAACTGCGATGCGATTTGCAACAAAGACCTTGTAATTGTTTGGGGCGGAGTTGATCCAATTTAATACTATTTTGGAATCAGTCCACAGAAAAACGTTATGAAAAACAATGTCTAGAGAATTAAGTATTTTGAAACACCATTGTGCCATTAGCACAGCGGCACAGAGCTCTAAACGAGGGATGGTGACAGTGCGCAATGGAGCGACCTTTGATTTGGAGAATAGTAAGTTGCTGCGCACGCTGCCGTCAAGGAGGACATAGCGCGCATAAAAACAACAACCAAACGCGACGGAGCTGCTGTCGCTGAAACCGTGCAGTTCGACCCGCGAATAAGAAGCGAGGGAACTAGACGACGCAGCAGGCTCATACGCGGCGGCAAGATTAGAAGGTGCCGATGCAACGTACCTTGGAATACGGATGCTGCTTAAACCTACAAGTTGATCCTTGAAGTTAGACCATTGGGAATAGAGGACTTCTGGGATAGGGTCGTCCCAACCTAGCCCGAGCTGCCATACTCTTTGAATGAGTAGTTTGCCTTGAATGACAAGTGGGGAAAAGAACCCTAAAGGATCGAAAAGTTTCGACACAACGGATAAAATTTTCCTTTTGGTAGGTACTGACTTCTCGTCAGGTAGTTCGATGCTACAAAATAAGGAATCGTTCAATGAGTTCCAATGAATACCTAGCGTTTTTGAATCAGAACGCTCCTCAATGGGCAACGTAGCGAATTCAATACTTCCGGAGCTCGCGGTATCGAGAACTTCCGGTACGTTTGAAAGAAATTTACGAATTGTAAATCCAGCTGAGGAAAGTATGACGGAAAGGTTTTCCTTGATTTTTATGGCACCTTCCACCGAGTCCGTGGAGAATAGTAGGTCATCCATATAGAAATGTTTGGAAATGACCTCGGAAGCTTCCGGAAAGGAATCTTTATGCGACTCAGCGAGGTACTTTAAACACCGTGTAGCCAAATAACTGGCTGACGTAGTGCCATACGTGACCGTATTCAGACGGTAGATATCGAGGGGTTTTTCAGGGTTATCCCTCCAAAGAATGTGCTGAAATTTGCGACAAGGAGGATCAACATTGATCATCCGGTACATTTTCGCAATGTCACCGCATAGGGCGACTGGATGCGTTCGAAAGCGAAGTAAAATATCGAATAGGTTGTCTTGGACTTGAGGTCCGGTAACCTGAGTTTCATTGACCGAAATGTTTGTAGATGACCTTGCGCTGGCATCGAAAACCACACGCAACTTGGTCGTAATGGATGACTGTTTGATTACAGCATGGTGTGGATAAAATTGCGGAGGAATGTCCGCGGTGTCAATGCAACCGTTGATAGTCTTGATGACACTGGATACCGTAGGGTTATGAATCTCGGATTCAGAAATTTTGGTCATGTGACCCATGGACTCGTATTCAGCCATGAATTTGGAATATTCTCTGAGAAGCTCAGGAGATTTTTGGAGTCGTTTCTCCAAATGAAAGAAACGGGATTCTGCTGTTTGTTTGGAATCACCTAACAACGATAATTTCACATTGAATGGTATTGAAACCACCAGATGACCAGTGTCATCCAGACGAATGGTGTTCGTGAAATGCTCTTCGCAAAATCTCTCTTCGTCTGAGAGTAATGATTGCTTGCTAATGGGAACGGGATTATCTAATTCCCAAAATCTGGTTAATGACTGATGTAGGTCCAGATCAGGATCACTGGCCTCAGTTATGGCATGACACGATATCGTCGAAGTTTCACGACGAAAGGCGCTTGAGGAAGTGAAATTGGCTGGTAAGTGACCAGCGACAACCCAACCTAATAATGTGCCTTGCAAGGTCGGCAAGAAAGTACCTAACGAAACCCTTTGAGGTAAAAGTATTTTATAGAACATGGTAGATCCAAGCAAAATATCGATGTCTCCGGGTTTGTTGTAAGAACTGTCCGCGAGACGTAGATGAGATGGAATATCTAGAAGATCCTTGTTGAACCGAACTCGAGGGAGCTGGTCGGTAATTGTAGGTACGACTAAACAGTCGATGTTTGATTTGAAACGCCTAGTAGTGGATTCTAAATTCACAGAGGTGTAATTTGAGCAAGACGACACGGCGTCATTTACTCCTCTCAAAATGAGATTAATGGGTTTGCACGGAGAATTTAAAATTTTGCATAAACCCTCGGTAATAAGATTATGTTGTGAGCCGGGGTCTAGCAGGCCACGAACGGTGAAACTCTCGTTGCCACTGCTGACCTTGACTTGTACAGTGGCTAATAGGACCTCCGCGGTTCTAGAAAAATTGCAAGTAGAAATGCTGGCAGTAGTTCCAGCTGATGAGGGAACTGCTTCTGGAGCACCAGGAGAGGGACTCGAATTATTCGAGCTTGGCTGGCCTTTATTTTGGTGGGAAAGCCCCGCATTCTTGAAACAGAGTAACGTATTATGTCGTTGATTACAGTGCTTACAATTGAAGGTAGATGTACACTTCGATTTGGTGCCGTGACAAAGGCACACTAGGCAAAGTTTTAAAGTTCTTGCCTTGTGAAAGCGAGCCTTAGTAGATAAGGCCAAAAAGGATGGGCAACGATATAAAAGGTGTTGCTCCTTGCACAGGGCACATGAATACGACGTTTGAGCTAGCGCATAAGATCCCTTAATATTAACTTTCTGGGGAATTTAAAGGTTTGGTGACGTTACTCGAATCGTCAATGACATTACACCTCTCTGATAAGAATTGAGAAATTTCCTGAATTGACGGAATTCTCTTGGGGAATTTTTCGGCGAATTTTGCCGAGGTATGAGGGTCAGATTTATTCTTCACTATGTAGGCAATGACTGCGTCCTTGTACTCGACGTCGGTCATGTTTTCGTTTTCAACTGCCCGTAAATGTTTGATAAGGTTATCATAAAATTCTCTTAAGTTCGAATTCCTTGTCAATTTAGGGGATTCGAACAGCGCATCAAAATGACTGAAAATTAATAGTTTTCTGTTTTCGTAGCGCGCCTTAAGCAACTGGATCGCGACGTTGAAATTTGATTCTGTAGATTTGAGTTCATTTATCATTTTGCCGGCAGGACCTTTCAAACAATTTTTTAAATACAGAAATTTTTCCGTTTGGGATAGGTCAGCATTAGAGCCTACGAGAGCTTCGAAAGTTTCGAAAAAACTTCTGAAATTTTGGAAACTCCCGTCAAAGCATGGTAGCGAAATTTTTGGGAGCTTGATATTATCTCTTGTGACGCGGCTGCTAGCAATGGATTCTATTGAATTACTACGAGAAGCCATTTTTAGTTTGTTCTCCTGTAATAAACTTTCAGCTGTGACCATAAATCCAAAATATTGCTTACGAAAATCCGCAAACGTTGGTAACGTATCACTACTCGCATCGCTAGCTGCTATTGAACTAATAGCTCTTTCGTATTTATCCAATAGCGGCTTAAAGTACTCGAATTCAATTTGGAGCCGTTTTAAATCGGCTTCTAATAAATTTTCATCAGTAGAACTGAGTAACAATCCGAAGTCTTGTACTTGCTCCATTATGTATTGAGCGCTTATAAGTAATAATTTTACTTCTTTATTAGGTGCCATATTAATCGAATAATGGCCAAAATAACTTTAAAAACAAAATGCTTTAAATAGAACAAAGCCCAATCGAACGTAATTAAGTTGCAATGGCAAAAAACATTTAACACAAGGTGTGAATCGTAAATAGAGTTCGTAAGCGAACTGCACCTGTATATCAAGCTGACAACGCGACGTATCTTTCGCAACAAAAACGTACTCAAATATTTGTACGATTTAATTGATATGACAAAAATTAGCAAAAACAAATGCCATCAGGATGTCAAAGCACAATGTAAAAAACGTGTTACTAATTGCCGCTTCAAATATGCAACAATAAAATTCGACGAATTTAATTTTGAAGCCGCCGTAAATTAATGTAATAGGTAATAGGTAGATAAGGAAGGAATACTCACATTTATTTGCCGACAGACAAAACGCGCCGCTGTCCCAGACTAAACATCGCAGGAAAACGACACCTGTGAAACTCGTATTCACGATCTCAGAGCGTGCTTTTCTGTTGTGGTCTCTCTTCAGCATGTAGAACACGGATGCGTGCTCTTCGTCTTACACATGGGGACGTAAATGCCGAAATGGTTATTTAAAACTGGATCACACACAACATATCGTTATTCATGGAATAATTGTTTGTTGATTAAAATCCGGCTGAAGGACCAATTTATGTAGCAATTAAGCACATAAAACTAGATTTGCAGTGGACTGTGGACACAAACGGTTCTAAAGGGAAACGCTTGCTTTACTTTCTTCAATTAAACTTCATGTAAAATTTAATTGTTTATTATTAATGTTAGAATTAAGAGACACACAACATTGGCATTATTAAATGCTAACCAAATAGCTGAACAAACTTCTGCTATTAAAAGATATAAACAAGATTAACAACCTGCTTGTCATGCGAGGTTTTCACGTCTAGTGAGACTAGAGCCCGCCTGCTACCCCCACAAACGGGATGCAGCTGCGAGTAGGGATGCAAAATCATACACTATTTCAAAACTGCCGTTGCTTCTATCTCCGTTCTGTACTTCTTCCATAACAGCAGCAACGAGCTGGATTTCATATATTTGTTTCAACGTTGACCATATCATCTGTAAGCTGACTATTTGGGTCATCCCTGCGTTACCATTATCATCACCATATTCACTATCACTATATTCTGCCATCTGCCACATTTTCTTTAGGTACCATCAGTGCTAATTGATTGCCTGGATATTTCTGCCTATTTTCACCAAAGTCTGCTCCACTAACATTTGAGCCAATAACCATGCTATTATCAGCCATGGACATTTCGCTACTCTCAGGTAAAGCGTTAGAAGGTATAAATACACTACTTGGAATCATACTACAATGTAGTGCTGTCAAGAATCGGAAACATAGTAGAACCGATTCTCGATTCTGTAGAGAATCGATTCCAGAAGAATCAGATTTCGATTATGAGAATCGAGAATCGCAATTCGATTCTGAGAATCGAGAATCGCAATTCCATTCTGAGAATCGAGAATCGAAATTCGATTCTGAGAATCGAGAATCGAAATTCCATTCTGAGAATCGAGAATCGCAATTCGATTCTTAGAATCGAGAATCGGCATTCCTAGTTTTGATCTTTAAGACGAGAATGTAAATTCAATTGTTATAATCCAAAATCACTTTGGTAGTCCAGAATCGGAGACTCGCTTTTCAGACAGAGAAGTCTATTCTCAGTATTCTCTGATAAAAAAAAAGTAAAATGAATTACTTTAAAAACTGAAACAACACCCAAAAGGTTTTTTAATAGTGTTTTGAAGAGATTATCTTATTCCGTACAGGTAGACGCACTTAGTAGCTGAGTATTTCGCAGAAAAATGAACTTGTTTAGAAAATTCAAAGGAATGCAATTCTTGTTGAAACCATAACGGTCCCTTTAAAAATTAATCACAAAATCTTATGCAGCTCATTTTGTCATTTTATAGCTATAATTCACATTGCTGTATTGTACACAAGGGATCTGGCGTGCAGAAGTTTAACCGTAGGTTAACTGTTATAATACCCCAAGTACTAAGAACAATAATTGTAATACGTTCAAGCTTTCTAGGATTATTTCTTTTGATACTTTTGGAATGGATAGATAATATTTGCGTTTGACATTCAGGACTTTCCAAATCTTTACTTATTTTATTTCTAAATCTTAACATAGCCTCTATTTGTTTGTATAAATATACGGCATATTTTTTAATGGTAGTTAGTTTGGAGAACATGTAAAAAATTACTTTGCAAATATTTGAGCTGAAAAGTAAATTAATAATAGTAAATATGACACTACCTAAATCAAAAATTCTTTGAAGCTTTAAAAAGAAAACTACTTACTTGCATTTTGCGCTTAACATTATAATATGAATTGCAATTTTCAAAAACAAAGTTTCTCTTAAAATCACAATGCTTGAATGTTATAATTCAAATTTTATTTCTGAAATTCAAAACTGAAAACATCTAACATTGTAAGAATCAAGCTCAATTCCGTTTTTTGTTTTTATATATAGAAAACGGATTAATTAGTCCTGCTGCTTTAAAATTGGAAATCGATTTTTCAGATTTAGAATCGAAAATCGGAGTTTCGTTTTTAGAATCGGGAATGGAAAATTTGATTCTATTTAGAATCGAGAATCGAGGATCGGATATTCGATTCCAGAACCGAAAATCGATTTTACAGCTCCAGAATCGGAATCGGTTCCTGGGTTTTGGAATCGGGAATCGGTTTTTCGATTCTAGAATCGGAAAACCGATTCTGTTACAACCCTAGAACCGGTTCTTTAGGTCAAAGAATCGATTCCGATTCTAGGACTCGGAATCGGTTGACAGCACTACTACAATGTATTTCATTACCTGAAGCAATAAATTTTCAGTACAAAAAAAGCTATGATTGATAGATAAATATATTATAAACTTATCAATATTCTTGAAATTTGCTTTTATCAAAATGCTATTTTGCGTGGAAATAATTAGTAATAAAGTCGATGTTCACCGAAACTGAGGTTTTGAGATAAATACTTCGATTCATATAAGACTAGTGGAATCTTCATTACGAAAGTTTTCTTGGACATGTTTATGCTCTTTCTTGTCACGATCAAAATAGTTGACATTTGCTTTATTGATTATCAGATTGATTAATAAGTTTTATTTGTTGCATTATTAAATTTGTTCTTTTTGAGAACATCTTAATTTATGAAACAAATCTGAAGATAAAAATGAGTAAACATACACAGGTTGTACAATAGAAATATTTAAACTTATTAAGAACTTACATACTTACTACAGAACACAAAAAGAATTACGACTGATAGCCACACTCAAAACACCTGTATTAAATACTAAGATGCTTGTACCGTAAATAGCTACATGGTAAGGCGTTTGTGGAGTAACTACGCCTTACTAATAAATATATTTTTTGTCGATTCTAGCATTAGAAGATATCATTATTGACCTTGTTTTCGAGCCAAGAAGATGAATTTCTCTCCTGGTGGTCCATAATTTTTCATTATTGACTCCTGGTTAATAATAGAAACAATTAAAAATCTTGGATAAAAATAATTTTGAAAAATATTCAAATGCCAAATAGTCAAAACAGTCCGTAATGTCACACAACATGTTGAAAATATAAAAGCTGAAACAACATTGAGATAAAACAAGTGCATCTGTAAGAGCACTTTATTCTTGTTTTATACTAAAATTATGAGCATATTTTCCTTAAAGTTTCGTAAAACAAACAAAACAGTTAAAAGCTGAAAATTGCGCCATTAAGAGACCTTTTTTGTGGAAAGTTTAGGAATGAATATGTATGTACTACATTCGTTTTAATTAATTCCCTTTATTTTAAATTTACAGCAATGCAGGGCATTTACTGTTGTTTATTAAAACCTTAAGTAAGTTTGAGTACATTTTGTGGCCTCGTGAATTTCAACGACTTTGTGTTCGTATTAAACAAATACAGTTTTCATGTATTCCGCTTTTGTAAATTTTGCAACTTTCATAACTATGTTACAAAATTTATTTAGAACCATTAGGTTAATTAAAAGTTACCGTGCTGAACAACAATCACTTTAGTTAAATGCATTTATGTGATTAACAACAACTGTAGCTGAATCGAGTCAGGGGTTTTCCATAAAATATGATAAAAAGGAAAACCCCAATTTAGTTTAATTCAAATTAGTTAATTACTTTGCAAATTTATATTAAAACGTCTTATTTTAAAAAGATTGAGTTTAAGTTTTAGTTGACTTAAAATGATTTAAATTCAAAACCCATTCGTTTCACAAATTAGTTACGTTAAAACAAAAACTACACTTGAATTCCAACAAATTTCAGATGCCAGGCAAGCTCTGAAAGAACTTTAAACAGAAACATTAATGTTTCATAAACGTTTTATAAATTCAATTAACTTTTTTCCCAAAAAAGCAATTTTCAGTTTTACGCTGCATAAAATACATCATTCAAAACCTAAGCACTTAACTCATCAATGTTATACCATTCCAAATTTATGATAATGTAACTGGGAAATAACAGCCTAAATTTTCTGTCTGTTTGTTAAAAGCTCTTAGTGTGACAGTTAGAGAAATCCGGATGGAGCCACGTAAATGTGAGAATGCTGTTGTTATAATTGCTCTTTCGATTGTTCCCGTCTTCGAAATGAAGTACAGCTTAGATGAGGATTACTCGAGTGATATTTCGAATACAAGACGTAATTGTTATTGTCTTCTTTCCAAATTAATGGAAGCTAACGAGTAAAGGAGTCAGTCGTCTAGAAAGGGGTCGTGTTTATTTATTAAGTATTGGTCTCTAATGTCAGTTTTAGACTTAAAGGTTAACTATTTCTACAGGTCGAGTCTAAAGTAACTCATTCTCTGTACTTTTAACATCAAATAGTTCTTAATCCACACCACAATTTAAATGTGGTAGAAGGTAAGCTATCTTCAACAATGATTTTTCCAAAGCACACCCAAATGTGTTAGTGTTTGCTTGCTGTGTAGAGACTTATAATTACCTCGTTTTTTTAAATAAATTTATCAACTTTTAGATTCAAACACTTTAATTATGAATTAGAATTACGAGTTAGAATTTCATTCTAGATTATCAAGCTATTTAGCAAACAACAACAACAAGGGTGGGTTTTAATTAAAATATTTTTCGTTTTTAAGTACTTTGGGTTGCCTGACTTAAAAACATCCAAGAAAGGATTAGATCTTCTAGTATTGCTTCTACCTAACAAAACTTTAAAATTGATTTGCGAATACCGATGTTTAATCACTTAAACCTCTTTGTAAACATTGAGAGTGATGAACAGAGTCGGTGAATGTTGGGTTGCCTATCTTTAATCAGTTTAAAAAATATATAAGCAATTTTTTCTAAAGTCAAATAAAGATTACGCCAAAATTATACAAATTTGCAAAAGAGTCGATACATGCATATGAAGATAAAATTGAAACCCACCCCGCGACATACAAAAATCAAAACATTTTTGATGAATGTCTTGTGTGTGTCCCTTTTCGTAAGTTTTACATAATAGGTTATAATTTAATTACTATATTAAAATTGGTCGTTCTGGCCTTGTTGCGTATGAAGGAAAGGTCTAAAAATTTTAATTCATACCCGTCCTTCTTTTCAACTGTCATTATTTAACCGTACCGTTATTTTAAAATTACACAATTTTCAGCGCGTAAACATGCTACTAAAACCCAAACTTAATTTGCAAAACTTTTTAAGGATCATCGAGAACAAGAGACCTGAATTTGAAAGATTACAGAGATAGTTACAGGGAAACACAAATATCTCTGCGGTTGACTAAGCGCTGCGCGGTAGCAAATTCATAGGGTGGGGAATTTAGTTCATTGCTTTACTATTTACTATCCTTGTTGTTTAACTCCCATCTCTGTCTATCTTTACGCATCTCAGTCGCACAGATATTTGTTTTTCACTGTAGGACATGATATGTAGATGAAAGAACTGAGTTTAACAAATTATTATTTATGTCGCCTATAAAATCGCTTCCCAAACGTCCTGATTTCTTTACAACTCACAGTACTTTAAATGTAATGCGAATGAAAATTATTATTAAAGATTTTTTGACGTCCATTGAGTTTCTTCTTCTTACTGATATATAAATGATATAAATAAATTCATTGTCGCATGAGCTGTTCAATGAACTTAACGTTGTGTGAACGTTCGATATTTCACTGAATGAAACAACGTGATTTCATTCTGTTATTGTCTTGTATCACGCCATTCATAAAAGGTGCTATCATAAACAGAGGATTAAATTGCATGAACTCAAGTTCGTCGTGCCTGCCAAGATAGGCGTTTACACTTAAAGAGTGCTATTTTCATGTTAGCTCGAAATAAACGTTTGTCAAGTAGTTTTGAACTAATCCTTTTAGCCAAAAATAAAATAATATGTAATAATAAATTAAATTGTTTCTTCTTTAATTTAAGTATTAGTTAGAAGTTTTTCAACAAATAGCTGGAAGCTTAATTTAAAGTTTAAAATACTGTAGTTATTAGAACAACAAGATATTGTTATAAAAACTTCTTAGAAGCTTTATATCGCACCGCTATATCTAACACTTTTTTATTTCGAATTTTGAATTGAAAATTTTGAAACTGTCTTCCTTTGCTATAATCCGTATATCGCCTTATCATAACAGTTAAAGGATACGGGTATTTTTTCTATACCACTAGTCCAGCGGTGTTGTAAGCGGTGAGTGGCTACCGGTGGCTTCTGTGGTTACCATGTGGGACTCCATTAGGTGCTCTAGGCATACAAAGTTCGCCAAAGCGAATATCTTGTAATCCTGTTCCAAACATTTCCTGGTTATCGCCTGGTGCGGGATAACCGGGGCCAATTGGCGCAATGTGGCTTCGTAGTCCATACCATGAAGGGAGACGCCTTCTACTATTGAGTGCTCAAACCTGTCGTAATCAGCGAAATAGAGGAGCGAGACTTGTTATATTTCCATAGCTGTAGAGTACATTGAAATGTGATACACATACACAATACTCTGATACTGTCGCAGCAATGAGCAAACGTAGTACAAAGGTGGCAAATCTTTCATTTATTTTGTAGGACTCTCCATAGATGTCACCTTGGTCGTTTATGCTCCATTGAAAAAGGGGGCGAAAATGTAGAAATTCAGCGAGTTTTTGCCGTTCAAAGAGAACCGAATTCAGTATGAACTTCACTGGTAATAACCGGTTTTGTTCGCACGTGGCAACTGAAAATAGTTTTGATACTATCATTTTCGTCAAATGAATTTCTTTTAAACTTCGGTACAGTCTCGCCATCTGTAATACATTTGTCGAACTGTTTTTAACATTGGGTATATGGACATTATCAAATAACGACTAATTTCAGTTAATGAATATCGGCCCAAGAACTTTTTACAGTACATTTACTCTACACCACTTTTGGAATAACATACTGTAATTACAGGCTGTCTTCTTCATTATCTTTATAGAAATAAATAAAAAACGGCGTCGCTGTGCAGCACTGCTTTGTTAATTTTTTTCTTGATTAACAATAAGTATTTTTTTTTTTTTTTTTTTTTAATATATGTATAATATCTATTTGCAATCTGTACATTTACAATAAGCAAAACATATGACAGAAGGTATTTAGTGACGTTAACAATGACATGAGTGTAAATCCAATGATTTACACTGAGATACATCTTGAGAATGTTATGTGCAAATTTTCTATGCAGCATAAGTTGCGAAGTTACATGTTACATATAACACTAAAATCTATATGGCAGATCCAATGGTTTGTGTCTGTTTAATCTTTGTATATGAGCACTATTGTCTAGTAAATTTAGGGCCAGAACGTTAGCATGAGATTCTAATTTACTAAGATATATTTCACTATATTTCACAATCACATTTTTAACTGAGTCCACGTTTAAGTCGTTTAGGATGTCCACATTTCTAACAAAGTATGGCGCATCACATATTGCACGTAGCACTTTGGATTGATACCTTTCTATTATCAGGATATTGGAGTTTGCTGTTGTGCCCCACAGTTGTACGCCATATGTCTATATGGGTTTAAATACTGCATTGTATACGAGAAGCTTGTTCTTAAGGGATAGTTTGGACTTTCTTCCTAGAAGCCAATAATGTTTTTTAAACTTATCACCCAGTTGTTTTCGCTTCTTCCAAATATGAGTCCTCCATGTCAGGCCCTTGTCCAGGTGCATGCCTAAATATTTTATTTCCTGTACCTGTGCTAGGGGTATGTTATTAATAAATACCGGTGGCGAAATACCCTTACGCTTGGTGAAGGTTATGTGGAATGATTTTGATTCGTTTAGTTGGACACGCCATTTTTTAGACCACTTCACGACTTCATCTAAATTCTGTTGTAAGTTTCGAGCTGCTGTCACTGGATCACTGTGGCTAACCATGATGAGCTTGTCGTCGGCAAAAGTTGCAGTAAGGGAGTGTTGATTTGTGGGCATATCAGCTGTATAAATAAGATACAATAGCGGCCCAAGGACGCTTCCCTGCGGTACACCAGAATTTATTGGATGGAGGTCTGTTAAGTATTGCCCATATTTTACTTGAAAATATCTTTCCGATAGATAAGATTCTAGGATAATAAATACTGAGTGAGGGAGGCATTTCTTTAGTTTGAAAAGCAGGCCCTTGTGCCACACTTTATCAAAAGCCTGAGCGTCATCAAGGAAAGCAGCTGTGCAATATTTCTTTTCTTCGAAGGCTTGGTTAATGGCGTCTACAGCTCTATGGACCTGTTGAATAGTCGAATGACCTTTCCTAGACCCAAATTGGTGGTCAGGGATAATGGTATTTCCTTCTATTATTGGTGTTATTCTTTTGATTAGCATCTTTTCTAATAGTTTTCCTAATATTGGCAATAAACTAATTGGCCTATAGGAGTTTACATCGTGTAAGGATTTACCAGGTTTGGGAATCGTGATCACCTGAGCAACCTTCCATTGTGATGGAAAGTGTCCTAGCCTCAAAACTGCATTGTATAGCATAGTTATCATGACAATCCCTTTTCTCGGCAGCTCTTTTATTAATTGACCTGTAATAAGGTCGTACCCAGGAGCTTTTTTGGGATTTAGGTTGGATCTGATTGTATTTTTGACTTCTCTTACGGTGAAGAGTTCCATATGCGGAGTAAGCTGATGGGGTTCTTCTAAAAAGCTTTGTATTTCTAATTCTTCATCTCTACTTATCTGTGATGGAATTGGCTGAAAAACCTTTTCTAGGTGCAGCGCGAAAAGATCGCCTTTCTCGAGTCCTGTACGTGCCCATGTGTCATCTTCTCTTTTGAGCGGAGGGATTGGTTGTTGTTGACATTTGATATTTTTTGTGGCTTTCCAGAGTGTGTAGTTTGTATCTTCTGTGGCGGTCATATTAGCAAGATATTCATTAAAGCTATCATTTTTAAACTTTTTGATCAGTTCTTTCAATTCTGAAGTAGCTTGGTTGTATTTTCTTCTGTCCGAGGGATATCTTGAATTTTGCCAGGCTTTTCTAAGTCGCCTTTTTTCAGCGATTTTTCTTTTCACTATTAATGGACACAGTTCTTGCGCTCGCTTATTGGATATTTTGGGTGTTGCTTCCCATGCTGCGTCTTGGATAATTTTGGTGAATTTTTGAGTGGCCATCTCAAGTTCTTCAGGTGTTTGTAGAGATAGTTTCATATCCAGCTGTTGATGAACAATATACCTATAGTAGCACCAGTCTGTATTTTTGTTGGATAGTCTTAACGGCCTTTCCTTTTCTATCACTGTTGCACTCACAGTTGCTATCACCGGGGTATGATCTGAGGATAAGTCCCAGCACGATGCTATCTTAAGATAATTAGCAGGAATGCCCTGTGTCACAAAGAAATCGAGAAGGTCTGGAATCTTGTTTGTATCGGTCGGCCAATAAGTAGGTTCGTACGTTGATAAGTGTCCTAGATGTAGTTCTTGTAGTACCTGATACAGTACTCTACCTCTTCCAGGCGCAGAAATGCGAGAACCCCAAAGGGTATTTTTTGCATTATAGTCGCCGCCCGCTAAGAATCGGTTACCTAATGACTTGAAGTACTCTATGAACCCTTGCTTGTTTGTTGCATAATTTGGAGGACAGTACGCAGCTGATAGCACCAAGGGTCCATACCAATCCTCTATTTCCACGCTTGTAGCTTGTAGATAGTTTTTCTTGAATTCAGGTAATACGTGATGTTTAATATGTTGTCTAATCAGTATTGCAGCGCCTCCTCTAGCTTGTCTATCCGCGTCTGGGTGGTTAGTGGAATATATTTGATAATTGTGTATCTTAAAATTTGTTTTACTGCTAAAGTGAGTTTCAGATATAAGTAGAATATCAATATCACACCACTGAAGAAAAAGTAATAAAGGAAGCTCTAGAACTTGAAGGTCATGAAGTAATTAACATCATGAATGTGCTAAATAGAGAGACCAGGCAAAAAAAAAATTTGTTTTTCATTGACCTTAAACGTAAAGAAAACAACAAAGAAATTTTCAACATTAATCGCATCGGAAACGCAATAATAGAATTCGAGGAACCCAGGAAAAAAATGCAGATACCCCAATGCAAAAACTGCCAATGCTATGGGCATACCAGGAACAGATGCACTAGACCAGCTCGATGTGTCAAATGTGCCGAACTTCATGACTATCGCACCTGTAAAAAAAACCGAAATGACGGCAAACCACCAAAATGTGTTCTATGTCAAGGCGAGCATCCTGCCAATTATAAAGGCTGTAGTGTATACCTAGATATTCTTAGAAGAAGATCTCCGGATCAAGCCAACTCTAGACCTGTTATACGTCTACGCCAACAAGAACTTCAACAAAAAAAATTCCAGCACCATCAGCAACAACAAAGTCAACAAAATCAACAACCCTCACAACCTCCAAACCAAATCCAGTTTTTCCCCCCTCTACAATCTCATGATCAAGCACAATGGCAAAACCAAATATCAGCCCCACACCCTCAACAAAAACTCTACAGTCAAGTAACAAGTCAACAAACCAATGATCTAACGCCTATAATAATTTCACTACAACAAACCATTGCAGCTCAACAACAAACAATAAATGAACTAACCGCACAAATTAAACTTCTCACTGAAAAAATAAGCACCAAAAATGGCTCCAATTTATAAGGTTGCTCTGTGGAACGCCAATGGCCTCCAAAATCATAAAAATGAAGTCGAAACATTTATCATAAGTATTTTGGACATAAAATCATAATATGTTACAGCTAAATGTTCAAAAATTGATATTATCAAGGTTTCGTGACTGAACAATAACTACTCTTTCGTCAAAAACGTTGTTTGTTCTTATGGCCAAATAACATGTAGATTTGCCACCTTAAGAGCTCCCTACCGCTTCTGCTGTCGAGGACTTCTTTCAAGGCTGAGGTCGGTTTTGAATGGTATCTTCAAGGTCCATATGTTTTAGGTCAATATGTTCAAGGTCAATATGTTCAAGGTCAATATGTTCAAGGCCAATATGTTCAAAGTCAATATGCGAAAATAAATAAGTTTTTTAAATCATACAGTATATTGTAAATTCAAAATACTTTAGTACTTAATTTAACATTAATTTTGATGACTAGAATATTAACGTAAATTTTATTTCCTATGAATATTTTGTTTTTTAAAATCTAAAATATTTCCTATAGAAAACGAATAGCTGCAATCAAACTAACTATTTTTGGTGCACTGATGCTTTATCAAAATTAATTTTGTTGGCAAAAACCAAACTTTTTTTAAATTATAATTACTAATATTTAGATTTACATACCTTGAAATTACAAACATACTCTTACATGAGTACCTATCTTTTAAAAATCATAAGACAACTAACTTAAAAATCCCAAAAGAGTTTTCCATTTACTTTTACAAAATTTCATATATTTTCCGAAAATCAAACTAACACATTCGAAGGACCCTATTCATTTTCTGTGAAATATTTCTGAAGGAATTAATTGGTGTTACGTACATATTACAAAAAAGAAAAATAGCAATAACAAACTTATTTAGAATTATAATTCCTTAGTCATTTTGTCTTGTATTGACTATTTGTTGGATTTTTAACTTTATAGGTTTACATTATGGATCTAATTGTTACTATAAATCTACAAATTCCTACTTTTAATATATAAAAAGGTTTAATATTTAAGAAGCATAAGGTGGCTAATTTTCCTACCAGGAATTAAGGAAATTTCGTTAAATAGGAATTACTCAAATTTTATATTTTTATATATTGCCGTGTTTTTATTTTAATATAAGCTTTTAAAAAATAAAAACTAAATTTCTTTCATTATTTCAAACTCAAGCTAATAAAAACTTTCTCATTTTACAGAAATTCGGTGATTTTTGAAGCAATATCATCTTATTGGCAATTAATTTTAACGTAAAGTACTATTTTCTGTGAGATTTTTGTGAATTTTAAGTTCTTGTTCATATTATATTAGGGCTGGCCCGTAAAACATGTCGTTTTTTATAGAGTTCTGTTTTGCTCTTTTACTCACGTTTGAAAAACATTAAATATGCTATTTTTATACACTATTAGAAACTAGTCAAGTAGGCAAATATCTCTACCCGATTTACTTTTGTTATTCTTTTGTTTTTAAGCTACAACAAACGTTATAATGGCAGACAATAAGTATGAAATTTTGATAGTTTTGCGTCACTATTTGAAACAAAACGTTTCTGCAACCGCCGCAGTTAAAAAAATATGTGAAGTGGAAGGGGAGGGAGTAGTGAACGTTCGCTCGGCACAACGTTGATTCAAAAAATTGAATGAAGGAGATACAAGTCTCAAGAGGACACAAGGTTCTGGTCGGCTTAATTTGTCGAGTAACAACAAACTGCAAGGCGCTGTTGAAGTTAATCCATCAACTACTACTCGTAAGTTGCCAGCAGAACTTGGTTATTCAAAAAAAAAAAACATACGTTGCATAGAAGTTCCACATGAATTGACACCAGCAATGGCAGAAAGAAGAGTTGAGGTCTGCAATCGGCTGCTTTCAAATCCTTGGTACGAACGTTTTTTTTAAACGGATCGTTACTTGCGACGAAAAATGGATATATTTTAATAATCCTAACAAAGAAAATCAATGGCTTACGATCGGATAACCTGCGTTACCTGTCCCAAAACGAAAAAGGTTTCAGACAAAAGTTATGTTGTGTGTATGGTGGAATTTTCAAGGCGTTATTCACTTTGAGTTGGTTCCTGATGGAAGAACCATTGACGCCAACCTTTATAGTCAGCAGTTGGACAGGATGCATGATGTTCTACCAAGTACCAAGGCCAGCTAAATTAAATATTACATATTATGGCCTGTCCACTTTATTTAGCCAAGACGCAATTTACAAAGGACGATGGCGCCATTTGAGGTGAACTATACATTTCTCCCTTAAAAAATGTATAGTTCACCACAAATGGCGCCATGGTCGTTTCTAATTGCGTCTTGCCTAAATAAAATGGGCAGGCCTTAATATGTAATATTTAATTTAGCTGGCCTTGGTTCTACGTCGGCGTTACCTTGGATTGATAAATGGGGGTCGCGCAATTCTGCAGCAAGATAACGCCAGACCCCATGCTGCTATTGAAACTCGGTAGAAAATTAGGGAGTTGGATTTAGATCGTCTACCTCATCCAGTGTATAGGACAGACGTTGCACCTTTGGATTACCACTTATTCCGATGGATGGCACACTTCCTGCATGGAAGAAATTTCACAAGAGTTGAAGTAGTTGAAGAGAATTCTTTACCTCGAAAGATCCAACATGATACTGTCGCGGCATTGGGTTTCTTGCAGAAAGATGGCGAGAGGCATTGCTTCATAATGGTCTATACTTTACTGAATAAGAGTTGATGTTTGTTGTTTTATTATTAAATAAAGTTTTCCACAAAAAACGGCACTTTTATGCGCTACCCTAATAGTAAATGAACAGATTTTTAAAGAATTTCGTTGAAAAGTGCCTTTTCTCCACATACCAGTATGTCCTTTTTTAACAACCGATTCTATAAACAAGTAACAAGTGCTGCTATGGTCTCTTGAGGCAATAGCCCTGGAACCTGGAATCTTTTGATTTAAAATCCAAGGTCAGGTTCCGTTACATAGATGACACTTTTATTATCTGGCCCTATGGAAGACATAAAATTGCTTCCTTCCTAGAACATCTAAATAATCAGCACCCTGATAATATCAAGTTAACCATGGAAATATAATCGAACGGTTGTCTCCCTTTCCTTGACGTCATGGTAACCCGCAAACCGAGTTGGCATCTTGCACACTCAGTTTATCGTAAACCTACAAACACAGATAGGTATTGTCATGCCAATTTATATCATCCGGCACAAAAACTCTCCGTAATTTCTCGTTCATCGTGCTACCACAGTGATTAAACCCGACGGTCTTCACGTCGAGTTAGCCCATATCCAAGACAATTTCTTCAAGAATGGGTGCAACAAAAGCAAAGTTAGGAAGGTCGTCCCTCACACTCTGGAAGTTCTCAGAACACCGGTACACCCCAGGCTGCTGCCCTACATTCGCCAAGTTACTGATCGCATAGGTAGTAATTCGTAGTATTCTCAAAAACATAACATCAAAACCTTCTTCCTCCAAAAGTATCACAAATACTTCCTTCAATAAACGGCAAGCCTCAATCACTGGCATCAAGAGGAGTCTATAGCATTCCTTGCTGTTGTAGTTTAGTGTACATTGGAGAAGCTGGTCGCGATACACACCTGTATCTGTGAAGTTGAAGTCAGGTCTTTTCTCACACTCACACAAAGGTTTAAAAGATACAGAAATTTTCGAAGAGGTGAAAAGTGCGTTAGGTGAAAGTGATCTATCATACGCGACTATAAAAAATTAGATGGCTGAGCTTAAAAACGCGGCCGTACAAGCATTCAAGACGGACATCACTCTGCATGCCCAAAAAGGGTCACAACGCCAGGAATTCACAATCTGGTGATAGAAGACGTGTTTTAAACATCTCAAAATATGAAATAATTTTCAGCAAGATCGGTGCCGCGATTGCTTACACCTGATCAAAAACGTCTTCCCATGAGTGTTTAGGCCGTTTAAAAAAATTCAACCGATTTTATGCGTCGAATTGTAACTCCAGAAGAGACGTGGCTTCATCACTACACCACAAAGACGAAACTCCAATCGAAACAATGGGCAGACCCGATTTCTCAGCTTCAAAGAAAACAATAGCCGTAAAATCAGCTGGGAATGTGATGGTTTCAGTTTTCTGGGCTGGAGATTCTGAAAATAGACTACCCCCCAAAAGGGCAAACTATTAATAGTGAATATCACGCTAACCTTCTGGAACGACTGCACCAAAATTTCTAAGAAAAAAGACCAGATTTAGTACGAAAAAAAAATCAATTTTCATCAAGAAAATGCACGCCCCCACACTAGTCTTACTGCAACTACTAAAATCAAGAAACTGAACTGCGATTTACTTCCACATTCAACTCATTCACGGATTTAGCGCCTTCTAATTTTTATTTATTTCCTAAGATTAAATTTTTCTTCGGGAGGGGGAGGATAAAGCTGTTCAACTGACGAGGAAGTCAAATCCCCCGTAGTAGGCGTCTGTTGACTTCGAGGAAAACACCTTTCGTGATGGAATCGGAGCACTGTCAGAAGACTATTTGAAAAACAAGTATCATTTTAAAAACAAATAACTATGTCTCTCGTTATTAGGCTAACCACTTATCATCCCGCCCTCGCAAGTTTCTTAATTTGTTAGCGAATATAATTTTACGTAATCTTGCAATTGATTTTGAAAACTCATTTGTTTATGTATCAGAGTTAGCTTCTAAATCTGCTTCTTCACTTTTCCATCATTAAAAATAGGATTTTACTGTAGTATCAAATCTCAAACACATTAATCATTTATAAAAAAAATAACGATGGGAGACTCATTAATCTTAAAATAACATACCTTATTTTTATTCCGCATCATAGAAAAAAAAATCCATGATGTATTTCTTGTGTGTTTTTATCCTTCACGGAATCTCTAACCATACGAGTATTTGATTTGATTTCAAAACGCAATCTATACATTAAGAGTTATTAGTTATAGATATCACATAAATATTGATCAATATTAAATAATTTATTTTGTTGTAAACTCCTCATGTTTGATATAAAATCATATGAAATATTGTGCTTCAATTTTTTAATTTAACAGTAAATGTTCTATTGTCAATTTTGGTAAAATCGCAGATACAAGAATAAAGAAAAATGTTGATACATTTTCGGAACTCTTTTATGTGTTAATTAACCTATAAATTAGATGTAAAAATCAGATTTCGATTGAAACGTTCATGTTTGCAGTACAAAACGATAAAATAGGTATTCAAATGTTTTGTATCAATATCATAAAAATTTAGTGCAGCTGTAAATTTTGACAATTTCAACAATGTTTACAAGCATATTTACATTGATATGAAACACAAAATTTTATGTATACCATCAAACTCTTACACCATCAGTTTTATATAAATGACAATTGCTGTAGGTATACTGTAAATATCAAAATTTAAAAAAAATATACATGCTTTGTTGAAATTTCCAGAAATAGCCCAGCTCAGTTAGCGAAAGGAAGCCAATTTTGATTATGAACTTTTATTTCTGTCATTTCCGTTTAGAAAATGATAATAGCTTCCATCATAAACATTTTATTATATACGTCGATTACACCAATTTATTTCCAACATGGCGTGAATTTCCAACACCCTCTGGTTTTTTTCTCTGGAGTTAAGTATCACCCATTAGTACCTTTCATCACTTATTTTTTGCTAAAGAATCGGCAAGAGAAGTTTTTAGGTGTGATAGAGTTCATTTGAAGTGTATAAAACTGCTCCTCAAGTAGTTCATCTTGTTCTTTTGATGTTTTCTACAAAAAAGTCTCGCTTTGATGTAACAGATGCCTATCTAAAAGCGTCAACGACTTCGCACGCTATTTTGTGGTTCTCTTTTTTATCAGGAGTTAATGCCGTATATTTTTTTATTTTCGCGATTTTCAGGTGAATACACCGTGTTGTGCGAAATTTACGACACGTTGTAATTTTTGATGTTTATTAAAACAGATGTCCGTTATTAATTAAGTACTTAAATACAGAAACAAAAAGTTCGTGCCCGCGAGGCGTATTAAAAGGAGTTCCAGCACAGTCTGCGAATCTTATGGAAGAAGTTTATAAATAGGTACATTATTAAACTACTTGAGGGATTTTTCTGTCCTGCAATTTGTAGAAAGTTGTGCAATATCGAGTATACACAAAGTTATCCCAGAGTTTTAAATTAAAGTTTGTTTCGCTGTAAGGACTTTCAGCATGCGACATCACCGGTTACTTTGATTAAAGAAAACTTTTAAATATGAATTCCCTGAAATACTACTTGATGCACAAAAAGCCTTTCTTATAAATAAGAAATACGAGATACCCCATTCAGCTATTAGAATTTATGAACTTAACTAGAATTCAGTGCAGTTTTTTAGTGAAATATTCAAAGAACTAACAATTAAACTACCTACGTCAAATTATTTGTAATGCGAGATCGGTTTATTTTTTAGAAAATAGCAGATTAAAATATTTTGTGAAAGCTTTTCTGGGAAAATGTTTATCAACATTTTACGCACAGTATCGGTTTATTACAGCTTTGAAAATTAATGGCTTCTGGACAATTAATTGGACTTTGATTCATCATTTTCAGATTATACGTTTTCGAATGTATGAACACAGTGACAGCTTCATTAAATGCTGTGATCAAAGGAAATTAACATTAGCAGAACAAAAATATTTCTAAATATTAAGGCACCGAATATAAATTCACATCAGTTAATTCGAAGGGTATGGTAATGATAAAGCCGAGCTGAATTTAAATTTAATTACTAATTGACTATATCAACCACCACTTCAATTAATTTCCTTTATCCTCTTTAAGCGAATATTAGGATAAGCTTGCCTTTTATACCGTAATTTTTGTTAAAGTAAATTAACTCAATTATTCTTGCTACTAACAGTAATTAAAATAATGTGCGATAAAGTGTTTTATGGAGTTTTATAAGAAGTTTTGATAGGTTTTATCGAATACTTAATGTTATCTTCTCGTAAAACAGTGTTTAACAGCCATTTTTGTGAAATAATTTTAGAAAAATATTAAATAAACTTAAAAACCGTTTTTATTCCTATTTCCAAATTAGGTTATGCGTGATGATGACATTTGTTTAAAAGTAGAATTCTGTTTGTGTTTTTTGTTAATTTTTGTATAATTTCTGTACTAACAATTTTTTTATTTACTCCATGTACTACACATACAATCAGTCCAGTATAGGACTATAAGTAAATTTTATGAAAGCCTTAATAGGCGTTTAAAAGAGGCTATTGTGGAAATAAATGGTGGCAAGCTGGAATAAATTTTATTCTCTTAATTTGGACCTTCAAAAAGGCATACTAATTTTGCACGGTCTAGCGACCCCGGATTTTGCCGCCATATTGAAAAAACTTCGTGACGAACGACGTATTTTTTATTTTCGTGAATATCTCGGTTTGAATCAACTTTAGAGAAAAATATCAAGTTATCAAAAATAAAGTAAATAAAATTGTATATAAAAGTACTTCACACTTTGTTTTGTTAATTGATGGGTTACTGAGTTACAGATATTGAAAGCGAGCAGCATATATGTGCCATTCTCTATTTATTTCATTATTTAATATTCTCTGAGTCCTAAAACGCTATTAATACATGTTTTTAAGTTATCTAACTGAATTATATTCATATTGAACTTGCCCTGTGTGTTTATGCCTATCTGCAATGACGGGTATTGTTGGAAGCAACATTGGTAATATCAAGTTTCAGAGAAAAAAAAAGTTACACCAATTGGGGCAGTAAATTCAGGAGTTCAAATAGAAGATAAGATCATACCAACTGATCCTACTTTGATGTTCCAAAGAATTTCATTTTTCAAGAAATCCAGCAAACAATTTCAAGAGTACTTTCAGTACGAGCTAGCTCCCTATCCGCTCTCACTATTCGATAAGGTAGAAATGCGCAAAACGAAAAAATCTGCTCTTTACGAAGCATTTGTACCGATTTCCGAAAACATAAACTTTGAAGACCCTGTATACATAGTAGACGAAGGATTTCTTATTCACAGAGTTGTGTGGCACCAACAAGAAATTTATTCAGCAATTTTGGATAAATTCGTTGAATACGTAAAAAACATTACTCAACAAACGCAATAACAGTTTTCGATGGATATCCGGAAAACGTTAACGCAAAATCTACTAAAACTGCTGAACGTGTTCGTCGATTGAAGGTCTCTTCAGTAGTGTGTGGATCATGTCAGGGAAAGGCTTGTTCGAATGCTGAAAAAGTCATAGAACAACTGGGCGATGACGAAGAAATCGACGTGCAAATAGAGGGCCTCTTCTCCCAAGAACATATTATGGAGGTGAATTTTGAATCCGAATTACAGGAGCAGGATGTTCAATGTGCCGATAAGATCACCAATGAGATTATAGATAAATCATCAACATCAAAAAGAAGTAGACAACACGTATAATTACAATAACTATCTTCCATATCCTGGGGATGCCACTAAAAAAAAAAAAAAAAACGCAACGAGTGCTTTACCGCTAGGTGGTGTGGAAATAGGCGCAACAGAAAACAAGATATTCTAAAAAAATATTTCTAGGCACCAAGTCTACGTTAGTATTAATTTAAAATTATTAAAAATATTTTGGAACGAGCGGAATGTTGAAATGAAAGAAATATTAAGAACAATGTATGCTGCGTGCTTTGAATGTAACTCTGTAACCAATCAATTAACAGAGAAAATTTTATTTACTTTATTTTCAATAACTTGATATTTTGCTCTAAAGCTAATCCAAACTGAGATATTCACGAAAATCAATAAAAATGTCTTTTTTCACGTGTTTTTTTCAATATAGCGGCAAAATCCGGGGTGGCTACACCGTGCAAAATTAGTGTGCCTTTTTGGAGGTCCCAATAAAGAGAATAAAACTTTTTCCAGCTTGCCACTATTTATTTCCACAATAAACCCCTTGCCGACTGGCCTATAACCTAAGAAACTTCAAAATATGAATACATGTGACATAGAGTGCTGTCCCTGTGAATGCACTCTTATTTTATATTGCACTAATATGAGCATTACAAGAAAATCTGGTTTGCAGGTTTTAATATGGTCTTGTAAAGTAAGAGTTTGTTTTCTGTTGATAACCCAGATTTTCTGCCTAGGATCCAGTACATTTGCTAGAGTTTAAGTGCGAGCTGCTTCCTTTATCTGAATATATTAGTGCGTCCTGTTAATCTTCTGTCAATATGAATGCTTAAGTATTAGGTCACTTCTCCTTGTTGTATTATTTTTCTATTTAGCGTAACACCGGGGCAGTTGTCCTTCTTTAATGTGTAGATAACGTTGAATGATTTGTTCTCATTAATATTTATATGGTCATTCTTTTGACCATTTTTCTAATTGATCCAGATGATATTGTAAGTTTCTGGAGGCGAGTACGGGGCCTTGATGTGAGGCTACAATTATCATATCATCGATGTAGGTAGCTGTCATTGTTTGTCTAGATTCGGGTAGATCTGCTACGTATATCAAATATAATATAGGGCCAAGGATACTGCTCTGCGGTACCGCAGACTGAATAGGATAAAGTTCGGTATATTCTTCCCGATATATTATTTGGAACGTTCTATCAGTAAGATATGACCTGAGCGTTGAAATGCACGTTTGTATTTGTAAAACAGGTCTAAATGCCATAGCTTGTCAAAAGCTTTAACGTACGTTAATAAAAACTGCAAAGCAGCAACGTTTGCCTTCTAGAGCGTTGCTGATTTTTCTGACTAATCTATGTGCTTGTCCTTTTCTGAAGCCAAATTGATGGAAAGGCATTAGTTTTTTGTATCGATGTGGTGAACATTAATTAACTAACGTTTGAGCAGTAATTTTTCAATGACTTTCGACAGAATTGGAAGGCATGACATTATTGGGTTTTTTGCCTGGTTTTGCAATCATTATTATCATTTGCCCTACTTTAGGGAAGCAGTTCATTCTGAGAATGGCACTGTAAATTTGTATTAATGCTTTAATACCTTTTTGGGAGAGTTCTTTCAGTGGCCTGGGGCCTTTTTGGATTAATTTTTGAGTGTATGACTGTTTCTACCTCACTTGGTAGATTTTTTTGATTGGTAGGGGTCCATCTGATGTGGGATCTGCAGTTCGTTATTTATTTCTACAATTCTTCCGGTGTGGCCTTTTGTTTCTCCGTTCTTGCCCAGGTATTATCCTTATGTCGTAATGGTGGAATTTGATGTTGAGATTGTTTTGTTTTTGGTGTGGCATTCTTGTATGGCTTGGTTTTTCAATTTTTGTAACAACTTCTTGAGTTCCTTTACTAGTTTGTTGTATCTTTGTTTATCCAAGGGAGATCTTGTTAGTTTCCACTTTTTACGACCTTTTATATTTTCTGTTAGTTTCTGCTTGACAATTATTGGATGTTCTTCTATTGTGTTGGGTTCATTTTTGTTTGGCGTTGCTTGCCACGCTGCATTTTGAATAACTTTCGTTATGTTTACCACGGCTTCTTCTACATCCATTTCTGTTTTAACAGGTAAATCTGAGTGTATTAATTTGTTCATCAAATATTTTTCTAAAATAGTTTCAGTCCATCCCTTTACTGAACAGCGATGGCTTCTTTGGTTTTCCTAGTATGTGGATGTGAACGTACATAGTTACTAAAATTGGTGTGTGATCTGATGTTAGCTTAAAACGAGGATTCAACTACAATTATTTTTTTTAGTTACGCAAAAATCTACGAGGTCTGGTGTTTTATTCAGATTCAGATTATTCAGATCAGATGACCAGTAAGTGGGCTCCTGCGCTGATAAATAGTTTAGATTAGTATTTGACATCACTTGCAGTACCTAGTTATTTTCCTTTTGTAGTTGTAATTCTAGAACCCCAGAAAGTATTTTTGACGTTGTAGTAGAGCCCACTATGAAGCGATTTCCGAATGTTTTAAAGAATTTGTCATAATCATCGTATTAGTTATTATTATGTTTCGGGGGACTGGGGATGTTGTATTTTCCCTGTGTTATGTCCGCGTATGTTATCTTATTTATACTCAGCTGTCTCACAATGATTAATGTTCTGTTTTCTTACTATTATGGTGCCTCCGTGTACTGTTTCATCCGGATGATTAGTGTTGCATATGTTATAATTTGGTATCTTTATATGGCTTCTGGTAGTGAAATGGGTTTTCGAAATTAATAGGTTATCTAGGTCGAAGTTTGTATGAATAACTTTATTTCTTGCAAATGTTGGCACAAACCAATGGCATTCCTAACCACAATCTTTATGAGTTGAGCCGTTATTTACTTTTATTAGTGAAGGACGACATGAGATTTATTAGTGTCCCCATTTGGTCAAGTAAAGTCTTCATCATCTGTTTTAGTCCTGTTAAATCGTTTGCAGGTTGTGTCATAATAACTAGCCTTAGTTGGGTCTCATTTGGCGTGGGTATATTAGTTCCTTCCTGAGCTGCTTGGGGGTACGTTACTCCTGGTTGAATTAGTATTGTTGGTGTTATTCTTTCCTGCAGTTTCGGGTATATTTTTTGTTGGGTCTGTTTATGTAAAACACATCATTTGTAGTTCGCAGGATGTTTTTCGTTGCAGTTTATACATTTAACGTTACCGTCATTCGTTTTGATAGACCATTCGCTCGTTGAATGTCCACCAGCGCATTTGACATATCTTGGAATAATTTTTAGTGTGTCCAAATATCTGACAGCGCTTCTGAGGTATTTCACGTTTGTTTGTTTGTTGTCGTTGGGTTTAATATCTGTGAAGTGCATTGGCAAGCTTTTTTGTTTGTCGTCCTTTGTTTAACGTTCCAGGTGTTCGTTACCTCATGTCATTTATCTTTTCTGTGTTTTTGTCTATTAACGCTTTTATTATGGCAGTGTCTGTGGGGCTTTCAAGAGGCTGTACCTTAACTTTGTCATTGTATGTATAAGATTTTTAGGAGATATTAATCTTTGGATATACTGTTAAGTAGTTCGAGTGGTGGTTTTATTAATTTTTTACTCACAGGTTATGAAAGTTTTCAATTTGGATTGTAAACTTTTTTTTTTTTTAATTGAAGTAATATTTACAATCTGCCTTGTTACAAAGCATTCAGTAATTTTGTTGACAATTAAATACATGACATGTAGGAGATTGCCTAAGCAATTACCCTTTTTGAATCAGCCTAAGAGGCTTTTTATGGCAAGGAGATAATCGACTTAAAATATATACTGTAAACTAACTTATGTATAGTCTAAACGAATCTATTATGTAAGTCTGAGGGTTTGAACCTCTTAAGCCTCCGCACTTCGTCTTGATCGTTTAATAAATCACTAGCTAACTCGTTAGGATGTGCACTAAGTCTGTCTTGATACTTAACACTTATGTTTGTGATAACTTCACTAACTGAACTTATTTTAAGGTCACGTCTGATCACCTCATTTGGCACATACCAGGGAGCGTTAACAATATTTCGTAGCACTTTAGATTGTAATCTTTGAATAACATTTAATAATGTATTATCATTCTGAAGTAAGTCTGATTATATAAATTTAATTGAAGATTAACAAATATCAACGTTATACTGTAAACTGAGTTGCCTATTCCAATTGTTAAGAGGCGCGATGTATGTGAATCATCCAGTATAAGACCATGTCTACGCTACGCTAATTTAAGGTTGATTTATATTACCATGCACGAAACGTTTCAGGCACGTAGCGTTTCGGTTGGAGCAACCGCACGGTGGATTCACATTATCAGTTACTCGACGTTTCAAGCCAGTTCAGTAGAGAATGAATTTGTCAACAGGATTCACATTGTACCACCAGTAATTGTGTTTTTAAATAATGTTCTTTTTAACAATGAAGACCTATGCGCAATTGCATTATTGCTTGATGAAGATGGAGATATGTTGTACCGCAAAAGAACTTTGACGTTCACAAAATGTAAAAAAAAAACAGAAGGGAAATTTTGGACGTTGTACAAGGGGCTGATTAATGCATATTGGAATATTGGTATGGTCGCAGCCTTTTAACTTTTAAAAGAAAGGTGCTCCACACAATATCCCGAACCAGCTCTCAACTCTCAAATTATCAGTTACTTTTAATGAATGTACGACTGTCTTCCATGTTCATATGCAAGTCTAATTAAATAACCATGAATTCAAATAAAATATTAAAATGATTATTTTTTAAACAGCCCTGTCAGCCAATCATAATGAGAAAAAAATTCAAATCGACCAATAGCATCATAATTACACTGATAATTAGCTAGTAGCTGACCACAGCGATAATTTTTTCACGTTGTTTCATTGGATCACAGAGAAATACCTGCTCTGTGATTGGATCTTTGTTTAAATAAATGCATAAAAAAGTTAGCTTTGACTTTGACAAACGTCAAGACTGTCATCATTGTGTAATAGTTTAAAAAATAATCACGCCGAATTACATTCGTGGTAATAATTTTTTTTGATAATTTTAACTAGATTAGCACTCATCTTTATTGCTATTAGGAAATTCCACTCGTGGACTTCGTCCACTCGTGAAATTTCCATAGCAATAAAGATTCGTGCATCTACTTAAAATTATCAAAAAATTATCACCACTTATGTAATTACTGTTGAAAATTTCTATCTCAGGGCCGTTGAAGGATTCGTTTTATTAAATTTTGATAGGTAAATAAAGTAATAAATTCAATCCACTTTTAAATATGCAAGATTTATTACAAAATAACCAATTCCTATCCTTAAAATTAACACAAATCTATATCTAAAAACAATCACACACTAACAATAAATTATTCCTTTGATTTCACCAATCCCATCAAAAACAATGTTCTTTCACCAATTAACGATCCAATTCAATGCTCTAGTCAATTCAACTATTCCATTCCATTCCATTAAATAAATCCAATTCCAATATTAATACTTTATCTTCACTTCGTAATTATGTTCTATTAATAACAATTCAACTTCTTATTGATATATCTTTATTATCATATGAATTTTCAGGGAAATTTTAATAAACATGTCTTTCCCGTTTTATTAATTTCTGTAAGCTCTTGTTTATTATTCTTCAATTTTTTTGATGTCCAAAAAATCTCCCACTCCTTGGTTTTGTTTTAAAACAATCATCCTTCCACATACATACACATAAAACGTTACTATGACTACTATTTACAACAAATACAATAATGTAATACAGGTTTTAACACAGATAACAATACCTACTTAAAATTACCTTAACCTATTTACATAATTTAATACTTAAAACTTGTATCTTAAAATTGCTATGACGAATGTTTTCCTATTCAGGTAAAAAGAGTTAGAAAAAATTGGAAAAATATTAAACTGTCTCCAGAACTAATTAATGATCTTTCTAAATTAAAAGAAATACATTGGCTTAAAAAGCATTTTATTAATTCTGACTTAGACACGAAATATAAAATCTTTAAAAAGAAAGTGACACTTCAAATTGCTAATGAGAAAAGGGCCTATTATAGTAACCTAATAAATAATTCCTCTAATAAAGCTAAAACTTTATGGAATACTGTCAACGAGATAAAACATAATAAAAAAGGAAGGGAAAGTGAAATTGTATTAACTGAAAACGGTAGTTCAGTTAGTGATGCAAATTCTATTGCAGAAATGTTTGGAAGCTATTTCTCTCAAGCAGCAAATAAAAAATTAATAGATCATTTTGGTTCCCATATTTCACAAATATGTACTACGACTGTTGATTCTGAATTCTCCTTTTTCTTTCATCCTGTTACGAAATTTGACGTTGAAGCTATAATAAGCAACCTACAAAATAAAAACTCGGTGGGTTTCGACGAAATTAATATTAAAGTAATAAAGGAGTGCAAATTTGAAATTTCTGAAGTATTGGCAGATCTTATTAATAAGTCGGTAGAACTTGGGCAGTTTCCTGATATACTAAAACAAACAGTGCTGATACCAATTTATAAAAAAGGTGATGCAACTCGAATGGAAAATTATCGGCCAATAGCCCTACTTAGTAATTTATCCAAAATTATTGAAAAATCAATCTACAAACAGATTATGGCATATTTGACTAAATACAATTTAATAAATAATTGTCAACATTGATTTAGGCCTAATTATTCCACAGAAACGGCAACTGTAGACTTAGTTCAGAAAATTCACACCGAGATGGATAAGGGCCAATATGTAATCTTAATTCTTTTTGACCTAAACAGTGCTTTTGACATGCTTGATAGAGATTTTCTCTCTGAAAAAATTAGAAAATTGGGATTTAGGGGTAGAACAAATCAATGGTTAATCTCTTATTTATCAGATAGGACACTAAAGGTCAAAATAAAAGATACTTGTTCTACAAATCACGATATACACGTTGGAACTCCCCAAGGAAGCATCCTAGGTCCCCTCCTTTTTCTAATGTATATCAATGATTTGCCAAATAATATAACGGAGGGTGACCTAGGCATGTATGCGGACGATACTAGAATTTTAATTTCTGATTCTACAGTCAGGGGTGTTTATGAAAAGGTTAATACGGTTTTATTTGACTTTCAAAGTTACTGTCTTAAAAATAGATTGATTCTAAATTGCGAAAAAACTGTTTTCATTGAATTTCACAATGTCCATAGACCTAAAAGTGACTTTAGTTTTGCATTTAATAATCAAATGGTTACTACCGCAGATAGAGCTGTGTTTTTAGGTGTAACATTAGACTATTGTTTTAGGTGAACCAACCACATTGATAAAGTGTGTGCAAAACTTAATAAAAGTATATACCTAATCTCTGCCTTAAAGGATAGACTTAATTTTGACACGCTTCTAAACATATATTATGCAGAAGTTTACTCAATATTATCGTACAATGTTTTAGTATGGGGTCAAAGTTGCGATATAAAACGAGTCTTTGTTCTACAAAAACGCATAATGCGTTTGATATTTAATTTGGAATTTCGCGCGTCTTGTAGAAATATATTTAAACAGTTTCGAATATTAACCATAACAAGTATATATCTGTTAAGATTACTTACATATATCAACAAAAATAGGAATAAATTTCATTGTAACGAACATTTTCATTCATATGATACTAGAGGTAAAACACTATTTTGTATAGAAAAACACCATCGCGAGCAATATAAGAAGTCTCCCACATACATGGGCACAAAATTATTTAACATATTACCTAATGATATAAAAAGCTGCAATTCTAATAAAAAATTTCAAGAAAAGCTTAAAGACTTTTTACGAAAGAACGTGTTTTACACGGTTAATGAATTCGTAGATCACCTAGAAGATCAATAATATGTTCTATTGTTATGATATGTTATGTATATTTTATGTTCTATTCTTAAATCTACTTGACATATCCAATCTACAAATTTTGTAGCAAAAGGAGACTATTAAATTATTATTATTAAAAAGTGTATTATTCCAAATTTATATTTTAAGTAATTAAAAGAATATAAATTTTCTAAAAGTTATAATCACTTCAACATATACTGAGAGGTCCATAAGTAACGGGACTCAGACCAACAGTACATTCGTGGGGCCAAAATATTATGATTTACCTATGATTTAATTGAACAAAATAATTGTCTCGTCTTTTTTAGGCAAAAAGGTATACCATATGCATATAATGTCACTAAAGTTAACTGTTTCCAAGATTTTTGCTAGGTATTGAAGTAAATAACGCAACATCGTATTCATTTTTTGAGCATTCTGTAACGCAGTTAGCTTGCATTTAAAACAAAAAAATTGACATATTCTTGTCAAAAACAAGCAATAGGACACATAGTAAACCTGAGTAACTCGTAGCAATACTTACTTTCGGTTTACGAAACAAAATAATTAACAATGAGTGTGGATTAAAAGAAAAATATATTATTTCAATGATGATTGGGAGGAAGAGCTCTTGTTTACAATGGTCAAAAACAAGTGTATTTGTCTCGTTGGTCGAGCTTCAGTTGCATTGCCTAAACGTGGGAACTTAGAAGGGATTATAAAACCATGCATAAAAAATATAAAAACAATTTTCCACTAAAAAGTTAGTTAAGAAGACGTAAAACGCAAGATTTGAAAAGTGGTTTGAAGACAAAGCAAGCCTTATACAACAGTCAACAATCAAAAACTGAACAATCGCGTCATTTAAAATTTGTCATATCCTAGCGAAGCACAAAAAAACCGTTTAAAGATGTGACGGTGATAAAAGAAGCATTTCTCGAAGCTGGAGGTACGTTGTTTACAAACTTCTAAAATAAAACAGAAATCATATCTGCTACCAAAGAGCTCCAATTGTCTCGTCCGACTAGACTAGATGAGTTGAAATCATGGGCAAGGATATTTAACAAAAATTAAATAATGACATCATGGAGTGCACATATTTTTCGTTACAGTTTAATGAGTCCACCGATATGACAGATACTGCTTCGTTGTGTGCTTTTATTCGTATGGTATTTTCTGATGTGACAGCTAACGAAGAATTGTTGACGATGATTTCTCGAAAGAAAGGACTCATCGTAAAGATATTTACGATGCCTTTCTAGATTTTGTAAAACACTACAAGCTGCCATTATACATATAAACTCGTATCCATTACAACAGGCGAATCATCATCCGTGATTTTCCATCGCTTTTCTCATTCCACCGTATTATTCATCAGCCAGTTCTATGTTTAAAATACTAAATATGAAGGATGTTATGGACATAGTCATGAAGATATATAGTGAATTCCATACGTGCCCTAAGTTTGCAACGACGCCTCTTTAAAGCACAATTGGGGACTAGCGAATCTGAGCACACTGGTGGCTGAGTCGTGGCAAGTTTTTGGAAATATTCCAAGAATTACTACCTGAAATCATTTTTTTCTACATGGAAGAGGTGATAACACTGACATGACAACAGATTATTATTTAATTAATTTAAATATTAATAACTTGGAGCTACAAGGAAAACATAGAACCCTCATCGACATGCTTAGCGCAATAAACTCATTTAAAAATAAATTACAGCTATACGAATGAGTATTGATCAACTAAATAAAAAAGATTTGAAGAATTTTCCTGCTTTGAAAGCGAGAACCGACTCAGTCAAATTACGATGTTAATACGCATTGAAATAGAAAATATTTAGTGTGAGTTTGAAATACGTTTTTCCGAATTAAAAAATTTTGCGGATATTATCCATTTTCTTGTATGTGTGTTAAAAATACTGCTTCTGAAATACCAAAATTCTTTCCATATGGAATTGCCTTCTGTCGGAAACAAGGTCTTGCAAATCAGATATTCACCCTAAAGTAAGAGATTACAAATTTTGGTCTTTTTTATCTGAAGACAAATATCCATGTTTGAAACAAACTGCCCTTCAATTAACAGCATTATTTGGTTCAACTTATAACTATGTGCAAGTCTACGTTTTCCGAAATGAAAATAATTAAATCTAAATAGCGTAATCGGTTCACTCACGAACATCTCCATCTCCATTCGTGTGTGCGTTTGGCACTTAGTAATTAGGTGCCATATGAAAAGTAAGCAAAATATATGTAGTGCCATGCATCGTCATCAAAAGAAAATTAGTTGTAAAAAACTTATATCTGTTATAATAATCTACGTATACGTGAATCATCTGTGCAATTAATAAATACCCACCATTTATAAACTTTGTATTTTCCCTACCTAGTCGATCGCTTGCCGACGGTAGATCACCGATAGTATAAGTCTGAGCACCCCTGATCTAAACTTTCCCTTGAAAGTAAAACAAAAGCACTTTTTAAATTTCACCGCGCTGCAAATTGTATTAAAGAAGACATTCGTCAAAGTTCAGGCTCCAGGTCAAGTACCTCTCTTTAACCTTTTTAAGTGAATATTAACGTAAGCCTGAACTTAGTACTGGTATTTTTGTAAAAACTAAATTAGTCTTATAGTAATAATTACTAATTACCGTTCAATAAAGAACATTGCTGACTTCACACAAAGAGTTTTTCTAGGTTGCATACTAGTACTAAAAAATCGATTCGTGGAAACTATTATGATGTGTGATAACCTGATAACATTAGTTTATAAACAAAACGTTGTCGTGCACACTTTAATAAAAACAATCAAGTACCATGAGTGAATGTTAAGATCACTTTGTGAAGTAAATTTAAAAACAAATTTCTCTTTTGATTTACTTTAAATCAAAGCTAACTTGAAGCTTAAAATTAAATTTAAAAAATATTTAATCGTTTTTTTAAACCAAGCCCTGAAAAACTGCCCTCTTTAAAATTAGGAACTTACGCAGACAACTCGTGCAACTAAGAGAATCAACAAACTAATTCGATTCAAAGCTCCTACAAGATCTTTGAATACCTTAATATTTAACAGCAACCCAAGTCAGAGCCCATAAGTACCCTGTGCCACGCAAGAAATTCTACGAAGTTTGTATTGACAGTGGGTTTTATAAGTTTAGGAAAAATTCTAAAACGTTATGTATTTCAAAATCGAAATTTACCGATAGTCCAGTCAAATGGTCGAAATAAAAAACTTTGCATTTTGGGTAGTTAGCGATTTTTTTTTATCGATGTGTAGAGGGGTCAGTAGTAAGTCTAAATCAGGATTTTCGGGGTGGTAACCCCCCTTCATTCGGCCGCCATCTTAAAAAGAAGGGTTAATTCGTTTTTCGGCTACATCTCTGTAGCTGTGAGTCTTATGAAAATTTTGTACAAATAAAACTTAAGTAGAAAATCGTATTCTCGATAACTTTTATTATTAACCTTTTTAAATAGCATTAATAATGAAAATGTTATAAGCTCATAATTTTTTGTCTTTTTCGGCTTCTAATTTATTTATTACTAATGCTCCGTAAAAATGTTATTAATAAAGGTTGTAGATAAAGCTTCGTACAAACTTCTTATAAGATTCACGACTACAGAGATATAGCGGAAAAACTAAGTGACCATTATTTTCAAGATGGCGGCGGAATTGGGGATACCATCCCGAAAACCCTGATTTAGACTCACCACTGACCCCTCTACACATCGATAAAAAAAACATCGCTGCCTATGTAAAATGCAAAGTTGAATTACCATTTGACTGGACTACGAAGTTTTGCGGCCAAAATTTCCCCTCAAAAGTTTTAAACAAAATTCTTTTAAAATTTACCGCCCGCAACATTTTTTTAACGAAGACATCCGTTAATATCCATATTTAATTAATGAATTTAGCCTGGCACGCAAAAGAGCCCGACGGTTTATAAAAACCAAATCAAATAAGTAAAAGCAAGACACATAATGACAAAATTGTCAGGCGACACTTAAAATGATAACTTTCAACTAAACCTAATTTATTGTGAGTTGTAAACTTTTGGAATAGGTTCGGCGTTAACGGAAGGAGCAGTGGCGGCTCGTGGCTGGAAATCTTGGGGGTGCTGTAGCTTTCGAAATATACATACCAGTAACGATCCTTGATATTTTTAATGTGCTTTTTAAGTAACACAAATCAAATCTAAATTGTACTCAATTCATAAAAAAATTAGCTTACAGGAAAATGAAATAAAAAGAATTTTTATTTAAATATAAAATCCATTCTCAGCCACACCCATTCCAATACAGTATCTTAGTCAAAAAGTAAGCAAGGAAAACAAAATAGAGCATTTCTAATTTCGCAACCAGGCAACCATTTTATTTTTTCATGCCAGTCCTTGTTAAAAGATCTAGTAAAATATTTTTTGCACTCCCCGGCGGAAAGTTATTTCTTTACGCCCGCGAAGAAGGGCGTAAAGTTAATTATTGTAGACCGCGGGCGCACTTTACGCCCGCAACCCGCAACAAATTAATAAAAAAGTAGATTACCTTAATTACAAAACAATTTTTATATACCTAACTTGTAAAATCACTCTTGCGGTGAATGCGTCAATTTGACATTTTTAAAAATGCCATTAGAAAATTTTTATTAGAAATTAGAAATCAAAAAATTTAAATAAAATCTTCGTCCGTCCAAAAATATTGTATGTTATGTACCGTGGGCTAAAATCGATATCCTTACGCCCTTGATACATAAATAACTATTTTGTTTTTGCTAACTGCTTAAATTTTTTCACGTAATGACAATTGGTAAAATGTAATTTTTTAAATATATTCAACAGTAACATATCCATCATAACATATTTAAAATAATATTTATTATTTAATTGTATTTTTCTGTAACAAATATTTAAATGTTAGAAAAAAAAACAGAATATTATCCTACGTACCTATATGAAAGATTAATTCGCTCTGAATAAAAACATACAAATTAAATCACAAATAAGCTGACGCTGCTTAGACAGCAGATTTCGGGCCGGTTATTTTGCTTACAAATTCCTGGCGAACAATGATGACGCTGTACCGGCTGTACAGAAAGCAGCGTTCGCGCTGCTATTACCGTGTGTTATTAAGAACTAACAAGCCTGCGCGAAACTTGCAGAGAAATGTATGTTTTTGACACTACTACGTTTTGCAGTGTCTCGGAACTCCGCGGGACTTTCACCGACGCGACGTACGTTTTCGACAATATTACATTTCGCAGCGTGTCTGAATGGAATCTACAGCTTCGGTTAAAATAATTCCTTTTAAAAGCGGTTTAATTAATTAAATTTATGTAATAATTATGCAAAATATTGAATGATTGTTATATTATTGATATTTTCAAGTACAAATTTAATAGGTAATTAATTTTCGTATTTTGTTCTGGGGGTGCTGCAGTGTCGCAGCGCTTATGGACCAGCCGCCACTGGGAAGGAGTAAACTTTGTTTACATATTCTTTTTATTTTTCATGGGATTGTTTCCATAAGTTTCAAAAATTTAAATATTAGGAGCATATAAATGTTCAGATGTGAATGTTTGTCTATGTTTTCGCTTAAAAACGTCAATTTTATGAGCACTGAAAATGTTCATCGTGTTGTGACACGGAAGTTGCATTCGATTTATGAAACTTTTAGAGTTTAGCGGATGAATATCAAATCTTTCAACAATGTTGTGGTTAGCATAGTATTTTGATATGCTGTTGCTGTTGTTCCTAAGAGAGCCTGGAAAAATTGAGCTTAGCGCCTCCACCCATTAGTTATAACGTAATGATTTATTGGGAACATCTGCCAAATTCTGTAAATCTAAGTATCTTAAAGGTATTTTTATTTTATCTTTAGCGGCCTCATGATTTTCGTCTTTCTGATTTATATTGAAAGACTAATTAACTTCACTCATTCATAAGCCGTTTCAAGGTTAATACGCAATTCATAACGAATGTTTTATTCTACATTTATGGTATCAAATGATGCGTAATAAAATCAAGAATTTACTGACAAACTTTAATAGCAAGAATCTTAAATTTAATATTCTTTTTAGTTAGCATCATACTTCATCAATTTCTCGCTTGCGATTTATCGAGTAGCATTAAAAATATTGAGAAGGATCCACTTACGTTACCACACGCAGAGCGAATTCGAGAATGCACTTTAGTATTCCATTAAAAAGTTTATTGGAATATGAGCAAAGGGAAGGTGAGAGTACATTTGAATATTTTATAAAAAGAATTTTTTTCAGAATCACCAAAACTTTTAACAACCCAATTAGCAGTTTTACTTTATTAAGTTTATACGAAGTTAATTCTTTTTTAAATTTTCAAAAACATCCTGGAGATAAAATTGAATGATGCTTATTTACATATTTACATTAAGTTGACTTGTAATAATTTATATCAACGGGAAATCAAAGGTATGAGAAAGAAAAAATTGTTTAAACTGTTTATTGAGTTGTTAGTTTTCATTGACTGGAAATGAAACAATTCGCCCTTAAAGAATCCATAAAGGTTAAGCAGACCAACTTCTAAAAAGTACAGTGATGCAACTGTTATTAATTACCTATTATATTATTGTATTTTGAGCTTTTTGTCGAATTTTTATGTATTTTTAAAATAAAAGTTTACAAACCGTTGCGTCCTAACGTCTAAATAATTATTAGAACCACTAATTTTTTAAGTAATTAACACCAGGTGAATTCGCAATATAGTTTTTGATGAAGTATCTGAGAATTTGTTTCCTAATTTTTATGCAATTAACAGTTATCATACGCTCGAAGGAAAAATTTCATTTTTATCTAATTCTAAAGGGCTTAACGAAGTTATTTAGAAAATAATGGACAAAGTGCTACAGCTGCTATCAATTAAAGATTGTATCCGACGTTTCCATTGTTTATTTATTTATTGATTTTTTTATGTACATATTGCTATATAGGGTTTCTTAATTGATAAATGCCAATAAATGCTATGATTGGTTTCTTCTTTTAGCTTTTTAAGTTAATTACAATTTTAAAATTTACTTACCCTGACAGAATCTTTATTACTTTTGCTTTTATTTTAAGCTCCAGCTAACTCAGTATCTCTTAGGCGTTGATGATTCCCTAACTAAATAGAATCTAATTTAATGTTACTAAAACAATCGCTCACGTTTGTTGCCTTCTAATTTAATGTTCTCACTTTTCAATTCAAACATCACTTTCGGACTTCGTCCAGTTCAATGAAATATGCGTCACATTCCATATTCTTCCAATTAAACTTCTAATCTTGTTTTATACATTTCAATATTCAAATATTTTAATCACTTAATTTTTTTTTATGATAATTATTTTATATTTACACCATTTTAACAGGCTTTTATATCTTCTATAATTAATTTCATTTAAATAATCTTGATTTTAATTGATTTATATTCAAAGCTTTTCTTTTACAAAATTTGATTAATCTGTTTTTCAGAATTTTTCATCTGTTATTATTTTTTATAAAATTTTCGTTGTCCTGGTTAATTTATCCATCTTCGTTTACTTGATTTTCAAATACAGTTATTATGATTAAATCAGATCCTTCTAGCTAATTTTATATTACATTTTAACATGTTATAAATAATGTACATAATTCAATTTTAAATATATCTAGCTATCTAACTTATTTATTTATATACATTGTTTTTATTAAATTTTAAAATCTGTATACAAATTAATTATTTTATAACTCATCTCATAACATTTTAAAATGTCATCCTAGTTAAAATAAATTCATGAAATATGTAACATTACAATATATTTATTTATTTATTGGGCCATATCTAGGCTTGCGAGTACCAATAGTTATAAATTAAATGCTGTGATAAACGTTTTAATTTAACCTTTTTTTTAATTTGCTAAGCTTTCGTATCGCAGACGTTCTTTATAAAATTGCTAAAAACTTGAGACTGTGATGAGAACAGATTGCAGATTGTAATTAATCTTCTACATTAATACAGGGCCCGGCACTCCAAGTGTTACAAGTTCAAACTTACCTAAATTGGGTGCTAGTTAAGATTTCTCCGACTAACCATCAACATAGGCATCAAGCAAACATAGATAGACAGAAAAACAAAAAATTTATTCAACATGCCCTCCTTTGGCTCGAATAATGGCGTCCAATCTTGTCCAAAACGCGTCGCACACGGCACGAATCTGTCTTGGCGGGATTTTCTCCCATTTTCGTTTCAGACTTGCTTTTATGCTATGAATGCTTTCATGTTTTTTAGTGCACACTTTGGCTTCCACGATACTCCAAATAGAAAAGTCCATCGGGTTAACGTCTGGTGAGTACGGAGGCCAGAGGGCGACGGAAATGAAATTCGGCACGTTATCGCCGAGTCATTCTTGCGTTTCTCGAGCTTTATGCAACGGTGCCGAATCCTGTTGAAACGTGTATGGGTCTGAACCGAAATGCTGGCTTACCCAAGGCTTCAAAGCTCCATCTGAGACAGTCTGTCGACAGACAGCTCCATTCACATTTACACCCTTGCCCAAAAATACGAGAGATGAGCGTCCGTTTGCCGTCACCGCCGCCCATATCATGACCTGAGCAGGGGCTTGCTTCCTCGTAGCTGCCAGTCGACTTGAATTGTCCAGCGACTTCCTCTTTAACCATACGCGATCATTTTGTTTCTTCACAAACTGCTGGATCGTGAAATTTTTCTCATCGGAAAATACGATATTTGGCAACTCTCGCTGGCGTGCCGGCGTTTTAACTCCTTGGCTCTCTGAAGTCTTACTTTCATTTGAGCTGGGGTAAGCTCATGCTTTTTCTGTATTTTGTAGGGCATAACCTGAAGGCCGTTTTTAAGTATGCGGCGGATGCTCCTGTCAGATACTTTTAGACTTTTGGCCAATTCATTAGCATTGCGCTGCGGATTTATTCGAATTCGTTCGCGGACTCTTTTGACCATAGCTTCTCCGGTAGCCAATTTTTTTCTTCCGCCTTTTTGACGTTTTTGTACAGACCCAGTCTCCTGGTACCTCTTAATCGTACGATGGATAAACATTCGGTCCACATTTTGATGATTGAGCAACTTGAAATTTTGAGGGGGTGATTTTCCCTCCAAATTGAAGGCAATAACAGCGTTACGTTTAATTTCCATCGCGGCCAAGGCAACAATGACTCGTACTTATCAGAATGCAAACGCTAAACTGACAAACAATTGAAGCAGCTACACTGCAGTGCCTAGTTGATAGTGCTAGCACCAGCGGTTTTGTTTTCTTGGGGCTCTGAACTTTGTAACACTTGGAGTGCCGGACCCTGTAGAACTGTATAGATTTCAAAGAGAGAAAACGAAAGAAATTTTGTAAAAACCCTTTTAATTTGAATTTCAAAAGCGAATGTAACAAAAATGAAATCATACAATTTTTTACTATTGAATCCGATTTTATTACTTTTTGCAATGTCTAAAGCAGAATTACAAAGGAAGACGAAAAAGTTCTCATGAACTGTGAGCGATTTACAATCGGAAAACGCTTTGTTACCCTTATCATTACCATTAATGGTGCTATTTGATTGCAAAAGACTGATGTTATATATTTTATTAGCTTACTGGATTAGTTAGAAAAATGATCTTCCTGAAAAAACGTTAATTTTGTTACGAGTTTTATTTCGTTAAATCCCCTTCTGAAGATTTGAAAAATTCTCGAACTTTATTCTTTTAAATAAAAATCCGTGATTCTACTGAATTAACTGCATGTCCTTACACGTTCCAACTAATTAATTAAATTCAAATTCGGCACATACATTTTGTGGTTTAATTTAGAAAATGCAAGATACAGCATACTGCAGGAAAATAAATATGTTTACATTATATTCTCATAAATTAAGTAACAAACCCAGTTGGAACTTTGTAAATAAATTTCCCAAGAGGTAATAAATTATTAAGGTATATTCCCATATGAAATAAAGTATGCTTTCACATGCACGTCTTGATGTGTAAAAATCGAAGAAATTATTTGCTGTAGATTGCGTCTGCGGTGAATAAGCTTATCTCATTGGTTATTGACAGAACTTTTGCATAACCTCTATGATTAGGATCGGTTTTACAATCTCTTGATAACTTGAACTTTCAACTATTTTTCTGGTAACCTTTGTTAATATAGTTTTCCTAGTAAATATTTAAAAGCTAACTTCGTCAGGAGATTGCAAAACAGATCTTCTTAAGGTTTGGCACAAGTGTAAACTGAAGCTTAACTTAAGTTGGTTTAATTGAGGGCTTAACCTAAGCTTTGCTACACTGATTCTAGTTTAAGTCAACTTAAGCTAAGCTTCAGCTTAAGTCTGCATTCACTGTCATTTCAAGTTTTAAACTTAGCTTCAACCGAAAAACTTTTTGGTTACCCTTTTGTTGCTATAAAATTTCATGGTGTTAATCCAACTTATATTTTGAAGGACGTTTTCACCGAACTTGTTTAAAATTTAAGCATGGTTTATATCAAGATATCCCATAATGGTAGGATGATAGCCAATTTTATAAGCTCGGCTTAAGAAAGTACGGTACAGACAGCTGTTAAAGACTGAAATATTTAAGCAACAGATTAAATATAAAAGTTTAAGTACTACCTTCATTGCAAATTAAACCGGTAAATAAAAATATTCTTTTTTGTTTCGAAGACATAATATAAAAAGTATTGAGAAATTAAAAACAGCTTCGGATGCAAGAAAGAGAAAACATGATATAAGTACTGAGTTAAGTCAGACAAGGGCAATGCTGTGAGACAAGGTTATCATTTACTGCTTTTCCACATATTTCAAACAGTCTAACCACTGGACGGGGTTACATGACAAGTAGGTAGGCCTCAAACAGCCTTTGTTTCCCTCATTTACATAGAATTCGATACCCAATTAGAAGGTTAGAGGACTTCGACCAAACACGAGGCATAATTGAATCCTGCAGACCTACGACATTACAGCCACAAAATTTAGGTTTTGATTTCTGTAAAAATTTTCCATTTCTAATCAAAATAAGTAATCCATATACTTTCAGAAGAATTTGTAATTAATTTCCACGAGCTAGCACAAAGTAAAATTTTAAAGGTTTAATTTGTAGATCCGCCCTTCAAGAAACTCTTCTCCAATTACAAATTTAAGATTCTTGTAGCTTATAACCTATTACATATATAAGATTATTACAAAGTTGTGAAGATGCTCTTGCAACCTACGAACAGACTTAATAAGATACTCAGGTGCAGGATTAGCTTTATTCAAGCCACAAACCGGATTATCTACACTCTACACCACTGCATCAAGTTAAGCATCTTAATTAGTTGCAATACAAGCCGTAATTACTGCATTATTTTTGACAGATAACATTAATTTACGGTACAAACCTATAACTGCTGGTTCGGTTCAATGTAAAACGCATTCATCAGGATTCTACCGAAATTTATTCACTGATTTCCACCGAAAGTTTAGGAACCAAATTTCAGTAAACTTTGTTTGAAATAATTCAATTTTGGTTTAGAATGCCACTCTTGTTAATTTTGTATTTTCTGCATGCATGTGTATGAATGCGTAGGTTAATTTTAACAAACTTAATTAATAAAACAGAAGTTAGGGATATAAACTTGCCTGTGACATCCTGACAGTAAACTGAATTAAGACTAACTTTGTCCAATTAAAATAATGTAACTAAATTAGGTTCAAAGACCTTTCTTGTTTAAACACATTTGCAAACGACAAAATTTTTGACGAAACGTACCTTCAAGTAAGATGAACTTAAGTCTGAAAAGAACGCATAAAGCATTTCAGACAAAATGAAGTGCAAATTTATTTTTCAAGTAATTTGTGGAAAAAACTATAAGGTACATACATGTTACCTCTAATTTTCAATGGATTTAATTCAAGTTAAAAAGTTAAAATCTCTTAAACAGCAGTAGAAATTCCACAAAGGGGTCACCTTTTACAATTAAAGTCCAAACAAGTTCATCCTGTCAAAATTTTATTTGTTAACAAAGTTGTGCAACATATTTACGAAAGTATTACGAAGTTGCAAATGCAAAACGCGTTAAGATGAGCGGGTAATAAGAATTCTAAGGGTGTATTGCAGTTTCTAGACCTGAATATTCATGCTTTGGAAATGTGTTCACGCATGACTAATAAATTCGGTTGGTTGAACAAAAACAGACCTTGTACTCGATGATAATGTACATAAATTACATAATTGGAATTAATGCATGTTTTTCTTAACTGCAAGTGAGATGCTTTGTTGTACGTTTCGGCATAAACTAATGTAAATTTTATTGGTATGAAACTACTGTGAATTCGGGTGGGGTTAATTATTGCAAGATTAGTGGTTTCCATGAATTATAACGGTAAAGGGCAACACTTTGTTGATTTTTTTGAAAATATTGTTTTAGAAACTTATTAAAAGAAAAATCCAAAAATAAAATAATGCAACGTTATACTCTTTAAAAGTAAGTCTATAAGCTTTAAGGATTCCGTAGGGTGAATCCTTTTTCTTCCAGTAAATGAAAACTAACAACTCCATAAAAAAATCCTACACAATGTCTTACTTGTTCTTGCCTTTCTGTTGAAAGTCAACTTAATGGTCCTCACTTCGTCGCAGAAGTCCCCGTAGTTTGTTATATTCACAATTCACACCTAGGTAGTTAAAGCAACTTACTTGATCAATTGTCCTATCCTCCATTGCCAGTTTGCATCGCAGGAGCTCTGTTGAAATAGTAAGACATTTTGTTTTTTCACTGCATGTTAAAGTCCTTAGCAGCTAAATTAAATTAATGAAGTACATAAGCGCTGCAAGTTAGGTAGTTCACTATCTACTAAAATCAGTGAGATTGCTCGTAGGAGACACATTTATGTCACGTAATAACGGTCGCACGATGTGTTCTCTACGTGAAAAAGTTTACAAAATGAATGAGCATAATATTAGTGCTAATAGTTCATCTTCTTCAGGTTTAGAAAAAGAGTTGTTAGAAGTCGTGTGTGGATTAGTTATAGGAAACAAAATAAAAAAGACTAAGCAATGGATACACGACGTTAACTTGAAAAGAGCGGAAAAAGGCGAATTCCAGAATTTATTTCAGGAGTTGGAAAATGATGAAAATCGTTTTCAGATGTATCTACGTTTGAATAAATAAGAATTTGACTTTCGAATATGTTGGTCTCCGTAATTTTCTGACCTGACCTTGTACCAAACTATCATATACGCACTTTTTCAATCAGCATTTCCTCCATTTTCTGTAGCTCACGCTATCACGCCTCACGAAAATTGTGTTGAAACAGAAATTTTGAGCGCGTGCTGGCATACAATATCATGTGTGTTCACGTGAAAGCAGCGAATGATAACAGTGTGTCTCCTGCAAATATAACTACATGGGAAAGAAATACCAGTCTCATGAATTTGTCGTTTTACGTGAAGTCACGTGGGGTGACATGAGCTCACGTGGCGTGATAATAATGTGTTTCTACCTTTTTTTTACTCATTCCTATTTTTATCAATCTTTATCAGTTATTTTGTTCATGAACGTGTTAAATAATGTCGGACTTAATCTGTCCCCCTGTCTTATATCTGTCGTCGTTTTTATATCTTCTGTCAACTGTTTTGATTTTATTTATTCGGGAATTAACTTTATTTTTTTTCTGCACATAATTAACGTAAGCTTCTTCTGTTTTCGAAATTCTGTAATGCAAATATGCTTGTCTTTTCTCTTGTGCCAATCTCTAACCTCTTTACTTGGTTGGTTGTCCATGGTTTGTATGCTTTCCTACTGTTCTCGTTCACTTTTCGTGTGCCAAGTGCTTCGTGCGCTGTAAGGATATTTTCATTGATTTTTACTGTTGAAATTAGAAAATTGATTACCGATTACGCTATAGCATTAACTTTGGAATGGCCTAGTAAACAAGGTAAATAGTGTTGAAATTCTTTAGATATTAAAGGGGAAGGTGAAAATCACATAATTAGAAATAAATTACAAATATTTAACTGAAATTGGCTTATGTGCCCAATAAATTATTACGATACGCTTGGTTCAATTTTTCCACGTGTTTTCAATGACAACAGCAACAGTAGATCAAAACATTAAACGTACTTCAACATTGTTGAAACATTTTATGTTCAACGACTAAGTTCTGAACCTTTCATAAATCGAATGCAGCTTCCGTGTCACAAAACGACGGACATATTTCAGTGCTCGTAAAGTTGATGTTCTTAAGCGAAAATGCAGACAAAGATTCGCATCTTAAGATTTACATAGTGCTGATATAAAAATTCATGAAACTTAACAGTCCCCTGAAAAAATAAAAAGAAATATTTATGTAAACGAAGTTAACGCCGAACCTATTTCAAAAGTTTACAACTCACGATAAATTAGGTTTAGTTAAAAATCACCGTTTTAAGTGACGCCTGACAATTATGTGTCTCGTTTTTACTTTAACTTTGTTTTTATAAACCGTCGGGCTCTTTTGTGTGCTAGAGCTAGACTAAATTAATTGATTAAATACGAACCTTGACGGATGTCTTCGTTAATAAAATGTTGGAGGCGGTAAATTTTAAAAGGGTTTTGTTTTATACTTTTGAGGGGAAGTTTCGCTTATAAAACTTCGGTAAATTTAGATTTTTTAATGCATAACGTTTTAGAATTACTCGTAAACCTGCAAAGCCTACTTTCAATACAAAATTCGAGGAGCTTCTCGCGTGACAGCGTACTTAAGGGTTTGGTTGGGGTTGCTGTTAAATATCAAGGGATTCAAAGATCTGGTAGAGGCTTTGCTTCGAATTAGTTTGATGCTTCTCAAGGGTGCGTGAGTTGTAAGTGATTAGCTTCTTTTTTAAGCATGAAAATTTCCAGTCTGTATTTTAAGTCTTGTAACTGTACGAACTCCAGGTGTGTCACCCTTAGTTTTTCGCTGTGATCGTCTAGTTTTTTACTAAGATTTCCTGCACCCTCAACCCTTATTGGTTAAGTGAAAATCTTACCCTTTACTTAAATAACTGACTATGTAGTCAGAGGACCCTTAATGTTGTTGTGGTTCGTTGATCTAGAGTAGCTCACCTTATAAAACAAGAAATAAATACTCCATCAAGTTTAATACATATATTATAAAGTCAGATTTGTATAAAGATATTTACAAATACAGTAAATAAGTAAGCACAGTGTATGAACATCAGACTAGGGAAGTTAATTAAGGGCAGTGGCGTGACTAATTATCATACTTTTGTTTTATGACTTTGATGTACTTAAGGTGGCCTGAGTGCGTGGTTGATCACAAGAAATTATGCTGGAAGTCGGTGTCAGTCATATGTGCGATTCAAGATCGATCTTTTATGTGATTGATATTAAAACCAATCTTAAGCGGCCGGAGCCAAATGTGGTGTACAACCAATCTTTTGACGAAGGTGCAATTGCCCTCGAACAGAGTACGTGCGCTATGCAAGACTCTTAATTAGTACATGAGAAGCGTTGCCTCTCATGTACGAGAATATACGAGATACTAGGTATCCTCGTACATTGCAAGGGATGCTTCACCCTATCGTTGATTGAGAATATGCCCAAGACATATCTCAGTAGTCAGAATTGTCGTTTTTGTTGTAATTAATTGTGATCAGCACTTACATCAGGGCAACCTTACAGTAAATTGATAAAGTTTAATCTTGAATACGTGAAATGTATTAAAACTGCTAACTTTTCGGTTAATTGGATTACCCAGGGAGACCCCTTATGAAAGATTTCTACTAGTTAATGCGAAGCAACAGAGTGCAGCACTACTAACTGTATACTTTACAGTAAGTAGATACACTCGATCAGCGTAGTAATCGAGATCCCAGACCACTATACAGCGTAACTGAATAATGAAGACTGGTCCTTTGATAAGATTTTCTTGTATATTTATACTAAAAATTCTCATGTAGCGGGGAGTGTGTTTAGATGTTCTCACGAGTGTTTTCATAAATAGATTGGTAACCAAATGTTTCCATGCGTGACCATTGCTCTCTAATATCATAAATTCCATGGTTGAGTGAAAATCCCAATGGTCTGGTATTTTTAAATTACTCTGAAATTGGATACTTTTAGCAGACTACGTGTGGGTCCCCTTGTTTACATATATGCGACAAACTAATTTGCCAAAAGGAACGTGATTTTACGACGAAGATTTATGATATTTCTGTTATTAGTTTACAAATGAAATAGATATTTTCTGCCACATTCTTGCCCCCAAGAAACAACCCTAGCGATATGCTTTAAATAAAAGCAATTACATTAAAATATAATCCCTGAAAAATAGAAAATTAAAAAATACGCAGGTGGCTATTACAGTCTATATTTAAATATTACATTTTTCTTCTTTTCTCATCAATTACAAAGACTAATTTTTGATAGTCTGGTTTAAAAAAGTGATCGCAAGTCATTTTAAATGTTTATAAAACTTTAAGTCTGAAGCTAGCTTTGATTTAAACTGTAGATCAAAACATTTTTTTTTTTAGAAGTACAAGGGAGTATTAATAAGTACTTAGCCTACCATATAAAACGCCACAATATTTAAAAACAAACTTTTATTTATTCAACATAATCTTATCTAAGACTTACACAATTAGCAGAACGTTCATAAAGTACCTTTAAGCCCTTTAAAAAAATTCTTTGATTTGGTCTGCAAGCCACTCCTCAAAATATGGCTTCGTCATTTGTCTAAAATAATAGTCTGACGGTACTAAATGAGAATGGGGCGGATGGTCAACCAATTCAAAACCAATTTCATTAATTTTTTGGAGCGCAATCAACGACTTGTGAGCAGGGGCGTTGTCCTGCAAAAATAGCCCACATTTGGCAAGTTTTCCGCGGCGTTTTTCCACAACTTTTTTACGTAATTGAGTTAGCAACTCAGTGTAGTATACTCCCGTGATAGTTCTGCCCTGTTCCAAATAATCTATCGGAATTATCCCATCTGAACACGGAATTTTTTGGGCCGTGGAGAACCAGAATGCTTCCACTCTTTGGATTTCTCCTTAGTCTCTGGGTCATAGTGATGGTCCCACGTTTCGTTCATAGTAACAAGCCGATCCAAAAAGTTGGAAGAATCTTCTTCAAAACGGCGGCAGATTTTCTTCGCCGTTGTCAATCGAACACGCTTCTGATCAGCATTCAAGCATCTCAGAATCCATTTGACCGGCAGCTTCTCATACCCAAGTCGTGATGCACGATGTGAAACACACGTTCATAGGAAATGAGCCCAATTGGTCTTCCAGAGCGGTGCTCATCTTTGGCATCTGATCTTCTTTTAATAGTGGCGTATGAAGGACACTGATCACCTAATGTTTCTATCATATAAGCAAAAATTTCTTTGCTCGATAACCCTTTCAAGAATAAATACTTAGTAACTGACCGAAACTCGATTTTTTCAAACTATAGCTTTTTCTCAGACATGCCGTTTTCAAAAATTGACAGTTTTATCACTGTTCAACTTATGGATGTCAAACTTTGAGAACTTATGTATTTATAAAACATCATAATTGTAGCCATAGCAACCATATTCAATTTTGTGTACTACAGATTTTCCAGGCTAACTATACATAATATATCAATACCCCCTTGTATTTCACAAAATGACCTTCACAGTCAATCCATGTACTTGATTTTTTTACTGAAATATTCACGACAAAGTTTGGCTTTTAAGCATATGTTAGCATTAGCACGCATTTTTGAAATTTTTTCGAATTATCCGACATAAATAGCTCTTAAACACAGTTTAACAAGTAACACCTTTGCGAATCATTAGCACCTTCAGCACTCGTAATACAACCTAAGAAAGCTCTACATGAAAGTCCACAAAAGGTTAATTACTCTTAGTAACAAGAATAATTTAAGATTTTCTTTTTAAAAAAATACCAATCTCAAATGCAGACTTATCTTAATATCCACTTAAAAAGGATAAAGGAAAGTAATTGAAGAGGCGGTTGATACAGTCAATTAGTAATTAAATTTAAATTCAACTTCGGCTTTATCGGCGCCACAGCCGTTCAATTAACTGGGGAAAATCTAGTTTAAAATATTGTAAAATGTGTGCCGAAAGTTTGTTTGGTTTCAATATCGTTTTTAAAAGCATTTTTAAACTGTTAATTCTGCAAAAAGTCTAATTAATTGTTAACTTTTAACGTAAATTAAATAACTTCTGGTGGAGTATAACAATGATTTTCGTTAGAAGTTCGTTGAACTAAATGATTTCAAATCTGCTATTTAAAAATGAAAGTTCTTTGTTTAAAGATTGTCACTAAATGTTAGCTTTGAAGAATACAAAATATGATACTGATCGGGAGGGTATAAAATTATAGTTCACGTACAGGCAGAGAGAGAGAGACAAAAGTAAGAACGTTAAGTTAGTAAAAAATAAAAATTATGTCAAAAATAGCAGTGCATTTTCTGAATGCTCTACTATTAAAAGGCCTCGGCAAATTCGTTTAGAAAGTTTGTATCTACGTTTTGTTAAAATGTGACGAATATTACAGTAGTACTAAGGCAAATTGCCTTAAACGAGGCGGGTATTAATTCTGAGCTTTTGATTATTCTTTTAATTTATATCTATACCTTCATATATTTATACATTTTACCAAAATTGACCCAATTACTAAAAGAAAGTCGATGAAATTATTCAATATTGTGGAAATTATAGCAGACGGCCGTTGTACAGGTAGGGGCCCGGCGTGCATCGGGGAGTAAAGGTAGTAAGTGGGGTGCGCGAGAAGTATGAAATATCATTGCAAAGGCTGTGTTTAACTTTCCTAGAATCCCACAATACTCAATTATTGCAAAATTGGGAACCCTAATTCGCATTTTAACTACTCATAGCATAACTAACTTCGTTTTATTGCACCATAAAATTAATGAAAATTAAGATCTTTGTTGTAATTATAATGGGAAGTAACTGTTAAGGCCGTTTGCAACAAGTTTACTTAAAATTGAATTAACTTAAACCAAAAACTTCCATAACAACAGAGTGAAGCATTTTATCTAAACCAACTTTAATTTATAAACAAACTCTGCTCGACCGATCCATAAATAAATTATAATTAGGTATGTTAAGATTTCTTAAACCATTAAGAGAGGAATAAGGTTATTTTCACAATTTCATTTTGCGCGTCAAAGTTCTTAGTAAAACAATCTCGTACTGAATTTTCATCCATAAGGATTCTGTGTGAAGGCACTTTTTTACGGAGAATCTGGTGGTACCATATGCTTATATTTATGACGCTTTGTTTCTATTCTATGAACAACTACTTTTGATTTTCATATGGACGCCATATTGAATTTTGTCGTAACTAAACTCAGCTCTTTTTTCTCATTTCAATGATGTATCACACGTACAGTTTTTTTGAAGAAGAGCGGGAATAAAATACATTTTTTTCTTTATTCGCGTAGTAGGCTATGATAAAAAAAATGTATTTTATTCCCGCTCTTCTTCAAAAACCCCGTACGCGTGACACATTGTTGAAAAGAGAAAAAGGAGCTGAGTTAAGTTACGACAAAATTCAATTTGGCCTCCATATAAAAATCAAAAGTGGTTATTCATAGAATAGAGACAAAGCGTCAAAAATATAAAAATATGGTACCACCCGATTCTCGGTAAAAAGTGTCTTCACAATGTACAAGTTTTGAAACTAATAACTTAATACTTTCCGAGATATTTGGAAAACAGAAAACTCCAAATTTCGGGTTTTTCAAGATATCTCGAAAACGGTCAAAGTTGGCTGTGATTTCTCAACGGATATGAAATGAGCATTAAAATTCCAAAACGTTCCCTATTTAACCAACTTTGTAGCCTTTATAGTTTCCGAGATCCTAATGGTGGGGATTGAATTTGGGACACACTGTATATTTAACACTTTTAACAAGAAATGGGAGGATTGAGTACATAGTTTTGGTGGAGCTAATGACATTGAACGTTTTGTTTTTGGGATACTTAATAATTAAAACTATCATCAATGATAATGATTAATATTATAGCCAGATTTCACATAATCCCAGTTTTATTTTTAAGGTTATCGATTCAAATACCAAAATCCTTAGACTGATATTTAAAAAATTAAATTAAATTCCTTCTAGCAGTTGTAAAAACTTCAAGGTTTGGGAGCGTTTCAAAAGCATAAAACGATTTTTTTTAAATCAGTCAAAAAATTATTTCATTGTGCTTTTCTTGTTGTTTTTCGAAAACTTATCGTGGGTTTATTAATCTAATTTAAGGAGCCTACATTTTTAAAGTAATAGTTCTGGAATAGAATTTGTGCCACGTTTATTTTTAATTTCGGCGTAAAAATTTCAAACTTCAAAATATCTAATTTTTTTTAAATAAAACGTGAAAGGTTTTTTCGAGAGACTTACAATAAACGTCTTAATTCTGAAAATAATAAACAAGGAACCAAATGTTTCACAGAATTAAGGTATGGAATTGAAGGTTTTTGATTTTGTGATAACGAAACAAAATTGAGATGTAATCAATTACTCCCAAATTCTTTCATGAACTTTTAACATAAATATGTAGTCTTAAAAATTTTCTTTTTTGCCTTTGCCTTTTTTTCTTCTTATACAACAATTTATATAACAATATAAGTTTTCGTATTCTTCTAAATTCCTCTAAAAATATTTGTTTTTGTTTTCTCTGCTACCGTTTTTAAGAAATTCCCCCTGGGTTTAACGATTTCTTTTTTTAAGTTTAGGTTTACGTTTTTTTTGAAAACATCTTAAATTTTTATATATGTAAAGTTTTTAAGAAAGATGGAGGGGTCAAATATGATTGTTGTAGAAAAATATAAAAAAAATTGAATTGGAATTGATAACTAAAACTGCGAAAATTAAAAAAAAATAAAGCATATTTATAAGTTTGGATTTGAAAATTTTATGCTTTTTAAATTTATAAAACAAATTTTTAGGTGAAGCTTTACTAAATCATTGGCTTGAGAAAACCCTCATGGGTTTCTTGTTTTCTTAAGATCTGAGAACCTCAGTCTAAATTTTTTCAATAAAATTTTCCGACGAAAAATTTGGCAACGTTTGTTTTGGCTTGATATTTAATTTTAATGAAAAAATCCAAAATTAGAAATCTAAAACTGGCACTGACAGTGTAGTATGTAATTGACACTGCAAAGTTTGTAAAAATTATGTGACCGATTTACTTATAAAAGAAAACTTGTAAATCCCTTTTGACTTCAAAATATTTTGTACTACAGCATAGATATTGATTTGTGTTTTAAATTCCAAATAAATTACCAAAACCTCAATTTTCATTAATTGAAGTTCTAAAAATAATCAAGTACTCGTTTCAAAAACCCCTTATTTATATGTTTTGATTAATATACAGGGAATTTTTCTTTTTAGTATACATATCCCCTATGTATACTTTTATAATAAACGCAAATAGGCAACCCACTATACACTATAAACGTCACGTCACGTCACGTGGTGCGTAAAGGTTATGTTTCATGTTTGTAAATAAAAAATAAATCAAAATTAGTGGAATATCAACATAATTTTAATTCAACGATTATTCTAAAACATAAAATATCAACAATACAAAACAGGAAGGAAAATAAAAACAGCAACAGTTAAAGACTAATTTTTTGACATTAACTTAATTTGATGATTTTTGCCACAGCATGCTATTTTTTTAACGTTTATAGTGTATAGTGGGTTGCCTATTTGTGTTTATTATAAAAGTATACATAGGGTATATGTATACTAAAAAGAAAATTTCCCTGTATATCAAAAGCACATAATCAGCAATTTCTATACATAACGAAATTACATATTCAACGCATTTATATAGAACAAGCAAATTCAATCCTATGAAATTGTCGAAACGTAGCATAGATGATGTTCCTAGGCTATTTAGATATGGATGCAGATTTAGTTATATAGGATTCGGATATTAGCAATGATTACATGGAAATAGAACCAGCCTTGTTACTGTCATACCATTCCCAAGCGAATAAAGTTCGGTTTCATACTGTAATTGTTGTAAATAATCAAGTAGAATGGAACCACAAGACTAATAACTACTAGACACCAGTCGAATCATAGAGTCATTATTAATAATATTCATACAGTAAATTATGACAATCTTTTAGCATTAGAACTGTTACTGTTCCTTCGTTAATATTGAAAAAATCAAAAGGACCTCCAGGATATCTTAGTCACTTAATAAAGGTGTTCATTAAGTAGCAATTAACGTACATATCGATCCCGAAGTCTTTTGGCACAATTATTGCAGGCTAAAACTTTAGCTCCGAAAGAAACTTATAACAAAGGGAGTTTATTCTTACAAACTGCCAGCGTTTTATCTTGAAAATAATCAAGCCAAGGAAACGATTCAGGTCGATAAACACAAGCAAGAAGAGAGTGGTATTAATAAAGGGTTATTATGAATACAAACTACAAACTACAACGCGATACCAGTTCGGGTTGCTATTAATTAGTAATAGATGTGAACCAGACTTGTTTGATATGCATCGATTTCGAATTTTTTTGTGGTTTATTGGAAATCGTGGGATCGAAACTGGATGCTATTTGCGCTAACATCAAACTTGTTGATGGCGCCAGATAACGTTACCACTTACAGGCATTTAATTGTTAGACCTTGAGGTATTTGTAGAGTTAAATACGATTAGCACATATATGATTTTAATCAGATTAGTTTCCGATGGTCTCTTAAAATACGAAAATATTACCGTGTAAAATTCATAAGCGGAATATAAAACAGAAGTTTCACAAGATGAAAACATTTGCAAACTCAGTAAGACTTACCAAAATAAAATGTAACTAAATGCATTTAAAATTTTAAAATTCTAGAAACCAACCGATTTACATGACATCATGCTTTGAAAATGTTGTTCTACTTTTAAAAACAAAATCAAATTTAATAAATTTTAATAAAGGAGCATAGGCACACAGATAAAGGTAAAGGTAAACATGAAATAGGAGGCTTCCTAAGTCGCTTTTCATGCCTGGGTTGTTTTGCATGCTAGACGTACGGGGTGGCGCAGTGAGCACCACACCTTCAACAACCGTCTACCTTCCCTACTCCACCACTGTCTTTCGATTCCCAATTATTTTCAGTGACTGGGTAGATCACAGGCCCAGCATCCGAGTCGGGTTTGATCCCGAGACCGTCCGCATTGTAGTCGAATGCCACTCCAGCATACACACACAAGTAGAATAAATTTTAAAGATCTAATATTTGCAATTCATTTTAAAAGAATGGTAATATGGAAAGAATGATTTTAAGCAAAAATACTTGGATTTTGGTGGAAGCGCCGCGAAGATCTACAACTTACTAAAGAAGTATTTGGGATACCACAGCTATTTATAAAAAATATAGAACAGAAAAAAATTCTTAACACCATAAATTATTAACTAGGGTATTTCAGGTTAGAAGGAAAGTAAAACAAAAGAGGAATGCTTACTAAAAACTATTCTCTAGCTGAAAGAAAGAACAGGTTTTATTTTTTAAAAATTTAAGCTTTCAATGACAATTTGCAAATATTCAGAGAATAGCAAAGGAACACACTTTTTATTTAAATTTATAAATTTAACACTGAATAGTAAGATGTGGGAAATTTACCATCATATTTTCCTATCAAACATAATACATAAATAATTGACATGTGTATTTTTAAATAATAAAATCTACACAAAAACATAATTCTACTAAATTCTTAAAGTGTTAGGATAAATATTTCTTTCTAAGTTGGATTTTTAATTTTTAAACTGAAACGCAACATTTTATCATATTAAAAGCAAATTAATCAACTCACTTTATAAAATTTCAGTTAATCTGATCCTCTCATAAATTAAATAAATCTTGAAATAGATTCAACGACAAAGTTAATTTTTTTGAGAAACTAAGTGTGTCTTGACATCTTGAGCTGCATAAGTCATTTTCACTTTCTAGAATATTTAATTTACCTTTTTGAAAATAGGTCATACTATTACATTAATAAATTAACAGATTTAAACAGAAAGAAATAAATGTTCTGAAAATCTAAATGTTTCTTGAAACAAATAAAGAAGAAAAATGCAATAAAAAAAATACAATTTACGAAATAACCCTCGCAATAACAATACAATTTTTCAATCTTGATTAATGGCTAAAGAGAAACAAAAAATTTAAAAAAATTATCAATTTTTATTCAAATTTCATAGGAACGAAAACTAAAACTGACGAGAGTAGCAAGATAGTTAAGCTTCTACAGCCTCTATGTATTTTCCTTTTGGGGGGCCGCCTTGTGCACCTTTTAACGGTTTCATGTAACAAGGATGAATCATTTGTAAGGCTAAGCTTTGCAGATTCTTCTAATTTTACTGCTTTTAGTTTTAGCTTAGCAGTCATCCTTGGTTTGAATTTTAATGGATTTTAAAATTGATAGACAAAACTGCGTAATTTGTGAACGCACTATGGACAAGGACGACAGGAACAACCCTTAACATCTGTTCTTTGAAGAACGACAACTACTTTGGGCAATCGATTGCAAGCTTCCCTGAAAATTTTAAGGGGAGGGAAGATCTGGAACATCCAACAGTAAATTCTGAAGCTGTACATCAACTAACATCCGCAGGTTGTCAGTTGTCAGGTAGGTTAGGGGCATTCCAAAGTCTATCAAAGCCCCGTAGTTCGGCGTCTCAATATTTGGGTAAAACCACCAGAATCTATTTTTTTTTTGTGGCATCCGGAAAATCCATAGATTTGCAAAAATAACAATATTAAGCCTATGTCACACCTTCAACCAGTTTATCAAACCAGACTGCTTAGTCTGAACTGAACCTAAATAAATAATTAAAAATAAGAGGAAAATTTAATCAAACCAATACCTTCTGTTGAAGGGTTTTATTTATAAAATCCTTTCTTTATTTTCTAATTTAGATTAGTTCTGACGGTTTGCGTAAACTTTAAGAAGTATAGTGTAACAGCCTTGTTTGAAACTACCTGACAAACTGCATGGCACGTACGATAAATCTTATCTCTTATATCTTAAACCAGGAATGATCTGTTGCCAGACCAGTTAATATTTATGCGACGATGGTGTGGTGGCCCAAGCTCGAACAAAAATTCACCAAACTAAAACTAAGCCAGATACAACGCTTTGCCTGTCTTAACATAACAGCGGCAATAAAAGCAGCGCCGATTGCTGCTATGTAGACTCTCCTAGACCTCACCCTCTCCAAATAGTAATATAAGGGGATGAAAGATTAGTAACCCATAGATTGAAAAATTCACTGTACAACTTTCGTTTAGATATAGAACACACGAGTATAGCTAGTAGCATAGAGGGTCCTCCAATTAAAATGAGAATGGACTATATGACTCCCAAATATCTTGTAGGCCTTCCAGGTGGTAATTCAGGATCGTGAAAAAGTGGAAAGATTCCAAATAGGATATTATGGAAGTCTAGTCTGGTACACGGTGGTTTCAAGGCTGATCCTGGTGTCGAATCAGGACTCTATGGCGAGAAACCAAAAGTGAGGCTCAGTTTCTCACTGAGTAAGCACATTACCAAAGCCAGCAAAACTAAATGAATTTAGCTTTTTAGTAAATACTGAAAAATGAATACTTTTCCTTAGTAAGTAACTGACTTATAAGTATTTATGAGTTTCAATACCAAAAACGTTATTTTTTATATAATTAAGTCTCAGTACAAAATAGAACCAAAAGGTTTTAGGTTTTGCTAATAACAACTCTTTTCATTTAAACTACCCCTGAAAATTTATTTAAATATAAAACATTTAATGGGTCGTGTAATTAACGCAATTAAGTAAAGAACAAGGAAATTCCACAACTTTAATTATGTCGTTACTTATGTAAATTAGAAACAATTTGCCATTCATGTAATGATAACGTTATCCAACGTTCAACCGCAAATGGGACTCTTTTCAAGATTACCCCTACGTCTTTATTTTAATTTTACCTAAAATTTCTTCTCGGAGATAATACAAGCGTATTACGGCTTAAACTGCCGGTATTCCCTGAACAGTTTCAGTAAGGTTTTACAAGGTTTTAATAATTTACACCTACTGAGGTTCTGCAAAATTTTAAATCCTGTAGAATAATGTATAAAGGGGATGTAACATGGTGTAATGGTTGGAAAATGCTTGCATGCTAAGTTATTTTAAACTGATTTACTTAAGTAATTTATGTTGTTTCATATAACCATAAAGCACCTTAATGTAACTATAGAAAAACTAAAAGCATTTATTTTGTTTCCCATTAAATAAAAAATCATAATCCAATTTACTAACAAAAATATGGATTGACAAATCACTTCACTAGCTTAATGGATGAGTTAAATTAATTGCATTTTTAATTCAAGGGAGAGATTCCTGTAACAAGTATGTTTTCTAAAAAATGTTAAAACAGTAATGAAGCAAAGCCATGACAACCTGCGTATTACATAATTATGCAAATGTTTGCATATCAAACATGACAGAAATGCATAAATATAAACGAGAATTCCTCATTCGCTATAAGGTTTGTACAACATCTGCTATTTAGTTACACCAACGTTTCACAAATTACAGTTCCTTTTGGCTGCACATACCAAACCAGAGCATACGGGATGCTTGTTTACAACTTTCACATAACTGCAATTTACAAACCTCTAAGTAGAGTTGTTACACATTGTTTGTTGATTTCGTAAGCTTATTATATACCTTGATGCATTATATTAATTACGAGTAAGTTTAGGGGAAACGAGGAAATTATAGATGCGAGTTGTTACTTAATTAAAAGTTAAACTATTCTTGCCTTTCGATTGAGGGCCGGGCCTTTCGTTATTAGAAAAAAATAATCAAATTTGAGTATTTGTAAATTACTAAAATGCTTCAAGTTAATTCAAATAAAAATTTTAGTTACTTACTGAAAAATGTATGTGGCTATCTAAAAGCATTATACGCTGCGGCCTTTTTGTTTTCGCCTCTGAATTTAAGAAAGTTTATGACAACAAATCAATATCAGTTTTTCTTTTAGAACCACAAAAATTATATATTTAGTTACGCTGTTGCAGTGTAACAACAAACTGCGAAATTTAAAATTGATTCCCTTATAAACTTTTACGAGCAAACTGAAAAATTCGTAACTATAAAAGATTAGCAACTTTATTTTCTATAAAAATCTAACATTAGAACAACTTTCAGAAACAATCATTAACATAAAGCTATCAAACGTTCAAATCTTCTTAATAATAAACACAGATAGATAAACGGCTTATTACAAAGTCGAAGGTTCAAGCAATAAAACATTTTAAAAGCACAAAAGGGGTCGCTTTATAACCGAAATATAAATTTCATAACAATGCAAGCCGGAGTTGCTTTGAATCGTAATTTACGGAGTTAACTTCTGGGGTTAATTAAACCCTCTTTATTGTGTTTTAAATGTTTACTTAAATGGCCGTTAATAATCAGGGAGAAGCATAAACAATCACTACAAATATTTATTTTACCTCGCATGATTAGTATTTCTTCGAGAGAAATGAATGAAAACAAACCTTTTGAAGAAGACATCTCGAATAAATGTGTTTTGTGAAATTTTGAAATATTTTTCTGGCTAGTTTTATAAATTTGCAAAACTAGTCCCCACTGATTAATTCTCTAAATTCACAACGATTAGTGTAACCTCTACTTGAAAACAACTTTCATCAATTTAGTTGTTTTGTGGAAGGTTTCAGCAATTGTCACAATAACAACGAAATGATTAAAATCTGAGACACCAGAATTTTTCATTATCTTTCGTACGTATATTGCACATTCTTTTACCTATGTGATATTTTTACCAGACGAAATATTTCTAATTATTTCGAACTTTCTTGAAATAAACAACGTACTACAAATACCAACTTTAATAAACAAAAGCTGAGCTTTATTAAGATATAATTACTTTTTTTATTCTAGACTTTCCCGTAATTTATGTTGGTTTCTAAGAAAGAGGTTTATTTTCACGTATGCCGTTCGATGAGTTGTTTAAGCCGAGTTTAAACTGCTTAAAGTACCAAAAAGTACTTAACTGGTCCCTTTTTATTCAGTCAAATTAAAACGGGTCACCATGCATAAAACTCATGGCGCGCAAAAATTGGCAACACTGCAGTTTGACAACGGTACTGAGATCTGTTGAAATCCGGGAAAACACAGTGAACTTGCGCTTGCACACGAGTCATTCGTTTATTGTGCTGGAAATAAGTTTGGCGATACATGTGTTCGTCCAACATCAGAAACGGAGGCGAGCAAAGAAGAACAGAGAGGTGTGGTTCGATTTTTGACTGCTGAGGGAGTTGGAGGAGTATAAATTCATGGTGCTCGCCCAGGGCAAAACCATCGCGTCATTACTCCTGATGTTATTGTACGGGTGGATGGTTTTACACTATAGGTGAAAACCTACGGATCATAGTGGAAGAAATTATCACAAACCACCTGCAGTACCGAAAAATCTGCGCGCAGTGGGTTCCACATAAACTGACGGGGAAAAAACTCACAGAATAGTTGCATCTTTGTGTCTTTTTGGCATCTGACCCGTTTTAATTTGGCTACACCTAATAATATTCATGAATAAAATTCCAATATTTTTCATTCTCTGATTTCGCAGTTGCTTATTTATAATTTTAGAACGTTAAGCAATCAGTATCGATTATTCGAAATGAAACTTTGTAAGGATATTTTACGAAATTTCCATTTATAAACTATATCAAGGCGCAATTAAGGAAGGGAAGCCACTATAAACCCCTTTGGTGCTTCATCATTCGTACAAACGATTTACGGAAGTCCCTACTGGTTCAAGCAATAATTTTGAGTTAATTGCTTTAAATTTACTGGGAAAGATTTGTATGCGGAATGTTCTTTTGTCGCAAAGGTTGCTTGTTGAAGGTTTGTAAATTCTATTTGAAAAATTCGAAAAATATTGTTAAAAAATACTTTTCTGCGCTAAGAGACTAACGTAACCCTCAAGTATTAGATATCAAATTTTTTTAATTTTTGGCTTTTAAAATATACGTTTTTATATTATTCATGCTAAGAGAATTTTTTTCCGTAAAAGTATTTAAGAATCAACAAGGTGTAATCTGTAAGGACTCCTATCGGTAGCTTTCTACCATCACAACCGAAGTTGAAACCTTTGATATGCAAAAAACAAAACCTGGTTTGCGTTTGATAGAAATGCAAGCTTTTAGTTGGTTCAAAGGAAACGAAAATTATTCTATTTGCATATTTATTCTAGCGTCAGTAAACGGGAAATTGGAGAACTTGCATTCAAACGGAATCCTAGGTGAAAGAAATATTTGAATGAGATGCACTATCATATATGCTTTGAATAAAATATGTGGAACCGAAGAATTCAATAGGAAAGTAATTTGAAGTGAGGAGGAATTTATCTGAAAGTCTAATAATCAGGAAATTTTCTCCAAAAATTGCTTTATCAGAGTATTTCCTGAAAACATCCAGTTAACATTTCAGAAAAATTTTTGTTCTGAAGATTTTTTTTATCAATACGAATAAAAGAACGCATTAATTTGTAGGCTATGAAGAAAAATGTGAACAGCACGTAAACCCTCAAACGAATTTGGTGAAAACTTTCCTTGAATCTTGATTTATTTCTTTTTCGACGTTAGAATAACTGCTTCGAAGTGCGACTTTTCTCAAGTAAGAAAAGCAAGATTGGCAAAGGGTTCTCCGTGGAATAAACAAAACTTTTTGCAAGTTTCTTTACTACGGCTCTCCTTTTATTAACAACAAAAGAGCAGTGCTTTGAAAAAGTTATATAAATTCGTTTTAAATATGGTTCGATCTGAAAACGGCACGAATGGAAACAAATTTAGGCCTATTTGCCTATCCTTGTGAAAACCTACCAATCAAGGAATAATTTACCGATTGTTATTAATGAAGTCCATTTATTAGTTGCACAAATTGAACAATAACAGTTTAGGACGCTTAAAAACATTGAAATATTAACAAAACTGAAATTTTGAACAATTTCCAGAAATCAAAAATGTTTACATCAACTTAACTAGATAAGAAACTACCTTTATTGCTTATGCCGAGAAGATGTAGGTATTTGTGGTGAAAATTGTTCAAAATAGCCAATTATACAGTGTGTTTCACTTTACATGAAGCCACCTAAATAACTATTTTATTAATAACGCAATTAGTATAAAACTTTACCAGTGATAGAGGCCATTAAGATGAATCTTTTTTGTAGGAATTTTTTTAGAGTCCAAATCTAGCCAACTATAATTAAAATAAAAACTGGCGTTTCAAGTAAAGTCATAGCAGCGATTAAGATAGAGCAAAAAAGTATTTAAAAAAGTTGTTGCTAATCACAAATATACTCCAAATATGAAGTTTCGCTGAAAAATTTTCATTTTTTAATTTTCTACATTTTTGTGTGAACCCATTAAAAAATTTCTTATCTCAAATATCAGGTGTTCGATGAACAATCAAAACAATTAAAAATCGTTTGAAACGTCAGCTCACAAAACAATTTACTGAAGTGGCATGGAATTTTTGTTGTTTGATGGCTGAACAACGGTTAAGCATTCCTAAAAAAGTAGCAAAATTAAAATTAAAATTTTTCAGTGAAACTTGATATTTGGGGTATTTTTGTGATTAGCAACAACTTTTTTAAATACTTTTTAACATTGGAAATGTTTATACGCTCGCGTATTGAACAAAGTTACAAGATTTTCAGTAGCTTTTGCGAGATCGGCACATCAAAGCGAACCCGATGATCTCATAAGAACAAACAGTAAGCGGTCTTAATGTGTTTGAAAAGCACGTTTTGTTGAGGCTACAGACGCACCGCGTTGATGACGGAATTCACGAGTAATTATAAAATAGGCAGATACCGTATGTTTATTGTGTGTTTTAGATGAATTTTTGGTGTCGTTTAAAAAGCATTTGACGCGTTCAAATGTTCGCAATGTAGACGAAAATATTCCAACGTAAACAATAGAAGACGACACGAAAAGTTTGAATGTGGGAAAGTTGCTTCGATCGTTTCAGTGTCTTTATTGTCCTAAATCAAAATGAGATGTAATAACTTCAGGTAAATCAAAAGAATAAAAATTGTATAAAGTCTTTAATTCACAAAAACAAAGCAACATTAGTATAAAAGATTTGTCCTCACAAGGCCGCCTTGGCCAACATAAACACCAGGCAGGAACGCACGATATACATTTACAGTACGAGCAAAGAAGGTACGAGTGAGATGTTTAAAGACGAGGCGACGGGGTGAGTTACTAAGGCGTACTCGGAAGATATCTCCTTAACTATTAATTTTATAAAAAAACGTTTTAGATAAAAGTTGCAGCATAACACCCGGGCCACATGCTCAAAATATTTTTGAATATACAGGGTGTCTCAGTTAGTCAGGGTGATGCATAACTTTTTAATTTTAAATGGAAATCGTATGTGAAATTTTTTTTATAGATTAAGAATGTAATTCTGAATATTTTTTGTTCATACTTTGCTATACCTAACTTTAGCCGTTCTCGAGGAAAAAAAATAATTTTACGAAATTTTGATGAAAAAAGCTACTTCCAAAAAAATCAATAACTTTTAACCTTGACTAAGCAAAGGGGCAAATGTTGGGGACAAGAAAGAACAGAAAGTGTGGTTTTCATCTCTGTACTAAATTAATTGAAATTCGTTTCGGAAAAGTCCAAAAAAAAATTTTTTTTGACAAGCTCGGAGAAACATTAAAAAGTAAATTTTTTCAAATGGAACACCCTATATTTAATCATACAGTTAAATAGATATTTTTTTTCTCTACAAATTTTGTTAAACAAAGACTATACCTAAAATGTAAGGTAAGCGAGAAAAACTTGTGTTAGTGACTTTTAGTCGCTCTATTTTTTACTTACTTCTATGGATACCAATTAAAGCCGGTATTTGTCGCAGAAAAAATTAAAGACAAGTAAAAAATTGTTATCTACGATTTTTAATATAAGAAAAGGACCGGCTCACGTTTGACAACGTTTTTAGACAACCTTTTCCATTTAAAAATTGTAATCCAAGATACCATTGAAATTTAAATTTGAAACAATTGCGTTAGTAAGCTGTCAATTTGTTTGTTATTGCTCTTACTAGCTGAAAGTTGTTTTATCTGTAAAGCTGGCGACAAAACTTATCAGTGGAAATTTCTACACAAGAAAAAATAAAAATGGTTTATTGTCTTGTCGAAAGCGAAGGAAATTGTTTCCTGGCCTCAAGAATATACGCCCAAAAATATCCTGAAGCTAGGCATCTACATCAAACAGCATTTCAGAGACTAAAGAATATTTTTGTAGAAACCGGAAGTGTAAAAGAAGATAAAAGACAGCGTGTGAAGCCAGTTAATAATGAGGAAAATGCTTTTTCTGTTTTATTAAGTATAACGGAAAATCCACACGTTAGTACTCGCGATTTAAGCCGACAGTTAGACATAAGTCAAAGCACCGTTTCAAAAATTATTCGGACCAAGAAATTTCATCCATATCATATCCAACTTTTACAAGAGCTGAATGAAGCAGATTTTGCCAGAAGAAAACATTTTTGCAATTGGGCACTAAACAAAATTACCGAACAGCATGACTTTTTTGAGAATGTCCTTTTTTCCGATGAAGCCACGTTCCATAATAATGGTAACATCAACAAGCATAATTTACATTACTATGCCAACGAAAATCCTCATTTCCACCGATTCGTCCAAAATGAAAATAGATGGTCTTTAAACGTATGGGGAGGCATCGTCGGAGGACATGTTGTGGGGCCGAATATTTAAACTTTTTAAGAAATATTTTACCAGACTTGTTCGAAAATTTACCCTTGGGTCTTCTTGGTAGAATGTGGCTGCAGCACGATGGATCCCCAGTACATTACAGTGCCGAAGTTAGAAATTACTTAGACGAAGAATTTCCAAATAGATGGATAGGTAGAGGTGGACCAGTGGAGTGGCCCCCTAGGTCGCCCGATTTAACCAAAATAGACTTCTTTCTATGGGGTTACGTAAAAGAAAAAGTCTTCCAGACTCCTCCGACCACGCGAGAAGACATGATTGAACGGATTCGAGAAGCCTTTCAATCCATTAATCATCAAACGTTGTCAAACGTGAGCCGATCCTTCACCAACCGCTTAATATATTTAATATTTATTTATTTAACCAGCAATTAAACAGAAATCTCCAATTACATAATGCTGGATACATAACTTCTCAAATGAACTTACAAAAATTAACCTTAATTCAACAGTACTTTAAATATAAATATAAACTTAAACTTAATATAAACTTAAACTTAAGTTATTGCCCATATTTCTTAACATATTCATTTACCATTTCCCTCTTAGTCATATTAAAAAAATCCCATTGACAATCTTTATTCAATCTGTTGGCTAACAACAGTATTCTATACAAAGGCGAGCTGTTTCCTGGTACTGAGAAGATGTTGGGTGTCCTCCTTAACCTAACATCCTGTACTTTAATTAGTATTTCCGCTAATAAATAGGGAACATTCACATTATCATTTAAAACATTGTAAAGAAATGTTAAATTAGCCAGTTCTCTTCTGTTTGACATCTTTAAAATTGCTGTACCCCTTTCATCTAGCAGATACTGTAATTGATCCTTGTACGAAATTCGAAATGGAAAAGTGCCTGTACATTTAGTATATAAAACACGTACAAATTTTCTCTGTACCTTTTCTATAAGATTACTTAAATAATAATTATGCGGTGACCAAACATTCACTGCATACTCCAGCTTTGAGCGAACATAAGAGCAATACAAAATGTAGTATGTTTTTATTGAACTAAAGCATTTAGCGTTTCTTAAAATAAAACCTAAATTTCTATAGCTATCATTCACGATAATAATAATTTTAATAGTCTCCTTTTGCTACAAAATTTGTAGATTGGATATGTCAAATATAATATTATACATTTAAGAATAGAACATAAAATATACATAACATAACATAACAATAGAACATATTATTGATCTTCTAGGTGATCTACGAATTCATTAACCGTGTAAAACACGTTCTTTCGTAAAAAGTCTTTAAGCTTTTCTTGAAATTTTTTATTAGAAGGGCAGCTTTTTATATCATTAGGTAATATGTTAAATAATTTTGTGCCCATGTATATGGGAGACTTCTTATATTGCTCGCGATGGTGTTTTTCTGTACAAAATAGTGTTTTACCTCTAGTATCATATGAATGAAAATGTTCGTTACAATGAAATTTATTCCTATTTTTGTTGATATATGTAAGTAATCTTAGCAGATATATACTTGTTACGGTTAACATTCGAAACTGTTTAAATATATTTCTACAAGACGCGCGAAATTCTAAATTAAATATCAAACGCATTATGCGTTTTTGTAGAACAAAGACTCGTTTTATATCGCAACTTTGACCCCATACTAAAACATTGTACGATAATATTGAGTAAACTTCTGCATAATATATGTTTAGAAGCTTGTCAAAATTAAGTCTATCCTTTAAGGCAGAGATTAGGTATATACTTTTATTAAGTTTTGCACACACTTTATCAATGTGGTTGGTCCACCTAAAACAATAGTCTAATGTTACACCTAAAAACACAGCTCTATCTGCGGTAGTAACCATTTGATTATTAAATGCAAAACTAAAGTCACTTTTAGGTCTATGGACATTGTGAAATTCAATGAAAACAGTTTTTTCGCAATTTAGAATCAATCTATTTTTAAGACAGTAACTTTGAAAGTCAAATAAAACCGTATTAACCTTTTCATAAACACCCCTGACTGTAGAATCAGAAATTAAAATTCTAGTATCGTCCGCATACATGCCTAGGTCACCCTCCGTTATATTATTTGGCAAATCATTGATATACATTAGAAAAAGGAGGGGACCTAGGATGCTTCCTTGGGGAGTTCCAACGTGTATATCGTGATTTCTAGAACAAGTATCTTTTATTTTGACCTTTAGTGTCCTATCTGATAAATAAGAGATTAACCATTGATTTGTTCTACCCCTAAATCCCAATTTTCTAATTTTTTCAGAGAGAAAATCTCTATCAAGCATGTCAAAAGCACTGTTTAGGTCAAAAAGAATTAAGATTACATATTGGCCCTTATCCATCTCGGTGTGAATTTTCTGAACTAAGTCTACAGTTGCCGTTTCTGTGGAATAATTAGGCCTAAATCCATGTTGACAATTATTTATTAAATTGAATTTAGTCAAATATGCCATAATCTGTTTGTAGATTGATTTTTCAATAATTTTGGATAAATTACTAAGTAGGGCTATTGGCCGATAATTTTCCATTCGAGTTGCATCACCTTTTTTATAAATTGGTATCAGCACTGTTTGTTTTAGTATATCAGGAAACTGCCCAAGTTCTACCGACTTATTAATAAGATCTGCCAATACTTCAGAAATTTCAAATTTGCACTCCTTTATTACTTTAATATTAATTTCGTCGAAACCCACCGAGTTTTTATTTTGTAGGTTGCTTATTATAGCTTCAACGTCAAATTTCGTAACAGGATGAAAGAAAAAGGAGAATTCAGAATCAACAGTTGTAGTACATATTTGTGAAATATGGGAACCAAAATGATCTATTAATTTTTTATTTGCTGCTTGAGAGAAATAGCTTCCAAACATTTCTGCAATAGAATTTGCATCACTAACTGAACTACCGTTTTCAGTTAATACAATTTCACTTTCCCTTCCTTTTTTATTATGTTTTATCTCGTTGACAGTATTCCATAAAGTTTTAGCTTTATTAGAAGAATTATATATTAGGTTACTATAATAGGCCCTTTTCTCATTAGCAATTTGAAGTGTCACTTTCTTTTTAAAGATTTTATATTTCGTGTCTAAGTCAGAATTAATAAAATGCTTTTTAAGCCAATGTATTTCTTTTAATTTAGAAAGATCATTAATTAGTTCGGGAGACAGTTTAATATTTTTCCTATTTTTTCTAACTCTTTTTACCTGAATAGGAAAACATTCGTCATAGCAATTTTTGAATATATGGAAAAATTCATTAAAATTATTCTGTATGGAATTTTCTAAATTCCAAGAATTGTCTAATTCCCTATTTACTAACGATTTGAAAACTTTAATCCTATCCTGATTATACGATCTATTTTTTAGGACCATTCCGTCCTCGACACGCCTATCATTAAGGTTTTCGTGACTAGTAAATATCATTTGACTATGATGGTCTGACAGTCCAGGGTCAAAGTTTTTGCATTTAAACAGTTTAGGATCATTTGTAACGACATAGTCAATTGAAGAATAAGTGATCCTGTTTAAAAAAGTTGCAACTCTTGTAGGTTCATTGATCAAAGAAATCATATTAACACATGATAAAATGTCAGATAAAATCTTGTAGCTTAAAGAATTTCCACCTGAATCGATATTAAAATCCCCGCATACTACAATATACTGAAACTTTGATTGAGCCCTGTTTAAGACTTCATATAGCTTATTAAAAAATAATTCTAGATCACCTAGAGGGGACCTGTATATTGTTATAATACATAAGATGGCATCATATAAAACAGCTGAACATTCAAAATGAATTTCTTCTGAAAGATTTGTTAATGTTTTCAATGGCTTACATTTCTTTGCTACGTTGTTTCTGGCTAATATAACAGTTCCACCATGCCCTCGTTCTTGTCTACAAAAATCACTCACCGTTGTATAACCATTGATATATAAACAATCTAGTTTTTCTTTTACTAACCAATGTTCACACAAACAAACGAATAACGGATAATTACAACTAAGAAAATGTTCGACCAGATTAATTTTATTCGTAACACTCTGTATATTTATATGAAAAATAATAGGAGCTGCACCTGTATGTGTCAGTGAGGAAACCTTTTCTGCTTCGTTACCGTGGAACAAACCTACATAAGCATCTTCACTTTGAACTGTCTGCTGGTTTCCCAAGAAAAAACTTTTTTACTAATACTCCTACTGGCCAATTTTCTGGGTCTATTACTTCGTCGTGATGTTCACGATAAGTCGTTATCTTGAAAGAACTATAATTCTGTGGATATTTAGATGATAATTTCTCGCACTGAATTTCTGGTATTGTTTCTTTAAGTGCATCTAGTAAGTCCTTATCTGTGGTGGTAGGGTCTAATCTTGATATAAAAAAAGATATTTTGTTTTTCACAGCTTTCAATTTTGAATTTGGATTTGCACCAAATATAGGTTTATTTAAGATTTTAAATGATTTGGAAATTACTTTAGCATCTTCTCCATTCTTTAAAGAGAGTATTTCCTCACATTTGTTTTTTGTCTGAGCGTGCATAACAGCAGTAGCAACGTCAGCTTTTGTTATTTTAGGTTTAGTATTTTTAGCTGCTTGATTTTCATTGAACTTTTTGCTGTTTCCTTCAAAATTCACCTTTGTAAAAGGATTTAAATCTTTATATTTTGTATTTACCTGAGCATTTTGTAAAAATGCATTAGAAATATTTGAGATATCTGCATTTTCGATTTCTTTTAGTGACGACGACGGCGATATATCCTCTAACCGATTTAAAATTTGAATTTGTTCATGCAGCGAGTTTATAGTTATTTGTTGGCATTTGATTAAATTATCTTTTTCTATTAGAAGTCTCTTTAGAATGAGATACTCAGTTATCGAGACAGAACTTTTCTCTTGCACATTATCACTGAAATCACTTGCACATTCCTTCGACTGAGCATCAAATGATAAACAACAGTCAATCTGCTTGTCATCGATGATTTTTACTGTTTTCAGTAATTTTACGCAACTGGGATGCGATATACACCCGCACTGAACACATTTTGGTCCATTGATTGCAATAGTTTTGCACTTTTTGCAACTTTTTGAAGGATCGGTTTTAACCGCGGTACTAGCAGTCGGCGCCATTTTTAGGATATTACTAATGTGATCACAAAAGGTTAGATCATATTTAAATTTTACTCCTAAATCTTTCACCGAATTTTCCCGTTTTAGTTGATTGTCTTGCATTCTGTAGACATATTCTACCCATTGTTGTTTTCTTCTAAATGATACTATTTTACACTTTGAAAAGTTCAAAAAAAGATAATTATCTTCACACCACTTCAAGAGTATGGTTACATCTCTTTGTAGCAGTTCGCAGTCACTTACACATTTTATTTCTTTAAACAGTTTCAAGTCATCAGCAAATAATAAAACTTCTGAACTACGCGATAAACTTGGTATATCATTTACTAACATTAGAAATAACAGTGGACCTAGTGTTGTACCCTGCGGAACCCCCGACGTAGGAACAAATGGTTTTGAGGCATATCCATTAATTTGAACAAACATTTCTCTTTGAGATAGATACGATTCTAACAATTCTATTAAATTCTTGTGCAGACCAAATGCAGCTAGTTTACCCAATAGCACACTGTGACAAACCTTGTCGAAGGCTTTACTGAAGTCTGTATATATACAGTCAACTTGTCCACGTTTCTCCAATATTTTAGAGGTATAATGCATAAAATTCATCAAATTAGTAACCGTTGACTTCTTCCTGGTAAACCCATGTTGTTCATCAGTTATTAAGTGCTGTATTCCAATTGAAATACGATTATACATAATTTTTTCAAAGACTTTTGCTATTGATGATATGATCGTTACAGGCCGGTAATTTTCAATTACATTTTTCTTACCTGATTTATGCAATGGTGTAATTCTGGATCTTTTCCAGATCGCCGGAAATCGGTTTTCACTTGCTGCCAAGTTAAATAATATCTTTAAGGGTTTAACCAGCAGATGTGCACAGCCTTTAATCAAGTATGCTGGAATATTATCCAGTCCAACTGCCGATCTCGGTTTTAATTCTTTTATTGCTTGTATTATTTCATTATCATCAATGTTTTTCAACGTAACTGTTACCGCTATGTTATCTTCATTACTTCTTACTTCCCCCTTAATAGAAGGCTCGTATACTGACTTAAAAAATACAGCGAAAGCATTTAGTTTTTCTTCATGATCCACGTATTTCGTATTATTATATGTCATTTCAGACGGATACATAGAGTTTCCCCTCTGATTTGATATATACTCCCAGAACTTATTGGAATTTATGCTTATCTCCTCTTCACAATTAGCTACATAATTCTTAAAAGCATTGTCAATCAGCAACTTGAGTTCAGCTCTAATGGCCCTAAATTTTTCGTTGTATGAATTCTTATTGTTTAGATTCGATTTGGCCAATTTACGATAATGCTTCTTCAATTTTACCTTTTTTTTAATTTCTGTTGTAAACCATTTGGGGTATTTGCATGTACCCTTGAATCTTCTTTTGGGAATACACTTATCAAAAGCTTTATAAATTTCACTGTAGAAGTTAGCCACTGCATCATCTACTCCTGCAGCATTTTTTAATACTATATCCTCCCATTTTACTTGGTTAAGTAAATTATACAATTTATGGAAATCCGCATTTTGAAAATCACCTATGCTTGCAGCAAAATGGTGGACATTTTGAACATATTTAATTAAAACTTTTGTTGTTTGTTTAGTGTAAAAAATTTTTTTTGTTCACTTTGACTTAAAACGCTTTCATTTTGTAATTTCTACTTGTCTTTAGTTTTTTTCTGCGGCAAATACCGGCTTTAATTGGTATCCATAGAAGTAAGTAAAAAATAGAGCGACTAAAAGCCACTAAAATAAGTTTTTCTCGCTTACCTTACATTTTAGGTATAATCTTTGTTTAACAAAATTTGTAGAGAAAAAAAATCTCTATTTAACTGTCTGATTAAATATAGGGTGTTCCATTTGAAAAAATTGACTTTTTAATGCTTCTCCGAGCCTGTAAAAGACGGTCAAGGCTGCTCCACGGTTAACAGATTTAACTTTATTATGTCGAATGTCAATTGATATGTCGACAATATTTTACTATTTGTGCAACAGAAGTTAAGCAAAGTTATGCATTCCTTTTTCGTTGTGATAAGTTCGTTAAGAAATAATATATTGTTTGTTTGTTTGTTTGTTGTATATTTTGTAAGTAGAAATTTTCTAGTTGTCTTGGATATATGGAACAGGACCAGTACCTATGTGGCTAGCAGTTTTAGTGTTTTAGTTTCAGACAGACTGTACGTATAATATTAATTGTCATTAAGTGGCCCAGTGATGCGGTTAACACAACGCCTTCTGAGCGGATAAAATCTCTTTATGAAACAATAGCTAGCAACCTAATTTAAAAGTACCATGATTTTCATTCTACAATTCACGTCGTCAAGGAAAGTGTGAATAAAATGTTTATAGAAACAGTGTCGTCAAGGAAAGTGTGGATAAAATGTTTATAGCAACACTTTATTCACCCTTCACGTTAAAATGTTGCTTTGATAACTAGATTTGACACATTAAAATGCCAGTTTTTAATGTACTCTCAGAGGTGTGATAGTTCCACAATTTCGAAGTCGTAACTGAGGTAAATACGTTTTATGTATTACATATGGCATTATCATTTCCAATGTATCCGATGGTTGCAAGGATTGCGAAATCTGTGAATTTTTGCTCTATCTTAATCGCTGCTATGACTTTACTTGAAACGCCAGTTTTTATTTTAATCATAGTTGGCTAGATTTGGACTCTAAAAAAATTTCATTCCTACAAAAAAGATTCATCTTAATGGCCTCTATCACTGGTAAAAGTTTTATACTAATTGCGTTATTAATAAAATAGTTATTTAGGTGGCTTCATGTAAAGTGAAACACTCTGTATATAGGGTGTCTCTAAAATGTGTGGACATATTATGTAGCTTAACAGATTTCTGGGCGCAAAATAAGATGATTTAATCCAATTGATTATGAAAAGCTCCAAAGTTTTTTGGGAGCATTAAAGAGCAAAGTGCATTCCAGTCCTATAAACACCGATGAAGAACTTTGAACTAGGATACAAAACGTTTTATGGTCAATTGGAAATAAACAGAAATGTTGCAGAGAGTACAATTCAATTTTTTGCGTAGGATCGACCTTTGCATCCAGGAAAATGGTGGTCACTTTGAACATTTGTTGTAAAATTATTTTACTTATAGATTTTGCCATCAAAAAGTTACTGTCTCATATGGGCTGTGACACTCATGTTTCATATACTAGTGGTCCATTGATAACAACCATTGTCTTATGCCCATATGGAGTGTCACGCCAAATACCATCCAAATCGATCCAAGCGTTTTGTTCTTATAAGAAAAATTAATTTTTTTAAAGAACGTCGTATTTATCTATCAATTAGTTAAAATTATTGCAGTTTGGTCTCTCCTGCTCTTTTTGTGGAGTAATAGATGGAAGTGTGTTAAATACTGCCTGTAAGTCTTAATTAACGGCCCAAATTTTGGCGGTAGGTACATCTTCTAACTATGTGTTTTTTGAGAAGGTTGTAGTGGTGTGCATTTTGTAATTTTTTGTAGAGTAGTAGATTTGATGGAAGTGTGCTAAATACTTCCTGTAAGTTTCAATTAATTATCCAAATTGCTTTACGAAATATTAACTGGAAACAGAACTTCTTTTTTGTATTGTGTAGTGCGGGTTGGCTATCTTGAGTTTAGTTAGCCGCATACTGGTTCGACGCTGGGAAAGTCGACGCTAAGTTCATGCGCGTCTGCTTTTAACTAAATTAAATTAAATAAACTCTGCGGATTACAGAATTTAAATGAATCCAAAAATATATTTTCTGGACTCTTTTATAACTAATAAGCTCAATAACAAAACCTTATATTTTTTCATTAAAGAGTTCCAAAATAGAAATCGCAAAGGGTGGGTGTTTTTAGGAATAATTTTATTTCCTACACATTGTACAAAGCTTTCCAATTATTAAAATTAATAAAAAGTTCTAAAAAACCCCACATTATTGTATTTTCATCAACATTAATAACGCGAACAGAGTATTTAATTAAAACGGAAATAACTAAACCCAATTTAATAAGAAACGTTGGAGCTACGTACGTTCAAACAAAAATTAATTAAAAAAACGTTCATTGCTGTTATTTTACAATTACTTTTTCAAGCGGCATATAATTCTGTTTAATAAATTCAAATAAGACTTAAAATACCAAAATGTTTTGATTATTTTACATTTAAACTCTAACAATCTCATCTCGAAACTATCTTCACTCGAATTCAGAGTTATAACTTGGCAATAGCTAAATCTACACTTGGTGTTTATATTTACAAAGACCAACTAAGCAACATGCGCAGATAACGGAAGGCATGACGGATATGAAGGAGAAAAACTAGAAAAGAGTAAGAAAAATAAACTGATATTTCAGAGAAGATTGATCTAGTTCGAATGGATAGTTCCCGAGCTAAATTATTTAAATTCCAAAATGAATGAAATGAATTATTACTGATATACATATACATATAGGTTATATTTTTCTTCAAGCATTTTTTTTTAGAAAACTTCTACAAATATTTTATATAAAAAAATCAAAATGTTCATAATTCCAAATACGAGGATAATTAATATTTAAAAGCAAATAAATAGATAAATAAAGTGGATTAAACTTAAAAATCAATAACATAATGCATTTCCAAGGTCGCAAAGTAAATTTCGTAAAATATTTGTTATTAAATACCGTTATTAGGATTTAATTACTGACCCTTGTAATAGGATTACTTTATACATGAATATTTATAGCGTCTCTGTATTATAGTATATTGTCCGTTTTAATGGAATATGACCACATTTATTACCTCGTGCAATTATGTGTAATAATTTTGTGTCAGTTAAAGGTCGCTTTAATACAAAATGTCATTAAAAATTTCTTCCTTAAATTCAAATTTCACCTTAAGAAACCAGTTATTGGTAAAAATTTTGAAATAATCTGCAAATTACACGTTAGGAAGCTTGAGAATGCAAAGGATATAATTAGAGTTTTTCACACTGATTAAATACAGATAGAAATAAAGTTTATACCTAGAATTTTAGAAATTTATAGTTAAAGGACACACAGTTCTGGTGTTTATCACACAACCATTTACATTTAGGGTCAGTAAAACATTTTTAGAAATTATACCACGTTACAACCCAGGAATGCTTCGTGTCAGTGGCGTATCCTGGGGGGGGGGCAAAGGGAGCAATTGCCCCCCCCCCCCACTAGACCAGTTCAATAGCAAACACGAAGCAATGAAACTAAATACTATACACATATTTTTTTCAATGAAAAATAAAAAAATTAAGTGTAGTATTGTTTTTTTATTAATAACTGTACCGACTTTCACGCTTTGGGAACCCGACTGCACCCACAGAACTGTACCAACAAAAACCGTGCTGATGTCAGTTCTAGGTTTAGACTGGAATTAGAGGTACGCAACTAGAAGGTTATGTGAGGGTGGGGGGGAGGGGGCTGCAGTTGGGTTTGAAGTATGGATTTGCCCCCCCCCCCCATGAGCAATTTCTGGATACGCCACTGCTTCGTGTCTTTCAATCCATTAAGCTAGCGAAATATAGGTATTGTCCAAGCCAGTGGCGGCTGGTCCATAAGCGCTGCGACACTGCAGCACCCCCAGAACAAAATACGGAAATTAATTACCTATTAAATTTGTACTTGAAAATATCAATAATATAACAATCCTTCAATATTTTGCATAATTATTACATACATTTAATTAATTAAACCGCTTTTAAAAGGAATTATTTTAACCGAAGCTGTAGAATCCATTCAGATACGCTGCGAAATGTAAAGTGTCGAAACGTACATTCGGTGCAAGGTCCGCCGAGTTCAGAGACGCTGCGAAATGTAGTAGCGCCGGAAACGTACTTCTGTGCCAAGTTCCGCGCAGGCTTGTTTGTTCTTAATAACACATGGTATTAAGCAGCGCGAAAGCTGCTGCCTAGACAGCGTCATCATTATTATTCGCCAGTAATTTGTAAGCAAAATAACCGGCGCGAAATGTGCCGCCTGAGCAACGTCAGCACTATTTGTGATTTAATTTGTATGTTTTTATTCAGAGCGAATTAATCTTTCATATACGTCGGATAATATTTTTATTGTTTTCGTCGAGGGTGAGCAATAAAATATTGTTTTTTTTTTCTTGTACTTAATTAACATTTAAATATTTGTTAGAGAAAAATACAATTAAATAATAAATATTATTTTAAATATATTATGATGGATGTTACGGTTGAATATATTTGAAAAATTACCTTTTACCAATTGTCATTACGTAAAAAAATTGAAATAAAAAATAAAGGTCGATGTACTCGAGATGTTTTTATTCATTTAACAGCAGTTAGCAAAAACAAAATAGTTATTTATGTATCAAAGGCGTAAGGATATCGATTTTAGCCCACGGTACATAACATACAATATTTTTTGCACAGACGAAGATTTTATTTAAATTTTTTGATTTCTAATTTCTAATAAAATTTTTCTAATGGCATTTTAAAAATGTCAAATTGACGCATTCACGGCAAGAGTGATATTACAAGTTAGATATATAAAAATTGTTTTGTAACTAAGGTAATCTACTTTTTTATTAATTTGTTGCGGGCGTAAAGTGCGCCCGCAGTCTACAATAATTAACTTTACGCCCTTCTTGGCGGGCGTAAAGTAATAACTTTCCGCCGGGGAGTGCACAAAATATTTTACTAGATCTTTTAACAAGGACTGGCATGAAAAAATAAAATGAAATGCTCTATTTTGTTTTCCTTGCTTACTTTTTGACTACGATACTGTATTGGAATGAGTGTAGCTGAGAATGGATTTTATATTTAAATAAAAATTCTTTTTATTTCATTTTCCTGTAAGCTAATTTTTTTATGAATTGAGTACAATTTCGATTTGTTTTGTTTTACTTAAAAAGCACATTAAAAATATCAAGGATCGTTATTGGTATGTATATTTCGAAAGCTACAGCACCCCCATGATTTCCAGCCACGAGCCGCCACTGGTCCAAGCTATACCTACATCATGAATTTAACTAAATTACCAAACCAAAGGTCCTAGAAAAAATATAAAACAATCGAATGTTTCATTATGCACAGTGGATCTCATGATTTTTCTTCCTATGTCATCATATCATGATTAGCATGTTGAATCTAATGATTTTTTGACAACCATGCGCCAACGCATTAAAAGAAAATAAGAATTACTTATTCTTTCTACTTAGAAAATGTATTAAGTACCTACACTGCGCAAGCTAACATCAGCTTCATTTATAATTATTTTCAATTTGCCCTGCTTTTACGTTAAAAATGTACGTTTCTTAATCGAAAATATAACTTTCAGCGCTTACGGGCTTACTAACATTATGCAAGTTAAAATTAAAACGGTACAATTTTCTATTTTTTCTTAGTTTTTTTAAATACATAATTGTTTTTAATAAAAAGGTAGGTACTTTACAACCCTTTTCGAAAAACATCAAGAAATTAAAATGTCTAAGATGCCCTTTAATGTAAAAAATTAGAGATCATGATTTCTGTCACAAATCTTTCTGTCACAAATCTTACGATTTTTCAACATGTTTCTCTTAACATAATTTTTCCTCACACTGATTATACATCAATAAGTCATAAAAGACGGTAGCGCGACGATAATCGAAAATTAATGCATTGCGCTGAAATTTGAACAAATTAGATATAAACCGCAGGAAAACACTGGTAACGGTAAGAATTTACTGCCCGCCCAGATTAAATTAAAAAGAGACGAAAACTATCTTAATATTCTCAAGATTCTGAAAAACTAGTAACAAATAGTAATTGTAGTACAAAAATGTAAGTACGTACCTGAAATAACTACAACATAGGCGGTAAGCAAATAAAACATTCCTCTTCAAGAAATAAAATTAAACCTTTGAAATTATGAGCAGTGTTAAATTGGTCTGGGCAAGCCTCGGAAAATTAAAATGGGCACTGAAAAACATAAAAAACCAAAGTCTTTGGCCAAAGCACCTTCCCTGAGCATACGGTTCACAAACTTGCAACACTGACGAAAACCAACTTGGATAAAATAACGAATGGGCTTCTTGTGGCCGCTGCTTATTACGTGCAGGATAATGCAGATGACCTTGCAACCTTTGTCCCAGGGAAATTTCCTGGCATAATTACAGTTTGATTAATGGTGCACTACCCATAGTGCAGATATGTTGCTCAGCTCAGGACTTAACAGTTAATCAGAAAAATAGATTGGAAGCCTTTGTGGAACCATTAATATTTAGGTCAGCTTTGAGACTCTCAGGTACCGTGAAGTAGCTGAGTCTAACCGTAGATACTAAGCTTCCTGAAATAACCACATAGCTAGACAGATAAAGAGGACCATGCCCACCTTTTCGGCATGCCGTCGAACGTTCGGCATCACATGATGCTTGCTCTCTCAATTTTTGATGTGGATGTACACTGCGGTGATTAAACCTATGGTTTACTGGCGTGGTTACCCGCAACTGTAAGGCTACACACACGAATAGCTCTTATCCGGTTATCCGGTTCCCTTCACGTTATGATTGCGGCGGAAGCACGAAAGTGGTTCACAGACGTATCGAAAACAGATGCTGGCATTTGTGGTGACCAACCTAGAATGAAATTGTTTCCTACCGTTTTCCCACTGAGGTCTTTGCTATCTTAAATAGTCTACGTCCAGAAAAACCTCGCCAGAGGATATCAAAACAGGTATATCTATACACATATGCTTCGACAGTCAAGCAGTGCTCAAAATCTTGAGCTCTGTAAAAACCAAATCAAAACTGATTACGGAATGTCGATGGACCCTGGAAAAGCTCGGTTCAATCGTCAGCCAGATTAATCTGGGTGCCCAGACACAGTAACATTTTAGGCAATGATGACCCAAGATGCAGCTTCTTCAACGAGGCAGAAGATATCTCTCATCGTCTCCTTTTGCGAGCTCGGAGATACCTCACATACAAAATTAAGCTCTAAAGAAAGCAAAAGGAAATACCGGAACGTTAAAAAATATTCTAGAAAAAATTGTGAGTTGTTAATAAAACAAGATTTACCGAATCGGTGGTTATTTCTTTCATAATAACTTAATTACATACACGGCGAAGAGCTCAGAAAATAAAGATTTGGGATACAAATTACGTTTCATTTAATACAAAAAAAGATGAATACTGATCGCGACAAACATTTAGCAAAGACTTGAAAATATAATATATACAAAAATATGTCGACCAATCTAAACATATGCTGCTTTTAACATCACTATCAAACAAAGTGAACCTAGCAAGGTACCAAAAAATCAAGAAAAATAGACGCAAATCCAAACTAGAATTTAATAGTATGTTATACTACAACACCTACAAGGAAAAATTAATTAAACTTATCATTTTCTACTTGCTCTTGGGTATTTTGTCACCAATTACTGAAAACATTTAAACTTATCATTTTATCAAATAAATATGGCATGTCTTCTGAATAATATTACTTCAACCAGAAAAGTCATTGAATGACGTACCATCATACTTTTTATACACATCATCGCAATTTTTTGAAAAACGTTTTTGACGAAGCAAGCATTTAAAGGAAAATGTAACAGTTCGTCCCAAAAGATTACTGGTACCATGAAAGAAAATACAAAAAAGCGATATTTCTAGATATAACCCGAACGTTTAAATCATTACATATTGATTTCGAATATCTTCGCGGCAAGAGCTAGAGTTAAATGGATTTAGGATTCTAGGATTTAATAAAGCCGCTTATGAAAATGAAGGAATATAAGGCTGGCATTTACATGCAGTGACATTCTATTTGATGAATCTAAAGTTGCATAACTACTTAAATAAGCACGGATTTGTGTATGACTCAAAACTGTAGAGTCGGGTAATAACTGACAAGTTGGGATGATTATTAAATTGTTTTTTGGAATAATACGAAATAGTTTGCCTTCGAATTCTGTTTCATATTTTAAATATTTCCTATTATCTAACGCACTCTGTTAGTTAAGTTGCCTACACGCTACATTATGAATAGTGAGTTACAACGATATTTCTAAAATATTATTTCCATTATTTCCGAATTAATTTGTACTTTGGAACAATGTTCGTATGCCCTTTGAGAAATAAATGTTTTTATCTGTCTATTGACGTGGAGATTTTTTTGATATCTCAATTTTTGCAAATACTATTTGAATTTTTTAAGGTAAAATAAAGTTGTATGTTTTATATTGCTAAAACGTTATTTTTTTAATTTGACAAAACCGAGGTGTCTATAGGCAGATAAAAGATAAATGATTAGAAACAAAAATCGCCACCACCCCTACATTAAAATTGTTTCTCAAAAAATGGAGGAAAGTCTGCATATAAATCACTATTTTTCAAGGTGTAAACTCTGCCGTTAAGTTCTGACTCATCAATGAATTTATTAATATTTAACTCGAAGAGTATCTTTAGACGCAAGTTGTGGAAATACCAAAACTGTATATAACCATAGAGCTTATAACCTGCTTTGTAATATAACAAAAAGAATGTTGGTGGTTAAATAAGAATACGCTTGACCGGTTACAACCAGTATAAATTCGTTGCTTTCTTCTGTTTTCTTCAAAAGGGCGTCACTTCTGGTTTGGTTGACAAGTTGAGTTACCGTGCCCTTCTTCCACTCTTTTGCCGTGCCCTTTTAATGCACCTTTTCCTCCTGATGAAATCTCTTACGAAAACGGACGAAACATTGAGTTCCTTTTTCCCAGTGATGACACTTTCCCAACTCGAAAAACGTTCTTTTAACACTGACACTGACTGTGGAAGTCTTCAAATTTATTTCGACGTTTAATTAATTTATTTTTATTTGAAATAGCATAAAAGCTGTTCTAATAGTTACAAAGCAATTCTCGCAGCGGGCAATAAATGTGAAGGTTCAACTGAAAAACTATATAAAAAGCAAATTATAACTTAGACGACATAAACACCTTGACCAAGAAGAAATGGCGATTCAGAATAAACAAAATAAATAGTGACGTCAATTTAACATGTAAATAATTTCAGGGTATGAATATCATTATGTATTTACGGCGAAAGAAGCACACAGGGCGAAAACAAAACGAGTCACAAAATATAAGGAAACGCAGCTGTTAATTGGAAACAAGTCCCAATTTTCAATAAGCAGAAAAAGCCTATTGTATGAACAAGTCCTAAAAAAAGTCCTTGAACTTCGCAGGGGCTAAATTAGGTTTTTGTATAAAAAAATAATGTTTTTTATGCATAAAAAATTTACAAAATAAAGAATGTGAAGGTCCCAGCCTTAGAAAAAAGGCGAAAGACATTTGTTACAGAACGTAAAGAGGAACAACTTGTATAAATAATAAATATTAGGTCGGGAATGCTGAACAGGGGCGGATGGGCCCACCGGGATACCGGGAAATTTCCCGGTGGGCCGTGGGCCGTGGGCCGCCGTGGGCCCTAAATTTACCAATTAAATATATCTGTGTACTGTGTAATTTAATTTAATTTTTGTTAAGAATGCTAAGAGATTCTTAGATCTTAGAACACATTTACGAAGAAAAAATAATATTAGAAAAAAAAACGGTAAATATATAAAACTGCGGCCCCGACGGAATATTATGTTGCAGAACACCTGTTTTATTTTAGCGCGAATCGCCGGCCGCCGCTACGCAATTATAATCCTTACATAAAAAAGCATCCTCGTTTTTTTCGTTACTGAACTGTATGGCCGTGTTTTTCAAAGAATCACATCAACGAATGGGCTACTGCTTGGACATTGGCAACAATCCTAAAGCGAAGAAGCTCCAATTGATAGGAGAAACTCGATGGTGGTCAAAAGACTTTTTGGTAATTTTAATGAACCCGATAAGGCATTGTATGTGGACCTTATCGATGTTCTTAATACGATAGAAAATACAACAAAAATCAAACCCAACGCAAGAGCGACAGCTGCCAATTACAAGGGGCAATTACTGAAATATGAAAATATCCTGATTGCGCAGATATTCCTTAAATTGTTCTCAATAACTGGCCCTCTATCAAGGTACGTGCAGACTGCAGGATTAGATTTGTTGAAATGTAACTCCATGGTTGACAACTCTTTGAGTAATTTAATAAAACTTCAAAGGAATATGACAGAAATCGAAGCTTCTACAGATAAATTTATAAATTGGGCTAAACTCGTTTTTGAAAACACGCGGTCAAAAAGGAAGAAGAGATTTTTTGATGAGAAAGCCTCTGATGAAATGCCAGAGAGTCCGAAAGATAAATTTAGGATTGGCTTCTTCAACGTCATTATGGATACTGCAATAGAATCTGTCAGCAAAAGATTCGTAAACAACGCTGAATTATGTAAGGATTTGAGCGTTCTGAGCCCAAATAATTTTGAAGAAATCGCCAAAGGTGAGCTACCAGAGAACTCTTTGAAAATACTGTCAGAAAAATTGATCAAATTTGACTCTTCTGCAACCCCTGCAAAATTAAAGGAAGAGCTGACAAGTTTTGCAGGAAACTGGAAGACTATGAAATTAACAATCCAAGATTCTTTCAAAACAAATTATGCCGGATTTAATGACGAAGATTCAGATGCAGACGTCTCTTCTGAAGAACAACTAAACACGAAGGAAGATGAAGGAAGCCCAAAAAAATCCAAAGCGTGCACTGAGTCAAAAAAGCTCAAAACTGCGTAATATGTTGTTAGAGTGCAATTTTGAAGTATAACCTATATAAAGGAGCGTATTCCACACTGGTGCTCGCGTATCAATATATTCTTTCCTTGCCGATTTCACAGGTAGCTTGTGAGCGGTCATTTTCGACTTTAAAATTCATTAAAACTAGATTGAGGAATACCATGTCTGATAATAGACTCGAGTCATTTATGTTGATGAATATTGAGAATGACATTCTGCACAATATCAAAAACGAGGAAATCATCAATCGTTTGGGCCAAACAACCAAACTGATGAAGGAGGCATTAATGTATTGACTTTTTGTTAGTTTTTCTTTGTTCCTGCTTTTTCTTTATTATAAATTGTTTTTTAAAGTAAAATGAAATGGTAAGTAGGCACCTGGATTTTCCTATAAATCCACTCACCGAGTAAGTATTCGTGGTCATTATTCCGAAAATGATCCTCGTGAAAAGTCTATATTTTTGTTTAAATGAATATTTCATTGAAATTCTAAAGTGCCAGGAAAATGCGTGACCTTGACAATTTTCAAAAATTTTGTCTGCGGCGCTCTCGCCCCCCCCCCCCCCGGGCCGCCTACTCATTTTTTCCCGGTCAGATTTATCTTGCCCATCCGCCCCTGATGCTGAAGATGTTAAGGGGATATTCGAGACTTTAAAAACAGAGGTTCAGTAAATTCGTTCCTATTTTTAAATCGTTTGACATATTTTAATGCAATTAGTTTTAGTTTAAAGGCAAAAGTACGCGGAAGTGCGCTATGATGCCTATTTTGCATTTTTACATTAAAGCAACTTTTATATTTGTTATAAACAACCCTATATTGAGTTGTAAGAATACCGCATTGTACACGATTGAACTTAAATTTGAGATCATAGCGCAATAGAACAAAGCTTTAGGAACAAATATACGTTTACAGTAATAACTAATTTCAATTAATAAACCTGTAGTTTGTCAGGGCGTTACTGCAAATTAGAGTAAAATAACGCATTGTGAAGTGGCGCCGCGTAGAATCTGTTGATAGAAATGCTAGTGAACGAGCGATACACTGTAAAAACCTACAAAATGATTATTCTACGCAGTAGCATGGGTGTTTACTGCTTCATATTTGTTAAATTGTTTGAAATAAATTATTACCTATAGGCTGTTATAAATAATTATACTGTATGGTATTCAAAATATAAAATTCAGTATGTTTTATACTTTTATTAATAATAAATAAAAATATTCATATCGACCTTTTTTGTGTAACGCCTACTGATTACAATATTTATTTATTTATTGGGGGATAACTAGGTTTGCGGGTGCTGGGGATCTCACCTTGCGTCGATTGCTATGATTATTAACACTACTATTTATTTAAAAATTAGAAAAATGTTACGCTGTAAATATCGAAACTGAACGACTTGATTGAATATTGAATTGGATATTCATAATATTCAAAATTTCTTTCTGCTACATCAACATATTCTTACCTTAGGTACGTAAATATTTTCGAGTTTTTAGGAATTATTTAAAATAGTCTAAATGTTTACTAACAAGGATTCGAAAATTCACTGTCGGTGAAATATCCCGCAAAGACGTTCCCCGAAGCAGGATAATAAAAAATAACAGTAAAATGCGCTTATTTCTTTAGATCGCTTACCGCCTATTGTTAGCCCTATCGGTTTTGTATGTCAAGTAGTTAGTATTTACAACAACTTAGAAATTAGGGACACAGACCGTATTATATCGTTTGCACTGAGTGGAACCAGTAATTCCAAAGTTACGGTGTTTGGAACTAGAAGGTATTTTGCAGCATTTTGCACACATCTACAAAACGATTCTAATATAATTCAGGGCTAATTTAACGATTAACCTGCAATTAATTAAAAAGTTTATTTGACAATTCGGAACGTCGTACGTTTTTGACTAGTTTATTGTTGACGTTTTTGGTTGCTTTTACAATAATGGGAAAAGCAGAAAAATGTAAAAGAATAAACCCATCTAAGCGCAGAGTCAGTTTTAGAACAAGAAATAGACTTCTCGCAGGCGCTAAGATGGCAAAAAAGAAGTCTTCTGCTGTAAGGTAAGTAAAGTAATAGATATGTAGCTAAATTTGAAAGATAATGCACAATCATTCATTTTTAACTTCAAAAAATAAAATAGGTGTTAAATAATCTATATTCAGATACAATTTATTTTGTATATATACTTATTATGTTTGTAATTTTGCATTATTATTTTTAACAGCAATACAAAAGTACCACTAGACACTAGTCTAGAAAACTCTTTGTATAATGAACAAGTGGATATATCTATGCTTCATGATAGTGGAACTGGCTTAGTAGCGGTAGCTGTTGATACGTAAGTTCATAATAAGTGTTAGTCAAATAATTGTTTTTATGTAATAGTTTTACTTACTGTTCACAAATAGGATGCAAGGTGTATTAGCTGATTCAAATATCTTTGTCGATGAACTATCATGTGGTGTTCCTTACCAATGCAACAAAGGATCAGTTTCCTATGACGAAGCAGTTATCAATGATGAGTAAGTTATGCAGCATATGTACCTATTTATATGTAATGCAAAAAATAATCTTTTTATCTGAGATAGTTTTTAAGTATTCATGTTCTTGACATGAAAAATTAGAATTTTTAGAAAAAATCGAATCGAACATTTTAGAAAAATCGATATATGTTAAAAAATAATTTTCAGTAAAACTAATGGTAACTCGGAATCCCCTTTGCAAAACTTTTTTCCTGCCGGAAGACGAATAGTACATATTGAACATTTATTTAAACAATTATTTTCCCTTGGACAACACCAACCATTTAACTGTACTTTATCAGATATGTACTTTTCAAAAAAAGAAAAAAACATAGGGCTAGCCAATATTTTTACCTTAAAGTGTAAAATGTGTGGTTTGGAAGAGGATATATCGACTGATACTGACCAAGACACAATGGATATAAATTGTGCTGCAGTTTTAGGTGCTATTTCAACAGGAAATGGACATTCGCAATTAGTGGAAGGCCTTTCAATAATGAATATCCCTTCCCTTTGCTATTCGAAATATACTGCATGCCATGAAAAGTTAAATCCCATAATTCACAAAACAGCATGGCTGGTAATGGAAGAAGCGGGAAAGGAAGAATATAAATTAGCCAAAGATACTGGTAGTGTAGACTCTGATGGAAATCCACTGATAACAGTAATTGCAGATGGTGCATGGTGCAAACGTTCGTACAGGACGAACTATAATGCCTCATCTGGAGTTGTAAGTGTATTGTTTTACCAATTGTAATTTTATATAGTAATTTTTTGATATATATATATAGGCTTGCATTATTGGCCAACAAACAGGCAAACTATTATTTTTGGGCATCAGAAATAAGTATTGTACTACTTGTGCTAGAAGTGAATCTAAAGGCACTAACGCTGATCCCCACACCTGCTTCAAAAATTGGTCTGGAACGTCAACTTCCATGGAGGCTGATATTATAGTAGAAGGTTTTAAAAGTTCACTTGCCCTTCATGGACTAATTTTTGCAAAACTAGTTGGAGATGGAGATAGTAGCGTGACCAAAAAACTTCTACAAACCCGACCTTATGGAAATCGGCTTGTAGAAAAAGTGGAATGCAGGAACCATCTCTTTCGTAATTATTGTGGCAAATTAAGGGATTTAGCACATAAAAGATTTAGCGGTACAAATAAATTAGTTCCACCTGCTACCCGAAAACTTTTGGAAGGAAATATTTTCCGTCTTAGGACTGCCGTCACAAAAGCTGTTAACTTCAGAAAAAGTGAGGATAGCAGCATGGAAGAAAAAATTAGAAATTTAACTAAAGATTTATTAAATGGACCAAGTCACGTCTTTGGTGAACACAGCAAGTGTGTTGAGATAGGTTACTTTTGCAAGCAGTCTCGAAAACAGAAAGACATTAACAAGTAATTATTATTTTCTTGCTCTATTTATCTATACGATATAATTATAGAAGAATAATTACTAATTTTTTTTTATTAACATGAAGAACTTTCTCAGTTTATAATTATCACAAGTCTAAAACTTTTTAAATGTCCTATTTTGTAGGGTACCAGAACTACAAGCTTGTGGTTTGTATGAAGATATCATGTGTGCCATTCATAGGTTAGTTCATAATGCCTCTAGCTTAATTATGGACATGGACAATAATTCTGCTGAATCTTATAATTCTGTTGTCTGCAAATTTATAGGAGGCAAAAGAATAAACTTTGCCCAAAAAGGTTCTTTTCAAACAAGATGTGAAGCAGCGGCCGTTTGTTTCAATAGTAAGGGATTGCACCATTCCTTAATCCATAAAGCGTTAACCACAAAGAGCCCTGGAAAATACACCAAAAGATTTTTGGAAAAGTGTTCAAGAAAGAGAACATATGCGGCTAGGAGAAGATTATTTGTAGAAAAAGTCAAACGTCGAAAAATAAATTTACAAGCAGATAAAGACTATGGTCCCAATGCCGCCGAACAACCTGATCTACCAGAAGAAATTATGGAAGTTAGAACAGCAGAGTTCCTGAAGTCTTTGGAAAAGGACGAAAATGGTAGACTAGAAATCGAAAGAAAAACCCGGGGGCAAAGTGGTAATCCAGTGTGGATCCAAGAAAGGTCATATAGGATTACGGCATCACTTTTCGGAAAAATTTGCAAACTGCGACAGACAACGCCAGTTGGAAACACAATCAAGTGTATTTTATATGCTAATTTTCATGGAAACAGTGCTACACGTTATGGTCAAGAAAATGAACCAAGAGCTAAACGCACTTTCCAAGAAAAGTTTAAACTCCTAGTGGAGGAATGTGGTCTTTTTATAGATGAAGCACATCCTTACTTAGGTATTGTTGACACCGTCTCCTAATATAAATCATAACAAACTTTTTGTAAACATGGGTTAATGATTATTACCCAATTTTTAATATTACCAATTAACTACTTTTAGGTGTCGTATTCTTTATGCAAGTGTATTTATTTTAAGGTGCTAGTCCAGACGGTTTAATCAGCGATGATGCAATTGTTGAAATAAAATGTCCTGCAAGTGCATCAAATATGACGATAGCAGATGCAGTTACTGACAAAAAAATTAACTATCTCTACATAAATGAAGAAGGAAATTTCGAGCTAAAACGTAATCATAATTATATGTACCAAATTCAGGGCCAACTGAATATAACGAAAAGAAATTATTGTTATTTTGTTATTTGGACTACCAAAGATATGCAAATACAAAAGGTAAAAATACATAATAGTAATTTTATTATTTAGGTCCATTACGTTGGTTACGACAGTTTTACTAGTTATTTAAGTAACAATTATGTTTTCCTTGTATATCGAACGAAATGAGAATTTTTGGGAGGAAAAAATGTTACCACATTTAAAAAGTTTTTATTTAAAATGCTTGTTACCCGAAATTATAGATCCCAGAGTTCCACGCATGATGAAAATAAGGGAAACACGATAGAAATAAAGACTCATAACGCGGCCAAGAAAATTATTTACATATATGTATTACCATTATATTGCATAATGCATATGCAAAAAGGCATAGTACATATTTCGGTTCTTTTCGGTCAACTTGATGCATATTGTTTTGTACAAATGATTAGGCTGTAAAATTCGGCTTCATAAACGGGATAATCCGATTTTTCAAAAATTTTTGAAAACCTGCAAACCTTCAAAAATATTTGGTTATTTATTCGTAATGTAATTTAATGATTAAATAGTAATTAAGTCTATATTGTACAGTTTTACGTGTTATTTTTATATTATATATGTCTAAAAATTATGTTCGATTTTTGTTTATAATAAAAAAAAGATAAATAAACAAATAAGAATTTTAATTTCACATAATAAATAATGTTTTATTTTCATGCCTTACCAAGCAATACTGTTTCATGTATACAGCTAAAATATTCCGGAAAAATGTATGAACTAGTTATAATAGTACACCAGCAAAAATCTAAAAGAATGCCCGCTTTTTGTAGATGAAGCACGTCGTTACTTTTATTATTGACACCGTCTGCTAATATAAATCACAACAAACTCCTTCCAGTTTATAAAATAAAACGAGTACGTATATTTTTACCTAAAGCTTTGTTATAGGGCGCTACTAGTTCAAATATAAGTTCAATTATATACAATGTGGTATTCTTACAACTCAACGTAGGGTTGTTTATAACATTATAACAATTATAAAAGTTGCTATAAGCTAAAAATATAAAATTAGACTTCATCGCGGCCTTCCATGTATTTTTATCTTTAAATTAAAACTAATTTCGATAAACTAGATTAAACGGTTTTTAAAGTCTCGAATATATTTCTTGAATGCCATCGTACATAATCATTCGCATCACGACAAATTCTGACTGTGGTCAAAGACAAGAACAGAACACTGTAGTGTCGAACAGTGTATCATCTCAGCCTATGTGGAAGCCCTTCTCTATCCCACTAGCGATGGTTAACAGGTACACGGCATTAACACGTCAGTCGCATTTGACTCAATACAATTTATCCTCTTTGTTGTTTTGATGGGTCTCACCAACACTTAGGTGAGCAGTTTTGCGAATGTCCCCTTAAGAAATAGTAGTACAGTATTCAATTGGACCAAACCGTATATTGGTTTAAGGCATGTTTTAATAATTCTTACCATTGCTGTTCTTACGCATAACTGCTTAGTCTATTTGTCCATTTTAAAGCACTTTCGGGGGCTTCTTTTAAAGTCTCTGGCGTCGTTCGGTTCCCTACCCGAGGTTTATTTACAAAGTTTTCCGATTTGGCACATCCTTAACCATTGACAATTCACCGATGTAAGTCTAATACACCCATCAAATAATTCAAAACAAATTAGCTTTCAATACAACTTATCTTTGTAATACTATTGTTTCCATAATAAACATCTAAAAGTTAAATTTATCACATGAGATGAGAAGGCCAATCCTTATTGTGCAAATGCCGTTCAATATTGAGAATATTCCCTCAACAGAGTGCAATTTTAGGTACCTACTAAGACTTAAAAGCAATTTAGATCAAACTAATTATGAAGTGCTAGTAATTCAAAATAAGGCAGACAGAACATGCCATGAATCCAGACCGAAACTAATTGCTCTAGATTAATACAACTGATGCAACATCCACTAAACCCAGGAGAACGTTAAATAGTTACGTTAAATCTAAGTACACGTATCCACAGAAACCGATTCTAATACTGTTAAAATGTAAAATTCTAGCTAATGCTTAAATAAATTGATGAAATAAACATGAAAATCTGTAGAAAGGAAAAAGAAATAGAAAAGGGCAATGATAAAGTACTCTAATTTTGTAACCAATTACCTATTCGTCTGAAAAATTTGCAGTGCTACCAACAAAACGATTGGTGTAGTAATTAAGGTCCAGAGCTCTTTAATAAGATTTAATTCAGACAAATTTGGTTCGATTCTACTGCCAGCTTATCTTAATAGATCTGTAAAACTCACTTAAGGACAAACGTGTTTCAACTGCAGTGTAATTAATTATTTAATTAATATTTAGAAGGTTATTGCAACGTTTAACCAACGTTACAAACTAAAACAAAGCTTGCAACTCTATGTAGATGTTTAGCGTATCTTAGGCTTAAGGTAAAGCTACAAGTAATCTTTCTATCTCTACAACAACACAAATAAGCAAATTGAAATGGAAGCAACAGTTCAAAGCACTACAACTATGTCTGAGATTAAAGGAGATTTTAGATCAAAACCTCTGGTGTATTCGTGAACTAATTTAATGAGAATGAGCTATCTAAACTTGCTTTGATGAAAGGAGTCTTGATAATAACGTACGTCCACAGTACAGTTATTATTCCCTTGAAAGTTATAATATCGTAATATTAAAAACAAGTACATCAGCAGTAAAGAGAAAATGACCGGCGTTTTTGTAAAACCAAAAAGTTAAAAACAAAAACAGAAAGGGATTTTGCATATGAAATGCAAACAAAGCGTAACTACAGTTCTGCTTTGGATGAAGCCCTGAATTTGTTTTAGTTTTTTGTGGGTTTTATAGTATTCTGATCTAATTTAGAGTTAGCAAAGGACAATTTTCGACACAAATATTAACGGAGTTAAAAAAACTGGTAATCTTTCTACAGCTGAAGTAATAAAAATAATATCTTGTTTAAATTCTTAATAAATTTCGATATTTCGCAGGAGCGTTAGTAAAGTAAATTAAGTTCTCAGATTTACGATTTTTAATAATTAGATTTTTTAAATGCATAGGCTTAGATATAATCATTTCTCATAACTTTTCAATAATTTTTAATACAGAAATAAAATTAAAAGGCTTGAATTTCATTTGAAAAAAAAAATTAAATCTCTCTCGCCCTTAACCAAAAACATGTCTAAATTTCGTTTATACTCCTATTATTTGCTAAACTCGATGAAATGACAAAAAAATCTGACGTGGATAAAGTCTTAAGTCTGTTCTTAATTCTTATATTAATCCTTTTATTTCCTACTCTCAGAGTTCAGGTACTTTTTGAACTTACAAATTCGTACAAATGAAAATTAATTAACCAACTGTTCAGCATAAAACTAAAAATACTTTGTACACAGATTGAGGTAACAAATTATTAATAGATAACTCGCAAGAAATAGAAACTTATGGACAAGGTGCCAATTAAAATCAAGAAAAAAACAAAACGACTATAATTTGAAATTCTAATTTAAACAAATTCTGTATTATGTATTGCTTTCAGTGATTTAATTTTTAATCTGTTATCTTTTTGAAATTTGGTGTGGCGATTCTTTGGAGGTACACCTCGATATTCTGGCTATAGCCAAGATATGATATATTATGGAACTTGATGGAAAATAACAATTAAACATAGAAAGAACAGACCGAAAGATGAACGGGAAGTTTAGAAATTCCGAAAATTAAAATACAAAATGATAATTTTGCCTAATTATTAAATATTATAAAAATATTTTAAAACCGGAAGAGAAATTTTCAAGGAGAGCAAATAATGTTCTAAGTTTTTGTCATAGTATCATATGACACCGATACTTCTCTAAAATGTTTAAATTTTTAAATTTACAAATTTTTAATATTTGTTTAAAGTATTTACTTATATTATCCATTCGAATAAATAGTTATTTAAGTTACAAGGAATGCAAGGACGTATTAACATTTGAGGTAGGCGAATACGAGCCGAGGCGAAGCCAAGGCTCGTCGCCTTCCGTAAATGTTAGTAGTCCATACATTCCGTGTTGCTTATTATATTTTTTTCGCTTAGCAAGTAGTTTAAAAGAACAAGAAAATATTATTTGCAAAGTATTAATTATTTCGTGACAGTTTTTGTGGTAACTATGCGTCCTATACTTGGAAACGAAATCAAATAGTAACAGTGGTAACGATGACAACGGTAAACTTACATTGCTGTTATCATTGTTCATTATTTGACACTATTAAGTTCCGTCGTCAAGGGTAACTAGAGCCTGAATGTTATTAGCCGCTTACAGTCACTGTTGCCATGGATGTAAGGCTGGCTTACTTTGCTGATAGCGAAAAATAGTTATTTTTGTAACAAGTACGTAAAATGAAGTTTTTTGTGACGAATCGTTGCTGTTTCCGGACGAGGCGAAGCCGAGTCTGGAATAGCAGGTGAGTCCCAGAAAACGATTTGGGTACGTGTTACAAACAACATTTTCTTGTTAAAGCTCCCAAAAACAGATTCAAACCTTTTATTATGTATGATTAATGTGATCAGAGCACATGTCACTATAGTAGTACGCAAAAGGTTGCTATGACAACTTTTGGGGACTAGGCCGAAAATATAGCATTTTAGGGACTTAAATGAGTGTCACTATAGTAACCAGACTTTTTGGGATTGAGTTCGGAAAAGACTCATTTTACGGACTTAAATGAGTCCGTAAAATAGCTACTTTTGGGAGCGTGTACTAAAATAGTATATTTCATTAGGAGGCGAGAAACGAGGCTTTTTCCGTGCGAGCGTGACAACTCTCAAGTCATGCGAGAACGGGTAAAGTATTTTTTATAACTCAGTGGGGGTTTTATGGATTCAAATTTCTTGTAATTTAATTCCAAAGAAAAACATATTCAGTGTTTGTCGAAGGCCGCGACATTTAGAATTGTTTTTCAATTTTTGTTTTTTAATTTAATGAAAAATAAATTCATGTAGTCAACTGTGCTCGACTAAACCTCAAAAAGGAGGACTTTTCCATGTGACTTCCGATATATCAGGAATTAGACAAGCTGAAAAAAAAAGAAGAAAACGAGCTGTATAAAATGTTATACAGAAAAAAATTTGAACTCACATTCAAGCCTTTTCCTAGACTAACGGAGGAACAAGAAGAAATGATACATAATTACTTTGATTCTCCCATTCAACGGAAATTAAAAAAATTAAAACAAGAGAAGTCAAACAGGTAACACATAAGAACCTCAGTGAAAGTAATAAGGCACCAGGGTGGGATCTAATAACTGGAAAAATTCTTAAGAAGTTACCAGAAAATATTGTTCAAGCTCAAAATGTACTCTTTAACGCGGCTGGAATACTTCCTCGCATATTGGAAAGTATTCCAAATCATACTATTAGCGAAATCTGGTAAAAATCCTGCAAATGTGACATCTCATCGATCGATTAGCCTGCTGCCTACTATATCCAAGGTGTTTGAAAAACTCATACTTAAAAGAATAAAACGTATACTGGTACAAAGACATCTAATCCCGGAACATCAGTTTCGCTTTAAGAAGCAACACGGAATCGTAGAACAAGTACAGAGTGTGGACTATTTTCGATGGTTTTAAATGCGAAGTAAAACTTAATATCGGTGATAGGCAAAAACCGATGTTGGAGTCCAGGGCTTTTTTGTAATGCAGATTCAAGTTTCGAAAAAAAATTACGCTATGTTTCGTTATTTTTTAATTATAGGCCCAAATTCAAAATTTCGCCATTTTGAATACTAAATAACTCATTTGCTTTTGAAGATATCCCACGGCAGTAAAAACATGCTAATTGCACTTTTTCAAGTGAAATGTGATAGTCAAGTCGGATATTTTCTAAATTTTATTTTAAGAATTATTACGTAAAGGCTTTTCGTAGCAGCTCCAGTTTGGCTGGTTTGGAAGCTTTCCTATAAGTTCCGAAAACGTATCAAGTTCCGAAAACGTATAAACCCATATTAAAAATTGTGGATATTCAAAACGGCATTTCTGAAGATCAGCTGTTGGATTGTATATCAATGCAGAATCAGGAATTGGGAATAAAGAAAGAACAACTAAAGGTGAGGAAAGTGTACAGTGTTAGAAGGGGTTATACAGCTTTGGTAGAAGTTGACGAGGGGACAGCGCAGAGAATTCTAGACAAAGGGAAAATAAAGATTGAGTGGGTAATTAGCCGAGTGTTTCGACATGCAAATGTGTACAGATGTTATAAGTGTTACGGGTATAATCATAAAGCAGATGTATGCACTAACAAACCAGTGTGCAATAAATGCGAAGAAGATAATCATGAAAATTGCAATAGATCTATTAAATGCAAAAACGGTATTAGTGCAAATGAAAAATTAAACCTAAAGTTAGGCACAAATCATTCAGTGTTTAGTTTTAAGTGTGAAATGTTTCAAAAACAACTCGAGAGGCTAAATAACCGGCACGTATGGGAACGAAGCAATGGATTAAGTAAAGAATAGCAGATACAGCATAACAATTGTTCTATTTATATGTTTAATGCACGCAGCGTAATTTGCAACAAAGATGAAATACATAATTTCATAAGCAATTACAGCCCTGATGTATTAGGATTAACTGAAACGCGAATAACGCGAAGACTTTGAAATAGAAATAACAGGATATAAAATAGTGCTATACAATTCGGTAACTAGGTATACGAGAGGAGTCTTGTTTTATGTTAAAGATGACATAAACTTTGTAATACGGAATAAGCATATTTTACCATTAAAAACATGGGTGTTAAGTATTGAAATATCAGGTAGTAATTTTAAATATATATTAGGGTGTCTATATCGCTCACCTAGTAGTTCACACCCTAACTTTTTAGTTTTTTTTTTGAAGACTATTTAGGTAGGTTGTTGGAAGAATATAAAAGTGATATTATAATAATGGGAGACTTTAATTTTAATTGGAGTAAGGATGAGTTTTATTGTAGAAAACTTAAAAAAATAGTTAATGGTAATGGATGTAAACAAGTAGTAAAGGAATACACAAGAGTTACAAACACAAGTAGCACGATAGTGGATTTAGTAATAAGTAGCAACAAAAACCTTGAAAGTACAGGGTGGCCCATTTTCGATGTTTTTAAATGGGAAGTACTCTTAATATCGGAGAGAGGCAAAAACTGATGTCGGAGTCCAGGGCTCTTTTTTGATGCAGGTTCAGTTTCCGAAAACAAAATTTCGCTAGCTTTTGTTATTTTTTAGTTATAGCCCAAAATTCAAAATTTGGCCATATCGAAAACTTCAAATAACTCTCTTGGTTTTGAAGATATCCAAAAACGGTAAAAACATTCTACAGGCACTTTTTCAAGTAGAATACGATAGTCAATTCATATATCTTCTAATTTTCATGTTTTAAGAATTATGACATAAAGTTGGTATTTTTTAAATATAAGTCGTAGTTGGCCATGATACCATTAAATTGCATATTTTCTCTGCTTTCCGAAAATATATAGTTTATAAGGGTTAAATGCAGTAACAATACCTTTTTTGAACAAAATCAGATTATATTATGATGTTGTTAGCAATTAGTAGGCCATGGTTCATGATAGCAAAACAAAAAGTAGTAGAGTGGTTGCATGTGACGTCACTAGGTCATCAGCTGAACTCTTGTAGGGTAAACAAAGGGTAGATTTGTATGCATCGGTATACTAATTTTACCAAAAAGGAAATATTACATATTACAATATCAAACCGAATAAAGATGTGTTTAACCAGATGAGGGATGGTTTAACCCACATAATTTTGAAATTTTCAGTTACTTAAAATTTTCCCCACGGTCAGTTGATACGAACGTAATTGAAAATTTTATCGTGAATTAAAAAGAGTATTAGGGAACGTGATATTTCCCAGAGTAAGCAGTTAGAGAAAAGCTCTGGAAATCAAGAAACTAAAAATTTTGCCAGGTTATACGTAGAAACTTGTAAAATCTCCATATATATGTCAAGATAATTAAAAGCTGTTAAAGATAACGCTAGATTTTCTACGAACTATTAGAGTAATTATTTAGTTTTGTTAACTTACAAAACTGTCGTTCATTTTCAATCGGGCGCGTTATTGTGTGCCTGGTGACATCACATGCACCCGCTCTATTAGCCTTTGTTTATTGCTATCATGAACCATTGCCCACTAATTGCTAACAACATCAAATAATCCGATTTTGTTCAAAAAAGGCATTGTAGCTACATTTAAACCCTATAAACTATATATTTTCGGAAAGCAGAAAAAATATGCAATTTAATGGTATCATGGCCAACTACGACTTATATTTAAAAAATGCCAACTTTATGTCATAACTCTTAAAACATGAAAATTAGAAGATATCTGGATTGACTATCGTATTCTACTTGAAAAAGTGCCTGTAGAATGTTTTTACCGTTTTTGGATATCTTCAAAACCAAGACAGTTATTTGAAGATTCGATATGGCCAAATTATGAATTTTGGGCTATAACTAAAAAATAACAAAAGATAGCGGAATTTTGTTTTCGGGACTTGAACTTGCATCAAAAAAGGGCCCTGGACTCCGACATCAGTTTTTGCCTATCCCCGATATTAAGGGTACTTCCCATTTAAAAACATCGAAAATGGGCCACCCTGTACAGTACTTACAGATGTGATTATTAGTGATCACAGAATTGTGAGGACGGAAGTAAGAGGAAAAGAAATTTACAATTGTAGCAGGCTATGTAGGGTAAAAAGATATGACGAACAAGAATTCAAAAGGAAAGTTAGTAGAGTTAATAGTACTTTTAACTTTAGGGAAAAAAACATCTGTATAAAGTACAATGAATTTTATAGTAACATAATAAAAATAATAAATGAAATGATGACAGGGCGTGAAATAACAGTGCGTTGTGGAACACTGGTCGAATGGTTTAATAAAGATATTTTAGGTGCAATAAAACAAAGAGATCTGTCGTATAAAAGGTTCCTATTATCCAAAGATATAAGTGATTGGGAGCAATACAAACAAGAAAGGAATAAGGTTGTGAAATTGAGTAGGGTAGCCAAAAATGAAATTTATGAACAATCCATAGACAATTGTAAATATGACTCGAAAAGAATGTGGAAAACGTTAAAGAAATTTGTAGCAGGCTCAAAATCAGAGCAGTACAACGAAATTGTATTTGAGGATAAAGTAAGTACATCTAAACAAGAAATAGCAGAAGAATTCAATAGGTATTATATTAACAGTATAAGTAGTATAGTTAATTCGATTGAACCAGCACAAAGATCTAGTCAGTTGGCTACATCTGTCGTTAAATTAAGGAACTTCCGACTTTTAGAAATTGCTGAACTTAAAGAGATTGTGTATAAAATGCCAAATAAAATCAGTCCAGCTGACCTAAATATGAAAATATTGAAAGATAACTTTGATGAACTGCAAAAAATGCTGATCAATATAGTAAACAGTTCACTAGAAACGGGTATTGTTCCAAAACAATTAAAGGTATCAACAATCATACCCACAAGAAAAGTAAAAAACACAACAAAAGCAGAAGAATTTCGTCCCATAAATATGTTACGTGCAATAGAAAAAATATTAGAAAATGTGGTTTATCTACAGATAATAGATTATATAAGAACAAATGATATTCTGACAGAATATCAGTCAGAATTCAGAAAAGCCTATAGTTGTGAAACTGCATTTAATTACCTGTTACATGAATGGAAAGTTGCGATAGAGGAGAACAATTCAGTAGCTGTGGTATTTTTAGACCTTAAAAGAGCCTTTGAAACTATAGATAAGGAAGTCTTAATAGAAAAAGTGAAGAGTTATGAAGTGGGTGGTGTGGTTTTGCAATGGCTAGAAAGTTATCTAAAAGAAAGGAAGCAAATAGTAAAATGCAATGAAGTGATATCAGGAGAATAAATGGTTGAGCTGGGAGTGCCACAGGGTAGTGTCCTGGGACCATTGTTATTTATAATATACAGGGTGTTCATTTTAAAAGTGAACGCCTATCAGCTTCTGAATAGGCAACACGCATTGCACTCCAAAGACCACTTCTCTGTTTGATGAATTTCAAAAGTATTATGCAACACAGTAGCCTTTGAACTTTTTTAATTACATAATATAAAAGTCAAGTGAAAATTAGATAATAATAAGAATCTTAAACAACATAACCGTAATCAAGTACTAAAGGAACTGTTCAAATTGTTGGCCATTATTTTCAATACATAATCTAAGTCTTCGTTCAAAATTACTTCTAACGGCAATTAAATTGTTCTCCAACTTTCTAAGTGTATTACTACAAGGTCTTCGCCTATTTGGATATCGTTGTTGGTACAATATCGCCGCAGCATCGTAATTCTTATGACATTCGCCTAAAAGAAGTAACATGTCTGTTCGTTCTGAATCGTTGAACATTTTGACTTTTTAGCAATTTGCGATTTTGACACTGACATAAAATAGGTTTAAGACTACTATGTTGTTAACGTTTTTCAAAATTTATTATACTACAGAGTTATCTCTGGAATGCAATGTGTGTTGCCTATTCAGAAGCTGGTAGGCGTTCACTTTTAAAATGAACACCCTGTATATTGAGATGATATCGTTTTGATAGAATTTTAATAAAGTGGGTTGTGGACACCTTTTAAAATCATGGAAATTTATTGTTAATAAAATGTAAATAGTTATAAGTTAGAGATTTAATATTATAAATAATTAGGGTAGAATATCTAGTGAGTTAATTTTGTAAATATGTCATAAAATAATCTGTAGAGTGTTAATTTTAAGAAAAATAATATAACCAGGGGAACAAAAATATAAATAAAATAGTTGAACATTATAATTGGTACACGAAAGTTTGGTTTTGAAATTATAAAACCAAAACTTAATCAATTCCTATTAAAAATAATTTCAAAGCAAGTTATAATTATAATTATTTTGAACCTGTATCAAATTTGTTATTGCTGTATAAAAGATACAATTTGGAATTATATAATAAAATTTTATGAAATTGGAATTTTATTTTGAAGAAAACAGTTGTAAATTTGGATAAAGGTGGGATATTGAATTGATAAAGAGGAAAAGTGTGTATTTGGTTACAAGATAAGGCAGGTTTTGGATAATTTGGAGTCGAGGCAGGAGGTCAGGAGGTGTATGGTTAGAAGAAATTTGACTTGATAATTTGGAGTTGAAGTAGGAAGTGTGTTCGTTCGGGTTGTTATAAAAAGGTATTTTTGTAAATTTATTAATTTTAGAAAGTGTTTAGTTAATTATTAGAATTTGTTGTTGTTGTTATTGTGTGTAAAGATTTTCATGATTTTGAAGGGTGTTTGAAATTTAACTTGATTATTTTTTATAAAATTTGAGATTCATCAAAGCAATCCCTCTTTAACGAACTTGAGATAAGAGTATTCTAAATTTTAATTTTAATTAGGTATAAACATTTTTGAGCAAGTCGGAAAATTTTAAAATTGTATGCGATTCTTTAAAAGTCGGAAGAGCATCTCAATATAAATGATATTGCGAATGTATTAACTAAATGCAAATTTCGCATGTTTGCAGATGATACAATTCTGTATATACAAAAAACAAATAGTAGAGATACGGTGGAAAGACTAAATATAGAACTATGTGAGGTTGTGCAATGGTTAAGTGGGAATAAATTGAAATTAAATACAGGTCAAACAAAGGCTACGATTATCACACCAGTAACAGAAAACAGTAAGCAGGTGCAAAGAGAATTGAAAATAAAGCTAGATGATCAAGATATTGAGATAGTGAGCAAAATTAAATATCTAGGCTTTATAGTAGACAAGCAATTAAAATTTACTGACCACATGGATCATACATGTAAAAAAATATCGACGAAAATAGGAGTTTTGAACAGGTGCAGTGGCTTCCTGTCATTACAAACCAGACTTACAATACGTATACAATACAATAGTGCTACCTCACTTTCTTCATTCTGCAACGACAATAATTTATATTGCGCAAAAAAAGGATGTTCGGAGATTACAATTACTGCCAAACAGGACAATGCGCGTAATTCTCAAATGTAAACTCGATGCTAAAAACATTGCAATGGCTGAATGTTCAGCAATTTGCACATTTCCAAGTACTGGTATTTCTGCACAAAATTAAATTAGGTCTGTGTCCTGGTTATTTGAAACACAGAATAGTGACATTTGAACAAATGCACAGTTATGGAACAAGACATAAAAACAACTGTATTCTACGACATACGAATAAGATGACAACACATAACTCTGTATTATTTAAAGGTCTTATTCGGTACAATAAATTAGAGCACTCGGTAAGGCAGGTTGCATCAATAGCTAGTTTTAAGATTAATGTTAGGAATATATTAGCATTAGAGTAGATATAATTATATAATTATTTTCAAGAAAATGTAAATGTATAGCTTGTTAGCTAAATAAACGTTATTATTATACAGGGTGTAACACAACTTATCCGAAAAAATTTAACCATGCATGCACCCTTAAATAAGAAGTCGATTTGTTAAAAAAAAATTAACAAAAGTCCAACACAAAATGAGATAAAAATTGTTAAAGTTACAAATTAATTAAAATGATAAAAATGGTAATTTATCGAACACTGCATAAAACAACTGCCATAAACAAAATAAGTACAATGTAGTAATCTGTCAGCTTGTGTGCGAATTGTTAGTAGTAAAGTGATAGTCGATAGTCGTTTTTTCAATAAAAATGGCACATGTGTACAGTAACGAGTGATGGACATTGTATTAGCGTAAAATCTTTATCTCGTTTTGTGTTGGACTTTTATTAAACTTTTTTAAAAGTGCATGTATGGTTAAAATTTTTCGGATAAGTTGTTTTAGACCCTGTATATTAAAAATATAAATTGGCACTGTAAAATGGTATACCATTCTTGTTAACATATTCTTTGGATATGTTTTTGTGTTAATTTTGAAAATACTTTCATATGCCTGCAACACAAGAATATTGGTTAAAAATTGCTCAAAGTTATAAAGAAAATGCAAATTTCCCACGCTGCAATGGGGTAATAGATGGTAAACACGGTTTTTTGTGTTAACTTTAAAATACTTTTATATGCCTGCGATACAAGAATATTGGTTAAAAATTGCTCAAAGCTATGAAGAAATAGTTATTTTCGTATCAAGTGTCGAAAGTAGCAAATATCAAGCGGGTGTTTATAATTAATAGATATACGAGTGCGGAGCGTAGCGGAGCACGAGTAGAAATATTTATAAACACGAGCGGAGATATTTGCCTTTCGAACGAGTTACGAACACTATTTTTCCCACGACCAAAAATGTACATGTCAAAAAGTAACACTGACAGTTCAGGTAAAACGACCGTCATTTTTTGTTTTGAAGCGGCCGCAGCTTCCTATTATTGCGCAAACTGTGCGATATATCCCTATACGTGTTCATATTGCACGGGTTGTTCATTTGTTTTGCGAAAGTCAATCGCACGGGCGATATTGTCAACTTTCGCGCCTAGTTTGTTGTGCGTTAGGAGCGACTTTCTTATATGGTCGTGGGAAAATGCAAATTTCCCACACTGCAATGGGGTAATAGATGGTAAACACATACATTTTTTTTAATTATAAATCTACGTTCAGTATTGTGCTGTTAGCACTTGTCTATCGGATTATAATCATTTCCATACAGATGTCTTCTGTCATAAGAACTTCAGTGAAAGAAAGGCACTAGGATGGGACTTAATAACTGGAAAAATTCTTAAGGAGTTACTAGAAAATATTGTCCGAGCTTTACATACACTCATTAAGGCGGTATTAAGACTGGAATACTTCCTCACACACTGGAAAGTAACTTAAATCATACTATTAGTGAAACCTGGTAACAATCCTGAAGATGTGACATCTTATCGGCCGATTATCCTACTGCTAACTATATCGGAGGTGTTTGAGAAGCTCATACTCAAAAGAATGAAACGAATACTTGAACAAAGACATCTAATCCCAGGTTATCAGTTTGGCTTTAAAGAGCAACAAGGAACTGTAGAACAAGTACATCGAGTGGTTCGTCAAACTAATTCGAATTTAGAAGAAAGAAGATTTTGCTATATTCCTTGATGTGTCTCAAGCCTTTACCAGTTTGGCACCTTCTTCTTGAAGTTGCTTGCCCTTTTCCACCACAGCAGTACTTGCACTTCTACTCCAGAGATGACCTACTAGACCGAAGTAGCTCGGTGGTTTGCCATTGCCTTCCAATGGAAGCGGCCGGATGTTTTCGGTTCATGTGTGACCCTGGGAATCGAACCCGAGCCAGTCTTAATCTCAGTGGTCAGACACACGCTGAACCAACTGAATCAAGACCGCGTTTGGCATCTAGGGCTGTTATGTAAATTAAAACAATATACCCCATAACATATATCATCTTTCAGAGTCCTATTTAAGCGTAGTTTTATGTTAAACACGAAGACGAACAGACATATCTTAAACCTACTAAATCGGGTGTACCTCAAGGGAGTGCCTTAAAACACATCATGTACTTTCTCTATACTGCTGATCTGCCAACATCTGCAGGTACACACATAATTACACTTGCAAATGATACTACCATAAGGGCTTCACACAAAAACCCAAAAATAGCGTCTGACATTATACAGAACGATATTAACAAAATCAAGAAATGGCTTGGGACCTGAAGAATAAAGATCAACGAATAAAAGTCAATCCATGTAACTTTTACAGTAAAAAAACCTATCTGTTCGCCAATAATTATTGTCAATGACCAACAAATACCTCAATCCTCACAGGTTAAATATTTAACGATGAACCTGGATAGGAGATTAACTTGGAGACCTCGCAGGTAAACTAAGAAAAAGCAGTTAAATATTAAACTTAAACAGATATATTGGTTAATAGGAAGAAAATAGCAGCTAACATTACAAAATAAAGTCATTTTGTACAAATCCATCCCCAAACTTCCTTGGAACTATAATGTACAACTGAAAGGTACCGCACCTACCTCTAATATTGAAATTTTAGAAAGACTTTCAAAAATATCCCATTCAATGAGTCTATGATTAATGGTTACGAAGTTACATAAGTGTAATTATTCATATCGATGTGCGACAGCTAGCTTTTTAATAGTATAATATAAAGAGTGCCTAGAATACAACTGCAGTTGTTGATTGCCAAAACAATGACTAAATAAAACAAAGACTTTTGTCATAGTTTTTACGTTGAGTGTGACAGCAAAATTTAGAAAATGGATTTTTTTTCATTTTGACAAAAAAAGTGGACTTTTTTTATTAAAAAATCGTAAAGAAAGCAACACTTTTTTTAACTATTTAATTTTACATTTTGCATTAAGTAAGTGTGCTTTAAATAAAATATTGTAAATTGTCAGTTTGACAACTGTAAATTCTCATAGCTATTTGTATTACTAGGGAGGAAAGTGTAAGATTGCCTCCCGCAGATGGTTTTTATGCACGAGCGAGCGATAGCGAGCGAGGGCAGAAATATAATCTAAGGGAGGCGATAACACTTTCCTCCAGAGTAATACATATGATTTTTTGGCCACCTTCACTAAACGAACCTGACATTCTTAATGTTGACAACTAAAAATATGACATTTTACTACAAAACTCGGTTTCATTAAAAAAATTCACAGATTTCGCAATCCTTGCAACCATCGGATACATTGGAAATGGTAATGCTATATATAATTTATAAAACATATAAACTGACCTCACTTACGACTTCGAAATTGTGAAAATATCAAACCTCTGAGAGTACATTTTTTTCCAATTCTTACACATGAAGTGGCATTTTAATGTGTCAAATCTAATTATCAAAGCAACATTTTAACGTGAAGGGTAGATAAAGTGTTGCTATAAACATTTTATCCACACTTTCCTTGACGACGTGAATTGTAGAATGAAAATCATGGTGCCTTTAAATTTAGGTTGCTAGGTATTGTTTAATAAAGACATTTTATCCACTAAAGGAAAGCTCAATCGGTTGCGCCCCGTGGGCTAAACTTTTCCTTTCTTGGATAAAATATCTCTTTATTCACTTGTACCATAAATAGCTGTTAAACCAAATAAACAAAAGAAAATACATATTTCATCAGTTTGAATCTGTTTGCAATACGACTATGAGTTTCCTGTAAAATATTCTTACACTCTAATGTCTTAAATACTTTTTTGTTTCGACGGTCAAATTTACGTGAAGGGTGGACAAAGTGTTGCTACAAACATTTTATCCACACTTTCCTTGACGACGTGAATTTTAGAATGAAAATCATGGTGCCTTTAAATGTAGGTTGCTAGGTATTGTTTAATAAAGAGATTTCAAATGTAGCAGACCTTGTCTATTTTTCTTATGCACTTGAATAAGTCAAATGTTTACTATTATGAGATCGTCAAGTTGGAGTCCGTGCTCGATTGCCCGAACGAGGACATTCAATATTTACCATTGAAACTGGTCTTATGTTCATATTTGGCTGTACGTATTTTACTTTAAGTTTCTACACAAAGAAATATTACAGTACAAAGCCCGTACGGTATCTGCCTATTTTAATTACTCGTGAATTCATCACCAACGCCGCTGCTTATGTAGACGCAACAAAACGTGCTTTTCTTAGAAACTCAATTGTTACATATTTGGTTATTAAAAGCACATTAAATTGTTACATAAATGCTTACATTTGTCTCAAAAGCCAACACCTATCTACTATTTGAAAAACTAGACAAAAGAACGCGCTACTGAAATTACTATTTTCTTAAATACTGTTTTACTTCTACGGCCCGAGTTAATGCGGTCACGGTCGCGTTCGAATGTACCCAACCGTGAGCCCCCCTTCACCGCTAGCGCCTATGATACCGACACATTTGCTGTCGCAACAAACTCCTAAAATCCCTGTAATTCTGTCCAATACACGAGCCCATAAACATTTCCAATGTTAAAAACTCGTAGATAGCTTGAGTATATGTTTCCATAGTGACTGTACCATTAATATTAATCGTAAAACATGTTTACTCATTTTGCCACCCGTTTCTAATGGCAACGGGAGGCAAAGTACTTTGCCTCCCGGTACTAACTGCCGGGTGACAAACGTCTACTTTCAATGTCAAAAATTCATTTGACAAGGTATGGAAAATGTCACTTTTGAACAGAGGTGGCTAAAAAATCCTTTTTATCCTGTTTTGAGGAATTTAAGATGTCAAAATGCAAAAAAATATTGTGTACAACTCGTATGAAAGTATTGCTTTCATTACTAGTTGTACAAATAACTATTTCAATATGATTCATATTCATCGTTCTTACGGGTTGTCTTCTAAGCAATTCCTTTTACTTAATCACTTACTGCCTCCTGAGTTAATCGTTCTAGATCTTATAATCCAATTTTTTTTTTAATAATAACCTAGTTCTTGTTTAAATAACTTTCTCTTAATTATTTAATCTAGCTTTAATATTTGTAGCTTCTAAGTCCGTTTTACAAGTCTGTATAAATTTAGAATTTACTTAATATTCAGTAGGTACATAATAATTATGATTCCTCAATCTCCCTTTGATACATTTTTTTGCTCAATTCTTTTATCTGTTATAAAAAAATAAATTTCTAATATAAAATAGTTAGTATTACTAATTTTTGAGATAGCAGTTTCCTGAAAGCTTAGAAAACCGGCTATTTAATGATGTAATCATATCTAAGGTGTTCCATTTAAAAATTTCAAGAAAAGTCGAAGTTTACGTTTTCCAACCGCCCTGAATAACAAAAAAAACCTTAATGTTTCACCTTGGTAAGTTAGTTACGGTATGATATTCTTGCAAAGTGAAGTTATTTTTATGACAAACAAGTGAATGATTACTAAACTATTAATAATCCACCCAGGCCCGTTCCTAGCGGGTATGCAGCGAATGCACCGCACGCAGGCGCAAAAGTTTGGGGCGCCATTTCGGTACTCATTTTAATTTTAGTAAACGCGGAATGCTTACTTAATTTTATTATTATCTGTATAATAAAAACTCTCAATCAAAACTAAAATAACTGGATTCATTTATCCTTTTAAAATAGCGCCGTTTTGTCTTGTCCGAAGATTGTCAAAAGCAGCAACCGCGCTCCTTTTAACTCGGCAGCGTGCTGCATTGCTTGCGAAGTCACCGCCTTTGCGCGTCGGCTCTTTTAAGATATGTTAGACACCTGCATTTATATGCCTTTATGAAAACCCGCGAAATAAACCGAATTTGCTAAAGCCAGAAAAATCTATTAGATTTAAATGTTCGGTATTGTTATACTTACATACGAGGATGTATTGATATCTAGTTAGCCTAGACCGCTTCCATGGATAAACAAAATATTGCGATACCATAGCAACGAACAGTAACTTATTAGAAGTGTCAGTGTAAAGTTTCACGTCAAAAAGTCAAACCAGTTTTGCGCAATAAAATTTCAAAAAAAGGATGTCGACCGAAAATGTGAAAATCGAAAAATTGGAGTATCGAGCCATCATCAAATACCTGTATTTGAAGGGGTTAAGAGGTAAGCATATGTACGAAGATATGCTTAATACCCTTGGCGATCAATGTCCTTCGTATGCGACCGTAAAAAATTGGATTGCAAGCTTCAAAAGAGGTAAATTTTCCATTGAAGATGGAAAAGTTCTTGCTTCAGTTTTTTGGGATTGCCATGAAGTAATCATGATTGATTATCTGGATAAGGGTAGAACAATAACTGGGGATTACTATTCGACGTTACTGACCACTCTACGAGAAAAAATTAAGGAGAACAGACGGGGAAAGTTGTCCAAAAGTGTTTTGTTTTTGCAGGACAATGCCTCTGCACACAAATCGCATGTTGCCATGCAAACAATTCGTGATTTGGGGTTCAAATTACTGGAACACCCCCCTTATTCACCAGATCTGGCTCCATCCGACTATTATCTCTTTCCTCAACTGAAAAAAAGTTTAAAAGGTCGTAAATTTTCTTCCAACGAAGAGGTTATAGAGGCTGTGGAGGCTTGGTTTGCAGAGCAAGATAAAACTTTTTTTTTGAAAGGTCTAGAGGCGTTGCAGGTTCGGTGTAATAAATGTATTAAATTAAGAGGAGAATATGTCGAATAATAAAATATTTTGACTTTCAAATTTTGTTTGCTTCTATAGTAGGCTAAGAATTTTTCAATACGTCCTCGTATAACTAGATAACTACATTAGTAATCATTTGTAAAATTATTTTTATTTTTAAATTTGGTGTTTAGTAAAACAAGTCTTGCAAGTAAGTAAGTATGTATTATTGGTAATAATATGTACAGGGTGTCCCAGTTGTAATCTGCCAAACTTTGTGGGCGTATAGTACACATTGCTCTGATCAAAAAAGTTCATATGTTGAAAATAATTTTATCCCAATATTTCTAAATCCGCTTTAGTTATTTTAGTTAAATTAATATTTGAAAATACATATAAGGGGCGGGAAAAAATATCTTGCAGGCAGGCGCTTGACTTCCCAGGAACGGGCCTGAATCCACCCCATAATGTTACAATCAACATTAGTAGTAGTAGTAGATCTTTATTCACCATAAGGTGTTTGATTTACAGATATTTTACAGTCTTATAAATACAAGTGTTAAACTAATTGACTTAATACGTAAACTACAGTATAATTACATACTTATTTTTAATATACGGCATGCAAAGTTTCCTAAAATTATTAATATTAGTTACTTGTTTTGTCTCATGTGGGAGATCATTATAAATTTTAAAACCTTTATAGAAAAAACTATTCTGTGTGAAACTTTTGGAGATTAACGGTAGTCTAAAATTATTTACCGTTCTGGTTTCGTATTCGTGTATGTCTCTATTATAAATTACATATTTACATAGATAATTTGGTAATTTGTTATTAATTAACTTATGTATAAAAACTAACACCTGAAGATAAATACGTTGCTTAATGTTTAACCACTGAAGTATTTCTAGCATATCAGCAATTCTGGTACGTTTGTGACATCGTAAAATTATTCGCATTGCTTTATTTTGCAACTTTTGCATTCGCTGCATTTCTCCTTCAGTGGCCAAAAACAAAATAGTAGGACAATACTCGAAATGTGGTGCAATAATTGACATATACACTGTTAATCTAGACCGCATACTTAATTTATTACTAATTCTTCCGAAAAAAACTATTTTCTTTGCCGTTTTCTTAACTACACAATCTATATGTTTATTAAATTTTAGTTTATCATCTAATATTACACCTAAGTATTTTATTTCAGGCACATATTCAATGGCAATTTCATCGATCACAACACTCTCTATTGCTTGATTAGATCTATTGTTTATAATCATTGCTTTCGTTTTATTGGTGTTTAATTTTAGTTTATTTAGTTTTAACCAGACCGATATAGTTTTTAAGTCTTCATTTATTTTAGAAACGGCTACATTCAAGTTATGATCACTCACTGTAATTAAGGTATCGTCTGCAAAAAGGCTTAATTTGCAATTCTTCAGGGCACTATTAATGTCGTTTATATACAAAATAAAAAGAAATGGTCCTAAAATTGATTCTTGGGGTATTCCAAGAGTATTCTCCTTCGTTTTTGATTTTGCTCCATTATAGATGGTAATTTGTTGCCGTTGATGCAAGTAATCCTTAAACCATATTTTTGCAGAACCCGTAATTCCGTACTTTTCCAATTTCGCTACGAGAATTTCTTTATCTATGGTTTCAAATGCTCGTTTTAAATCTAAAAACACAGCAATAATTTTGTTCCCTTTTTCCATTTCTTGTTTCCAGTTTGATACAACCATATTTAAAGCTGTCTCGCAAGAATGATTTTTTCTAAAGCCAGATTGAGCTTGTAGTAATGGATTTTCTTTTTCTATATAATTTTGTAATTGGTCTATATGTTCGATGATTTTTTCGAGTGTGGGTAACATGTTGATAGGTCTAAATTCACAGCATTTCTTAGTACCAGAGACTTTTTGAATCGGCGTTACTGTTGAAATTTTCCATATCTTTGGGAAGATTCCTGTTCTGAAAGATTGGTTTATTATTTGTAATAGCACGTCTCCTACTACTGGCATCGCATCTTTAACAACATTTAATGTTATATTATCGTTACTAGACTTATTTTTCATTTTCGAGATAGCTTTTCGAAGGACCGACATATCAATTTCTTGGAAAGAAAATACATTTACACGGTTTCCACTGAATACGCCTAAATCCAATTTTGAATTAACATTATCTATGCTATCGTGTATTTCAATTATGCTGTCTACAAAGTAATTGTTAAATGCCTCAGCTATGTCTACAGGTTCCGTGAAAACCTCATTTTCAAATTTAATATGGTCAGGATACATTTGTCCTTCATTTTTAATTAGACCTTTGAGTTTTGTCCACATTTTCTTAGGATCGCTCCTGCATTGTTCAATTTCATTTTCTACATATTGATTTTTTCGTAATTTTATAATTTTATTATATTGATTTTTAAATGCCCTGTAGTTCTCCCAATCTCCCTGTTTTTCCGTAAATTTAGGTTTCTTGTATAATAAATCGCGCTCGTTTTTAAGGCTGCTTATTTCATTTGTAAACCACGGATTGTTTAAATTAATTTTCACACTTTCATTCTTAATAAATTTGTTTACAGAGCTTTGAAGTCGATTTACAAAAACTGATGACTTTTCATTTACTTCTAATATTTCCATTTCATTCCAGTTATATTGAGAAAGGTTAGTAATCAGCTATCCTTTGTCATAAGCACTTATATCGCGAATAAGTTTGTGCTGATACTGATTGTTTGCTAACAATTACGTTACTTTGAAATTAATTTGTAATATTTCATGATCGGTAATTCGAAAGTCAGCAATATCTACTTCGGCATTTGAATTTGTTATAACGAGGTCAATCAACGTTTTTGATGATGCAGTAATTCTAGTAAAACTATTCACAATTTGTTTCATACCTAAAGCATTTATAACATTTTTGAGTTTTTTGGAATACGTGTACTCTTTTTGCAAATCTACAGCGTGTCCCAGGATAGATGTTACAATAGGTGTGATGGACTAAAAATTTTTGATTTTTATTTTAAGATTGTGGAATTAAGCCCTGCTTAGTTTGAAGAGAATTTTAAGAATATTTTCAGTTTTTAAAAAACAAGTCGGCCTTGACATTGAAGCGAAAACTATTTTCTTTTCAGGTAAAGTGCACTTTTTGTTTATAATAGGGCAAAAGTTTACTAAGAAAAGTTGTTCAGAATGAGAAATTATGGCCCTATACAAAATTTCAGGAAGATCTACGTACTTTGATTAAACCGTCATTTTTTGGATTAAACAAAATAAATTGTATTTATTCAAAATTTTCTTTGTAGAACATTGAACGAAACAAATAGCATTTACAAGAAATTTAACTTGCGAAACATAATAATAACACTGATCTACAATAAATTATTTATTCCACATAACTGCCAGGAGACCATGAAAAGACCATCGTTGACTAATCTTCCTGAAATTTTGTATAGAGCCATAATTTCGTATTATGAACAACTTTTCTAAGTAAAATTTTGCCGCATCATGAACAAAAAGGGTACTTTACCTGAAAAGAAAATAGTTTTCGCTTCAATGTCAAGGCCGACTTGTTTTTCAAAAACTGAAAATATTCTTAAAATTCTCTTCAAACCAAGCAGAGCTTAATTCCACAATCTTAAAATAAAATTCAAACATTTTTAGTCCATCACACCTATTGTAACATCTATCCTGGGATCCTGGGACACACTGTATATTGAAGTCACCTGTAATAACACACATTTCGTGTTCCGGTATTGAATTCTCACACCAAGATTCGAAAAAATTTATAAAATCATTATCACTAGTATTGGGTGAATGATAAAGAACGACATAATATATGCCTGGTGGTAAACCCCCTGTAATTTTGATAGCCAAAATCCAGGTGTTTTTTTCGTACACCATGTTTGAAATTTCCGAAAACTTAATTTCGTTTTTTATAATAATTGAAACACCCCCTGTCTGCCTACTATGTGAATCACAACGAAGTGTGGTGTAGTTTTTTAAAGTTGTTTCGCACAAATTTATCTCACTGGTTACACACGTTTCACTTAACAAAATTAAGGGTGGATTATACTCTTCAATTAACATTTCCAGTTGTTCAATATGTGCCAACATACTCTGCGTATTAAAATAAAATAGTTGGTGTTGTCCTACTTCTTTATTCTTGGTGTTTAATCTAAAAAATCAATTTTGCTAGTTTCCATTTCTAATTTCCTCTTATAGACCGGGCAGGAGGTGTACCAAGCTCCAAGCTCCGTGATGAATATCAATTTTTAATTTTAACTTTTCTACTGCATATTTACAATTAACACACTGAACTTCGGACTCATCTGCTTTACATTCCTTTGAACTATGTGAACCAGCACATCTTGGGCAGGTTATTTCCCTTCTGCATTCCCGTGCTTTGTGATTGTAACCGTTGCAGTTATAACATCTAGTGACTTTCGCAGCATCATATACTCTGCATCTGTCCCACCCAATATTGACTTTTTCTTCCTGCAACATATTTCTGTATGATTCGGCATCTATTTCTGCATACGCAAAGTGTTTATGGAATCTTAAGTTTTTCATTTCAGCGACATACACAACTTTAATTTTAGCCTTTTCCAGGAATTGATTTTGTATCTTGAGTTTACTTTCAATCAATTCGGATTCATATTTTTCAGACATTCCTACTATTTTTACACGGCATTCTCTGTTTTGGAATATTAATATCATATTTATCCCCTAACTTGTTTTCGGCTTCCTCATGTAGTTTTGCTACCGCATTCTTATTTTTACATTCGATAATTATTCCACCTCTACTTGCAGTTTTAACCCCCGATATTTCGATAGTAGTGGGATCAATGGTTTTCTTAATTTCCTCTATAGTTTCTAAACTTTTTTGATTTCCATTCTTTGGTTTGATTACAACAACCGGTTCGTGTTTCTTCATCTTTGTTGAAGGGCGAATCCAAATATCTCAAATATATCGGACGTTTCATTAAAAAAATTTAACTTTACGCTGTCACGTCAAACAAAAACAAAGGATTAAAGATACAGGAACAAAATTTTTACGGATAATTTTTTTTTTATTACACTGCATATTTACAATCCGAAGGTAAATATTAATTCTAAACTGGTTGTTGCACTATATCTTGTGGCCATGTCCGCTTCTATCGACGTGTGACAGCAGGCGGATTAGCGAGGTTCTCAACAAGGTTGTTTCGGTGTCCTGCGAACCTGTCGGTATAAGCTGTAGTAAATCTTGCAATTTCGGTGGCTACGTACGGGACATTTTGATCGTTGTGGAGCGTGTCGTTACTGATGTACCAAGGCGCATTAGTCATTATTCGGAGGGTCTTTGACTGAAAGCGTTGGATGAACCAGGCGATTAGCATGCCCACAAGTCAGCTTCAATAATGACCCAATACCAATTAAGACCGAAATTAAATATCTTGGGTTACACCTCGACGAGAAACTTACCTGGAGAGCCCACATCCGAGCTAAAAGAAAACAACTGGATCTGAAAACCAAACAAATGTACTGGCTCATTGGACGACAATCTCAACTCTCTCTACCAAGTAAACTCCTTCTCTACAAAATCGTCCTGAAGCACATATGGAGCTATGGGATCCACTTGTGGGGCTGCACAAAGGCCTCGTACGGATAAATAAGAGTCTAATACATCAAGTAACAATAAAACTTGATTAGCAACCACAAAATAATTTTAAAAAAAGCAACCGAAAAAAATGGTATACGGATTTTTTATTCTTTTTATCGTTACAAACCCACCCCTAAAGTTTGGCAGAAGCATTACCTAACACCCTGTATAATAACACTGAATAAACTTCTGCGTAATATACGTTTAAAAGCGTGTCGATGCCGAGAATATCCTTTAAAGCAGATATCAACTATAAGCTTTTATTTCATTTTGAGCAGATTATCGATACGACAGATCCATCTGAAACAGTAATCTAGCGTTACACCTAAAAATACAGTTACATTTTTAGTGGTGCCGGTGTGATTATTAAAAGAAAGAAAATTATTTTTAGCCCTACGACCATGTGAAATTTATTAAATACGGGGTTTTCGCAATTCAAAATTAACTTATTTTTATAACAGTAATTTTGAAAATCATACGCCTCTTTTGGAGAATCATTAATTCTTGAATCATCCGCATACATGCCCAGGCCAGTCTGTGGTAGGTTATCTGGTAAATCATTAATATACAAATTTGGTCTAAACCCATGATGACAATCATGTATTAGCTTGTATTTACTCAAATATATTACAATCTGTTTGTGAATCAATTTTTTTCTAATTTTGCATGCATCACTGAGAAGAGCCGATAATTTTCTACGCATCACTCTATTTGTTTGTTTAAGGATGTCAGGAAACTGGTGAAGTTCTACCAACTGATTACTAACATTTGCTAATATTTCAGAAATTTTCTATTTGCATTTTTTTATTGTCCTAATATTAATCTCATTAAAAGCCACTGGGTTTTTAATTTTTATGCTGATTACAGCTTCTACATCAAATTTTGTAACTGGGCGGACAAAAATAAAATTCAGAATTAACAGTAGTACATATGTATTTGTGAAATGTTGAAACGAAAATGATTTTATTTTATCGAAACGTACCTATAAATAAAAAACTTATATGCCAAATATGCAAAGTTATTAAAACAAGTACATGACCATATTATAAATTTAAACATATTATTTGACTTGCCATGGAATTCAACCATTCGCTGAAAAGTATATTCTGTAAATTCCTATCTTGTTTGTTCTTCAGTTTTAGCAGATTCCTTATCAGATTTCGAAATTAGAGTAAATGAAGGAGTTTCCCATTTTGTTGTCCGCAAGCTCTTTTTATTGAATTACCATCAACTTATAATCCAGTGTTCTATTCGGAGTGTAAATGTTTCTTGAAGATTTAATTTTTCTCAAAAAATTGTGCAAATATATACTGACCATTATTACAACCTCTACTTTTTCTTGTTCCAAGAAAATAGAAAAACCTGAAAAAGAGCTGACGTAGTTCCAAACTGTACGTGCATTTGAATATAATTCTATGTATGATTTAACCTTTTCTTGTAGATCAGAATATGAATACTTCTTCAAGGACGGATTATTAAATAAAATCTATTCTTACTCCTGCAGTACTAAAATGGCCTGAGGTTCTAAATAATCGCCTCGCCTTAAATATTAGAAAAAATTAACAAGCAGTACAAACACAGCAACTGAATTTGAATAGTTCACTGAAATTGGATAAACTAAAAATGCAAATAATTCAGAGTAGGTGGAATAGCGAATAGATTAAAAAACCTTGAAATTTTATACGCAATTGCAATCAAAATCAAACAATTTAAACTTGGAATATAAAAAAATAAGCTTCAAATGTATGAAACAATACAATTAGCAAATAATCTCAGGTAAACCTTTCCGCTTGGTTTTTGAAAAGTATTATCTTTTTCTCTATCTTTTTTGATAAACGAATGGAAAAGTCACATCTAACTCCCAAGAAAGTTCGTATTTTCTAAGCTCAAAAAAAAAAAAATTCTGAGAAGCAAATCATAAAATAGTTTAAACAAAAACGCAATTTTTAGAGCTTTACTGAGTTTTCCAGCGGATCTAAAGCAATAACTAGGAACCGATGAACAAGTTTACCAACCCGATAGAAATCGGTGATTCGTTTCAACTTCTCTGCAAATCTGTAAAGCCACCAACGAATTTTTTTAATTGTATGTCTAGACATGTAAACTAATAAAGTCTTTTAATTAACCTGAGATTAATTTAAATTAAACTAAGTAAATCTAAACAAAGTTTTACATCTCAGAGTTAAAGCTTTTTTTCTCCATTTTGAATTTAAACTAACAAGGATAAATAAACCAGACTCCTTTCTTCTAAGAAAATAAATAATGATCTCGTTGTTGCTAATTAAATACAAAATGTCTGGAAACAACAAACTTTAAAAATTAAACGCCTCGTCGCTGCATTATGTTAAATTCCAGAAAGAAAGAGCTTTTAGTTTTACAATAGACAGCAAGAGATTATTTCAACTAATTCTAACGAACAAATTAGTACAGCCACGAAAATTTTAATTAGGTAAAGTAAAACTTCACTCCTTAATGAATAGGGAGAAAAACAAAAGATCTGAACGTTTGGTGCTTTAATTTAGTCTGACAAAGGATCTAAAACAGTAATGAGAAAAAACGTCACGTGAAAAATAGAAATGCCTTCCCTTAACAATAATAAACTTAATTGTACGAACTTTGTCACTGTAAAATAAGGTCGGTCCATTGCTACTCCATTTTGTTTAGAATTTGTCAGTCATGTCACATTCTACGACAAATTGTCTAATTTTTTAAGGTTCCCTTTTTCTGTAAGCTTCTTTTGTGAGAGTAGTTGAGATTTAATATTATTTTGACAGTGAATACGACGTTATGACGACGAAAGAATTCTAATAAAGAAAAAATGTAAAATTCGGGTTGAGATAAAAATTTTAATAAGCTCAATTCTGAATTGTTGTTTCAAACGCCATTCATACAAAACGGCAGACTCGTTTTATTCCCATTGGGAAAACAAACGACAAAATGTGTGTAATTCCAGAGAAACTTGAGATACGAAAAGTCGTCCTAACAAAATATGTAGCGAAAGTTTTTTTCCCATTTCCTGATAACACACTGCACCAAATTTAGGATCGGGGGCTTATGCCACATCATGCTTTCTGCTTATCTTGCGTTGCAAAGGGTCAAGATGAAATAAAAATGCGAGGACGTTTTCCTCGTACTACTTTATATGAAAAAATCAGTTGCACGAATGAATCAATTCCGTTCTGTGTATATTGTCGTGTTATTTCACAACCAACGCCAAATAAATTATTCTGCCAAAAGCAGAAATATACTCTTATTTTGAGCAGTTAGTTCTGTCTGTTTACATCACGATTCCATCAACACAGTAAATTGTGTTTGCTTTAAATAAACTCTGTATTTGCTTTACTAGCCGGAACATTTCGGAATATAAAAGATGAAATCAGTACTAATTTGGCGATTTACAAACAAATATTCAAATACCAAAATAAACCGATTATATAAATTATAATTTTTTTGGACTCTATTCAAAGTCATAATTATAATTAAGAAGCTTATATTTCTGTAATAAGAAGGCATTAAAGTAATAACAATAATAAACCAGAAATCGAAATAATTATTTATTACATTTTTAAAGATTCGCTCCTTTAGCAAACTGCTTTCAATGGATTTTGAGGCATTAATATGAAGTATATTTTCATTCGTTGAAATGAATTTAAATAACTGAGTTTATAAATTTTCGAACAATTTTAACTGAAATTTTTTAACTGGAAAGCGGCTTCTAAAGTGGTCACTCTTGATCGCCTCAGATGGGCTATAGCTTCATTTGACCTATTTGAAAGCCCAGGAGCCCACGGCGTTTTCCCTGTCCTCCTTCAGGAGGGGTTGGGGCCCCTTCAGCGCCCCTTATATCATCTACTTCTGGCCTGCTTGGCATTGCCTGGGGTACAGGAATATACCCCTGAGGAAGGTAAAGGTCATCTTTATTCCCAAGGCAGGACGTGCTATGCACGACACCTCTAAACACTACAGACCAATCAGCCTGACTTCCTTCCTCCTCAAAACTTTCGAACATTTTGTTAAGAGGTACAGAGGAGCGGATAGTCGCGTGTAAAAGACCTCGGTCTCTCACGTAGGCATCTTGGATTCGATTCGATATCCTCGTCGGAATTTAGAGTGTCGTACGCTTCCCCGTGCTTCGGAGGGCACGTTAAGCCGGCGGTCCCGGTTATCATACCAACACCTTTGATAACCGTTAACCTCGCAGCACTGTGGGTCGGCCTTCTTCACCTCTCTCGATGGGTTAGGTTAGCCTCCTGTCCAGCATACGTGCTAAGAGGAAGAAGAAGGTTAAGAGGTACAATTAAAGGTAACGCCCCTATCACCAATTCGTTGCACCCGCATCAAGCAATTATCAAGCAGGCAAATCCGTGGAGACGGCACTTCACCCAATCGTTTTTAAGATCGAAAAAGTGTTAGAACATAAGGAATTGGCCGATGGCGCCTTCCTGGACATTGAAGGAGCCTTCGACAACACATCCTTCGACTCCATTAGTCTGCTGACTGAACTGGAATTCTAACATCGCTTGGTGGTGTCACAATGAGGACCTCGGTGAGACGAGGCTGTCCCAGGGTGGTGTTTTATCACCTCTGCTATGGTGTCTTGTCCTCGATGGGCTTCTTGTGGAACTGGAAGCCGCATAATATTTGGGACAGTTTGGAGACTCTCAAGCACAGTAAAGTACCTGGGACTAATCCTAAAGACTAAGCTTGTCTGGAATAACCACATAGCCAGACAGATAAAGAGGGCCACGACAACCTTCTGGGCCTGTCGTCGGGCCTTCGGCATCACATGTGGCCTGTCCCCTCAAGTGTTGTTGTGGATCTACACTACGGTGATTAGACCAGTCATCACCTATGGGTTACTGGTGTGGTGGCCCTCAACTGCAGAGAAACAAACACAGATGGTGCTAGCCCAACTCCAGATGTAGAAGTAGTGTCTCCCTGCTATTACTACACCAGAAATTACAAGATAGCTGTCCCTACAAGGGACGAATGCTCGTGACTGCTCTGGGACTGCGTCAGATCTTTTGATCTACTGTGTTTCACAGATGGATCGAAAACAGATGCAGGCTCCGGTGCTGGTATTTACTGCGACCAACCTAGAATGACTCCCTCTCGCAATAAGCAAGTTTCCTACCGTTTTCCAGATTGAAGTCTTTATAATCTTAGTTTGTGCCCAGGAGAATCTCGCCAGAGGATAAAAGAACAGGCACATCTATATAAATATGCCCTGACAGTCAAGCAGCTTTCAAAGCTTTGAGTTCTGTAAAAACCAAATGAAAACTGATCAAGAAATGCCGAGTGGCCCTGGAAAGACGCAGCTCAACCAACTGGGTTCGATTAATCGGGGTGACCGGTCACTGTAACACTTCAGACAACGAGGAGGCTGACCGCCTGGCCAAGGAGGGCCCCTCGGAACTATTTTTAGGCCCCGAACCAGCCCTCATCCTACATAAAGCAAGCATTCAGCAAGTAATTAGAGACTGCACTCACTCTCAGTTTATCTCATATCCGTCTTCGCGTCCTGGACTGAGACAAGTAAAGTTACTCATCCACACACCTTCAAAAACTAGGTCCGAAGAGCGTCTTAGGGTCAGTAGGAACACCTTAGGATAGTTAAAGGTCTCCTGGGCCATGGCCTCTTTAAAAGACATCTGCATATTATGGGCATCTCTGAGAACCAAAGTTGCTGATTCTGCAACAAAGCAGATAAAACCTTCCTTCATATCCTTTTGCGATGCCCCAGACTACTTCTTCTGAGACATCGCCTATTTGATGCCGGTCTTCTGCGACGATACACGGAGCGCCTATATGGGCAAGCTCTTGGACTTTGGGCTAGGTACCGGTCTGTATGAAGACATCCCTTAATTTGCGGTGGATGCAGAATATGCCTAGGATCCGAGTGCTACTATTCGCTCCGCCGATAGAAGAAGAGGAAGAAGTTTTTTAATAATCTAGATTTTGTAAACTCACTATTCAGGTCTTAATCTTCAGTATTGGATCCAGCTAACCACCTTAATAACTATTAAAATTAAATCTAACAAATTTGTTACTTAACAACAAAAATTAAAACGCCAAAGTGAGTTAAAAAATTACTTTTTTCTATAGCAGCTGTTAAAGTGCTACTTTATCTATTAATTTGAGTAGATAAAGTAGCACTTTAATAGCAAGGGTGGATAAAGTACTATTTTAACAACAATGGTAGATAAAGTACTTTATTTTTTGTTTTTAACCCTAAAACGCCCATACTAATGACATTTTAAAACGTGACTCGATTTGTAATTTTTTAAGCGTCAATGTCAAATAAATGTCAAATAAAATTTATTTTATAATTTTTTTCCTTTAAAATAAATGCTATAGAAAAAAATAGAGTATTATACACGACGATAAAATTTAGTTATCTTCTCGAGCATAATACGCCCTCGAAGATAAAATACAATTTTTTGCATTTTGACAAAAAAAGTGGACTTTTTTTATTAAAAAATCATAAAGAAAGCAACACTTTTTTTAACTATTTAATTTTACATTTTGCATTAAGTAAGTATGCTTTAAATAAAATATTGTAAATTGTCAGTTTGACAACTGTAAATTCTCAAATCCTTTTTATCCTATTTTGAGGGATTTAAGATGTCAAAATGCAAAAAAATATTGTGTACAACTCGTATGAAAGCATCTTTTTTTCACTCGTTTGATTGATGCACTCCGGCTTCGCCGTCGTGCATCAAACTTCAAACTCATAAAAAAAAGTATTGCTTTCATTACTAATTGTACAAATAACTATTTATCGTCTTGTATAATAAATAACTATTATCCGCAAATTATGTGCGTTTATTGACAAGGTAAAAGTGTCACTTTATCGGATTAGGCACATAAAGTACTAGTCCAGTCAAATGGTCGAAATAAACAGGCAAACTTTGCATTTTGGGTAGGCAGCTATTTTTTTTTATCGGTGTCTAGAGGGATTAGCTGTGAGTCAAAATCAGGGTTTTCGGGGTGGTAACCCCCTCCATTCGGCCCCCATCTTGAAAAGAAAAGTTATTTGGTGTTTGGGCTATATCTCTGTAGTCGTGAATCTCACAAAAATTAGTATAAAACTGTTTTGTAGAACATCGTATTATGTACAATTTTTACTGAAAACTTTTTTAAATAACATTAATAATAAAAAAGTTAGAAGCCAGAAAAGACAAAAACTTAAGGGCTTATAACTTTTTTATTATTAATGCTGCGTAAAAAAGGTTATTAATAAAAATTTTAGAGATATGGTTCTCTGCAAAAAAGCTTTACACAAACTTTTTGTAGGACTCGCGACTACAGAGATATAGTCGAAAAGCTAATTAACCCTTCTTTTCAAGACGGCAACCGAATGGAGGGGTTACCATCCCGAAAATCCGGATTTAAACTCACCAATGACCCCCATACACATCGCAAAAAGAAAATGGCTGTCTACCCAAAATGCAAATTGAATTACTGGACTAGTCCAATCAAATGGTTGAAATAAAAAGGCAAACTTTGCATTTTGGTAGGCAGCGATTTTTTGACGATGTGTAGGGGGTCAGTGGTAAGTCTAATACAGGATTTTCGGGGTGGTACCCCCCTCTCCATTTGGTGGCCATCTTGAAAAGAAGTGTTAATTAGTTTTTCGACTATATCTCTGTATCCGTGAATCTTACAAAAATTTTGCTTAAAACGTTTTTGTAGAAAATCGTATTCTCTATAACTTTTATTAATGCTATGTAAAAAAGTTATTAAAAATAGATAATAGATAATACGATTCTCTACAAAAAAGCTTTATACAAACTTTTTGTAAGATTCACGACTACAGAGATATAGTCGAAAAAACGAATTAACCCTTCTTTTCAAGATGACCGCCGAATGGAGGGGGTTACCACCCCGAAAACCCTGATTTAGACTCACCGTTGACCCCTCTACACACCGATAAAAAAAAATCGCTGCCTGCCCAAAATGCAAAGCTGAATTACCATTTGACTGGGCTATACGCAAATTGCGTACTTATGTGCCTAATCCGATAAAGTGGCACTTTTACCTTGTCAATAAAGACACATATGTAAGTTGTCACTTTTTTGACGTTTGCAATTTTTAATTTATCTGAATACGTTTGCGGATAAAATAGTAGGAGTATATGTTATTCGGAGTAAAAGTGCCTTTATGTGGCTTAGCTGAATTATTTGCCTTATTTCCTAATATCATAATCTACTATTGTTTGATCCAAGAAATTTTATTTTATATAAAGCTCACTCACATTTACAGATATACAAGGTGTTTCAAAAAAACATGGCATAAATGATACGGCTGATAGAACACTGAAAAATAAGTGGGGTTTGCCTAATAAACATATGTCCTAAGACCCTCCGGTTTTGTGTTACAGGGCGTCAAAGTTAAAATTTAAAAAATAATAGAAGTTAAATAACCAATGATGGTAGAGTCTTTTACCCAGCTACGCTACGAATGTTTTACTTAGCTCTGCGAGAAGGATCTTTCATTGAAAGTCTGTGTCAACTAACATAACATATATTGTTCAATTCTTCTAAGTATGTTTCACAAACAGTATTCAAGTTAAAAGTACAGATAAACACTTAGACAGATTTCAAAGACAGATTCCAAACACTTATATAAAATAATTTAAATTCAGAAAGCAACAGTTCATACAAAATACTAAGTCCAAAGTATTGGTAAATCTTACTTTTAAATTAAACTAAGTACAAATAATAATCTTACCCCGAACATCGAAAGAGACATCTTCTGGAAGGAATCCAGCTTGGAGAGACCGCTTCAGCGAACTGACTTTCAATGTAAAATGCGGCTCATATTATACTCCAAAGGGAATCCCTTTTTAAATACCTTAATGCATTAAATGGAATTCTTTAGCTATTAGAATATTATCAATGTAATAATACTCTAACTTAAATTACTTTACATATCAAATTACAAACATTAATGCATTTAATGACATCCTGTAGATTTCGTATTACGTTGATAATACTCTAATTTAGATTCCAGATCACTTTAAATATCGAATTACATACAAATATCTTCTCTAAATGACTTGTGGCTTTAGATAACATATTTTATGATGTCGTTTCTCATTTACAATTTATTACACTAGATTATATACTAATTTACAAATTCCTCTTTTTATTGCAATGCACTTTGTCATGTTTTATGTCTCCACATATGACCGTGAGTCATACTTGACCTATCAACTGCGCTTTATCGCAATATAAAAGACACATAATTACAACAAATCCGTTTACTCTTTGCCAGTGGCATACAGCAGCAGTACCGGACCACATTAAAGGCATTGTCAACTTATGCAACATATTTAGTAAATATCAAAATACGTTAGTTAAAATACTCGTAAAAGTACCCGCATTGGTAGAATTTCAATATCTTTGATAATAACCACAATAAACGGGTAGAGATATTTCAGATCCTACGTACATGACGTCACTAGTGTCGACCTCCGGAGGCTGCTACACAACGAACATAACCTAAAAACACGCCAACATAACCTAAAAACACGGCAACATAACCTAAAAACACGGCAATATAACCTAAATTTAGCGTTGTACTTGTAGCTATGCTAGAACTCTTACCGGCGACCGACGTAGATGACGTCATAGCTTAAACTTTTAGCTCCCATAACACGGTAACGAATTAAAATTCGGCCGTAAAATTTTGCAAAGGTGCAATACTCAGTTTACTTAATCAAATTACAAAATAAAAAAAATCGACTTTTCATAAGTTGACAATGCCTTTAACCCCCCTATTTTGTATGACACCACTTAAATTTTAATTTGGGTTGTATTTTTGAATTTGGCAATTGTTTTTACTTAAATAATGTATTCTTATTTCACTTCTTTAAAGTGGATATTTTTCGAGATATTCGTACATACAGAAGTTAGAATGGGGCTGAAACACATTGATAAGGTAAATTTGTCCGGAAAGGTTTCCATATTTTTACATCTCAATTTGCATTGGTGTAAACCTGTAAGCCCCATTCTTTACACGAATATCTCGAAAAATATCCACTTTAAAGAAGTGAAATAAGAGTACATTATTTACATAAAAAGCATTGCCAAATACGAAAATACAACCCAAATTAAAATTTAAGTGGTGTCATACAAAATAGGGGGGGGGTTAAGGGGTGCCGTACTGCTGCTGTATGCCACTGGCAAAAGTGAGTAAACGGATTTTTTGCAGTTATGTGTCTTTTATATCAGTAAAACTGTCTGCCAAGTTTAGTAAAAAAATGTATGCTATCGTCAAAGTTATAGGCAATAATCATTTTTTAATTTTTAATTTTGACGCCCTGTAACACAAAAATGGAGGGTCTTAGGACATATGTTTATTAAGCAAACCCTACTTATTTTTCAGTGTTCTATCAGCCGTATCATTTATGCCATGTTTTTTTGAAAAACCTTGTATAAATCAACCCCAAACATGTATAAACTTAAAAATGTATCAAATATCAAAGCAGCTATGTCAAATTAAAAAATAACGAGAGGCAAATTGCTAAAAGAGAATTTCTGGTTTAGGTGTGGTTATTTCTTTAATTATATTTTCCATCCATTTCAGAAGGCAATCCTTCGCGGTCGGTATAAATAAAAAATTTAATTTTCTGTAAAAACTAAACGGGCAATTAAATGTATATGTTACAGAACGAATTAAAAACACGAACTTGTTCACAACTTTAATACGGAAAATCCTTACAAAAAACTCTTACTTACGGGAAGTAATCTAAAAATAACTCTCAATTGCAACTTTTTTGTAAAATTATATTGAAAATGTGTTTTAACGTAGGATAAATGTCTTACCTTTTCAGGAGTACTTGTTTTGTTAAATTATAATACACTAAATTAACTATGCCAAACAGTTTCACAAATAACACACGTTTACCCAATAAACTTTCTAGTTTACCAAGCAAAAGCTATAAATGTTTTGAATTATCATCTTAATCCGCACATTTAAAACTCCATTAAGCAACAAAGTATTTATAACTAAAACAGTTAAGCGGGGATTTAAATAAATTTAAATAAATAAAATTAATTATCCGCACAGTAATTATACGATTCCTTGTAACTGAAAGTTTGTCCAAACTTTTCTGGATAATTTGTTAGTGAATATGTAAAATGAATTTAACTGTTCACAATTGAATGTATTTGTTGTTTTTTATGTACCTACTTATTTAGCTTAGCAAAAGATACGTTAATACTAATCTAAACAGTTTTAAGCTAATCAACTTCTTTTATTGTTGCTACACGAAGCTCAGTTAATTTTTAAAGACTTAGAAATTTATCACCAAAATAATATTTTCTGTTCTTAACAAATCGGATTACGGTGTTAACGCCTTTCCTAAAACTTGATAATCACTTTACGTTTATAGATATATTTTTTTTAAATGGAAGTTTTATATATTTTTACAAACTGTATAGTTTCCTTGGCACAGTTTATATCTATAAACACCACTCTACAAAAGAAACCTAACTACATTATTCGAAATTGCAATATACACACATCACAAAAGTCTAGGGATATATATTTTTTTATCGATATAAATCAATTTTGTTATTAAATATCTCTACCATTGATCAAATATGCTAGTGCTAGTCTTTGGGCTAGCGATAGCAATTGTTTCAATAATAAAAAAACAAATGCAAATGCTTAATTCTCAATTCAACTAAAAGTATAGCAATTTCAGTGTGGTTAGGGAATAATTTAATCATCATTTACAGTTAATTTACGTTTATATTGGGGTGATTTAAGTTTTATTGGTGGTGTTATTATGGAAGGTAATCAACAACGACAACATTTAAGTTTAGCTGAAATGAACAGAGCTGTAGGTATGCTAGAAGCTGGTCGAAGACAAGTTGACGTTGCAGCAGCTTTAAACACCTCTCAAAGTGTTATCAGCAGACTGTGGCGTAGATATAGGACATCCGGAGATCCTAGCGAACAACATCCAGGTGGTGGACGCATTACTACCGCAGTTCAAGATCGCTACTTAACATTGGAAGCTAGACGACGACCAATAATTACGGCTAAACAAATGCTTTCACAGCTTCGGACTACTCATAATGTAACTGTATGTTCTCAAACAATCAGAAATCGATTGCATGAAGCTAATCTCCACGCCCGACGTCCAATAAGAGCCCCACCAATTCGACATGGTAATCGAGCACGTAGAGTAGAATGGGCTGAAGAGCATATTCTGTGGACAGAAGAGCAATGGTCTAGGGTTTTGTTCACAGATGAATCTCGTTTTGGAATACACCCTGACAGCCGAAGAGTTAGAGTGTGGAGACGACCTGGTAACTTGGAAAGGCTCAGATGTGTTCAAGATGTCCATTCTTATAAAGGAGGTACCGTAATGATGTGGGGTGGTATCTGCATTGGCGGAAAAACAGATCTCTGTTTTCTTGAGAGGTTTTTAAATGCCGATGGGTATCTAAATAGGGTACTGCGGTCTATAGTGCTTCCATTCGCAGGTGCTGTTGGACCTGAGTTCATTCTAATGCATGATAATGCCACCCCACACGTTGCAGGTACTGTTACCGAGTGGCTTGAAGACGAAAACATTTCTGTTTTACCATGGCCTGTGCAGTCCCCAGACTTAAACGTTATTAAGCACGTGTGGGACATTTTGGGAAGAAGCATTGAAAGTGAATTGGATGAAATTCATACTCGGATTCAGCTTCGTGATACCCTTGTAAGACACTGGCAACAGTTACCGCAAGATGCAATAGATAATTTAATTTTATCAATGCCTAGAAGATGCAGAGCCGTTTTGAACCAAAGAGGAGGAAATACTCTCTACTAAATTTAATTAATGAATACTTTAAGTGCTGACACTTCAATTTCTTATGATTGTATAAAATCAACTTTTTGCTAATAAGTTTCATTAAAGCTTTTTCAACTTGTCTTCTTTTGTTTTAAATTAAATTTCTAATTTAGAATGTTGTAAAAGTATTGTGTTAATTTATTATATGCAGACCACCTAAAAAAAATCAAAATACTTAACAGTTTTGCATAAAAAAAATATATCCCTAGACTTTTGTGATGTGTGTATAATGTTTTATTAATCGTATGTGCATTACTAATGTGCTCTATGTACGTACTTCCAAAACCTCGTTTGGGTAGGCAAAGTGCACTATTTTTTCCTCCATGGTATAGGGTGAGTTTTTTCATGGAATAAACTCGATAACTTGGAAACAAAACTATTTTCACAAAATCAGTTCAAATAGTATATGGATGGAGTAATTAGGCTTCTTTTGAAAACAGTTACAATTTTGTGACGCCATCAGTTTTCGAGCAATGACATCATCGCTAATCTTTTAATGAGACATGGTGTTTAGCTTAGAAGACACCTTAGACGAATGGGAAACGAAAGAAACAGAAGAAGGAAATAAATGGCCCATAGAAAAGAAGTGGACTATACTAAAAACAGAAATGCTAGAACAAGCAGTAAAGATCTGCGGAAAGGTAACAGTAAAGGAAGATCAAAAAAGAACCCGGTGGTGGAACGAAGAAGTAAAAGAGAAAGTAAAAATCAAAAAGAAAGCCTGGAAAAGATATATACCAAGTAAGAAAGACCACGATAAACAACACTATGTAAATAAAAGAAACGAAGCCAAAGAAGCGGTACAAAGAGCAAAACAAGAAACCTGGGAAAAATTTGGAAAAGAACTAGAGACGAAATTCAACGAGGACAACGGAAGACAGTTCTGGAAAGTTATCAGAGGGCTAAGAGAAAAATATGGAAGGCAAGTTGGAGTATAAAGAACAACGAAGGCATCGTAGAAACAGAAGGGGAAAGAATCTTAGAAGCATGGAGAGAGTATTACAACGAAATATTTAAAGAGAATATTTAAAGAAGATGATAATATCCGGGGCAGAGAGAGAAGAGAAACAGCACAAAATGAAGAAATAGACATAGAAAGAAGAAGGTGTTTCATATTGATTTAGAAGGCCAAAAGACCTCTCCGAAAAATCCAAAAGTATTTGCTCTTATTTCGAATAAATTTGCTGCTGCTGTATTCAATTCTGTATTAATTTGACCCTTCAGTATAACAACACAGAATCTCTTCAGAGTGAAATGTTCTTACGTCTTCTCTTCTCATAGGTATTATAACTTTAGTTTAAAACTGTACTCCTTCTTTATTCGGTCTATGGGCATGTTTAGTTTGCTGCCTTTTTAATATGTCCACTCCACAACGCCAATGCCGCGTACGGTATACGTGGTTTTATAACCATAGTATAAATCCAGTGGTAATCTTAGGTATAAGTCCCCACAGTCTGCCACTACCTGTCGACATTGCCATAGTGCTATGCTATAACAGCCTTTCCACACTCCTCTTCTACATGTTTCTTCCAGCTAACTTTGCTGTCTAAAATAACTAAGTACTTGACTTCTTGCTGTAATTGTAGTTCCTTTCCGAAGAAGGTAGATTGCTTAAAACCCTACATATTTCTTTTTTTGTAAACAGAAGTAGTTCACTCTTCAGCGAATTAACTGAAAGACCATTCCACCCAAACCACCTTTAATATTCCTTGCCCTTCTACTCCCTTTTATAAAGAGGTTCATAGCTGCACACCGTTGATGAGGCCACAAGCACCCTCTTTGTGAACAGCCTTTCTTACTTAAAACTTCCTTTTTACACTCCCCTACACTTACGGTTAACGTTCTTGTTTATACATCTTTTCTTACTAATTTTTCCTCTATGATTTGCAAGATTGAATGCTCCCGGGATATCAAAGAAGCGTACTCTTGTTCTGTCAGTGTCCTATCTATTCTACCTATGTAGAACAGTTTCTGTCGAATACTCAGGGATATAGGAATATTGGTTTCTGTGGAATGGCTTCTCTTTAAGAGGCTCATCCATTAAATATATGTCTATCAACTTCTCCATCGTTTTAAGAAAAAACAATTTTAGTAGCTTCTGCAAAAGTTAAAATATTTCATAACAACTATCTAATTCATAATGAAAGTTCATATGGAATTTATTGGAAAATTACTTATCTAGGGAAAAATCTTGGAAACTGACTTCTCTTTCGCCCGTAAAAATAGTCATTTGTAAATGAAGGGTGTAAACAAGTTGTTTTTGGCTCGGAATGTATAAATAATACAAAAATAGAAATTAGTACGCCAAGGGCCTAAAATAGTTTGTTACACTTGAGGCCATCACCATCATCATCAATTCACATGGAGCAGATCCCCGTGGATCGATCCTGGATTACGCCAGGCCCACCCCATGCCAATAAGGTGTAAAGGGATTTGTTATGATAGGTGGGGATTGGGAGCACTGCATAACGTTAACATGCCTCTGACGCCAGCCGCTAGGCACCGCTTCTATAGTGTAGGTAGTTAGTCACATATTCAATGGGAGTTGAACATATGACTGAGAAGGTTAAACATGTTTTATCCTCTTATACTAACAATATTCCCGGTATTACATCTAGTTTCCTAGATTTATCATATGAAACGTCTTAGCACAGACATGTTACATGTTACTTTATGCTGGTATATTCTAATCGTTATTATTATCGTTATTTAAATTATTATTTTCATTGTACTTCACAGGTATAGTCCTTGTTTCCTTATTTTTATTGTTCTTATTATTATAGTTAATATTTGTGTCTTCGCTGTTCTTCTGCATTATTCTTCCTCTCCTTCTATTTTCTCGTTGTTTGTTTTATCGTAATGTTGTTTCTTGCCCATTCTTCCCACGTTTGCTGTGGTATACCCGATCGCTCTATTTCTTATTCTGGTGCCCAAAATTTAGGTTTTCATCCATTATATCCCGATTGCGTAGTCCTGGTTATCTTATCAGTAGGTATAGGATTTCTATGCATTTGCATGTTTTTTCTGCTTATAGCAAACATATGCAGAGTTATATTTCTACATGTTTAAGCCACATGTGGATCACATATGTCAATTTGAAAGTGCATATAAATGCATATTTAGGTGTTTTTTATAAATGCATGCATATTTTAGGAGTTTTGAACGATAGTGCATATTTTTCCACTTTTTGGGCGTTTTACATGCTTTAATTATGAAATTTCTAATATTTTTTAAATAATTTTAGTATTTTAGACAACCAACCAAGGGCGGTTTAGTTGAGTCTAGGAGAAACCCATAATCTAAGCCTATTGTTAAATACTAGGCTTTATAATATTTTACTGTTGACAACTTACTGTTCATAGAAAAATTTACCTGTACTTTTGTTTACTAATCTTTCAAATAAGACAGTTCAGAAAGGTTCAGATAAGGTATTGTATTGTACAGTGTGCGACGATAAAGTAAATGCAACAAGTTACGCAACATCTCAACACGGTTCGACATCAAAAGTGCATATATTTATTAAAAATTTCTAATAAACGCAAATTTCATGATTTTTAAGTGCATATTTAAGTGCATATCTCACGTTTTTATAGTGCATAAGTGCATGCATATTTCAGCATTTTTAAGTGCATATAAATCCTATACCTACTTATCAGATTTTCTGTGATTTCTATAAGAGCTGCGTGCGAGGCTGTGTCGACTTCTTTAGCGAGGTCCCGGGTTAGTAGTATAGTTCGTTCTCCTGCTCTTCATCGTTCATCCCAAATTCTTCTGGAGACAAGCAAATGATCCTCCTTTCGCAGCGTTTCTTGAATCTTGAATCGTGTTGTCTAGGCATGATGTTAAACTTAAATTTTAATACCGACCCATGCCTATAACTCTCGCTTTTAACTTATACCTACATATGCCCGTATAAAATAAAGTCGTCTGAGCATATTGCTTTTATTCTAAAATTCTAAAATTTTTAGCTTCACAATTACTACTTATTTCTATTTGCTATTTACTAACTTTAAGTATGTATATTTTTAATTTGATATTAATTAGTTCGGAATCTTTTATTTCACTCGTTCTGTTGACCGACTCTGTAAATAAATGTATTCCTTTTGGAACCGAATTGACCAAGTCACATCTGGTATACCCTCTTTACAAAACAGAGGCCTTGAAATTGTTGTCCTCAGCGCTCTTTATTGCTAACAGGTACCTACTAGGGTCAAGCAAAAATAAACCCTAATGTCCTAATGGCCACGCCAGTTGCATTTGTGTATGTGATTTGTGTTATAATTGCTACGGAAAAAGGGGAATTACCGGGGTAGCTCTCGGGAACACGCCGCCGACTGCCAGTGGGACGGTCGGGGTTCTTATAATGAGCTGTAAAAGAAATGAATGGGCACCAATCAGTTGCAAGCGTGTCCTTCAGAAGAATAGGAACGGCAACTGATAACCAATTTTCTGAAAATGTTTCAAAACATATAAACACAATAAAGGACTCTCAGATCGTTCAAGTATTTAATATAAACAAATAATTAATATAGGTATAACAAGCGAGTGTATTAACATATACCAGGCAAACAGGATAAATATAAATATGACAACTATATGTATATAACGGGGTAATATATATAATATAGAATAAATGGTTTATATACTAGGGATGTAACGGGTACCCGGCCAGTACCCGGTACCCTGCTTACCCGGCCGATTTTGCCCCATACCCGGTATAGCTGGGTAATGCTTATTACCCGGTCGGGTATACAATTTTAATTTATCTACTATAAATTATAAATTATAAAACATACCTATACCTAATATGAAAATGATTTTTTCAATTACAATATAATGTTCTAAAAATACTACATAATAAGTCGGTAAAAGTTATTGATAACAAAAAATGAAAATAAAGTAAAGTAGATCAATACTTAAAATTAACAAGGGGCATGTTATCATGTAAGAAAATCAGTTTCTCGACACTATCTGCTAGTAACCTGTTTCTCTTCTTTTCAAACACATTTCCTGTTGCAGAAAATAGTCTTTCGCTAAAAACCGACGTTGCTGGTGCACACAGATACTTTTTTGCAACAGACCACAGCAAAGGAAAAACAGCAGTATTTATTTTCCACCAATCAAGCGGCGACTGTTTCCTATTTACAATCCTAGATGACAAGTATGAATCCATTTCAAGCTGAACTTTCTCATTCGTAGTGGTGGAAGTACTAATACTTGCAACAGGTTGTGTAGAAGTTATCTCTAAGACACTGTCCCAGAATGAATGTTTTCGTTTCTTACAAGGTACTAGTAATGCCAATGGTTCATCCTCTGAATCTATAATAACGTCAGATTCCGGTTCGATTTCCATCCCTTACCGAGAGCTTGTTTGGGAGTTTTCTTTATTTCGAGTATTGTCTACTCTCTACCAAATACTTTCCGGGGAATCCCCTTCATCCCATTTAGATCCGGCAAAATTACAGTACCCGGCGGCCGGGTACCCGGTACCTGGCGATTTTTATAGGCCGGGTACCCGGTACCCGGCCTTTACAAAAAAGTGTACCCGTTACATCCCTATTATATACCACCACAAACAAGTAAATATATGTATAACAAATAAACACAATATAACGGAGACTGTTTTATGTAACCGATGTCTGTATCTTAACTGAACAATTAAATTTCGAAAGTGATCAAATGGGGATAATCGGTGGATCAAACAAATTTAATGACTGAATTAAAAATAAACCTTTGAACTCAATAAAATTAGCAAATAACGTTTACAAGTGAGTCATCGAAAGGGACCCTAGTGCCGCAAGAATGTAGATCTCAAATAACGTAAGGAATCGTATAGATTCAGGCCGGTATCTCACGCTACCCTAATATCGCGCATCATATATTGAAGTTACAATAATTGGACTAATTAATTGCTGTGCAATTAGCAATTATGCAAGGTACTTGCGTCACCCTAAAGATTCAGTATCACGACAACCCAAGTGTCTTAAAATTCAAAAAGCAAATCGGTAGTTAAACTTTAAATGGAAAATAAAACAAAGCATCAATTAACTATTACAAAATGACGTTAATACAAATTGACAGTGAATAAAAGTAAAATTGAAATGTAAAATGAAGGAGCCCTACCTAGGTAATATTATACAATAATAGCCTGTACGGTGATCTGAATTTACGGGGTAAGTAATACAATAATTGTACGGTAAATTACAGCAATTCGTACATCTTCTAAACGGAGGTAAATACAACAAATCTACCTTACAGGTTAATCAGCGTAGAACATCACTATGTAGGACAAAACTGAAGTCCTCTCGGTCGCATTGAACAGCACAAACAAAGGACGAAACCACAAACCATGTATCTACAGCACACATGGCCACCTATCTATCATCTACTAAAGTGGGCGGTAAAACTTTCCATACGCCATGAAATGATGGCCTCAAATTATCTTCCCATAACCGGCCTTAAAGTAGATAACCATCAAAATCGTAACCAAAAATAGCTGGCCGTAAATCGGGCTGAAAGTCGAAGGGAATACGTTAGAGGGATTTAAACAAAACCAAGTAGTAGCATACCTTTTAAGGTGGAGAAGCCCTTCCAAGTCGAATAAGTTAACGCTGGACAGAAAACCACACCATGCGTTCAAATTCCGGTAATTTAATTTAGTAACAAATTATGCCAAATTATTATCCTAAAAATTATTTAATCAATGTTAGCGGAAAATGCAACCTATTTACTTACGACATCCAGAACATCCAGAATCGTATGCGCCTAACACAGGTCCCATTCCCTCCACAAGTGATCCTACTTCATAGGAAAACAAAACATCCAAATTCAGCACCATATTTCTAAAATTTTATTAAATAATCATTGATATTTCTGCTTTAATTTTTATTTAGTACTGATATTACTTTTTATTTATTTTGTATTTGCCGCGTTTACAGTTGTTGTAAGTGCTTTTACTAAATCTTCTCTGGTCGAATTACTTCTACTGTGAAATCGATCAGGGAAAAAACACGAGGCAGAACCCACCCTGATCTCCACTAAATAGAGACCTTTCTACAACAACTTCTTAAAGACTTTTTTCTTTTCAAAAAATTAGTTATGGCTAAAAGGTATGCTTTATTTTGACCTGACTGCCACAAGCAAAACCAACGTTAGGCGCCACATCGAAAATCCAGGACATCAATTGTTATGAAAGCATTAAAGTAAAGACACATAGTAATTGAGGGTGTTCAGTTAAGTAAAAATATTTAAATTATTGTTCTTAAAAAGAATACTTATGAACAAAACACAGACGTAATAAGTTAGGGAAATATTTCGAAATAATAATAATGGTAAAGAAGATCAAACATCTTACTTTAGTCATATCTTAAGAAACAAACGATATAACTAATAAAAGGCAGAAGGAAAATATGTAGCTGTTCCATATTTTGTTTAAGCATAAACAGTGTTGTTCATCGCCAATAAAAACGACGAAAAGAAAAAAACAATAATTATTATTATTTATTAGCATTGCTAGTTGAGGTTCGAAAAAAAACGCATTTAGCTCTTTGAATTATTAACTATTTAAAAATTGAGCCATAAAATAGAGAAAATAAGACCGGCCATTAAAGAAAATTCAAACAACAATTGCAATACGAATAAAACTTTTTAACAAGGGAACTTTAAGAGAATATCAGGAAATAATAAAAGCCTAAATATTCAATATAAAAGTTGTAATGAGGGTTTATTTCTGTAATACCTTTAAATTAGCAGAGTTCGATAAGAAGATTGTACTTTCAAAAAGAATCGATATAATTTACTTATTTATTGCTCAGAGATTTGGCGACAGAAAAAAATTTAAGCCTTGTCACAAGGCATAAACGACAAGCATTTCATTAAAAATTCGCATGGAAGCACAATGAAAACCAGAACTGAATTATGTGTAAGAATTTTATCACTTCAGCTGATTGACAGACTGGTATTTTTTTTAATGAAAAAAAAAAAAATTATTATGAAGTGTTTGTTTGCGCACAAATATTAAAATGTTTAAAATTATAATTCAGAAGTAACGGAATTTCAAATAAATAAAAACTTTTTAGGAATAGTGAAAGACGTTTCAATAGATGTTCTTCGACATTTGTTTACTGAGAAGTTTTTAAACAACGATAAGAAAAGTTTGATATTAGACCGGCTTTTGCAGAACTCAAGGGGAAAGAAAAGACGCCGGGCAAAAATCGATTTAAGGAAGACGTTAAGTTGTTTATCATTGTGTCACATGGCATACAAATATTTTCACATTTTGGGTGAAAATTAAAAGTGACATTTTTGATAAATAAAGTTTCCAACACACCAAAACTTGTCAACATGAATTAATTGCTACGTTTACATTTAAGAAATTTACAACTTTTAAAAGTTATCGCTTTAAAACAAGCGGATTAAATAAACAGAGTAATGGATTCCAAAACTGAGCTTCTCAAACATTATTGAATATTGGTATTAATTCTTTAAAGCCAATGCCTTACAATTACTCCATTTATACCTGTTCCAAATTTCCAGTAGTAAAGAGAAGATGCAATTTAAATTTGAGATAAAAGTAAGAATTATTAAGATTCTGGAAAGTCAACCCGGTTCTGCATTTAACTTCAAAATTTTGAATCTAAATACAAAACCGGCAGTACGGCTAAATTACCTTGACCAACAAAACTTCATTTTATTATTTTTTGTATATGAAATCAAGAATTAAGTTCAAAGTTTAGTCTAAAATCAATCGTTTGAAATCTCAGTATTTTAAATTCAACCCAGAATGTAATAAATACAATTCCAGACCAAGAATTATAAAACTAACACAAAAAAAACAATCAAATCTTAATATACTGTAACGAGACGTGCCAGCTGTCAGGCGGGACGTGAATCGTTTCGCGCGTATGCGTCAGCTGTTCCAGACTGTTTCATGACTCATTGTTCGGGAGAAGTTCGGGCCAACGTGTTGCGATCAAGTGCTCGGTTAATATAAATATGCGCGAAAGATATAAGTGCATGAATGTAATTAAATAAACTGTATAAACAAACTAGTTAGTGTTTCGGATTAATATTAGTATCGGGATTTTATGCTTAAGTTGTTGTTTCGTGTTAATTGTTACATTGTTTAAATTTGTTAATAAATAATTTACACCACGGACCAAAGTTGCAAATAACAGCTTTAAAAACGTTACAATACTATTAAACTCCAAATCGATGTTGAAAACTTTCAGTTCAAACATTAAATCCTTAAAACTAAGTCGTTGCTTTCCCAAAGCAACAGACAAGTCATGGAAATTTAAGCTTAAGTACCTATATGTAAATTTTGAATTTTAAATAAGTTTGAGTCAAGAAAATATATAGTTTCAGCCATTTTAAAAGTTCCTTTGACTATTTCATTCATAACCTTATGAACCAATCAGAGTATGCAATTTTCCTTAGATACCACGTATCCCAACGGTTATATTGCAGTAACCATCGCGAATCGAATATACGAACCTTTGTATAATAATCGCTGTAATACAAACCTTTGTATATTCACCCGCATGAGACTCAATTCTTAAATTTCAAGATATCCTGAAAACTCCATGACAGTCAAATAATTTATTAGTAAACAACGCAATTTTTTTCTAATTGTGCGTTTTAGACTGTGGTTTTCGTTTTAGTTGCAAAATGAATCGTTTTGGAACAAACTCTACAGAAAATATCAATCAACTAATTGAAAATAGTAAACCGGCAAACACAATAAAAACGGAGCAGAACGTTTCAAGACAGTTTCGACAGTTTTGTGAGTCCCGACATTACCAACTAAATGAAACAACATCTAATGAAGAACTCGCTCAAATTCTCAAAGATTGGGCATTTAACATGAGGAAAAACGATGGTACCGAATACAAGGAAGGGGTTGTAAAGACGATTTGTAACATTACAGCAAAAATGGTTCAGCAAATGTATTTCCAAGAATTTAAGCAAACCATCGATCCCTTCAAAGATATTGTTTTTCATACTGCAGTACTCGCAAAAAATGCGAAACGAAGAATTCTGCAAGCCATCCCATCAAAACGGAAAACCAGCTCCGTAGCGTTAACACTTGAAGAAATTCAGAAAATATTGGACACGTTAGATGAGAACACACCCATGGGATTGCAACGTAAATTTTACCACGTTGCAGCTGTGGAACTTGCTTGGCGGGGAGGTGAGGCTGCGTCGTGTCTTCTAGACCATTTTGAAGAGGAAACAGATAATTACGGTGCAAAAACAGAGCGTATTATATACAACACCATTTTTTCCAAAACAGCTCAGGGATGAAATCAACGAACTACGGAAGCAAAATGGTTGACTGTAAATACACAAAGACCCGATCATTGTTCTGCTAGATTAAGGAACAGGATGATGTCGAAACGAACTAAAAATATAAAAACTAGACGTTTATTTCTAACTGTGAATAAAGACTGGCAAAAGCACCCAAACAGCTGCTGGTCTCGCATGAATAGTCCGACTCGCTAGCGCTCGTCGTTCAAACGTCATGCTCGGCACACAAAATGACACTTTTACTCCTAATAACACGATATACTATTAATCCCAAAATAAGCGATAAACACATAATTCAAAACAATAAAAAAAAAACAGCATCCCATCAATCCCACATAGAAATTCAAATTCAAACGATTCGTTTGAAATTTAAGGTTGATTCAGATTTTGAAAATTCTAACTTACAGATGCGGATTTGAAATTAAACATATTTAATCCACTCATAATAATTATAATCAAAATTCTAAAATTCAATATTTTTTTATTTCGATATTTAAATTTCAAGTATTTGGAGTCAACCTGGGTTTGTTGCCTTCACTTTTAGACAAAAATTTAATCAAACAATAACGAAAGTTTTTAATCTGTAACTGAGAGTTAAAACGTAAAGATGGAGAAACTGATGTTTTACGTTAAATCTAAAACTAAATACATAATTGGAATACCAAACTGGCATTGTCGATTTTATTAAAACTGAGGTTTTCAATCCAAAACTGAAATTTAAATGAGGTTTTTCAGATTTGAACCCTCAACAACTTGAATCGTGTCACTGGTTACTATCTATCAGGCATATGGAAGCCTGTCTTCATTACGGGCCGCCCCCTCTACTTCTAACCAATCGTCATCTTCGTCTGATACACTTGGCCGGTTATAGCTGGTCGCTTGCTTTTCTGTTTTTCTCCAAAAGGATTTCGTCTCTGGCTTAGTTTACAAGATGAGTTACCGTTCCCTTCCTCTTCTTGCTAAAGGAGTTTCGTATCTGGCGTGGTTGACACGTTGAGTCACCGTGCCCTTTTAGTGCCCTCTTTTCCTCCTGAAGCAGCACCTTAAGAAAACTGGCGAAACGTTGAGTTCCTCTGTCTCGATAATGACGCGGTTCCAACCCGGAAGACGTTCTTTTAACATTGATGTGAGTTTTTAAAGATATGGTGTTATCATAAAGTAAGGGGTATACTTTAAATTCTTATATAGTTTTAAGAAAATTATTATTATTCATTTCGAATATTGGCTCAGATGGAAATTGAACCCGAATGGTTATCCCATATTTTATGGACAGATGAGGCCTATTTCTCTCTTAATGGTGGAGTCAATACTCAAAACTGTCGAATATGGTCAACAGAAAATCTATATGAAATCGTTCAGAAAGGTCTTCGTGACAAGAAAGTCACCGTTTGGTGCGGTTTCACAGCTAATTTCATCATTGGGCCATACAGAATGTAGAGGCCCGTATCTGTAACTGTTACTGGTGAACGATACCTGCAAATGTTAAGGGATTATGCAATTCCACAGGTGCAAAACGAGCACGAAGGAATTGGAAACATGATTTTTATGCAGGATGGAGCACCTCAGCACATTTACCGACAAGTTAAAGAATTGTTAACTGCTGTTTTTCAAGATCGTATTATAAGCAGACATTTTGTAAATTCATGGCCACCAACAACGCTGGAAGAATTAAAACACAGTATTAGGGAGCAAATAGGTGCAATTTAACCAGAAATGTTGAGTAATGCTGTGTACAATTTGGAGAAACGATTGGTGATTTTACAACAACAAAATGGAGGTCATATCGAACATTTGAGGTAACCAGTGTTGGATATAAGAAATCCCATTATGTAAGCACTGAAGTTTCTTTTACTTTTTGTTATCTTAGTTATTAGCTTAATTTGTTAAAAATATACAGGGTTACTGGTAATTCGATACATTCCTTTGGAAATGTGATGGGACAGGAGCTAAGAAACAAATTAAACCTAACATACATTATGCAAAAATAAAAAAATAATTTCTGAGAAAAACGAATAGGTAATTTTAGTAGCTGATTTTTAAAAATTATTTTTAATAAGTTTTTATTTAAAATTTTCACATGATCGAAATGTTTCCGGATATTTTCCATTCGAAACGGATGACCATAGAGTGGGACAAGTAACCCAGTCAAAAAGTTCAGAAAATGTCAAGTAGATTTTTTAAAAATTAACTTTAAAGACATGGAGATCTACTTTTTTGAGAAAAACACAAAAATTGAAATATCTCAAAAACTATTGAGTTTTGCATAATGTATGTTAGGGTTAAATTTGGTTCTTAGCTCCTGTCCCATCACATCTCCAAAGGAATGTATCGAATTACCAATAACCCTGTATAATAAGTTTAAATATATCCCTTACTTTTTAACCTTGTATATTAATTTAAGTCCTAATATAGAGCAACTCAAATGATTGTTATTCGTCTAAAATTCTCCAAAACTGTTTTCATCAATCTCTTTCTGGCGTAGATTTATTAAAACAAAATTAACTCCAGTATTACGAACAAAACAAAATGAAATTATGAAATCAAAACCTTTAAACTCAAACAGACCCTTTTCAACAGATCCCTTCCCTCGTCACAATAAATTGCGTATTGTTTCACCCCTGCAATTCTAACAAAATTATACGAAACTGTAGCTTAATAAGCGCCAAAGAGACGGAGTACAGCACACACCTACCAATCAGATTATCAAACCTGGATCGTTTGAACCAGAAATGGTGAGATATTCAAAAACTTGTCACGCACCTGTAACTAAATTTATTGTTAGGGGTTTTTAGGTCAAAGTAGTCAAGAGCACGACCTTCAAATCAAATACAAAGTTGTAGGATTCGCTGTTCTGCATACAAATCCGGGAAATTTTCAAAAAAAAAATAATAAAAAACAAGCTGGAGTTACCGAAAAAATTTTATGTAAAATCGGTGATCCCTTTTCGGGTCGCTTAACAATCTCCCTAGGATATTAAGGAAAGGTTTTTATATCGCAAAATATAGTTTTGTAAGAGAAACGTTTTATGAAAAAGCCGAAAGCTTTCGGATTCTTTAAAAAAAGTCAAACATCTACTTAAAAGGGTCTGGACAACGCCAGTCTCGACATCAACAGACTCTCGGCGCAGCGGTTTGTATAGAAATCTGACAATCCTTGTAATATTTTTCCTGGATAAAATTTTATTTGAATGTTTAGCTTTTTTTCTGGAAGTTTAGAGCAGGTGGTGCAATTCAAACGTGTCACTTTACAAAATGTGTTTTATGTTTCTGTCATTTCAAATTTCGTTATGACGTCATACGTGACTTTTTTACTGAAAACTGCAACGTTGAAAGCGAAACGCAAACCGTTGTTTTATTTTGTACGTATATTTACGTATTAAATTCATATACGTTATTTAGCAAACCCTTAACAAACTGGGAATAAAATCATAAATCGCTGACAAATACAAGTTTAATTAATTACGATTTCCAACCACACGCTAGAATTGTTAATGTTAAAATAACAGTATGCTTTGTTATATCTGATGCGGTAACTGGATTAATTTACACGTCGGTTTGATTTAAACTACAGCACAATTGGATAATCCAATTTTAAAGCTTAAAATATAGGCGTAATTTGCTGATATCGAATTATATAACAAAGAGTTGGGAAAATGTTATTGTACATCCCGAAAATACAATTTATCATCGAATTAAAGCACTCTAATTTCGTGGACATAATATAGAAATTGACTGCCCTACCACAATGAAAGCGAGTATACATACACACTTATGTTGCAGACATATATTAGGCAACCCGCTTCGCCAATGCACGGCAAAAATATTATAAGATGCATAGTAAAATAACCACAAAGCAAAGAGTATAAATAAAATAATATATTATACAGGGTGTAAGCAATTGGCCGTAAAAAAAAGTATACCACATTATTCGGAGTTGTTTCAAAAGTAAAAGAAAAATGTCTTAAAAATTGGTCGCTTCTCCTTGCTGAGAAATTGCCATCTGAAGAAGTCTGGCAACCCTGCGAAGCCGCAGAAAAGGTAAATTCGAATCATAATGCCTTGATGCATCGTTTGAATAATAACGCGCAATACTTAATACAAAAAGAAAATACAATGGAGGGTTAATAAGTATTTTGTAATAACGTGTGATCGAAAAAATTTCACCTCAAGTTGGCTATGAAACATGAAAACACAAAATTAGGCATGTCGACTATTAAGTCATACAAATGTCAGCTGTTGTTTTATAGGTTATGTGAGGTGTGTGAGGTCATGTCTGTTTTGCTGTCAGGCATATAAAATGTCACTAATTCTATTAAACACAGAATTCAAATCTGCCACCAAGAAAATGGAGGTCACATAACTCATCTAGGGTCAAGTGGGGTAATAATGAGACAATTTTTAAATCTTTTGAGTTTTTGAGTGTAAAGTATTGAGCAAATAAATTGAAACAAAGGGTAACATATGTAATAAAGGTTACTCTTTCGTATAGCTTCATTTAAATTGAGGTAGCATACAACTTTATCATGTGAAAGTGTATAACTTCTGTCTCATTTTTGCCTCTAAAATAGGGTAAAAAAGAGACAGCTCTGTTGAAAAATGAGACACCCATGTAACTCCGTCTAAAACGAATTTAGACTGAATAGAGGGCAAAAATAAGACATGGAAGTAAAAAAATAAGCCAGGAAAAAATGTTCAATTTTTTTTCACACCATAAATTAATTTTCTAAGACATTAAATATGGTTTTACTAAATAACTCAAGAAAATTCTGAAAATATCAGTAAAAACTAAAAGGAAATTTGTTAACTGAACTTACAACACTAACACATGAACAAAATATTGGGTACTTCTAATTAATACACTAGAAATTCACTTAAATCTATTGGAAACACATACTGCAGGGACGTTGCTGTACCACCAACAGAATTTGGGGGAGGTGGTTTTAGTACAACATCACCTTTAAATGCATCATCTAATTGTTCTTTCTCAGGATAAATGAATCGGCTGCCTTTACGTTGTAAATATGTTACTACAAAGTCGTCTGTTTCAACTGATAGCACATGGGCTACATAATGAACCACTCTTTTCTACAAAGTTTGAATGACGCAAATGAAAGTTTTCTGGATTCATTTTACAGTGTTCTATTGTACATTTTTTTCAGTGAACTTCTATCACTGTAAGATGAAATGCTATATGGTTTTGTAACAAATAAGCTCTGCTTTTTTAAATACAATAATAATTATTAACCAATGTGTTAAATTAATATTTTTTTATCTAGTGTCTTATTTTTTACCAACTTTTTCTACTGTCTCACTTTTACACCACTTAACCCTACTTTAAAATAATTTTGCGTTAATAACATTTTTCTGTTCAATTTGTATTTAATTTTAGTTTTTAGAATAATTTAATCTGCTCTAATTTTTATCAGTTAGGCGTGGTTTTAGATTTAGTAGTTCTAATGGCTTAAGTTGTATGACCTTAGCAAAGACACGATTTATTTTTTCGATCTCACGTTATGTATCTTACAGTAAAATCTGAAAACAAAAACAATAAATTATTGAAAAAAATTAAATGACCAAATAACCAAAAAAAAAAAAAAACAGATAAGCTTTTAGTGCCACAAATTTTCAAAGTGCCCCCCATTTTGTTGCAAACACTGTCTAGTTTCTGTAATATTTTTTTCTTGGACACTTGTCAACATGTTAGCGGTAATTGTGTTGGCGTAATGAAAAATCCAATCGATTAAAATCTGTATGTTGTCAACAGGGGTTTCGTAAACTTTCTCTTTCAAATATCCCCACAGAAAAAAGTCTAAGTGCCGTTTCACATGGAGCGTATGATCCGGACGGATCGTCAGGACGTATAACCAAGCGCCATGTGTTTAAATGAGTAATTTCACATGATGCGCGTATGATCAGTACGCGTGATTTGATACGACGGGCATACGTCGAGCCCTTGCGTCGTCGTATTGTCAGCGCGCGCACGAGTCATTGTTTATAATGAGTAGCTTCACATGAGAACTGATGGTCCGTTCCGTACCATCTCGCCTAGTTGTCGGATTTGCCCTAACATGATTCTAACGGCTATGACGATGGAAGTTGAAGAAATTCCTGATTTCAATCAAATAATGATAGAGGTGGAAGATATGCGTGAATTTTCTGAGATAGTACCAAAGAATCTTGATAAGTTTAAATCAAGAATTAGAGGTGTTGTTTTGGATTTTGTAAGATTTGGTTATAATTTTTGTTAATTTCTTTTAATATCATTTATATTCTCAATAATTCTATTACATTAAAATTGTAATTGTGTGTTTTTGTTTTTGAATATTTTGTACTTGAAAAACGTGATTAATTCTTACAAAATGATTATGTAAGTCATTTAACTGCATAGGATTATAAATGTTCAAGTAGATGTAATACCACTTACACTAGAAGGTAGGTAGTGATTTACAATAGCCAAACAATCTTTTAGTAAGGGAAGACCAAAGCTGATTTTGTTACAGTAAAAACATGACACATAATAAATGAAACATAGTTGAACTCACAGTTCGTATAAATGCAAAAAATATAATGCTATAGAAAGCAACAGAAATGGTGTTATAATCATAACTGTATTAAAGTATACAATTATGTTATTTTAATACCTTTGGAGGTACAACACTATGAAGTATAGTTAATTGTTTTAAATTGGTTTAAGAAGCATTTATTTAACTATACAACATAAGTTCAAACTTCTTAAGCGCGGCCGCCGACTCTATCTCGACATACGAAAATAATTAAAAAATTTCAGTTCGTTTTCACGTAATTTAGAATATAAAGTGACAAAAGCACCTGCTAAGATCCGTTCACTAACTATAGGATGCACCCATAATCTCTTTTTTTTCTCTTCTTCGCTTTATCAGCCAAGCCACGGCAACTACTCTATTACATTGTTATTAATTAAAAATGAACATCCCCAATCAGCAAAAATGGCAACAGCGACTTGTCGGTTGCTGACCATACGATATGCATGAGAAAAGGCGTAAGTCGCGTATGGAAATGGCTCGCATGGTCAGCGCTCACGATCAGCGCTGAACATACGCTCCATGTGAAACGGCACTAAAGGTGTAAGATCGGAAGACCTTGGCGGCCAGGCTCAACTGTTTCATGAGGATTTTCTTGTGCCCAAAGGTGGCGGTTGTGTACGTTGAAAACACCGTCTCTGATAAAATTTGCTTCATCTGTCCAAAGTATGGTTCTTGTAAAATTTGCGTTTTCATTATATGTTGGTCCAGCAGCCATTCACAATACGCCAGGCGTAACGGGTAATCTACAGGCTGAAGTGCTTGCACCGATGTTAAGTGCTACGGATTAATAATATTGTCTTTTAGGATTTTGTGCACAGTTGTATGACTAATTCGGCTAATTCCCATGTGTCGTGCAAGTCCTCTCGTACTAGCCCCTGGTTCGTCTGTGATCATTTGCAAAACATTTTCTTCAATTTCTGGCAGCCTTATTGCACGACCTTCAGCTTGATGTCTGACGGGTGCCAAATTTTCCGTCTCCCTGAGTCGGTGATCCAGTCTTCTAAATACTTGATGAGACGGGAGATTTCTTTGCGGGTATCTCTGTGCGTACAATCGTGCTGCAGCAAGAGCATTCCCTCTACATTAGCCGAAGATCATGTACATGTCAGCATATTCAGCAAAAGAATACATTTTAGCTTGGTTTTTGTACAAATATTAATAATTATTTAAAACTGACACTGACATGACATTAAACTTTGTAGGATAATTTTGTCAACAACGGGACGGTTGCCTAGGATATAAAGTGCACAGTGCGCCGTTGCAACTTACTCTGCACGTAAAATTAGCAAATTTTCAACCCTTGAAGAATTACAACTCATACGACAAAACCAAAATAAAAGCAAATGCAGTGAGTGTCAATTTATTTAAGAAACTCTCAATGGCTTAATTTTCCAGAAATCTTTCATAATAACAAAGATAATCAAAGTGTTAATTTCAAACTTCAGATGACCATAACAAGAAAACTACTAACATCAAGACAAAAAGAACACGTATTTAGCATTCACAGTAGCTTGGAAAATAGTACTGTATACTCTTTTTACGGTCGATTGCTTATCCCCTGTATATTGAAGCGATATAACTTTTAGAAAATTTATATTCCTTTATTTAAAATACAAATTTGGAATAATACACTTTTAGAGGCAAGTTTTAAATATAAAATTATGTAAATAAGTTACGGTAATTTTGGGTACTGTTATCTTTGTCACAACCTGTCTTATATTATTGTATTTGTTGTAAATAGTAGTCATAGTAACGTTTTATGTGTATGTATGTGGAAGGATGCTTGTTTAAAAAAAAAAACAAGGAGTGGGAGATTTTTAGGATATAACTAGGGAAGATCAAAAAAGTTGAAGGATAATAAATAAGAGTTAAAAAAAATGAATAAAACGGGAAAGACGTGTTTGTTAAAATTTCTCTGAAAACTCATATAATAATAAGGTTATATCAATAAGAAGTTGAATTCTTATTAATAGAACATAATTACGAAGTGAAGATAAATTATTAATATTGGGATTGGATTTATTTAATACAATTTTATTGGAAACTGGTTAAACAAGTCATAATAACAAATAATAATTGAATGGAATAGTCAAAGTGAATTGAATAAGGATAATTCATAAATAATGCTGAAGTGGTACCTACTGATTGAATATTAAATTTCGATCAAATAAACTAAGAGATCATTGAATTGGATCATTAATTGGCGAAAGAACATTCTTTTTGGTGGGGTTGCTCAGGTTACTGAAATCAAAAGAATAATAATTGTTAGTGAGTGAGTGTTTTAGATATAGATTTGTGTTAGTTTTAAGGATATGAATTGGTTATTTTGTAATAAACCTTGCATATTTAAAAGTGGATTAAATTTATTACTTTATTTACTTATCAAAATTTAAAAAACTCATCCTTCAACCGCCCTAAGGTAGAAATTTTCATTTTAACTTTGATAAACAAACTAAAATTTAAAATACTTAATTTGATAATTACAATTTAAATGTCAAAATAATATTTTGAATTTCTTTGAAGACAATTGTAACAAAAAGGGGAGTAATATATGGTTTGAATTCATAATTATTATTTAACTAGACTTGCAAATCGATAATATTTGGTCTGTAATATTGATGAACTGTGAAGACAGTCGTACACTCATTAATAGTAATCATTGATAATTTGAGAGCTTGTTGACGTTGTGTGGAGCAGCTTTCTTTTAAAAGTTAAAAGGCTGTTACCATACCAATATACAGGGTGAGTCCTTAAGCGCGGCCGCCGACTCTATCTCGGAAGGTATTAGTTGACGTTGTACGTTAACGGGGGAAAAAATTTACGAGTAAACTTGAGCCTAAAAAATCCATTAAAAATATTTTTAGACGCCGAATCGTTCAGCGGGCGGCGCAATAGGAGGGCGGTATCATTAAATCGCACTTTTTTCAAAAAATTTCTAAATGAGATCTATTAGAATAAGTCTAGATCAAAAGAACGTCTAATTTTACATAAAATGGATTCTGTGAAGTTTTAATTAACTTTGACGATGGGCTGCGGGGCGAAGACATAACCTCCAAGGTTAAAAATAGTTATACAGGGTGTCAACGAAACCTGGGGCACCCCCATAAATTTTTTATTTTTTAAGATATCGAAATGAAATTTGGTATATGTAATATACTCTTTAAACGGCATTTGTTGACATAGGAAACAAGTTTCTGTCACTTCCGGTTTAGCCGGAATTGACATCAACTTTGTTATTTCAAATGGAACACCCTATATATTTATACATTTTTGGAATCTCCATTCAATTTTACGTATGTTAGTATCAAGTTCCATACATTTTGATGACAAAGTAATTTTTTGCAGAAGTTAATCTAGAGTGCCATGACTTACGCAAAATGAAAGTCAAGGTGCCCCAACACTCGAGACAAATTGTTTTAGAACTTTAACTATTTTAGTTGCTGTATTAGAATGGCCTAAAGTTGGCAAAAATGCTTTTTCGAGAATAACTCTATTTTTTCAAATGGCACTAGAGTGGGACACTAGGATATTAAAAAGGAGCGTTTTTCAAGGATTTTATTGATACCCATAACGCGGGATTAATATGAAAATTTAATTCGGAATAACACTCTCCGTTCAAAAAAAAACGTATTTTGGACATTTAAATCTAGATACTGGGTTTTAAAACAAGTGAAACAAATGAAATGCACAAAAAAAAGACAGACTTGCCACAGTTGAAGTGCTAAAATAATTTGTTTTGAGTGTCGTAGCACCGTGACTTCCATATTTCGCAGGTCATGGCATCCTAGATTAATAAATAAACTCTTCTGCATGTATTTACTTTGTCATCAAAATGTTTCAAACTTGATACTACTATACGTAAAATTAAATGGAGATTCCAAAAATGTATAAATATACGGGGTGTTCCATTTAAAATAACAAAGTTGATGTCAATTCCGGCGAAACCGGAAGTAACAGAAACTTGTTTCCTATGTCAGCAAATACCATTTAAAGAGTATATTACATATGCCACATTTTATTTAGATATCTTAAAGAATAAGAAATTTATGGGGGTGCCCCAGGTTTCGTTGACACCCGGTATATTTGGTTCGGATTTTTTTTTTTCAAAACACTCGGTATTTTCCTAAAGCTATAAATATTGTCTACTGAAAATATTAGTTGAAATTTTTTCACAACTTTTTTTCTAAAATTCTCGGAGCATTTTAGTGGAAACGTGCTTTCAACTGCAAGTATCTCAAAAATTTCAAATGCAAAGGCGCAATAATTTTATTATTGCGTTATGAAGAAATTAAAAACGAAGAGAATGCAAAAAACCGGAGATCTCTACCATCAATAGAAGCGGAAATATTGAGCAAAATGCAACCACGAAGAATTTTTCCGAGTTACCTAAAGATAAATCAATCCATTCATGAGAATGGGCCGATGATTTTGTTTATAAATCTGAAACGGCAAATTTCTAAATTTTGTTGCTTTTTAATTGATCTCGCAAAATATTAATAATTCCGTTGTTCCTGTTCTCGTGATTGTTCCTGTTCTTGTCGTTGTTCCTGTTCGTATTAGTTTGAATTATGTTTTATTTGTTCATCGAATTGTTCTTGTTAACTATGTTTCGTCTTGATTTTGTTATTTACTAATTGCTGAAAATGGTTTACACAAATGCTGACGCCTTTGATATGCTACGGATTTATTTTCAATGTCACGAAAATGAGTTGATTGCTTCAAGAACATGCAACATTACGTATCCCAATCGGCAGCCCCAATCCAGAAAAGTCTTCCATTGATTAGCGCTACGTTTACAAACCACGGGAAAAGTGCAACCAACTCCAGAAAGAGAAAGACGCCGTTCAGTTCGTAACGAAGACAATGCGATTAATGTTCTGGCGTGCATTGAGATAAATCCCCATGTTAGCACAAGCGAAATTTCAAGAATGTTGGGATATCTCAACGAACTTTTGTTAAAATTGGAAATGAACAAGGCTTACATCCATACCATGTTGTGTTACATCAGTCGCTCACCGAAGATGATTTTGTAAGCAGACTGAACTTATGTTACTGGATGCGAAATATGCTAGAAGAAACTCCTAATTTCTTGAATCAAATTTGGTGGACCGACGAAGCTACATTTAAAAGCAACGGCCGGGTAAACTTCCACAATATGCACTTTTACTCTAAAAAAATCGGGAACCCACATTTGATGCGTACTGTGGACAACCAACATCAGTGATCCGTAAACGTCTGGTGTGGCATTCTTGACGGACGGATAATTGGTCCTCACATTTTTAATGGGACTGTCAATGGTCAAGTGTTCCTGGACTTTTTAGTTGACACTTTGCCAAGTCTTTTAGATGACGTTCCATTGGCCATCATGTTAAACATGTGGATACAAATGGATGGATGTCCTGCTCACTTTTCAGGGGCAGTTAAAGATCACCTTAAAGCGGAATTCCCTGAGCGGTGAATTGGCAGAGGGAGTAGATTTTCATGGAGCCCAAGATTTCCTGATCTCACTTTCTTGGATTTTCTTCCTCTGGGGTCGCCTAAAAGACATTGTTTATAAGAATCCCACAACTACCCGTATTGATATGATACACAGAATTAGAAATGCAGTAAACAACACATCGAGAGCCGAAATTGAATCTGCTGTTCTATCGACTCGTAAAAGAATTGAAGACTGTATTAGAAGTAATGGGAAACAGTTTGAACACCTTTGTTAAACTTATTTAAAATGTAAAATAAAATAAAAGCTAAATCAACCAAGTAGGGCTTCTTTAATCCGCTAAATTCTAAATTTTTGCATTTTTTCATACCTCGGATTTTTAGCATTTTCTTTTTCTTTCGATCTCTCTTACGATGATAACGAAATTCCCGTTGTTTTGCAATAAAAATTTTAGAATAAACGTGGGGAATAATATTTTGAATAGAGAACCTTTAAAAATGTTCGGAAATGTCGAATGCTTTGAGAAAAAATTGAAGCCAGGAATATCGCCATTTTAATTTAAATGCTAATCGCCCAACCATACTTATCGACTGGGGCTTAATATTGCCGTAAGCTTCAGAGTTTGAAGGTGATAACAAAGGAAAACAAAGTCAAATCAGAGATTTGACGTTTCAGATTTATAAACAAATGAAATCAACCCATTCATGACTTAGCCAACTCGGAAAAATTCTTCGTAGTTGCATTTTGCTCAATATTTCCGCTTCTATTGATGGTAGAAACCTCCGGTTTTTTGCATTCTCTTCGTCTTTAATTTCTTCATAACGTAATAATAAAATTATTCTACCTTTGTATTTGAAATTTTTGAGATACTTGCAGTTAGAAGCATGTTTCCACTAACATGCTCCAAGAATTTTAGAAAAAAAGTTGGAAAAAAATTTCAACTAATATTTTCAGTAAACAATATTTATAGCTTTAGGAAAATGGTGAGTGTTTTGAAAAAGAAAAATCCGAACCAAAGATATAACTATTTTTAGTTCAATACCATCTTTATGCGTTAGTTACTGCAATCGTTTTGTAAACATCAACTTTTGCAACTGTTTAGAATTTGTAAAACGTCAACTTTAGAGGCGACTGTGCAAAAAATACATTATCAAAAATTAGGGCAAATACTGTAGTATTAACTTTTCCCCCGCGTTTACAGATACGTAAAATTGTTTTTATTTTTATCTTTATGAAATTGCTTTATACCACTTTGTACTTCAAACAGTCCATTTTATTTTGAAAAAACCATTTTATGTTACATAATGAACCTATTTCTAGAGCATTTGTTTATTTTTTTTTTAAAATTACAACCTAGAGTAGGTACCTAGTTTGACGTATGATACTGACTTTAATCCAGTTTTCAACGATATGTATTTTTGTAGAAGTTGCATAATACTGTTTTCGAAAAGAAAGTAGAAACCTTACGATTTTTGGATCAAAACAAAATGATGAAAAACCAAACTAAAATCTTTAAAAATAATATTAAACTAAATGGTTAGGTACAATGTTTTTAGTAGAAAAAGTAAAAGTAAAATAAAACGTTTCTTATGAACTAATGATAGCGCACACGACGAATTGAAAGTTGAAACAAGTACCAATGTCTATGGATTTTCAAAACTGTTAACTATTAAATACTTGTTAAATCCTGCAATAAAATAATATTCCATAATGACTTTCTCAAAAATGTTGTTATGTAAGCTTTAGAAATTTCACCTCATTGTAAAATGAATCCAACCCTGTATCACCCTGAATCTTAAAAAAAATAGATAGCCATTTAATAAATATTCACGACTTAATTATTCGAGAAGCGGATAGTCACGTGTAAAGCGCCTCGGTCTCTCACGTAGGCATCTCGGGCTCGATTCCCGAGACCGGCGATATACCCGTCGGAATTTTAGAGAACGTACATACGCTTCTCCGTGCTTCGGAGGACACGTTAATCCCGGTTATCATACTAACGCCTTCGATAACCGTTTTAACCTTGCAGCACTGCAGGTCGATCTTCTTCGCCTCTTTCGACGGATAAGGTTATCCTCCTGCCAGTGGCGTAACTACAGCCCCCGCAGACCCCGCGAATCGGGAGGGCGCACCCCTGCGAAGGGCACTAATTTCCAAAAATTTGATGTTGTGAATAACAGCTGGTTATAAAATTGGCCTTTCCTTGAAGTGTACGCACAGACATATAATAAAAGATTATATTTTTTATTTATATATCTTATTGATATGTTCCCGTCTCAGATGCTTACTTTCCGTAATTGCATTAAATGTTAAATCAATGTGAAAGAGTTGGCATCACTATTAATCTGTGCCAATTATATAGGTACTATCCCTGATCGCATAACAATCAGATTCGCCAAGTTCATATAAAATCTGGCAGGCATTTTTATGATTAGTTTGCATTCAGTGGCCAGGCGGCGCTACCATTGCATCGTAGTTTTTCGGTGCTTGTCACTTTGACAAGAACAATGTTTTGAGTTATTTTGATTTTGAATTGCTAAAAAGTCATTATTTTATAATTTTTATGCAGTAAAACACATGATATTAAAAATAATAACTTTTTAGCAATTCAAAATCAAAATAACTCAAAACATTGTTCTTGAAAAAGTGACAAGCACTTCAAAACCAAGGCCCGCTGAATTAATATTGCATATAAGGCCTGCCCACTTCATTTAGCCAAGACGCAATTAGAAAGGACGATGGCGCCATTTGCGGTGAACTATACATTTTTTAAAGGAGAAATGTATAGTTCACCTCAAATGGCGATATCGTCCTTTCTAATTGCGTCTTGGCTAAATGAAGTGGGCAGGCCTTATATGCAATATTAATTCAGCGGGCCTTGTTCAAAACTACAATGGTGGCGCCGCCTGGCCACTGAATGCAAACTAATCATAAAAATGCTTGCCAGATTTTATATGAACTTGGCGAATCTGATTGTTATGTGATCAGGGGTACCATGTTCAAGTTTTTCGGAAGTGTGTTCAGCGTATAGTTTATATTAATTTAACGTTATCAGTTACAGTTGCAAGTGCTGAAAGATCCTTTTCTAAACTAAAGTTGATTAATTATTCGTACTTAAAAAGTACCATAAGTGAACTTAGATTAAATGGTTTGTCAATTTTGAATGTAGAAAAAAAAATGACTAAAACAATGGATTTTGATAATTTAATTGATCAGTTCGCCTCTGTTAAAGCTAGGAAAAAGTTGTAATTTCTATTGTGTCTCAAATGATATAAACAAATTAACTTTTCGCTGAATCCTATGTATAAACAAATAAAAAGGTAATTAATTATTATTAACTATTGCATATTTTTTTTATTTACCTACATTCCTATTATCTATTCACAACCAGGAAAAGCACTAAATTGAAATATCTGGTGCATTTTTTTGTTATTGAATTGACAGCACTGCATGTTTTTAAAATTTAGTGAGATATTTAGTTCCCTGAAATGTTGGGTTATGGTGTCGTGTTGACAGATATCAAAATCAAAATTTTCATAAACAGTTCCATATGCAGTTTTTAATTCTTTGTAACATAGATAAATTGCCTTGTGTCCTCTTTCGGTAAAATTCATGGTTCAACATTTAGGCTACATTGCATGAAAATTTTTATTTTATAATTAATTAATTTGTTTAAATGTCAGATTTCAAATTTCCCTCCAATCATATAGTAACCAGAAATAACAACATTACAGAGCAAATTATCTGCACCAATTGTTCAGTGCATGCCAACATAAATCTAGTGTCCGCGAGGTCAGTGAACAGATAATACATATAATTGCATATGATGGGCGCATACGTTAAGTCTCGCGGGGGTGCGCAATTCTACGTAGTTACGCCACTGCCTCCTGCCCGGCATACGTGTAAAAAAGACTCGCAGAACTCATAGTTATGAGTTAATAACAGGTCATTGGTGTAGGCTTCGGCCATAAGAGGAAGAAGACTTAATTATTCACAGAGTAAAGATAGGTAAACTACACAAGAATATATGTTCTTTTAAAACAAAATTGACCCTTTTCGGGATTTTTACAGAAATCAATAATTACAAATATGTACATCGAATTTATATCAAACTCCATCAATGCAGTGTATACGGAAATTCCTTGGTGGATTAAATTGATTCCGTTTTGTAACCAAAATCCACATTTTGCGCATTTTAATGTCGGCAGGGAATTTAACGTCATAAACACAAACACTTAATTTTATTTAATTTCTCTGGATTATTGCCAAACAAGGTAATGTTAAAGTTTGTACTTGGCGGTAGAATATCATTACTGAAGTTTTCAAATATATTTGGATGCAAATATAAATAAGCAATTACCATTGCAGTGCATAATTTCTATTCTTTATCAAATTACTCTATAAACAAACTGTTTGTAAATAAAAATTTACGAAATCTTTGTGCCGTAGTATATGTAGAGAACTCATTTCTGTCCCACTGGTGGAGAGGATTGCATATACCGAGTGTTTGACCTAAGGGGCGAACATAGGGAAATAGCATGGAAAATCGTATATATGCAGATTCCTGCTCCCTGTTTGAGTTGATAGGGTTGATAGTGGTATCAATCGAAAGACAAAGAAAATGTGCTTAAGTTGGTTCTACTTAACTTGAATTTGTTACTTGTTTAAGAAAGAAATAGCTTAAAAACTAGAATAAATAATTTGCATTTTATTCACAAAAAGCAGACCAGCCATGATAATTTGAAGTTTCTTAACTCACGAACTGTGCAAAAACTGACGCCAGTACTTATAAAATGTTTTGACAATAAATACCCTCTCCTTATTAAAATATTCAACAATACTCTTCATAGTAATTAGATAGATACGTGAATTGATAATTGATAGAAAATAAAATTAATTTTGGCATAAAAAAAACTTCAAATTTGATCATGGGTAGTCTGCTTTTTGTGAATAAGATGCAAATTATTTATTGAAGTTTATAAGCTATTTCTTTCTTAAACAAGCAACACATTCAAGTAAACTAGTGTCTAATTAAGCGCATTATTTTGCCTTTCGATTGATACCACTATCAATCCTATCAACTCAAACGGGGAGCAGGAATCTGCATATATACGATTTCTCATGCCATTTCCCTATGTTCGCGCCTTAAGTCAAACACCCGGTATAAATGTTATGAATGGGTATGCTTTTATAATTTAATTCAAATTAGATTTACTTACTCTGACAAAATTTTCTTTATAATTCTAATTTTAATTAAAACTCCGTCTAACTCAATATCTCTTAGGCATTGATGAGGTTCTTTTTTAGTGTTTATAGGAATACTAAATTCGTTTAGTTACTTTGTATTATTAACGTCAAATTAAATTGCATTATACAGATTTATTAATAAAAAAAATATTGGTTGAAAACTAAACACATAAATGCCCTAGATGCCCTAGCTAAACAGGATCTAAAATTAATCATCAATAAAGTCGCTCACGTTTGTTGATATCTCAATATATGACTTCTTCTTTAATGTTCCCACTTTTCAAACCCAAAACAACTCTTCAGACTTCTTCCGGTCCAATTAAAAATGCGTCACCCTCCAAATTATTTAGTTAAGCTTCCAAAATTCCCATTATAAATTGCACTATCCAAATATTTCAATCACTTAACTTCAATTATGGTAATGTTTCATGTTTAATCCATTAACAGGATCTCATATAATTTATTTAACTTTAATATAGATACTTAAGATCATTTACTAGTTTTGCTTTAAATTACTTTATATTCAAAGCTTTACTTTTTCGAATTCAAAAAATCTGTTATCATTATTTTTCATCTGTTATTATTATTTTCTAAAAATTCTCGTTGTCCTGATTAATTTTATCCACTCTCGTTTACTTGATTTCCCACATGAACTTATTTAAATATTTCCAATTACAAATTATTATCATAAAATCAGATCCTCCTAGCTAACTTAATATTACATTTTTAACATGTAATAATTAATATAAGTACATAATTAAATTTAAATATTAATAGCTATCTAACTTATTATTTATTTACATTTCTTTTTTATTGAATTTTAAATCTGCATAAAACTTAATTAATTTAAACTTCCATCCTAGTTAAAATATGAAATATGTAACATCCCAATATACAGGGTGGTCCAGGTTTTTGTGCATTAATTTTGAGAGGTGATAGAGAATCGCAAAATAAGTGTACTTTTCTTAATAAACATGCCTCCAAAAATGCACCATAAGTTTATACAGGGTGTTAAAGTTGGATTAAAAAAAAGTTTATAATTAAATATCTCAGGAAAGACAAAAGTGATCCTTTTCAAATTTGGCACACTATCTTTCTATGTAAACACGCATCTACAGTACAAGTCAAAAAAGTTACAGGAATCCATAGGCGCCGATACAGGGGTTACATATCCCTTTTTTAGAAAAGTTATGGTGCATTTTTGGAGGCATGTTTATTAAGAAAAGTACACTTATTTTGAGATTCTCTATCACCTCTCAAAATTAATGCACAAAAACCTGGACCACCCTGTATAGGATGTCAGCAAGTTTTGATCCTAGAGAGCAGCCTACCTATAACACGTCACTGTCTAATTTCGTCTAAACCTGAATATTTACAGTCCGTTTTAAAACGTTGTAACGCTAGCTGTCTTTAACATGCTTTATACAAAACGCTAATGATAATCTTCAGTGGTCCATACTTTTACATTATACTGAACACTAAGGCGTGTGGATGAAAGACTGACAGCACAAAATGTGGGAGATATCTGTAATGTCCAAGAAGTGAAGGCCATAAGAACTACTGTGAAACAATGACAAACCCAGATTAGTGATGTTAAAACGAACAAGGAGAAATGTGGAAGATAACTGTAATGCACAAGAATTTACTATGAAACAATAACAAAGCCAAAATACGTAATTAGAGAAGTTAAAGAAGATGTCTGAAAAAATTGAAACTATTAGTGAAAGAAAAAGAAATAATAGATAAAAACCTAATAAGAACAAGATATGAATAATTGATAAAATATTAAAATAAATGAAAGAATGAATTCATAAACAAATATGGAAACAAATACATAGTTAAATGAAAAATTTTAAGAGATAGAACATCTATAACAATAACATAATATCTTAACTTAGATAAACAGGTAGTACTAAAACAGTGGTGATTGCAGACATTCACAGTAAAATAATAGGCGATATGGAAAATATGTATAGTTAAAACTTGAGAATAATACAAAACTATTTCATGGTGGCCTTATAAAACCAGCAAACGTTAAAATAAAGATAAGATCACAGATTACGAAATAAAAAGTGCAAGTGAAAGATGTAGAAGCAGTAGCATCAGATAATCTTTTCAATGTAATGCATCAATCTAGCAATACTCCGGAATATATGCAGATATTTACCACAGAATGCTGCGTATTAATGGGCATACCCATATTACCAACGAAAGAAGATATGAAAAGAAGGAAAGAGAAAGAATACGTACATTTAACACGTAATACGGAATAATAAATTATACTAGTAAATAATATCACTTACTAAAACTTTTAACACAAGAGAATATCGAAAGAAAAAAAGGACCTTCAAGACGACGTACTTCAAAGTTGAAAAACCTACAAAACTTGGCCGGTACGACACCAATTATACTAGCTAGGGATAACTGCTAACACATTAATGGTGGGCAACATTGATCACCTGCGCCAACAGATGACACATCATATCTAATAAGGAAATAGAGGTTTCATGCTAGTGAGCGTATCAGACAAAATCTATACAAGAATCTCAGAAGCAAGAATAAGAAAAGATTTAGAGAATACAACGTGAACTATCGTGGTTGAAAAACTTATTTGGACAGGCACGTCTACATGGTGGTCTCGGTGGGTAAGTGGTCGCTCCGCTTACCCGCCGAAGCCACAGTGAGATCGGTCTGCTCGTCTGCTCGGGCTGTGGGTTCGACTCGCGGCCCGTGCAAGTCGGTTTCACTTAGTATAAGTTAGTATATAAGTTGCATGTATGTAGTATGTAAGGTAGTATGTAAGGTAGTATGTAAGGGACGCCCGTACCGCCTGAAGTAATGCGAAACGCGATTCCGGGGGGCACGGTAGTATGCATGAATGGAAAAAAAAAAGGCACGTCTACATAACAGCTATTCCGACTGACGCAAGATACGCAAAAATATAAGGAAGAAGTTATAACAAACCTCCGTCGATGAGAGCACTAAATAAAAAATAATAATCTAAAGTAAGCAATTAGACTTCAGAGAAAAAAAGGATTCCATTCATAACATGACAAATTAAGTACGTACCTAGGTAACAAATCTATTAATGGGAGAGGTAACCGATTGTCTAGGTACATCTAGTAGTCGGAAAAGGGCCAACCGCGTTTTATGAATTTATAAATTGCTTTAACAGTAAAGTTAAAGGTAGACACTAACGAAAAGGGAAATAAACACAAAAATAATTGTAGCAGTTAAAACATTTTAAAGGGTGTATCAGAAATAAGTACATTAATTTTTTTCAGTGGTGGAATTCGTCAAGAACGGCAACATTTCTTATTAATTGTTTTTTAATCTCACATTTATTTTGCATTTTTACCCCCCCCCCCTTAAAATAACGAGTTGTTTATGTATTTTCAAAATAATTAAATACTGCTAAGCTTAATTTTTACGTAAGTTGATTTACTGTGGTAACAAAACTTTTTTGTATGGTTTCCATTGGCAGGTAATGAAATTTGTGATAAATATTTAACTAATTTTATCACAAAATCTAAAAACTATACAAAAAAAGTTATTAAGAAATGTTGTAGTTCTTGACGAGTTCTATTACAGAGGGCATTTAATCTACTTATTTCTGATACACCCTGTATAAAGGAAAACCCAACACTGTAAATTCGCGAAACGATGAATCAATTTATTTAGTAGTATTAGACGGCTCTGTAAAACAGTGTAAGAAATGCAAAGGAGGGTACCTTCTGGAGATTAAAAATGATAGATGTAAAGGAACCAGTTTTCATGATCTTGGGTGGACAGAAGTGAAACAACACTACAGAATAGACCATTTTAGAAGGGATTCTAGGGTATCTTCTTAACTATTACACCTACGTAAAAAATAATAAACGTGTCTCGGGCCAAACTTTGGGGACAAATTTAATGGTGCAAACCAAAATTTAATATCGTCTTTTATTTTGGGGCTGCAAGCGAAAATTAATTTTTTCGGAAGTCCTTTTCGGAGTTATAATTCATTTGTTTGTAAAGGTGGTAACGAAAAATAAAAACATATTTAGGGCACTTTTTCCTATAGAGTTTATTGGCGAAATTGAATTTTTAATTTGCTTTGTAAGTTTTGAGTTATAACCGAGTTGTGACCGGCGAAATAAGACAAGGCGATCCCTTAAGCCCATTGTTATTAAATGCTGTTTTGCACAAATTTATAGAGCGCGTAAAACCAAAACGTGGGTACAGAATAGGAACTGATAACATTAAATACCCTGTGTTATGCTGACGATGCTCACCTTATAGTTGAAGATGACGATTACCTACAAAGGATGTTACATACATTTAATCAAACCTGCAAACAATACAATACGAAAATATCAATTGAAAAAATAAAGTGTCGTACAGCAAGGAACCGTTGAGATTTAAACTTGAAGTTGAAGGACATCGCGAAGTAGGCGATGCACTTCAAATACTTGGGAGCGAAAGTATTCAATTGCAGGAATCTCAAAAAAGAGGTACAAGCACAAACCACAAAAGCCTCCATTATATCCGGGTGCCTGAGGGATGTCACATGAGGCAACAAACACATGAATCTGGAAAGATGAGGATATATAAAATCTCTGCTCGATATTAACATACGGGTTTGAAATTACACGCCTAACTCACAGCACTAAAATGTGAACCCTGCGACAAATTCTGGGAATAATATTACACGGCAGAGAAGGGAATACAAACATTAGAAAAAGATACAGTATACAAGTCATAGTAAAATGTTCAAAATAAAGAAGGCAAGGATGGAACCGCCATGTCGAAAGAATGGAAGACCACCGCCTAACAAAAATGGCTAGAAATGGTAAACCTCAATGGATACGAGGCCTGAGGAGATCGCCGAAACGATGGATGCAGAGTTGGGTGTCATCATCAGCGGAATGATCTGGAAATAACAGGGAAACTTATATACAGAAGAGAATAAGTAGGTTACTTTTCGACAAAAGAATTAAAACAGGTGAAAAAAGTTTTCAAGTAAACTCGATAGTGAATTCAAAAAAGAATGAACACAGCCGGGAAAGTATTCAAAGCGATCAAGACTACATTCTTAGGAAAAATTAGGAAGAAAGGGAGTTTCCAAAAAATAAAGATAGGGATAGTGGGTTTAATATGTGTACATTGAAATCAAACGCGAACAACAACGAAAAACAAGCAAAATCACCAACACCGAAATGAGATTCTTAAGGAAAAATAAAACAAGAAAAGACAAATTCCGGAATTTGGAGAAGCATTAAAAATTAAGTCAGAGAGACAGTCAAGATCCCTGAGTGGTACCTATACATCAAATGAAAAATGATAAAACGACAAAAATACATGTACGAAAAAATCAAAAAAGAGGCCTAGAAGCAAATGGATGGACGACATTAGAGGAGAAAATGTAATAAAAATGCATGATACAAGGGCGTGTAAAGCAATAGAAGAAAACAAGTCAATCCACTAGCTTTACACCGTCAAGTCATAAAAGCTTAGGATTAACCAAGTAAGCTCGATGACAAATAGTCAAGCACATAGTTAGCACATAAATATAAAAATAGATTTATTGCGATTGAGAAATAGAAACGTTAAATCAAAACGAAATATTATTTCACTCATCCAAGTATAAAATTCTAAACGTAATATCCTTTATATCGAAGGATGTGTGAAGCGACGTTCAATTTCCGTCAATGTTCTTTTCTAAATAACCTTTTCCCTTGCCATTTCATATTCTTGTATGTATAAGTTGGCACACAAAAGCACAAAAGTGCTTCTATACAGAAATTTATAGAACAACTTGAAACAATTCTATTTGGAAGCTGGCACTCCTTCCATTCAAAGAATTACCTTCGCATAAGTGAAAATTTTACACTTTCTTCTTATTTTAAGGTCTTTTCTAAATAAATTTACGCATTACAAAGTAATTAATTACAATTAAACCATAACATTACACAGTTATCAGCAAAACTAAAGGTAATAAAAATTGAAATCTTCAAATATGAAAAATTTTACTTTTACATACTTATTTTTCCAACGTAAATAATTTTACAACCATCATAATTTTGCCATTTTCCTCCGAAAATGAGTTTCAACATAAATACCAATACGTTCCCCTATATCCTATAATATGCAACACATCATAAATCATTTGAAAGTGACAGTCCTACACTCTCTATAAAAAGAAGGCTTCGCAAAATTCCTTACTTAAAATTTCTTAAATCTTTAAAAGGAAAGAAATCTGCACTCTGCGAATGTAACCGGTGCGGTGGAAGTACAAAAATATTTTTTCGTACGTCGAGAATCTAAGCGTTTCCAGAATTGCTAAAATTTCGTGCAAAAAATTACTACGATAAATCGGGTTATTCCCAGCGGAAAAATTTCCCACCGGCACAAAAATTACATTATTTCGGTCATTGGCCATCAAGGAATGGACGAAAGCGTTATCGAAAATTTGATTTACTCATTATGGAAAATGAGGGTTCTTCTATTTTATTTTTCGCTTCATAAAAATATAATACGTGGGACTTTTAAAAGGAAAGTTAGAAGTAAATTTCTGTTCGAACAGTAAACATATTCAGACACAGAAAAATTTAGAAAGTATCAGTACGATATTTTAACATTGGAAATGTTTATGCGCTCGCTTATTGAACAAAGTTACAAGCTTTTTGGTACATTTTGCGACATCGGCACATCATACAACCCGATGATCTCAGAATAATAAACATTAAGCGGTCTTAATGTGTTTTGAATAACCAAATATGTAACAATTGCGTTTATAAGAAAAGCACGTTTTGTTGAGTCTACAGTCTACATACGCACCGCGTTGATGACGGCATTCACGAGTAATTAACATAGGCAGATACCGTATGTTTATAGTGTGTTTTCGATGAATAGCACTTCGACATCCGATCCAACAATAATCTTTGGTATGAGATCACCAAACATCTGCGTAAGAAGAATAGACAACTGCTGCAAGTGTAAGGAAATATGCATAGTCGTATTCGTATTACAAACAGGTACAAACTGATTGCATATGTATTATCTTTTATTTATTTAGTTTAATAATAATAATAATGTTTATTCCAGCTTCACCTACAAAACATAAACAGCACAGCGTGCAAAAACACACAAAAAAACAAACTAATAATAATAATAATAAAAAAATAATAATAATAACAACAATAATAGCTAAATGTAATTTGAAGCCAGAAATCGATGGCAATCAGATGACCACCTACAAAAGGGGTCCCTGCTCTACCTTACCACCGGCATATAATATATAAAAAAAAAAAAATAAAAAAATAACAAGTAAAATATAAAGTCCCACATAAGCAATAACAAAAAAAATACGAATAAGCAATACCACAATATAATATGATACCAATATAACTAATATAATATAATATAATACCCAACCACTCACGAATATTCAATATCTAAAAAAGATGAAAAAGGAAAGAAAATCACAAAAACTAGTTTTTAAGTTTAAACAACCAATCTTTAATACGGTTCTTAAATGTAAAGTGTGAAAAAGATTTAAATTCAGAAGGAATAGAATTATAAAGTTTAGACATACTATACGAAAATGAACGTTTGAAAATCTCGAAGCGATGCAGCGGATAATCTATTAATCCTCTATGTCGCAGATTCAAGTTATGAATGTCGGTTCTGAACCGTATTTTTTCATATAGATAAGGAGGAGATTTACTAAGAATTATTTTATGAAAAAATACAAGAGAATGTAATTTACGGCGATCTTCCATATTGAGCCACTTGGTCTCTTTAATTTTATGTGATATGTGTTCTCTACGTCTAATGCCATGAATAAGTCGCAAACAGGAATTCTGCACTAACTGTATCCTTTTACTAGTCAATTTGTCAATACAAGCTCCATAAACTACATCGCAATAATTAAACTGCGACAGCACCAGGGAGTCACATAAGAGTATCTTAACTTCTTTATTCAAAACTTGTCTGTTGTTGTAAAGAAGCTTAAGATTAGAATAAGCTTTACGCATGTTATTATTGATGTGATCGCGAAATCTGAGTTTGTAGTCAATGGTTAAACCCAAATTTCGAGCTGTGTCGGTAAAAGGAATAATGGTATTATTTAAATTTATCTTAATACGATCAATTTGATGCAATCTGTTGTTTTTACTACCAAAAAGTATAGCAACGGACTTAGTAGGGATAACCTTAAGAGAATGAGATTCAGCTGTTTTAACTAAATCCTTTAAATCTTCGTTGATAAAGGTACAGACAGTAACGGCATCATTTGGATAAAATGAATAGTACATTTGTGTGTCATCTGCATACTGATGATATGAACAATGTTTTAGAGTATTACACAAGCCGGAAGAATAAATTATGTAAAGCAATGGGCCCAAGATGGATCCTTGTGGAACACCATATTTAAGAGTTCGGAAGTCAGATTTATCATTGTGTAAAACAACGCACTGTTGCCTATCAATTAAGTAATTTTTAATAAATTTAATGGCCATGAAGCTAAAACCGAAGTGATGTAAAATAGCCAACAGCAGTTCATGATTTATTGTGTCGAATGCCTTGGAGAAGTCGAAAAGAACCAACACAGTTTAATCGCTATTTATGGTACCAGTGGCGTACCTATCTTTGGGAGGCGGAGGGAGCAATATGTCTTGAAGGCGCTTTAGGATATTTTAGGTCAAACACGTGTAATATTTCTTTCGACAGGAATTAAAGAGGCCACACCGCCACTATTTAAGAATATAGCTCACTCGGCGTTCCGTGAGTGAATAAAGAAAAATGTTATCCAGGAAAGGAAAAGTTTAGCTCACGAGGCGCAGCCGAGTGAGCTAATGTCCTTGAGCGGATAAAAGCTCTTTATGAAACAATAGCTAGCAACCTAATTTAAAAGCACCATGATAGTGTGGATACAATGTTTATAGCAACACTTTATCCACCCTTCACGTTAAAATGTTGCTTTGATAACTAGATTTGACACATTAAAAGGCCACTTTTTAATTTACTCGCAGAGGTGTGATAGTTCCACAATGTCGAAGACGTAACTGAGGTAAGTTTATATGTTTCATGTATTACATATGGCATTATCATTTCCAATGTATCCGATGGTTGCAAGGATTGCGAAATCTGTGAATTTTTTTTGAAAATATGAAGGTATTCATGAAAATCGAAAAAGTGTAAAAAAGCAAAAGAAACATAATATAAGGAAAATTTTTGAATAAAGCACTGAATTTTCAAGTCATTATCTTGTTAAAGGGTATCCAGTGAAACTTTGGGATGTCGTCATTGATGAATTATGACATCATATTAGGCAGTATATTCTTTAATTGTAGCAAGCAAATAAATTATTAAACAATTTTAAGTCGCAGTGTGTTAAGTGAATTTGGAGTAGTAATAAGGTAATTACGGAAAGGTATATTGAAAGTTATTATTAAAACTAACCTCAAATATGACATGTGTCGTCAACTACAAAGGAAAATTAAATATGTCTGACAGCGTAGCTATCGTAGCTATCAACACGAACAGATGTACCAACTTAATAGACAAACGTCATCAACATAATAATATTATATTTTATAAGACACGCGAATATTTAAACATTTATGGCCATATTCATAAACAGTGTTTAAAGTTAGTAGGGGTTTAGTAGCTACTAAACCAATATAATTAATATATGTTGCTATAGCAATTAGTAACATCTAACTTTAAACACTGTTTATGAATATGGCTCATTATATTTATGTTTTGCAGGAAATTTAGTCTCGTATATATAATTGTTTTAAAGCAATCTTTATTTAATAAAACATTAATAAATTCAGTGGAATTTTGAATTCATAATTTGAAATTACTTTTTATAGGAGTGGCTGTCATGAATGAAGTGTGACGTCATATTGATGACGTCTACCCAAAATTTCACTGGATACCCTTTACACGTGGTGTAACGTTTAACAATTTACTAAATATGTAAATTTAAAATTTAGCGCCATTTATAATCTAGTTAGTTAAACTCTAAAGTGATATTAAGATAAACTAAGATTAGAGAAGAGGGATAAATGGACTCTTATTTAATTCTATTATTTTAGGTAATATTATTCTAATTAATATTTGTCTTACATAGTAAAAAAACTATTATTTTAGCAAATGAAAATTGTCCATATTATTTCAAGATTACAAATATATTTCTGTGACTTTAGAAAACCTGGGAGTCTTGTGCCGAGTATGCCGGGGAACGCACGTTTTTTTGAACGCTGTTAAGAGTTTTCGTTAGAAAATGCAGTTCTATTTAAAAAATAATAAATTAAAATTTAAAAAAAAGTGCCAGTTATTGTAATTATAATTTTTGATTTAATTTCCCGCATGGCATTTGTAGCCAGGAGATGACATAGTGACGGTTTGGATGCCAGTTGAAGGGATCAAAGCCACATTTTTGACTTGGGGTCGTGAACTTTGTTACACCCTCTCCCCTTTATGCTAGGGAAATGTGTTTTCTGCAGTAGTTTCCCGTTGCCTTCTGCAGAGTTTGTGAGTGTGTATTAAGTATATAGTGTTTGTGTCTTGTTACTATCTGCAGTTGCCCACTCTGCAGACAAAATCGTTAATTGTAACCAGACGATTAAATGGCTTCATTCGCTCGAGTACCGATCGTGGGGAATTCTTTATAAAAATCCTTACCTCTGCGTGGGATTCGAACCCAATATTACAGGTTCCTTGTAATTTCTTTAGTTTGCAAGTCATAGTTAGATCCACACGTTTGCATTAGTGGTAGTTTGGTTGCCTATTGACCTCTTCAGTGGGAAGGGCATTTGTGGTTAGCAAATTTGAGTTGTATTTTTGGTTGGTGATCCTGAGCCTTTTGGGGATATTTGGAACCTCTTCCTAATTTCGAGTTCTTCTTCAAAAGTCGTGTCGTCGATAGTGGTTGCACTCCTGATGGCTGAAAAGTAATTTTATTTAATTCACGTTTATTCGGATAATCCAACATCAAGACGGAGTTTAAGGTTTATATTAAGTAATTTTGGATAGATATTTTGTCATTGCGACAAGAATTTGTTGGTTTTGGAAGCTTAATATAATCAAGCACTTGTATGGTTATGTCCCACTTACTTACACGACTTGAGGGCTTCGAGATCTTTTAAAAGGTAATTACTGCTTTATTGTTCCTCTGTTCCTCATGTAGAATTCCCTAACGTCCCCTTTCGATTTTGTAGCCCGGTTTTTGGAGGGTTATTTTGGATAACCACATCTTGTAAGGCATGTGGTTTGATGCATGTTCGTATTCTATGGTTTGTTAATTATTGGATTTGGGAAGAAGATTTGCACCTGAGAAAGTATCTTGAAGATTTATCTTACCACATTTTCCACGTCCGAAGATACATTTTTGGGAACGCCTGCTGCAGTAGCCGGATCTGGAAAGAACGCCTATCCTTCGAGGTTTCCGTCATTCAAAGAATCTTCGTAAGGTAGCATTTCTCCACGTTATTTTCATGTTTGCGGGACCTAAGATTATTTGAGGTTATACGTTGTTAAATTTACTCGGTGAATTAAGATTGCCGAAGTTTTGTCACTTATTTCTTGTATTAGAAAAGTGTGTTATAGTACTTACTGTAGATCTTGATATTCGCAGGGGGTGCGGGCTTCACTTGTGCTCCTTGGTTTTCGTTTGTGATTTTTAATTATACAAATAAGTCGAATTACCGTCTATCTTGACGTCAGAGCTACGCAAGGTTACTAGAGGACTAATTAAGTCACTCTGATCATATCTTTTACACCTAGGTTTGCGCGATTATACGACAAGTTGCCGAACCAGATCTGCTTCGACCATCTTGCGTACGTTATTATTTTATTTATCGTCACCCTTGCGACCTCGGTCTTTATCGGCAATTCACTTAATCCGCATACATTTATTTTTACTTTAGCTTTGTGTTATTAATTTTGCTAGATCTAGACAACGCATTGTTCTGGAGTGTTGGGCTTCACCCGCTCTGTGATAAGATTCTTCCCCTCCCCAATATTTACTGTGATATTTACCTGTATGTGATTATATGCATGTTATTTGTTATATTATACATCATTTGTTATTTATACAGGGTCCGGCACTCCAAGTGTTACAAAGTTCAGAGCCCCGAGAAAACAAAACCGCTGATGCTAGCACTATCAACTAGGCACTGCAGTGTAGCTCTTTCAATTGTTTATCAGTCTAGCGTTTGCATTTTGACAAGTACGAGTCATTGTTGCCCTGGCCGCGATGGAAATTAAACGTAACGCTGGTATTGCCCTCCATTTGGAGGGAAAATCACCCCCTCAAATTTTCAAGTTGTTCAAAAATCAAAATGTGAACCGAATGTTTATCCATCGTACGATTAAGAGGTACAAGGAGACTGGGTCTGTAGAAAAACGTCACAAAGGTGGAAGAAAAAAATTGGCTACCGGAGAAGCTATGGTCAAAAAGGTCCGGGAACGAATTCGAAGAAATCCGCGGCGCAGTGCTAATGAATTGGCCAAAAGTCTAAAAATATCTAACAGGAGCATCCGCCGCATACTCAAAAATGACCTTCAGGTTACGCCCTACAAAATACAGAAAAAGCATGAGCTTACCCCAGCTCAAATGAAAGTAAGACTTCAGAGAGCCAAGGAGTTCAAACGCCGGCACGCCAGCGGAGAGTTGCCGAATATCGTATTTTCCGATGAGAAAAATTTCACGATCGAGCAGTTTGTGAACAAACAAAATGATCGCGTATGGTTAAAGAGGAAGTCGCTGGACAATTCAAGTCGACTGGTAGCTACGAGGAAGCAAGCCCCTGCTCAGGTCATGGTGTGGGCGGCGGTGACAGCAAACGGACGCTCACCTCTCGTATTTTTGGACAAGGGTGTAAAGGTGAATGGAACTGTCTACCGACAGACTGTCTTAGATGCTTGAAGCCTTGGGCAAGCCAGCATTTCGGTTCAGACCCATACACGTTTCAACAGGATTCGGCACCGTCGCACAAAGCTCGAGAAACGCAAGAATGGCTCCGTGACAACGTGCCGAATTTCATTTCCGTCGCCCTTTGGCCTCCGTACTCACCAGATGCTAACCCGATGGACTTTTCTATTTGGAGTATCGTGGAAGCCAAAGTATGCACTAAAAAACATGAAAGCATTCATAGCTTAAAAGCAAGTCTGAAGCGAGAATGGGAGAAAATCCCGCAAAGCCAGATTCGTGCCGCGTGCGACGCGTTTTGGACAAGATTGGACGCCATTATTCGAGCCAAAGGGGGGCATGTTGAATAAATTTTGTGTTTTTCTATCTGTTTATGTTTGCTTGATGCCTATGTTGATGGTTAGTCGGAAAATCTTAACTAACACCCAATTTAGGTAAGTTTGAACTTGTAACACTTGGAGTGCCGGACCCTGTATATATACAGGGAATTTTTCTTTTTAGTATACATATCCCCTATGTATACTTTTATAAGAAACGCAAGTAGGCAACCCACTATACACTATAAACGTCACGTCACGTGGTGCTTAAAGGTTATGTTTCATGTTTGTAAATAAAAAATAAATCAAAATTAGTGGAATATCAAAATAATTTTAATTCAACCATTATTCTAAAACATAAAATATCAACAATGCAAAACAGAAAGGAAAATAAAAACAGCAACAGTTAAAGACTAATTTTTTGAAATTAACTTAATTTGATGATTTAAAAAATTAGCATGCTGTGGCAAAAATCATCAAATTAAGTTAATGTCAAAAAATTAGTCTTTAACTGTTGCTGTTTTTATTTTCCTTTCTGTTTTGTATTGTTGGTATTTTATGTTTTAGAATACTCGTTGAATTAAAATTATGTTGTTATTCCACTAATTTTGATTTATTTTTTATTTACAAACATGAAACATAACCTTTACGCACCATGTGACGTGACGTTTATAGTGGATAGTGGGTTGTCTACTTGCGTTTATTATAAAAGTATACATAGGGGATATGTATACTAAAAAGAAAAATTCCCTGTATATATATACTGAATATATCTATTTATCTGAACGATCTGAAGGTGTACTTTATTGGGTTATTGGGGTACCTAGTGTTTTGAAGTTATTTGCAGGAGAACTGTTATCAGTCACGGTTCTGCTTCTTTTGCAAGACACGCTTGCAACTGGTTGGCGCCCTTTCTTTTCCAGCATTCGAAGAATCCCGACCCTTCCCACTAGCTGTCGGTAGCGTGTCCGAGGGGCTACCTCGGTAGTTAGGTACAAGTAGCTACCCTTTCTGCATTTACCCTTAGGTAGGTAGCACCAAGACTCCTAACTAGGAGACCAGCGCTCTTACCATTGCGCCAACGAGCTTGTGATTATAATAAAGCTAGTGAATAAATAAACTAAATGTAGGTTTAGGGTAAGTAGTGTGTGTAAACAAGAAAGGTGGGAACAAGGAGATGAAAGCAACTTCAGTGAAGACTAGGAAGAATCCGAGCGCATGTGTGTACCTGCCGCAATGGGATCACAGGTGTAATCAGAACATACACCTGAGCAAAGCTAAGTAACAGTGTAGCATTTTAGCAATAGATAGGTAGTTTAGCCTAGCATAGACCGAATAATAAGAATTGTCTATCTTATTAGTGCACCCAAATTAGGTGCACATAGTAATTAATCATACCGGGAATTATAGTAAATGCAATCAAATTGCAAGCAGCGTCACCAGTTCATCCAACGGACGTCACTTGACCCCGAGCAGGTAGATTGCCTGTAAACCATTCCAAGAATTTGTCGATCCGAGACGGTCCCTTCGTGTTAGCTGGCACTTTAGAGAGGGCAAGATTTTAACCGATGCAAGAAGGGCGTGTGGCCTGGGAATTTTTAAGTTGCAGTCGAGATACGTGAATGGGGAAGTGAAATAGCAAATGGAAAAATAGGAATGCAACTAGTTACTGACGTCACAACTACCCGCCAGTATCTGAAGTACAATCCGCGTAGCAATAATTTCAAAATATGCGAAAGCACGTGTTTTAAATACGTATATCTGTGAAAGACAATAAGAATTTTAATATTGATAATAATAATAACAATGATTAGACTAAGCTAGCATAAATATCATGTATTAGGGCAGGCATGTCTGTGCGGAGACGTTTCATATCATAGACCTAGGAAATTAGCGGTAATACTAGAATTACTATTACGTAGGTAGTATAAGATGATGAGAAACATGTTTAATGTTTAACCATCTCAATCATACGGTGAGCATGTAAAGGTTGGAATAAATTCGATAAAATCTTTATTGGGCAAGTAAGAAAATAATGCTCGGACACGTCGATTCTATTTTTTAGATGCGCATTTTTTAGTATACGTATATTTGTTATTACGTCATCCCTCTTCGAGTTATGACGTCATCATCAGTTTTTTTAAATAGCAACATCCTCTTATGATAATACCATTTAAAAGAGCACATTTTTCTGAGTATAGACGCCAAATTTTGCATTTTGATATCTTAAATCCCTCAAAACAGGATAAAAAGGATTTGAGAATATACAGTTGTCAAACTGACAATTTACAATATTTAATTTAAAGCACACTTACTTAATGCAAAACGTAAAATTAAATAGTTAAAAAAGTGTTGCTTTCTTTACGATTTTTTAATAAAAAAAGTCCACTTTTTTGTCAAAATGGAAAAAAATTAATTGAACGCGATTTTCTACTAAAAAGGCAGAGTTATATTTGAAAAAGTGGTATTTACACTAACGTCGCCGTAACGGAGCCCACTGTGGTCTAAAAAGGTTATGAATAGATAACTAAATAAGTATTTTCTTGTATTTATTGACGAAATTAGTTTGGATATAAAAAGTAATTTTTTGCGATAAATACCGGGTGTCAACGAAACCTGGGGCACCCCCATAAGTTCTTTATATTTGAAGATATAACACAGTGTCTAGATTTAAATGTCTAAAATACGTTTTTTTTTTTGAACGGAGAGTGTTATCCCGAATTAAATTTTCGTATTAATCCCCCGTTATGGGTAATCCTAGTGTCCCACCCTAGTGCCATTTGAAAAAATAGAGTTATTCTGGAAAAAGCATTTTTGCCAACTTTAGATCATTATAAGACAGCAACTAAAATAGTTAAAGTTCTAAAACAATTTGTCTCGAGTGTTGGGGCACCTTGACTTTCATTTGGCGTTAGTCATGGCACTCTAGATTAACTTCTGCAAAAATTTACTTTGTCATCAAAATGTTTCGAACTTGATACTACAATACGTAAAATTGAATGGAGATTCAAAAAATGTATAAATATACAGGGTGTTCTATTTAAAATAACAAAGTTGATGTCAATTCCAGCGAAACCGGAAGTGACAGAAACTTGTTTCCTATGTCAACAAATGCCATTTAGAGTATATTACATGTACCAAATTTCATTTTGATGAAAAAAATAAAAAATTTATGGGAGTGCCCCAGGTTTCGTTGACAGCCGGTATACAGGGTGTTTCTTAATAACATGCTAATATTTAAGGAGGTTATTCTTGGGTCCATTTTGAGAAAAAAACTTCATATGAACATATGTCCTAAAGGTCTTAACTTTTGAACTACAGGGTGCTAAAGTTTTAAGAAAAAAATCTTTTTTTTATGATACCTTTGGTATGACCCTAGATATTTTTGTGAAACGTAGTACGCATCTTCTATGCATCAAAAGGCATTTTCTGCTGTACAACATAATTTTATAATGTTACCGTTTAAAAATTATTCTCTTAAATAAATTTTTGTTTAAAGTTACGTAAATTGTTTTTTCTCGTAAGTGGTCTAGCGAGACGCAAATGAATGAATTTTATTTTTTTATGCGAAAACGGTACGTCAAACGAAAAAAATCAAGAGACCAGATTTGCTCAGAAAGGAATGAGGATTTCAAAAATAATTTTTACTTTAAGAAAAAGCAGTGGCGTATCACTTTTCTCTTTAAAATGATTCAGTGCAAATCCCGCACGAACGCCACTGGCAAGAATAAAAAATTATGTTGTACAGCAGAAAATGCCTTTTGATGCATAGAAGATGCGTACTACGTTTAACAAAAATATCTAGGGTCATACCAAAGTTATCATAAAAAAAAGATTTTTTTCTTAAAACTTTAGCACCCTGTAGTTCAAAAGTTAAGACCTTTAGGACATATGTTCATATGAAGTTTTTTTCTCAAAATGGACCCAAGAATAACCTCCTTAAATATTAGCATGTTATTAAGAAACACCCTGTATAGGATATTTTCTGGTCGGCCGTTTATGATTAGTCCGTATTGTATATTTATTTGTGCAATTATTACAGGTGCCGAAGAAGTTTATACACTGTTATTTGTCCTGTATAGAAATAAGCCACGGTGAACCATAGAAACTGTAAGTATCTCAGGCATATTGATGTTGCCAAGATAACGAGCCATAGAGAACTGCGAAATTTCATCACGTGTTTATTTCACTGTAATGCTAGATCTTCGGGGTTGATTTATTAGAGGTAAAAATGATTTTATCAAATCGTTCTCCTGTCTCCAAATTCCTGCCCTGAAGTTTCCGTCGACGTCCCTTATCAAGTTGTAATAACAATGGTTTCCTTAACACCCGAAAACTGATGATATTATCCCAAAAGCGTTTTCAACAACTTTCCTAGCTCTACTTAATCTGTAGTAAATATTCTTTCCTTTGTTCCTTTATTGAAGAGTCCTGAATACACTTTCATTATATTTGAGGGGAAGATTTCATCAGCCACAAAGTAATAAGGAATCTTAGTCGATCCTTCTCTTGACAACAGAACTGGTTCTGGTAGATGAAGTGAGTTAATTTCTAGTCTTCTGTACAATTCGCAGTCTTCGCACCATCAGATATTCTCCCTTAACATCCGATGTTAACAAAAATAAAGTTGTATTGTGCATCAACTAAAGTAAGCAATACAATGCCGAAGAAGTTTTTATAATTACAAAATTCGATTCCACTATTGAGCGGGGCTTGTAATACAACATGCTTTCCGTCCATTGCTCCAAGTCAATGTGGGAAATTCCATAATTCATTAAACTGATCTTCGGCATTTAGACATTCATCTGCTACTGCTGGAATCTGTAAATGAAATATACTTTTTTTTAGCTCACTACTATTACTGTATCTGAAGCGACAATTACTGAAGGTGTTACAAATAAAATACCTACACCTGAAAGTGAAACCGTCCCACCTCCAGCCAAGAAGAAACAAAAGGGGGTTAAAAGTACCGAGGAAATGATGGCTGCTGCATTTGACATGTTACAAAATGCTTCCAAAAGAATTGAAAGTAGGTCATCTACTATAGGCGAATGTAAAACTTTGATTTATTTTTGTCGAAAATAAATTGAAAATTTATTCAACACGCACTCGCAGCTACGTGCAGCATCTTATTTCCGACATAATAGTTAACGCTGATCAGGGTGACTACGAGCATATATGCAGGTTGCGGTGCACCACAAATAAATGTCAATCACAGCTCGACATCGAACCAAGCACCATCACAAACACCTGTTCCAACTGCTAATCTTTCCGTTATTGATATTATTCAGCAACTCGTGGTCCAATTAAATTTAGTAGATATTCAAAATCCATTGATGACATTCGAATAAAGTTTTTATATTGCCCATTAAGTTCTTGATTTTTCAATATTATCATGGGAAATAATGGAAAAGAAAGGGGTTGAAACTATCTTAATACAGGCAGTAAAGAATCTATATAGCAATATGACCAGCTACATCAAAACGGGAAAAACGGTGTCAAATAAAATCGCCGTAACTAAGGGCCTACGACAGGGTTGCTGTATAGCACCAACATTATTTAAACTGTATGTGAGTGGTGCGTTAGAAATATGGAAGAAAAAGTGTAAAAATATGGGAATAGCCCTTGAAGATAATAATAAGTTATACTCGATGTTTTTTGCGGACGATCAGGTGGTATTGGCAGAAGATCAGGATGACGTAGAGTATATGCTCAGAAAATTAAGGGAGGAATACGACGAGTGGGGCCTACAAATAAATTTTAAGAAAAGAGAATATTTAGTCATTGGAGACCAGGCAACCGATATTCAACTTGGATATGAAACGATTAAACAGGTCCAGGAATACAACTACCTCGGAGTAAAAATTACTAATGACGGAAGATGTAAGAGTGAAATTTTACGAAGGATAGGCCAAGGACGGGCAGCAATAAAAACATTACACCCTCTGTTATGGAGCAAAAGCATATCACAGACAACTAAGATTAGAATATACAAAACCGTAATAGAGAGTATAACCCTATATGGATCTGAACTATGGAGTATAGGTAAAAGAGAGGAAAGCACTTGCGACTTGCTGCATATCTGACATTTTGGAAATGAATGAGAACAAAATCGGAGCACCGCCGAGCTGAGCATTCTAAGTAAGCATTCGCGATATTCAAAACTTGAACTTTGTGTGTATTTGTAATGCTCGCGGGTGTAAAGCTCGGCTCAAGTCAGTCGCCGCCGAACTATAAATTATAACCATAACAAATACGAGAAAAGAAAATATTAAGAAAAATATTACGTGTCGATGAGAAAGAAGAAGCAAATCAGGAAGTGGAATAATTATATGGAAAGCCAAGCAAATTGCAGATGCTGAAGAAGAGAATGGATATAGAATGAATGAGAACCATAAATTAACCTATGGGCTGCCTTTAAATTTCTTAAATTAATGTTGCTTAAAATTATCTAACATTCAATAAAATAAGAAAAGATACTTAATTCAATATATCATCATCATCATCATCAATTAACAGATCCCTGTTCATCAATCCTGGATTACGCCAGCCCCACCCCATGCCAATAAGATGGGAGGGATTTGTTATGATAGGCGGGGATTGGGAGCACTGTATAATGTTAACATGCCTGTGACGCCAGCCGCAGAACATCGCTTCTACAGTGCAAGGTAGTTAGTAGATCATATATTCAATGGGAGTTTGGATACATGATCGAGATGGTTAAACGTGTTATTTTCATCTTATACTACAGTCTTCAGTATTTCTAGTATTACCGCTACTTTCCTAGGTCTAAGATATGAAACGCCTTAGCGCAGACATGCCTGCCCTGTTACATGTTACTTTATGCTAGCTAAGTCTAATCATTATTATTATCTATTCTTCGATATTTATATCTTCTTGCTCTACTTCTAATTCCTCGTTGTCTGATTCTTCTCTTGAGTCATGTATGCGATTTATTTCCCTCTTCATCCTAATTTTGTTCCATGCCCACTCTTTCAAGTTTGTTGTGGTATCGCTCTATATCTTGTTCCAGTGCTGTTTTGCACATGTAGCAAGGCCTTCTCACCTTCATTCCGTCTGTTGTTAGCTTATATGCCTTTCTCAATATGTGATCTTCTTTTCGTCTTAATATGTGTGCTCAATATTTTAGCCGTGCTGCTGTTAGCTTTTTAGTTATTGTCTTCCCTTCTAGTCGTCCCTTCGTCTTCTTTTGAACTTATTCTAAAAAGTTTTAGAATTTTGTCCCTCCCCCCCCATTAGATAACATATAGTGCTATGATGGGGATACCACGTTGTGATGCTAATAAATGCTTTGAAAGGTTTCTTCTTTTAGCTTTCAAGTCAATTACAATTTTAAAATTTACTTACCCTGACAGAATCTTTATTACTTTTGCTTTTTAATTTAAACTCCGGCTGACTAAGTACTTATCTCTTAGGCTTAATTAGGTTCTTAATTTGAGATTTATTTAAGTTCTTTATTAAATTCAGTTAATTTTTATCAATAAAGTCAGATTATAAAGTGTAATACAGATATATTAACAGTTTGTTAAATATAAATTTTGCACACATAAATTGCTTACTATTCCATAACTAAATAGAATCTAACTTAATGTTACTAAAAATCACTCACGTTTGTTAAGTTCTTATTTTATGTTCTCACTTTTCAATTCATGCATCGCTTTCGGACTTCTTTCAATTGGGTGAAATATGTATCACATTCCAAATTCTTCCGATTAAACTTCTAATCTTCTTTTATATTTTTCAATATTCAAATATTTTAATCAATTAAAATATTTTTAAATGATAATTATTTTATATTTTACCATTAACAGGCTTTAATATCTTCCATAATTAATTTCATTTAAATAATGTTGCTTTAATTAATTTTATATTCAAAGCTTTTCTTTTTAGCCCAGTGGCCAAGTACATTTTACCTTGCAAAAGGTTATGTAGTTTTGGATTTTGGATATGTTGTATGTACCTAGGCCCTTATTAAAAATCCAAGTTTTCTAATTTGGCATGCCTGTGCGCGAGTCAGTACAACCACTTTTGTGTCACTTTTTTCGGTGTTTGCTCGATTACTCTTTACTAGTGCGTCCTATATCAAAAATTACTTTTACCTTTTTTGTAGAGCACAAAATTTGCTACAATTTACCCTAATAGCATGTTTTACTAAACCTCATAGTTACCGAAATACAAAGCTTCAAAGCACAAAATTTTTCCAAAAGTTAGGGAAAACTACCACAAAAAACACAGTGTCCATCATCTTAACGGTTTATTGGTTCAATTTAAAGACAAAATGAGTAACACTTTGTAGCCATATGGTAGATATGTGCATAAAAAATTACAAATAAGACCACAATACATATGGAATATACCGTCTGTCAACTAAACCTGGGGCACCCTCATAATTTTTTTATTTTTTAAGATATCTAAATGAAATTTGGTATGTTTAATATACTCTTTAAATGGCATTTGTTGACATAGGAAACAAGTTTCTGTCACTTCCGGTTTCGCCGGAATTGATTACAACTTTGTTATTTTAAATGGAACACCCTGTATATTTATACATTTTTGGAATCTCAATTCAATTTTACGTATGGTAGTATCAAGTTCGAAACATTTTGATGACAAAGTAAATTTTTGCAGAAATTAATCTAGAGTGCCATGACTAACGCCAAATGAAAGTCAAGGTGCCCCAACACTCGAGACAAATTGTTTTAGAACTTTAACTATTTTAGTTGCCGTATTAGAATGGCCTAAATTGGCAAAAGTGCTTTTTCGAGAATAACTCTATTTCGAAATAATTTTGTATCCAAATGATAGATATATGTATAAAAAATATACAAATAATGTGTAATCGTTTAACCTCTTATATCTTTCGATGTTGAGGCTGGTGCGTTAGCGTATATGGTCTTACGCGTGAAATGCACCATGTGTATACTGTATAGTGTATGTGTGACTGTGTGTGTACGTATAGAACCTTGTTACTCTACCTCGTAGGTCTAAAATAGAAATAATACAAATTAATACAAATAAGGCGTATATGCAAACAAAATTTTTTGTAGAAAAATACTAAACGTTAGACGTTTGATCTTTGGTTCTATCTGTAGTGTCACTTTCTATAACAAAGGTAAAATGTTCAATGTCTTCATTTTCTTGGGCAATCATCTGATCAATTATTGAAACCGCTTCTTCCTCTATATCATCGTCGTTTGTAATAATCTCAGGAGCATTTAGGCATGATTGTCCATATCAATTCTTACAAGTAATAGAGCAATGCAAACCAGCCTTTCTGCAGCTGCAGGCCTTAGCACACCCTTTCTTACATTGGCAAAAAATAGTCTGCCGCAACGAATCTGGTGCAGCGTTTTTTGTTGTTTTAATTGGAGTCAGTCCTCGCCTGTTTGTCGTCCAGCCCCATTCTAAAGGGTTCTTTTCCCTGCCCATCCATGTTTGGACTTGATATGTGCGTAATGCGTGATACCAGGCTGCATCTTGCGTTGGTGGCAGTCTGGCAAGGTGAAACTTGCTTTTAGTCACAGACTTAAAAAAAGCTGACAGCGTAGATCGTCAAGAGTTTGAGCATTCATGTCCCCACCATACAAGGCTACGAAAAATTTCTCGTAACTTATGAAAAACTTTTTTAACTTTGAGGCTCTGTATTTCGGTAACTATAAGGTTTAGAAAATCATGTTATTGGAGTAAATTGTAGCAAATTATGTGCTCTACACAAAAGGCAAGAAAAACTTTTCTGTAGAACGCACTATTAAAGAGTTATCAAGCAAACACCGAAAAAAGTGACACAAAAGTGGTTGTACTGACGCGCGCACAGGAGTGCCAAATTAGAAAACTTGGATTTTTAATAAGGGCCTAGGTACATACAACATATCCAAAATCCAAAACTACATGACCTTTTGCAAGGTAACCCCCCCTTTTCACGACCTGGCCACTGGGCTATTTACACAATTTGAAATATCTGTTTTTCAGAATTTTTCATCTGTTATTGTTTTTTATCCAAAATTCTCGTTGTCCTGGTTAATTTATCCATTTTCGTTTACTTGATTTTCAAATACAGTTATTACGATTAAATCAGATCCTTCTAGCTAATTTTATATTACATTTTAACATTTTATAACTAATGTACATAATTCAATTTTAAATATTTTTACCTATCTAACTTATTTATTTATTTACATTTTTAATATTTAATTTTAAAATCTGTATACAATTTAATTACTTTATAACTCATCTCATAACATTTTTAAAATTCTATCCTAGTTAAAATGAATTCATGAAATATGTAACATTACAATAGTTATTATTTCTTATTTGATATTGAAGTTAAAAAGCCAGATTCAAAAATAATATGACGAACACCAGCAAGAAGTTCTTCTTTCCCTAATTCCTTCCCCTTCACTACATATCAATGAAATGTGTAAAGTGGAAATGTTCAGTAGGTACTATTTTTATTAAGATTAAATATTTTACAAATTTGATATTGCGTTTGAAGTTTTTACAACGAGGCGCCAACGGGCAGTACGGCAGAGTGGGGGTGCTCGTAATACTGAGATATACAAAGTTAAGCAAGAGCCTGCTTGGCCAGAACTTTGATAGGTGATCGCTCTGTAGCTCGGTGTGTCCCCTCAACACTGTAAAGGTATAAGTGGGTGAAAGAGAAAGGGGAAAAAAACAACGAGGCGCCATGCTTACCTTATAAAGACTTATTATTATATATACCTACCCCCCCCCCCATGCGAAATTCCTAAATACGCCACTAGAGAGGACGAAGTTTAACCTACAAATGTGAAATAAAGTAATCGAAGGTCAGCTTATTGAGTGGCTAGCGAACCGACAAACGGTTACTGACGTTCAATCGAATCAGTGGGAGTTTTTGAACACCCTTTAGTATATCGGGTTATGTATAATGTGGTCAGCAGCGTGTTGCGGAGATGTCCACGTACAAAGTCTCCTAAGTGGTAGTTTAAACCATGTGTTCGCTATCACCATATTTTCTTCTTGGCATAGTTGTATTAGCCGTTCATCTCTATCATTTTGCTCACCTAAACCGTATTCACCTACGATGTTCTCTATTTTGCGTTTTCCCACTTTGGCATTGAAGTAGCCCATAACGACTTCATTTCCCTTTATGTTTTTTCTTAGTTCTTGTATTTGCGCTTAGAGTTACTCTACTCTAGTGTCTGGTTTACCAGATGTAGGGGCATACACGGGCATATTTACAATACTTTGTTTTACATGTTTTAACGCCAAAACGGTTCTTAGATTCTGGGCGCGCCTCGTATTTGAATGATTATGTTATTCCTTGACGTTGCTTTTAATTGTATTAGCATTGCACGGTCTGAAAATGGTACGAAGTTTGCTATAGATTTATTCGTGTCCTTGTTAACCATAATGGCGACACCGTTTAAACGGTTTACTTTGTTCTTATCCGAGTAATATAAGATGTTCCTATAGTTATTAAATTTTCCACATCCTGGCCATCTTCTCTCCGATAATCCTAGGATGTCTATTCATTTCTTGGGTTACGTTATGAACCCACCCCATAACGGGGTTCACTGTCCTTTAATCCTTCTATTAGGACTAGGTGTGAAACTGCGCCGAATGCTTTAGCGAGGTCCAGGGTTACTTCGTGTAGTCGATTCTCCTACTCTCCACCTTTCATCTAAGATTCTTCTGGCGACAAACAGGTGATCCTTCACTGATCATCCACTGAGGAACGCTGCTTGGTATCATGGCATTTCTTGAGTCATATCGTCCAGAGTCTTCAGTGGGTGTTTTGCGTAGATCTTATATCCCACGCTGCAGGGGCTTATCTTCCGGTATCCTAATGTTGTTTTGGGGTAGCTGACTTTAGGGAGCGGAATTGTCACTGTCGTCTTTCATTCTTCCGGTACTATGTTGTTTTCCCATGTTTCCTTTATTATTCTGTGTATCCTCTCTATAGCGGATTGTGGAGCATTATGTAACAGTTCTGTTCCTATTCTGTCCATTCTTGGAATTTTGTTCCTTTTCATTTGTTGGATTATCTCGGCTGTCCCTTCTAGCGTAGGATGCCTGTTTAAATGCCAGTGGTTCGCTCTTTTATTTCTGACATTCCCTGGTGTTCTTCTGATATTTTTAGATATTTGTCCCAGCTGCTCATTGAGATGTATTTTCTTTTAGATGTGGTGACGGCTCTCTTCTGTTTCTTAATGTACACTGCATTTCATAAGAAATAAACCACCCCGAAGGAGTTGACGCAGAACTTCGAAATTTTTTAGAAATGGGTAGTGCATGGAGACAAACAAATGATTACAGTTTCAAAAATAAATGACAACATTTATTGAAAATATCATTAATAATGTGTTGCATCTCCGCGTACTCTTATGCATTCAGTAACCCTTCGTGGTATGCTGGAAATCAGATGGTCGATTGCCTCTTGGGGCAGCTCATTCCAGGCTATCTGTAGCTGTTGACGTAATTCCTCTAAAGTGTTGGGAGGATGGGGTAATCGACGCAGTTTTCTGTCCATCATGTCCCAGACATGTTCAATAGGGTTTAAGTCCGGGGATCTTACCGGCCAAGGCAAATGCAGAACATTGTTTTGTGCTAGGAACTCTAACGTTACGTGAGCAGTATGAGGCCGCGCATTATCGTATTGGAAGACGGCCCCTGGAAGGTCTCGGAGGAATGGCACTAACACGGGCTCCAAAATTGTGTCAATGTAACGGCGCGCGTTTAGAGTGCCCGGAATGAATATCAAGGGAGACTTACCGCCGTAGCGTATTACTCCCCACACCATTACACCAGGAGTTAAAGCCGTGTGGCGACGCTGAACAAACTGTAAATTTTGCCTCTGACCTCTAGGTCGTCTGATCCGTAAACGTCCGTCAGCATGCCATAAGCAAAATTGGGATTCGTCGCTGAAGACGATAGCTTGCCATTCATGGTCCCAATGTTGTCGGTTTTGGCTCCACTGCAGTCTGGTATCTTTATGTTGTTGAGTCATAGGAAGACGAAAATAAATACGATATGAGCGTAACCCAAATGTGCGTATTCGACGATAAATTGTGCTCATAGACACTCTACGACCAATTGCTCGTACCCAATTGATTGCAACAGCTCGCGTTGGTTCTACTGAGTCCTGCATTGCACTTCGCCTTAACAGCCGATCTTCGCGTGCTTCTGTCACTCTAGGACGTCCACTGCCTCTACGACGAGTTTCTAGGTGTTCTTGCTGCCAATCCATCCAAGTCCGTCTAATGGTGGCGTGAGGTCGGCCCATGCGCCTGCCAATTTCCCGAAAGCTTAAACCAGCATCATGCATTCCGATAATTCGTCCTCTTTCAAAGGGCGTAAGATGGCGAAAATTTGCAGTCTTCGAACGCGTGGCATTTTTTAGGCACTAACTTCACTAATTCAGTAACAACAATCACAAACAAACGGCGGACTACTCCGAAAAATACGATCCAACAAAAGACAATTTCAGGTTCTAACAGACAGATAATTTCTATCAGCAGTGACAGATGGCCTTCAAAATTTAATCATGATGATGTTTTTGATGTAATTGTATTTCTCTGAAGAATTTTTCCCACTTATCAGCTTCGTGATCTTTCTGACCCTTTCTCCTGTTCCTTATGGATTCGTTGAGTTCTTCCTTACTTTCTGCATTTTTCCTTATATTGTTTCTGAAGAGCGCTTGTTGATATTTTGCCTGCGCTTTCCTTCTTCTGGGTGTCATTGCGGATGTTGGCCTGGTCAGTGTTTCCTGCGCTGCAGTAGGTAGGCTTTCTAGAATTTTAGGCCATTTGGTTGGGTTTCGGGCTTCGATTTTGATTCCCACCTGTTTGTTGTACTGTGTTTGGAATTGTAGAGACTTTAACAGTTGTATGCTCCATTTCTTCTCCTGTATGCGTTTTCCTTCCTCGTTTTCGCTTGATGTCCTTAGGTGAGGATCTTGGAGCCGTCCCAGTTATCATTTTGTGGTCCATGCCTACTTCGTGGTGACATGATGCTTGTACGTGGTGGATTTTGGTCTGCCGTTCCCATTTCCTTAGAAAGTAATCCAGTTGTGCTTGATGACCTCCCTTTTCCCAAGTTATTTTAACGGAGTTCGATTTTATCCAGGTGTTTTAGATATGAAGTTGGAAGAGGTGTGCAAAGTACTTCAGTGCGATACTGTTTGCGTTGCATTTCCTGTGCCTCAGTTTTGGTCCTATTAATTTTTTATCTTGTTCCATAAAATCTTCGATACCTAGATGTGCATTGAAGTCCCTTACTATTATCGTTGGCGTTCTTCTGATCGTTTTCCTTGTTTCCTGGTATAATTCCGACATTGAGGTAGTATCCATCCTTTTGTCCGATTGTAAGTGCATGCTGCACACCTATGAAACTTCTAATGTGATTTTTTTACTCCTACTGTCACTGAGCAGATATCCTCGGAGATTTCATGATGAGCTGTAACCATTACGCCTTTTCTAAGTAGAACAGCGACGCCTCTTCTTGTTTGTTCTATTTTTCCTCCGCTGAGGTACCATCTATAGTTCGTGGTGTCTGCCTTCCCGATTTTCATGTATGTTTCCTGCAAGCATGCTACGGTGATTTCCTTTTGATTTAGTAATAATATATGCCTATTTCTTCACGCTTTTCAGGTCTTCGCGCTCCTCTTACATTCCACGAGGCTATCTTCATTTCTGTTGATATTGTTGTTCGATCTATACTAGGTTAGAGTGCTTTTCTACATAATGCGCAAGTGCTATTAATTGTTAGTAATATTACATTAAATGCACTTAGCCCAGCACAGCACAGGTGGGCTTCACCTGGTTCCACATGTGATCCCGTCGTTGAGCTCCCCCGTGCTTGATTTTCGCCCTTCTGCCCTCGACGTCTGGTCCACTTTCAATCCTTTTACCTCACTTTCACTAACACTCTCATTAGTTTATTTATTTATTTATTTGTATCCGTTTGTTATTATTACAATTATTGTTATAATTACCAGAACCTTGTTATAGCCCCGGTAGTTATACGATTTATTTTTCCAAACAAACTTTGTTTTCTAAAGGTGCTGTCTCCGACAGCCTTAACTCGAATCCCAAGGAAAAATACTTAATTCAATACAATACAAAAAACTAAAATTGGAGAATAAGAACGTAAAAAAACAAGTTAAAATGTTTCTTATTACAAAACACATTTGTGATTTTTTAAGCAATAAATTTATTAATTTCTATTGTGCAAAACTTGTGTAAACTATAAACAATTTGAATATTTCATAACGTTAACATGGAAAACCTTACAAAACCAAAAAAGAGTGATGAGCTGTCCAAAATGTATTATGTCCTCGATCACATGTAAATAAAATATCGTTGGAATACAAACACTCAACATATTTGCAGGGAAAATACAAAATCACGTATATCGGCTAAACATAAAATCCCCAATATTTGACGGGACTGAATTCTATTAAATTTCAAATTCAAATTCAATTGAACGTAAAAAACTCTTTCGGCAATGTGAATAAATAAAAGTGGCGTTTTATTATCTTAAACCGTTCATTATTAGGAAAATTCAAGATATTCCTAAAAGTTAAGATTATTTTAAAAAGTACCTAAGCAATTTGCAAATTTAGCAAAAAAGTTCTAAAACCGAGTATGTACAGTCTACCGATTTCTGTTCACTTAGAGCAGGCATTACAAATAAATTTAGTTAAGTAAATCCTTAAATTTCGTCGGCGAAAGACACAAGAAAATGTGGTTTGTTGCCGTTGTGACCTTGTCAATTCTGATAGATCAAATATGTCAAACGTTGTGGCGTTATATCGTGACAAAAACAACCAACTTCGGTTCTAATATATCTCCTTCCTTCAAGCTTGAAAAATCGCAGAGCTTTTTATGTGGTTTTAATCTCGCATCTGAACTGTTCACGGTGATGTACAGGAAAAAAGTATCCTGTTTCCTTTTTTTTCAATAAAGATTTCGGTTTCCTTGTCCGAAGTAACACGTATTTTAGATTATTTATCGTTGACACTTGTAACAGATTCCAAGCTGACACTTCCTACATTTATATTTACAGGAAACAGAACGATTGCCAGAATTTCCTTTGCAAAGGGATTTACTAAGGCAATCCGTAAACAGAATTTACGAGCTTCCGACAGTTCGTCCATCATGTCGGTGAAACTCATCTAAAAAAAATGTATGTGCATAACAATCTCAAAGGATTGAAATTCCGAATGTGATATAGCAATCGAAAAAACACATTCTCACACTTTGCATAGGAATATTTCATTCCTTATTGAAGGAAATTCGGAAAATGGTTTCTTGATCTTTTAGCTTTTGGGTTTAAGCTTTCTGCGTCTTTATGCATGATTGGCCACTATATTCTTGACGTTGCATCCTTGATAAATTTCATCGTACGTTTAGGTAAGAAGCTTGAAAATGTTTAGAACAATGTATTAAATATAATATATAGAATTATAGTAGTAAGTTGTAAAAAGATCCAAAATAAAACTACAACACTTGGCGCATAAAAAATCTTAAACGCCTAACAGAAATTATCATTTACAATTTCACAAGAGCATTATGCACTACTAAAAATTTCCCGGACATGAATTAATGCACGAGTGCAGATTCGGTAAGAAAATCGTAACGACATCGCCACTAAAAGCAATAATAATTCAGTCAATAATAAATTTTAGAAATGTATCCATAGGAACTTGTATGTCAACTGCCATATTTGACATAAAAATTTCCGCTTATTAATTTCGCCTAGGTTGGTCTAGCTCCCGGGTTTGAATACCTACGTTGGTGGAGATTTTTTCTCATGCCTCTGGGATCGGTACTAGGCCTGGTGAGACCATTCACAGTTGGGCTTAATTAACTGTGCTCTACCCGGCAGACTGGTATATGAGATAGAGCAACAAGACCACTACACACGTACTCGTAGTAACACACACGTGACACAGCCGTCTGACTTGAAGTAATGCCTAAAAAGGCGGTTCCAAGAAGATTGGCTATACACGTATATAAGGCACACACAAAAAGAACGAAAGGTTGGTCTAGCTAGAGATAAAAAATTTCCAAGAAATTTGGACGTTGCCATGGTAACTATGCTCAATATTAACGTTTCTATTGGTCGTTAATTAGTGTCGTACGATTTTCGGTGGTAATTTAAAAAATAGAACTAAATTTCACACAGGATATGTTTTCAAATGTTTTAGTGTATAAATGCATACATAATATTTTCGAATTTTAAGATGCGTATTTAATATAAAGTAAAATAACTTCAAGTTTTATAAAACCAAGTTTAGAAATCAAAAGCGATAAAATGATCAATTTTCAGTATGGATTGAATAATAAAAAATCAAAAGCTGTAAAATAATCAGTGCTTAATAAATTGTTTCTTTGTTAAAAGAATCTAAAAAATGGGCCTTTCTTTTAGTTAATTTAGGTAACTTTTTGTATTCGTTCTTTGAACAGGAAAATGCTAAAACTTGTGTTCCAGCTCAATAGTTCCAAATTTATGTATTAATTTTAAAGCTTCTGTTGATAAATCATTACAGAAGCAATCACCAAAATACTACTTAATTCTATAATTCAAACATTAAACATTAAATTAAAATTAGAAAATGATTGCAAAATAAACGTTTAACGATGTAAAATATTTAATCAACATAGTGTTTCCTATGAAAGCAGATTTGAATCGCCGCTTTATAATTTATGGAAATTCGCTCGACTACCTGTTTTTGTTAAACATTTAATTAACGAACGAACGAATTCAATACAACAATAATACGTAATAGGATTAATCTGATAAATTCCGCAAATATTGACGGGCTTGAAGTATTTAATAATTTGCAAGTTTTTGTAATCATACATAAAATAAAACTGTTTATTTAATTTTGCGGAAACAGGTGAAATTTTTACCCCAAAAGATTAAATAATAAATTACGTATTTGTTAAATTTGAAAATGATACACTCATAAAAACTGTTATACACAACGAGAAATGAAGTAGTTATGATTTATTTTTAAGCTTATTCAAATTATTTATCGTGTTATAGCAATTAAATTTTTAAATTTCAGTTAGTTTTTAATTCTGACCATTAGCTCGACTATTCTGAGCTGTAATATACAAGCAAGAAGTGTTCACCTTTAAATCAAAGAAATACAAAAGCAATAAAAAAACTATCAAGTTTTCGCAGCGTATGTTATTCATATATTTAATATCAATTGGTATGCTTGCAAAAAAACAAAAACGACAAATTAAAAGCAAGTGTGTTTTCATTTACTAAACGCATATTTTCGCCAGCAGAAAACGAGCAAATAATCGTAAACCGCACATGGTTTTCTTCGGTCGCGTAAATTTAACATTAATTGGATATACCACCGAATACGAGGTCAGGCATGGTGATAGAAGAATAATGCAATTACTACCCACATGATTTGTAATCCTAGCACAAATGCGTTACGGATGAAACGAAAAACCGGAGAATTTAACCTACAAGAACGAAAAGATTTTATTGTTAAGTTTGATTTTATACATATTTATTTAATTTTATCAGTTTGAATAGTTTGTTGCTTAAAAGTGACTTTTAATATCGTTAACAAATAGAAAATAAGTAAATAAGTTAATTAATTCCTAACTAAAATAGCTCCTAAATCACAGTCTATCGGCACCTCTGTTAGAAACAAAGCGAAAGCCAGAAATTAGCAAAAAATGTTTAAATCTTCAACTTCTCTAATTAGAAAATTTAATAGAATTTCAAAGATGTTCTATTTAAAAATACAGTGTTTTCTCAATTTATGGATTAAATCTAATTTATACAAACGTATTTTGGCGGAGGCGCTGGAATCGAATATAATTCTAATTTTAAATTTGTTTTATCGCCAAAGTCTATGGGTCTTTATTTTCATAAATGCTATAATTATAGATAATATGGCTCATACAAACCCTGTCAGTAATGTTTAGCTATAAACACAAACAATTTAGTTAAATTTAAACATTTGAACTAAAGAAACTCGAAAACATAGGTGATGAACATTAATTGCAATACAAAAAGTAACACGTTAGAATAGATCAAATATGGTAAGCAAAGGAAACTGAGGACATTGCCATAGACAAGAAGCAAACTTTTAACATACGAGTGTCGCGGTCGTACCTCAATTGGTTCAGCGTGCGTCTGACCAATAAGATTAAGATTGTCCCGGGTTCGTTTCCCAGGCCCACACATACACGGAAAACACCCGACCGCTTCTCTCGGATAATGGCAAACCACCGAAGTGTTCTGCCTAGTAAGTCTTGTCTGGAGTTGAAGCACAAGCAAGCACTTCCGTGATTCGGAGTCCACGTTAGATGTACAGGTTGGTCCAAATTGGACACTTTTGATAGGAAACACCAATTTCTAGAGGAGATAGAAAAAACTATTTATAATCTAGTTTTAATGTTATATTGTTTGCTTTTGTTATTTTGTGTTGTTTAATTAAATCAATAAATTACTAAAAAAAATAGGCAATAAATATTTTATAACAGCTGTAAATTTATTTCGTTCTATTTTTCAAGCATGTGGCACTCCAAATTTACAAAATTCATCTATAGTATTTTAGAAACGGCAATGAAATAAATGTTTAAAAAGAAAAGTATCAAGTATTTTATATATTTAGAAAAAGAATATGCAAAAATATACAGGGTGGTCCATAAGAAAAAGTGCAAGTTTATGTCATAGCTTCAAAACCTTTCTTTTTACAAAAAAACTTGGGACACTATTAGATTCCCTTAAAAAAAGTGCCTTAAAAATGTTTTTACAGAAACAAAAAATATTCATAAATAAATAAGTTACGGAGGTGGGTCAAAAATGCACAAAATTGAAAACCACCCTATATCTTCTAAACAGTTCAAGATATCGATGTGCGGTTTTCGGCATTCAGTTTCTCACAAAAATCGAGCTCGTAACATGTAGGTTAGTTTTTTTCTAGCTCCTCTAGAAATTGGTGTTTCCTATCAAAAGTGTCCAATTTGGACCACCCTGTACGTGTGTACGTCCCCTATGTCTGTAGACTACTTGGCACGAACACTACAAACATATAGAGGGAAGACCGGCAAGGCCCTGTAAAAGTGCACACGACTTCGAGAAGCAGAAGTCAAACAGATCACTAAAGGATTATGCATAACAGAAAAAATTACAACAAACAATTAAAAAAAAAATTAATATAAAAAAGGATTCAAAAGGAAATATCAGGAGACGCTTTGATAAAAGGATTACAATCTACAATTAATAGTTTTCAGATACATATGAATGCTAAAAAATATAAATAATCATAAACCCAGCAGGCGGAGTACACATAGATGCATGGGTGAAGCACTGCGAAATATTAGAAAAACCAGAATCATTTTTACATATACACAAAAAATGAGAAAACGATACAAACAGTCTCACCACATACAAAAAGCTCACAAAAAACTAGAAAAACTAGCAAAATCAATAACAAATGGCAGAGCATCCAGAGTAACAGCAAAAGTGGTGAAGTGCCTTAAGCAACACACTCGAAAAAATAATTAAAAATTAGCTAAATGATAGATATTATTATTATTATTATTATAGGCCTTTATTTATCAATAGGTATACATAATTACATAATAATTGACAATATGTTGACATATACATATTTAGGGCGAAGTTCAGCTAAGCTGTTCTTCCACTTAACCCCAGAAGAAAAAAGAAATAATGGAAAGGAGAAACTTATATACAATATTACAAGATTATTCTGACGCGTATTAATAGTTTCATTTCGTTATAGTTGATCTGTGCACGCCAATGTACGCTCATAGAGTATATTATGACATCACAACTAGAGACTTTGAGTGAACAACCAAGAAGACATATTTTTCTTAAATGAATTAGGAGTTAGTGATTTGTATTTTGTTGGTATTTGATTCCAGTGAGTAGCTGTATTGTATGAGAAGGGCCGTTTAAAAATATTTGTTCTGTGTTTTGGTATTGCCAAGAGTCCTCGAAATCTTAGATTCAGGTGATGTACATCTGTTCAATAAGTGATCCTATCATAAAGATACGGTGGAGTCTTAGTTTGAATTACTTTGTGGAAAAAGGTAACAGAGTGTAATAACCGTCTATGTTCCATGTTTAGCCATTTGATTTCAATTAATTTCCCAGATATGCTGTGTATAGTACGAGGAACACCAAATATTAATCTTAAGCAGGCATTTTGTAGTCGGTGGATTCTCCGCTTATCACTAGCATCAATACAAGATCCGTATAGGACATCACAAAAATTTAGATGTGAGAGAACCAAAGATTCACATAACATTTTTCTTATATCCCTGTTTAGAAAATCCCTAGTCTGATAAATTAATCTTAAACTATAAAAACCCTTTTTAATACAGCTGCTGATGTGCGACTTAAATCTCAAGTTTTTATCAAGAATTAATCCCAAGTTCTTTGCTTGGTCGCACACCTCCAATTTCCGACCCAGAATTACAATATTTATTTGCTCAAGTACATCTCCATAGAAGTAATCGTTGCAAAACAATAAAATTTTGGATTTCATCGGATTTAATTGCAGTGAATGCCTCTGAGCCACATTAAATAATGTTTCCAAATCATGGTTAACATTGTTGCAGGCTTGCGCAGTCTCATTTGGTGAAAATGAAAAATACAACTGTTTGTCATCGGCATAGAGATGCACCTGCGCATGTTGCAAGTAGGTAGTAAAATTGGAAGTAGAGATCGCAAACAAGATAGGGCCAAGAATAGAACCTTGTGGTACCCCTGATTTAATTATTTCATATGATGACTTATTTGTTTTATAAATAACTGCTTGTTTTCGATCAAGTAAATAATTTTGAAAAAATGTAATTGCTGCAAGCCGCAGAAGTTAAGAATAGCAGTTAAAATATGATGATCACATGGCACACCACCGGCAGTACGGCAGAGTGGGAGTGCACGTAATACTGAAATATAGAAATTAAGCTAGCACCTGCTTGGCCAGAACTTGAATGGGTGACCGCTTTGCTGCTCGGTGTGTCCAGCCCCCTCGACACTATAAAGGTATAAGAGGGTAAAAGAGAAAAAGAGAAAGAAGGATATAGTACAAATAAGTGAGAAACGAAATAGGCTTACATCAAAAATATCATGCAGGGACAATAGACAACATCTAGTCGGAAGTTGAAACGACACAGATAACTTTTGTTAACTTAAAAGAAGCTTACAATCAAAATTAAAACAAATCCAACAATTTTTTTTCAAGAATACTGACTGATGATTTATGTTTTGATTTTGGTCTTTCTAGTTTTTTACATTGCACCGTTGCTCTAAGGTTAAAATGTGCTCCCGATCACGTGGTTATTAAATTATTGCATCTATACTTAGAGTCCAATATGACCTCCTCACAAACAGCCAAGCAGCAATATAGGCCCTAAAAGCACAGACATGCAAATCTAAGTTTGTCTGGGACTGGTTAAAAAACCTCAAGCAGCTGACAAATATTAACCACTATATGGTGGATGCCAGCGCCTGAAGGTATATTAGAAGAGTCACATCGAACACGAAGTTAGATTATGGGAGAAACAAATGAAGGCTTCGTACAAGGAAAATATACTCGGACAACGCTATGCGAAACAGTTCATAACTATCTCGCAAAAAAAAAGCAAAAATTGCTTTGTCCCCCAGCAAAATGGATTTCAAAACCGTTATTGGATTTTTCACGGGCTATACAACGTGAAAATACCATCTTTTTGAATTTGGTAAGACTGAGGGCCAAATATACCGCTTATGCAATGAAGCGGCGACATAGACACATACTTCGGTAAAACATATACTGAAGCTACGGACTTAAAGCCGCGGAACATTTGAATGTTTATAACAAATTATCAAAGACCCATTAAGGGTCGATGTGACGGAAGGCATATAATAGGCCAACGCCCTTTAACACTATTGTAAAAATTATATAGTTCAACTTATTAACATCTGAAGCAGGAATTCTTTGAATAGGTATTACAAATCAATCTATAACAAACAACTACATTTGCTATAGCTCTCTTTCATGTATTTTTTGTTTCACTAATACTGGCCCATGCATATTGATTCTGAAAATCACTCTCAATAGGAGAAAGATAATGCTTTCTCGCAATAGATTCTTCTGGAACGTGCTCTTTTAATTTTTGATTTTGCTATTTCCAGAAACAAGCGCATTGCATAAAAATGGCACTAAATATAACTTCCCTATCACACGTATTTGGACCAGGTAGCCCAAAAACAAACAACTCGACATTTTTATTATGAAGTGTCTTTTCGTGTTGGTCTACTTGATACTATGTTTAACCATGAATTAGTTTAAAACAAGTACCACAAAATATGGGCTCATTTTAAAATTTCATAAAATTTCATTAAGGTGATATCCAGTCTTCAAGATATTCTAAATGAGCACAAGCTTAAGCCATTTTTGAACAATATAAATAGTACGAATACAAAACAAAATAAAAATCCAGAAGAAACCATCAGCGCAAAGATAAAGAGCCGAAGTTACTACGAATAAGGAAATAATTAAAAAGACTCTGAAACACTCATCTCAATGTAACCCAAATATAAATTACAACAAAACAAAGCAAACAAACCCAAAAAATAAAGCAAGGAAAGTTAATGCAGAATTTACAGAAAAACAGAAATATCAAAAACGCAAGCCTGTATGTGCAAATTGAATGCTTGAACAGAACATAAATATTTGAGCTAACACATATTGTAGAAAATCGAGAAAAACGTTTAAAAAGGTAATGGTAGCATCCGTGAGGCTAATCTTAACAAAATGTGGATAGTCACAGCAGAAATGAAGAGAAAGTTACAAACTATACTTCACTATAATACAGGAGTAGCATAGATACATCACATTAGAAATGACAACATTCGAAAAACAATTCACAGATTTCGCAATCCTTGCAACCATCGGATACATTGGAAATGACAATGCCATATATAATATATAAAACATATAAACTGACCTCACTTACGACTTCGAAATTGTGGAAATATCACACTTCTGAGAGTAAATTGTTTTTCCAATTCTTACACATAAAGTGGCATGTTAATGTGCCAAATCTAATTATCAAAACAACATTTTAACGTGAAGGGTGGATAAAATGTTGCTATAAACATTTTATCCACACTTTCCTTGTCGACACTGTTGCTAACGCGAAGGGTGGATAAAGTGTTGCTAGAAACATTGTATCCACACTTTCCTTGACGATACTGTTGCTTTAAACGTTATATCCACACTTTCCTTGACGACGTGAATTTTAGAATTACAATCATAAGCTCACTCGGCTGCGCCTCGTGAGCTAAACTTTTCCTTTCATGGATACAATTTCGCTTTATTCACTTGTACCATAAATACATATTTAATTAGTTTGTATCTATTTGTAATACGACTATGAGTTTCTTGTAAAATTTTCGTACCCTCTAATTGCTTAAATACTTTTGTTTCGACGGTCAAAAGTAGTTATCAAAGCAACATTTTAACGTGAAGGGTGGACAAAGTGTTGCTATAAACATTTTATCCACAGTTTCCTTGACGACGTGAATTTTAGAATGAAAATCATGGTGGCTTTAAAAGTAGGTTGTAGGTATTGTTTAATAAAGAGATTTTATCCACTCAAACTGTAGCAGACCTTGTCTATTCTTCTTACGCACTTTTAAACGAATAATTTAAATGTTTACTATTAATGAGATCATCGAGTTGTAGTCGAACTAAGTCCGAACGAGAGCATTCAATATTTAACATCAAACTGGTCTTATGTCTATATTGTGTTGTTGTACGTATTTTATCGAATTAAACTTTGTTCTCATTTGATTATTATCTTAATTCACATCCTAACAAAGTCACCGCCCTGATAAATAAGGTGTGTGACCGCTTTAATTTTCTATACAAAGAAATATGACCTAAAATAGTCGTACTTGTGTTATAATTCTGTGGGCAATACAATTCTAATGTCTAATAAAAACCTTTAATTATGAAAACACAAATGCAATAATTAGAATAAAAAGTAAGTGAACGTCTTGTCAGTACAAAGCCCGTATGAGAGAGCCGGGCGCGCGAAAATGTGGTTTTAGGCGGTTTTAAAAACAATCGCTGACTACATACTATAACCCGCACACGAACAATTATGATTCTAAAAACTTTCTTCATATACTGGCTTCATTTTGCTCGCAGCATGTATACAGGGTGTCCCAATCATCTGGGATTTTTCGATAGCGTCTTTATTATTATAATTATGTCAAAATATTATTAAGAAAAGTTGTAGGGTTCGATGTTCTACATATTCTAAAATTATTTTCATATACACAGGGTGTTTTGTAAATATGTGACGATATAAAGTTGTGTTTTTTTAAATGGGACACCCCACATTTTTTTACATATTTGGATTCTCCCTTCAATGGCGATTGCAACAATATAGCATTATATGGGTCTATTGTTAATAGTTCCGTAGTTATTCATTTATTTGTGATATAAATAACCTCACTTTGAACGAATATAACACCGTAATTACACCGAAATGTTAACTACTTTTCAGGATACAATTTTTCGAATCTATTTTCAATAAAACTGCGAGGACTAAAAGGCTCTAGGTATTTTCAATATACAGGGTGATCGAAAAACGCGAACCTCAAGATTTCTTGAAAATTTTAAATAGTACGCCCTATATACGATTATGGCATTAAATAGCCGCTTTACTAAGCTTTCATAAAATACCATATTTGTTGGGTCCATGTTTAATCGTTACGAAGTTATGTTAGTTTCTTTGTCATATTAGAGATTCCTTCGCGAACTCTGTAGTCAATTTAGTGAGCGATTGCGTGCAACTGCCGATTGTTTTTATCGTTTGTTGTTTTGAACAAAATCGCATCGAATTTTGTTTACGAATACTTTTGCTGCCGTAAATACGTCACGTTTGATGCGATTTTGTTTAAATATCCAACAGTTGAATATTATCGACGATTGATGCATTCAGCCGTATGAATGATTAGAAAACAATTGCATTTAACAACTACAAAACAAAAACAATTGCTAGAATATTTGTCAACAAAAACAACGGCTTCTGCGCTTCTGTCACAGTTTTTGTAGGGTTTGATAGAAAAGCTTAGAAATAATGAATTTCTCGAAAGAAGAGTCAATAAATATGGTTTATATTTTGGGTGAATGGAATCGAACTAGTTTGTTAGCCAATCGCGTAGTATATGCAGCACGGTGAATAGTGAATACTGAAGTTATTGGTCCATACTTTTTTAATGAACCATTGACCGGGGAGAGATACTTGAATTTTTTACAAGACGGGATTCCTGAGTTATTAGAAGATGTTGACCTTCGAACTCGCCATTTAATGTGGTTCCAGCATGATGCGGCTGAACCCAATAATTATTAGAGGGTACGAGAGCGCAAAGGTGGATCGGTTGAAATGGTCCCCTACCATGGCCCGCGCGTTCTCCCGATTTAAGTCCAATAGTTCTTTTTATGGGTCCATATAAATGATCAAGTTTACCAGGTCCCACCAACTACAATAAAACATGAAAAATCGGATAAGAAGAGCATTTGCTGGTATGCATATCCAAACCCCTACGCCGTGTTCAGTTGACATTACTAAGACGTTTACATCTGTGCATTGAAAGAGAAAGGAGAGTTTTTGAACCCCTGATGTAACGATAATTATTTTTGTAACAATGGATTTTTTTTACAAAACTTGCTGCAGTCTGTCTTCCTGTTTTTTTCAAATCGTTTTTAGTTAATGTTCGTTATTTTCTTAGTAAATTGTTTTCTATTTTATAAATAATAGTTTCATAGCGTATTAAGATTTTAGTTATTTACTGGTTACTAATTCATTATTTCTAGGCTTTTCTATCAAACTTTACAAAAACTGTGACATGAGCGCAGAAGTCGTTGTTTTTGTTGACAAATATTCTAACAATTGTTTTCGTAGTTGTTAAATGCAATTGTTTTTTAAATACTCCTATGGCTGAATGCACCAATCGCCGATAATATTAAACCGTTGGTTGGTTAAACAAAATCGCATCAAACGTGACGTATTTATGGCAGCAAAAGTACTCGTAAACAAAATTCGATGCGATTTTGTTCAAAACAACCAACGATAAAAACAATCGGCAGTTGGTGCAATCGCTCACTAAATTGACTACAGAGTTCGCGTACGAATCTCTAATGTGACAAAGAAACTAACATAACTTCGTAACGATTAAACATGGACCCAACAAATATGGTATTTTCTGAAAGCTTAGAAAAGCAGCTGTTTAATGGCATAATTGTATATAGGGCGTTCTATTTAAAATTTTCAAGAAATCATGAGGTTCGCGTTTTTCGATCACCCTGTATATTGAAAATACCTAGAGCCTTTTAGTCCTCGCAGTTTTATTGAAAATAGATTCGAAAAATTGTATCCTGAAAAGTAGTTAACATTTCGGTGCAATTACGGTGTTATATTCGTTCAAAGTGAGGTTATTTTTATCACAAATAAATGAATAACTACGGAACTATTAACAATAGACCCATATAATGCTATATTGTTGCAATCGCCATTGAAGGGAGAATCCAAATATGTAAAAAAATCTGGGGTGTCCCATTTAAAAAAACACAACTTTATATCGTCGCATATTTACGGAACACCCTGTGTATATGAAAATAATTTTAGAATATGTAGAACATCGAACCCTACAACTTTTCTTAAGAATATTTTGACATAATTATAATAATAAAGACGCTATCGAAAAATCCCAGATGGTTGGGACACCCTGTATATACTCAGTGACATAAAAATTGCAACACCTAGAAGGGGTGGGAATTTTTTGACCAAATTTGGTAGGAACATTGAACTAGTCTAAGGTTATAATTGATTAAAATTTGGCAAAGAAAACACGGTATCTTTTTGACTTTTTTTTAATAATGTGTTTGTCCGCCCCTGTTTCTAATACACCCATTTACCCGCTTTGGCATCGATTCCAGCAAGTGATCAATGTCTTCTTGGGATATGGCATCCCAAGCAACCTGTACTTGATGCCGTAGAGCTTCCAATGTCAACGGTGGGTTCGGTAGATTTCTCAACCTTCTGCCCATCATGTCCCACACGTGCTCAATGGACGACAGATCGGGAGATCTCGGCGGCCAAGGTAAAAGATTGACATTGGCCTCTTCAACGCAGTTAAGAGAAACCCTTGCTACATGGGGCCGTGCATTATCTTGTTGAAAAAGCGGGTCTTCCAGCCTCCGGAGGTATGGAAGAACATTTGATTCTACCACTTCGTCGATGTAGCGCCGGGCGGTCATACTGCCCCGAATGAAGAGTAAAGGTGACCTACTGCCGTAAGCAATATCATCCCACATCATCAACCCCACAGTCCGGTGAACAGGCCTCTCAACCGAAAAATCAGGATTACACCTTTCTCCACGTCTTCGTCTAACCCTCATCCGACCATCATACATTCCCAGACAAAATCTCGACTCGTCACTAAAGACAACTCGATGCCACTCAAGGTTCCATTGAAGTCTTTCCGTACACCAGTCCAAACGTTGCTGGCGATGCAGAGCAGTGAGGGGTAGCACAAGTTGTGGACGGTAAGACAGCAAGCCAAAGGTCCTTATCCGGCGATAAACTGTTCGAAAACCTATAGGACGACCTTCTTCACCTAACCATTGATCAGCTATTGATCTGGTTGTAGATCGGTCTCTCAATGCCATTAGTCTTAAGCGGCGATCTTGACGTTCATTGGCTCTTCTTTGGGTCCCAGTGCCTCTTCTCCGACGTTCAACGCCATTTTCAGACCTCGCTTGATAAGCTCGCATTATTGTCGATTGATGTCGACCTAAACGATTGGCGATTTCTCTGAACGAAAAACCTGCTTCCCGTAAACCAACAATTCGCCCTCTGTCGAATTCGCTCAACTGCCGGTAAACTTGACGTCTCCTTACTCTAGGCATAATCAGACACTTGAAACGCTTTCAACTAAAGAATAGGAACCGAAAAAGCGGAAAGAATTCAAAAAATGATTCCATAAGTTCTTGTTTATCACCACCTCTAAAAAGTGATACAAAAAATTGAAAATGCCAGAACTACTTGATGGTCGGCTTTCAAATTTTGATCAACTATAACGTTGGACTAGTCCAATGTTCCTGCCAAATTTGGTCAAAAAATTCCCACCCCTTCTAGGTGTTGCAATTTTTATGTCACTGAGTATACAAATTTTCATAAATAAAAGTTTTTCTCGATTGCTGAAAAATACATTCACGAAAATAACAAGTTTAAGTTTGGTATTATTGTAACAAATTAAAAAAATATATTTTATACTGACGTGGTACGTGGTTATAAGCGCTAATGTGTCTACTTTAATTTAAAAAAAAATCAGCTCGATTGCACAATTATTTTTAGAGATACAACGATGGATACGTTAAAAAACATGTTTCACAAACAAATCGATTTTTTAAAGTTTTTTCGAAATACAATAGTCTTTGACCACCAAAAAATGCCGTAAAAAGTGGTTTCGTGTACACGATCACCTAATTAAAGAATTGCATCAAGTCTGGTTGAGTTCCACGCCAATTGTTTTTTTCTCACAACTAAGCGACTTAAGCTTCTCAATTGTAGTCGTCTAGTACGGTATCTGCCTATTTTAATTACTCGTGAATTCGTCATCAACAAGGCGCTGCGTATTTAGACTCAACAAAACGTGCTTTTCTTAGAAACTCAATTGTTACATATTTGGTTATTCAAAACACATTAAATTGTTACATAAATTCTTACACTTGTCTCAAAAGCTAATTTTATCCAACACCTACCTACTATTTGAAACAATAGACGAAAGAACGCACTACGGAAATTATTGATTTACTGACACTTTGGTGGAATTTACCGACACTTTTGCTGTCGCGACAAACTACTCAAATTCTTGTAACTCTGTCCAATATACGAGCGCATAAACATTTCCAATGTTAAAATCAAATCAGAAAATTCAAATAGACAGAATTTAAATAAAACAAAAGATTTAAAGTGGTTTAGACATAGAATGAATAAAAGAAGATGGCCCCAGAAAGTATTTAGATGTAAACCATGAGTAGCAAAAGACAAAGAAGGCCTGACAGATCTTAGAATAAAGGTATAAAAAATAGAATGAAAAAATGAAAAATAGAAGAAAATGGCTCCCACTACAGGTACAGATGGCGAATAGGGGTAGGGCGACAACTAAAAGCTGTAAGGAATCCATACATAAACGAATTCAAATGCTTGAAAACCCCACATGCTTCACGGGTATATTCCATAAAGTAAACGTGATCACTGATCACATACGAAACTTGTCACGTGTACTTTATATTCATTTAATGACTTTAAGGTTTACAGTTACTTCTGTACTTTACACCTATGTGTTGGTTTTCTTAAAGCCCTTAGCAAAGCCGATGTTATTTATATCTAACCCAAAAAGACGCACGTGCTCCTCGTGATTAATATGCGTGCCGTTAACTCGTACACAAAGGGCTTATTTCGAGATAAAAGGAACTTATTTAAATTCTTGGCGGGTGAAGGAACTTTACAATTTAACACAAATGCCCTTAAATTGAGACTAATACATTAATTAAGCTTTTAAGATATTCGGGGGATGAAAGCAACCGAAATTACCTAATAATTTTCTGCTAACGTTTATTTAGGTTTTCTTGTGTTACTAAATTTTGTTGGCAAAAGATGTTGGTTTGTCTTAATTTTTAACGGTCTGAAATTTAAAACACGTGCTTTATGTTTATCTAAGTTAATTATGCTATCAAACAATGTCGAAAGCATTATTTCAGTTTCTGCACACATTTTTCGTAAATACAAAACGATGCATCACTTTGAAATAGGCAGATGAAACTGCACATTATCATTATCTTAAACAAAGAGTTTTTATCTCTGATTTTAATAAGCTTTACTTCTTTAAAAAAAAAACTGTATTTTGTATGTGCTCCAGCGGTATTTTTTTCTAAAAGAAACGAAAAATTAACGAAATGTTAGTTGTAAGATTAAAATTAAAAAGTCCGAATGTTACTGTTGCAATTACAATTATGGGACATTTTTATAACTGACTGTTGCATTTTCATGCTCTAAAAGTAATTTACAGATGGAATTTTCAATGACTCGTCGTTTTATTCGCTCCTAAAAATATGTACATATACATCACTTTTGAAAGCTCATTCGCTTATTGAGTTAAGGGAAACGAATGATGTACTTTTCTAATATTACTTTCATTTTTGTGATGTTACTATTCGCTGCTTCTACGGTCTGATGAATTGGTTTAGTGAAAATTCCACCCTACATTTATTCTCCATGTACTTCGCTCTATATAAACATCTGCCTAGAGAAAAATTTCGTTGTAAAGTAACTCATAAGTTTAGGTTTAAAACTTTACGTTTAAAGCTGAGAACTTCATTCTGACAATTTAGTTTTTGTTGAAAATTCTTTAATATAGTATAGTCAGTTATATAGGTTTAATTAGCAGTCGCGACTGGCGTTTAGTTTTAGAAAAATGTAACCGTTAGTTATTGTTATTATATATACCATGAGGTCAAAAAAAAAATGATTCTGAGCAGGCCTTGACTAGTACAACACGATTGGCTACACTGGTTCTAGAATGCCTATGAATTATAATGTGACAGTGACATTTCAAATGTAAGTCAGTTTTGCAATCTTGTTTCCAGAATTATTTAAGTTTATCGTTGTAATACTAGTGAAGGATCACATTTTGAACACCTACTCTAACATGTATTCATCTTAGTTTTCAGTTTGTTCCCTAAACAAATACTGTTTTGTGTTTTAATTTATTTGACATTTATTAACCTCTAACCTACTGCCACATTTTGAAATCAGTCTTGCCAATCGTGTTGTACTAGTCAAGGCCTGCTCAGAATCATCTTTTTTTCGATCTCATGGTATTTCTTCCCCAATTCCCCAAGCAGTTGAACGTAACAAGGAGCATTCATTATTGTACGTCCATCTTCTAAAAAATCTGTAAACAAAGCGCCTTGTACGCCCCAAAACACACTGACCATTGTCTTCCCAGCTGAAGGGATAACGTTTGCTTTTTAGGCTTCGATGTGTCTCCATTCCATGCTTGATTTTTGAATACGACAAAATGGTGTGCCCAGGTTTTGTCACGGGTTAGTATTGAGTTTACAAAATCTTTCATTCATGATAATTCGCTGCGCAACAGAATTATGAACTGGTTGTTCCGTCATGGCTGCAGATGCAGAAACAAAACAAGTGCAACCAATAACAACAGCACTTACGGTTCTAAAGCGTCTAGTGTATTATCAAGAAAAGCTATTTCGCCATATACAAAATAATATTTATATATGGCGGCAAAATTTGAACCCTCCTCGTAGTTCGCGTAATAACAACACCTAAAAATGTCGCTTCCTACCTAGGGATTAAAACCAAGTGCCTAAACTAAACGATAAAGAGCATTATCATGTCTAGACATTTAAGATTGGCATACTACTTGAAGCTTATGGTATGTATCTGATATTGTGAACCAAAAGGACAAGATACTATTGGTGAGACCAACACTGGCGGAAGTAGAAAAACTGCAAAGGCAACGTGTAGTACTAATAAAACAACATTTAATCAGCAGACATTAACGTACACTTTGAATTGCACGCCTTTCAAAGAAATTTGTAAACATAACTTATTTGTCTTATTTCCCCATAATAACTATACAGGGTGGGTTTTTGAAAACGAAACAACCCCCCAAAAATATTAATAGGGAAGGAGGGTTAAGTGACACATCATTTGAAAGGTATTCTAATTCTCTACACAACCGTGTTTTATTTTTTGAATTTGACCGATTAGTTTCGGAGATACAGGTTATAAATAAAAGAGCCTACTTTTTACAAATTACTACATGTCAGCCAATTAAGTTTTCAAATTGATGACTTCCAGCCTCCATACAATAATATAAGTTTTGTAAAAAGCGTTCACGCACATTTTGTAACATTTCTAGAGTAACTTGTCGACATTCGTTGACAATGCGTTGGCGTAGATCTTGAAGGGAAGTAGGTGGAGTGAAATAAATTTTGGACATTAAGTGACCCCTCAAGAAAAAGTCCAAAGGAGACAAATCCGGCGATCACGCAGGCCATTCTATGACGCCTCTTCTCCCAATCCACTGAATCGCAAACCTACGATCAAGGTACTGCCGAACAGGCAGGGCGTAGTGTGGGGGAGCTCCATCCTGTTGGAATATCAACTGATCTTCGAGATAATTCTCATTATTCTCGATAGAATCGGACCAATAACGACAATTATGACGATTGACGGTGCCATTAACAGAAAAAGATGGAGAAAAAAAGTTTGCAAATAAATTTGTAAAAAGTAGGTTTTTTTATTAACAACCTGTATCTCGGAAACTAATCGGTCAAATTCAAAAAATAAAACACGGTTGTGTAGAGAATTAGAATACCTTTCAAATGATGTGTCACTTAACCCTCCTTCCCTATTAATATTTTTGGGGGATTGTCCCCCCTCTCTAGGGGGGTAAAGTCTGTAATAAGAAATTTATGTGAAAAGATGTCCCCCTTCCATCAAAAATCGACGTGTCTCAGCGTTTTTCGGAAAAATAATTTTCCTGGGAGTTATTCGCTCTGTTTCGTTTTCAAAAACCCACCCTGTATATACGAAGGAGAATCGAGTGAATAATCCGTAGCATAATACCACAGAAAATAAATATTTTAGATGTTATAATCCTGGCTATGTAGCACCACAATGCAAAAGTAAGGAAATTACTTAAAGTCTTTATTTGTACAAGGAATACCCATTGTACAAATGACTGTTATTTCCGTAAGAGTTTTGATTGATACCGTGTCAAAAAATGAAACGTTTATCGTAGATTTAGGCTCGTCTAAGCACCTGACAAATAATATAGAAATACTTGAGAAGCTCGAGGTCAGAAAATCAAAAGCGCAAGTTGCAAAAAATTCAACTTAATAGAAGCCCAATGACTGGTAAAATAAAAACTGCAGATTGTATTTTAAATGATGTCTTATACAGCGTTACTGGTAATTCGATACATTCCTTTGGAGATGTGATGCGGCAGGAGGTAAGAAACAAATTTAACCCTAACATACATTATCCAAAACTCAATAGTTTTTGAGATACTTCAATTTTTGTGTTTTTCTCAAAAGTAGATCTTAATGTCTTTAAAGTTAATTTTTAAAAAATCTACTTGACATTTTTTGAACTTTTTTACTGGATTACTTGTACGACTCACCACTCTATGGTCATCCGTTTGGAATGGAAAATATCCGGAAACATTTCGATCATGTGAAAATTTTAAATAAAAACTGATAAAAAATAATTTTTAAAAATCAGCTATGAAAATTACCTATTCGTTTTTCTCAAAAATTATCAACATAGGTAATATGCGTACAAATTATTTTAAAAACTTCCTTATTTCAACAGCTATCTATCAAGGTACAAATGTTCAACGTGCTCTTGATAGTTCTAATAAAAAAATAGCAAAAGTGATGCTAGTAGTATGGTTCTTAGTTTTGGATAAACAGTAAAAAGTAAAAGTACGCGTAGAAAAAAAAATGACAAATCGTTCATGTCAGTCAGTCAGTCCTCGACTTTGATGCTTACGCATGTGTATTATTAACTGACATTATTACCTCCGTGTTCCTTAAGTTTGTTGTTCTTGCTGAGTTTGTTGCTGAAGATTTTGGTTTAGGTCGCTGTTGTTGTTATTGTATTTTAAGTGCCATGGCCACGTACACCAATCCAGAATACGCTGGCATCTTGTTTGTCTACGGATATTGTGACGGCATAGCTACCGAAGCCCGCGGAGAATATGAACGTCGCTTTCCTAACCGTCGTATACCAAAAGTGTATTCGGTACGACATATCGAAATGTCGCTGAAAATGGCTCCGTGAAACGTAGACAAGGTGACGCCGGTGCTCCTCGCGTTTATCAACCAGATGATGAGGAAGAAATATTGCGACATTCTGATGAAGCCCCAAAAACTTCAATTAATAAAGCCGCAAGACTAACCGAGACGTCACAATGGAATGTTTGGTCTACGATACGTAGTATTCGATGCCATCCTTACCACTATACTCCTGTCCAAGGCTTTCATGAAGGTGATCCTGGAAGGAGAGTGGAATTCTGCCGCTTTGTGTTAAATTCAGATGCGGACAATGCAAATTTCTTACTGAACATTTTATGGACGGATGAAGATGTTCCTCTCGCCGTAAGACAGCGAATGATATTTCAACACGACGGTTGTCCAGCACATTATCGGCTGACAGTACGACAGTTACTCGATCAACGTTTTCCTAACCGTTGGATTGGAAGGGTTGGCCCAATACCTTGGCCAGCGCGAAGTTCAGATTTAACACCTAGAGATTTCTACGTGTGGGGCCATATGAAAGAGATGGTCTATGAAACACCAGTCGATACGAGAGAAGACCTTACACAAAGGATAGTCGACGCTGCCCAACACATATGGCATATCCTCAGAACTAAAGTAACAAAGACGGAAATAAGAAGGCGCTGCCATGCTTGTATACGGAGTAGGGGCTCCCGTTTTGAGCAAGAAATGTAGAAATTTAGTACAACTTTGAAATTAATTAAGAATTAAACGATTACCTTTACAATACGTTTTTTACTGTTTATCCAAAAATAAGAACTATACTACTTGCATCACGTTTACTATTTTTTTTAATTAGAACTATCAAGACCACGTTGAGCATTTGTACCTTGATAGATAGCTGTTGAAATGAGGAAGTTTTTAAAATAATTTGTACGCATGTTATGTTGAGAATTTTTTAGAAAAACGCATAGGTAATTTTCGGGCTGATTTTTTAAAAATTATTTTTTATAAGTTTTTATTTAAAATTTTCACATGATCGAAATGTTTCCGGATATGTTCCATTCCAAACGGATGACAATAGAGTGGGACAAGTAATCCAGTAAAAAAGTTCAAAAATATCAAGTAGATTTTTTTAAAATTAATTTTAAAAACATTAAGAAAACACAAAAATTGAAATATCTCAAAAACTATTGAGTTTTGGATAATGTATGTAAGGGGTAAATTTGTTTCTTAGCTCATGTCGCATCACATCTCCAAAGCAATGTATCGAATTACCAGTAACCCTGTATATTGCTGAACTTAATAGAAATTATTAGCGATAAATGCTATAACAGAAAATGGTGGTGAAGCCACGTTCAAAGAAAGACAAAGTGTAAAGTAAAGAAATTATAATCGCAGGTAAAACCGAAACCGATGGTTTGTATGCAGTAGAATTAACATGAGCAAATAAAGAACAAGCATTGCTAATAGTAAAAGGACATTCAACTGATTTGTGATACAGAAGGGAAAGATAAAAACAGAAAAAAACAAAAAACCTCGAAAATTTAACAAACGGAATAATCTTAAACAAAGATGAATTGGTAGAATATAGTTACCTGTGTGAATTATGCCTTTAAGCAAAACAAACTGGAAAGCCATTTACTAAACATAAAAAAAGCAAAACTACTCGCCCACTAGAAATTATGCATTCTGATGTGTGTGTGGTCTAATTTTCCTAGCCATATTAGGACAGTACAATAGTAATTTGTATCACAAGGCTAGAAACTGTAGGGCTTCGCGTCGGCCTACAAACGTACTCGCACTTGCAAAGCAATTTCTAGGCGTGTGATACACAATATTTTTTCGGCCAAGAAAGATACGTCAATTATAAAATAGTATATTATTTTATAAGGAGCTTAAGTGATGCTTTTTGTGCGGAGGATGTTAGATTAACTGCCGAACGTAGTGAGGCAGTCAAAACAGCCGCAGCACAAAAAGCCACTTAAGCTATAAGCTCCGCATAAAATATGTTATTTTTTCTTCAAACGCAAAAAAAGAGCTAAATAAAACGTAAAATGTTCTAAAGAATTTTTAAAAGGCAAATGCAGTTTGCTTTGTAATATTAGATGAGTTACTATGGTTTTGACTGTAAACAAGAACGTCAAACAAATGCAGTTTGCTTTGTAATATTAGGTGAGTTACTATGGTTTTGAATATCTGAATAATAAAATTTTTGACAAAAATGAATTTATTGATTATGGTTGCACTTTATCTGTCAGCGGCGCTTAAGTGTACTTAAGCGACTTAAGCAACTTAAGCGCCGCTGACGAGCGGTAGATAAAGTGTTTTCCTGTCATGGCAATGAAGTAACACTTAAGCATTGCCAGTTCAGCAGTGTAATGTCACACTTTACTGACGTTTGAAGAAAAAGAAATTGTTTGGTTCAAATATTTGACGCTAGAGAATTTATTTTTCTGGGGTTGGTATTATCATGCATAAGACGTAATAATTCGAATTTAAATTTAAAAACCCAGTAGCTAGTAACCGTTGATTTTTGACATTTACTGTGCTTGTGTTACAATATTATTTGTAATGTTTAATTTTTCAATAAAGTTCGTGTTCTTTTTGTGCCTTTAATTCTTTATTTGAAAAACCTAATTGAACCTAACCTTCAAAATATATTTGCGTGACATGAGAGGGCTGAGACAGTTGGGATCAGCGCTACCAACCGCATTCAAAAAAAAATCCTAATAATTTTGCTTCCCTGCCTAGGCTTGAAAGAAGCATTTTCCAGACGATTTATGCGAATGAAAATTGAGTATTTCTAGACGGAGGCCGGAAAACTATTTTGTAACATTCTTGTATGAAATATATGGTTCAGGACCAAGGAATGCCTTTAGTATAAACCTGGGACAACAGTCTTCCAGAATGACATTACAGCAACACAGATCTGTGTGCAAATAATGATACAGAGGAAGAGGGCCCATAAAGCCAAAAGAATCTCCATCAATTCAGATAGCCAGGCAGCACTTAAAGCACTAACGTCAAACCAGTTAAATTCTAGGCTGGTGGTAGATTGCCATAAGAAACTTGGGCAGCTAAGAAAACACAACAGACTTAGGCCATCATCAATGTATAAAAGACAATGAAAATACTGAGAAATTGGCAAGAAATGCCAGCTCCAAACAAATGATAGGGTCAGAACGTACATGTAACCTAGCCTATTCTGCGACTAAAATATAAATCGGCGGATGGCTAAAACAAAACCAATGGCCACAATGGGCAGAATACCCTAAAGCAAAACTTATAACTCTTCATGGGGGAGCCGACAAAACTGACGGGACAAAAACTTCTTACTTATGAAAGGGAGACAATAAGACCCATAACAAAGATCCTTATTCGGCACTGTTGCATGAATAAGTACCTGCTCAATATTGGACACTAAGAAACACCAGTATGTAATTCACCACCTGTCACTGTGAGGAACTAACAGCTTTCAGGCAGAAACACTTCGAGAAAGAAGAGAACCTAAAATGCTTAAAAATGTAGACAATATCTTGGAATTCTCTGAAAAAAAACAAGAGAGCCACTTTAAGGCATCTATAACGGGTAGTACAAAAGACTGTTAGGCCACTTTGCAAGGAAATTAGAACCACCCTGGAAGGAAATAGAACATTTTTGGATGATCATTATACAATAGTTTACTTAATGCAAGGTGAATTTGAAGTTTATGATTTAATTTATTTAAGTATGACAGCCTACAGCATCACTGCCAATTACAGGCTATCTCTAACATAAATACTTCAACTTCAACTTAATACACAATTATAGGACAAACATTCAATAAAGTAAAATTAAAATAAATGCATAATACACATAAGCAAATTCAACAACAAACAATTATTATAATGTAAAATAAATTCAAAATATACTTGCTAGACAACAAAAACAAGAAAATCAAAATAATACAAAATATGAAGTAACTAAAAAGAAAGAAAAGAATTTTAACAGAAAGCAAGATAACGAAAACAAGAGAGTATGTTTATATATGTATAATATAATAATAATTCTAGAAAAACACCAAGCTCTATAATTGTTTTTTGAATTGATTGAAATTTGACACAAATAAGTCAATTTGACACTCGTGGTTAGCTAATTTACACATAAAGAATAAAGGAGAATGTATAAGTAGATTTGTTCTAGATCTAGGCAGATAAAATGTTTGAGAAACTCTAGAGCTGTTCTTTGGAATATGAAATTGTAAATAATTTAGAATATCGGAATTAACTTCAATTAAATTATGAATTAGTTTATATAGGAAGCACAGAAGTATATTGTTTCTACGTTTTTCTAATGACAACATATTAAGGTGAGTTAATAAGGATGTGTAAGGTTCAAATAAAGGGTACGTGCCAGTTTGTTTATATATTAAATATCTTACAAATCGTTTATGTATCGATTCGATTTCTTTTATATAACAACAATAGTGAGGACACCAAACAGTAGATGCAAACTCAAGTTTGCTTCGAACATATGCATTAAATAGCCGAATTAAAGTGGTTGTAGAGTTGAATTTAAATCCATACCTTAAAACAAAACCAAGCGACCTATAACTGTCATTTACAATTCTTCTTATATGAGATGCAAAGGTATACTTAGCATTAAAGGTAACTCCTAGATCAGTAACTTCAGTCTTTAATGTGAGAGTTTCATTGTGCATCTTATAACTGTAGATAATTCTATTGTATTTTCTCGAGAAAGTCATAACTGCACATTTTTTTATATTAAAGTTGAGAAAATTCTCAGTGCTCCATTTCATTAAATTATTGAGGTCACTTTGAAGCAGCTTACAGTCTCCTATACTATTGATAGTTCTCCAGAGTTTTAAATCATCAGCATATAACAAGCATTTCGAGTGTGTTGCACATATCGGCAGGTCGTTAATAAAAACCAAGAAGAGCAGTGGTCCTAATTTCGACCCTTGAGGCACACCAGATGAAACTTGAAATTCGCTTGATACACACCCATCAAACACCACAAATTGCGATCTGCTTGTTAGATACGAATATATAAGTTGAATAAGTGGCAAAGATGCTCCAAATTGATGCAGCTTTTTTAAAAGAATTGCATGACTTACACGATCGAATGCTTTGGCAAAGTCAGTATAAACTACGTCAATTTGACCACTTACGTCTAGAACACGAGTGACATCATACGAGAACTCAATTAAATTCGTTGTGACCGATTTACGTGGCATAAAACCATGTTGACCCTGGTTAATGTAATTTTTAACGTGATTAAATATTTTTGTATAAAGAATGGTTTCAAAAATTTTTGAACAAGAGGAAATTAAAGCAATTGGACGATAGTTTTGTACATCTTTGGTGTCCCCACTTTTAAATACTGGACACACTTTAGTTATCTTCCATCTATGTGGATAAGTCGATGTGGAGAGTGACAGGTTAAATATAATTAAAAGTGGATACAACAAAAAGTCACTACATGCTTTAAAGATATAGATGGGAATCTGATCTTCACCAATAGAAGGTTTTGACTTAATCGACCTTATACTTCTCAGAATGTCCTCACTTGATATTCTGTCTATGAAAAGATACTCAAGATTAGGAGTAAGATGACAAATGGTATTAAGGTCAGGAACAGGTTGATCTTTAGCATACACTGATTCGAAGTGCTTTGCAAAAGAATGGGCTATATCTTGACTGTTATTTAATTCCATACCATTGTATTGCATTGTATGGGATGACTGATTGGTAACTCTTTTACTTTTTACATACGACCAAAATATTTTAGGATTATATTGTATATTTCTCTCGACAGAGGCAATATAAGAGGAATGAGCAGCTCTGATATCCGACTTGATCTTTGATCTTAGAGAACGAAATCTTTCTAAAAAGGCAATGTTGTCTTTATGTAATTTCATCTTTACTCTAATTCGAGATTTTTCTTTTATATTTTGTATAATTTCGTTCGTGAACCAAGTCGGATATCTTCGCTTTAGAGGTTTTGTTTTGGGTACGCATTCATTAAGGCAGTTATACATTAGTTTATAAAATTCATTTATAGCATCGTTTACATCAGTATATATATTCATAGAGTTCCAATCAGTATCACGTAACCTGTTGTAGAGTTGATCAAAATTAGCCCTTCTATAATTGTATTGCGGACCACCGAATGAATTCGTAACTTTAAATGATGTGTAGTTTAACAAGCAAACCAGTGAAGGGTGATAAGGGTCTTCAGGAAGCAAGGGAAACTCACATTTTTCAACTTCTAAATTTAAATTTGATAAAACTAAATCCAAAAGGGAGTTATATATATTACGTACATTATTATACTGACGTAGATTATGATAATTAATAACATTTCTAAATTCGCAAACCGTTGTACTTACAGCATTATTACCTTTCAAAAGGAATAGATCAGGCAAATTAAAATCTCCTATCAAGATTACTGATGAGTCAATCAGGTCTACATTGTTACATAACAAATCAAATAATATACGATAACTTTCCAACGGAGATGCAGGGGGTATATAAATGACCACAAGATAATGAACATTTTTGCCTTAATGAAAGAGTAAGTAAATACAGCTATGTGGAATTTAAAAATTTCCATGTTGAGGTGTGATAATGGTGGTAAATATACAAATCACAAAAGTAAAGTTTGGTATAAAAGAAGAGACATTATAACTAAACTACACAATTCGGTATACTCCACAATAAAATAGTAAAGCCGAACGGTTAAACAGAACGATGATGGAGATGATCAGAGTATTAATTGCCGATTCTATACCTATAGGTACAATGAAATTGTGGTTGGTATGGTTTGAATTGGTTAGTTGATTTAATGGGAACTGTATACTTTTCAATTGAAAATTACAGTTGTAGTTATGGGGAAAGATATTGTACTTTTTCTCGGTAGCCCTTTCGCACAATTGCAAATTCCTTTGTTGGGTACTCTAAAATTGTAAGTATTTCGGTAATGTATCATATTTAAGCAGCCATAGTTAACTAAAATATAAGCAAAAAGAAAAGGGTTAGCCGTGGAATTTTGAAGTCATGCGTATTACAATACCATAACATTAAACAAAATAACTTCTTTGTCAGTGACAGTTACTTTTTATTTTGTAGTGTCCATGACCAACACTTATGATCTCTTTGCTAATAATGTAAATAATAATAGAGAGTTATCGCAAGTACAACGCTAAATTTAGCGTAGGTACGTTATTTTCGTACAATCGGACGAATGCGCATGCGCCTACATTTAGCGTACGCTAAAAAAATATCCGCGGTCCGCTATTTTCATAAAATAGAGGAGGGTTTTTACGTACGTTATTTTGAGTGGTGAGGTTATGTTGCCGTATTTATAAACAAGTAATTTTATGTGTTGAGGTTAGGTTCGGAAACTTTAGCGTACAGTAAAATGCGATAACTCAAAATTGTCATTTACCGTAAAAATAAAATAGCGTATAACATCACGTGATTTTAGCGCTAACGGAAATTTAACGTAGGACTTGCGATAACTCTCTAATGTATAATATTTTCGATTTAATTTACTTCTTGAGGTATTTTTTTAAATAAAGTATATTGGATCGTTCTTTGTTTTATTTGCCTGTAATTATCTTTATCTACTTTCGTTTCGGAATATCAATATTTCGAAACGAAAAATCGTGTTGTAATGAACTATATTACAGCACTAGTATCGTAATAACTTTTGACATAAAAATGACAGATTGGCAAGAGAATTCATAGTTATTTTATTTGTTATAAACATTTATTATGCACTTTTTACGATTTTTACGATATGAATATAGTACAAAGCTTGATCTACTTTCATGAAATTAGCAAAAAAAATTAAATATTTGCCAATAATTAATTACCTTATGCAAAAGTTGACTGTTCCAATTTTCATTCAAACTGACAGCAACCAACACCAAATAAACAAAAAATCAAGCCTTAACGTATTAGATTTCAATGAAAATTGGAACAGTCAACCTTTGCATCAGGCAATTAATTATTCACAAATATTTAATTTTTTTTTTGCTAATTTCATGAAAGTAGATAAAGCTTTGTACTATATTCATATCGTAACCTCGTATTACGATCCTCAATGGATTGTTTGACAAACTTTCCATCTCGTATCGTAATACGAGTTGTTACGATACTCATATCGTAAATAACTATTCTGTTTACTGTTTCGAAACATTCTTAAATAGTTCAAACATACATTATCCTAATAATATTAAGTTTTGTAAATGTAAATATTTTAATTTTTGAAAACTGATATAAAGCTTTTTCCGGAACATTTTAATGGTTAGATAACTCTTTAACTTTCAATTTTCTGAAACTGGTGGCGAAATACCCACATTAGAAATATGAAATCTCAAGAAACTAAAGGTTAGGGGAAAGTCGCCTATGACGGCATAGCGCCTATGATGGCATACAGAGCATATTTCTGAACGTGCTAGTTTTACCGCGTAAGTTTATAGACGTGAACGTGTATATGTGTCAGTTTGTAGTTATTATGAAAGTTGGTATCGATCGGGCGTTGTTTACTTCGTCAGTAAATAAAACAATGTTCAGGTGAGTCTCGAAGTAATATTAGCCAATTTTCAATTCTAATTTTTTTATATATATATTGCATATAAGTATAAAATTTGCATGCGTAAAATAAGCAGTAGATGTCGTGCACTTATTGTTGAATTCAATTTGAGATTATGTTTTTGTAGAAGCCAGTTTTTCTGGTTCAACTAGAATAACGTCTTTCTCCTATGATGGCATACTTGGTGGGTTCTAATGATGGCATACGTATGCCATCATAGGAACAAGGCAACACGTGTTGATTGCCATATGAAATAGCAGATGAGAATATGATGGCTGACAAGAAATGGGTTAGTGGCATTTTTGAAAAGGAATCCAAAAATATCTTTAAGAATGCCAGAAAATACGTCATACGCTCGTGCTCAGGCATTTAACAAGAATAACATCAAGTCATATTTCACTGCATTAGATGCTACTATGAGTCAATATCAGTTTCCTATAGAGAACATATTTAATGTTGATGAGTCAGGTCTGAGTACCGTACAAAAAAGGCATCAAAAAATATTTGCAACAAAGGGGCGAAAACAAGTTGGGGCTCTCAGCAGTGCGGAACGTGGTAGTATGTGCAATGAATGCCATTGGTACGTTTGTGCCACCAGTTTTTATCTTTTCGAGGAAAAGGTTTAAGAATGAGTTTATGAATAACGCACCACCGTGTAGTAAAGCATTCTGCCAAGAAAAGGGCTGGATGATTGGCGAGCTATTTTTAAAATGGCTTCAGCATTTTGCACTTTATACCAAGGCCTCCACTGATAATAAAGTTCTTCTGCTACTGGATGGCCATAGTAGCCATAAAAGCTTGCAAGTGTTGGAATTTGCGAAAGCAAATGGGATTGTAATGTTCTGCTTCCCAGCGCATTGCACCCATTGAGTCCAACCGCTCGATGTTGGTTTCTTTGGCCCGCTGCAAATTTATTATGACCAAGAGATTCAAAGATGGTTTAAAAATAATCCAGGCAGAACCATTACAGATTTTCAGGTAGCTGGTCTTTTCAAAAACGCTTTTTTAAAGAGTGCTACACCTGCAACTGCTATAAATGCTTTTGCCAAATCGGGAATAGTTCCATTCAATTCTGGAGTGTTCGAGGATTGGATGTTTGCGGCTTCGTTAACGACGGATAAACCTTTAGACGAACCAATTTTCGAAGGTGAGGACAATGAACAACCATTGCAAGAGACAGATGAACATTATTTAGACAAACCAATTCTCCAACGTGAAGACACTGAGCAACCATTGCAAGACGTAAAAGAAACTGCAGGTTTAAATATATCAGGACCTTCTACAAAAACACTTAGGCACAGCATTGCTGAATTGTCACCTATCCCTGTAGCTGCTTCCAGATGTGAAACTAAAAAAGGGCGAAAACGTGGAAAGACTGGAATATTAAACGCAACTCCCGACATCGTGGAATTGAAACAAAAGGCAGATGAAAAAGCTATAAATGAGCGGAAAAAGTTAGCTTTTCTGTGAAATAAATTCATAAATTAGAATAGATGTTTGTTTGTTTCTACAAATACAAAAATCATGGTAATTTCTAAATTTTACTAGGGTGTGCCAACATAGGCACAGGCAGTTGCATATGATGACATACCTAAGGTAAAAAAAAAATTAAATGTATCACTAAAAAAGGGACAAATCAATTTTATTTTAATTTTCTATCAATTAGTATCTTGCAACACATACACCCATGCCATAAGTTATTTTTAAACTTTTTAAATAAATGAATAATTCAGTATCAAAATTAAGTATGCCATCATAGGCGACTTTCCCCTAAATAACTTTTTAGGATTTCAAAGATACATATATCAAAAACATATTTTTCATTTATTGTAAAGCTGGCTGAGACACTACACTTTTTAAGAGTCCAGCTAAGATATTTTACTGTTTATTATACAAATAATTTTGTGTTTTTAATTAATCAACTTTGTATCTTAAAATATGTTCTCCGATAGACCATTTTTCCTCCGAAACAACTAGATTTTTACAAAAACTTTTTTTTTATTTTAGAAAGTCTTTAGAAATTTGATGTTAATGCCCAGTAAATATTTTAATTTCTGTAAATTAAAAATTCACCAAAGTTACCTACAACTTCAAAAGTATACTTAAAGTATATGGAAGATCCTCGCCTTTCATTTCTAAAAGCACAGGGATACTTCAGCCTTAGTTTACGAGGCCTTTTAAATTTAATAAATTTGAATTTATTTCCTTGATTACTAAAATTTTAAGACTCGTTAGGGTTAAAAGTTAAAAGAAGTCGTTTTTGGAATTTGATTCGACATATAAAACGACCTTTTTATATGAATTTCCCCTGCTTAAGTTCTTTACTTTTAATTACAGCTACCAAAACAAACAGACGAAAATACCTACGGGAAATTGCCGCAATTAAAAATTTTCCGCTTGCCTTTTAATTAGGATCCAACAATTTTAGCTTTTTTCAGCGTTTATTTTCTGTCTGGTTACCGTAGTAAATTCCGGGATTAGAGTTCGAATCAGCTCGATGTAAAATAACCCCACCAAGGAGTAGAAATATAAATTTTCCTCTAAAAAACAAAAGCTGCATTGTAAGAACCGAATTAACTTTTTGCGTTCATAAATTCACTTTTATGTTTGGTTTAAACTTTATAGCATCCGCATCGCTTGTTCGATGCCTTTATCAGAGTTGAAATATGAAAACCCACTTCCGTTCCGTTTAAAGCAGATGGCAACAACCCTTAATAATTCCTACAGTTTATAAAACGTCTCATTTTATTAGATAGGTTGTTGACATCTCGGTTATTTAATGGCGAAACAAAAGTCAGAAATAATTTCGCAAAACTACATTTAAACTTATTCAGTCTAAATAATTAATGTGTTCCATTTCTATAATATTACAGAGCCATAAAGTCTTGGAAACAAGAAGCATATCGTGGTAGTATAATCAAAATTATATTAAGCAGCTTTTAGCAAATGCATCCAAGTTTATAGTTTACAACTCGTTTGGGATTAATAAACGTCGTGACGTGGTTAAAAGCGTTTTAACTTCATGTATTTGACATTTTTGCTGCGTGATGTAATGAAATGTCAGTGACCACGGCATACAATAATTTGTAATAAAAATGTGATAATTTGTAAGACTGTCAATTGTACGCCAACTACATTCTGATTTTCGAATTTTACACTGGAATTCCGAATTACTAAAAAAGTTTATGAAGTTAGCAGCGAATTTAAAATCGGAATCTTACTTCGAGTTCGATCTTTAAATATTAAATCAAATTCAAATGAATTGAAACATAAACTCAGTTCACATTTTCGCTTTCTTCGGTCTGAAATAACCATTCAGTCAAGTTTAATGTTAGAATTTTCTTTATCCGTAAAGACATAAGTATTATGTAACTCTTTTTAGTTTATTTACTGGAGATCTGAATGTACAGAATACAATTAAAAAACTTGAGGTTGGATTTGAATTTTGAGCTAGAAACTATTCCTTTCATATCAAAAATAGGATGGAATCGTGAATTTCAAATTCAGAATATAAATTTCCCAGCTGAAACTGTTAACTCTTCAGATTTGAAAATCGCAACATAAAATCTAAAATCAAAAGTTTTAAACCGGAATTTTGTGATTTGAACTGAATAATGTTCTAGAAACATTATACCATGTCATTTTTTTCACCTGGAATTTTTAAATATCTGGAGAAAGAAGCATCCTACGAAAAAAACTGTGCGAAATAAAAAGTTAATATTTGCGTGGGGGAAATTCACTAGTGCTAAAATTAGCCTCCCTCCTCTCCTTTAAAATCTTAAATAGGAATCCCAATTTTTTATTGCAGATTCGGATAGCATGTCAACAAATATGAAACTTTTATTCGTAAAATTTTTTTCGATTCGTGATAGATGGCGCTGAAATCGCCTAAATTTAATTTTTTCGATTTCTTCAATTGAGAACCAATACCTTTAGAAATTCATATGGCTGGTAAATACTTCTTTTATTTATTTGTGCCAACAACTCGTGAGAACATATTTACCAGCCATCTGGATTTCTAAAGGTATTGGTTCTCAATTGAAGAAATCGGAAAAATTAAATTTCGGCTATTACAGCGCCATCTATCACTAATCGAAAAAAAATGTTACGAATAAAAGGTTCATATTTGTTGACGTGCTATCCGTATCTGCAATAAAAAATGGGGGTTCCTATTTAAGATTTCAAAGTTACCCCCAACCCCACCCACAATCACTTGAAACGGGGGTCAATAAATGCATCGAAGTTGAAGGTCATCATTTTGAGCACTTAATTTAATTTAAAGATGAGAGGCGAGGGGACTCACATAAACCAAGGACTCCGATAGATGAGAGGCGAGGGGACTCACGTTAATCAAGCACCCCGAGGGGAACAGAAAACTACTACGTCCACTTCGTTGTTCCTGGATTACGATAAAAGTAGTTTATTTACCAGCCATCTGGATTTCTAGAGGTATTGGTTCTCAATATTGAAGAAATCGGAAATCCTATTTAAAATTTCAAAGTCACTCCATGCCCCACACACAGGTTGGAGAAGGGGGGGGCTAATTTTAGGACCAGTGAATTTCCACCGCGAAAATATTACCTTTTTATTTCGGACAGTTTTTTTCGTAGGATGCTTCTTTCTCCAGATATTTAAAAATTCCAGGTGAAAAAAATGACATTGTATATGTAGCAATTTAGACTTCTAGCAAAATATCTCAGATATGAACGCGACAAACCTGAAAATTGTATTACAAAATTTGTGAATTTTACTACACCTCAGAATTCCAATTTTATAATTTACAGTGCCAATCTAGTTTCGATTTTAAAAAATTATTCATATTTCATTCAAAGTTCATAATGAAAAGACACGATTGTAGTCTGAAGATTTCGATTTTAAAGTTACAATTTCGGCATGAAAACCAAATTAAAATCAAATTCATAATGCCCGCAGTCTCCATAGCTATCAAATGAAAATTCTGAAATTAAGATTTTTATTTGTAAACGAAAGCAAAAATTTTCAAATTAAAGTCAATGTCTTAAAATTTCCAAATATAATGAGTAAAATCAAAATTTAACGGTTAGTTTAGATTTTAGAATATTTCTGTAAAAAGTTTAAAACTTTGTTCTTCGAAATTATAAGACCAATCTTAATTTTACCTTACGAAGAGACATTTTTTAAAATGCCTTAATTTCAAATTATAGCCGAAAAGTGAACATCCTAACACTCAAATTCTGGACTAAACAAGAAATATTATCTGACGCTAACATTTTTGAAAATGCATGCAATTAACACTTTGAAATCAAAAGATTAAAAAAAATAAAATTAAATTAAAAACTATTTTAGAGAGACAAATTCTGAAGCATGTTTACTGGACTCATGTATAAAGTATCCGAGCTGGTCTATTAAAATGAAATGGTAAAGCATCCTCTATAAACTTAGAATTCGTGAACGTCGAATACTTAAGTATACGAGGGCAGGCTGATAAGTCATGTGAATTGGTATAAAGAAAACAAGTAGAAACCAAATTAACAGTTTTATTTTTCAATGTAATCCCCCTCAACTTCAATACATTTATTACATCTTTTCAATAATAAGTATAAACCCTTGTAAAAAAATTCTTTTTCTTGCTCTGCAAAATACACCTCTGTAGCCATCTTGAGCATTTCATCGTCCAGAAACTTTGTTTCCCGTAGGTGCTTTTTCAATTTTGGGAAGAGGTAATAATCAGAGGGGGCCATGTCCGGACTATAGGGGGGGATGGTCAATTTCCTCGAATCCAGAGTCTCGAATGGCTAGCTTGGCAACACACCATTTCGAAGTTTACCACGCCGCTTCTCTTTAATAGCATTCCTTAATTTTGCCATCAAGTTGGCATAATATTGACCTGTCATTGTAGTTTTCGGTGGTAAATAGTCGATTAGTAAAATGCCTTCACAGCCCCAAAAGATCGTTGCCATTATTTTACCTGCTGATGCTTGCGTCTTGAACTTCCTTGGTGCAGTTTCACCTGAATAAATCCACTGCATCGATTCCCTTTTAGATTCCGGATCATAGCAACGAATCCAGGTTTCATCACCAGTTACTACACGGTTAATGATTTTTCCTCATTTCCTTTACACATCTCCAAAAACTCACTGGAAGTTTGTACACGACGTTGCTTGTGGAATGCCGATAACATTTTGGGTACCCACCTTGCGCTCACCTTAGACCAGGGGTTATTTTGGTGTGCAGCTCTAGCTTGTTTGTGCAGCTCTAAATTTCAAATGTGCAGTTCTAATTTTAATTTTGTGCAGTGGGTACAAAATAGAAATAATTTTATGATTAAGAATTTTAAATAAATTAAAATAAATTCATGACTTTGGCTACTTGCTGTTCGCCTAGTTTTATCACCATCAAGCACAATTTTGTAAACATTATTCCAGATTAAAACGGGGGAACTTTTTGAAATATTGACTAATAAGAAGACGGTAATTTCGCGCTTATGTTTCATATTATCCCTGATCACATGTTATTGTTATTGTTATGTGATCAGGGATAAAACTAATTACATCAATTTATTCGTTTTTATATTACATTTTAGGTAAAGTTCAGAATTTGAAAAGGAAATAAAAAATCATTTAAATATTTATTCTATTTAGGTCAAAATTATGGATAAAAAACGAAAATGCGAAAAGCAACAAACAATATTTAACATGTTTAAATCTCTAAGAAAAGACTTACAATCAGCATCCTCGACGAATGACATACAATCAGTTTCATCATTAAAAAATACTGACACTCAACCATTGTCGTCTTCCTCAACTTCAATAAGTGATTCTGAGAATCAGAAACTCGATAACGCAAGCATACCGTCATCTTCAAAATTAATATCTGCGACTGACGACCTACAAAATTCATCTACTCCATCATCTTCAAAATCACAAATGTCGGAAGATAAATCGAAATATTTAAAAACGTGGAGTCAAAATGGAAGAAGATACGTTTATTGCATTCCATGCATTAAATATCATGAAATTATTCGCCGACAAGTACGAAATCCAAAGCTGCCGCCAATAACAGTAGACACAGGTACCATTTATAGAAATGAAACTATTACCAATCATTTCAAGAAAAATTACCATGCCGATTGTGATGTTAAAGCATATAGATTGGACATTTTAAAGAAAAGCCAAAAAGATCTTCCGAAAAATGATGCGCCTATGAACGATCTAATCAGCAAAGCAAATAAAAAGACAGCTAACAGAATTGGTGCCTTAGCTTATACTGTTTTCAACGATGCCAAAAAATTAACATTGTCGGCATTTAGCTGGCCATCGCGTATATTCGCGTCCGAAATCGGCCATGCTTTTCAATTTAATTTAACTCAAAATGATTCGCCGCAAGTTGATTTACAATATGTTAATCCCACGCACCATTTGGAAATATTAAATTATATCGTTAAAGCTGATATACAAAATTTCAAAAAAGAAAATTGAAAATTGCCGTGCGTTATCTTTAAGAATTGATGGTTCTGTAGATCGAACCCAAATCGACAAGATTTATATTTTGGCGAAAATTATAACAGAAAACGGTGAAAAGTAAGTTTATTTTTGGGAATCGGTAACCAGACAGAGAGAAAAGCAGCAGGTTTATTTGATTGTGTAAAAACATCTTTAAATAATGCGTTCGTAGATTATAATTTTATTTTTGAAAAAATGACTTCTCTCGTAACCGATGGAGCAGAAATTAATATAGGCCAACGAAAGGGTTTGTGGGCACTAATCGACAGGGAAATAGCAACAATAAAGTCTCAACCGCTTGTTAAAATTTGATGCGCAGCCCACAGATTACAATTGGCTTGGGAAGACACAAGCAAATACATTCATGAAGTCACAGCCATTTTTAAAACATTATCCGGAATTGCTGATTACTTCCACATATCAGGACTGCGTACCAGTGAATTACAAAATATTGCCAGAGAATCAGACTTGAAAGTTGTCAGGATTCCTAAAGTTTTCGAGGTTCGTTGGAGTGAATTTACATATAACTTGCTTAATAGCATTTTGATATCATGGAATGCCCTCGTTATTTATTTCCAACAACACACCGGAGCAACAGAGAAGGGTTTTTTAAATTGTTTAACCAATGAACAAAATATTAAATTAATATCATTTCTGGCAGACGTACTAACAATATTTAGCAGGTTTCAAAAGAAAATTCAATCAGACGATTTGACTACAGTGTTTAAATGCACTAGAAAAAATAACGACAGAAAAATTATTAGGTGGCTGGGAAAAAGTACTTGAAGAATCAATTGCAATTAAAGAAATTGACGAAGAAAATGCTGAGTATTATGTAAAGGATATAAAATTGACAACGCAGTCAAAACCAAGAACAAGTGTGCACAACAAATTGGTCTCAGAACGAAACAGAAGATGTTTCTAGACCATCAAAAATGAAGTTTTATGTGGATTACAAAATTTTTTGAAAAACCGTTTCAAAATGGATGAAAATTTATTATCTGCTATTAAAGGATTTTTGCAATTCGATCGGTACTACAACGTAACTGAAATTCATACTTTGTTAGTACAAGACCTGGATAAAACTGCTTTATATTTACAATACAACGATTTGTGTCAAGAAAAGCCTAATTTAAAAGAATTTGTAACAAACAAATCTTCAATGACCATGTTTAATGAAACCATCATACTATTGTCTCGAATTGAAGTCTTAACACCGCATTCAGCAGATGTAGAAAGATGTATAAGTGCAAATAATCTTCTGAAGACATCTCTTCGTGGATGAAACATGTTACTGACAACAGAAGAGAAATATCTCTATGTCCACTACAACATGCCCGATCTAGTCGAATGGAACCCTAAACAGGCAATTCTTATGTGGTTACGAGATAAGCATAGAGTAAAATTAGACCATATAACAAACGAACGCGAAACAACACGACAACAAAGATGGTTTAAAGGCGTGTTTCCCGAAGCCAACATTGATATCGAAAAGAACCACGAAAGTAAAAGTAAAAAATTTTGATTTTTTTTATATGGCCATAAATCGTCCTTAATTTTTTTATCTAAAATAATTTATTGTGATTGTTATGTTACTATAATATTGTGAAGTGGAGTAGCCCGGATGTTTTCATGGGGGAGGGGGGGGGGGTTAACTAAAGTGAAGATAATAATATCAATATATTTAGAAGTAATATAATAACTTTATTAGAATTTGTAATAAAATAAAGGCCCTTCCAGGTTCTCATGGGGGGGGGGGGGTTCGAACCCCCCCTTCCCCTACCTGGCTACGCCACCGATATTGTGGTCATTGTTCTATGTAAAAAATGTAGGTATCATAATTTTCAATAAACATATTCGATTTTATTGAATTATTACTTGCATGATTTTAAATTTTCAGAAATCAAAAATTACCCCCCCCCCTTCTTACCAAACTATCTGAGTTCAGTCAGGCTAATTTGTGCAGTTCTAAATTATCCTCAAAATATCCCCTGCCTTAGACATACCCAGAACGTCATGAACGATGTTTCACACTCTTTCTTTGCTAATCCCCATGTCAGTCGCTATTTGCCACAGTTTAATTCGGCGATCTCGAAGAATTAGATCTTCTACTGTTTTAACATTTTGATCAGTGGTGCACGATACAGGCCTTCCAGGGCGAGGATCATCTTCAATAGACTCCCGACCTCTTTTGAACTGAGATGACCAAAAAGCAATAACTCGATAGGGTGGGGCGGACTCTCCTAAAACTTCTTGCATACCTATCATTTTTAATCTCGGTGGCATTTAAACCTTTTTTTACGAGGTATTTAATTACAGCACGTTGCTCGATTTTCGCAGAATTTTCAAATTCACCCGACATGATGTACTTCGATTGACAGTTCCACCATTAATAAAAACAATTGAGTGATAAAATTTTGCAAACATACTGTTTAAGGATGACTTGATGTATATGCTATATAATTATTTTTATAAAATTTGTGCAAAGTAGTGATTCACATGACTTATCAGCCTGCCCTCGTAGAATTTAATGAGACTCTTGTTAACTATTTGAAAATAAAAGACGTATTGTGAATCGTGCATTATTTTCTAGTTAATACAATCGCTTATCATTGAACTAGTACAAAAGTGTGTGATTAGTGGTCTCTGTTATTTTCACCTGATAACTTGCCAAAAAACAAACTGTAAAGACATTTAATAATTTCAATCGGTCATACTCATATCGAGGTCGAGAACGCTGCTCTGATACACATTCTTATCGCAAGAAGCTAGCTGCATACAGAGTGATTCATAATGAATGTAACAAACTTCGGCATTTTATTGAGAAGGTCATTTTAAGTGAAAACTGTTATATGTATATGAACCTATGTCCTATTTCACTTCGTTACAGAACTATAATAGATCAAAGTTTTAAAAGCGTGGTAATAAATCCATACATCTAGTTACCATTGAAAAGGTAAAATGCAGTCCATTAATAATTGACAATCATTTCTTTGTTGACACAATTAATATTTACAAATAGTTGTTTCCTGTAAAAGAATAAAGTTAATAATTATCAATTGTGTTTTGTTGAAAAAATGCCAAGTTTCAGTGCAGCTGAATGTGCCGATATTGTTTTCGTGTATGGTTACTACCATAGATAAATAAACAAGGAAGACCACTCAAAGCTAAAGATAAAAAATAGGAAGCAATAACGATCTCAGCGCGCTCATAGCAGCTGGGTGAACTAATAGTTATAAGCGGGGGAATTTAAATATTAGATAGTTATCGTAAGCACTACGTTAAATTTCCGATAACGCTAAATCACCTGATGATATACGCTATTTTATTTATACGGTTAATGACATTTTAGAGTTATCACACGCCGCTATTTTACCGTACGCTAAAGTTTCTGAACATAACCTCAAAATTGTTTATAAACACGGCAACATAACCTCACTACTCAAAATAAGGTACGCAAAACCCCTCCGCTATTTTATGAAAATACCGGACCGCGGTTATTTCTTTAGCGTACGCTAAATGTAGGCGCATGCGCATTCTTCCGATTGTACGAAAATAACGTACGTCAGGGAATATGGCGGATTAAACTACGTAGTTCACCCAGGTGCGCGCGGAGCGCTGCTATCGACGATATTCCGGTTTTGTCCTTTTCTTTGATTAGTCTTCCTTGTTTCCTGGTCTGTGGTTACTGACTGTCTAAACGTAGATATTGTTAAATTGAAATTAGAAGCCATAGGAATTAGAGGTGTGATTTTGGAACTGTTAATTAATTTTTTGCAGGAACGCAAACTGTGCGTCAAAATAAAAAACTGCACCTCTGAAGTATTTCAAACCAGCCTAGGCATCCCCCAAGGCTCGGTCCTTGGGCCACTTATCTTTTCATTGTTTGTTAATGACTTGGACCAACATGTGGAACCCTGCAAACTACTAAATTTCGCAGATGACACCACAGCCCTGCTATCGGCAGACTATCAGCACGAGTTGAACGCTAAAATCTATGATGTAATCGGTAAAATGAAACTATGGTGTCAAAAAAATAGGTTAATCCTTAATACAGAGAAAACCCATATCATTGTTTTTAACAAGCTCTATAACACTGTAAGTATTGACAAGCAATGTAATACTGTAAAATTTTTAGGAATATTTGTGGACAATGATCTGTCATGGACTTCACATATTGAATATGTCTGTAAGAAACTCAACTCTGCCTATTTTGCCCTGCTCCAACTCAAAAGTGTACTTAGCACTAAAGATCTAATCACTGTCTACTATAGTTTAGCTCATTCAATTATGCAGTACAATTTGGTGATCTGGGGCAGAGCAAAAGACGTGAACCGAGTGTTTATCTCGCAAAAAAGGCTAATTCGACTTATATTTAACTTAAAACCAACTGAAACATGTAAAACTACATTTAAAAACAAAAAAATTTTGACGTTATATTCGCTCTACGTTTATAAATGTGTAATGTATATAAGGCATAATATTCAGGATTTTAAAAAAAATCACGATTTCCACAATTATCAAACTAGAAACAAAAACGAATTAACAGTTTCAGTGCATACTACATCTTCGTACGAGAAAGCCCCTGAATACGCTGCCGTATCACTCTACAGAGCACTGCCCAAAGAAATTAAATTAACCTCTACAAACGGTGCATTTAAAAAGAAAGTCAAACATTACTTAGCGAATAAGAGTCTATATTCAGTATAGGAACTCCATATGTAGAATATAGAAACAAAAAATGTGTGTATTTGTCTGTTTTTATAATACTGTATGACTTGTCCTATACCTAGTTATGTACTGGTCTAAGGATAAATAAATGATTTGATTTGATTTGACTACCATGCGCTCAAAAAGTAGCTGAATTAGAGCAAGCCTTGAAAATCCAAAATTGCATCCTTGATAGAATCATATGCTCAAATAATTTCACTTTAGAAACTGACAAGATGTGTGAAATAAATCTAGTTGAAGTTTTTGAAAATTTAATTAAAATAACAAAGAACAAACAATACGTAAGGTGTTGAAACTGTTGACCGTTACTGTCCAAACAAAGGATTATCCTTTCTTTTCATGTTTTCGAAAACGTTTACTAAAGTGACTGGGGAAATGTCTTCGGTGGCTTCTCTAATTGCATTCTGCAGGTCTTCTAGATTACTTAAGGGATTTTTGAAAACCGTATTTTTGAGGTATGGCCACAAGAAATAATCACACGGCGTTAAATCACAACTTCGTAGAGGAAACGAAACAATGTTGTTTTCAGAAAATTCACGAATAAAATTTATATTTTCTATGGTTGTGTGGGCTGTAGCATTGTCCTGCTGAAAGTAACCGTTCGTGAACTCATCATCGTGCAGTTCGCTGAAAAAGGGCATTAAGATATTCTCCCTGTAGCGTTCTTCATTGACGGTAAATTTAAAAAAATATTGGTCTGAGTATCCGCCTTTAGGATATTGATGCCCACACCCCAATTTTTAGACGATGCAGTTATGTTTGTCGAAATTCATGTGGATTTTCCGCAGACTAAATTCTCATGTTCTGAGAATTTACGTACCCAGATAAGTGAGATAAGTGGAACCAGGCTTCGTCCGAAAGGTTACGTCCAAAACATTGTTATTATTCAAATTTTGATTAAACCGTTGACATTAATCCACACCCACACGTCTTTGAAAATAGCGAGGTAAAATTTCGTTATACATGAAATTTGTAAGGAAAGAGCCAATACCAACTTTTAAAATTTTCTGACAAGTTCCCACAGATAAATTTGTTTCTTGGCAAATCTTCCTTATTGATTTTGATGGAGTTCTGTCTATAATCTCCCTCACATTATATTCAGCTATTCTCTTATTCTCAGGTCTGCCAGATTTTTTTTACGTAGAGCCACCATCTCTGAAATTTCGAACACAATTCATAAGACAGCTGTAAAACATTTTGTAGGTAAGGTTTGGAATTTGGTCTGGAAATCTTGTAAGAAAGTCATCAAAAGACAATTGCACAGAATACGACCATTGTCCGTTATCTTCTTTATGCCAATTCCTAAAATATCCTTCTAGCATAAAAATTTTATGTTCTTCAGAGAAATCCATTTTCACCTTATCACTTTGACAGAACTGACAGTCAACTGATTGGTATGCTCTATAATCGGCATAATGTACCTATTACTATGCACCTATTCTAATTTATCTACTTATTTAACACTTGGTATACAGGTAACGCTCGTCGTGCATCCAGAGAATATCGTCACAGATATCCAAATAGACAGCAACCCTCTTATCGAGTTTTTGGCCATACTTTCCAAAGACTCCGTGAAACTGGTACAACTGCTGTTAATAATGCTGGTAATCACGCTGCAGAAGGTAATGTCAACAACGAAGAAAATGTAATCGATGCAGTTCTGGACAATCCTACACTTAGTACTAGGCGCATTGCAACGCAATTGCAACTTTCACAGAGCTTTGTGTGGAGGACATTACATCGCGAAGAACTGCATCCCTATCGCATTCAACGAGTTCAGGCACTACAACCACAAGATTATGGCCTACGCATGGAGTTTTGCACCTGACTGCTACGTAAAATTACCGAAGATCCAAATATTTTAGATAGAATACTGTGGACCGATGGGGCTGAATTTACGAGGGATGGTATTAATACCATTCACAACTACTATCTATTGTCTCTCCAGAATCCCCATGCCATCGTACAGACAAGATTTCAACATCGCTTTTGTGTCAATACGGGGCTGGGATTTTTAACAGTCGGTAGCTTTATATCGAAGTTCTTGATGATCGCTTAAATGCCTAACGAAACGCTACTTTCCTAAATGGAAGACCTTATGAGATGCTGGAAGACACTCCACATCACATTCGGCAACAAATGTGCTACCAGTATGATGGCACCCCAGCCCACTATGGAAGACAAGTAACCAAACGGTTAAGCATGCATTATCCCAACAAATGGATTGGTCGTGGGGTCCCATCGCTTGCCCTCCGAGGTCCCCTGACCCAGATCCTTTAGATTTTTACGTTTGAGGCCGCCTAAAATAGCTAGTCTCCTGTGGTGAAATAAATGCCCCTGAAGAGTTACTCCAAAGGATAATTGATGAGGCCAATCAAATTAGCAATGACGATACCATAGTTCAGAGGTCGGCAAACTGCGGCTCGCGAGCCGTATATGGCTCTTTCGGTACCTACATGTGGCTCTGAAATAAAATTAAATGCCAGCTCTGCATAGAGAGGACATAGTAAATGTCGTCCGTGAATACATGTAAAAATTATATCCCGCTCAACAAAATTATTTCAAGTACAACCGATGCGATGGTGCAAACGGTATGACGAGTGCGAGAAAGGGCTTTGCTTCAATTTTAAAAGAAAAAATGAATCATGAAGTGATTTCTTACCATTGTATACTCCACCAGAATACCAGAAAGCACTTTGTGCACAAAAATTTCCAGAAGAAATTGGTAAAATCATGGAATTGGTAATTAAGATTACCAACACCATTATAGCAAGGGGACTTAACCATCGACAATTTACAGAGTTGCTACGTGAAATGAAGAACGAGTATTCAGATCTTCTCCAGTACAACAGGGGTCGATAGCTTTCCAGAGGCGACCTGTCAAAGCGTTTTTCATCTTGCATAAATGAAATTAAACTATTTCTCGACAACAAGGGTGTTGAATATTCAGAATTAACAGAAGATCAGTGGTTGCAAAAATTGTACTTCAGCTCAATCGTAAATTACAAGGCAAGGGAAATACAGCTTTTTCAGTCCTAGAAGAAGTTATTTCGTCGATTCTGTTTACTGAAGATTTAGAGAGTAAAATTTTAGTTCATCTCCCAAACTTGAATCAATATCGCCAAGAAAACAATGCCCTCATTAACAAAACATTATTTCAAGATTTTAATTTTTAATGTCAATGTGATGGAATTAAATTATTTTTCTCCGTTTGATATTGACACGGCTAATTTTGAAATACAATTGCTGCACTTCACAGACAAAGACTTACGGAGCTCCAAATTTGCAGGAGTATTGAAATAGAAGAATTGAAAAGAGAAAAATGTTGTCTGATTTCACAGCACAAGCAGACTGCCATAAAATACCCACAGAAGGCAGACTCAATGATTTTCAATAATTGGGATAGTCTTTCGGACTCATATTATGAATTGAAAAAATTTGTATTCGGTGTTCAGTATCTTCGCGTTTACATATACATATATTTATGTTGGTAATCGTTTTCTAACAGGAGTTCCAGTAAATGTAAATTGAGGGGCCAAATTACTGACACCAACTTGGAATTGCGCCTTAAATTAAAAACGACTAGTTACAAACCAGACACACAGAAACTTTCTCAGGAACTACAATCTCATTGCTCACACTGATTAAAACCAATGAGAGCAATTATTTTTGTGTGAATTTGTCTTATTTTAATGAAAATATCATTATAGCATTACTTGTTATATTATTTTAAAATTTCCTTATTTGTAAAAATATATTTATGGCTCTCAAATAATTTTTAAATTGGACAGGATTGGCTCTTCCGTCTCAAAAGTTTGCCGATCGCTGCCATAGTTGGTGACGTTGGTGTTTATGATTCGATGATTCGTAGATGTCGTACTTGCATAATGGGTTCAAGGGGTACATTTTGAGCACTTGTTATAAATCGTACACTCTCTTTTGTTTTTAAGTTAAATGTTATATGTGATATGCTTTATTTACCTATTTGCTACTACACTAATAAAACTTTGATCTGTTGTAATTCTAACTATAACTAATTGGAGTACGACGTATGTATGTTATTACAAGTTCTTCGTAATATAATTAATATTTATAAGTTTTATCTTATAAGCAAGTTATAGTTAGGCAATACTTGAAGCTTAGCAGTAGTGTGGGTTGCATATCTTCAATTTTGGCGGGAAGTACGTTTGTTGCCCTTTATAGGAAATTCCCATTTCTAGGGATTTTTGAAAGTTTTGAATGGTCTTCCTAGATCATTTTCGATTTCCTGTTCTTCTTGAAAGTCATGTCTTCCAAGTAGAACGTGGTTTTGGTAGCTGAAAATAGAATTTATTAATATACATTTATATGGGTCATCCCGGCTACTAAATCATGTTTATGGATTTACGGATGTAATTTATGGAAAGTTAGGAACTTCTAAAATTCGAGCACATGGTGTGGTTCTTGTTCCAATTGTACTACTCGACCTGAGGGCTCTTCCACCTTCTAAGGTATGCTACTGCTTGGTTCTCGTTTAATTCGGTCCGATTTTGGCCAGACTTAGTAATCGGCAGATTTTCGGCCAGTTAATTAGTGGCAAAGATTTTCGTATTTGATAGATGTGTGGCCAGGTTTAATGTAAATTCCTGTCATGTGATTCCGTCCCTTGTTAGTGGCATGTCGTTGTGATGATTAATGGAACCGAGAAGATTTCTGCAGTCTGATATTGGTCTACGAAGAATTTCTGTCCTACATGGTGGTACCCAACGTCGGTTATCCTGTAAGGTAGATCTTTTATGATTTCCTCCGTTAAAAGGGTGTACAGTTCGTTGTAGTCAACCCCTTAGTTATTATAGTACTTACCCCATATCTATGTGAATTCAGGTTACCGAATAGGCTTATAAGCATTGATTGTATTGAATTACTTACGTAGGGCTCCTTCGTAAACGGTATTCCAATTTCATCATTGATTACTGTCAAATTGTATCAACGCCATTTTATCAATTTTGTGTCATGCTTTCAAACAGTTAGTTAGGCACATTTTATATATCAAGTACTGCCATTTTGTAATAGATAATTTACGCTTTGTTTCCTTTTAAACTAAAAGAGTAACTACCGCATTTGTATTTATCAATATCAAGAGTCGTTGAGTTGTCGTGATACAGAATCTTGAGGGTGACGCAAGAATTTTGTGCAATTGCCATAATGCTCAGCAATTGATTAGCCCATTCTTATCTTAAGTTCCTTGTACGCAATTTTCGGGAAGCAACGATACGGCCTGATTCGTGTGTGACCCGTGGCGTTTACTTGAGACTTTTATTCTTGCGACATTATTTTTGCATTCGGCGACTCACTTGTACGCAGTATACTTTAACCTGATTAAGTTCTTTTAGCTTTGGTTTAAATCTTGTATGGTACCTCAAATTAGGGCAGCGTGAATTAGTCTAGTCCCCTGGCTTAAGTTACGGAACTTTTTGCGCCTTGGTTCAAATGTTTGCTTATCCCCGATTTTAGTCATTCCTTTTTGATTCATAAATTACCACATCATTTATTATTTAAATACTTAACTGTTTGCCTGCAATAGGCAATACTATTACTTTCCTCAATATACACCTTTCCTCCTGGGATACCCTCTATATCCAAATACAAGAATGATTAATATTCTAGAAAAGTGTTATCAAAATGTATGTCCAAGTAAAGTCAGTGGTAACATCGTAACATCCTTTCCAATAAATTTCATTATAAATTCAAAACTTGAGGCACTTCTAGGTATTAGAAGTGACCTCAACGGAAAACTAAATCCCTTATTTGTATGAATAACACAAAGTTTCTATGTGATAAGGGTACAATCAGTATTAGAATTTAGATCATCAATGTGACATTGAGAATATTACGCAATAAAGTAAATATAGGAACACAAGAACCGTGCATAACATATTCAAGAATACAAACCAAGAGTAAAATACAAAATCAATAAATAATAGAAGTACTATACTACATAACTAATAGATATACAGGGTGTATCGTAAATAGTGCATAATATTCGCACCACACGATTCTGCGTTAAAAACTGGACAAAAAATTGTATAACTGTTTTAGGCCAAAACGTGTAGTTTTTAAGAAATTGTTAATTAAAGTCTTGTAAACTTAGCAACACTGTGCGGTCAATCATACTACGTCACGTGCGATATCACCAATAGCAACCCGCTTGACTTAATATAATTGCATTGTATATCGTTGCAACATTTATGAAAAGCACAAGCACTGGAAAAATTTCAAACTTCGGATGGAAATAATTCTAATTAAACGAAGGGCATGTTGACTACAAATACAGATTAGTTATTTCTTTTGTTGATTAAACTACAGCTAAAAATCATTACCTATTTCATAAAAATATGACACGGCAAGCAAACCAGAATACGACTTAAGGCTGCTAATAACTCCATAACTAAAGAGTTAACAGCAAATTGGTACTGGAGTTTTTTGCTTGAATTTTGACGTAGAATCGTGTAATATACTGTAGTGTAATCCTAATGATTACAACTTACAAAAAAAATACTAGCACCACGTTGGGCTAGCCAATTTATGTAATGTTATCGAGGTGATAACAAAACAAATTAATTAAATTTATTATGAACAGCAAAAATGTTCTGTAAACTGATTGTATGAGTGTAATTGTCCGTGTGTATTTGAATGTGTGTGTGTGTTGTAACCCCCAACTGGGGTTAAATGCCTTAAGTAGTTCAGCCGAAGCCAAAGTAGTGTTCGTCGCTTGAATAATATTAACACAGAGATTTTTTTATAAAACGTTATAATAATCAAAAATATGTATTCAACGGTAAACAAATAATAAATATCAATTCCGGCTAACTATGTACAATAAAAATATAAATTAAATAGATCTTCAATAATGTTCCTAATGTGCCGCTCTGGGTTGATTGATTCCCGGTTAGCGGGCGGTACTGCGTCGATTTTCTGCGCATCTGAGACTTGTCTGAAAATTGCAGGAGCGTTGCTGTTGCCTTCCAGTCTCGTATACGCCCTGGACAGGGCTTCGTCGGTTCTAGCTAAACATAAACAAATTAGCGGTAATTACACAATTATTAATTACTTTAACAGTTCTGGGGTTGTGTCTCCGTGTTACTCGTGGTTACAGGATCTTGTGATGGATCAAACAGGTATGTCAACTCTAATCTTAATGTTATTGTTCCCTTGTATCTCGATTACGAGGTTATGTTTTACGGCGGTTTATTGGAAACGGGAACGCGTCTTCCTCTGGGGCCGACGATTTATGTCTTCCTCTGGGGCCGACAATAAACACAAGTACTTAGTGATATGCGTCTTCCTCTAGGGCCGACGCTCAGGTATGAATGGTTTCGGAATATAGGATGCCGTTCTGGTGTTGAGCTAGTAGACTAGGTCGGTCTCTGGACTCGAATTGAATTTCTCCGGTTGGGGCTCTGCTTATATACGTTTCCTGGCGGTGTACGTGGGGGAAATCGCTCGCGCAGGAGCATGATTACATTATTCGTAGAGCACGTAGACCGGGCCGTGTCGCGGATGGCGTTCCTACGTCACTGCACTGGCTGGATTATATTATCTGGTACCGGAAAATTCCATTGAACGTGTACCTTTATATGACTTATAGATTGCTAATTTAATTACTGATTTAAATATAAGGCTATACTTAGAGGGCACGTTACAGTGTGTGTACTAGAGGTGGGAATTTAAGATCCGATATCCGAGTCCGATCTGAAGTCGGATCGGATCGGAATCGGATAAGGTACCCTTCGGATCCGGATCGGATCGGATATCGGTTTAGAGATCCGACAATGATCCGAGATCCGAAACTTAACCGAGATCCGGAAATTATCCGAGATCCGGAAATGATCCGATATTCGACAATGATCCGAAATCCGAAAATTATCCGAGGTCTGTTAATAATCCGAGATCCGAAAATTATCCGAGATCTGATACTTATCCGAGATTCAAAAATTATCCGAGACTCAAAAATTATTTGGTATTTTAAAACAATTAGGTATCGAAGGCTAGAGGTTTGACCTACATCCAGCAATGGTTTAAAATTGCTTTGTATTCCACAATGTACAGTTGTGGACAGAAAAAAATAGGACAACTCGAAAAATCAAGTAAACTTTATTCTATAAAATTTAGTTACTTGATTTTGGCTTTATAATTATGATATTTGTCACATTGACTTGCAATCAAATTACAACACAGGGGCCATTTTAAACTAGAAAAAAAACACTGTCCTATTTTTTTCTGTCCACAACTGTACCTAGTACCTACACATAATAAATTAATGCAGAAATTATGATAGAGATCGGATCGCATCGGGTCGGATCGGATCGGGTTGGATCAGGTCGGATCACAGTGGAACGGGTCGGATCAGGTCGGATCGGATCGGCTCAGGTCGGATCGGATCGGATCAGGTCGGATCGGATCGGATCATATCGGTTCGAGTCTCGGATCGGATCGGGTCGGACAAGATCGAATCGATCTCGGATCGGATCGGACTCGGATATTGACCGATACTTAATAATGACAAAACGGTAATTTGCTATTGTTAAAAACAAGGGAGTTTTGAGGATCTCAAAAAAAGTCGAAAAAGTCAATTTTGGGCTCTAACTCAAAACCAAAAGAAGATAGGCAATTTCTGTTTTCACCATTAAACATATCTCGAAAAAAGAGATCGAGACTTGGCCACTCGTTTTCCTCTAGCTTTTATGGTTACCGAGATGCCCTATTAAAACATCCAATTATGCCCACCCTGTACATAAAATCAAATATAAAGATAAACTCTATACCTAAAATAATTCCTGTAAAATAAATATTCACAACAAACAACTGTAAATCAAAATACATGAACACCAATTCATTATCATAATAAAATTTAAAAGTTTTTAAATGAGTTCTAGAGCAGTGTAATGTTTTTGGAAGATTGCATTATTTAAAGATTGACAAATTTTTATAAAAAACAAATAACAAATAACAAATAATATTAGATTTTTACCTTTACAAATATTGACATTTAATAAAGAAAAATATTGAATTGAAATTTAAAATTGTTCTAAATTTGTTTCAATAAAATAACACTTATCTTAAATTACTGTTTCTTGTTACCCCGGTCCTTTTCTGAAGATACGGCATCGCTGCGTTGTTAACCTTGAAGTCGGTAATAGTGAACAGCTGTTTCTTAGTTTTAAAAACTGTTGCTGCTTATTTAAATTCTCCAACAGGTAAGTCTTTATTTTCTTTTATTTATTTCACTTGATAACTTATTTAATCACTTTATTTTCACTTTCTATTTATCACTTTGATTTGATTTTCACTTAAGTATATTGTTTTACTTTGTTTCAGGTTTTGCTGTTTCAGTTAATATAACCTCAAATTTATTCGGCGAAATAAAAACTTCAGTTTTATTTAAATTAACATCAATTATAAATTTATTACGACATAAATTATTAAATCATAACAATTAACTAAACAACATTGTTTAATTCTCAACATTATCTTCACAAACGTAAGTATTTTTCACTTTTATACATAACTTAATATTTATCACTTTTACTTTTATTAACTTTGATTATTTATTTATAATTAATTATTTATTATTATTATTATTCCATTGATTCACTTTATTTATCTTTAGGATTTGTTTCACATTAACTTTACTTTAAATTTTCGTTGAAATTTATTTACAAATTATCAGCTGTCAATTTACTTATCCAGCATTCCATGACCTTCATGGTAAAAATTAAATTGTTGAGCTGCAAAAACAGCGTGCTCTCGCTTTGAAATCTTTTTGCCAACTAAATCTACCCTCTTATAAGGTGAACCAATGAGAATCAAGTATTATTTCTAGGAATGAATCATTTCAATTGTTAATAAAAATATTTAAAATTTTATACTTAATTAATCCTAATATTACATAAATAACTACTATCTAAATTACCTTACCTAAATTTTATATACAATAAATTATGAATTTCATTAACTTAAATTTTTCATTTTATGAAAGTAAATGTTATCAAATATTTCTGACTTATTCTTAAATTTAATGATTTTCAAATTTATTTCTAATTTAACTAAAAATTATGCTAAAGTACTATTTACAACATTTAAAAAATATTATTATTCTTACTAAAGTCTATAATTTTGCCTTGTTTTGCTTAATTTCGTATATAAAATTATGACATTTTATCAAATTTATAATTGTGATTATTTTTATATAAACAACTTTCTGTTCTTAAAACATTATTAGTATTATACTTTATGTAATTCTACATCTTTTCATCATATTTTGATGTCTGTTTGAATTTTTCTTAATAGTTAAATTTCAATGTTAAAAATCTCGGTACATCTACACTTGTCAAAAACTTATTTTATCAATTTTTAAGCAACAATTTAATTTTATTTGTTATTTTCAGCATGGTAAATGAAATACTATGTTACCAAGAATCAATACATCCTGGAACATCTAAATCGTAACATGAAATAATAAAAATCTCTGACATCGGAAATTATCTTCTTAAATCGTCAAACTTATAATAATTTTATGACATTTTCGCTGTGTATATTTATTTTACAGTATTTTTATATAAATTTATTAATTATAACAAAACTCTATATTGACTTTACATGAAATTTATCTTAATATTTGATTTATGAAATTTGTAAGTGTAATATTTTTATATCGGAAATGTCAAATTTAGTGTAAATTGTATATGTGTTAAATATTGTAATAAATTATTGTTGTGTTATAATGTTTGGTGTCTAGAATACACAACAATCCATATTATGCGCGATTTTCGATACACCCTGTATATACACATCAATAAAAATCAGTATTATAAGGTGATACGGATGTACAGATATAACTCCCCTTCCATCTAAAACAGCAAGGTACATTGAAATGTACCTGGATAAACACATTTCCAAGAAAAGTAAACAACTGAAACTGAAACTTTCTAAGCTATATTGGCTTATTGGGCGCAAATTTAAATTATAGCTAAACAATAAATTAACAGTGAATGTACCAAGTTATTTTAAAGCCGGTGTGGACCTACGGCATGCAACTGTAGGGTGCCGCAAGTGCCTCAAATATAAAGCAGTTTCAGTGTACAACATCACACGTCTTGAACACCATCATAACGTCTTGGTGTTACCTCCGTGGCTCGGAGTAACCCAGAAATACACAGTATACGGTATATTCAATGTTTAATAATAATAATAATGGTTAACAGAAAAATACAGGTAGGTACAAGATATATACAAAGGGGAGGGGGGATAAATAATACACAGGGAGGATACGGGAATAAGGCGGCGTCGGGACGGTGGTCACCGACGGGTCTTGGACTGATGCACTTCTGGGGACGGACGTCGACAGCGATGTGGCGTTAGTAGTTCGTAGGAACTAGACTAACGGACGGAAAGCCCTGTAAATAGTTAGCAACTATTTGGCTGCAGGTCGGTGGCGAGCCAACGACGACCTGATGGTGAAAGTACGGGTGACGGACGTCACGGCGTACCTCGGGATGGCGTTAGTAGTTCGTAGGAACTAGACTAACGGTTGGAAAGCTTCGAGAATAGTTAGCAACTATCTAGCTAGAGTTCGGTGGCGAGCCAACGACGAACTGATGAGTGGTGGTCCGGCTCCGGTATTTATACAGGTGAAGCGAGAGTGCAGCATAGGTACTCTGGGGACTCCCTTGGCCCTGGGGAAGTACGCGGCGTGGCGCGCTGGGATTGGTTGGTAGGCGTATCCTCAGCGGTTGCCGGTGATCCGGTAACATTCCCCCCCCGTCAAGGCTGCACTCTGCTTCCTGTAGGATAGAGAGGAAAAGAAACAAAAACTAAATCTAAGGTTGTCCATACTTAAAAAATAATACTATTGTCTCTGAGAGTCTTAAGATACACTAGTGTTCGTTGCACTTTGTTTATCGTACACGTCACTGTCACTTATTCGGCTGCACCAGGGTCCTGGGGTTGGCGGGGTGCCCTGCGGAGGTCGTCTACGAAGACTTTGGTCGGCTGGCCTCCCTCGCGTTCGATCCAGTACGTCGTTGGTCCTGCTGGTTCGATGATCCGATGAGGGCCGGTCCAGGGCGGGTCGAAACGGCCTTTCTTGGCCAAGAAAGTTCTGGTCATCACCAGGTCACCTCGCTGGTATGTGACCGGGGGTGGCTGGTCGGGGATGTATCTCCTCCGGTAGCGATGCTCGTTCATGTGGGCTTGCCTGATCCGGCGTTCCCGGTGAGGTCCCTGGTTGTTTGCGGGTTGTGGCTCGTGATGTTCGGCCAACCACTCCCCGGGTCGGGGCAAGTTGTAGCCTAGGAGAGCCCAGGCAGGGGTGACTCCGGTGGCGCTGTTCTGGCGGCTCCGGAGGTTGTACAGGATGATGGGCAGTACGAGGTCCCAGTCGGCGGGGTTCCGGCCTTGTAGGTGTGCCCGTAAACCTTTCTTCAGCTCCTGATTCCTCCGTTCCACGGGATTGGCTTGCGGGTGGTAGATGGGGGTGGTCCAATGTAGTGCTCCCCAGCGTGTGATGGCTCCGTCCCAGGCTACGGACATGAACTGGGGCCCGTTGTCGGAGAGGATCGTACGCGGGTAACCAAAACGCTGGAAGACCTGCTCTTCCAGGATCCTGATGAGGGTGCCGGCTGCGGTTTGCGGTAGTGGGAAGGCTTCCATCCAACGGCTGAACACGTCGGTGACGACCAGGATGTTCTTGTTTCCCGCGTGGCTGGTGGTGTAGGGGCCCATCAGGTCCACGGAGACGGTTTCCCATGGTCGCACGGGTGGTCGTGGCCTCAATGGAGCGTGTTGCTGGGGTCGGCCTCGTTTCGTGCTGGCGCAGACCCAGCATTGTCGTACGTAGTCCTGTACGTCTTGGGTCATGTTGGGCCAGGAGTAGTGTTGGCGGATGGCACGTAACGTCTCCTCTCCTCCCGGGTGACCGGCCGTGGGGTGGTCATGGAAGTGATACAGCACCCGATGTTGAACGTCGTGGGGGACGATCAGGAGGTCGGTGTTGTCTTCGTGTTTCCATATGTACCCATCACGGACTCTGTAGTCTCGCAGGATTGTTGCGTCACGGGGCGTCTGGGGCCCGTTGGTTTGAACTTCTTCCCACGTACGCATCATGTTGGCGGCGTGGGCGTTTCGCTGCTGGGCGTCCTTGACCTCATTGGATAGGTCGGCCGCGTTGATGAACATGAGCGCCGGGCTTACCTCGGTGTCGATTGGGCCGGAGGCCGATGGGTCCGGGGGAAGCATCCGGTCCGTGTCTGTGGCGGTTGGAGTGACGGCCTGGTCGGTGGGCTGCCGGGACAGATGGTCCGGTAGCTCATTATCCTTTCCGGGGCAGTGGACGACATCGAAGGCGAACTCTTGGAGTAGGAGGGCCCAACGGGTCAGCTTAGATTTGTCGTCTTTCGTACGGTCCAACCATAAGAGGGCTCGGCTGTCCGTTCGCAGCGTGAACCGCCGGTCCTCGAGGTAGGGGCGGTATCTTTTGACGGCCCAGATGACCGCGAGGCACTCCTGCTCGTTGATGTGGTAATTGCGCTCGGTCGGACTGAGCTTGGCGCTAGCGTAGCTGACGATGTGGCGGTGTCCGGCCACTTCTTGATACAGGACGGCGGCGATGCCGACCCCGCTGGCGTCTGTCTGCAGCACGAAGGGCAGGTCGAAGTCCGGGCGGTGCAGAGTTAAGGGTTGGGTGAGGGCGATCTTGACGTCCTGGAAAGCCTTGTCCGCGGCAGGGGTCCAGACATACCGGCTTTTTTTCCTCCAGCAGGTTGGTGAGAGGGGTGGAGAGGTCGGATAGATTTGGAAGGTACTCACGGAGCCAGTTACAGAGTCCCAGGAACCCGCGGAGTTGCTTCCGGTTGACGGGGACTGGGGCTGCTTGCAGTTTCTCCAGGTGTTCCGGTCGGGGGCGGTTGCCGTTGGCTGTTATAATGTGACCCAGGTACTCCAGCTCTTGAACTCCGAAGTGGCACTTCTCGGGTGACAGCTTGAGGTTGTGCTGTTGGAGCCGCTCGAAAACCAGGCGGAGGTGTTGGAGGTGCTCTTCGAAGGTGTTGGAGTACACTATAATGTCGTCCAAATAGACCAGGGCGAACTTCCTCAGGTACCCGGGCAAGACCTCCTGGGTCATTAACTTCTGGAACGTGGCGGGCGCGTTCTTCAACCCGAATGGCATCACCCGAAATTGGAAGGTGGCCCCGTCGGGGGTGGCGAAGGCGGTCAGGGGTTTCGATTGTTCGTCCAGCGGCACCTGCCAGTACCCGGATTTGAGATCCATGGTGGAGAATATGCGTGCCGTTCCCAGGTCTCGGAGCGTCTCATGGATGATGGGAAGGTTTGACGCCTCGTCGAGGGACTGGTTGTTCAGGCGGCGGTAGTCGACGCAGAACCGAGGCTTCTTGTCCTTTTTGCTGACGATGACAACCGGGGAGCTGTAGCTGGAGGAGCTGGGTTCTATCACTCCGGCGGACAGCATGGCTTCTACCTGTTCTGCGATTATGGCCTTCTTGGCCGGCGAGTATCGGTAGGGGGGAAGGCGGAAAGGTTTATCTTCCCGGAGGCGGATGGTATGCTTGGTGGTTGATGTCGTCGTGGTTGGTCCGGACCCGCTGAATATCCCCGCGAATGTTTCCAACAGTTGTCGGAACGCTGGCGCGTGTCCCGAGGGAAGGTGGTCGGCGAGGTTCTCGGTGTTGGTTGGAGCTACGGGGGTAGATCGGGCGGCCTCGCCCCAGTAGATGGTCCGCCTGGTGTTCTGTCCGAAGTGTATGGACCGGCGTTGAAGGTCGATTACGGCTTCGTACTTTCGTAGCCACTCGTACCCTAGGATTACGGGGACGGCGAGGTCCGGTACCACGCAGAACGGGTCTTGGAACTCATCCTGGCCGATGTGGTACGTTACCCTGGCGGATCCGACGATGAGAGCGGCTTGGCGGGTGCAGGCGAGGTTGGCCGAGGTGCGTTTCCCCGTGAGATGGAGATGTTCGGCGACGTCGGCCCGGATAAAGTTGTGGGTGGCCGCGGTGTCCATCAGGGCGTTGTAGGACTCACCGTTTATTCTGACTTTGGTGCTTGGGAGCCCGCTGGGGTCCCGGTCCTGGATAGTGCTGATGGAAGGCCGGCCGCTCGAGGGGCGCGGTCGGCCGTCGGTCCGTTTCCCGGATTGGGTCGTGGTTGATTGAGTACCGGGCAATGCCGGTGATAGTGGTTCTCCGGGCAGAAGTGGCACCGTGGCGGCGTGGTTGTCGCGGCGGCTGCAGGCGTGGTGGTCGTGGCTGCGGCCTTCGGTCGGACGGTTTCCGCGCGGGGTCTGGCGGCGTGGACTTCCCGTAGATCGTGTTCGACTGTGATGGTGTTTTCCATCAAGCCCAGCAAGGTCGCTGGTTTTAGGGGCCGTAGGGCTAGCCTTACCTCTGGTCGCATCATTTCCACGTATAGCTGGACGTGGGAGTGGGCGTCCAAGTTGAGTCGATTAGCCAGGTCGAGCTTCCTCTGTAGAAACTCGGCTGCGGGTTCGCTGCTTCCCTGCTTTCGGCCGTAGTATTGGGCATTTATCTGGGCACGGACCTCTTCGCTGTCGAATCTCCTTCTTAAGAGGGTCTGGAATTCCTCGTATGTCGGGCGGCACTTGTGGAAAGGAGCCCACCAGGTCGCGGCGACGTCTTTTAGGGCGGCGGCGGCTATCGTCGTTTTTGTTGCGGCGTCGCTGCCTTCGGCCACGAAGAAGGCGTCTAGGGCGGCGAGGAATGGTTCCGGGTCTTCTAATGCGTCTCCGGAAAAGGTCTTGTTGAATTGGTTGGCCTTTGGGCCGATGATGGCCTGTAGGGCTGTGGTTAATTGCAGCATGGCGTCGTCAGATTTCTGGTCCGTCATGTTGGTAGATGGGTGGGCGCCACCGGATGTATCGAGTTCCGGAACTGGATGTGTGGTTTGTTCGGTATTGCTCCTGGCTAGCGTCTGGGAGCGGGTCCTGGGTCGGGAATTTCCTATCCCCTCGGCTGGTAGCATCAAAGGCCCCACGTCTCGGCGCCAATTGTTACCTCCGTGGCTCGGAGTAACCCAGAAATACACAGTATACGGTATATTCAATGTTTAATAATAATAATAATGGTTAACAGAAAAATACAGGTAGGTACAAGATATATACAAAGGGGAGGGGGGATAAATAATACACAGGGAGGATACGGGAATAAGGCGGCGTCGGGACGGTGGTCACCGACGGGTCTTGGACTGATGCACTTCTGGGGACGGACGTCGACAGCGATGTGGCGTTAGTAGTTCGTAGGAACTAGACTAACGGACGGAAAGCCCTGTAAATAGTTAGCAACTATTTGGCTGCAGGTCGGTGGCGAGCCAACGACGACCTGATGGTGAAAGTACGGGTGACGGACGTCACGGCGTACCTCGGGATGGCGTTAGTAGTTCGTAGGAACTAGACTAACGGTTGGAAAGCTTCGAGAATAGTTAGCAACTATCTAGCTAGAGTTCGGTGGCGAGCCAACGACGAACTGATGAGTGGTGGTCCGGCTCCGGTATTTATACAGGTGAAGCGAGAGTGCAGCATAGGTACTCTGGGGACTCCCTTGGCCCTGGGGAAGTACGCGGCGTGGCGCGCTGGGATTGGTTGGTAGGCGTATCCTCAGCGGTTGCCGGTGATCCGGTAACATTGGCTTTATTAAACAGGAAAAATGGAAATTTTCAAAGTTTTAGGCAAATTGATCGAAGAATATTAAAATGTTGAATTTAGTAATATTTGATTATAAATTTATAATGTAAGTAAAAAAAAAAATAAGTTGCGATAAAATAATAAAACGAAATTTTGATTAAAACCAAAACTAAATGCAATATCGTCCAATCTTACCTTGTTCTATTTACCAGAAACATCAAAAATTAATTTTAGTAAGTAGTGCAACGATTCAATTTCAGTTTGTAAAGTAAACATGACGACCTGTAACGAAACTCGAACTACAAACAACAGAAAATGTAAAAGAAAATGAAAACCGTTACTCCTTATTAACAAAAGGTGCATTAAAAGTCCGCCTTTATTTACTGTAATTTGATACAAGGATGAATGTGCTCTAATGTGAGTGTCCTGAAAGTCAGAGAAAAACAAGTAGATAAGTGCGTCGACTTGGAGGTAACAAGCGAATCAGGAAAGTTTCGCAGAAGATGAAATTTACATTTTAAACATAATTTTATTATAAAATTGTAGGAAGATAATTTCAAAGTGCAAAGTTTCGTTTACTAAAAACTTTAACTGCAAGAAGGATGCATCAAATCAACAAGTTAGGAAAATTCAATTTGCAACTTGCTGTTTACTTCATTTACTCAGTTATAAATGTAATGGTGCTTCAAGTACATGAGAAAAGTTGTAAAAGTTGCAAACGTGTTTGTTGAAGTTAAATTGTCTGTTTTACATTTCAAAACATGCGATTACGTATTCTTACTGTGTACCAAAACATCCGAGGTAATTTTGATCAATTTGCAGAATTAGCAACTTGTTTGTGTTAAATTTCGGCTTACGCTCAGTTGAAATCGCAGAAGTAACAAGACCTCTTTTCTGGCTTTCAATGCACGAAGTTTAAAATTTTTAATTCCTATATTTTTTAAAAACTTTGCTAAAATTTTACCCCAAAATATTTTTTTTCGTTTGACGTTCTGAGTTCAAACAGGGAGAGATTAGATGGGGCAACAAGTCCAAAATTTAAACAAATATTTGTAATAAAAGTTATTCTAATTTTATAGCATAAATCAACTATTAAAACCTATTTGAAAATCAGGGTTTCCCAAAGGGAAATTTATGGTAGCAAATTTACACTGTTATCATCATTTCTGTCTTGTAACTAAAACATAGATTCATGTTTGGGAATACCCGTTATTACTCAATATTTAGATAACATAATTTACGTCTGCTTTGTAAACATTTAATGTATACCTTTCATTCCCACAGGATATTATGAACTTCCCATGCTAAAGGCTGTCAAATATGAATAGTGTACCCTGAAATGTTTACTGACATATCTGGAATTAATTCCTCATATTCTAAATTCAAAAAACTGACCTCTTACAATACAAATATTTCTGTTTGAAGTTCATTTAATTTTGTTCTTAATTTTTATTGGAGTGAACGAATATGAAGTTCATTAAACATACATTTAGCAAGGCAAAAAGGTAAAGAAGTATATTTTTACATTCCTAATTCAGTTACACAAAAATGAAAAAAATATGAAAGCCTGTCTGATTATGACATACTAATTACGCCAATTATAGCATGACATATTTGGGGTTTTCTGAATAAATTAAGATTCGGACCTTTTGTGAGTACTTCAAAGAAAAGATATCTCAAGCAATGCTATAAATTAATTAAATTTAGATAAAACGACGAAAGAAAATTAAAAAGTCAGATACATTTCGGGAATTATAAACTAAAGAAATGCCTGAGATACAAATTTAACAAAAAAAATAATAAACTTTTCTTTTAAATTTAACTTCCTCAACTTGAAGTAATTAACTAAGAAATTATAAATATTTACAAGTTCGAAAAAAATACATAAAAACTAAGCTTCTTTTAATACAAAATTACGCGAAACTTGGCTTTTTGTAATGAGGGAATAAAATTAGGGGCGATTTTTAACTCAACTACTTAATTCTTAATTCTTCAGAAGTTACCTTTAATTTATTTTAGCTTTTAATAAAATTATCTTTAATCCGATATTTACAGACTACGATTCCATTCGTGTTAACTTCCTAGTTAAAAAGGTTCCAGCACTGGTATCAGGAAGAACATTAATAATATAGAGAACGTAGGATATCTCGGCTTCGCAATAATAGAATATCTTTCCAGAACAACGAATCGCACTGAAATTACATCGATCAATCACGTTTCGTTACTTAAGCTTGTAAATTGGTAGACAGTTAAAACGCAATTTAATTTCTTTTACTTATTGTAAGTTATACCAAAAGCTGCATTATATTTTTAGTTAATTATAAAGCAGTGATTTACTTAAGCGATTACATTTCTCAGCACTTTTGAAAGTTGTTAAATCGTCCTCAAAATGTCCATTGCTTGCCAAGAAAAAATAATTTATCAATTGAGACAGTGATTTTAACATCTTAACATATTATTTGAACAAGAAAAATATATAGAAACATTTTAAGAAAAGTAAAGGCTAAAGCAAAAATAAGAAAATCAAAAATAGAATTATTAAAATTCACAGATTCACAACAACCAGCAACTTTTAATAATCATTTTTGAAGTTTCTAAGGCTGCAAGTTATAACAACCAATGTAACGAAACTTATTGAAAATAATTTTCAATTTGTAGGTTTATTCAAGCGACTTGAAACTTCGTGCGACTGTTAAAGTAATAAAATAAAACTTTCGTTATTCGTTTTTACCTTAACTTCGGAAAAAACTCTTTAAGATAAATAAATGCGGGAAATATTTCCCTCTATAGAAAGTTTGCTGTGTTAAAACATTTCAATTATGTTGAGGAATGTAAAGAATTAAACATTATTTAATGAAACGACTGACATAAACAATAAAACACGTTTTTCAATATCTTATGTAGATACAGCACACAAATTTCGATTTAATAAGCGGAACATATTATTGAATTGAATATTACGAAGGGGAATGAGACAAGGACTGAATTTTCAAAGGCTTCAAATCATGGATGGACGAATATTCAATTACAATTTCTGTATTTATTGAATACGTTCGAATGAAGTCTTTTAAGTAAGAACAAGATTTAGTTCAAACTGTGAAGCTGTAAAAAGGTCCTACAAGTTCTATAAGTTTAATTGCAGCTCAAAGTTTGAAAATAAATCGAATTTCTAAACGTTACTTGTAATTAAAATCCATTACATAGGTGAAATAAAAAAAAAGCATTGTTAAAGAAATAGAGTACAATCAATCCTCAAAAGCTCAAGCAGTAAATATAACCGGTTTAAGGTAAAATATGTTAGTGGAAGATCGCGATTTACAGAAGAATTAAATAATTTATTGCCGGAGCTTAAGTACAAGAAAAGCATGTAAACAGAAAAAGTTTTTCTCTTAGCAAATAATAGACTAAAATGCGTCACTCATTCTACTTCATAAATTTCTTGCCGTCTCAGGATTTTGTATATACTAAAGTTATTTTATGTCAAGCCTTTACAGCAGGTTATAAAAGCAGAAACAAATAAAACCGAAAAGAAAACTAATTGTACGACTATAAAAACTAAACCTGTCCAAAGAAATCGTCTCCTTTATAACACAAAGATATCCAATAAGCTCAGGATTGTATTACAAATCAAACCATTTTCCAAACGTTTCAGGTATTACACTTCTGATTGAATTCTTTGTGATAATACGGGGCAATAAAAATAAAACCACATGGTTCCATCGTAAATCGCGAATTATTTTTATTTTTTATCGTTAGTTATTAAAATAATTTGCTGCAAAAGCTGGTTGCAATATCCAGGCCTTATTATTCATATACCAATATTATCCTTTTAATGCAATCAAGGATATCTGATTAATTTACCAAAATGAAAGGAAACGTTCGATTTAACACGGGGAGAGTTGAATTAACGATGCTTTACATCTGTTAGACCTAAATTAAATCTCATTACGAGAGTTAGATTAAAACGTTTAAAGGGAAACACTTTCCAATGGTTTTCTTCGAACAAAGAATGAAGGATGGCACCGCAAAACGAATGGTTTTCCAATACGACGACGATATAATCTTGTCCGAAACATCTCTCTATAGTGGACGATAAAAATCCGGTAAATGCCAATACTGCTTCTGTTAAATTCACTTTAAAAAGGAAACAAAACGCGTCACAATAATTTAGATATATATTAAATGTCATAAAAATTTACTACAGACATCTAAAACTTGAGTTTTATTGTTTTCGAAATATAAGGCTGAATCAAACACGCCAGCTTAAAATTTAGAACTAATAAAGAGATTGCGGAGAAAATCTAAATGACTTTTTATTCTGTTATTGCGTTTTCAGCAGACTACAGAAGAATATTTCCATATTTGCATGGCTTGACTTTTAAATTAAAAAAAAAAATTTTAAACCAAAATTGTGTATGAATTATTTCAGATTTTTTTCATTTTGTTAAATTACAAGGCCAACATTAACATTTTTTGAAATATGTCACACCGGGCTAAGGTTCACAGAAAATGTGTGTTTGTTATGGATAATTTTCGTACTGAACAGAAATCATATCCTTAAAATACAAACAACCAAACTTATATAGAATCACCTAGTATTTCTTACTAATCCTAAGAAATGTATGAAAACGTTTTATGCAGATAAGAAATAAAGGCTTTTGTTGAAATTAAGATAGGTTTTCGTTAATAGCTGATCACATGTGCATTGATAAAAATTGTCATTTATTTCCAGTTATAAAACTGAGGTGACAAAGTAAATTTAACTTTGTGTTCAAAAAAGCTAATTCTGTCCTACGTAGGTTTGTCAGAAGTTCAGAGGCGAAGAACTGTTACTCTTATTGAGCAGCGAATGTCGCAAAGGCAAATCGCAACAACAGTGGACGTCTCTCAGGGCGTTGTTTCAAAAACCTATGCAGAATTTTTGGAACTGGAAACTCTTAAGAACAGGCCTAGAGAAAATCGTCGCAGAGTAACTACTGAACGACAAGGCCGGTTTTTAACTCAAATAGCTAGAAGAAATCTAACCTCTTCTCATCCAGAACTCAAAAGGCAACTTTTGCGGGCTACAGGTGTTAATTTTTCTATTGAAACAATACGAAAGAGACTTCGTGTCCGAAATCTATTTAGCAGGAGGCAGGCCAGACTGCAAACTGCCAGATCTATCCCAAAATATAAAGGAGGAACAAGGAACTGTAATGTTCAGCAGGAGGCAGGTATGTTGATTTAGTGCTAGAATAGACAACCATCCATACTGCTCCCTGTGACATGAATACATCGTCATTGATACCGCAAGACATCGTATGTCACAAGAATTAGCATTTTTGTTTTATGATGTCTATGTAACCATTATAATTGGGAAATTACACTTCATATAGATGGCGCGCGCTAGTGATATTTAATGGCGATGAAGACGTGATCATTTCGAAGGTCATGTATGTCAGCCGCATGCTGCATTTATAAAAATTAATTTGCTTTAACTATTAAACAGTTATTTTATTTTATAAACATGCGTATAATGATCACGTTAGTGGATATTTTAAAATATCTTGGTGATGGCCATAGACCTTTACGCGAAGGCGAAGCTTTAATGTTGTCCGATCACATTGTGAAGTGTGGCATAAAAGACAAATGTATCTATGCATACGTGATACAAAAAGATCCCCATGTCGTGATAATCCATCTGCATTAGGATCCTTTAAAGCTGGAATGGGATCTCGATGTAAACACATCGTTGGAGTGTTGTTATACATTAACAGGTAAATTTGGCTACTTTTAGATTATTCAACTTCCTAGATTATTTTATTGCAGTTTAGGAATGAAATAGAAGAAATTACAAGTACAGACTTGGTTCAACAATGGGGCAAAGATTCAGCGAAGGGTACCCAAGCTGAATATAAAAAGCCTGTGCGAATCAGGGAATACTGCCATGGCTAAATCAAAATTTAAGGTTTTGAAAGACATTCAGCAACAAAACTTGAGCGCCTTTTTGAAATGTATGTACTTAATTTTTTAATGCTTGTAATAACTATCGCCAATTACAAAATATATTGTAGGTAAACCAAATTCTGGTTTGGCAAAATTTTTCAATTGCAGGACAGCAACAGAAATTTCGCCAAAATGTAAAGAAAAAGGTGAAGGTAGCAACACTACGGCAGTGATACCTGCATCCAGTCCATCCTTGATCGCGATAAAACGCAATGTTTTAGTAAATATTGATAAAAAAATAGACAAATTTTAGGAAATATCTATGAAAACTCTAAAGAAAATGCCACTGAAATGTCCTTATTGTCGACGGCAGATAATGCCAATTATGCTTCTGCAGAAGATATTTTCAGTTCTGTTGCGAAAGAAAATAATATCGTGCTGATATTAGAGAACACGATGACAGGAGTAGCAACAGAAATGTATAGAGGCCATGTTTTGAAAAGCAAAATTGATTGCATTCAAATCTACACTCAGGTGCAAAAAAACGGGTCATTTTTTTTTCTTTTAATTTTTATGTTGTTGTAGTACTTAGAATAAAACTTTTAGTGTTTTACAATAAAAGAGGCCACAAGGTGTAGAAAAAAACAACATATGGTACTTATCAGTTTATTTAATGAACATTAATAAGCGAAAATGAAATTTAAAGATACGAGTTCTTCACTACCTATTGCCAATTCGACATTATGCATAGAGCATCAAGGTGCCTACTGCTTTCATTTGTTTATTTTCGATTTACTGTTATTCCCAATAGAGATTGGTGTGTTCATTATGGTTCTAAGTGCTGAAGATTGTGCAAAAGCTGTAGCTCTTGTGGAAGACGGAAGAAACCAGCGGTATGTGGCCAGATTACTTCATGTCAGTCTTTCTACCATCCAAAGAGTACTTAAACAGTTTAGAGAGACCGGCAGAAACACACGGAGGCCGAGATCTGGCAGGAAACCAAAAACGACTGCTAACGATGACCGATTTCTCGTCCTTAATACTCTACGGAATCGTCATTTGACTTCAGTGGAGACAAAAAACCAACCCCGTGAGGTTCGTGGTACAGATGTGAGTGTGTGGATAGTTCGTCAAAGGTTACAAGAAGTTAGCTTAAAACTTGCAGACCAGCAGCTGGACCAAAACTACTCCCACGTCACCGAGTAGCCAGACTCCAATTTGCTCGCGAACATTAGAATTGGACATTGGCACAATGGAGTACTGTACTGTTTACTGAGGAGTCTAGGTTCTGCCTACATTCACCAGATGGAAGAGAACGAGTATGGAGACGAACGGGAGAACGATTTGCGGAGTGCACGTTTAACCCCCGGGTTAGCCATGGTGAAGGTTCAGTGATGGTGTGGGCAGGATATCAATGGATGCCTGCACCGAATTGATTGTTATTGATGGCGGGTCGCTGTCTGCACAGCGGTATAATGAGGAGCTTTTGGCAAATTACGTAGTTCCATTTGCTCCAATTATAGGCGATGACTTTGTTCTGATGCAGGATAACGCGAGAGCGCATTCAGCAAGGTGCGTCACTGAATACTTGGATGAAGTTGGAATAGGAAAACTAAACTGGCCAGCATGTACCCCAGATGGAAATCCTGTAGAACATGTTTGGGACATGCTGGGCAGGCGTGTTAGAGGACGTGCAGTTGCAGCAACCACAATAAACCATCTTCGTGTGGTACTTCAGGAAGAATGGCAGAATATTCCGCAAACTGATATTCGTGAGCTTATTAGTGGCATGGGCCGCCGTATGCAGGCAATAGTTAGGGCTAGAGGAGGCAATACAAAGTATTAAAATCTATTCAAATGAAATTTTCATTCTTAATCTCTGTTAAGTTTATTTTGTGGAACTGCATTTTCTTTATTGTAAACGTACATTATCATTTTTCCTTATTAATGTTCATTAAATAAACTGATAAGTACCATATGTTGTTTTTTCTTCGCCCTGATGGTCTCTTTCATTGTAAAATACTAAAAGTTTTAGTCTAAGTACTACAACAACATAAAAATTAAAAGAAATAGAAATGACCCGTTTTTTGTGCACCTGAGTGTATAATAAAACAAGAGGGCAAAATAATTTCCTATGGAAGGAATATAGAAAATATAGGAACCACATGTTATGGCCTATACATATACATACTCAAATAATAATCCTCCAGATTGGAAGAAAAAGGTGTAAAAGTTCAGAAATCCAAATTTTTTTGGAAACGAAAACGCTTTCTATGGCCAACAAGAGGTATTTTTTATTTATTTATTAGGGCTTAATACCAATCTATACGACTATCGTGAAAATGCAAACCTTCTGAGGTGGATTCTTTATTTTATTGCTAATGTGTTTATTTATAGGAGGAATCAGCTCGAAAATGCTACGAACAGTATGTCAAAAATCAGATATTACAATGTGGCCTTGTAATTCATCCCAGGCTACCGTGCCTAGCCTGTAGCGCTGATGGTGTTACCTGGTGTCCTGTTTGGTCAGAACGTTACTGCAGCTAACTTTTTAAGCAAATTGCCATACATAGATTTTCGGAACAACATATACAGCTTAAAAAGAAGCATATATACTACGGGCAAATACAATTAGGAATGTTTATTTTAAACATTAAGAAATGCCATTTCGTCATTTATGCATCATATGACCAAACTTGTATAATTTTAGAGGAGTTATATGACGAAGCATTTGTTCAACAAATGCTTTCTAAATTGCAAGAAACATATTTTGTTAATATGCTACCTATTTTTTAATAGTTTGTAATTTAATATATATTTTTAATTTGTAGATAAGCAGTATATAACAAATTGAATACTTTATTTTAATATACATAATACCTTAATTATTAATTAAAACTTATCATCGGCCAAAATTGGGTTTGACAAGTGCTGCTAAAATTACACCTATGTTGTCAATGTGTGGTAATAAATTCCACGAGATTTTTTTGGTGAAAATCTTAAACTCTTTTACTCGCTGGATCGCTCTCTCTACATGCACCCTAGCTCTTGCGATACTAGCTGTTTTTTCTGCTTGCGATTTATTAAGCTGAGGTGCCTTTCTCAAGAATGGAGGACGGAATAAGGTTATTCCTGCTTCTGAACATTCTTTTTCGATGGCAAAACCTTTATCAACCATTTCAGATCATCAACAGATTAATAATTTGCTCATTATTAAATATAGCCTTGTCTGACACTTTTCCGCCATATGCTGGGCTCAAGTAGGTTATAATACCTGCGGGGTTCACTCCAATTAAAAATTTTATGGTATGCATGGATTTATAGTATTAATAACAGCGCAGACGACATTTTAAACATTTTGGTTGCTGCACAGGTATTTCAGTGCAATCAAGAATTAGTCTTACTTTCTTGTAAATGCTGAAACAGTGTGGCAAGTTTTTTATATTTTTTTCAAATGTAGGTAAATAAATTGCACACTTTAATGTTTCTGATAGGACTGGTATTATATAATCAAAAGATCTTTTTGAATTTGTTGACTTTTTTGAAATAGCCCCGATAACACTCTGAAACTAAGGTTTAATTTCAGTTTTATCAATGCAAGTAGTATGCTGTCTGCAACATTACGTTCACGCAAGTTTAAACATGGAGCGGTTTCTTCAATTGTATTGTACAGCGTGTATAATACAATTGAATAGATCGCTGTCGATTCCTGTATATGCCACTAACAATTTGTCTGATTGCAATATGCCATATACTGCATTTGGAAATGCTGAAAACATATCAATTTGCACTTCTTTATCATGATTAGTTAGCAGCTTTGTTTGTGCAGTACATACTTCTGCTAGTAGATCTAAACAAGTAGATAGTAGTTTCATTTTCCACAACTGGTAACGGAATTGTTTCCACTGGTGAATTATCTTCTACAGAGGCTGACAAGCCTACTTGCACATACTTGTGACGATTTTGCAACCGCTCCAATCTTTCATTATTTGATTTCCTCACATCATGCCTTCTCAACGGTATATCGCAAGAGGGTATAACATTCTTCTTTAATTTTTTTTTTGTTTCTAAAGGTGTAGCTAAAAGGAAACAAAACCACGGCATAAGTAAAGTTAACTTAACCTGTCATTTCCTTTCATACATTGTTTATTATAAGGACTTCATAAATAAAACTGATAAGCTACTCACTTGGATGAAAATGGTTTTCTTTGAAATGTAGTGAGCACACTAACATATACTTTGAAACTTTGATATTGGTTTACCAATTCGCAGTACAGTGGCCCATTGTTTACACAGCTTCAAATTTTTGGAAATTTATGCAAACTAATGCCTTTTATGGCGTAACTTTTGCACTGAGGGACAGAACAAATACACCTCGATTTAGGTTTCATAATTAGAAAACAATTACGACAGTAATTTTCTTGCACGCTTGCTTCTGCACGCCTTTATATGCAGCAGTTCAAAGGGCTGATCTACGTTGATCACCACTTCTTTGTTTACTAATTTATCCGCCAGGCACCAACACTTGTCTTGCACCTTCCCAATTACGTCTACTATCTGTTGTGTATAGGTATAAGCACCACTACCGGTGGGAGTGGAGACACTATCGTTAGACGGCGTGTAAAATGTATTGGCGGAGTAAATAGAGTGTAATAGAATAAAATGTGTATTTTTATGTAGAATATACAACAAGTGGCGACGAGTACGGGATATTAAATTCGACCTAAGTGATTGAATTCGGTAAAGCGATTAAATTCAGATCAGTGATTAAATTCGAAGATAGGAAAATGGAAAAAGACATCGAGCGGTTCGACATGAACTGGGATCCAACAGCATTAGGACCCCGATGGAAAAGATGGATGAGGAGCTTCGAACTATATGTGGAAAGCCAAGATATTAACGACAGCAAAAGGAAAACAGCAATTTTGCTGCATAGAGCAGGACCAGATGTTCAAGAAATTTTCGATACATAATTACTGATTTACTTATTTGCCATTTTACATTAAATTTTGAATCTACTTTGAAGACGGAGAACCACCGCATTGTCAAATATTACACCATCGCATCCGCAATTTTACGAAGAACTCGTAACTCGAACGAATTGAACGCTGAATCTTTTGACAAAAATACCCGATGGTTCCGCGGGCTACGATACCGAGTCGAGTGAATCGATTCGCTTCAAAGTACGGCGGCTCCGCAGTCCGCGGACTTCGATGCCGAGTCGAGTGAATTAGTGAATCGATTCACTTGAAAGTAAGGACTCCGTTCATTCGATTCAGTGTACTGATTCGTTCTTTTTGAACGAATCGTTCACGACTGACACACCTCTAGTATACAGTGAACGGCAACATATGGGAAATTTTTTTATTAGTAGTTGTAGTTGTAATGACGAAGGAACAGGACGTGTCCGCTAGCTTGTGTGGTGTTTGTGGTTCGAATACCGCTAAATCACGTGTAAAATGTGTTTTATGTAATACCTATTACCACATTAGCTGTACAGGTAAATTAAAATCACTAAAAACAACAGTAGATAAAGAAATAATTGAGTGTTGTAATAAATCCTCTGTGGAAAGTGTGGTGATAGAAGATGGAAAATTACCAACTAATAATGGAACAGGTAACGATTACCCACCAAACTCATCATATGATTCTGAAAATAGACTACTACGACAGATACTTGGGGTAAAAGAAGAACTCATCGATGAACTCAGAGAAAAAATCGTCTTATTAAAGGAAAAAATTACATTCTTAGAACAAGGAGCTTATTCGATGACTGCTAATGCTACTGCTCAAAAAAAAGAAGATTTAATGACTACGAAAAATAACACCCTCAAACCAATACATCTGTATCCTATCATATCTGCACGCACACACGCAGGTCAAAGTAACATTGGAGTTAATAAAAATTTAAGCAAAAATAAAATAAAATATGCAAATAAAACTCAGGTAAATAAATCTGCACAAGAAATACCTAGTGCAAATTCAACGAAGGCTATCAAGCCAGAGCAAGTAGCTGCTGGAGTTTTAGAAGCAGTGACAAAAAGTAAACTTAATGAGATAATATGTTTAGAGCAGACTTCGATTTCTGAACCTTCTACAAAGATAAATTTAGAGCATAGAACCTCAGAAAAAACTACATTCAACAGAAGTAAAACTTCGCCAACAATTATTGGAACCCTTCGAGAAGAAAATCCAAAGTTCAAGGCTATAAACGGTGAAAAAAGGGTTTGGTTACATGTATCTAGATTCTGCACCGAGCTTACGGCCAGCGAACTCCAAGAATATTTAAATAATAAATTCGATAGGACTGACTTTATTTGTGAAAGACTACAACAAAATAATCAACGCACTAGCTCATTTAAGGTTGGTGCACCTGAATCACTAAAGGATATTTTGTATAGTGCAGATTCGTGGGCTTCCGGAATTCTGGTGAGAAGGTTTAATTTTTTTCGACCATCGCACAATCGCAATACAAAATTCAAAACACATAAATCAGACTGATAGAAGTGATCAAATACAAACGTTATGTAAAAGCAATTCTGACAATTTCGCTTGTGATGTACGAGTGACTAATTTTAATAGTAATATTGACGCAGATGTGAAGCATCAAACGGGTTTCGATAAACAATCATTGTCAGGGGGTCTAGTTGTGTTTCATTTGAATATTAGGAGTTTGAGAAACAAAACTCATGAGCTTAATCTGATTTTAAACGATAGTAAACCAGATATTGTTTGTTTATCGGAGCACTGGTTACACGAAGCAGAAGTGTATCCTTATCAATTAGAAAATTACAGAGTAGCTAGTTATTTTTGCAGAACTAATATGCTCGGAGGTGGTACCATAATTTACACAAAAAAGAATTTAATTAGTCAAACACCTCCCAACATAAAAACTGATCCTATTGCAGTTCATTTTGAATACTCTTGTAGTGTAATAAATGTAAATCATAATTTTAAACTTTTTGTAATGTGCGTTTATCGAGGGAGGATATTTCTTATTGTCAAAACATTTTATACTGGCGTCAGTTTATGCACAGCTCGTGATTTAGAAAACTTCAAATTTGATCATAGTCCAGTAAAAAAAGATATTTAGTTAGGAAAAAATCTTATCTGAGATTTTTCTTCGGGAATCGTTAGTGGGGATATTAGGGATGAAAAAATCAGAAAAATCAGTTCCAAGGGTATGGAGCAACCCCCCCAAAAAACCACCCCTTAGGTAAAAAGAACGGTTTTTCGCCTATAACTCGTTCGGTTTCAAAGATATTAAAAAAGTACTTCAGATAAAAAAAATAGTTTATACAATTTGCCACAAAAAAGGTCTCTTGCGATTTTTTCTCACATGCCATATTTTTTGAGATATTGAAAATTTAAAAAGCTTAAAATTTGCCAAATTTCTTTGGCGCGAAATTTCGCTTTTTCAAAAATTCTCGCTCGCCGTCTTACAAACAAATTGAATTACTCAGGAACCATTAAACATAGAACCAAAAATCACAATGTGTTTTGAAGGGGAGACTCACTCGAACATGTTTTTGATATTTACATTGACTGAAAATAATTTCTACATTGATAACATAACAATACAGTATAATTTTTTGATGGTTTTTGCGATTTTGGCTAGTTGCTGTCCCAATGGCAGTAATTGATTTCAATATAAATTATAAATGGATTATCTTTTAGTTTAAGGGATCACTTCAAGTCTCCAAAAGAATAGAACAGTAAAATTTGCTTTTTGTAATTTTCCCAGCATTTTTAATTTGCAACATTTTGACCAATTTTTTATTATTTTATTAAAGCAAAGAAAATAAGTCGGAAATATTATGAATATATACAAAAAACAATTTCTTTGTATTCATATACACTACGACAATTATTCCCAATCATTTATATGTCAATAAATTTCATCAAAAAAAAAAAAAAAAACAAAAAACTGCAGATGGGCCATTTTTTTCGATTTTTTTTAAAAATTGTTGTAGTGTCCTCAGTTTATAAAATTTTTAAATCTACGCGGTCCAGAAATCAAGGCAAGTATATATAGAATACGGTCATACTATTAAAAATTAATTATATGTATCTGGGTGGAGTTAAAAGCTATTGTAAGAGGACCGGTTTGATGACCGAAGTCATGTCATTTCTGGGTTGCATAGGGTACGTCATGGCCGGAAGTGGAATTGAAGAAGTGCTTTCTGTTTGCTATGCTTCATGTTCAGTAAAGAAAATGCTTATGGGTCACGCATATGCTAGAGCTGTTCGCGAGCATACGTTGGTCTTATTGTCATTAGTTAAAATAATTTTATTTGAAATGGAAATTTCTGATGCAGAGAAAGAAGAAATAGAACAAAATTTAGACGATTTTTTGAAAGGTACCGTTACATACATTGAAATACACAGTCTTACTAATTTATCAAAATTCCAAGAGAAATTTTGCGAAAAAATTAAGGAGATTGAGGATAGAGGAAAAACGGCCAAACTGTGGATTGCCTATATGAAAATGGTCATCTTGGCAAAATCTTTCATGAAAAGTGAAAAAATGGGTGACCTGAGAATTCAATTACGTATAATATCGCAGATCGCAGATGTTACCATATTTTCATGCAACGGGACATCATAATTATGCGAAATCTGCTCACCTATACATTCAAGAAATGAAATTATTTATGGAGCAAATGGAGAAGCGTAAGGATGCAATGATGTTTGCTAACGAATCAGATCCTGTATTAGAGGAATACGAGAAATTTGTCAATGACGGTTTTTGCACTGTCCATCGTATCGATGCGTTTTGGTCTGGTAATTTCACTGATATGACAATCGAACAAGATTTCATGAGAGTCATGAAAACTGAAGGTGGACTTATTGGAAGAGGAATTACTGAGAGCACACAGATGAAATTTGTTCTAGGAATGCCATATGCGCATGATGTATGCGAAAAAATTGAACAATTTTGCCACGTTCGATTCACGTCAAGTGAACAGCATATTGATGCACGGGACAGTCGGATCAATCGAGATAACGACGATGTTCAAAAAATCTATGACTTTTTCATAGACCATAATCCGTTTCCATTTGAATCCGAATTAAAATCAATTTCCAATGGAGCGATTGGCACAGAGGATGTTAACTCTTGTGATGTTTTTGAAATCGGAAAGAGCATTGTCATGAAATTAACTGGTCTGAAATTTCACGAAATCAAATGCAGAAAAAAAGACAACGTTGTGAATCTAGCTGCCAAAACATCCAGTATTACAATAGCAGATACAATTACCCCAATTGATCCATATATGCTTTTCCAGAGAATATCTGTTGTAAAAAAAGATCAAGAGTTAAAGTCATTCTTTCATTACGAATTATCACCATATCCACTATCGCTTTTTTCTGCTGGCTCGTTTAGAAAGACAATGAAATCGAAGCTTTATGAATTATTCAATCCAGTTGATTATCAACCTGATCCGAATAAAAATGTTTTCATATTAGACGGCGGAATGTTACTTCACAGAGTTCCTTGGAAAGAAAATGAGCTTTTCGACGATATTCTTAATAGATACCTTGCGTACGTCAAAAACATTTTACGACAAACGCAATCGTCGTTTTTGACGGTTATGAAAATTTTGCCAACAGTATAAAAGGAACCGAGAGAATGGCAAGAGTCAATAAAAATCTCAGCGTGGACGTGCAATTCTCTTTGAACATGCATTCAACGATGTCATCGGAAAAACTGTTGTCCAATATACATAATAAAAAGAGGTTCATTGCTTTGCTGACTCAAAAACTTTTGGAAGAAAATATCCATGTAGTTCAAGATTTGGATGATGCTGATGTTCTCATCGTACAGACTGCGATCAATGTTCAGGAAAAAGTACCAGTAATAGTATGTGAAGATATCGACGTGCTAGTTATATTGACTGCATTGGCTCCATCAGAAAGAGAAATTTTCCTCCTCAAAATGGGAAGAGACAAGATAGCACGAACAGTTTATTCCTCAAAAAGCTTGGATCATATGCCATTTTGTAAGAAGAATGTCTTGTTTCTACATGCATTATCTGGATGTGATACGACATCGTGTTTTTATTTGAAAGGAAAAAATTCAATATTTAGGTCATTTGAAAATGCAGGAACTGAAGTGAAAAATGCAGTAGAAGTATTCATGCAGAAAGATCAATCAGCTATATCGATATTAGAAAATGGCATTTCTTGTATTTTACAAGTGTATAAAGCACAGAAGAAAATTAAATGTCTCAATGAGTTGAGACACGTAATTTTTATGAAGAACGTCGTAAAACAAAAAGCAGTAAATCTTGGGTCTCTTCCTCTCACCAATGATGCAGCGATACAACATTGCTCAAGAGTATACCTCCAAGTTCAAAAATGGTTGTCGAATGATTTAATTCCTGAACAGTGGGGTTGGAAAAAAGATAATATTTTAACACCAATTATGATGACACGACCAGCAGCACCAGACGAAATTTTAAAAATGATTTTCTGTAACTGCAAAAAAGGATGCGGAAATGCTTGCTCTTGCAAAAAAGCTGGCTTATTTTGTAATGATGTTTGTGGATCTTGCAGAAGTAATTCATGTAATAATCAAATACCAGTTGAACCAGAAGATTCAGATTATGATGACATTATACATAACGAAGAAGAGAATAAAGTAGATTAATTTTGTAAAATTAGTATGTATATGTAAATAGTAATAATATGTTAATAATAATTGTAATGATAAGAAAGATTATAGTAATAATACCATATTCGTAAATAGTAAAACATTATTTTTATTTCATTGATTACCTTCAAGAAAAATTCAATTGACGTTGGTATGATGCCTCAATCATGCAATCTCTGCAAAACCGATTATTTTAAGCTTTTTAAATTTTCAATATCTCAAAAAATTTGGCATGTGAGAAAAAATCGCAAGAGACCTTTTTTGTGGAAAATTGTATAAACTATTTTTTTTATCTGAGGTACTTTTTTAATATCTTTGAAACCGAACGAGTTATAGGCGAAAAACAGTTCTTTTTACCTAAGGGGTGTTTTTTTGGGGGGGTTGCTCCATACCCTTGGAACTGATTTTTCTGATTTTTTCATCCCTAATATCCCCACTAACGATTCCCGAAGAAAAATCTTAGATAAGATTTTTTCCTAACTTTTGACAAATTTTTTACTTTACCGACTGGACTATCATGGCTGGTCTGCTTTTTGTGAATAAAATGCAAATTATTTATTACAGTTTTTAAGCAATTTCTTTCTTATACAAGCAACAAATTCAAGTAAAGAAGTACCTACCAAATTAAGCGCACTTTTTTTGTCTTTAGATTGATACCACCATCAATCCTATCAACTCAAACGGCAAGCAGGAATCTGCATATATACGATTTCCCATGTTATTTCCATATGTTTGCCCCTTAAGTCAAACACTCGGTATATACTAGTTAATAACTTATTACAAACGAAAATATGGCAGTTAACATTAGTTTATTTACTTAATAACAAAGACAATGTAAATCTTTTATATTAAGTTTCACATTAAAGTCGTCGTACAGTAATATCACATTAAGTTTTATTAATATAACTGCATGCTGGAAATTAGGTACTATCAGGAGGAAGATAAACACAAACACAAGTTCATGTTGTGCTGCAGACACTACACCTGCAGTTCCCTAATTAAATTTACTTTGTTGTTTATTACTACTTACGAAAGAATATTTTCACAGCGCTTCTTTATATAACTAAGCAACCATCTAGTTAATTAAGTCTTCCGATAAAATCTACAATTTCTACATCATTAACCGATTACTTAATGAAAGCAAAAATTACAACAAATTAAAAACGCTTGCTTCGTACCTAACAGTTACCAAAAAAGTTTGTCGTTATGTGTATTTTTTAAAGATGGTAGAAACTTACTTTTATTTTAGTATAATTAAATAGTTTACAATTCGCAATACGGAATAATTTTTTTAAAGGAATTTCTAAATATTCAAAAAAAATGTAAAATTTACTTCCCTTAAATTTGCAAGAGAAAAAATTGCAAGACTAATTAAAATTGCGGATAAACTTGATTGTCCTTCCAGTATTTGCTTGAAAATTGCCCCAGAGAAAATTACCTCAATATTGCGTTTAACAGTCCATGGTAATTTAGTTAATCGTGTTAACAAATAACACAGGCAATTGGGTATTGTCTCGGAATACAACGTTGGACACTAGATTTAACTTGACATATTCGATCCTAATGATCATTTCGATGCACAAAGGAGAAGTAATTCTCAAACAGTAATTAATCTAATATTCTAAGCCTCAAATTATTTACTGAAATATTCCTAATTCAATACTGTGCAACCAATTATGTATTTTATTTTTACATATTCTTTTGTACGTATTAAGTTTTGATATTTCAGACTAGACAGAATTTTCAATAAAAAACTAATTTTAGTTCCTGAAAAGAGATTTGATAATCTTGTTTAAGTTCCTTTTTTTAATACAAGCAAACAAAGCAACTATTTGTCAATTATCGATTTTGCAAAACAAAAAATTCCAGTTGAGAAAGAAAGCTCCTCACATCTCTAGGAATTAAAAAATGTAAAAATTTTATTTTCAGCGTATTCGTTTTTTATAAAGATTCCAGTATTTGTTTCTAATTCTAATATTTTCTAATAATTTCTAATATCAAAAATAAAATACTCTGTTCCTCAATTTTTCAGCCACATAATTATGACAATTAACTTACGTAAAATTACAAGCAGTCTAAGTAAATTTAACCCTAAAATTTCTGATTTTATTTTAACTTAAAGTAGTAAATCATTTTAGGGTTTGCAATTAAAAGTAAAACCATTAATTACTACCCTGGTGCAGTAGCGAAAAGATAATTTCCTTGTATACATAAAAGCTTTTATTCCAAGAGGAAAGTTTATCATGAAACTTACTTTCACTTCTTAAAATTTATGTTAATATTTTCTCTTCCTTTTAATTAAATTTTAATTACAAAACATTGTTACGTGTATAGTTCAAAGTTTTGTAAATCCCCGCAGCAATTCCAAACATTTTAAATATGTGATAGTGTCAGATTTACTATAAGAAAATGAGCAATGTTTAAGATGAATTCCTTAAATCGCAAATTTTGTTGGTATAAACCCCAACATGAATTTTAATGCCAAGCAAGGATGTTTAGTTCCGCAAAACAGTTAGAACCATTTGTGGATTATTAAGATGACCAAACTGTAGAAACTTGAGGGTCTCCCTGAATTATTAGTATGACACAGACTTGCTTTATTTGAAATATGGCACAACAACTGAACATTAGCGTATTAACTGAATTAACTTGTTAATTTAGGGAATTCAGACCTAAGGTCCAAGCTCTTGTAGGTGACCTGGGGATGATGGTTAACCACTGAAATACTACGGAAGCAACTCTTTGTATTTTGCAAACGCACATTTAGAAAGAAAAATGCGGAGAGATAAAACATTTCAAATATGAACAACTTTTAATAAAGTTATCCCACAAGCAAAATACTAAAGCTTTTCAGTGCATATTTCTTTGGAAGCTTTTAAATACTTTTACGCCGGCGAAACTTCGAGGATAAAATTCTTTAACTAAAATTGCATTACTTTTCATGCACTTTATCACAGGTGCCCTGTTTAGTTTTACTGCACTTTTTACATGTTCGCCTTCTCGGCTACGGTGATAAAACCTACAGCTGTAAATATCAAAATTGAATAACTTTTACGCAACTGCTATTCGTTTAAATGCAACAAACAACTGCATGGACGACATTTACTATCACAAACTAACATATATGAACTTTACAAATGAACTTTACAAATGAACTATAACCATTCGTTGAAACACGAAGAAAAATCCACAAATTGTAATGTTGCAAAAGACGACGGTATTATTAGCATATAAATTTAAATATCAGGGAATAAACTTGTTTTCCCTAAAAAAGCACGCTCGGAACGTATATAAAAAAGAAATTCCGAATGGATTAACACGAAGACACGAAATTGAATTTGGGAAATCTTTTGTCATCCCTTAACGTCCTGAAAGTTAAACAAAATTCTGAACAGGTTCATTTCTAACCTTTATATTTCACCACTGCATTTTACTGGCAGTCCAAGCTTTCATTAAAAATAACTGAAATGATTAACTATTTATCCGGTGCAAAAAATACGATAAACTCGGTAGTTTTCACTAAATTTTGTGTTTAACATCAAGTTTGTACAGTTTACAAAAACAAATTAATTCGAAGTTTTTAAAAATGTAAAAAGTTGGATGGGATGGGTATTTTATTAAATTAACCTTAAAGTTATAGCAAAACTTTTTAATAGAAGCAACTTTAAAAACTGTTTTGCGTCTGGCTTTTGAAAACAGTTTTTTGTTTGTAAACTAAGTGAGTAAATTCAACAAACAAATTCAATACTAATTAAATTAAAAACTAAGTAAATGCCTAGCTAAAAAATCAATTCAGTTAAGCAATTTATTCTTTATAATAAAATTCATTTGTAGCGTAATTTAGAGATTTCAAGATTTTACGCAACAATTCCACGTGTAATTGAACTGTATACATAAAACAGTAAACTGCGACCCTTTTATTTAACCGACTGTTTAATTTGATTGTGCTGGAGTACAAGCTGTAATTACTAAAACAGTCACAAAGTATCAAACCTATGAAGCTTTGTCTAATTACTGAGTTTACTATTCTGAATCTACCAATCTGTTATTAAACTAAAAAAATTGTTTGTTAAATAAATAAAAAATTGGGAAGCTGTATCAGATACAATTGCAGAATCTTTCGTTTTCTTAAATTACTATTACATCTAAAGTACGAAGTAAGAGCAACATGTATTCATGCAGTTTTCTCGCCTGTAAATTATTTGGTATTCAGGTCGTGTTTTGGGAAACACATATATTTTTTTATATTACACACAATTTGACTTTATCTGAATTGTACATGCTCGTTTGTAAAAAACAAAGAGTAATATTTATGATAGTAAATATCAATACGGAAATTCTCGTCGTCGTAACAAAGCAGTTACTCAACTTCTGTTTACTTCACGTAATTAAGTAGGTAACTAAATCGAGCAGAAAACATTTACGTGTAACGCACAAAAATAAACATAAACTTTATGATTTAAAGGATACAAAAAATTCAAAAGGATAATAATCCACTGAGAACACAGAATTATCCACTCAACTTCATAATTTTAATTGAAAACTGCGGGCTTGACACAAACAAAAAAAAATGTAGAGGCTGCACTAATAAAAATTTAAACTTGCAAAAAAGCAAAAATATGCAAAAAAAAGATAATCTGAATATTCGCACAGTTGGCTATTGTAATCAAGGATTTTTAAAATAAATTTTTAAATATAAAGTTCAAAGTAATAATGTTGACTAATTTTTCTAAATTTTTAAACATATTGTCTGTAAATGTCTAACGGTTGATGAATTAAAGAAAGCACTTCGATCTTTGGCGATGATATCAACGTCCACAGAACTCCTTAAACAACATTATTGAACAATCTTTCGTGATGAAAATTTCATATCTTGAAAGGGATTTACGTTAAAGCTTTTAAATGAGAATCATCTGTGCGTTTTCATTTTGTTTGTACAAAGCTGCCCCGGCTTTAAACTTATTAAATAGTCCAGCTGTGTGGACATAAGAATAACTTTTATAATTTAAACAAAAATTATTCAAGCAAGCTTTCTAAAATATAGTATTGCGAACCAATTACTACTGAAAACTCTGTAAATAATTTTAAAGCTATATTTCTTAACATTTTTCAAAAGTAATTCTTACATAAATCTCGATTCAGTGCTTATAATGTAAATTAATTAAAATGCAGCTTTTACAGAAACTCTTGAGTTTTGAACTTGCTTAAGGGTTTCAGAAATTGAAATAATAATTATATAATTAAGTATTAATGTAAGTCTGTGGGTTAAATTCTAAGCAATCTAAGAACTGTAACATTCATTGACGAATTTGATTTAAAAAGGTTTAATTCTGACTGTCTCCAGGTATTTTTTGTTTTCTAATTTATTTATTATACAGGGTGAGTCATAATGGGTGGAACAAATTTTACCAGTATGTAGAAGAGATGTTTTTAAGCAAAAAGTTCCTATAAACCTATGTCCTAATCCGCACAGTTGAGGAATAATTTCGGCCGACGATTCGTATGACGCTACGTGTGTGCGCTTTCGTCGGGCCATGCGAATGGCTCTAAGATTCGTCAGCCCGCCTGTAGAGCGGGGTGTACGGTTCAACTTCTTATAAGCGATTCATGTGCAGAGTCGGCGGACGAATCGTCAGCCGATTCGTCACAAACCGCCTCGTGTGTATTTGGCCTAAAGGTATAAATATAGAGCTGGTAGAAGCAATTAAAAGCTTATGTACGAACACAACAAACCAGCTAAGAACAGCGAATATCATGTCACAGGAAGGTGTTAAGCAAGGGGGGTGTATTAAAGCCACTGCCTTTTATTAAGCAATATATGATATAATTAATGAAACCAGACAAAAAATGAAGAAATATTGCATAGGATGGTACAACTTACAAGCAAAACAATAAGAAAAGCCTAGAGAAAAACTTGGAAATTTGAAATGAGAAAGGTTCAAAGCGCGGTCTAAGAAATAAATTCAGAAATAAGTAATTGTTTAGGTATTACTGCAGAAGAAGAAAGAATAAATATAAAATTGAGGTATAAACAAATTATACGATAATAGACAGAAAAATAGGTATTTTGAGCCAAATTTGCCTAAGTAAAATGTTGCAGGTTAAAGAGATACAGGGTGTTGAAAGTGAAAATTAACCATGTATCTGTTTAACCTGTAACACTTTACTTAGGCAAATTTGGCTCAGAATACCTATTTTTATGTCTATTATCTCCAGTTGCTCTATGGCCCATAAGTTATGGGACACCCTGTATAGGTAGAATTACTGCATTAGTCCATTCCTTTGGTACTTTCTTTTTACTCCAAACTGTATTATAAATTTCCAGAAAATTCTTATGTCGTCGCATCCCAGAGCTTTCCCTAGCTTTAAATTTTTTATTTCGTACCTTATTTCCTCTAGTATTTGGTCTTCAGTTCCAGCTTCTCTGGCTTCTTCTTCTTCTTTATGTATCTCTTCATCTCCATCTATTCTACCTTCTTCTTGAGTTGTGCTCGAATTCAAGAGTTCTGAAAAATGTTCACTCCATCGGTCTATGATTTCATCTTCTGTGTTTAAAATCTACCAGCTTTATCTTTTATTTGCTTCATGCATATTCTTCTTTTTACCTATAAGATTTTTAACTGCTTTGTAGAATAACTAGCTTAATATTTCCTTTACTGTTGTCCTCTAGAGTCTGTCCAAACTTCTCCCAACTTTATTGCTTTGCTTCTAATACCACTTGCTTCACTTTTATTCTTTGTATTTTGTAGATTTAGAATTTTTCTTGTATTTTATTGTGTATTCTTTCCACAATTCCCTTTTCTCGTTAATCTCTTCCCTGACTTCAGAAATCCACCATTTGCTTTTTCCATGAGTTTGCTCCGCTAATTCCACACATTTCAGCTGCTACGTTCTTTATTTTACATTTAATCGTTTCCCATATGATCTTTTGCTTCAAATTCTGCTTCCAAACTATCCACATTTTGTTTCTAAATTTCGTTATATCTAAGGCGAAATACTTTTATCCTTTTTGTAATTTCTGGTTCCTTGTTTTCTTTCATTTTAGTCTCTTTTACTTGGCTTATCTTTAAAGTTGTTTCCAACAGAAAGTGGTTGCTGCTTATTTCAAAACTTTTTTTTACTCGGGTGTCTTTTATCTCTCTTGTCATTTTCCGTGGTACAATTGTGTAATCAACAGTAGATCTTTTCCCTCTGCTACGTACTTCTCTAGTTTTTTTATGAATCATTTTGTGTTCAAAGAAGGAATTTGTAGTGACCAGGACAAAACTCGATGAGTCTTCTCCCATTATTGCTTATCGTTTCTTCACCAAATTTTCCTATTACCCCTTCCCATTTTGTGCAGTCTTAGCCCACTCTAGCGTTAATATTTCCAATTATATTAAAATAATTATAATAAAGAACGAAGTGAATCTTGAACTATTTAATTTCGAAAATAATTTTACTTTTTAATTCAAAAATGTCCAATCTAACGTACCTAATCCATCTTAAGGCAAAGAATTTATAATTTCAAGTTCGTGAAATTGAGGAAATCTGGTGATTTTACTTGTCAGATTGCCTCAAATTATTTTAGTGAAAATCCAGAAAATATATTAAGGTTGCAGTTTTATACATCAAAAGGATTTTAACCTTCAAAAGAAAGTTTATAACAATAAAAGGCGATAGGAATTACAATATTTCAAATTCCTAAGTTGAAGTTTAAATATTGAACGTTTGGTTTTAATATACTGTTTTTCCTTTAAAATATTCTAATCTAGCTTAGTCTTAGTCTAAGTTAAGTTAGAGAATTTCTAATTTTAAGTTCGTAAAGTGTGATAAAATTTGGTAAATTACAGTATGGGTAATATTTTGTTTACAAATAGTAGAATAATTCCCATAAAAATGAAATAAGCGTATTACATGTACAACATTTTAAAATTTACAGGAAAATTAGTCTTTTAAAAGAACTTTTCCATAAATAAATAAATAAATAAATAAAAGGAGTTTTTAAATTATAAGTAAAAACATACAATTTTACAGAATCTGTGGGTTTGCTTTACTCAGTGCTGTTAGTTAATTTTTCGAAAGTTTTAAATTTACTGTTACTTCATGACAGTTTATTGGCATCTTAATGAAAGATTTAATCGCTAAAAGCAAAAAAAAGTGAATAAATTAAGTTTACTTGGTCGTATTTTGATAATTCTTATTATGTTGGGAGTCGTTAGAGTCCGGAAGCGAATTTCTAACACTTGTCAAATTAATCTCAGCTACATTTTGGTAGTGAATTTCAAAACTGAAAACTTGTGCTTGTAATAAATAAATTCCGAAGGTCTTTGTTTAATCTTGATGAGTATTACAATAAAAATAATTACGTAAATAAAGTTTAAAGGGAATTTTAAATTTAATTGCATTCATTCATCGTAACAACACAAAATTGACGTTTATCCAAAGAACAAATTTTTTTCTAAGAAATGTATAGCATCGTATCCATTGACGAAGATTTATGCCCCACATTTTTCGTCCTGATCACAAAATGAGAGACCTTGCATTAGTTATTATCTCTCGATCAGCACCAATGCGAGAGCAACTCCAGAATATAAATTAAGGGCACACGGTGGCTGTAAATAACCTGAAACCGAGATAAATCGAGTTATGGTAGAAAAGGGACATCTGACGGGAATATCAAGGAACAAACGTGATTTTTGTTGTCACTTAAATGTCACTGCAAAACTAACATTCTACAACATATCTTATCATCAAGATAAAAATGTGTTTTTTTTTTATTTTTAAAACATTAATCATACGGTTGGAAGGTTTTCACCTAAGGGACAAATTCCTTTGTACGTGCTGTGAAATTATCAGATTGGTGGGAAAAATTCCATTATTTACGGCGTGATGCTTTTATTTTTGTTTTTTGTCCTTTGAATAAAAATGTTATCGAAATGTTAAGAAACAAAGGAGAAAGAAGGAACTGAAAGAATTCTCAAAATCTATGAACTTTGCTTGAATAACAATGTACTTTTTTTAAATTAAATTCTTTGCTCGCGTTTTCCTTGTTTTTCTAGAAAGAAAAAAACAGATAAATCCATCGAAAATCGTAAATGTCAGACAATCGATATAAATTTAGTTGTTCTTTCGAGAATATTTATTCAGTCATTGTTTGTTATGTTCTTGTCCTTGTAAATTGTTTTGATTTTTTTTTAATTAACGTCAGGTTAGTGATCGTAAGAAAATTCGTACGCGGTTTTCTAAATTTACCTGTATAATATACTGTATACAAAGTTAAAAGGTTTTCAAAATACTGTGAACATTTTAAACTTTCTATTTTAACATTTTTAATTCTGTTGCTAGTCCATAATGAAACATCGTAAGTGCAATTTTTGATTCCTTCTTTAATCGAATTGAACTGCAACAACGATTAATATCGGACTAGATTTCCCAAATTTCCTTTGCAAATAAATAAAGCTCCCTCATTCGCACATCTAGACGAAGGCAAATAAAAAAAAAGTAGGGCAGTCTCTCTACATGATACTCAAACAGTCCATCAACTGCAAGTACATTTCCTGTACTTGGATTTGATTTTATCATTAGTGGTTAATGCATCGTTCGTTAAGTGCAACCGCATCTGACCAGAACTGTAATTAATTGAAACTCCGTAATGGAATAAAACCAAAATAAACAAATTTCGCAGATTAAATTGAATAGGTACAGAATTTTCCTAATGGAAATTGGCAAGAATAACAAACACCTTACAAATAAAAACTTCTTTTGATTATTATTCGATTCTAAAAAGCACAAGAATTTGTTGAAATAATTTTAAAGGTTTCCAATTTCGAATTTAACAGATTGACAAATCTTTCGTTTTTCTTTTTCGGGCATTTATTTAAGGTTTTCGTTAAGTTCTTCTTTAGTTATTAATCTATGTTAAAAATAGATATTGATATTCAGTCAATGCAAATAAAACTGAAATAAAATTTAATCGTATTCATTATATTCCAGCTGGTTTAACAACAGTAAACCATGATTAAAGTGTAACTGAATGGAAAAAGCAATTCCAAACATAAATTTTAATTACATAAATCGACGCAAGAATAAAATTAACTGCTTTTCACAGATGTTTCATTAACATACAGCTATTTTAGATTAAAGTTAGTAACGAAACAAAATACAGAAAGCTTAAACAAATTTCATCTACAAGCCTGAAAGCAGAATTGGGAAAATCATTTTTTGATTACTAAAATATCTTATTTATTTAGCGAGATAAATAAAGCAAAACGTTTCAATATTATTTTCTAATTTATACTTAATAATGTTTGTGACGAGAGAAAAACAAAATTATTCTACAAATCTATTTAAAATACATCTGTTAGTTTTCCACCTATTGCGGCTACTTCCTTAACCACAACGTACATATTTTCAATCAGGAATCTTAGTAAATCCAAAACCATTAAGATAAACTTCCTTCTCAAGGAAATTGAATTGTTATCAAACAAATCGCAGTCCAAGGCTTAGGGTTTTCAGACTTCCCCTAAAATATTTTCGATTACGATGTTAAATTATGAACTGCCCTCACGTATTTTGAAGGGAAGGACGCAGGAATAAAAAAGGTTTTTCCGGAAAAGCAATAACAACTTATTTTATTTAACTGACAAGCTAAAACGTCTGTCTAAATGAATTTCTCTGTGTGTTAGGTTGGTTAACCTACAAAATTGAAAAAGCTACGCTGTGTTTGTTTGAGTTTGGGTTCTTCGATATTGTAGGTATTTCGCAACAAAATATTATTATATACTTAAAATACTTTAAAAAAGCTATTAAGATCGATTTAAACAAGATGCACGTTTCCTTTGTCACAAATATCATGTTAGAAAATTCCATGAATTGATCTTGCAGAAATTTCAAACAAATGTAATACAAACGGCTCTACGGACACTCCCAAAAAATTTAAAGAAAGAAAAGCTCAACGAAACTTGGACTTTCCACAAGAAAAGCTAAAGACGAACTTATAAAAGGAAAGTTCTTAATAAAAAAATGCTTTCACATTCAACATAAACAACCACTCAGGTTTCAGTTCGCGGAAACGTTCGACTGCAGTTTGTGACGTTTAACAATAGGTGAAGCTGTCATCACTCAGATTACCTATCAATCAAAGCGTCAGATTGATATGTTTGCCCTTTGTTCAACTTACTCGTGCGTTAAAATGGGAATTTCTGTGATTGTCGATTAACATAATGAAAACCGACGCAAAGGCAGAATTATTTTAATTCTTTTTTTAAAATTCTACGCAAAATCACAGCTTTAACATTTACATTAAACTTATTAAATAATGATAAGCACCAAATGGAAAAGACAAATCTCTTTGTAAATGCAATTAACGTTCGGTCTTACCTGACAAAAGGTCTTTCTCAAAGCAAATATCTGATTTAAAATAAATCTCAGGTTCGTCTACCTTACTTGTATCAAAAACAGAAATTGTAAGGTAATTTCACAATGAAACTCGCAATAATTTTTTTACTAAAACACAACGAAGTAAATTTAATTGAAGTTTAATGAGCATTGAAATAAAACTCTCAAACGCCTTCTCTTAAAGGTTACTAAATTGCTTGGAAACGTAAGTTACATAAGGGTGAATGACAAGAACAAAAACCACATTTTAATAAGCTAAAAGCAAATATTAAAGGCAAAGCATAACTTGATTTCTGTTGTAACTCAAGCTCAAAGGGTACACTTACTTAATTTACAAAAAGAATGAAAGGTTTTGTAAATGAGTAAAACAACGAAAAGAGTTTTACTTTTTTTATAGCTTCAAAAATAAATAAGAAAGTCTGGAAAGTATGGATATAAAATAATATTCTTTAGCGACTTTAAATTCAGTCTAAGTTTTAAATTAATCAGTTATTAAACAATCGCGTTTTTGATTTTTATAAAATCTTTTGATCAATTTTCGAATATTTAATTACCCCAGCATATATTATACTGATGTTTGATTAATTTCTATAAACAAATTATTCGATTGTCACTGTTAATCGATTATTTGCTATTAGTCGGCTGTTAATAGGGATTAGCAGATAATCGATTTCTTATTCTTTAATATTGCAGAATTTTCACTTTTAGGTTTACTAATCAAATTTAAATTCACGAGAATGTACATCAAAGCAATTGCCAGAAAATATAAGCAAGGGCTGAACTGAAGCTAAATTGTATTATTTTTCAAATAACGTAACGAATTGTATGTAAAACGAATTACATGTTCAAAAATCCGCTCCTTCTGGAAATATTTTTAATGAATTTTTATTAATTCTGAAAATTCTACGTTGCCGCACAAAGCTTTAATGATTCAAATTTCTTCAGAGATGGTGTTTTCTTATTGAATTTTCGAAATTAAAATCAATACATATGGATCTCTTAATATAATAATCACAGTTATGCGGTTAATTAAATTAATAGAATAAATTATCTTATTTTATAAAATAACCGCGATTAATCTAATTAATGCATTTTTTGTAACTCAATTGATGATTCATTAATAACTGATTATCCATCTCGAAACTGTTTGATAACTCTACGTAGGCATATTCTTCAAAATATTTCAATTTTGTTTATGGATTTATAATTTTTTTTATATGGCATCACTTCAAGCAGATCTACATATAATTTTTCCGTGTGTTATTTGGTTATTTGAACGCATTTGAATGCCTGCTTGTCTAATTTTTTTAATTAATTATAAAAAAAAATATATAAACAGATGTGATTTAATAAAGCATTTTAATATTGCATTAACATTTGAAAATAACTCGACAAAATTGAAAATTTTAAAATACCAGGCTTAAACTTCAGTTAATACATAAATTTATACCGCGCTACATAAAACCCATTTAAATAGAGCGATATTAAATTTAATGCTATAACCAAAGCAAGGGAGAATTTAAAATCCAATAAATTTGCGGATGGCTATATAAAAAAATATATATTTACAGAAATTCACCATTATTCGGCAATAAAAGAAAAACAAGTAACCTAATCCTTTTTAAAAAATATCTGTTTTCTCTGCTAATATAAAACACGAAAATTGTGTATTAGAAGGTACATTTTTCATTAGAGAATTGTTAATATGGTTTATACCAGATCATCATCGGAATTCATAATTAGAGGAGGCTGTGTGGTTGGACACACTGAGAAATGAATAAAAAATCGACACTTAAAATTTTTAATTTCAAGCTGCACGCCTGTGTTGCTAACTTTAAGGTAAATACCACAGCCTGCTCTAATTATAAATTCCGTTGATCACTTGGTATATGTACATTGTACTTGATAAATGTAACAAATAAATTTTAAAGTGCTTTGAAATAAATTAGCCTTGCTCTCAATTAAACCTTCCAAATTTAATTAAAAAACCGAATAAAGCTTTTTTACAAAAAGTTTTATGCAAAATTTCAGAAACTAACACCAGGGAAGCTATATCAAAGAAAGCTATTATCGAAGTATTCATCACCTACAAGTTGGAAGAACATTGGACCAAAATTAAAACGGTCCACTACTTCTATACAAAAACGATTGAACTAACTAATTACTTATGTACGTACATTACAGCGTGTTCGAAAATGTCTGAGATGAGACTATAGGCAACACATTATACATGATTGGTATTTAATAGAAAAAAAATCCCCAAAAAGGTTTATACAAAGTGCAGATAAATTAATTACTTCGTCTATTAATAATTATTTTTTATTAATTACTAAAAACAGAACAATACTAAATTTGAACTAAATGCGATTGCTTAATTCTTATCTTGTTGAAAGAAACCATTGTTTAATTCAGCATCGTGAACTTGTTCAAAAAATTCTTGTAAAATAATCTTCCGATACCTTTCAGCTGTTATAGTTTCTTGAAAAAACACAGGTCCTATTATACGCCTTTTTGAAACAGCAACCCACACTCCAATCTTCTGGGGATGTAAAGTGGTTTCAACAAATTCTTGGGGATCTCATACGGATTGCAAAATCAGGTGGTAAGAGTTGCTACACGACACTCACTTTGTAGGGATGCCAATGAAGCTTTTTCTTTAAAGCTGTGTGAACAGTACCGACTGCCAATCCTGAAATTATTTTAATAACTTATTGCATAGCTGAATTTTTTTTAAATGTTTAAGGTAGTTGGATCTAGAGACCCTGTATATATTAGGATAAGAGTTGGGAAAATGAGACTATTTTGACAGCAATTTTTGAGCCAAACACGTGATCAACACAAACGTCATTTTAATTGTCATCACAGTGTCACTTAACCAGTCAAATATAAAAACCGCAAATATTTTAACACAAGATTTATTTGAACAGATTAACATTATTTTCCTTTATTTCAGCTCTATTATTGCAATTTCTTGCGCTGCAGCCAGTCATTTTGTCGTATTTGACCCATTATTAATAAACATCAAAAGTGTCAATTTTAACAGATTTCAAGTAAATGCATTTTAATTAAGTAGTCCATGCAAAAATTGATCCAAACCAATCAAACTGTATCACGGCATTTTCCCAACTCTTATCTTTATATATACAGGATCTCTAGTTGGATCATGAGAGCAATGCCATCTATTGATTCTGCTAGGTATCGCAACAGCTGATGGTTTTCAAATCACGAACTGTGTGAAAACTGATGCCAGTATAAAACGTTTAACAATAAATACCCTCTCCTCATTAAAATGTTCATCATTACTATTCATCGTGATTAAGTAGATACGGGAATTGATAACTGACAGAAAATAAAATTTATTTTGACATAAAGAAACTTCAAATTTGATCATGGCTGGTCTGCTTTTTGTGAATAAAACGCAAATTATTTATTGCAGTTTTTAAGCTATTTCTTTCTTAATTAAGCAACAAATTCAAGTAAAGTAGTCTCAAATTAAGGGTAACTTTTTTGTCTTTCGATTGATACCACTATCACTCCTATCAACTCAAACGGGGAGCAGAAATCTGCATATGTACGATTTCCCATGCTATTTCCCTATGTTCGCCCCTTAAGTCAAACACCCGGTATCTTTGAAACCAGATGGTGATGCATGTTTTTTTTTAACTAGTTTTTAGTCAAAAGTTTATGGGTTTTCGCGATTCTAGAGGCAATTATGTAGATGATTTCTTGAGTTTCCCTATACTCGCCATGTTAAATCTTCCAAATTTGGAGTACAATAACTCCGATCGGAAATGGTCAAGTTGGCTGAAATTTTGGATTTACATCGAGCAATACTTAATCTAGCTGTACACCAAAGATTATTAAAATCTTATGGATTTTATTTCACGCTCCAACTACCTTAAGTTCAGTTAATACCTGTTTGAGCTGATAATTGTCTCAAAGATTTTTTCGGGCTGGTCGTCATGCGATGTTCGATATCGTCTAGTGTCTCTGCTGTTAATTTTGTTGGTCGCCCAGAAGACTTTCCCTTACAAATGCAGTTTTTTTCTTCAAATCGGTGGATAATATTGTGTTTGTGGTTTACAAAATTCTGACGATTAAATTGTACATCAGGAAACTGCTGCATAAATTGTTGAATGCAAGACTCCAGGTTATAGCTCCAAGATCTATCCGCATTTAGAGTTGCACTGCGATAATGACCAATTAAAATAAAAGCGTCTTGCTCCGATGTAAACACCATATTTTTTCTTTTTGCTGAAATTAAATTATGTAAATGTAGTAATTGCAACATAAAATGTAATTTATGGCAACTAACTTTTGTGTTTTCACACTGGCGAGCAGCCGTACAGAACAGACGCGTGAACACGACGTGAAAACACAAAAGTTGCACACACCGAAACCGGGAGTTTAAAGGTTTTTCCATGGAGAAATTAGCTATAATTTATAATTAAGTCCGTAGTCTTACCCCACAGAATGGACGAAGCAGGAATCGTTGAATTTCAGATGAGACGTGGACCTGCAGAAACCAAACGATTAGAAGCGTTCAAAGTACTGCGGTAGAATCTTACCTCAAGTGCCAAAATAGGCTCAATAGCTCTGAAAAGAACTGATTTTTCACAGATTAATCCAACAAAAACACGAAAAACGACCAGGAAGCGAAAATCAAAAAAAATAACAAGATTTAACAGCAGCAACTAGTGTCAACTGTTAGGGATATTTTTTTATTACCAACCTAAATTTTGAATTTTTGCCGGTTCGTTTGACCTTGATCTCAAACTTATTTGTACACGTTGTACATACCCTATATTCGATGTAATAACTAGCATAAAGTTCACAAAATAGAAAACAAAATAAGCTAAACGAATTACAACATGTAGCATGTTTAAACTTCAACGGTTGATATGGGAATCTTTCTGGGCTGCCTCCTATGTACTACACCGGCTAGAAAAACCGAGGCATTCGAAGCAACCACTTAACCATAGCAATAATAATCATAGAAACACGAACCCTGTAAAATTATTACCAACTCCTTAGCAACGACCCTTGTTTTAGTTTACAAAGTACCCTTACATTGCAAACACCACCGAAGTCAGCAAAATGTCCAAAGTAAGCATCGTAAAAATATATAAAATATGTGCCAGGAATTGTCTTATTTTGTTTTATCGCCATAGCACCTTCTGGTAAGATGGAGGCAGAACTATCTAGCGGTATATCTGTTAGGGTCAATGTGGTAAATCCGGGTCAGTGTTAAGAATGACCGGTCAATGTGGATAATATACTCTTATTTTTTTTAACTATTCTTTCTCTAACCTCTACTGTTTTGGCAGAGGCATTTATTGGAGGTTAGGGGTAGAGGAAGGTCAGTTTTTTACTTGATATACCAAGTACATTATCCACATTGACCACCGGTCATTGTTAACACTGACCAGATTTACCACGTTGACCTTAACATATCGACTAAAAACAATGAGATTCGAGGAATATATACTGTTGTGTATTTTAGACATTAAACATTATAAGCAATACTAATTTATTCACACAATTAACACAAATACAAAATACACAAATTTTGACAGTTACGTTATACAAATTTTACACTTACAGATTACATAAGGTTAAATATTGAGACAATTTTATATAAAGTCATTTTAATTATTTGTTATGATTTGTAAACTCAGATAAAAGTACTGTAAAGCAGGTATACACAACAAATATGTCTTAAAAATCATATTAAAGATTGACGATCAAAGGATACAGATTACGATATCCAAATTTTCATTCATGTCTTATTACGATGCAAATTTTCCAGGATGTTTTAGTTCTTGGTAACGTAGGAATTCATTTACCATGCTGAAAATGACAAATAAAGTTAGATTAATTACTTAAATTTGATAAAATAAGTTATTTTAAGTACATGTGTACTAAGGTTGTTATTTCACTAATTAGAAAAATTCAAACAGAAAATAAAACATGATAATAAGTTGTTAAAGCGTATAAAGCTTAAGAATAGTGAGATTTTGAAGACTGAGAGTAAATTTTATAAAAATAATCACAATTTGTAAGTTTGACAAGTATCATAAAATTTGGACATAAATTACAGCCAAATGAGGCAAATTCATAAAAGTTGACAAGAGTAAAAATATTTTTCTTATTTTATGTATAATAATTTAGTATTGTTTTTGTTTTAATTACACATAATTTTGAAAATCGGTTATTTTAAAGTTGAATCAGGAATTCTGGGAAAGATAGCTTTCATAAATAACAAAATTCTAAAGTAAATTTAATAACAAAATTAGTTTTAAGTGAATTAATTAATTGTTATTTATTTAATATTAGGTTTAAGTTAGTTATTAAATTTCTATAATTCTATTAATTTTGTACTTGAGCCAAAAGTTGTAAAAATACTTGAATTCTATTGGTCGACTTTAAAACAGGTGTGTGTCAGTGACCATCAGATTCCCAAGGCAGAAAGACGTATTTTTGTCGCTCAGAAATTAAAAATGGCGTCATGGCACTCTCAACTATTTTGTTAAAAAAATAATTGAATATCAATAATTAACTTCAAACGTCAAAGTGATGTGTTTGAAAAGTTTTCTTAAAAAGTAATGTGTAATTAATAAAAGCACCAAATATTAAAGTGGATTAATGGAAATTAAATAATAATAAATCAAAACAATTTAAATAAAGTTCTTCGATATTTTAAATGTTAGAAAATAAATGTAATGTGCATAAAGTTTAATACTTACGTTTTTGTGAATTTCAAATGAGTTTAAACCAAGTGGTTTAACTTATTTTACTTACTTTATTATTTGAACAATAATATCTTTGTGAATAAAAATCCTTTTGACGAGTATAAAGTTTAAATGAATTGGTTCAATTACGACGAATTTGGAGGTTATGTTTGTAACACAAACGATAAACCTAAAAGAAATAAAGTGCAGTAATTAGAAATCAAGCAAAGCAATTTAAAATAGACAGTAAAGTGATAAATATTGAAAAAGAGTAAATAAACAAAGACTTACCAGTAAAAAATCAGTTAGTTTATAACTGAAGCAAAATAAATCAGCTGATGTTGGAGTACAAGGTCAACTACATTGGTTTACTTCTGTGCGATGTTGCCCACATCTAACCTATGCAAGAACAAGCCCGGATATGAGAAGAATTAAGATAAGTGATTGTTTTTGTTAAGATTAATTTTATTAAATTGAATTTTGGATTTTAAATTTAATATTTTTCTTTATTTGAATTTTAACGTAAAGTTTTGTAAAAGTTATAAATTTAAATTTATTTGTTATTTATTTTTCTTCAAAATTAAAACATTTTCAATCTTTAAGATGCAATTTTCCAAAATAATATTAACCGCTAGAACTCATGTAAATAATTATTGAATTTATTTTGATATTAAATTAATGTTCAAGTATTTTGTTTCAAAGTTGTTTGGTGTGTATATTTATTTTACAGGGATTAATTCAAATAGTGAATTGTCAAGGTATTTAATTTTATGTACACACGCACACACATACCTTCACACATACAGACAAGAACACATACATTCAATCTACAGAACATTTAGTTTTCTTAATAAGTTCAATTTAAAAGTATGTGTAATTATTGTAATTACATAACAATACATAGCCACAACGGAATTTTTGAACAATTAGAGGAAAAGTATATTGTAACTACTCGTCTAAAGAAGAAATATAGATAAATTACAAAAAAATGCTAGCGCTAAACTGTCTTCAAACCAAAACGAACCCATGGAATACCTTATGATGATACCAGAGCATGGCTGGAAATAACATACAAAAGTGATGGAACAGTTGATACATTCGCAACGTGGCCTATCCTAGGAAAAGGCCAAATTTCAAAAATCTCAATAGGAAGGAAACGAAACGGTTAGCTGGCATTCTAGTTGAATGCTGCTGTCTGCAGAAAATTTTAAACAGACATACCTTAATGCAATTATCAGAAAATCCACTTTGTTGGATCTGCGCAGACGATAAAGAAACATTTTTCTCTGAAAAATCAACATATCGCAACCTAAAACATTTTAGATCAGGGGTGTTCAAACTGTCGATCTAAAAATTTTCAAGTCGATCGCGTAAATAATTTAATGCGCACTTACGTTATGAAATGCCTAGAACACGCGGCTACTTTCGACTCAAATATCTCGGGTTAGAGCAGGACTGGCCAACCCGCGGCCCGTGGGTCGTATGCGGCCCGCGAAGCCCTTAAGTGCGGCCCGCGAAGCCCTTAAGTGCGGCCCGCGAAGCCCTTAAGTGCGGCCCGCGAAGTCCTTAAGTGCGGCCCGCGAAGCCCTTAAGTGGGGCCCCCGAAGCCCTTAAGTGCGGCCCGCGAAACCCTTAAGTGCGGCCCGCGAAACCCTTAAGTGCGGCGCGTGAAGCCCTTAAGTGCGGCCCGCGGTCATATATGACGAATTATGTTTTAACGGTGCTTTTTTAAGTATCAGATATTTCAGAATATCTTTTAAATCGTATTAAAGTGATTAAAAGAAATAATGTTTGATACATCAACAAAATTTGTGCGCTCAAGTATTATCTTGAACCAAGTCATAGATGTTGTTATAAAAACAGTGAACTATATTCGTTCGCATGCCATTCAACATCGCCAATTTAAGGTATACCTTACTGCATTAGATTCCGAGTATGACGACATCGTTTATTCTACCAATGTTAGAAGGTTGAGTCGCGGAAAATGTTTAAGACGATTTTTTGAGTCACGGGAAGAAATTGAATTTTTTATGACCGAGGAGAATGTGCTTGATTCTGAATTAAGAAATGAAGAGTGGTCGCAAAATTTGTGTTTCTTGGTGTATATTACCGAAAAACGGATTCGGCTAAATACAGGGTGTCTCTAAAAGGTCTGTACAAAACGCTAGCACAAATTCCCGAGGCTAGAATATGAGGATCTAGCCCAATTTACCTTAGTCCAAAAGTTGATAGTTTCCGAAATACAGGGTACCAAAGTTATTATTTTTTAAAACTTTTTTGTAAATATTTATCTTAATAATAGCATGATTTGCACGAAATTTGGTACTTAGGGGTTTTTTAGGATGAGAAATCGAGATCTGATCACAGTTTCGATGCATATTGCAGAGAGCGCCACCAGCAGCACTTTGCCTACATCTAAAGCTTCATAACTTTTTTATGCCTCTGTGCATTAAATTTCTGGTTAAAAATTCTTATTCCTTGGCATCTTTTGCCCAAAAAAGGTATACCTAGCAGGTGTCGCTTCGAGCAGCCGTTTCTGAGATAATCGAATTTAAATGTTTTATTGCGTACTGAAACTCGTCGTAGCCCCCCTTCACACTTTATCCAGGCTAGATACAGAGATGATGAAAAGGGTGCAGTTCAACTTTCTCCGTATAATTAATCTTTGTGTGCATGAAAACCAAGGTCATTTTGAAAGTTTACTTACACTTTATTCCTATTGTACTTTGCCAGTTCATTATTACATTCTTATCGTTGTTAGCTCATTGCTATTTCAATGTTTATTGTTGCTGGCCTGTTGGCCCTTAAACACGCTCCAAATTTCTTGGGCCAGTTCTAAGCCTGGATAAAGTGTGAAGGAGGGCTACGACGAGTTTCAGTACGCAATAAAACATTTAAATTCGATTATCTCAGAAACGGCTGCTCGAAGCGACACCGACTAGGTATACCTTTTTTGGACACAAGATGCCAAGGAATAAGAATTTTTAACCAGAAATTTAATATACTGAGGCACAACAAAGTTATGAAGCTTTAGATATAGGCGAAATGCTGCTGGTGGCGCCCTCTGCAATGTACATCGAAACTGTGATCAGATCTCGATTTCTCATCCTAAAAAAAACCGAAGTACCAAATTTCGTGCAAATCATGCTATTATTAAGAAAAATATTTACAAAAAAGTTTTAAAAAATAATAACTTTGGCAACCTGTATTTCGGAAACTATCAACTTTTGGACTAAGGTAAATTGGGCTAGATCCTCATATTTTAGCCTCGGGAATTTGTGCTAGCGTTTTGTACAGACCTTTTAGAGACACCCGTATAGAGTTGCAGGGTCAGAATAATTTACTTACTGATGCAGGCAATTTGATGAAAGCGTTCCAAATAAAATCATTATTGTTTAAAAACCAACTTAAAAATAACAATGCACAACATTTTCCATTATTGAAAGAAAGACGCAATAAGAATTTTTCAAAATTTGCTGATGTAATAAGTAAACGTACAGTAGTCTGTGACTGTCGTTTTTCAGAGCTGTTAAATTATGAGAAAGCATTTCAGATGTTCAGCTCTCCATTTGGTGTTGTTGTTTCCACTGTTTAAAAACCTTACATTGGAATTAATCGACCTACAATGCAATATTGAATTAAAAAGTATATACCCCACGACTCCAAAAATGAAATTTTATAGAAAGTACATAACAACAACAAATTTTCATAACATCAGATGTTTTGCCTAAAACATTTTATGAAATCGATTTAGAACAATTAAGTAAGCGAAAAGAAGCGCAAATATCACACTGAAAGAAAAATTGCACTATTGGTAATTGTTTTTCTATAAAATAAAATTTTAAATATTATTTGATTTATGTGAGATAATTAATAATTTTGATTGTTAAAACTAGATTTATGATATAAAATTAAAATTTCAGGTATCTTTGTGAATAAACAAATCAATTGTGTGTTTATTATCATACAAATCCATTTTGTTGTTGGTTCAATACATGTTTTCTGTTCATATCTAACTGCAGTATCGTTTTTTCAGATTTACATTGATTGAACACTTTCTGTGTACCTCTTCATCCAAATCAATCACTTACAAAAAAATTAAAAAGTAGGTACGAATTTAGTTGAAAAAGCCAGATATCCAAAAAATTATTGGAACAAAATTTGCAATTATTCTTATTTGTGTGCGGCCCTTGGAAAATTTTAGGTTGCCAATGAGTTAGAGGGATTGCAAAGCTATTTTAGCTATGTCTATACCGGATGTAACAAGATCATGGTACACCCCCCTTCTTTCCTTTAGTTTTCAAGCTAAATGGTTGAGATTTGGAACATCCTATGTACTTAATAATCGTCACTTTTTGACATATAAATGATTTTTTCCGCTTCCGGTTTCACCGGAAGTGACCCTAACTTATGATTTTCAAATAGAACGCCCTATATATTAATGCATTTGAATTCTGCATAATTTTCTAAATCCCATCATATCACATAAGTGTCATTTCAGTCTTCAATATTCATTTTAATTTGATTTTTAGTTTTCTATTTAAGTGTGCCATGATTGTTCCGATTTATTCTAATTGGGCCGTGTAATACTAGAAATATCTAAATCCCGTCGAAAATATTAAATTATTTCGATTTTCCTAGTATTATACGGCTCAATTAGAATAAATGGGAACAGTCATGGCACACTTAAATAGAAAACTAAAAATTAAATTAAAATAAATGTTAGACTGAAATGTCACTTATGTGATATTATTGGATTCAGAAAATTATGCAGAATTCAAAAATGCATTAATATTGATATGATATATTTAGGGAATATCTTGATGCAGGAAGTTGTAATTTGGTTGGGATGATAAAAAAAGAAAATGAACACCTTTTAAAATAATGTAAATAATGTTAAAATGTTAGTTGTTAATTTTAAATTTAATGTTAATAATAGTTATAACTTATAAGTTAGAAATTTAGTATTGTAAATAAATAGGGTAGAATATCTAGTTACTTAAGTTGTAAATATGTCATATAAAATAGGCATAGTGCGTTAAAATTTTAGAAACTAAGGTAATGTAGTATAAATAAAAAAGTTGAATGGTGTTTTTGAAAAAATACAGTTGAGTTTTTGAAAAGGTATTAAAAAACTTACTGCAAAATGTTAAATAATATTCAAAAACTGAAATAAAGCATATTTAATTGAAGTATTGTATTAAGAAGAGTGTTGTTATATAAAAATATAGTTCAGGATATTCAATAAATAAAAATTTTTATAAAATGGCATTTATCTTGAAGAAGTTATTATAAATTTGGAAATTGGTAGAATATTAATTTGATAGAGAAGGAAAGTATATTGTTAGTTGAAATATAAGGGAGATTTTTGGTGAAATTGGAGTTGGATTGAAAGGTGTATTGGTTTGGGAAGATTGGAACGGTGTTTAGTGAGTTGAAGAAAGAGACCGGAAGTGAAATTATACGAATTGTTTTGAAAAAGGTAATTTGTAACTTTTAATTTTAGAAAGTGTTCGTTAGTTATTAGAATTTAGTTGTTATAATTTGTAAAGTTTTACATAATTTAGAAGGTGTTTATTTAAAATAATCTTGTGAATTTTATAAAAGTTTAAAATTCACAAAGCGATCCCTTTTGGCGACCTGAGTTAGGAGATTCTCTAAAAATTAATTAAAATTTATTATATTGAGCTAGCTGGAAATGTCAAAATTATCATTTTCAAAATCGAACAATATTACAAATTTTGAAAGGTGGATTGTAGCATTAATTGCATCCCATAGTCAGGGTTATAACAATATATAGGGCGTTCTATTTGAAAATCAAAAGTTACTGTCACTTCCGATGAAACCGGAAGGGGAAAAAATCATTTATATGTCAAAAAGTGACGTTTATTAAGTATATAGGAAGTTCCAAATTTCAACTATTTCTCTTGAAAACTAAAGGAAAAAAGGGGGGTGTACCATGATCTTGTTACAGCCGGTATATGTGATTCGTCTGTGTAATTAATACAAGCCCTATTGCACAACAGTTCGCCCATATATAATTTTATATAATTATCAATGAATATAATGTGAATATCCATTTAATTTTAATAGCAACACCATAAATTATTGTTTTTACTTTTTAAGAAACATAATTTTACAAGATAATTAATTTATTTGTAAGTTTTTGAACATATTGATCCTGACAAAGAAATAAGGCTAATTTTGAGATTATATTAATAATTTGGAACTCGTTTACTGCAGCCTATTGCAAAGAACTTGTGGATACTATGCCACGTCGGATTGATGTAGTTTTACAAAACAAAGGCGGTGTTACACAGTGGAAGAGCGGCTTATTCTTTTACAAGTATTTTCTATGGTGTGTACTAAAATTATTTAACATTAATTTAGATTAGTTTATATGTTCAACTATGTTTAAATTCACTCTAAATATGTTAAAATGTAATATCATTTGCTAAATAAAACATTATATTTACATTCATTTAATTTAAACGGAGCTAACACACTAAAAATATAAAACATAGCAATGGGCGAACTGTTATGCAATAGGGCTCGTAAATACCTACCATTTATAAACTTTGTATTTTTTTCCTACCTAGCCGATCGCTTGCCGCCTAATACTTTTACGGTACCTAGCTGATAGTACAAGTCTGAGGACCCCTGCTTTAGATTTTTATACGACTGTAGACTTTTTTAAAGTACCAAATGTTCTAACGTAGGGAAAACCCACAGGGGCACAAAGCAGAACCCCTATTTTAAAAACTTACTTCCGAAAAAAAAAACACCAACGAAATTTAATCTTTTATTTATTGAGCAAATTTTTTTCTACTGCTGAAAAGTGTTTTAGCTTTTTTGCAACTAATCAATCTTTGATAAGGATATAGACAACTTAATCTTTGGAAATCGAAGCCGTTAGAGTAAATTTAAAAAAAAACTTAGTCCCGAAAAATCATTAGACAACCTATAAGATATGCGTACATCAATTATATTTCTTTTTAAACTGTCAAAATCAGTATTTGAATTGGACTTGCAGTTAATGTGCTGCCTATAAAGCAAGAGTAAAGTTAAAAATCTAAATTTTGGTAACATACACGCCTCAACTGAAAACAAGGAGAAAAATGAAAAAGATAATTTTACGAAGAACTACAAAACTTTTATGATAAATTACCAAAGTATGAAGTTAATACAGGGTGATTTATAACGTACGGAGGAGATTTTCAGGGTAGATAGAGGGGACTAAAGTAAACATGATTTCAGAGTAAACTTTTGACAAAAACCCAATAACAAAAAAGTTACAGTGGTTGATAGGTCTTAAAATAACATAAATTTAACAAAAACAAAAATTATGAAAAGGAAACGTAACAATAACTACATAAGTATAAAAATTCACCAAAATCACAAAAATTGTTCAAAATGCTGCCCCTGCTTTTCAACACACAACACACGACGAATCCAATTTCCCAACACTTATACGGAAATTGTTCTCGTAAGACCTCTGTAGCAACATTGATTCGATGGCGCAGTTCTTCAATGGCATCAACTCTAGTTGCATATACCAGGTCTTTCAGGTATCCCCATAACAAAAAAAATATTATTATTATTTAACTTCAGCGGTACTAAATGACAAACTTTTTAAGACTTTGAAACCACTGTAACTTTCTCGTTATTGGGTCTGTGTCAAAAGTTTATTCTGAAAACATGTTTACTTTAGTCCTCTCTATCTACCCTGAAAATCTCATGCGTACGTTATAAATCACCCTGTATAATATTGGGACATTGTATTGCAAAAATAGTGAAAGAAGAAACATACTTTCCGACAAATGGCACAAAATAAGTGTGAAAGATGAGGTGGCTATTTTATGTCATGGCGGAGGACAATAAGCAACGTGCCGACGACTGTGTAAATCTTGTGAATAATTGTGGAGTTTGCAAGTCGAAAACAGCAAGTAAAAGGTTTCAGTGCGTAAACTGCTGTATTTACTATCACAACAGTTGTGTTACTAAACTAAAAAATTATACCACAGTTGACTACGTTAAAATTATTTGCAATAAATGTGACGACCATAATGTAAACGACGATGTGCGCAGTAAAATTGGGAATAAGAATTTCGAAAATGACCTCGAAGAATCATTTTTATCTGTAACTGAAAAGGTCGAGAAAGATTTTACTTCTAGTTTAGAAATAAAATATTTGAAGGCACTTCTTATGAGTAAAAATCAGTTAATCGAAGAATTAAAAGAAAAAAATTGTTTCCTACAAAGACTTCTCTTTAACGTAGAGGATACAGTCCGGAACTTTCAGATAAAAAGTGTAAACGACAACATTAGAAAGCCAATTATTATTATAAGTTAATAACCCAACTAGAAAACCATCCAGTGCATTAACTGCTTCTACAAGTAAACAAATATCGAGTACAGAGCATGTGAACTGGCAAGAGCTAAACAGGTTGCTTCAAATATTATAAACTTAAATAATGGCATCGAATTGTTTAACGACCAGCAGCAAACGTTGAATAATGAAGAGTGGAGCACGGTAGTAAAAAGGAAAAGAAGACGAAATGGGGGCATAATAGGTACTGCTCAGGGAGAAAATAACCTTTCAATTAAATATGTCACAAAAAAGACATGATCCATTCACGACACCTGATGACCTAGAAAAATACCTTGTTAATAAATTTCCCGAAGTTAAATGTGAATCTTTGAATTCAAGATTCCCGAAGTCGTATGCGTCGATGAAAGTTACTAGCATTAGATCCCAAATATTGGCCGAAAGGGATCTTGGTGAATAAGTTTTTTCGGATTCGAACAACAAGTACACCCGCACATGAGAAACTTCCTTAATCACAGCGAAAGTAAAATAGACCTAACAAATAATAGTGAAACGACAGTATTTAATATCAGCAAACCCACAACATCAAAAATAAATTTTCGTATTTTAAACGTTAACGTAAGAAGTATCAGAATAAAACGGATTTATTGAACGTCACAATTTCATCTCTGAATTATCCTGAAGTTATTTGTGTAACTGGTAGCTGGATCTTACTGCCGGACAACAATGCAAGGTGGTGGTACAGCAATTTTTATAAGAGCAGATATATACAAAGTAGCGTTAAGTCACTATCTACAATTTCAGTGGTAGATCAACTATTCGAAGTTACCTCGGTAAATATCTTTATTAATAAAAAGGTTATAAATGTAAATTGTTTGTACAGATCACCCGGTGCTGATGATACATATTTTTACACAGCTTTAGAAAATTTGTTGCGATTATCAGTCAAATCCAAAAGTGTAAAATTTATTTGTGGGAATTTCAATTACAATTTTAACGCTGATGTGTACGTCTTAAATAAAGAGGCATCCGACATTCTCTCTCTTTTCACATACTTTAATTTTCAAGCATGCTTTACTGACTTTTCGCGTATCAGCGGGAAATCGAAAACTTTAATTGACAACGTATTTACAAATGTAAGCACGGACATAATAAAATCTACTACGGTTGATTGTATTCTATCGGATTATGATGCTCAATTGGTAGTCTATAATTATCGCGCTCCTGATTACACAGGTTTAAATACTGCTTCTAAAAAGAAAATTACAAAGAGAAAATTTACTCGCAAATATAGATAAATTTACGCATCTATTAAATGAGGAAAATTGGTCCGGTGTATGTGTTATGGACCAAGTGATTAATTGGTCATTATTCATAATGACTGGTCAATGTGATAAATCCGGTCAGTATTAATAATGACCGGTCAATATGCATAATGCCCGGTCATTATGAATCATGACCGGTCAATGTGATTAATATACTTTTATTTAAAAAAAAAACTGTTCTTCCTCTACCTCTAACCTCCAATAAATGCCTCTGCCAAAACAGTAGAGGTGTTTATTGGAGGTTAGAGGTAGAGGAAGAACAGTTTTTTTTTAAATAAAAGTACATTATTCACATTGGCCGGTCATTATTAATACTGACCAGATTGATCACATTGACCAGTCATTATAAATAATGACTATTAATCACTTGGTCCGGATTTATCACATTGACCAGTCATTATGAATAATGCCCTATTAATCACTTTGTCCATAACATATATACGAAACAACAAGTCTCTAATAAATTTTCAATTTTTTTAAATACTTTCCTATCAGCATTTGACATCGCTTTCCCAAAATCCGTATTTCGTTCAAAAGGGGGTATAAAAAAGAATAATTGGATAATACCTCAACTTATAAATGAAGGTAATCTACTTAAAAATAGCATAAACTTCTTAAAATAACTAATGGTCCCAACAACAAAAATATCTTATTCTCAAAAAAAATCGTGCAAAAAATATTAAACATGCTAAAAAAAGCTTATAACGATTCGTTCTATAATTTCTAATAGTAGTAATAAATCTCGAGCCATTTGATATATTATTAAAGATTAATACCTCTTCAAATGCGACTAATAAAGAGATTCCCTCAGGGCAGCATATTAGCTCCTTGTTTATTTATTTTATTTATAAACGATATACTTAAGGCCTTAAATGTCCATCAGTTAACTCTCTTTGGGGACGATACATCTGCTTCTGATACAGTCTCCTTAAATATAAAGACTACAGCCTGTATATCTCGACTGGTAGATTGGTGTAGAACAAACGGAGTTATTCTAAATACGCAAAAGACTAATTTTGTGGTATTCTCTCAGTTCATCATCTGATTTGAGTCTCTTGGTTAGATGGGAAAATAAATCATTAATTCAAAAAACCTGTATAAAATTCACATCGATTATCTAGCTGCCTTAATATACTCTCAGCAAAAAACTATGCAATATTACAACTTAGAGATGTAGTAAGTTTCAACACACTAATGTCCTTTTATTACGGCTGTGTTCAGTCAATTTTGTCCTTTGGCGTTTTATGTTGGGGTAATAGTACTCATATAGGGAAAATTTTTATTTTACAAAAAAGAATTGTTAGATCCATGTTAAGGTTAACACATAGAGAATCGCATTTTCAGCGACTGCGACTATTAAATATTATTTGCTTGTATATATTACAATGTGTATGTTGGGTGCATTCGCACTTTAATTCGCTGCCAAAATGCGGGGACATTAACAATTACGATACCAGGGCATGTAAAGATCTATATCTTCCCCATTTTCGTTTGAAGCAAGTATATAAGGGGCCAACTATAACTTCCATACGCCTGTACAAGGTGGTCCAAATTGGACACTTTTGATAGGAAACACCAATTTCTAGAGGAGATAGAAAAAAACTAACCTACATGTTACGAGCTCGATTTTTGTGAGAAAGTGAATGCCGAAAACCGCACATCGATATCTTGAACTGTTTAGAAGATATAGGGTGGTTTTCAATTTTGTGCATTTTTGACCCACCCCCGTAACTTATTTATTTATGAATATTTTTTGTTTCTGTAAAAACATTCTTAAGGCACTTTTTTTAAAGGAATCCAATGGTGTCCCAAGTTTTTTTGTAAAAAGAATGGTTTTGAAGATATGACATAAACTTGTATTTTTTCTTATGGACTACCCTATATATTTTTGCATATTCTTTTTCTAAATATATAAAATACTTGCTACTTTGCTTTTTAAACATTTATTTTATAACAGCTGTAAGTTTATTTCGTTTTATTGTTCAACATGGCACTCCAGATTAACAAAATTCACCTATAGCATTTTAGAAACAGCAATAAGAAAAAATACAAGTTTATGTCATAGCTTCAAAACCATTCCTTTTACAAAAAAACTTGGGACACCATTGGATTCCTTTAAAAAAAGTGCCTTAAGAATGTTTTTACAGAAACAAAAAATATTCATAAATAAATAAGTTACGGGGGTGGGTCAAAAATGCACAAAATTGAAAACCACCCTATATCTTCTAAACAGTTCAAGATATCGATGTGCGGTTTTCGGCATTCACTTTCTCACAAAAATCGAGCTCGTAACATGTAGGTTAGTTTTTTTCTATCTCCTCTAGAAATTGGTGTTTCCTATCAAAAGTGTCCAATTTGGACCACCTTGTACAATCACCTGCCTAGTTACATTAAAAATAAAGATAATTTCAAAAAATTCAAAGACTTTTTAATTCGACATTGTTTTTACGCCATAAATGAGTATTTAATATACAAAGAGTCCTATCTGCAAACTCGGTAAGTTTTTAACGTTGTTTACTCTATTTTATGTGGAAAATGTATTTTTATTGTATTTTATTGTACCATGTATTGACTTGTATCTTATAAGGTATACAAGGTATCTCAGACATGAGACCCCAGGCCTATAACTTTGTTATTTAAAAAAAAACTATAATAAACTATATTTATTCGTAAATGGGAGCAAATTCTCTATAAGATGGGCAAAGAAAATGTTAGAAAATCTGTACTCATATTATGGCAGCGATATTCAACTTTTTTTTTTCAAATTGCACACTATGCTTTCTTTCGCTCATTCTGATAGTACTTTTTATTCTCTTTATAACCATGTAAACCAATATTGGTCTTACATAAGAAAATTCTCGAAAAAAATACGATTGAAAGTTGAAGTCTAGGTATGCCATGGAAACAACTGATTGTTGTAATTTGTACTCCTCGGCGATAAAAACAATAGCGGATACCTTTCTGCATACAACCTTGCTGCTCTTCTTGCATTCCTCTCGCATAAACCATAAATAAGGATCATATCAAGCTTTTCAGAATTAGTGTAATTCATTTCTAATACTCCTATGATTTTAAACAAGAACATACAAATACAGAAAGAGCACTTGTCATTCTTTACAAAGTAAATTCCAATTGTTTTACAGCTATACGCTATTGTTTTCATCGCCGACGAGTACAAATTACAACAATCAGTTGTTTCCATGGCAAACCTAGACTTCAACTTTCAATCGTATTTTTTTCGAGAATTTTCTTATGTAAGACCCATATTGGTTTACATGGTTATAAAGAGAATAAAAAGTACTATCAGAATGAGCGAAAAAAAGCATAGTGTGCAATTTGAAAAAAAAAAGTTGAATATCGCTGCCATAATATGAGTACAGATTCTCTAACATTCTCTTTCCCCATCTTATAGAGAATTTGCTCCCATTTACGAATATATATAGTTTATTATAGTTATTTTTAAAAATAACAAAGTTATAGGCCTGGGGAGTCATGTCTGAGACACCCTGTATATCTGACTATAACTAAACCGTATTTTTGTATGGCTTAAAGTTGTAAATAAATTATTATTATTATTATTATTATTATTATTATATTTATCTTATTTCTCGACTATACATTTGTCGGTTTAACTTCCGGGACTCAACCAGAGTCCTAAGGATTTCCTCTGCTAAAGGACTTTACGCAAGATGTGTGCTGAGCCTAGTAAAGCGATCTTTTGTGCCTCAAAGACTGTCGGTTTTCCTGGGATCAAATCAAGCTGGTTCCGAATTCCCTTTCTGACAATGCCTAGAGTACCTATAACCACTGCAACGGTTCTAGCCTTGGTGTTCCACATCCGTTTAATCTCAATTTCTAGGTCTTTGTATTTTGAGATCTTTTCGGTTTCCTTGATCATGATGTTGCGATCGTCTGGTACAGCAACGTCTATAAGTAGGCAGTTCTTGTTCTTCCTATCGTGGATCACTATATCTGGACGATTGGCCCTAATGGTACGGTCAGTTTGAATACCGTAATCCCACATGATGGTACAGTCCTGCGTGTTGATAACAGCGTCTGGGACATGTGAGTACCATTTATCGGACACTTCTACACCAACTTCTTTGCATATTTTCCAGTGCACATAACTGGCCACCCTGTTATGTCTGTGGGTGTACTCGTTTGCCGCTAAAGTGGTACATCCCGACAATATATGGCCGACTGTTTCCTCTGCTTGATGGCACATTCTGCATTTGCTGTCGACTTGCAACTTTAGAATTCTCTGCTGATGGTACCGGGTGTTCAGCGCTTGGTCATGTGCAGCAATTAGTAAGCTCTCTGTTTCTCCTTTCAAATCAGAACGTAAATCAAATCAATCATGACATATTGTCAGAACTGTTCGCAACGGCAGTAAAGAATATAAAATCGTGTAGGGAAGGTACTACGACAGCGCTATTTAGTTCACATAAAATTGAATCTTAATGCTATTAAAAACGAACAGAAAATCAGCCCTAAATTCAAAAAAAAATTGAAGAAATAATGAAAGAAGCTGGAGAAGAAGTTATAAGGCAAAGAACAGAGAACACCGGGGACAATTGGTTTAACGATGAATGCAAGAGGGAACAATAAAAAACAGAAAGCGAAAGAGAAAATGTTATAAATATATTAAACAAGTTAAACACATGGAAGGCAACAAAATTAAAGGAGCAAGAGATGGTGTCCAACAGAAAATAATATTTTGCAAAGACAAAAATGGCACTTATGATAAAGAGATGAAGAGACCATTTTAGTGAAATTTCAAACAACCGAAATAATAGTCGAAGAAACTATAAAATAATTCAAAAGAAATAATCGAGATGTAGTAGCGCCAACTAAGCAAGAAGTGCCAGAAGTAATAGTAAGAACAAAAAATGGTAAACAGTCTAGGTGAGAATAATACAAGCATACAACTGCAAAATTAATAAATATAGGGAAGAGTAAGGAATTGTTGATATGCTAAAGAAAATACTGCAGAAAGTAGTTGAAAACAGAATTTACTCATTCCAACGTTTTACTGAACGGAGAGTAGACGAGTATCAAAGTACCTACAGAAAACGATCTGCAACAGACCAAAGAGTAGTTTAAATGAACTATTTTCATAGATTTTTCAGAAGCTTATAATTTAGTGGACAGGCAAAAACAATATAGAGCGGAGATAGAATTGGAAATACCAGAAAAGCTGATACGACTGCTAAAAATGACATTAGACGGCACATCGGATAAAGCAATAGTTAATGACAGCCGTATTACTATCTATTTACGGGTGAAAAATGGCTAAATCCGGACTATATGCCAGATGATCCATAATCTCCCATCTGGAACGCTGAAGCAATTCTTAAGTCTTCACAGCAACATGCGGGCAAGTCCGGATTTAGCAACAAGTGATTTTTACCTGTTTAAAAATCTTAAGCACTTCTTGGGTGGCAGGCAGATAAAATTCGCTGTGAATAAGTGGTTGCACGAACAGACGGGAGAGTTTTACGACATCGGAACAAAAGCTCGTCTCACGCTACGAAAAATGTTTAGCCTTGGGTGGTGACTATGTAGAAAAATAAATTAATGTTCATAATACAAATAATATATTGAAGTGATATTACTTTTAGAAAATTTATATTCTTTAATCAAAATACAAATTTGGAATAATACCCTTTTAGGATGCAAGTTTTAAATATTAATTATGTAAATAAATTAAGGTTATTTTAAGTATTTATTGTTATTTGTTGTAAATAGTAGCTATAGAAATTTTTATGCGTATGTATGTGAAAAGATGCTTGTGTTAAAATAAAACCAAGGAGTGGGAGATTTTTGAAATACATAACTAAAAAACAGAAGAGAGATAAACAACAGTTTTTAAAACTGAAATAAACGTGAAAGACGTGTTTTTGAGTTTTCCTCTGAAAACTTATAATAATAAAATAATATCAACGGAAACTTGAATACTAATTAATAAAGAATAATTACAAGCTGGGATAAACTGATAATATTGAATTGGATTTATTGGATAAAAGTTTAAATGGAAATTGGTTAAAGAAATAATAATTAATAATTACAAAGGATAATTGGAACAGCCAGTCACACAAATATGTCGAACAAGAATGCCGCCAAAAAGAAGCAGAGGAAGACCTAAAGACACATCGAATGGCGTAGTAGCAAAAATATTAACAAAAAAGGAAGTGAAGTGGAATGAAGCAAAGGTGATGACGCAGGATAAAAAAACAGTGAAACGGAATTATGCATGGAAACAATTAGAATTTAATTAAGTTGATATAATTTAACAAAGTATTTAACATATAGAAATGAAATTAGGTTTTAGATTTAAGTTGGTATGTAAGACAGAAGATTATGTAAATTTAACCCTACAGCTAACGGTAAATGGGCAATTGATTATACCGTGTGGATATTAAGTAGCGAATAAATTCGGTAACTCCGTTAATCTTTGTGATAGAGACGAAATTCAAAAGACGTGTATCGATTAAAATTACGCATCTGAAATAGTTATTTTCCCACGACCATATGAGAAAGTCGCTCCTAACGCACAACAAACTAGGCGCGAAAGTTGACAATATCACCCGTGCGATTGACTTTCGCAAAACAAATGAACAACCCGTGCGATATGAACACGTATAGGGATATATCGCACAGTTTGCGCAATAATAGGAAGCTGCGGCCGCTTCAAAACAAAAAATGACGGTCGTTTTACCTGAACTGTCAGTGTTACTTTTTGACATGTACATTTTTGGTCGTGGGAAAAATAGTGTTCGTAACTCGTTCGAAAGGCAAATATCTCCGCTCGTGTTTATAAATATTTCTACTCGTGCTCCGCTGCGCTCCGCACTCGTATATCTATTTATAAACACTCGCTTGATATTTGCTACTTTCGACACTTGATACGAAAATAACTCATGTGACTGCAGCACTCACTATCGTTCGTGCTGCAAACTTCACATTCGTGTGGCAAACGCAAGCTTTCAACACATGTATTACACAGTATTTTTTCTACAACCACAAAAAATTTAAATATTTCTGCAAAATTAAATCTGACATTCATCAAATGTCATTTATGACATTTTGATTTGCGTGCGGAAAGTAAACAAATTAGCGTGTGGAAAGTTTACTTTCCGCACGCAAATCAAAATTTGAGTGTGGAAAGTTTACTTTCCGCACGCTAATTTTCACTTGTTCGGCAAACCCTCATTTTCAATACTCGTATCTATGGGGACGAAGTCTGAAAATCCCACTTTCCATGGTGGTTGTAGAAAAAAGTTATTTTCAGATTTAACTTTCATTTGTTTTAAAAGTTATAACGTAATCAATTGATTTTTTTAAATGACATCCTATATTTTTTGTTTTTTATTTCGAAAGAGTATTTTAATCTGTTTTCAATGGCACCTATACAATTTTGACACGTATGGGTTTTTTGACGAAGAGCGGAAGTAAAATACATATTTTCTTTATTCGCGTAGTAGGCTATGATAAAAAAAAATGTATTTTATTCCCGCTCTTCTTCAAAAACCCCGTACTGGTGACACATCGTTCAAAAGAGCAAAAAGAGCTGAGTTTCGTTACGACAAAATTCAATTTGGCGTCCATATGAAAATCAAAAGTAGTTATTCATAGAATAGAGACAAAGCGTCATAAATATAAACATATGGTACCACCCGATTCTCCGTAAAAAATGCCTTCACAATGTACAAGTCTTGAAACTAATAACTTAATACTTTCCGAGATATTTGGAAAACAGAAAACTCCAAATTTCGGTTTTTTCAAGATATCTCGAAAACGGCCAAAGCTGGCTGTGATTTCTCAACGGATATGAAATGGGCATTAAAATTCCTAAAACTTTCCCTATTTAACCAACTTTGTAGCTTTTATAGTTTCCGAGATCCTAATGGTGGAGATTGAATTTGGGGACACACTGTACATATATTTTTGTTGTTAAAAGCGTTTCAAAAATAGTTTAGTAAGTACAATGAAATACCTACTAGTAGAGTAATGTAATGCTTATTTTTCTGGGCAGTATTAATAAAATCAACCAAACTTTTTTAATCAAGAGTGACTAAACTAAATTTACATTGAAATGAAATTTTCCGAATATTTCTAAAAATGTACGTATGTATATCGTTCCCAAAAATGTAAAACAAAACTTGGCTCAATACCCTTGGCTAAAATTTGTATTATTGAATTAGGTCGCCTTCCATAAACTAATTATGAATTAATTAATGCTGTTGCTATCAGGGTCCGATAAACGGTGATCTTTTTCAAATAACGCTTGTGGAAACAATGAAGTGCTTTTATTCAATCTTTGATCAGATAAAATCGCATTAACATAACATTTTTCTAGTTACCTATAATAAAAAACAACTCAAACTTCCATTTCACTAGAGTAGGGTTAATTATTATTTCCAAATTGAAAGAAACTAAAGATATTGTTAGATTAATTTTTAATTAGCTGAGCTTTGAATAGCTGAACTGACGCAATCAGAAACTGCCAGTCTCTATGTTCACACGAATTGTAAATATTAAATACGAGGGTGGGATAGTAGATGGCGCTGGTAGGTAAAATAATATTTATAGTTTGAAACTTCGATTTTTTAGTTGGAAATACTAAAAATATATCAGCCAACATTCGAATAGTTTGGTGTTAACTACCCTGCAAAGAAAGCGCATTTTCTATTTGTTTTACAATGGAAGCTATTAAACATCGCACCCTTATACTTTATTTTTAATTTAAAAGGTTTGAAAGGTGCAGAAATTTTTGAAGAGATGAAAAGTGTGTTGAGTGAAAGCGTTCCATCATATGTGACAACAAAATCACCGATCTGGTGTTAAAAGGTAGACAGCTCAACTGATCGAAATGTTGCAAATATCTCAAAAGAGCGGGTGTACTTCACTTTCGGCAAGATGGTGCCGCGATTGCTTAGCCTTATCAGCAACGTCTTCGAGTGCAAGTTTCCCAAATTCAACCGATTTGTAACTACAGACGGGATCTGGGTTCATTACTACACCCCAAAGGCGAAACTCCAATCGATACAATGGACAGAACCCGGTTGTTCAGCTCCAAAAAAAAGCAATAGCCGTAAAATCAGCTGGAAAGATGATGGCGTCAGTTTTCTGGGATGACAAAGGGATTCTGATGAATCATTTTTTATCAAAATATTGCACGCTCCCACACACAATGGCTAAAACTACGATTTGCTTCCGCCTTCAGCTTATCCGCCGGATTTAGCTCCCTCTGATTTCCATTTATTCCCTAATCTTAAAATTTTGTGAAGGCAGAAATTTCAACTGACGAGGAAATCAAATCCGCCGTAAACGCTGACCTCGAAGAAAACACCTTTCGCAATAGGATCAGAACATTAGAACATTGTTGGACAAAATGCATTGCACTGTCAAGGGACTGTTGAAAAGTAAATATCATTTTAAAAACATTATAACTAGTTTCTCATTATTGGGCTAACCACTTATCATCCCACCTTCGTATTAATCAAATATTTTCTGAACGTTTGTTGTAGCGAAATCTAACAAAAAAACTAATAAGAAAATATTAATAATCAAAGTTGCAACAACAAGACGTTTAACTGTCTTAATGAAGCTGCTGACTTTTTCGTGAATATCTCTACAGGAAGAAGTATTATAAAGTATGTATCTAAAGATAAAAATCATGCAATCTAGTCATCACGCCCCTGTTGTGAAAGCCAGCTACAAGCCCATAAATGGCCAGAGATAAGATTACAACATTTAACAATTTGTTGTTTTCGACAGTAAGCAGTGGCGGTTGCTCCATAAGGCCGCGCGGCCGCGCGCCCCTCCTAAAAAATGCCAAGGAACACACAATTTTTTTCTAAATTATTAATATTTATTTTACATACATTCTATGACTAAGTTCAAATTTCAACAAAAAATTCAACTCTATCCAAACATCCGCTCCCATCTCTAATTGTCCGTCCTCGTTGAGATCTCTAATTATCCGCGTCCTCAACCAACGGCCGCGGAAAATCTGCGGCCTTTAACAAACATTATACATTGCCGCCGAACGACTCCGGAGACTAGCCGATAATAGCCGATTGTATAAGTTACAGCAGGCCGCGATTTTAGCGCGGCCTGCTGTAACTTATTGTTGGAGCAATGAATCTTCTTTCATTTAATCGGAGCATCGCAAAGATTCGTACTCGTCTACTCGTAGCTATTCAAATCCTGTTATTTTATTAAGAAACGTTTTACAGAATTATTTCATAATAAATGCAATTAGTAGATATATTTTTTACTGCAAGAAATAAAAAATAACTAGTGAGCCTTTTAGAACTTTAAATTTGTAACAAAAAGATGGTTTTCTTTCAGTTACATGAAATTGTTTGTTTCAATTTGTATATCATTACAATATTCGGTGTTCAAGAACATTTAAAGAAAAATATCATATTATGAAAATATAGGTATTTAAAAAAAAAACAAACTAAAATATGTACGATTGCTTAGATAACTAAAAATATTTACAATTTTATTTACAGTCGATTTAAAATATCTAAAAAAGTGGGTAAAGAAGGATATATTCAAATCTAAATATTGTTTGGGTTTCAGCTTCGATTCATAAATTACGCAATAACCGTCATGCAGTCTAATATTTGTTATGACTGAGAATGAAGTAATCGATACCTAATTATTTTGAAAGCAATTATTAGAACTCGTGAAAGGCCGAGTAAAACTACCTAGAATGATAATAGTAACTAATCACTAGAAGTACCGAATACATTTATTTGCGGTTATAATATTTACTTAAATGTGCCAATTTTCAGATTTGTATTTATGTAAATTGGTTCGGAAAATAAAGAGACAAATTTTCCCGTAACTTTTGGTAGGTTATTTGGTGTTTGACTTCTGGTGCGCCCCTCCAAACTCAAACCCCACGACACGCCACTGACAGTAAGACTGTGCAGCAGCTTTGAAGCAGCTTTCAGTCATTACATTATTAAATTAATAAATTAATCCTACCTTAAACATGCACAGTGATGTAAAGTCGTTAAACTCTCTGCATACAGATATAATTACAGCAACAGTTCATGAAACACGGCGAATTTAATTACACTCGCGTTTCGAAAGCGGCAATAACATTTCTATATCGTAAAATAAAGTTAAATAATAAAATAGCGAGTTTTAGGCAAGAAACACATCTGTGATCACCTGATCACCTGTTTGTACGCGTTAAACTGTTTTCGAATTATTGATTTCAAAGGAAGCTTAAAGTTTTCTTAATGGGAACAGATGACTCTGGACGTACGCTTACTGGAAAACCTTTACAAATTTTAATCTTTTTAAATACAAAACGTGTCTGCAGACTGCGATAAGCAATTTTATTTCCTTTAAAATGTATTTACAAATTGTATAAAATACACTTTTAGTAATTTTACAAATGCAGTGCCTATTTATTCTAAAACTAAAGTAGGTATCAGAAATATTTATTTAATCTACGAAATACTTGGAAAATTTATTGGGTAAGTTTCAGTTCTAAATTGCTAGATTAGATTTAAACAACAATTTTTTAATTCCCAAATGACGCCTAGAGCAAACCCACGTTCTAAATATAACTGAAATTGCATTTATTCTGAGATATTCTACAAAAACGCTATTAAGCTCCAAAGGAAATTCGGTTTTTGTCCATAATATATATATAATTACTATTCTACTGGCTCGTTTCTTTTAATCTGTAAAAAAATCTCCGTAAGAGCACGTTCCTAACTCTTTAGAATTCCCTTGATATTCTAAAGCGTTAAAGCTTTATTAGTTATTACCATTAAACATTCACTGGGTTAAGAACGAAGATTTTAGCTTTCAGATAAGTAATCCGTAAACGTGATAAATAAGATGACAATCCTTTGATCATCTCTGCTCTAAATATCGCTGCTTACTGCTATGTGACTAACTGAAACCTAACTATGTATTGTTAAGGCCAATAATTCAAGAAAGTCACAGGAATTTATTCAGAAAAACAAATTTAAGAAACAAAGTTATTTTGGAGAATTGAAAACGAACAGGTAATCAAACCTAAAATGCTTGAAATTAAAATTATATCGGCAAGAAAACGCCCAACAAAGAAAAATTTTGGAAATTTCCTTCAATAGTGTTCCAATTAAGTATCAACTTTGTTTTCACCTTTCAGATCCTTCTGTTTTCTTTTTGAATAGTCTTTTATAAAAACGTTCCGAACGGTTTTGCTCTGTCCTGTTACTTTTTGTTAATACTCAACTATTCAATTTTTACGCTTTTCTTCTTAAGAATATGATTACACAACTATTTCTTCAAAATTAAGATAACTCTTTTTGTGCGATAAACTTCAAGCAATAAATAAAAACGTACACTGACGCCAAAGCATTGACGTAACTTTCACCACATCTAAAGAAAAACAAGAGTGATTTCTTAAAGGTCGAAGTTCGTCTATTCAAAATGTTTTCTACTGTTTATAGGTACTTTTTGTAAGGAAATTTACCACTTAAACAACAAAGTCTTTTTATGAAAATACTTCAAGAAAGTGCCATACTTAAACAGAAAACTTACTTTTGGTAGTTTGTGATTTTCACATAAAAGATTTTCAAATAACAAAAAGATTGCCAGGAAACCCATTTGCTAACACATACAATACGTATTTGAAGTTCGTAATTTCTAAAAATCTTTATTTCTTTCTACAATAAAAAAGTGAATATGGAAAATCTATCCAATATTCTAAAAAAAATACAATGTTCTAAAATCAATAGACTACCGAAAGAAATAAGGTCACTGCACCCCAAAAACAAATAGTGATCCAGTGTTTACACATTTGAATAAAAGCCCTATCTATCACTCGAGCTGAATTGAAAGTTCCTGGGTAAATTTAAAATGCTTTCAGGTTTGCAAAACTTTGTGATGTGCTACCCACAAAAGACATAAATGGGATGGACAGATGAAAATTTTAAACTCGGAATATGTTTACTTTTGGTGGTCCCAATCTCATATTTAATATCAAATTTAAAAAACCCAGAATACCTTAAAAGATTGAACTTAAATATTAAATTAAGAATTTGCTGAAACTTCAGTACCTATCGTAAATAAAATATCAGGATTCGTTGCACAATGATATACAGGGTGGGGCAATAGTGCGTCCGACTTCGATAGCTCGAGTTCTATGATAGCTAGAAATTTGAATAAAAAACATAAATGAACTAGAGAAAAAAGTCTATAACCGGAAATTATTTTCGAATATAAAGGGTGGCCCAAGACGATTCTACAGGGTCACGTGACTTTTTTTTAAATGGAATGTTGTGTATAAAAGAATATTTTTTGAAGCCTCTTCCTAGACTCTTTTCACTCCCATATTATTATTGACTATCTCCAAACCACTTGGATGCAGTGATTTTTTTTGTTCAAATAATGGCATCTGCAGATGCATATTAAAAAAATCACTACAGTCACAATTACGGGTTTTAAGAAAAAATTATGTAAGTACCAGTTAGGAAACATCTGTGCGATGTCTTTGAATCATTTTCACTTCCTAAAAATTATACAGGGTGGCAAAACATGATTTTTCAATTTAGAACTTTTTGAATTGAATTTTCTCAATTTTTTCAAATAGAACACCCTGTATATTTTTCAACAATATGATGTAGAAACTAAAAACGAACATTTTTTGTATGTACATCCCTATGGCTATTTGTAACCATTTTCGATTTATTGAGCAATAAGTACAAAATTCAAGGATAATCTTAAAATATTAGATCGTTTTTCAAATAACTCAACAAATAAAATTATAACAAGTTATCCACATGCTGCCCATGAAAACAGCATGAGTTTTTTTAGTGAGTTCACTTTATGTTTGATTCTCGATCTCGCCCAGCACATCCATTTTTTGTTAAGATCTTACTTGTACGTACATTTTTTGATTTTTATTTTATTCGACAAACAATACACATTTATCGCAGTTACCGGTCGTCAGTTCTCATTTGTGCCAATTTTGAAATATTTGGAGTTTTCCAAAATGAATTTTAACAAAGCGGAACTTGTAGCTTGTAGACATGATGGGCCCCATTTCTTTGATGGTACATTGACTGGAGCTATTTATCTTCATCTTTTGGAAAACTATCTGCCGCAGTTATTGGTGAATCTTCCCGAAAGGATCGGAAACAGGATATGGTTTCAACAAGATGATGCTCCACCACATTATTTAAATGCAGTAAGAGACCACCTAAATAATATCTACCCAAGGCAATGGATTGGAAGAAATGGCCCCACTAAATGGCCTGCTAGATCCCCAGATCTTACAAAAATTGATTTCTTTTTATGGGGATACGTGAAGGAAATTGTTTATAAAGAAACACCAACAACAATCCAAAATATGAAGGAAAGAATAATAACTGCTTTTAGAAGTATCACACCGGCAATTTTAAGAAAAGTAGAACTCTCATTTCAAAGGCGCATAGAGATGTGTGTCAATCACAATGGGCAACATGTGGACAACTTATTATAATTTTATCTGTCGAGTTATTTTGTACATGAATTTTGTACTTATTGCCCAATAAATCGAAAATGGTTACAAATAGCCATAGGGATGTACATACAAAAAATGTTCTTTTTTAGTTTCTACATCATATCGTTGAAAAATATACAGGGTGTTCTATTTGAAAAAATTGATAAAATTCAATTCAAAAAGTTCTAAATTGAAAAATCATGTTTTGCCACCCTGTATATTTTTTAGGAAGTGAAAATGATTCAAAGACATCGCACAGATGTTTCCTAACTGGTACTTACATAATTTTTTCTTAAAACCCGTACTTGTGACTGTAGTGATTTTGTTAATATGCATCTGCAGATGCCATTATTTGAACAAAAAAAATCACTACATCCAAGTGGTTTGGAGATAGTCAATAATAATATGGGAGTGAAAAGAGTCTAGGAAGAGGCTTCAAAAAATCTTCTTTTATACACAACATTCCATTTAAAAAAAAGTCGCTTGACCTTGTAGAATCGTCTTGGACCACCCTTTATATTCGAAAATAATTTCCGGTTATAGACTTCTTTCTCTAGTTTATTTATGTTTTTTAATCAAATTTCTAGCTATCATAGAACTCGAGCTATCGAAGTCGGATGTACTATTGCCCCACCCTGTATAACTTAGCCAACTGAAAAAGAACGATTCGAGAAGTTTAATTTAAAGCTGTCACTATACGCTTAAAGAAGCAAAAGACTTAAGTTTTCAGCATCGATAAGCCGAGGAAATAAATCAATGTGATTTTAAAGTAACGCAAAAAATTTTAATTGAAGTCATTAGTAACGCAAATGCTCGAATTGCTTTCTTTTAATTAACAATCTGCTTCCTTCGGTTGTTAGCTCCCACGAAAATATTTCTGTAACCAATTAAGTAATTCAGGTTGATAATTTTTTTACTCGAAGATCATTACGTTTAAATAATAAATCGAAATTTAACAAGTAACGTGAATGGACGCCAATAATTTATTCACAAATTCGAATATTTATAAGGTAAAGAGTATCTCCATAAATTTAGCGAAGAAAATTAATAAACCTTGTTAGGTTTCATTACGAAGCCAAGACGATAATAATGTGGAAGTTTATAAACTCACTAAGGAAGCGACAAGATCTGTATTGAGATGATAACGGTGTTAGTTTTCTGCAGGATAAACACTTTCCTGGAGATAATTGTTTGTTCATAATCTCGCGAGACCCTTTAGCCCTTTTGTTGAATAATTCCCCCTGCTTTTCAGGATCAAACCGAAACTATGTTACAGGAGAGCAGAGGACGATGTTTCATATGCCTATTGATAATCACGATTTATGAGCTATAAATTTCATTACCACTGTCATTTCAAGTCCATTATCTGTTACTTTTAGGTGTTTACTAGCTTAATAGCATTTCAAACAGCCGGCTCAATTTGTGATTTATCAGAAATAAATGTTAATTATAAAATATGATTTCATGTTGAACTTTAGTAATATAGTATCATTTATGTTATAGTATTAAACTCTCAACAATTATAAAATTTGAAATAAAACTTTTTCTTTTCATTTTATACCATAATTTTTTTCCAAAGATGTATCTAGAATTAATAATTTAATTTAAAAAAAAATCCTTTAAAATTAAGTAAATTCTTATTTATTTGAGTTAACATTTGGCGTCCTTTTAAGGTTATCCCTTAACTTAATCACACCACAAATCTACAAATTGTAAAAACAGCCTTCACAATAATTTAGGAAAAACCTGGACAAATTTTATATAGGGTGTGGCCTGCCATCTGACATGTGAGACATAGGTGAAATGCATGGGAAATTGAACATATGTGAATATTATCTTCCTGGCTAACTGTTGCTTACGTTGTAGCTATTCATCGAAAAGTACTTTGTATGACATTAAATAACACCCTGTATAATAAATTAATATCAATTTTTATAATGTCAGCTTCTGTAAGTTTATTTGTTTTAGAAATTTCCGTTAGTACTCAAACATCAGCTGGAGCTGTGCCTGAAGGCAGCAGCACTTGCATCCCCAGAAAGCAGATATTACGATTAAAATTGAAGACCATACAGCTAAGTTACTTGCTGAACCGACATAGCTCCGTCTTGTGCTGGCAACAAAAACATCAAAGTGCCGCGCGGTCTTGTTAAGAATTTATTCTGTGCTCTCTGCGACCATGCGGAAATTGGTTGATTGGAAGGGATGATCGACGTTCGTCCACGGTTCTCAGGTTAAAACACAAAAAATACGATATACAATCTGAAAAACAAAATTAAATTAGATGCAGGCGAGGAGGAGCTGTGGGAGTCGTTGATTATGGGTTAGGGTTGTGGGGACGGTCTTTTCAGTCTGTTGTTTGGGTGATGAGTCCTTGTTTGATGAGTAGGGGGGGGGGGTTATCGGAAGGCGTATGGCGTGTCGTCGAGGATCTCTGCCAGGTCATCTGGGAGAGCCTCGGCGTCCTGTAGGAAGATAGCGGAAGGGTGCTTTAATTTGTGTCTGGGTGCTCTGTTTCGGGTTGGTCTTGTGCGGAGGATTGTTAGGATGTCTTCGCGGTCTTGCTGTACCGCCCGGGCAACAACGCAACCGCAAAGGAACGAGAGGCGAGCTGCGATTGGCTGAATGTTAGCGAGGCTGCAGACCTCTTATGAGAGGTGGTGTCTGTCCAGGCGAAGTGCGCAACGGCAGATCGCCTTTTCCTTGGAAGCCAGCTTTTTGGCGAGGTGGTTTGGGAGCGCGGAGAAATTTGTGGAGCGGTAGTCTACCATGGGTCTGATGTATGTTTTGTATGTGTGAATGAGCGTGCTGGACCGGCAGCCGTGAAGGCTGCTCGAAGTTTGGATATGATGGCGGCACGCCGCTGCACCCTGTCAAGCACTCGACGGGTCTCTTCGCCCCAATTGAGGGTGGACGTGAACGCCACACCCAGATAGGTGACGAGTGGTGAGAGCCGAAGACGGTTGCCCCACAGGGTGAGTTGGACGTTACGAGGGTCGAAGTTGCGGTTTCGTGTTTTGTAGGGGTGGCGGAATACAATGGTTTGGGTTTTGGTGGGGTTAGGTTTAACCCTCCGACGCTGACACCAGCTCTCGAGCGACGGCGTTGGAGAGGGCCCTGCAGGCGCGGTGGGCCGTTGTGCAGGAGGCCCAGAGGGCCGTGTCATCCGCGTACTGCGCGATGCGCGCAAGCGGGGTGATTGGGTCGGGGGATGCCGTGGCAGTAATAAATTAACAGAAGTGGGGCGAGGATTAAACCTTGGGGAACTCCCGACGCGGGGGTGAATGGGCGCGATATGCGTCCTCCCACTCCGACCCGGTGCTGGCGTCTACCAAGGTATGCGTGGATGATTCTTACGAATTGTGGGGGGGATGCCTATCGCCAGAAGTTTGGCCAAGAGACCGTGGTGCTAGACCACGTCGAACGCTCTCTGGATGTCCAGCATGACGGCCAAAGTGCAATGGCCGGCATTCAGGGCGACGGAGGCGCCCGTGTGGAGCTGGCAGAGCAGGTCCTGGGTGCATTTTCCGGGTTGAAACCCGTGCTGGAATGGGGGTATGATATTGTTCTGTTCAAGGTGCCGACGAAGGCGGGTGGCGAGGATACGTTCGTAGACCTTTCCCATAACGTTGAGGAGGGAGATGGGGTGGTATGAGTTGGGGTCACGTCTTTGTGGGGTTTGGGAATCATGACGATGTTGGACGTCTTCCATGATAGGGGAAAGTGTCCGGAGCGTAAGCATTGATTGAAAAGGAGCGTCAGTAGGGTGGTGGTTGCCTCAGGAAGGTGTCTAAGGACTTTCCGTGTGATGCTGTCTTCTCCGGGGGCTGAGTTTTTCCCTTGGGAGGGGATGAAAGTGGTGGCGACAGACGAGGCATGTCGCGGCCTTTGGGGCATGGAGGTGGTGGTGAAAGTCATGGCATGTCTAGGAGTGAAGGGATGGAAGGTTTGGAGGTGGACGGTTTGCTGGTGGAACGTTTGGAGGTGGAGGGTTTGGAAGTGGAAGGTTTGGAGGTGGAGGGTTTAGGGGCGGCTGAGGGCTTAGGGGTCTTCTTGGAACGGGAACGCGTTCCAACGGGCGAGATTCGAGAAGTGACGATGGTGGCAAAGATGGTGGTGGTGGTGGTGGCGGAGGTGGTGGTAGTGGCGATGGTGGTGGTGGTGGTGGTGGGACAGGTGGTGGTGGTGCGGCTGGTCGAGGAGTCCTTTGCAGGGGAGCGTACGCACCCCATGGCAGAGGAAGTCAAAGAAATTTGAGTACACGGCCGCTCAAGTGAGGCTTGAGGGGCTCGGGGGTCGTTGAACGGAGTGAGCTGGGGTGTATGGGGGGTAAAAGGGGAAGCTACCGTCCAAGTGAGGCTTGAGGCGGTAACTGGGCAGGTCTTACCGAAATCCTCCGGTACGAACCCGTGAACGTGCGGTTGGTGGTGGTTGATGTTACGCTGCTGGTAATTCGACGGATTGGCTGCTCTGCAGTGGAAGTCGTTGCGATGCGCGCGCACGATGTGTACGCGACCGCTGCTCGAACGAGAATGATATTAAATCTAGAAAAACTTGATCAACTAGACTTGTTCTGATGAGCTGCAGCACCACTATGGAAATTTCAGAATTTAGTACGAACAAATGATGCGCAGCAGGCTTTAAGCAAGATGTCATAAGGTGCATGTGTGACTTTTTATTTAAAATATTTACTTTATTTTACGTTTAGGAGCTAAATTTTCCTAATTAGTTAAGAATCAATTGCTTAATAGCATACTACTCATCCATACACGAACGTACAAAAACTAAAAGGTTCAGCTGGAGAGATAAAATTAAGCAATTATCAAAATCGCATGTATTTCTCCTATGTCTCACATGTCAGGCCACAACCGGTATAGCTTGATTAAATTTATATGCCACATAAATAGTATGTTGTATAACAAGTACGTGAAGCTGACCTTTTTATACGAATGTACAGTTTGCGACACGAGCCGAAATTCGAGTGTCACAAGCACACGAGTGTAAAAAAGGCTTCACGTATGTGTTGCACACTATACTTTTTCTACGACCTCAACTCCAACTTAAAAAATGAGTTAAATTAGCAAACGTTCACTTCACTTGACAGTTCTCACAAATTCGTCGTTCAAACAAAAAACAAGCACAGCAATCTATTCAAGTGTTTACCCGTGCCGAAAAGTGTATAGGCTCTTATGGCAGAAATGCGTAAAATAAACTCCATAAGAAATGCATTGCACTTCACGCATCGATGTAAAAAATACGATTTCACGTACTGCGATCAGTATGTGAAACTACTACTTTATGCATGGGAGTAGAAAAAATAATTTAAGTGAACATAGTTTAAAAATACATTAAAATTCGAAAAACAAAAATAAAATGTTTTAGAAGTGATTAAACGTTTCAGTTTGATAATCTTTGGTATACACTATAAAATTAACTATAAGCTACTCCTATCAGAATTAAACGACAACCTAAAAAATATTATCATGCAAAGCTTAGATCAAGGATTAAAAGATTAGAGCAATAAATGGACGGATATACAATTAAGTTAAACAAAGAAAGGAAACATTAATTAAAGAAGCGAAAGTTAAAACACAAAATTGACAATAATTAAAGCAAAATAAAAAATAGTTAAGGGGTATAAATGGGCCGCCCAAAAAGTAAAAATTGTGCCCCGGACTTTAATCGCAAAAAAAGACGGAAGCAATTTGGAACATTCAGCCAAAAGTGGTGAGGACACATGCCTTTATAAAAAGATATTGCTTAATCAAAACAGCTACAAATTGATAAAAGACAAAGTTTTTCATTTATGATAATTTATGTCTAATAACCCCAAGTTTGAGATGGATCAATTAACCAATTCAAAACAAAGCTAGTCTGATTAACATAAACACAATAAAACTCGTGCCAGATGTACTTCAACCCGAAGCTTAAAAAAATATATAATTTAGAAATACGCAATAATAAGGCGAGCGAGCAGAATGAAGATTCTTAAATCATCTTTTTGTGCAACCGGCGCGAGATCCGATAAATAGGATAATCAAAGCAGCACTAGGAACAAATACCGTGATGCAGCAGTTTAGACAAAGAAAGAAACCCTACCATAAATACATAGTAGTAGTAGTAGTCCCTTTTCGCTCCTTAGGAGCATAGGGCGTCCTATGACGTTTCATTAGCAGGTAATATGAGGCTAGTATGCCAGTCTAGCGCTCTCCCATAAATACATACCATACCATAAATGAAAAAGAATAAACCAAGGATGCCCACTCTCACTTCGTACTCTTTACCACAACACTACGAGAACGATTGCTAAAAACTTAACAGCTCCTAGCCAAAATGCGCGCACATCTTTTTTTAACTGAAGAAGAAAGCGGCGCAATTCGACTACAAGAAGATAAATGATATGAATAAATAAACAACGTGGAATCAGAAATAAACATCAACATACGCGAAGCCCGATAACACAATCAGGGCTATATAGCTGAGATGCATTGGAGGAAGTAATTACGAGTACATACAGGGTGCCCATTTTAAAGCGTGGCCCCTGAAGATCTAGGAATAGGCAACCCATCAATCAGATCAGAAACCACATGTTTTACATTTTCAATATAATATTGAAAGATCAAAGTAGCAAGTTATGCGACTAATCCAAACTGTCCAAATTGTTAGAAAGATGTATTAAACGATAAACTACATACAATATTATAGTATAAATAATGATTAAATTTACGACAGGTGTTCAAAGTTATTTTGCTCACACAAGTTAATTCTACGGAGGAAATTTCTTCTAACTTTACTCAATGTTGCAGGAGTAACTGAGCGGCATGAGGCGATAATTCTTTCTCGCAATTCATTTTCATTAGCAATAGGTTGTTGATAAACATAATTTTTTACTTTTCCCCATAAAAAGAAGTCCAGAATATTGAAATAGGGACTGCGAGGGGGCCAAGGATGTTGTGCACCTCGTATAATTACCCGGTGTACAAAAGTTATTGTAAGGTGATTTCTAACATCGCTGTGAAAATGGGGAGCTGCTCCATCATTTTGAAACCACATTGTTCGTCTGATATTTAGTGGAACTTCTTCCAATAGCTGAGCTAAAATGTTAATTAGGAAATCAAGATACATTGCACCAGTCAAGTTTCCATTAAAGAAGTGTGGGCCAATAACATGATCTCCTACATTACTGCACCAAACATTAACTTTAAATACGCACTAGAAATGTGATTCTTGGAACCAGTGAGGGTTGGCTTGTGAATAATAATGTGAATTATGTCTGTTAAAATAACCATTATTTGTAAATGTTGCCTCGTCCAAAAATAAAGTATGACTTACGAAATTTGGATTCAAGTTTAACTGATTTCTCACAAAAACACAAAACTGTAAACGCAAAGGAAAGTAATTTTCTGATAGGTGCTGGACTGGTATACAGTGATAGGGATGATACGCATTCGCTTTCAAGATGTTGTATATAGAGTCTTTGCTGATATGGTGGGTTTGGGAAAGACTTCTTTGGCTTACGTGATAGCAACTTCTGTATTTTCGTCAGTAACCCTTCGAGTTCTTACATGAGGCTTTTTAAACGTCCCTGTTTCCCTCAAATTATGTTCCAGCCGTCGAAAAACATTACGGCTCGGATGTATTCGGTTTGGATATCGACGAGCATAAAGTGTAACAGCAGTGTCAGCATTTCCTCGGCATTCCCCGAGTATCAAGAGCATGTATGTGCACTCTGAAGCAGAACACGCTTTTTTGACGTTTTTGATGCTAATGTACTAATGTAGGTACTAACTTCAAAAATTCAAATTCAAATTTAACCAAAATTTTAAGATTATAGTCACATTTCAGAAATAAAATGGGTTACCTATTTCAACCTCCAAAGGAGTCACGATTTAAAATGGACACCCTGTATGTAGATAAAAATATATGGAAAGATTATTTCGAGCAGTTATATCAGGTAGAGGAGCAAGTGACACTAGAGCAAGAACACGATATAAGACACATCAATGATACCCCAGTAGTTATAAACTTCTTTGATTTCTTTGTCATTTATAAGTTATAAATGACAATGAAATTAAAGAAGCAATCACAAAATTAAAAAACAGGAAATCTCCGGTGCCAGACGGCATTCCATACGAGCTTATTAAATACGGTAGGGAAGTGTAATAGCAGAAATACATATTGCTATAATACGTCTCTTAATTGATAAATGCCAAAAAATGCCATGATGGGTTTTTTCTTTTAGCTTTTTAAGTTAATTACAATTTTAAAATTTTCTTACCCTGGCAGAATCTTTATTACTTTTACTTTTATTTTAAGCTCCGGCTAACTCAGTATCTCTTAGGCGTTGATGAGGTTCTTAATTTGAGATTTATTAAAGTTCTTAATTAAATTCAGTTAATTTTGTATCAATAATATCAAGTCAAAAAGTGTAATACAGATTTATTAACAGATTTTTAATTATAAATTTAACACACATAAATTTCCTACTATTCCCTAACTAAATAGAATCTAATTTAATGTTACTAAAATATCGCTCACGTTTGTTGACTTCTTATTTAATGTTCTCACTTTTCAATTCAAGCATCACTTTCGGACTTCTTCCAATTCAATGAAATATGCGTCACATTCCAAATTCTTCCAATTAAACTTCTAATCTTCTTTTATACATTTCAATATTCAAATATTTTAATCACTTAATTTTCTTTTTTAAATGATAATTATTTTATATTTACACGATTAACAGGTTTTTATATCTTCTATAATTAATTTCATTTAAATAACTTTGCTTTTAATTAATTTATATTCAAAGCTTTTCTTTTACAAAATTTGAATAATCCGTTTTTCAGAATTTTTCATCTGTTATTATTTTTTATAAAAATTTTCGTCGTCCTGGTTAATTTATCCATCTTCGTTTACTTGATTTTCAAATACAGTTATTATGATTACATCAGATCCTTCTAACTAAATTTATATTATCTTATTTATTTATTTACATTTTTTTTATTAAATTTTAAAATCTGTATACAAATTAATTATTTTATAACTCATCTCATAACATTTTAAAATTTCATCCTAGTTAAAATAAATTCATGAAATATGTAACATTACAATATATTACTAAAAAATATAGGAGTATATAATAACTAGATGAAAGGAAAGTAACCTTGGAATGGAAAAAGACTTGCACCATAATACATAAAAAGATACCGTAAAGATCCTAACAATTATCGAGGAATAACATTGATGAACTCGATGCTGCAATTATTTATTTCTATCCTAAATAACAAACTGCAAGCAACCATACCGCTAGAAGAAGAGCAACAGCGATTTAGGACGCAGTATGTATAATACGACAACTGATTGAGAAATCCATCGAGTATAATAATATACCCCTTTATTTATGCTTTATACATTTAACTAAAGCTTGCGATCGGGCCAGAAAGCTCATGCAGGAACACTAAGTCCCGAATCAATCGTAAATATTGTAGATGTCCTAAACACCAACGGCACAACAGAAATAATAACCGAAAAGGGAAATACTCTGCCAATCGCAATAAAAGATGGCATCAGATAAGGAGACTCTATGAGCCCATTCTTATTTAATTTAATAATGAACAAAATAACTGAAACCCTTAAGGCAATGCGGGGATATAGAATGGGAACAAAAATATAAATTTCGTGTGCTACGCAGACGATGTAGCGTTTAATAAAACGGCAAAAAAATGTAAGTATCATCAGGTAAAACACAAACAATGGAACAATGGTAACAAAGGAGCCGATAAGATGCAAACTGATTGTGGATGGCAAGATTATAGAACAATTGGCACAATTTAACTACCTGGGTGTTGAATTGACAAGTGATGAAATCTCTCCTTTGAAGTACAAAGACAAATATTTAAAGCCCATTGAATATGTGACTTACAACTACCTTGCTCTGTAGAAGAGGTGTTTAGCAGCTAGCGTTACAGGCATGCTAACGTTATATCATATACCAATCCCCACCTATCATAAAAAAAATTCCTGCACACCTCATTGGAATGTGGTAGGCCTGGCGTAATCCAGGATTGATCCACGGAGATCTGCTCAATGTCAATTGATGATGATGATGATGATTTTAGTACTAAATAAGGATAATAACGTTGCATTATGTTATGTATTATCTGAAGCAAATATTATCAATAGAGCTCGGAAATATATGCATTTGCATATAATTTATCTTATATGCAGAGCTGTAATTTTTGGTATTTATCCGAATTAGATTTTAAAAAGGCGATTTCTGAAAAATTTATTTTGCACATATTTGCATATTTGGATATTACAGTGCATATTTGCATAAGTGAGCATATTTCAACGTGTTATAGCATCTACAAGGGAGTATTGATAAGTATTTAGCCTACCATATAAAACGCTACAATATTTCAAAACAAAATTTTTTTATTCAACATAATCTTCTTTAAGACTTATACATTTCGCAGAACGTTCATAAAGACCTTTAAACAAAATCCTTTGTTTTTGTCTGCAAACCACTCCTCGATGGCACATATAGCGCCGTTATTTGTCGAAAATCTTTTACCTTTCAAATGTTTTTTGAGTTTTGGAAACAACTAATAGTCTGACGGTGTTAAATCCGGAGAATAGGGCGGGTAGTCAACCATTGCAAAACCAATTTCATTATTTTTTTTACAGCGCAATCAACGACTTGTGAGTAGGAGCTTTGTCTTGCAAAAAGAGCACACCTTCGGTAAGTTTTCCGCGGCGTTTATCCGCATTTCTTTTACGTAACGTATGTTTCATAAGTTTTGTCAAAAAATTCAAGGGGGCTCAAATGAAATACCTATGCAACTTATCGAGATGGCTTTGGAAACAAAAGTAAGTTTGTTTACTAGGCTTCAATTTGACATATGTGTATCGTCAGTCAGTTTGCGAAAAATGTCATACAAATTGGAGATTAGAAAAAGTATTTATAATTTAGTTGGGCAAATGCCTAAAGCTGAAATAGTGCGTATTTTTCGAAACCAAGATATATCCTCTAGGACCGTATATCGAACCATAGCGGATTGCGAACAGGGTATCCCTTGTACGAACCTTCCGAAAAGTGGAAGACTAAGGCTGTTCACCCCCCAGCAGTGCAGAAGAGTGGCAAGAAGTGCTAAAAATAAGGTTGGCGTGTCTGTGAGGAAACTAGCCAGGGAGAATCGGACTTCTGCCACCACTATTTTTAGAATTTTGGCCAGAAGTGGTCAAAAATACCGAAAAAGACAAAAATGTCCAAAATACACCCCTAACCAGCTAGCCCGAATACCCCGATGTTGCCGTAATCTTCGGCGTATTCATTTTGCAAACAACAAGTTGATTGTCATGGACGATGAGAAATACTTTACTTTGGGGAACTCAGAAATCAAAGGCAACGACGGATTTTATACTGATAATATAGAGGAATGTCCAGACAATGTGAGGTTTAAAGAAAAAGCAAAATTTTCTGACAAAATTTTAGTGTGGTGTGCAATTTCTCAAAGGGGTGTAGCACGGCCTTATGTGGGTCATGTAAGGGGCGAAGCACTGAACAGCAGACGGTATATTGACAACTGCCTAACAAAAATCGCTGACTTTATTCAAGACCATCATGCTGGAGATGAAATAATGTTTTGGCCCGACTTGGCTTCTTGCCATTATGCCGGAGAAACACAAAATTGGCTTCGACAGCATAACATTCCTTATGTACCAAAAAATGATAACCCACCAAACTTGCCGCAGGCTCGCCCCATTGAAGACTTTTGGGCACTTTTGGCACGAAAAGTGTACGACGGAGGATGGACGGCCCAAAATGGGGACCAACTACGTCGTAGGATTTTGACTAAGATCAGGGAAATTGGTGTTGTCGCCGCCCAGACCCTTATGAGAGGTGTCCGAAGAAAATTGCGCCTCGTAGAACAGTACGGGCCGTTACATATAATTAAATAATTAAATTATGTTCTCAGATAGTCCACTTATTTTAAGAATAAAATAATTTCTAATAAAAGTTTGCTATGTTAAAAATATTTGAGTTTTTATTTTGTGCCAAACGGCAGATTTCCTTCGCCGTTGTCAATCGACCGCGCTTCTGATCAGCATTCAAGCATCTCAGAATCCATTTGACCGAAAGCTTTCTCATACCCAAGTCGTGATGAACGATGTGAAACACACGTTCATTGGAAATGTGCAATGTTTCTGGTATATGCTTGAGCTCAATTTGTCGATCTTCTAAAATCATATCATGGACAGGCTCAATGTTTTCCGGAGTGGTCACAGAAATTGGTCTTCGAGAGCGGTACTCATCTTTGACATCTGATCTTCTTCTCTTAAATTCCCCAACCCAGTTTTTAATAGTGGCGTATGAAGGGCACTGATCACCTAAGGTTTCTATTATATCAGCAAAAATTTCTTTGCTCGATAACCCTTTCAAAAACAAATACTTAATAATTGACCGAAACTCGATTTTTTCAAACTGTAGCTTTTTCTCAGACATGCCGTTTTCAAAAATTCCCAGTTTTATCACCGTTCAACGTATTTATAAAACATCATAGTTGTAATTACAGCAACCATATTCAATTTTGCCTACTAGAGACTTTCCAGGCTGACTAGATAACAATAACCCCTCGTATAACACATATTTTACATTTTTTGTAATAAAATAAAGCAGCAAAATATATTTCCACATTTTTGCGATAAAATCTACTTCAAAAAAATTACCGAATTTTGCGTTTATCATTATTAGTCGCCGCTAGTTCAATGTTATATTTGCAATTTTTAAAACGTTTTGCAAGACAAGTGAGAGATTAGAAAGAACTTATACCGTGCTTACTGTTAAATAAATAGCTTTGCAGAATTGTAAGATGGGGGTTTCTATATGTATAGTAATTGGAAATTTTAAATCCTTTACAATTGCCCTTAGACAAATACTAATGCAAAGTAACTTAAAAACCTAAAAAATTTACTAAAATTTTACTTCATTTAATCTCCATCTTTCATTTAGTAAACATTTTAAACAGTTTTGAAATTTGTGTTTAGTGTTGCAAGTGCTGGGGGTTATTGTTTTCGCGGTTAAATCCTTCTAATCGTCATTTTTTATGAATGCATAACGATTAACATACATATATGTGTCAATGGTGGTGCATATATTCAGTTTTTATTGCACAATAAGTGCATATTTACATGATTTTTTAGTGCATATAAACTGCATAATTTGTCATTTTATAATGCGTATTTTTACGAGCTCTAGTCATCAAATTAAAAATATTAAATGTGAGGTTGACTGTTTGGATATATGATTTAATGCACGACATAACTTGAAGATTCCAAAGCAAACTAGGCCACAGATTAAAATAACCACCCGTTATAAGCTTTAGAAGGATGACTACAAAAAATATTCAAAATTATACAAATCAGTACCAATTTGACTAACTACATTTTTAAATCGTTACCTAGAACCATTGTAGAACACTAAATATAGATATAAAGTATGAACATTAAAAAAAAAACTCTAGAGTGCTTTGAAAATTTGTTTTAAGTATGTCTTAGTCTTAGGCTGTATGTTACATATGAAAATCATTTCCAGGGATTGCTGCGAGTTTTTTTTTTAATGAACATACGTTACAAGTCAATATAAAAACCTTTACCAATTTCATCAGCTTTAATCATTTACATAACATCAACAGTTCGTTACAGCTTTATGTAGTGGGTGCTACTGTAAACAACTTTAATTAATTAAATTTTTGATTAATTAATTAAATTTTTAATTAATTCGAAAATAAATTGCTGGAAAGTTTAATGGCATCTTTGTAAAATATTGTAGCTTAATCGGGGTTTTCTCATTATTGTAATGCGGAAAAAATCATTTTTGCTAATTTTATGTTACAGCATTTTTTTTTAAAATAATCGTCACTTAAATCATTTTCCGATAAAGCTAATCCATCTGTTAAAGAATGTTTAATACAAACTGGGTTAATTCGGCCATTGATGTTACAAAAGAATTTCAAGAATGAACACGATTAAAAACATTTTAATTGTAACAGAATAGCTGAGTATGCACGATTATACAATATGGGTTGTTTCTCATTTTAAACCTCGTAAAAAAATTTCATTAGAAATTCCTCAAAACAAGTCATGCTTAAATTTTGCACGCAATATTTCCAACAGAACTGTTAAACGAATGTATCAAAATCTACATTCTATTAACAAAACCTTCTGAATTTGTTTTATTTTTCCGAAGTTTACGTAGTTTCGCCTAATGTAAAAGATTCTTGAAATGAAAAACTGATCAAGTTTCTAATAAACTTTGCTTTTTATTAGTTAACGACTTTCCCAATTAAAAGTGTTTACAATCCCAAGAAAACTTTCTTAAAAGCTAAAACGTTTACAATTTACAAACAAGCAACTGCGTTTTCAAACGTAACGAAGCAACTTAGAGGTGATGAGTTATTTTGCTTAAATAAACTCTGCACAGGGGCTTATTTTGATTATTTAATTTTAGAAAGTGTTAAGAACTTATGAATTTATCTAGTGACATTTTTTCATTTCCGTTGCCTGGAAATCATTGTTTTGTTTGTTTTAAAAATCACCTAGAAAAAAAACATTCGGTAAAAAAAATAACGTAAGTCAAGTTCAGAATTTTTCATATTATCAATTTTCTATAATTTTCTTGATTCAATTCCATAAATAATTGTATAAAGTTAATATACTTTGCAAATAGTAATTACCTTGCATTTATTATTGTGTTGTCGACGCCGGTCTTGCAGAGAATTATTACCAAGAATCAGCGAATACAATTTCATTACCTTTACAAAACATTTTGGTCCTTCGGAGCACGGATATTTCAAGAGATGAATTTATCAGAAGAATGAAAATTCAAGATTACAATTGCACGTGATGAACGTGTTTTCATTGGCGACCAGACGACGACGTTTCCCTGTTTGGTAGTGGTCAGGTCTATTTCACAACGTAAGGTCAGGTTTACTTCAAATATCTATTTTCCTTTTTAACCCCCTTTACGTTAAATTTCATATTGCCTCCACTATTAAAGATTCCGACTTACTTACAATTTCGTTTACAAGTTACATAGAATAACATTTGTATATTACGTTATGATTGCGTTTTGATTGACGTATATCGCCTTTCACGCCTACTACATATTATATTTCCGTATTATTCCAAATTCAGACTACTATTTACAATTTCTTTGTTGCGCAATCTTTGCCATAAAGTCCGAATTTGAATATTACTTGCACGCGTTAAAAAAGGCTTTCAATTGCATTTACTTAAGTTACCTATTTACATTTGCATATTTACCTTTGTTGGTAGTTAGCAATTTCGATAAAAAAACGTCAAAATGGCTAAAAGCAAAGAAGAAAAGCTTTTACTTGCTACTGGCAAAAGCATGATTAATAAATTAAATAATTTTGAAACATTCTTAGAATCCATACCTGTTACTGTAACAGATCAAGAGGTTCTTACGAAAATTCGTTTGCGTTGCGATGCAATTAAGGATTTGCCTGAAAAATATAATGACACAATGATCCATCTTAGCGTTTTGTCCGTTGTGGATGCTGAGATGTTAGAACCCGACAGTTTCTTTGACAAATATATTGATCTTAGCGCACGGGCATCCTTTTTATTAGATTCAAATTTATCTAAATTATCTGCAAGCAACTCTAATGAAAATTTCCATTGCAAGACAAACGGTTCAAATGCCACACAAGCTGCTTTTACAATGAATACGAAGTTGCCACGTATTTCACTACCATCATTTGATGGGAACTATATTGAATTCACTTCATTTTATGAAACATTCATTTCCTTAATTCATGATAATGCAATTTTATCAGATATAGAAAAGTTTATGTACTTAAAAACTACCCTTCGCGGAGCCGCAGCTCAAACCATTGCTAACATTCAGCCATCTGCTGAGAACTACAAAATTGCTTTTGACATGGTAATTGATCGGTACAACAACCCTAAACAAATTATTTTAAATCATATTAAAGGCATTTTCGATCTAAAAACTATGAACAAACGTAGCGCATTTGATCTCAGAAAATTATCTGACGAATTTGTAAAACACATCAGGGCTTTACAAAATTTATCAGTGCCGATAGAACAATGCACTTGTTTTTTATATCATATATTAATGTCCAAACTCGATATTAGCACTAAAAGTAAATTTATCGAATTTAAAACCCGTTCAATTCCAAGTTTAGAAGAAATAAATGAATTTCTAAAAGGTCACTGCGAGCTCTTAGAAGAAATAGATTCCAATAATAAAGGTTATAATTCTAATAAGCTTTCTGATGCTAAAAATAGTTACAAACAGAGATTTAATAGTAATCAACAATCATTATTGGTAACACCTAATAATATATCTTGCTATAATTGCAAAAGCAATCATTATATAACGGAATGCCCAAAGTTTCTATCTTTATCTACCAAACAAAGGTTCGATAAAACGAACGAATTAAAAATCTGCAAAAATTGTTTGCGGCACTCAAGTTACAATTCTTGCAATTCCAAATATAATTGTCGCATTTGCAATAAAAGACATCATTCTTTGTTACATTTTGAAATTCCAAAGAACAATTCTGAAGACCAAGTTGCTACTACTGCTACTAAAGAAACTTCAAAAACCGTTGTTCAAAATGATTCCCGAATTTCACTTTCTTCTTTCGATACATCTCCTAATGAGAATTTACTTTCAACTGCCATAGTAAAGATAAGAGCGAGGAATCACAATTGGTACACTTGTAGGGCGATACTGGATAGTGGTAGTCACGTAAATTTTATAACCGAAAACTTAGCCAAGAAGTTGCAGTTGGAACAAAATAAGTCCAAAACAAAAATCTTAGGTCTCAATTCTTGTGCTACAGAATCAAGTTCTATTGTACACATTCAACTATCCTCTTTGCATAATGGTTTTCAAACAAATCTGCAATGTCTTACAGTTCCAAAAATCTCGGAAAATCTACCTTGTAATTCATTTGACAAATCGCAGCTGGGGCTTCCCAGAAATATAAGATTAGCAGATAACGATTTTAACAAATCTTTGCCCGTTGATTTACTTATTGGCGCGGGTAAGTTTTACCACCTTATGTGCATCGGACAAATTTCCTTAGGCGAAGATAAACCCGTTCTGCAAAAGACTTTGTTAGGTTGGGTAGTTTCAGGTCCGTGCAGTTATGGTAAAAGTTTTCAAAATAATATATGTTTACATGTATCAACTGACGAAAATGATCGCAGTGATTCATTACAGAATTCCATTCAAGCGTTTTGGCAGATGGAAAATGTATCTTTAAAGAATGAATTATCTCTGTTATCTCGCGAAGAGCGATATTGCGAAGATTATTTTACGCGAACTGTGTCGCGAAAATCTGATGGTCGTCTAATAGTTTCAATTCCCTTCAATTCTAATATTATAAAATTAGGCGATTCTGAAGTACAAGCTACTATGCGATTTTTTCAATTAGAGAAAAAATTGTTAAGAAATCCAACCTTGAGGTCAGAATACTTAAAATTTATCCACGAATATCGTGACCTTGGTCACATGATTAGAATTACAAATTATGACAGGCCAAAAGTTGCAAATAACGAGCCTACTTTCGAAGTCTTAGATTCTTCAGTTTCACTTACTAGTATTCCTGCATTTTATTTACCGCATCATGCGATAATCAAATCGAGCTCTCTAACAACAAAGCTTCGTGTAGTATTTGATGGAAGTGCAAAATCTGATTCCAATGTTTCCATCAACGATACTCAAATAGTAGGACCTGTAATCCAGGATGACCTGATTTCTATCCTATTACGTTTTCGACAGCATAAGATTGCTTTAACGGGCGACATTGAGAAAATGTATCGCCAGATTTTGATAAATCCTTTACAAAGAAAGTTTCAGCGTATCCTTTGGCGTGATGGTCCTGAGTTACAGTTAGATACTTACGAATTGCAAACTGTGACTTACGGTACTGCAAGTGCTAGCTATTTAGCTACAAAATGTCTGCAATATTTGGCACAATTAAATTTTCAAACATTTCCTAAAACTTCATCTATTTTGAGATCTGATTTTTATATGGACGAGTTTATCACAGGAGCCGATACTGTAGACGAAGTGTTGCAAATAAAAGAAGAAATAACTATAATTTTGAGTGAAGCAGGTTTTCCTATTAGAAAATTCTTATCAAACAATTCAAATATTTTGTCAGATAGCGATTCTAGTGCGCAATTTCATACAATCCCTTTAGGTGAACGCGAGAATGCCAAGGCTTTAGGCATTACTTGGAACTCTCTTGCAGACACAATTCAATACAGTATTCCAATTACTTCGAATTTACAACAAGTATCAAAACGGATAATTCTTTCAACCATAGCACAATTATTTGATCCACTAGGTTTGGTGTCTCCAATTATTGTCACAGGCAAATTAATAATCCAAAGACTCTGGCAACTACAGTTAACTTGGGATGAACGTATCCCAGAATTTCTGAATTCAGAATGGAACATATTTAAGACTGAACTTCCATTATTAAGTAGCTTAAAGATTCCTAGGTGTGTTATTTCTAAAAACACTTCTACCATCGAATTACATGGTTTTAGTGATAGCAGTTGTAGAGCTTTTGGCTGTTGCATTTATGTCAGATGTATACATCCTGATAATACTGTTTCCATACAGTTGTTGTGCTCTAAATCACGAGTGGCCCCTATACGCACCACAACCATACCTCGACTAGAGCTCTGCGCGGCTTTACTATTGACACAACTTCTTCTAAAAGTTAAAAATACCCTCACTCTCAGTTTCAGTAGAACATATTTTTGGACAGATTCAACGATAGTTTTAAAGTGGATTAATTCTCCGCCTAACAAATATAAAGTTTTTGTTGCCAATCGAATCGCGGGCATTCAGGAAGCTTCAGAGCCTTGTGATTGGTATTACGTTCCGTCAAAACAAAATCCCGCAGATTTAATTTCCCGGGGTACTTCCAGTGTTGATTTGTTAAGCAACTCTTTATGGTGGCATGGCCCATCTTTTTTAAATTTAATTCCCGATCAATGGCCTACACTTCCAACTATCAAAGCTGAAGAACCTTCTTCCGAAGTAAAAGCTCAATCCGATCTTATCTTTAATTTTCTAACGGTTCCAGCTTTAAACATGTTTCAGAAATTTTCATCCCTTTCCAAACTTAAACGAGTATTCGCTTGGATGCTCCGTTTCATAAAAAATGTGCAACTTTCGGTAACCCAGCGAAGCAAAGGTAACTTACAAACTATTGAATTAGAAAGAGCCATGAACATTTTAATAACCATATGTCAGGCAGAAACGTTTTCAATTGAAATCAAACAATTAAAAAATAAGCAAAATTTAGAAAATAATTCTAGCATTCTGCCGCTAAGTCCTTTTCTTGACAAAATTGGTATTCTAAGAGTAGGTGGTAGGATACGAAATTCCGCTTACTCCTTTGACAAAAAATTTCCCGCATTGCTTCCAAAGGAGCACGCTTTCACTAAACTCATTTTTAAGTACTTCCATGAAAATTTACTACATTGCGGAGCTCAACATTTGTTGGCTGCCATACGCGAGTACTATTGGCCCATTTCAGGGCGAAATATCGCCAAAAAGACAGTGCATGACTGTATTAAATGTTTTCGTGTTAATCCTCGATCTTACCATCCTATTATGGGCGATTTACCTGCAAAACGTCTACAGGTTGGAACTCCTGTATTTTCTAACGTCGGTGTTGATTACGCTGGTCCAATTTTAATAAAGGACAGAAAGCTTCGGGGTTCCAAACTTATCAAATCCTACATTTGTTTGTTCATATGTTTAGTAACAAGAGCTATACACTTAGAATTAACAACCTCCTTATCTACGGAATCCTTTATAGCAGTTTTCAGGCGGTTTATTAGCCGTAGAGGAAAGCCAATTACGATTTCTTCAGATAATGCAACTAACTTCAAAGGTGCTGCAAATGAGTTAAAAGAACTTCAAAGTTTTTTAAATTTAGAAACTAGGAATAATTGTTTTTCTGATTTTATGGCAAATGAGCAGATAAAGTGGGAGTTTATTATACCCAAAACACCTCATCAAGGTGGAATGTGGGAAAGCGGTATCAAATTCGTCAAAACGCATTTAAAACGTGTCTTAGGAAATACTTCCTTAAATTATGAGGATTTTCATACTTTATTAACCCAAATAGAGGCAATATTGAATTCGCGGCCCCTGTCCCCATTATCCTCAGATCCTTCAGATTTAATTCCTTTAACACCTGCACATTTTTTAATTTCCAAATCATTTCATTCACTACCTGAAGTAAACTTGGATCAGATTAGTGAAAATAGACTGACGTTGTACCAAGGAATTCAACGCCTAGTACAATCCTTCTGGCGTCGCTGGAGTCTGGAAGTAGTCCCCGAATTGCAGCGAAAAACAAAATGGTTTCAACAGCTTCCTAATCTGATAATAAAGGATTCTTTAGCCTTGATTAAAGAAGACAATTTGCCACCTTTACAATGGGCTTTGGGTCGTGTAACAGAAGTTCACATGGGCAATGACGGTGTTGTGCGGTCTGTTACATTAAGAATTTCAAATGGTCATACCATTAAACGATCTGTCCACAAACTATGTGTACTCCCAAATTCATAAACTCATTTATGTGGCAGAAAAGTGAACATTTACAAACAATTTATTTTCAGTTTATCGTCTTTTTCTATTTGTTATTGTTATTATATTTACTACTTGTATAACTTGTATTTCTAGATTTAAGTTCATTTTTACCGTATTTTTCTTTTTGTTATTATTGTAATTAATTACTTTGTTCCTTGAAATCATTGTGATTTCAACGCGGCCGGCATGTTAAGAACTTATGAATTTATCTAGTGACATTTTTTCATTTCCGTTGCCTGGAAATCATTGTTTTGTTTGTTTTAAAAATCACCTAGAAAAAAAAACATTCGGTAAAAAAAATAACGTAAGTCAAGTTCAGAATTTTTCATATTATCAATTTTCTATAATTTTCTTGATTCAATTCCATAAATAATTGTATAAAGTTAATATACTTTGCAAATAGTAATTACCTTGCATTTATTATTGTGTTGTCGACGCCGGTCTTGCAGAGAATTATTACCAAGAATCAGCGAATACAATTTCATTACCTTTACAAAACAGAAAGCTTTCCAAACAGTCGATATTTAGATTATAAAATTTAGAATGAATTGAACTTTACATAAGAGATTCGACTTCGCTTATTAAATCGTTTATCAAATTTATTTTCCCTTGCGTAATACGAAAAATCAAATTTAACATCAACTTCCAAAGTAATATAACTAAAATTTAAAACAGTTTAGCCATTAATTTAACTGCAGCTAATAGAAAACGTCTCCCTGCAAATTGTTACTTTACTTTTTAAGTTTTTAATTAAGATATTTCGGTGAAAATTAATAAATTTTTCTTTGTTTCCGCGTTAAAACGGCCCTTTCAAAACTTTTTTGTTGATTAATATGTATTAAAATCTGTTCGAGTGCTGGAAGGTAGTCATAAATAAGATAACACTTTAATATTAGTATATTACGTATAACGTACACAGTAAAATAACGACAGATCAATAAAAAGAAATTAGGGTAGGCTGTAAAATTGAATTATTTTGAATTGGTACTTTAGCCACATCCACAGAATGACATTTCTGACATGAAAATTTAAAACTAAACGCTCTTTTCAAATTTTTTAAGATTTTAATTTGGTGAAAAAATTTAAAGTTTGAAAAAATTGTATTCACTACACAACAAAAAGCTAAAACTATTGAATGTTTCTTTTGAACCGGCGTAAGAATAAATGGAGAGTGGCAATATTCACTTCATGACTGCATGACTGCTTTTCGTGAAGAATACCCCGATTTAGTGTTCAATTACAATTATTTTCGCGACGTTGTAACTAAATCTGTGCAGTTATTTAGAGAAAGTGGTAGTGTCGCACGTAAAAGTGGAAGTGAACCGCCGCTTAGACGAACAGAAGCAACGATTGAAGCTGCCAGGCAGATTATGGATGAACAGCCAAAAACTTCCATGAAAGTATTGGCTCAACAAATAAATTTATCTTATGGCACAACTCGAACAATCCTAAAAAAAGATTTAAACCGTCATGCATATAAACTGCAATGTTTTCATGAACTTTTATCAATAGACCCTCCAAGACGAATAGAATTCTGCAATTGGTTTCAAAATAATCTCAACAATGAAGCAGCTCTGAACACTGTATTTTTTTCTGATGAGGCCTGGTTTTATCTTTCTGGATATAGTGGAGTAACCTTAGGTTTATATCTCGGAACCGGTCCAAACTACTCCGATTTGAATGATTTTTTTTTAAAACGTCGTAAATATATAACATTACAACCTTTATGGGTTAAAAGTTGACGCTCATTTTTCATTAATAAATTTATTAACTTTATACAGGGTGCTCCATAAGTAATGGAACACAGATCAACAATAGATTCGTGAGGCCAAAATATTACGATTTACCTAAAATTACCGTAGTTCAAAAGTTAATATTTAAGGAGATACAGGGTGTCAAAGTCGAAATTTTAATTTTAATTTTTTGCTCTAATTTCAAAAGTTTTTGAAATATTTATATGAAAATTGGGGAAACTACCTTTTTTGGGACAAGAAACAATAATCCGTCCTCAATTTTAATGTAGCTCTTAAAAGAACCTCATTTTTGCTACACCTATACCCCATACCTCTGTAGCAAAAATAAGGTTATTTTAAGAGCTACGTTAAAATTGAGGACGGATTGTTGTTTCTCGTCGCAATAAAGGTAGTTTCCCCAATTTTCATATAAATATTTCGAAAACTTTTGAAATTATAACAAGCAATTAAATTTTTAACGAAATAATGTAAATTCCATATTTAGAAAAATATCACCTCCGCAGGGATTCGAACCACTGACCTTCGGCTATACGCGCCACTGCTCTACCATTGAGCTACAGAGGCAGATCTCTGAAGATGTGATATTCGTCCAAATATAGTAATTGGAAACTGTGAAATCTAGTGTGCATTAGAAATCGTATATATATATTCTAAATATGGAATTTACATTATTTCGTTAAAAATATATTTCCCCAAAGGAGTGAATCCTTAAAATTTAATTTAAAGCAATTAAAGTTCAAATTTTAACTTTCACACCCTGTATCTCCCTAAATATTAACTTTTGGACTAAGGTAATTTTAGATAAATCGTAATATTTTAGCCTAGGGAATCTATTATTGGTATGTGTCCCATTACTTATGGAGCACCCTGTATAAAATTAATAAATTTACGAATTAAAAATGAGCGTCAACTTTTAACCCATAAAGGTTTTAATGTTTTATATTTGCGACGTTTTAAAAAAAAAATTATTCAAATCGGAGTAGTTTTGACCGGTTCCGAGATAACGCCTGATTTTTGCCTAACGTTACTCCACTAATATGTCAATTCACAGAATATAAGGTGGTGGTCAAGTGAAAACCCTCATTTTTTTGTTAAGGTTATAAACTTTGTTTACAATAAAAATGTCAAATACAAACGTTATAAAATGTCATTCTATGGATGTGGCTAAAGTACCAATTCAAAATAATTCAATTTCACAGCCTACCCTAATTGGTATTTTTATTGATCTGTCGTTATAATTATCACGTTACAACGTTTTGGCGCGTACAGTACAGACTGATCCGACATTAGTTACATTAGTACAGGAAGTAAGTATTACCAACTTATATTTAACACTCCCACTTAATGAATTTTAAATCTAACATTCATTACTATTTACTAATATAGACCCATTTCTTTAGTACAAAAATTTTGTTTTTGAGTTGTGACTGCTTTAGTTAAGGTATCAGCCACCATCTTCTCCGTAGCTAGATGCTGGATAGCAATTGTTCCATCCTCGACGCAGTTTCTGACGTAGTGATGTCGAACATCTATGTGTTTCGTTCGAGCTCTATAACCATCCGAGCTGGCTAGATTTATTATGCTCTGATTGTCACATTTTATAACTAAGTTCGATTTCTTGATTGATTGGTCGAATTCTTGCCCAAATTGTTTCAACCAAATAGCTTCTTGCGTAGCAAAAGCTAACGCCATATATTCCGCCTCTGTGGTGGATAATGCGACGGTAAGTTGACGTTTTGAGGCAGAATATGGCACCCCCTGATAGTTTGAAGACATATCCTGTGCAGGATCTTCGTTTATCAACATCCGAGGCCCAATCTGCATCGGAATAACCAGTTAATTCTTCATTACCTCGGTAATGTAGTTTCAGTTCACTGGTACCTTTTAAATATCGACAGATTCTTTTCACAGCTGTCCAATGTGCTTCACCATGATCATTGTTAAATCTGCTTACGTCATTCACAGCAAATGCTATGTCAGGCCTTGTCCCTTGGGATAAGTAGAGCAGGCTTCCGACTAATTCCTGGCAAGGTACTTTTACAAGTAAATTATTATTCTTCGCCATGTCATTTGATAGTTTTTGGTTTAAATCACTTGATGTGTTTACAGGCTTGCAATTTGACATGCCAAATGTTGTCAATACTTCATTTAAACATTTAGTTTGGTCTATTGCTAAGTGATATTGAAGCCAACTACACTTCTGGCTTTGCCCAAATCTTTCATGTGGAACGTACTGTTTAATTTTTTCTTTAAATCGTTTCGTGTATTTTTATCTTTCCATATTATTAGTAAATCATCTACATAGATCGCGACTAATAGTAAGTCTAAATTTTCATTATCAAATACAGAAGGATCAAGGATCCACCTTTGATTTCTTTAACCCATATGTCTTTAGCATGCTTTCTAATTTTAGATTCCATTGTCTACCGCTTTGTTTCAATCCATAAATGGCCTTGTTCAACTTACACACTTTGCTGGTTCCATCATTTTGCATTTCAGGCTGCTGCATATAAATCTCTTCCTTTAATTCGCCTTGTAGGAACGCAGTTACGGCATCCATTTGGTCGATTTTTAAAGTATGTTTAACAGCTAGAGCTATTAAATACTTTATCGATGTGTATCGCACAACTGGGGAATAAGTTTCATTGTAATCGATCCCTCGTTTTTGCGAGCATCCTTTGGCTACCAGTCTGGCTTTGTGTTGGACTGTTTTATAATCTTAATTCGTTTTAGTCTTAAAAACCCATTTACATTTAATTGGTTTTCGGCCTTCCGGAAGATCTACTAAAGTCCATGTTTGGTTATCATGTAGGGATTTCAATTCATTTTCAATTGCTGCTTCCCATTCTTTTCTATCGTGCCTTGACAAGATTTCATCGATTATTGGTGGATCGCCTTCTACTGTTTCATCTGCTGATGTTGAGTACAAAAAGCCGTCCAATCTTTTTGGTTTAGTGGCACGAGAGGATCTTCTTACACCTTGAGTGGCATCTACAACCTCTTCTTCTGGGATGTAAGTTCTATCGCTTGGATCTTTAAAGACTTCTTCAGACGATATTGAATTTTCTTCGCATTCTTCATCTGATTCTCATTTTTACCGAGCTTTTCTTGGCTTCCTCCCACTGAATCGATACCTACTCTGATCATCGATTTTTATTACTGATTCAGTCTGAGGTTCTGTTTCTATGAAAACTACATCTCGACTTATTTCTACCTTCTTCGTAATAGGATCGATACAGCGATATCCTTTCGTTTCTTCAACAAAGGCATTTTTGTTGATTTTTTATCCCATTTTAATCTTCTTCATGATGTATTAAGGGAAGAAGTCGAGCAAGCTATCCGATATTTAAAAAACAACAAAAGTACAGGTGAAGATAATGTGAGTGCAGAAATGCTAAAACAGCTTACTCCAAAAGGGGTCGACCTCTTATGGAAAATCTGCAATAAGATCTGGCAAACAGGACAGTGGCCAACTGACTGGAGTTCATCCACTTTTATTCCACTCCATAAAAAAGGGTCAAGTCAAAAATGTAAAAACTACAGAACCATCGCACTGATATCCCACCCAAGTAAGGTTATGCTCAGAATTATACTAAACCGACTCAAAAACTTCTTAGAGTGGCAGATTCCAGAAGAACAAGCTGGCTTCGTAAGCGGGAAAGGTACCAGGGAGCAGATCATGAACGTACGGCAAATCATCGAGAAGGCAAGAGAGTTCGGGAAACCTACGTATCTATGCTTTCTTGACTATAGTAAGGCCTTCGACTGCGTGAATTGGCCACAACTCTGGAAAGTGCTACTGGACATGGGAACTCCTCTACACATCGTCATACTACTAAGACAGTTATATAACAGCAGCACCGGAATAATCAAAATTGATAACAAGATCTCTAAAACCTTTAACATAAAAAGCGGCGAACGCCAAGGATGTGTCTTGTCGCCTTTGTTATTCAACATTTATGGAGAATACATAGTAAGAAAATCTCTAGATGGCTGGGAAGGCGGTATGGTTATTGGCGGCAAGACAATAAACAACCTGCGCTACGCGGATGACACTACTCTTATCGCAAAAGGGGAACAGGAGATGTCAGAGCTGATTGTAAGGGTTGAGCAGGAGAGCTTGCGCTTCGGCCTAAAACTCAATCGACAAAAAACAAAACTCATGGTAATAGACCGCACCAGCAAAATAGAAACCGCACCTAACATTCGTGATGTAGAAAATGTCAAAGAACTAGTTTATCTGGGTTCCCACATAAATAATGAGGGCAACTCGTCAACGGACATAAAAAGAAGAATAGCGCTTGCCAAGACAGCTATGACTAAGCTAACAAAAATTTGGAAAGATCGCCACATTACGAAGGCAACGAAATGTAGACTAGTCAGATCACTAGTGTTTCCCATTGCCATATATGGAGCGGAAGCATGGACCTTGAGGGCCGCAGACATTAAGAAGCTGGACGCCTTCGAGATGTGGGTTTGGCGAAGACTCCTGAGGGTCTCCTGGACAGCCCATAGAACCAATGTGTCCATATTAGAAGAACTGGAAATTCGGGAAAGATTGTCAAGTGCAGTAAAACAACGAATTCTGAAATACTTCGGACACGTCACCAGAAGGAAGGACGACAACCTAGAAAAACTGGTTGTTCAGGGGAAAGTAGAAGGGAAACGCCCTCGAGGGCACTCCCCAAAGCGCTGGATCGACCAAGTCAAGGAATTCACCGACACACCTTTTCAAGAAAATATTAGATATGCCTCAGACAGAGACAAATGGAGGGACATTGCCCGAACTACAACTTAAAATGCAACCATGGGATCACGACACTTCAGCTATGAAGTATACGACTAGAGAGAGAGAGAGAATCTTCTTCGTTTTGGGATGTGGACCATAACTCTTGAACCAAAAATTCTCATATGATTAATATTGATTTTTCTTCCAGACCATACGCCTTCTGGTGTTTCATTCGTTATGCTACTTATTGATCGGTTGATGATGTAGACTGCAGTGTTGACTGCTTCTGCCCAATAAATTTTTTCTAGATTTGCGTCGAGCACCATACATTTTGCTCGTTCAACGATCGTTCGGTTGGCGCGTGCGGCGACATCGTTTTGTCGAGGAGTATAAACTATCGACTTTTGATGGATAATGCCAGATTTCTTGCAGAAACTTTCGAACTCTTGGTTGCAATATTCCTTCCCGTTGTCGGCACGGATTGCCTTGATTTTTCTTTCCGCCTGGTTTTCCACCATCTGTTTGAACTCTTTGAATTTGCCTAGGACTTCATCTTTGGACCTTAAAAAATATACAAATATCTTACGTGAATGATCATTAATAAGGCTTAAAAAATATTTAGCGTTTCCTATTGATGTATTCTCCATTGGACCGCATAGATCGGAGTGGATTAGGTCGAGTACACCATCGGCCCTTGAATTGGATTACTTGAACGGGAGTCGAGCTTGCTTTTCCTCCAAACAGACTTCGCATTTGACATTGTTTGCTTCACCCTGGAGATACATGCCCTCCACTATTCCTTTGCTCATCTTCCGGAGATCAGCATAGTTGATGTGTCCCAGACGCCGATGCCATTTATTAATGTCATTTTGATTATTTGCCAACATGCAAACAGCTGACTTATTTTCAAGTTTATAAACACCCGAGTTTGACTTAACATGTGCTAAGAATTTATCGTCTTTACTATATATTGAGCACGCATTTTTATCAAATACCACGGTATTATCGTTTTTAACCATTTGCGCGACGGATAGTAAATTAGCACTAAGTTCAGGTACTAGTAACACTTGATTTACATCGATTACATTATTATTTACACACAATGAAGTTTCTCCGATACCTGTTACTTTTAATTTAGCTTTATAGCGGCCGTAATTTCTATAATTGCACTACATTTAATATTAGACAACCAAACTGACATGGGTGTCATGTGGTGTGTTGCACCACTATATATATACCACTCATTATTTTTATTTTCATTTTCACCCGAGAGGGATACCGACGTAAATGCACTTTTAGCTTCATTTTTGTCCGGTTTTTCATTTTTATCGTTATGTTTTCTTTTATTACGACAATGGGCAGATTTATGATTCTTTTTACCACAATTATAACATTTTAAAATCTTTTTATTATATTTAAAGTTAGATTTATTCATGCTTGAATTTGCACTAAATAACGCATTGTTTGAATTATCAATTGTATTGTTGTAAGTACTTTCTAACAATTTTGATTTTACAGAATCACCTGTGAGTTTAGCATTACTGCTTTCTATGCCCATAATGAATGGTTTAAATTCGTCTGTTAAACCTGCAAGTAAAATTGCACCGATCCATTCTTCTGTAACATTAAATCCGACACCTTTGAGTTTATTAGTAGTTCCGATTATTTGATTTACGTAATCTTGCATATTGTCAAAGTTTTCTAACCGCACTGTAATTAATTTTCTCAATAGTCCAATTTGCCGGGTTAAACCTTTGTCCTCAAATAAATTAGCTAACGTATTCCAAATCTCGGAAGCTGTTGTTAATTCCTGAATATGAACATACAACGACTCACAATACTCGCATTTTTTACCAAAACGAATTTTTGTTATAACATGAGATCGAAAAAATTTCACCTCAAGTTGGCTATGAAACATGAAAACACAAAATTATGCATGTCGACTTTTAAGTCATAGAAATGTCGCGCTCACGAGCTGTTGCTTTATAGGTTATATGAAGTTATGTCTGTTTTGCAGTCAGGCATATAAAATCTGTACTTTAATCAAGAACATAAATCGTTTACGATAGAGTGTTATTTTCGCAATGGTGTAAATATTAATGGAGAATGGAGATACTCTGTTGGAAACGCTTTTCAAGACTTTTTACAGAAGTTTCCAAATTTTGTTGATCGTTATAACCAATTTAGAACACACATAAGATATATGATAAACTTATTTAGAGAAACGGGAAGTGTGAATCGTAAAGAAGGCAGTGGAAAACCAAAGATAAGAACACCAGAAACCATTCAAGCAGTAAGAGGTGTAAGCGAGCATCAGCCACAATCTTCTATTCGTCAAATTGAACAGGAAGTCGGTATTTTTTACGGCACCTGTCAACCTATATTAAAAAATGATTTGCATATATATCCGTATCGCTTACAAGCTGTTCATGAATTATTGCCAAATGATGCTCCGCAAAGGTTGCAATGTTACAACTGGTTTTTAGAAAATCTTCATAACAACCAAGAAGTTCCAGAAAAAAGTTTCTATACAGATAAGGCGTGGTTCCGTTTGTCCGGATACGTAAACTCACAAAACATGAGGTTTTGGAGTTCAGAAAATCCTCATTTTTTTTGCTGAAACTCCCCTCCATCCCCAAAAAATTGGAGTTTGGGCAGCAGTCAGTACAAGAAGACTTATAGGGCCCATATTCTTTGAAGGTAAAGTGATTTTCTGGTACTAAGATGATTACTGTATGGTTACATAAATAACTCTTAGGTATACTTAATGCTGAAAGGTATCGACAAGAAATATTAACTCCATTTATAGCGAGTTTACATGATAATGAATTAAATGAAGGATATTACCAACAAGATGGTGCTCGTATTCACACAACACCAGGAAATTTAAACTTTTTAATGGAATACACATTTTCGTTAAAGTACGTCTCTATCTAACAAACTACGTCACAAGACGATGCGCATTAACGTTCTGCACATACCTTTTGGTATAACGAACGTAAATAAACCATATAAAGTTGAAGTTATGCATACATAAATTCCGATTTTAAACAGTTATAGTCATTTCTGAAAAGGTATATTCAACATGGGATGTTATTGCTGTGTTCCGTTATGCAAATCTAATTCCAAAAATGACAAAAGGTTGTAACTAATTAATAAAAATCTCTTACCCTGCCTGACATGAGCAATTTGCATCATTAAGGTACATATTTTCATTAAAAGTGATACATAATTGATGTGGTTCTTCATTTTTTCTTTGCGATTTGTGCATTTCGCCTTTATTTCCACATAAATTCTTTTGTCTGCTACCCACATGGCGTGAAGATAACCCTCGCAAAAAACATTATATCCCTTTGAAATATATCGTTGGAGTAAACCATTTTGGCTTAAAAACAACTCCGCCACTTCAAACTTAAATTTGGTTAAAGATTTTAATGATTTTGTGAACATACTTTACAGTAATTTTAAATTAACAATCACGTAAATTCCACGTATTCTTATGGAAGACTAGTAAGTGAAGATTGCCGCTTAAATTCTATACCAAATATGCGCAGTAGCACTACGCACATTTGCCTATATCTGTTTACTAAAGACGTCTATTCTACGGTGATCGCATTTTAAGCTTAAACATGCCTGTAATATGGCCTCCCAGAAGCTGTGATTTAACTCCGTGCGATTTTTTCGTATGGCCTTGCATTAAAAGTTCTATTTTTAAAACACCCATACAAAATATGATTGACCTTCGACAAAGAATTTCGCAGAAATTTGAAGACATTAACAATGATCCTCGGATTCTTCAAAATGTTACTAATTCTATTAAACATAGAATTCAAATCTGCCACCAAGAAAATGGAGGTCACATAACTCATCTGCTTTTCAATAATTTTCCGTTAATAACATGTTTCTGTTCAATTTGTATTTAATTTTAGTTTTTAGAATAATTTAATCTGCTCTAATTTTTATCAGTTAGGCGTGTTTTAGATTTAGTAGTTGTGTAGTTCTAATGACTGAAGTTATATCACTTTAGCAAAGACACGATTTGAGGTGAAATTTTTCGGTCTCACGTTATTATTACCGCACAAATAGCACAGTCCATCGCTTGCGGCACCTTCTGGTATTGAATGTCCTGGAGTTATGCGTATACAAGATATCACAATGATTTTATTATCTTCTGTTTCAGTTTCATTTGTAATTATCTTTTCCATATTTAGTTAAAAATATGTCATGACATATTTTTAATTCCGAATTAAAAATATGTCATAAGTCATGACATATTCCTAATTCTGAATTAAGAATATGTCAAAACATATTTGTAATTGTATTTCTTCGTTATATATCTTCTTCTTCTTCTTCTTCATCCTTTCCCTTTTGTCTTTACAGCGTCTTCGTTATGCAAACAAATAAATTCGGAATTAAGAATAAGTTAGTGACATATTTGAAATTTATTTTTCTGTTGCATATCTAGTCAAATGCAACTGTAATTAATTTGTCTACGATATCATAAAAATTCGTTGGTTTGTATTCGAATTAATGCTAAATTAAAAATATGTCGGGACATATTTCAAATTAATTTTTCTGTTACACATTCAGGTAAATGTAACTGTAACTAATTTGTTCGCAATAACATTAAAATTCGTAGATTCGTATTCGAATTAATACTGAATTGAAAATATGTCAAGGCAAATGTTTAATTCATTTTCAGGTTATGTAAACGCTGAAATTGAATGTAGTTTTTTCGATATAAGTAATAATATATAATATAGGTAAACCTTTTATTCATATAATAATAATGTTTACCAATTGCTGGATGTTACTAAAAAGTAAAACGGCGCACCATATTTTTTTTCAGTTATCTTTTCTTGATATTCAGCAGAAGTCAGTACAAAATGTGTTCTTTTAGTTTGCTTTTTCCCTTTCCTGGTGATTTGTTCTAGCCAATATAGAATTTCTTCAAGAGGTAAAGGTTTGTTGATGGCACTACTCGTAACTGTACTGTTTTCAGCTTCCAACTCTTCTTGCGTAACAATGGGAAGATTCTGAATAAACGTGTTGAAATCTATTTCTGAAGTTCTTAAGTTTTCAGGGTTAATGTATTGAATAACATTGTTGTCTGATGTAGGTGTGTCTTCATAATAACTGGGACATCTATAAAGGTTTCCAATTTCCGATAAATTGGGAGACTTCAGTTGCAAACACTTGTGGACTAATAGGTCATCACTTTCCCTCTCATCCAATCTGGTATTCTGTAGTACAGGTTCATTTTCCAAATTGTTTTCTGAAAACATTTCTTCATCTACTTGTACGTTTTGTTCTAAACCTTCTTCATTTGTTCTGTGAGCTGTAAACTCTTTCCATAGGTTATACAATGCTACACCACCACTAGGTGTAGTATATCAGTAGTGATCCGGAGGTGATAACTCTAAATTAAACCCTCTACTCTGTTGAAAGAAAATAGTGCTCACTAAATAAACTAAACGATGTATCTTGGGCGCCAGATCCTATATAAAGTAAACTGTCTTCAGTCGGATCTCCTGAAGAATAAACCTCCAAAGTTAATTGACTTGATAATAAAACGAAATGCTTTGTAATTAACGAAATAGGATATTTATATTAACTTGTAAGCAAAATTATACATCTACACGATTGAAATTAATTAAGTTGTCTTTAAAAAAAATAAATAACCAAGTTCGTAACCAAATAAAATCTAACTAAACAAAATGTTCGGCGTAACAGGGTCATAATCAAACGTAAATCTATATGGAATATTCAAAATAACAATATTGTACTCAAACGAAAGTCTAAATGTAATGTAAAAAAGATAACAAGATCGTAATTAAACGAAAGCAAATCCTCTGAGGATTCGCAAGGTTAGCCGTAAATTATATTACTAAATACGCATACAGGGAAATGAGCTCACTTCACCATCTTTGAGGTTACAAATAACAATAATACAATAATAATAATAATGTGATAAAGCCAAATAGGCAAAAGATTAAAAATATTAAGCAATACTAAAACGAATTAAATCTAATTCATGTTAACCGCAAATTCATAGTAAAACTATAAGTTGATGTGACGTCAAACGCGTCAAATGACAAATAACACGGGGCAAGGTCGGTTTCTTTACTGTGTGCAATTGAAAAGACAGAGATGGATGAAATATGACATCAGATACGTGTCTGTCGATGAATTGCACACCGTGGGAAATGTTTAGTAAGCATTCTTAAAAACTGCTGACGAGTTAAGATATTAGTGAATTAAGTGGGGATCGAGTATCTCGATATATAGCTCCCATTACGGCCTAAATCAGAATGGTTAACTTTGTTCCGATCTAAGATGGCACTGAACTATATCCTGAGAGAGTCGATACCCAATAGAATGATGTTTATAATCATGTAAGTTTATTTAAGATATTAAAGTGAACTCGGGAAATTGTAGTGCGAATTAAATAATATGTAATTAACTCAATGACGTAATTGTTTCAATGTAAGCGGAGTTCAATTAAATATAAATGATTTGGGTTCGTGTTAACCGTAATTGTTTTGATCTTAAAGGTTGCGTTAATATTAAATGTAGATAATTTGATTTGATCTTAAATGTAAAGCATGTGGTTAAGGTAAAAATGGAATTGATATTTCAATTATAAGTGTTAATGTTGGAGTCGCTAAAGCACGTAATATAATAAATAAATGTTGGTTGATTAGCCTTTTATTGAATCTCTCGCACATCCAAGTGGACCAAAAAGTCATGTAGGTGTTCTAGTCTCTACCAAAAGTTAGGAAAGCTACTTAAGTTCTTAAAGTTCATAAGTAATATTAATAGTTAAAACAAAACCCCAACCCTACGTGACAATAATATCTTGCGAGAGCTTTGCGGTACCAATAATTCAATTACGACTGAATATTTTAAAAATTAAATAATAATAATAATTGACGAAGCTTAAACGCGTAACTTGAATACTCCTTGCAAAATCAAAATTACAATTTATAAACGTTCGTTACCGTGAACGTAACCACTATTATGTTTACTCGTACTGAAATATAATTCATAAAATTATAACAGGTAAAAGCGAAACAAAGAAAAATAATCACCTACCTGTATACTTACAAAAAAACTCAAAAGAATTCGCCGACTAACTTAGTTGTTTGCGAGGGCCGTAGATCGCCGAGGATTGCCTTATCAAAGTTAAAACTCATAAAGTGAATACTGATAAAAAAAAAGGAAAAAATGGGCGCCAGAAAACTTTTCAGTTTTCAAAAAAAAATATAGAAATACAGATAAGTAATTTTAATAAATTCAAAATATTTAACAATAGACAAATTAAATGAAAAAATAAAAGCAAAAATATGCAACCAAACGTACAAAAACAAATCGCTTAGGTTAATTTCAAAGTAAAAATTTCAAAGCAAATAAACTGAACCAAAAACTAAATATCAACGTTAGTTGAATTCAATAAGGATAATACATGAATGGAAAAAAAAAACGATCAAGGTGGATAAATAAAAAAATAAGCGCTTACCTTTATTACCTGAGTGAAAACAAGTCTAATAAAAATGAACAATCAAAAAAATATAGCAATAGCCTTGTTTAAACTCAAGCTTATTACCTTGAAAAAAACACGCAAATTCGATATGATAATAAAATAAAATGGAAAAACCAACCTAAAGCGTTACAGTATATTACAACCAAAAATATAAATTTATTTCGTGAAGCGAAACGGATTAATATGAAATAATTAATATAAATGCAAGTTAAATTCGCTGAAGGCGTTAAAATTCAATTGTATATATATCTTAAGTAAAGCAAAGTTAAAAATTAAGAAATTTAATAAATGGACTAAAACCAGGTAAATTCGACGACACTTTAACAATTCAAGAAACACGGACCTTGAGAATCCTCCAAACGATTGAATTGCGAATAACCAGCAATCGTAAATAACTTTTCAATACTACCGCATCCTTCAACTCCATAAATAATGCAGCCGCAAAAAGGCAATAACCAAAAGAGCCGGAGTACGGTAAGGTAACGGAAAGTAAAACCAAAAGAAAAGAAGCTGTAACAAAGTCGCCATTAACACGTGCGTTCAGATAAGGCAATTTCACTTACCACCAGAATCTTGGTGCTTCTAAAAAATAAGTTCACAACGTGAAACAAAACCGAAAATCTAGGAAGTTATAATTACGAAAAGTCCATCAGAATTAAATGAGTAACTTCGGGATAAATTCAAACTCAACTGCTTCGGCAGACGACCCAACGGAAAAAGCCAAGATTTTTAGAACGCAACGCCTATCATCAAACGCGCATGACACTCTCTCCTCAAATCAGAAAACCTACTCAAAACCAAAAAGTCACTAACAACGTAATCTTTTACCAGTGAATATATAATAAATAGAGGTTCAATAAATGCATTCACCGTAAATAAGCAATTGAAAGGAGCAAAATAATATAACGGAAAATGAACCGTTACAAAATGACATTGAAGGTTCGTTAACAGAATACTTTACATTTACGGTAAGCATTTCTAATTAAAAGTTTCTAATCAATTACTAATAACAATAACTAAGTACCGTATCAATCTAAATAAAATATGTTTGAATTTGTTTAAATTAACTATATAACAAAATAACCACAAAATCAAATTCATCTGACCTTAACCTTGGGTTTTAAACTCGTAGGATAACGAAGTCGAAATCAGGGAAAATCCAGGCTAATCGTCTTCTAATAAGCACGGGGTGGAATGATTTCTTCGGATAAACGAACTTCCCAAAAATGTGATGACGAACAACCAACACGTGGACAGCAGATGTCTGTTCCAACGAACAACAGCTGGTTTTACGAACACGTCGTACACGAAAAACAGCAACAAAAAGAAGGGCTAAAATACGACGAATACCGTAAGGAATCTTCAAAGGAAACAAATGTACTACATACCAAAAGATGTTAAACGCCCTTCGGAATTCTTCAAGTAAAATGGTGACGAACAGATAAAATCCCAATAAATGGATTGAAAATGGTAATCATATACAAAACTCACTAACGTTTGAATTTACTAAACGCCTAAAAGGCTAACTAATACCCTTTTCTAAATCTCGTACCTCAGGATGATTTAAATAATTTTGCAAAAAACCAAACTAAAACCCAGGTACGTCTGTTCACCACGAACGTCAAATACAGAAGAAACTTGTTCAAATTTCTTAATATAATCTTGACCTACGATTTCTTTTAATCAACCAAACTGCATTGGTGTTTATTCGATTAATTAGGAGCCTGCAGGTATTTAGGTATTTAATAAAACACAGATATCCAATAATTATTTAATAGGTCCTTTATATCTCACATATGCTTTTAGACTGTTACTGTATTTTAACTGACTAATACTAATAAAGGAAATAAGTACGTCAGCTTCTCTGCTTATTGCAGGAACGACAGGAACGTGATATTTTATATAAACAAGTAAACTAAATGTGGTTCACGTGTTGATGTGATTCACGTGTCGATTCATTTTTGTACTTATGAATTCCAATAGTGTTGAATATTGTAATGTAGTATTTTCATCCCTATCTATCGTTTTACTTACACCCAGGCATTTACTGTAATCTATGGCATCTGCATTCCATGGATGTAGACCACATGTCCTAAATCCATTCCGGATAGTGTCACTTTTTTTGCTAAAATCTTCTTCAACCTTCTAAAAGATTACAGCAAAGTTTTCCTTATTTATTTCATGAGTTGGATTAGTTCTCCTCCAGTGTAAGACTGCATTCTTCCAGCGTTCCAGCCCAACTTAATTGGTCTAAATGCAGCTACATCGGCTGGCTGGAGGATTCTTAGTCGCATTTGGATAAAGAGCTATAAGTATGATGTCTAAATTACAACATAACTAGCTGACATTTTTATCCAAATGTGTTTTATGTCAATTAACAAATAATGTGACTGGAAATTTAACGTCGTTTTTTTTGATATGAGGATAAAATATTTTCGATATGTATTCATAAAACTCCTCCGACTTCACCAAGCCGTTATCGCTCAGTCCGACAGCCCAAGCAGGTGGCACAGATTTTGATAATTTTCGGACACATTTGAAAATTCGCTTCATCGGCATTGTATAGTATATGCGTGTTGGGTCTTCTAATATGTGACCATATCCTTCTTCAGTTAAGCAGGTACAAATTTATATCTTTAAACCATTTTCTTGTATCTTTTTCTGAGACATTAGAACTGGCTTGGGTAACCGCTTCAAGGGTCCTAATTGTAATATTTGTGTGTGTCTGAAGGAATACTCTGTACCAACCTCTACCAGGCATGTTATCTTTAAAAGGGTTAGTACGAGGATTTTCGCCAAGGAACTGTTTCACCGAAAGGTTTTTATCATCTTTGCGCCTGGGAAAGCCTTTTCGGGCACAATCAACAATCCACTTTTCTACTATGCCCTTTTCTACCTGCGTTAGCACAGAATTTGGTCCATGTCCAGTTTTTATAAACTTGTTACTAAGCCGGTGCTGTATTGCAGCTCTTGGCACCTTAAAAGTTATTGGTGTCTTCTTTTTTGACATGCCATTATCAATAGCGGTTAATGCTGTTGAACGTCAGCCTCACTATAGCTTTTCGTATAAAAGCATCCTTTCTTTGCTTTCGGCATTTCCACCTTTTAAATATATACATTACTGCTTAAGATTTAGAAAAAACAAGCATTCGTATAATTATAATACAGTTAATGAAACAAAAAAGGTGAGTAGGAAGTCATATTAATTCTCTTGTGATCTAACCATTTGTCACTCATTACAGCTATCAGTAATTATTTAAAATTTGGAGAGAAATTAGCTGCGTTTGGATTCGCTGACTTGTGCAATAATACCAACGTCTTTGCACTGTCATTGGAGCAAAATGTTGCTCTAGCATAGTTATTGGCATACTTTTTATGTTACAGTTATTGGCAGGGTACCAATAACTGTGCAGAGTTAAACTGAGCAACAGTAGTACCGTCTTTCTCTGATACATTAAAAACCTTATGTAATACGAGTATAAGTATGTCCATTTCACTCTTAATCATATTTACCCATAAAAATATAGTTATTGGCAGGGGTGCCAATAACTGAAAAAGTACTTTATTAGAAGAGCAGTAATTGGCACACCCTATTTAAACTGTAATTTACTGAATTTGAGGTTAGAATTTGTGAAATAATGCAGAACAAGATTAATACATATAGTGATATACTACTACACATAATTGTTGAAGTAACTTACCTTAACAAATATTTAATTATACACAACACGCTGCTATTACGGATTTCACTGAAACTACAACTAATTCCTTTGCTTACAGACCACCTGTTGCAAAATTCCCTCTCAAACTGCAAGACGGCAACATAACAGTAATTAAATGCACCAATGTTGAAGTACAAAGGCTATAATATTAATGTAACAAATTATACAATTTTACAATTTTAAGTTTTACAACTTTAAGTTTGTTTAATAAATTAATTTACACCACGAACCGAGTTTATTTGAATAAACGTCGTAAAAACGTTACATTAATATACAGGGTTCGGCAAGGAGGTGTTCAGGTGTTACGTTTTTCAAAACACTCTAACACAGATGTTTTTGAACAAATTTCAATTTTTATTTTTTTCAAAGATTACGTATATGTACATATGTATAATGCCACTTATGAAACTTAAAGCACAAACAAAAAGAATGTAATTCAGGCGTGAAAAATGACTCTAACCAAGTGGCGACCGTTCTTGTCCAGGCATTGTTGCAGGCGGGTGGAAAAATTGTCCATACACCTTTCAAGCATAGCGCGTGGAATTGCTCGAATTTCTCGAGTTACGGCTTCCGCAACAGCTTCAAGAGTCCGTGGATCTTTCACCTTTCACCAATTCACCATGTGAATATTTCTTATGGGGCTACTTGAAAGCTCAGGTTTACATAGAAAAACGGACTCTTGAAGCTCTTTCGGAAGCCATAACTCGAGAAATTCGAGCAATTCCACGTGCTATGCTTGAAAGGTGTATGGACAATTTTTCCACCCGCCTGCAACAATGCCTGGACAAGAACGGTCGCTACTTGTATGGAATCATTTTTCACACCTGAATTACATTATTTTTGTTTGTGCTTTATGTTTCTTAAATGGCATTATACCATGAGATCGAAAAAAAGATGATTCTGAGCAGGCCTTGACTAGTACAACACGATTGGTTACACTGGTTCTAGAATGCCTATGAATTATAATGTGACAGTGACATTTCAAATGTAAGTCAGTTTTGCAATCTTGTTTCCAGAATTATTTAAGTTTATCGTTGTAATGCTAGTGAAGGATCACATTTTGAACACCTACTCTAACACGTATTCATCTTAGTTTTCAGTTTGTTCCCTAAATAAATACTGTTTTGTGTTTTAATTTATTTGACATTTATTAACCTCTAACTTACTGCCACACGTTGAAATCAGTCTTGCCAATCGTGTTGTACTAGTCAAGGCCTGCTCAGAATCATCTTTTTTTCGATCTCATGGTATATGTAATCTTTGAAAAAAATAAAAATTTAAATTTGTTCAAAAACATCTGTGTAAAGCTTTGGTTTCCTAGGAAGCGGTGCCCTCATTTAACGGCCGTAAAAATACGCTGGGTGACGGCAGAAAAACGGTGAAAAAATACGGCCGTCGCGAATTATTCCGAACTGTTATGTCTATTTTAACTGGACTATATACACAAGACACACCGCCAAAAAACGTTGCTGAACTGATTCGTACCGTACTGGCCCACCGCTTCAGATGAGACGGTACCGCTCTATTACGTTGGATGTGCGCTACCGCTCTTTTGGAGAACACTTCGCTTAAAAAACACGACACCGTTTTTCGTGACGTCACCCACCGTACTTTTACGGCCGCTAAATGACGGCGCCGCTTCCTAGGAAACCAAAGCTTTAGAGCGTTTTGAAAAACGTAACACCTCTCTGCCAGACCCTGTACTTCTTATTAACGCCAAATATCCCTAAAAATCGCGGGTTTCTTATAATTTATATATAAATATCGTGGTGCCTATAACTGTGCCCCTGCCAACTACTGTACCCTTTACCCTATCACAAATTTACAATTCCAAAATTGACATCAACTTAGCACATATTTTATGTAATACAAAATTTACCAAAAACTGGAACATACCTACAGACTAAACATCAAACCTAAAAAAAATAACAAGGAATAGGTATTTCCACGCTAAAATATTTGTTCGTGCAGCCTGCTCGCCGGTCGTCGTCATATTATTAAATTAATAAATTATTCCTACCTTCAACGGGCAAGGTGATGCAAATGTAGTTAAACTCTGCATGTAGATATAATTACAGCAACAATTCACGAGATTACGGCGAATTTAATTACACTCGCGTTACTAAATCGGCCTCGCACTAACTGGCAATAAAATACTCCGAACCATAAGAGCAAATTAACAGCAAAACATATATTTTATGGAAGAAAATGATAACACATCTGTGTACACCCGTACGCTTTATACTGTTTTCAATGTATCAATTTTAAAGGGTGGGTTTCAGTCAAAATATTTTTTGCTTTTAAGTATTTTGGGTTGCCTGACTTAAAAACAGCTAAGAAAGGATTGGATCTTCTATCTTCTAGTATTGCTTCTACCTAACAAAACTTCAAAACTACATAAAATACCTGTTCAGAACAATTTGAATTTTAGGCACAAAATCAATAAAAGTTAAAATTTCAAGGTATTTTGACCTGATTTTAAGGTATATATTAAAAGTTAATATTTCAATAACTTTTGAGCCGTTTTTCGAGGTAATTTTAAAAGTAAAAATTTCAAAGTATTTTAACCAATTTTTAAGATATACAGGGTGTTGGGAAAAGGTCGCACCCGCACCACACTACCATATTTGCCGCTCAAAATTAATCATAAAACTACCTTCAAAATCTTTCTACCTTATGTATTTAGGAAACTACAAGAATTCCTAATCTAAAACTTAAGACGACATTACAGCATCTTTACTTATAAATATACTCGATTTTATTAAAAAGTAACTCATCAATCTTGAACGACAATAATAAAGAAAATCTGTAAAATTCCAAATTTATTTTGTCTTAAGAATTACCAAGAAGCACATTAGTTCATCTTGACAACACTGCTTTATTTAAGAAAACTTTTGAAAAAAGAAAGTTGGCGTATGAATGTCAAGTTTTCCTTAGTTCGTTTGTGTGATGCCAGTTTGATATTAGAACATTTACAAAATTTTAGTGCCTACAATAAATGGAATACCACTTTAACGAGTATTGCGACATGTTGTTGTGCTTAGGACAGGCAAACGGTAATGCAACTAAAGCAGCTGGAATTTACGCACAGCGATTTTCCGGAAGACACCATCCTGAAAAAAATGTAATCCGTCGTGTGGAACAACGGCTCAGAGAAAGAGGACAAGTTGTGCCACCCACAGAATATTACGGCCGCCCGAACACCAGAACTAGAAGAAGCAGTTTTAGCTGCCGTAGAAAAGGTACCTGCTGGCAGGAGTGTAATAGAGGAATGGCAAGAAAGTTTGGTGTGGATTCTCAATTGTCATACAGTACATTGCGAGTTGAAAATTACCATCCTTAAACGGCCCACTAACGTACCAACTAGGTACAATTTTAAAAGTTGGTGCAATTATTGGTGCATTAGTGCCGCGATTGTGTTAGCAATTTCAAGTTGGTGCGAAAGTTGGCAATTTGGAGTGCACTGCACATCAATTTGAGATTGGCGCCAATTAGATGCTGCGTGTGTGTGCAGGTTGCCCAACTCACAGTACGGTTTCATTGTAAAAGAATTGTTGCTCTTCGTGACAAGACTGTGTTCTGCTTTGTTATGTGAGGTGCAAAAAAATCTGTAACTTTTGAAATGTTTTTTCATCCACGCGCAAAAAGTTTTTAAAGTCATTAGGCTCATTGTCCCGTAAATGGCGTAAGAAGTTCATATTGTTTTCGTTTTTCAAGCCACCTTTTTATCCTACTTCTTCTTTCTTTTGCATCTTTCTGTAAAGCTTAGCACTGCACTGACAAATATTACACACATTTTTGTTCTTTTTGAAATTTGCGACATCTTTACTTGTAGCGACATAGAAAGGTACTGAACGAAACATGAATTGCATACAAAATTGGGATGTTAGTGGATCAGTTGGTCCGTTGTCTAGAAAATTGTACCAACTTCAAGTTGTACAATTAGTTGGTACGTTAGTAGGCCGTTTTAGTTACGCTCGATTTCAAGCTTTTGTGCCGGGTGATGAAGCTCGAAGTTTGGAGTTTTGCCAGTGGCTACTGAGCAGACACGATGACGATCCGAATTTTCTATCGCAAATTTTATGGACGGATGAGTCTCAATGTTTCCTCAGGATGGTGTCTGCAACCGCCACAATAATCATATTTGGTCAGTAGAGAATCCATATGCTATAAGGGCTAGCAGACACCAACACAGATACCAAATACATCTGTGGGCTGGCATCCTAAATGACAATTTAATAGGGCCGTATGTTTTCCCCCCAAGATTAAATGCGAACAACTTCTTACAGTTTTTGGAGAACGATTTCTCGAGACTGTTATAATACATTCCGTTAAATTTACGTGCGAACATGTGGTACCAAATGGATGGAGCTCCTTCTCATTATGGTAGAGCTGTAAGGATTTGGTGCAATGAAAGCTTTCCAAGGCGCGCGATCGGTCGCGGGGGAGCAGTTAGTTGGCCTCCGCGGAGCCCTGATATTGCGCTCTAGGATTTTCTTTTGTGGGGCTTTTTAAAGGACAGGGTGTATGCTGAACCTATAAATGACATACACCACTTGCAGCAACGAATAAATGCTGCCGTTGCTGAAATAACTCCCGAGATGCTGCGAAATTTGCAACCCAATTTAATGCAGAGGGCACAGTTATGTGTCCAGGTCAACGGAGGACATTTTCAACATATTTTATAAGTTCATAAGTTCTTGTTTTTGCTAATTTAGTCAGAGATGAGTATCTATTTTGAATAATTCTATTTAAAATAGCTATTTAAAATGGAAAATGGCATTTTGTATTTTACATTTTAAATACATTTTAAAAATGTATTTTCCATTTTTCATTTAAAATGGATTTTTAAGAACATTTTCTATTTAAAATACATTGCAGATATTGGTTCAGGTGTCTTTTCCTCAAATTTATTTTAAGAAGGAAGTTCAGTTTTCTGATTCATAGAACAAGATTTAGTTTTTAGATAAGGCTTAAAGAAGATTTCTTTCTATTGAATATATAATCCTCTGCAACAGACAAAGCTCCTAAATAAATAAGTTTTTACTTTTAAGTAAGAACAGCAAGGGGTAAGGGTGGGAAGTGGATGGGAATTTCCTATATTTTTACATGCTAAGTTTAGTAAGTTTAGTTTTGTTCCTGTCTGTTTTATATGGTCGGGTGTATAGTTCTTTAGTCACCATTGGCTTGACAGCAGGTACCTTTTGTGATAGACTGTGTAAAGAACAATCAGTTTCTTGTGGTGAAATTTGTTCAGTTTGGTAAGTAGCAATCGATTACACGCCCATATTTTAAGCTAAAATGGGCAGTAAAGGAAAAGCGAAATTATATTAAACAGTTATTAATAAAAGAAATAGAAATTTCAATTTTTGTAAACAAAGATGTTGCTGTAGAAAATAAGAATATTGATGAATATTTTTATTTGATGACGAGGACGATGGTAATGGTGAAATTTTGACGACAAATACTGTAGAGCTTCAAGTATTACAGTATTAGCAAGTACCGAATTAAATATGTTAGGTAAATAATTATAAATATGTTAAAGATGTATTCATTAAATATAATACTCCTTTACCGTCATCAGGACTAGTGGAAAGATTATTTTCGTATGGTGGTATGGTCATGAGACTCAAAAGGGGGAAATTAAGCGATGACAATTTCGAAATATTGTTGTTAAAAGTAAATTATTTAAATAAAAATTGCATTTTCTATTTTGTTTCATTTGAAATACCTATTTCCCACTTTGCATTTTACATACAATCGAAAAAACCATTTTGTATTTTGTATTTTAAATACATATACAATAGAAACCATTTTATATTTTCTATTTTAAATAGATTTTAGAATGCATTTTACCCATCTCTGAATTTAGTTTTGTTTAATTTAGTTCAATAAATTTGCAACAACTGCTTTTATTTATCTATGAAACCTACGAACTGAGCAAACATGTTATTTGAAAACAAAAATCATTCTAATATTATTTTTTACGAGCTTTGAAACGAGCATACATTGGTGCCAAATTTATTTGTATAAAAATGGCTGTATTTGTAAAATTAACGACTGGGGAGGATTTTAAACATCAGCTTCATCTTATTTAAGTTGTACTGGACGCTATAGTACTACTGGGGTAATTTTAAAAGTTAAAATTTCAAGATATTTTAACCTATTTAATATTTTTAAGATATATTTAAAAGTTAAAAGTTAATATTTCAATAGTTTTTGGCCCGTTTTTCGAGGTAATTTTAAAAGTTAAAATTTCAAAGTAGTTTAACCTATTTTTAAAGTATATTTAAGTTAATATTTCAATAGTATTTGGCCCGTTTTTCAAGGTAATTTTAAAAGTTAATATTTCAATAGTTTTTGGCCCATTTTTCGGGGTAATTTTAAAAGTTAAAATTTCACATTTTAATGTATTTTGACCTGTTTTTGAGGTATATTTTAAAAGTTCAATAGTTTTTGGCCCGTTTTTTGAGATAATTTTAAAAGTTAACATTTCAATAGTTATTTGTACAACTATACCTTTTCAACTTCAAATTGAGACTAATCATTTTCAAATTGAGAATAAACACGTTCAAATTGAGACAAAAAAATTTGAAATCGATTAAACACATTCAAATTGAGAACTAACACAATCAAATTGAGAATAAACATATTCAAATTGGGAATAAACACATTCAAATTGAGACAAAACAAGCTATTGACTTCAGCTTGTTTTGTCTCAATTTGAATGTGTTTATTCTCAATTTGAATATGTTTATTCTCAATTTGATTATGTTAAATCTCAATTTGAACGTGTTTAATTGATTTCAGATTGTTTTGTCTCAATTTGAATGTGTTTATTCTCAATTTGAAGATGATTAGTCTCAACTTGAAGTTGAAAAGGTATAGTAATGAAAGCAATACTTTTTTTTATGAGTTTGAAGTTTGATGCACGACGGCGAAGCCGGAGTGCATCAATCAAACGAGTGAAAAAAGATGCTTTCGTACGAGTTGTACACAATATTTTTTGCATTTTGACATCTTAAATCCCTCAAAACAGGATAAAAAGGATTTGAGAATTTACAGTTGTCAAACTGACAATTTACAATATTTTATTTAAAGCACACTTACTTAAGGGTGGGTTTTAGTTAAAATATTTTTCGTTTTTAAGTATTTTGGGTTGCCTGAGTTAAAACCAGCCAAGAAAGGATTGGATCTTCTAGTATTGCTTCTACCGGCTTCTACCTAACAAAACTTCAAAATTCAGTATAAGTATTTGCGAATACCGATTTTTAATCTCTTAAACCTCTTTGTAAACATTGACAGTGACATTGACAGAGTCGGTGAATGTTGGGTTGCCTATCTTTAATCAGTTTTTAAAAATTTATACGCAATTTTTTCTAAAGTTAAATAAAGATCACGCCAAAATTATACAAATTTGCAAAAGGGTCGATACATGCATAGGAAGGTAATATTGAAACCTACCCCGCTACATGTGAAAATCAATACATTGTTGATCGATGTCTTGTGCAAGTCCCTTTTCGTAAGTTTTTCATAATAGGCCATAATTTAATTACTATATTAAAATTGGTCGTTCTGGCCTTGTAGCGTATGAAGGAAAGGTCTAAAAATTTTAATTCATACTCGTCCTTCTTTTCAACTGTCATTATTTAACCGTACCGTTATTTTAAAATTACACAATTTTCAGCGCGTAAACATGCTACTAAAACCCCCCCTTAATGCAAAATGTAAAATTAAATAGTTAAAAAAGTGTTGCTTTCTTTACGATTTTTTAATAAAAAAAAGTCCACTTTTTTTGTCAAAATGCAAAAAAGTATTTTAACCTATTTTTAAGGTATATTTTAAAAGTTAATATTTCAATAGTTTTTGGCCCGTTTTTCCAGGTAATTTTAAAAGTTAATATTTCAAGGTATTTTGAATTGTTTTTAAGGTATATTTTAAAAGTTAATATTTCTGTGAGGTAATAATAAAAGTTAAAATTTCAAGGTATTTTGGCCTGTTTTTGAAGTATATTTTAAAAGTTCAATAGTTTTTGGCCCGTTTTTTGAGGTAATTTTAAAAGTTAAAATTTCAAAGTATTTTAACCTATTTTTAAGGTATATTTTAAAAGTTAATATTTCAATAGTTTTTGGCCCGTTTTTCTAGGTAATTGTAAAAGTTAATATTTCAAGGTATTTTAAATTGTTTTTAAGGTATATTTTAAAAGTTAATATTTCTGTGAGGTAATAATAAAAGTTAAAATTTCAAGGTATTTTGACCTGTTTTTGAGGTATATTTTAAAAGTTCAATAGTTTTTGGCCCGTTTTTTGAGGTAATTTTAAAAGTTAAAATTTCAAAGTATTTTAACCTATTTTTAAGGTATATTTTAAAAGTTGATATTTCAATAGTTTTTGGCCCGTTTTTCCAGGTAATTTTAAAAGTTAATATTTCAAGGTATTTTGAATTGTTTTTAAGGTATATTTTAAAAGTTAATATTTCTGCGAGGTAATAATAAAAGTTAAAATTTCAATATACAGGGTGTTAAAAAAAAGTGTTCGGAAATTTTAAGGGCGTATAGTATAGACCAAAATAAGTGAAACAAGCCTAATAAACATGGGTCCGCAAACTAACCGTTTCAAAGATATGAGCTAAAACAGAATAGAACAAAACAAACGAAATTACTACACATGCAATCAAGTTTGCTGTGATTAACAGTAAAAACAAATCGCCAATACTTCTTTCCTTGGGGATATTTAAAGAGTTTAGTTTATTCTACTCCAATTAATAATGTAGCGCACTTTGAAGAGCGAATAGAACATGCCTGTGAGATAATTCGAGTAAAACCGGGAATTTTTGAAAAGGTGCGAAACTCGTTTATAAGAAGATGTGAATCATGTATTGAGATGGAAGGGGGACATGTAGAACACCTATTGTAAAATGGCTGAAATAAAAAACGTAAATTTGATACCACACTCTGTTTTCTTATTTTCTTAGATAGTACTAGTACATTTCTGGAAATAGCTCATATCTTTGAAACCGTTAGTTTGCGGACCCATGTTTATTAGGCTTTTTTCACTTATTTTGGTCTATACTATACGCCCTTAAAATTTCCGAACACTTTTTTTTAACACCCTGTATTTTGACCTGTTTTTAAGGTAGGTATATTTTTAAGTTGGATTATACGTAAATATTGCAAAAACAAAAATGATGGCGAATACCAACGATCCACGAAACATCAGTGTAAAAGATGAAATCATTGTAAATATGCCGGAATATGTATATTTGGGACAAGTAATAAAACAGAGAAAACCAAACGGCTGAAATTAAAAGAAGAACAAAACTCGCGTGGGCAAGCTTCGGAAAACTAAAATACATCCTCACAATCAATAAACTACCACAATATTTAAAAACTCGAGTTTTTGATCAGTGTGTGCTGCCAGTACTGACCTACGCCTGCCATACATGGACCTTCACCAAAGCAAATATTGACAAGCTCATTAAGACACAAAGAGCATTGGAAAGATCTATGTTGCATATCATTTTGAAAGACAGGAAAACTAACACCTGGATCCGACAAAAAACAAAAGTAAAAGATGTAGCTGAACATGTAGCAAAATGAAGTGGAGCTTTGCAGGATCGCAGGCCACAATGCAAGGCAGAATGATGAAAGATGGAATGCTGTGATACAAAGATGGAGACCATATATGGGTAAAAGGATCAGAGGAAGACCTCAAATGAGATGGGTCGCTGACCTGAAAAGAGTAGCTGGCTTTGTATGGATGAGAACAGCTCAGAACCGAAAACATTGGCATGATTTGGAAGAGGCCTATGTCCAAGGATGGACGATGAAAGGCTAATGAAGAAGAAGAAGAAGATATTTTAAAGAGTTAATATTTCAATGGTTTTTAATCCGTTTTTATGGTATATTTTGAAAACTTAAAATTTCAGAGGTATTTGTCTGATATTTTCAGTTCCATAATGGATAAATAATTGAATTAGAAAATCCAAGAACATTTATTATCAGTGACTAAATTATATATTTTTTTGGTTAAATAATTCAGTTCAAAACCAGGACAACTCTCCCATTCTATAAATGGAGAACATACCTACAACGATAGCTTCACTTCGTGAGTTAAAAAGTGGAGTCAAAGTCGTTACAATTAATACCCTGTATATTAGAAAAAATAAAATGATAGAATTGAACTCTCGCTTCCCTCTATTGAAAAATAGTCGAACCACTTATGCGTATTGCTCGACATTGATCGGCGTCTACTTTATTACACGTTTCCCCTTCCAATATCCAATAGCTAATAGATTCTGCTGCTCTTTGCTAATAGCATTCAATAAGAATGCTAATGGCTAATGGCAAAGAGCAGTATAATAGGAAGAGACGTAACCTTATGGAAACAGTCGTAATTGTAGTTGAATGATGGGTTGCCTATGGAATATTTGCCAAAAACAAGTTAAAATACAGAGTTATTATAAATGATTGTAGTCGAAGCAGGCGGTGCCCGTGGTAATGAAATTTTGCCGCTTTATACAAACATAATTATAGTGCAGGGATTTTTGTAGTGATTTTTATTTTCCAAGTAAACTGTCAATTGTCACTCGTATGTCATTTACTGTGTTTTTGAATGATTGTATTTTGTGTTAGGTAGTTTGCCTGTTGATTTCGCCCTTCCTTAAAAGTCTACGTGAATAAAATCAGTCTTTATTAAGACTACTGCAGATTCCAGAGTGTTAATACGTAAGTGTAATTAAAGGCAGTCATAGAAATTTTAATAAAGAAAAAGCAATATTTTAGGTTTAAATTTGTATAATGGTGTACTCTTTAGAATAGAACACCTTTATTATTAAATCTTACTATCGAAACGGTGTATTAATTGAAGACGGGCAATGGATACATTCTGTTCAAGCAGAAAAATGCATATCTCGTTGCGTTTCCAGAGATAGATATTGAAGAGGAATCTTTAATGGCTCATATTCGGAGAGTTGTGGACAGATTTGATAATACTTAAAATGGAGAACACTTTCAACATCTATTGTAAATAAATATAAATAATCATTATTAAATAAGTTTTAGATTATCTGTGTGTGTTTTTTAGTAATATGAATACATTATTAACTACCTATGCATTAACAATGAGTTCATTAATCAGAGTCTAGTGTAGATATGTCTCGGGTTTGTATCGATCATTCTTTAAGTGAAAATTATGGTAAGAAAATTTTTATTTCTCTTAAAAATCATTTTAACTTTTTTACATAAATATTGACTCGTTATGCAACCAATTTAACACTTGTGTGTAGAACAGTGCATATCCAATATAATTTGAATCGTTATTTGTGTGGAGCAAAACAAAAAATTTTACATTTAGATTTTCGGCCTACTTCGATTACAATCATTTATAATAACCCTGTATAACTCACGCTGTTTCGAACAATAGTAGATTACGTACCAAGTGCCGAAAAGTGAATTTTTACTAGAGGAGTATGGCAGGTTTGAGTACGAGCGATAGCGAGTACTTAAATGCCGTACCAGTCTAGTTAAATCACTTTTCGGACGCGGCGCGTATACTATTTTTTCGCATTTTATATTCTCACATAAAAAGTTATCTAAATTTATTGAGATACATTCTGAATAAAATTAATAAAAACACTGAAAAAAGTAGGCGGATTCTCGATCTGACAGGAACTGTTTTTGACATAACAAAATTCAATTCAATCACATAATAGTTATTTATTATATCAGTGGGATAAAGGCATCATTAACATACGAATGCGTTGAGTTGCCCGACGAGGGCGTTAGCCCGAATCGGAGTAAGAGCATGAGTATGTTAATGGCCTTTATCACACGTATATAATACAACATTTTATCTATGACTGCTCAAAATTGAAAAAATTAGATAATTTTCAATTTGAAAAAATTACATAATTTTGACAGACCATCTTTTTTAATTAAAAACAGAATAGCATGGTATTTTATTTAAAATCAGAGTAGCATCGTGTCTGCATAATTTATTTTCGTCATAGTAACTAAATAATTTGTACGTCAATAATTTTTAATTTTTCCTTGATTTGTGGAGAAAAACCGGTAAATATTTGTGAAAGTATTCCGTTGCACATAGAAGAAGCTGCAACGAAGGTATTTTCTTCATAAAAAATAAAACTTTTGGTCATAAATATTGTCTTATCCCACTGAGTTTGATAATGAATTCATTATCTCACTCAGTGCGATAATAAACTTCATTATCGAACTCAAATGAATGATATAATAGATTCTTATCCTAGCAGGAGTAGATAAATACATTTATTTTTGGAAATCTAATTCCGAAATGGACTTGAGTGACGAAAATAACTTGTAAAACCATTCAGAAGATATTTTAAATGCTGCCCGAGAAGCTATCAAATTGCATTTTAATGAAACCTGACGTTACTATGCTGTAGTGGTTGCTATGCTGTAAAGTGGCCCATTACATCACGATTTTGAGTCTCGTAAAGTAATACATTACAGTACGAAATGCGAAAATAGTTATTTACGATATGAGTATCGTAACAACTCATATTACGATACGAGATGGAAAGTTTGTCAAACGAGACCGCAGGTCGAGTTTGACAAATCCATTGAGGATCGTAATATGATGTTACGATATGAATATAGTACAAAGCTTTATCTACTTTCATGAAATTAGCAAAAAAAATTAAATATTTGTCAATAATTAATTGCCTGATGCAAAAGTTGACGTATTTAGTTACTTGTAATTCCTTTTTAAAAGTTAAATTTTTTGGAGGCGGCGTAGAGGGTCTCCACCTCTGAATTTCGACAAATTCGTATTACAGTTGTTTTTATGAACGCATGTAGAGTACTCATGCAAAATTTCAAGGTGGCACAACGTGATTTGACAAAGTTAAATTTTTTGAAGGCGGCGTAGAGGGTCTCCACCTCTGAATTTTGATAAATCGGTATTACAGTTGTTTTTATGGACGCATGTAGAGTACCCTTGCAAAATTTCAAGATGGCACAACGTGATTTGACAAAGTTGTATTTTTCGGAGGCGGTGTAGAACGCCTCCACGCTTGAATTAATATACAGGGTGTCCAGGATAAGGATGAAATGCATGGAGATCTTGAAAACAGTAAAAGATACAGAGTGGCTCAAATTATAAATTTGGTAACGCCATCTTATAGAGGGGAAAAAGTTGAAACATTAAAGTGTAAATTAATTTTAAATATCTCTTCAAATAAACTCAGAAAAAAATTAAAACGTTTTTCCAAAATTTCGTTTTTTTCCGGATATCTTCGGAATTAGTCGGAATTTTTCAAATTTTGAGGCGGCATTTTATTGAGCTCAAAATTACGCAACTTTTTTCTAATTTGAGCCACTCTGTACCTATCTTTTACAGTTTTCAAGATCCCCATGCATTTCATCCTTATCTTGGACACATTGTATATCACAAATTCGTGACATTATCGTACATTGTTTTAATTTTTGTTTAATATTTACACACAATTTGGCCAGTTCGTAACGTTTTAAAATCGAAATCTAAATCCAAATCCAAATCTAACTTCACACAGGTTTATTTTTCTGAACCTGTGAAATCAAAAAATTATAATTTCCAATTTTACTTCTTATGATTTGTTTAACAGTGTAGTAATTTAGTTGTTACTGTTACCGTCTAAATTGAAATAAAAGAACTGATTTCTTCAAAAATTGGTTTATTTACAATGCAACTTAACCTAACATTAACACACTGTCGCTTAGGTACTAGCGCTTGCGCTAAGAAGACTGTGCCTAAACGTTAGTCAATTGGTATATAAAGCTTGCAGTAGACATTATTTTATTTTTCCATGGCCAAGCCTTATGTAATTTCTTTTTGAACTCATGGTATAAAGCGGCAAAATTTCATTGCCACGGGCACCGCCTACTTCGACTACAATCACTTATAATGACGCTATATAATTTTTTGTGATAAATGCCATATTGCAATTTTAGAAAGTACATGTACCTCAGTGGCGGCTCGCCAGGTGAAGTAGGTGAAGTGCCTCTTCACCTAATATATCACTCGAATTAGTTTTTTTTTATATATAAAAATGATTATTCTTACCATTTATCTAAATTCCTAAATAGTTTAAATTATAAATGAATTTTATCCCCGTTCAATACGCAAAACATTTCTTATAGATATAGGTATGTATTTCGCAGCACAGTATCAAATTGCAGAGCTAAACGTAAATATGCTTGGAACTCTGTACTATTCACTGGGTTGCTATGGTAACACTGACGTCACTCGCATGAAGCTGTACCTACGTAGGTTTTCCACAAGTGAAGAGGGAAGGATCTTTTCATCAGTCGCCTGTCGCTGTGGATACCGTATGGTTGTATGTTTGGTATATCGCGCAGCAATCTTACGTAATCGGTGTTGGTTTATTTTATAAATTCATTGCTAGACAAAAATGAATCGATACGTGAACCTTTTCGTTTACTTGTTTATATAAACATCACGTCTGGGCAATAAAGAAAGAGACGCTAACCTACTTATTTTTATTTATTAGTATTATTAGTCAGTTAAATGCCAGATATAGTCTTGAAGCATATGTGTCGTACAAAGGACGTATTAAAATATCTGTGATTTTATTAAATATCTGAAGTTCCTAATTATCGAATAGTCGGTTATCACTGATTTCAAATAATTGAAACTCATGTCTTGTTTTGGTGTTTGTACTGTTTGTTGTTTATGTGTTTGTTTTGCAATAAGTGTGTGTTTTTAAACATGAAACAAAGGCTTTAACAATTTTTGCAAAAAAGGACTTAAAGGGTAGGGGAACTTTTAGCAGCATTTTTATCAAGAAGTCCTATAGAAATTATATACCTAAGGAATACAATATCTCACGATAGACTCTCGTCTTTGGCGAATATTTCAATTCAAAAAGAACTCTTACTAGGGTTAATTAAAAACCGACCATTTTACGAAGATATTACCAACAAATTTGCTACCCTAAAAGACAGAAGGATTGACTTGGTGTAAAAAAATTAGGTAACTCCAAATAAAAAGTATTTTTTAATGAAATTTGATAGATAAAAGAGACGTACAGAAAAATAATATCAAATTTTATTGCACAAATGTTTATACTAAAGCATAGGTATATTACGAAAAACTAGACTAACTTATGTTTATTAAAAATTATTACTGTTTCTACTGTTCCTGAGATAATAATAATCTACTATCTACTACACTATCTATTTATAACTATATAAACTAATAATTAGTTTGTTAAATTAAAAAATAGCAGAAGAAAAAGAAATTAATCGTACCTACTTATTCATTCAATAAGATTTATATTTTTCAGAATGATACAATATTCATTTATAATAAAGTGGGCTCAAAAAAGTAGTAATAGTAAAATAAGATCTAATATCGCCCTTTTGATAACGAAATTTTTCGAACTCACTTTATTAATTTAAATTTTTTGGTAGTAAAAGTTCATTTCGTCTATTACCAATTTGCGCAAAACGATATTTAATTGTTTCCGCAGAAATTTCATCTAACTGAAAATTAATATTAATTATACCTAAATTTGATAACCTATCCTGGTCCGTTGTTGCTCTAATATACGTTTTTAGTCGTCTTAGTACACTAAAAGATCTTTCACAACAACAGGAATTGATAATGCAATTTTCTGTATTAGTTAGATTAGGAAACATTGTTTCATCTAAATGTGAAAATAGTGAGGATATATCACTTGGTTTAGGCGTCAATTTTTGAATATAATTTTGACAAACAAGGAATTCAGACTATAAGTCTTGCTGCTTTATATTATAAACATTTAAGAATGACTGAAATCTGATTTAAAAATCTCCATGTTTTTGTCGGAAAAACGTTTTACCAGCTCTACAATCTTTCGGTCGAGGATAGAAAAATATATATACTGCGTTCCCCTTTACTGTTACAAGACTTGAAAGAAAAAGTAAAAATTCCAAAAAGTCTAAAAACTTTTTAATGTATTATACCTTATATTATTAGGTATTTATTCTTGCATTACAATTGGGGGGGCGCAAACGTCAATTTGGGGGGGGGGGGCAAAAAAGGGGCTAACGACGCCCCTGACCACAATAGCACTTCACCTATTATTTGACCCACGAGCCGCCACTGATGTACCTATAATAAAATTCTTATGTATGCCGTTGTTTTGTTAATAAACTATTTGCAGTGAGGTTAGTAAAAATATTTAAAGTGATGAAAATTTACAAAAAAAATCTATACTTACCAGATTTGATGTAGTGGGCAAACTCCATTTAAAAACAGATCTGCTTTCTTGAACCAAAATAATTTTCGGTTCTACTTTTATTCGATTTTTTTTACTAAGGCCAACTCTCGATTATAAACTGTTCGTATAGATTTTATTTTATTTTTAATGTCTGCAACAGTATAATGGCAATAGCATTGTCACGGGCTGCTTTATTTTTATGTTTTTCACTTTTTTGATTTCATAAACAATCATATTTTTGGGATAGTTTGAGAAAAGTGAACATACTATTCTCTTCACTGGTTTACATGTTTCAACTTGCTGAATTCAACTGATGACTCAACTCGTAACGCTAGTTGCGCAACAAAAGTTAAACCCCATCCGACTTTCGTTGCTTCAACTAGCGAGTTGTTCAATGTAGTTGAAACAAGGTTCACATGATTCAATTTACGTTCAACTGACTTTCAACTTCTAGCTGTTCAACGATAATTGAATCATGAGAACGCCCCTCTTACATACCATATCCTCTACACAAAACTTACCAACACGCCTGGCTAGTGTGGCATTTTAATAGCCAATACCCTTTCAAAGCTACTACCATGTCTGTCAGATTTTAAAACAAAATGGAATGATGCCCAGATAAGTACGGTTACGAAACCTAAATCTCACACTGAATAGTCAGTCTTTCCATTTGAATCTGGGGCGGGGGGGGGCACAAAAATTTGACACCACCACCCAAAAATTACATAAAATTGAAGATTGCAACCTATAATGTCAGATCATTAATATCAGAGGATTCATAAAGGGAGAAAGCAAATTACAAAGAACTTATTGGGATATTGTCAGAATATGCGAAGTGAAATCAGGACCTACTTTCTATTGTATGGGAACACAAGATGATTCCATCGGAGGAGTCGGTTTCTTCATAAATAAAAAAGGCTCTGAAAATATTATATCTGTACAAGCAGTTTCGTCCAGAGTTGCTTATGTTATTCTGCGATTTCACATAAAGGTCATCCAGATTTATGCACAAACATCAACCCATAGCGATAAGTGATAAGGAAGTAGACGATCTCTATGATGACATAACCAAAACATTAAACGAATAATAGAGGAAATACCTATACTAGTGAGTTTTACACTAAAATATAAATTATCAATTACCTATTAATGTATTAATACTTTCTTTAAAGGACCTGCGGGAGGATGGTAAGCATGGAAATCCCCAAGTTCGAACTGGACTTGGACTACAGACTAATGAGAGCAACTATACTATTACTGAAATTTAATCAGAGGGTCGAATGGCTGAAGAAAAACTTGAGACAAAAAAGTATATTGAAGGAAGCCAGCTACTAAGAGGCTGTTAGACTCACAGATCAAATTATAGAAACATACCAAGATGTACGATACGTTGGAAAAAATAAGACTGACAGCCAAAGCAATAAAGTAACACTGAAACTGTAGAATTTTCGCTGGATTTCACTAGCTCTCGATGTTTTAATAATAAATCACGTTCTTTTTTTAATAATATAATTAATGTATCTATTACTTAATATGTTACACAATTTTACAAAGCACATAAATCTTACCAACTACCGGTATGTACGGGGTACTGCAGCCAACTGACTCAGCCCTTTTGTTAAGTCCAAGCGGCGCACGACCCCTAACGAACAGGGACGTGTCATATCCTGGCGCCAAACTACCACACTTAAATTTGAATATAATGGCGCGCGAACATACACCCCGCCTTGAAAGATTGGACTTTCAATGAAAATAAAGAAAATTGAACAAAGATATTAAACAAACAGATAAACAACATAAAATAACCACAACATCTAAAAATACCTATTAAAATAAAGTAATCAAATTAAACTAATTAATGTTTTTAATGTCCTCAAGTTAGTCACTGCTAATTGGTAATGCGCACACCTTTGAAACAGAACGTTTCAATTCACTTACTGCAGTTTTGACTGACACTACGCGCACCACATTGTCAATTCCGGGGTGTAATTTCACGACACGCCCTAACACCCACTTCATAGGAGGTTGGTTATCATCCTTGATAACAACTAAGGTACCTACTTTAATATTTGGACCCCTTAGCTTCCACTTCGAGCGCTGTTGGAGTTCGGAGGCGTACTCCTTGGACCACCTTGTCCAGAAATGTTGTACCATTTGCTGCAGGCGTTGGTGTAACGACAGCCGATTCTCTGGTACTTCCCTTAAGTTTTCGTCGGGTAAAGAGACAAGTGGTCGCCCAATTAGAAAGTGAGAGGGAGTAAGAGGAAGAGAATCGTATGGATCGGTACTTAAGGGTGAAAGGGGTCTGGAATTGAGGATTCCCTCGATTTGTACAAGTATCGTATATAACTCCTCGAAAGTTAACAAAGCATTTGCCAAAACCCGCTTTAAATGATGTTTCACGGCCTTTATGCCAGCCTCCCACAGGCCTCCAAAATGGGGGGACCTAGGGGGTATGAGGTGCCAAGATATCCCTTCAGTTTGCAGGGACTCTAATAATTCCTGTTTTGAATCAATTAAAAATTGATTGAGATCCGAAAGTTCTTTGTTGGCGGATACAAAATTAGTGGCGTTGTCGGAATATACGTGTGCTGGTCTTCCGCGTCGTGATGCAAAGCGTCGCATAGCTGCGATGAAACTATCTTTATTGAGGCTAGTTACTAACTCGATATGAATAGCCTTTGTAATTAGGCAGACAAATAAGCAGATGTAACATTTGGACGTTTTAGATCCGCGACCTTTCCTGTCTTTGACGATTAACGGGCCACCATAATCCACGCCTACTGATTTGAATGGAAAATCTGGACTTACGCGATGCTCCGGTAATTCACCCATTAACTGATTGGCGGATTTTGGACGGGCGCGAAAACAGCGAATGCAATCCCGTACCGTACCTCGCGCTATGTTTCTTCCGGAAATAGGCCAGAACCGTTCTCGTATGTTGGACAATAAGAGCTGCGGCCCAGCATGCAATAATCTAATATGCTCGCGCCTAAAAATCAACTTGGTCAAATGATTACGATTATCAAGGATGATTGGGTGCCGTTTTTCATATTCAAATGATGTATTGCCTAATCGACCGCCTACACGTAATACGCCTTCTTTGTCGATAAACGGATTTAGACTGGCTAACCTACTCTTAGGATGTAGCTGAGCATCCTTTTTTAAGTCGCGGAGTTCCGCTGAAAATGATTCCCGTTGCATGCTCTTTAATAGGCGGACCAATGATTTCTGCGATTCGACAAATGTGATGGGTTCGAAGACGCGATTCGCGTGTTCGCTTAAACAATTATGTTTGAACCGAATACAATACGCTATAATCCTTTCTAATTGGTCTAAATTTGAATATTTGCTTATATCAAATGGATTATGATCCCCAATAACCAAAAGGGAGTTTAGAATTGGACGCAATTCCGGCATTTCGTTATTTGAAAGAAAAGCATTTTGGGTAGGCCAATAAATTTCATTTTGGGCTAACCAGTGAGGCCCCTTCCACCAAATATTTAATTTCGTTAATTGTTGAGGATTTACCCCTCTTGATAATAAATCTGCAGGATTGTCCGCGGTTGGAACGTGTCTCCACCTGTTAGTGTTGGTTAGTGATTGTATCTCGACTACACGATTTGAAACAAAAGTCCTTAAAGAGGATGGAGACGTATTTATCCAACTCAAAGCTATCGTCGAATCACACCAAAATGTTTCCGTGCTCAGATTAATACTCAAGGAAGTGCGAACCTTGTCCGCTAAACGGGCTAAAACTAAAGCGCCGCATAACTCAAGCCTGGGAACCGTGACCTTTTTTACCGGGGCAACTTTGGTTTTGGAACATAAAAGGTTCACAAAAACCTTACCGTCTTCGTTTTCAGATCTTAAAAACACGCATGCGCCATAAGCTAGTTCACTGGCGTCCGCGAAACCGTGCAGATCTATTTTAACGGGTTTGGTACAGATAGCATGGCGAGGTATCGTTAAATAATTTAAATTAGTTAAATCGTCCCTAAATCTGATCCATTTTGTATGTAGGTGCGGAGGTAAGGATTGATCCCAAGACAAATTTTCCGCCCATAAACTTTGTAACATTATTTTAGCCGTGATAATGCACGGACTCAAAATACCTAACGGATCGTAAATTTGCGCAATGGTTGAAAGAATACCCCGTTTTGTAACGCATTTATTATTATCCGTGTTAATTTTATAAATTAATGTGTCGTCAAAGGATGACCACGACAGTCCTAGTGTTTTACTAATTTCCTGAGATCCAAAATCTAGTATTTGATCGGACAAGTGGTTGCCGTTCATTTGCGCAATAACCTCGGGCGCATTTGATTTCCATTTCCGCTAATCGAAACAACCGCCGTTTAAAACATGCGCTACCGTTTTAGCTAGATTTATTAACGCTTCCTTAGTGTTCGCGCCTGTCAGCATATCATCCACGTAGAAATCATTTTTTATTATATTTGCTATATCGGGAAGTGACTGTTGACAATCAAGTGCTAACTGATACACACATCTTATTGCAAGGAAAGATGCACTTGCGGTTCCATACGTAACGGTGTTCAGTTCATACGTATTTAAAGGTTCCTGCGGGTTCGATCTCCAAAATATTCTTTGTAGTGACCTTTGCGATGGCTTTATTAACACTTGCCTATACATTTTTGATATGTCCGCTGACACTACAAACGGATATTGCCGAAATCTTAGGATAATTGCTAAGAGATCATTTTGAATTGTAGGACCTACTATTTGGGTATCATTGATTGAGAAACCGCTGTCTGTACGCGCCGAACCATCAAAAACGACGCGAAGTTTGGTCGTCGCACTTTCTGCGCGGAAAACGCCATGATGAGGCATGTAATAACTAGGATTAATATTGTCAGATTCGCTAACGACCTGTGACATATGCCCAAGAGATTCATATTCGGACATGAATTCGCGGTAAAACCTTTGCAATTCTTGGTTTGATTGCAATCTCTTTTCTAATGAAAGAAAGCGACGCTTGGGGAGATGGCTCGAGTTCCCTAAATTGGCAATTGAATCTTTAAATGGTATTTGAACAATGAACCGACCGTTCGCGTCCCTACGCGTCGTATTAATAAAATGCGTTTCGCACGCGCATTCTTCCTGTGACCATATTTTGTCAACAGTACATTCTTCAAGTTCCCAAAATTTATTAAGTTGGGTATCAAGACTCGATGAAAAATAACATTTGCTTTGGGTTATTGGATTAGCATTAATTGGCCCCGAAATAATCCACCCAAACAGAGTTTTTTGAAGAATCGGCTTATTTATCCCCAAATTTATTCTACCCACTCGGATCATGTTCCAAAATAAATCTGCCCCTATGAGAATGTCGATGGGACCAGGTTCATTGAATTTTGGATCGGCAAGCGTGATGTTTTCTGGTATCCTTAAATCAACCGCATCAAATTTGGAAACGGGTAACATACCGGTTATTTGAGGGAGCACGAAACAAGACAGATCAGATACATATGCACCACGATGGGAAAACAATTTTAAAATGCATTTAGCGTTACTATGTGATACAAATTGACTTAGGCCGGCGATGGCTAGGTCTACCGCTTGCGACTGCAAATTTAAAACTTTACGGAGCGAGACAGTTATAAAGCTTGATTGCGATCCACTGTCTAAAAGGGCTCTAACGCGATGTGCCTTGCCGTTGACATCAAACACCATCGCGGAAACGGTTGACAAAAGTACTTGACCACCCAAAACATTATGTGACGATAGAGTGACGCTTTGAGCTGCGGAAGATTCCGTTTCGGAGAGCTGATTTGTGACAGTTTCCTCCCTATCAACATGCAACAACGTGTGATGCTTCCCTTTACATTTTTGACAAGAACTCAATTTGCACGATCTATTAAAATGTCCCCTTTGTAAACAATTTAAACATAATTTTGCCCTAATTACGCAATCGACTCTATTTTGTGGGGTCATTTTCAATGATTCTTTACAGTCGCGATGTCGGTGATCGCCTTTACAAAAAATACAAGATTCTTTCGTGGCGAAAAGAGCACGAGTGTGGAATTTGTCCTTATTATTACCCATTTTTTCCGCGTGTCCTACCTCTAACGTTTCTAATAAATCGGCTCGCGCCCTTAGAAATTGCATCATATTGTCTAGCGTTGGTAGCTCTTTATCGTGTTTGTGTTCTTCCCATTCTCGCGACGTTATCTTGTCTAATTTAATTGTAATAAGATAAATTATTAACGTATCCCATTCCTTTACGGGCTGATCTAACATTTCTAACGCACGTAAATGTTTTGAAATATTATCAATTAATTTCCGAATTTTATTAGCGGACTCTTTGCTGACTATTTCCAAGTTAAACAATAACTTGATATGATTGTGAACTAGTAACCGCGTATTGTTGTATCGCTTACATAGAACATCCCAGGCCACTCCGTAATTTCTGGATGAAAATTCTAATGATTGAATTACCTGAGCTGCCGATCTTAAGTAATGAAATTTTTGGATTTCATTTATGTTCGCGTTTGTATGTATCAAAGACTGGAAAGTATCACGAAATTCAAGCCAGCACTCGTAATTTCCGCTAAACGTGGGTAAATGAATAGTTGGCAATTTAATTCCCTGCAAACGCAATGTGTCAGAATTTGAACTGGAACTGAAGCTAGATGACGTACAAGGACTTTGATTGTTTTTATAATCCGCAATTAATTTTTTAGCGGTGGCTATTAACGCATAAAACATATTATCAAAGCTTTCACGTTCCTCAAAATTTGACGGGTTATCCGGATCTACAATTTCGATCTTTATTTGGGAAACTTCAAATTCATCTATTAAATTTGAATTCTTTGATATCCGCTCTTCCAGTTCAATAACAGTATCATCCTTTAAAGGAGCCCTAACTTTATCTACATAATTTTTGAAAATAGTTAAACGGTGCTTTACAGCACCTCTTTTTCGTCTTAATGTGTGAATGTCATCAACATTTTCTGTATTCCCCTCGGGCATTTTGAGCGATGCTTGTACAAATATTAGGCAAATAGGAAAATTGGAAATGACTCACCTTATTGTTTGACCACTTGTACTGCCTATGTAGACAACGGGGCGAAAACGATGTCGAACCTCGAACTGTTGCCGGAGGCGTTGTGGTTTCTTCACCAAGTTAGAGATGTTGCCGAAGGCGATTTTGCTGCCACGCAAAATTTAATGATTGGTGCCGAAGGCGATTTGGCTGTTGAAGCCACACAAATTTTGAAGAATGGTGCCGAAGGCGATGACCCTGATGCCGATGGCAATTCGGTCTTTTACTTAAAATGCGAGTTGGCTGCACGTAACTTACGGATGTAAACTTGAAGAGTTGCGTTACCCTTATATGCCGAGGAAGCTTAGCAAGTGCGTGGAATTCCCAAGCGTGCGATGATTCACAACCACGCCACGCGGTGAAGTGTTCGACAAAGTTCCGAATTTACCACAGCAATCACAATAAAATCTTCGTTCAATTTTAACGAAATCACTATAATTTATTATATTACGCTTACTTCGGTTATTATTTTCGAGTAATTTTAACTTTTTACCGTTTATACCGACACGTGCTTTTCACTTAAGTATTTCCGGGATGAAGGACCATGTAGAATTTTCGCTGGATTTCACTAGCTCTCGATGTTTTAATAATAAATCACGTTCTTTTTTTAATAATATAATTAATGTATCTATTACTTAATATGTTACACAATTTTACAAAGCACATAAATCTTACCAACTACCGGTATGTACGGGGTACTGCAGCCAACTGACTCAGCCCTTTTGTTAAGTCCAAGCGGCGCACGACCCCTAACGAACAGGGACGTGCCATATCCTGGCGCCAAACTACCACACTTAAATTTGAATATAATGGCGCGCGAACAGAAACAAACGATCAGAAATCATGAAAAACTACAATAAAACTAAGGAACTCATAAAAAGAAGAGGGGACTCAAAGGGAGAAGTAGGAACAAGAAATTTAATACAGTACAGCGAGTTAAATAAAATAACAAAAAGGAAATTAGAAAAGACCTGCGCAAATATGAAAAACAAAAACCTACACATAAATAAAACACATGGAAACATCAAAAATTGCTTCTTTAATTATTAATACAACTTTGCATTATTCATATAAATAAATAATGATTACATTGAAGCATCGGCAAGTAATTACCTACACAAATGGTCAGCCTGCTGTTGAAAGCTACATGGTTTGGACTAAATTAAACCAAGGACTGCGTGAACCATTTTTTGACTCTACCAAAAACCTATAACTACAAACTTGAAAATGTACGTAACTTCCACTACCGAAATTTTAAAAACCTGCATAAAACACAGACAAGAACTAAATATCACTTTAGGAAATAATCTGCTTATGTAATAGCTTTAAATTTGGTACCCAAACTGTATGAAAAATATGAGGCAATTCCTGCATTTTCCGCTTAAAATTCTAATTTGTAAAACATCAGTTAATTGGTCAAATACAAAACGTGTAAAAAAAAACAAATTATTGTAGTTAACAATCACAGTTAATAAAACATTCCGTTATATTTAGGCACAGAAAGTAGGGTTCGCACAGCCCTATTTCTTTTAATATTAATAAAAACCATTTATTCTCAAATTACCATGTCTTTTATGATAGGCCCAAGTGATAATACACTTTCACGCATTCATGCAATAAATACCCGTTACACAGAGTAAAAAAAATTTAGTAACACAGGTAAACAAATATTTTAAACTTACCACAAAGATCCTATATCCTATGAGGTACAGATACATTACACAATAAATACTATTTACAATACTTAAAATGCGGACATTTAAATTAATACCTACCAGAAGTATTTTGATAATTACTTATTTGGAATAATTAGCGGACTTTGATCGTTAATCAAAAAATGATATATAAAACTAGCTTTCGCTCTATTTGCTTGAGGCCTAGAATTACGTATTGGGTCACGAAGCAATATATCTCCAAAAACTGTCGCTAACGTCTTGGCATCTGTTCCGTTTTCATTCGAATAACGTAATAATTCTTGTAAAAACATACAAAGATATAAAAAGACGCTTCGATCTAAATCTGGCATCTTTTGCTGTACAATCTAAAATTATTTAAATTTGATGATAATTAATTTGTGGTCTGATCTATACACACCTGTTTGCAACTCTGGTAATTCGAAGCAGCTGCGGTGCAAGCATCGTGAAGATGATATGGAATCACAGGATCCCTTGTGTACGATAAAAATAACAAAAGTGCTTCTGCAACTGCATGAATGCTTCCAGCTAAGTGATTTGTTAAGGATCAAACAGTTAATTGTAAATAAATAAACAGAAACAAAAGCCACAATGGCCAGATAGCAGAACAGTAAAATATGGGTATGTTACGATTTTATGCTAGCACACCTGACAGTACTGACATAGCTTTTAAATTTACTAATTGCTATATGCACTTGATTGATTGAATCATGATATGTGAAGAGGCCCCTAACACCGCAGCCAATTAGACTTATTGTGTTGCTCATCATATCGCTTGTCAGGCAAAAACCTTGATTAGGTTTAATAGTTTCTTTACCACTTCTTCTTTTGTTATGAGTTTCTCGAGAATAAGCCCCTCCGAGGAGTGCATGTCTCCATCGGGCAAGAGCCTCACACTCAAAAATAATATGAAAGGCTCCTCATTACAGAGTCTGCACATGGGTTCCACATTAAAGATGCCCATTGTATGCATGTGTTTTCTTAGGTTGCACTGGCCAGTTATCAGCCCTGTTACTAGCCTAATTTGCTGTCTGCTTAATTGCAGTACGTCATCTGCTAATTTTCTAAATGGTGCTTTTAGCATTAATTTGCTGTGCCTCACACTATTCCAGTGGTTTTGATGTTGTGTTTTTATCCAACCTTCTAGCCAGCTGGGAGCTGTGGTCTTGACAATTCCAAATACTGGCTCAGGCCCAGTAAAGGTGATTTCTGATCCCTCTTTTGGAAGTATATCAGCTTTTTCATTAGCTTGAATTCCCTTGGGTCCTAGCACCCACATAAGGGTTACCTTATTTTGATTTGCAAGTGTTTAAGGTTTTGACAACAATCCCAGACTAGTTTTTAATTGATCCGGTAGCTCGCCAAGGCTTTTACGGCAGCCTGGCTGTCTGTCAGGACAGGGATATCCCTGCCCTAAGTTTCTTCTAATATTCTCTTGCAGAAATACGTCAATAGCATGTATTTCTGCTTGAAATACTGTAGCGTACTTCTCTAGAGATGCATATCCATTAAAAAGGGAGATTCCCCATATGTTCCTGCTTCAGTTCTGTGTCAGTTTTGGATCCATCTGTGTACAAAACAATTTTACCTCCCCGACAGCTTCTTACTATTAGGGGTTTATTAAGGTTTTGCCTAATTGGTATAATGTCACTGCTCATTTCTAGTAGTGAATTCATGACGATGTTGGTTAACCTAGCATACCCAGAGACAAACCTGGTTTGACAGTTTTCATTATACTTCGGTCTATATGCTGCCATTCTTACTTCTGCCTTGATTATATATCTAAAGGAGGCAAGTTTAAGATGGCTTCCATAACTACAGTTAGAGTACTCCTCATGACTCCTGTAGTACAGACAGCCACAGCTCCAGCTTGGTCTTTCTTTGTTTTGCTTTAGGCCACCATACCAGCGATCCATAGGTGACTATAGGTCTTCCCACAGCAGTATACAACCAGTGTACCATACGTGGTTTGAATCCCCAAATCTTACCCAGTGCTAGCTTCGTTACCATAAAATTTTTTTAACCTTTATTTACAATTTTACAGAAATGTGCATTCCATGTTAACTTTACATCCAGGATGGTGCCTAGATACACATGTTTAGCCTCTTGGCTATTTGAGCGTTGAAGAGATGTGGCAGTGTCAGTCTGTCCATATTCTTTTCTGTGGATTTACACTCAGGTTCTCCTTAATACATCAGCTTTCTACTGTGTTTAGAGCTCTTTGCATGAGCTCCGAGATAGTATTCCCAAATTTTCCCGAGATGAGTATAGCCAAGTCGTCGGCATAACCCTGGGTATAGTAGCTTTTATCTATTTAATTCAACTAGGAGCTCATCGACCACCAGGTTTCACAGCAGATGTGATAAGACCCTCCCCTCCTGCAGGCATTCTTTGGCCATTACTATCTCCATCGCTGTCAGTGCTGCTATTTTCCTGTTGTTGACTGCATACTGCATCCTCAACTCTCCTTACCAATTGGTGTGGAGCAGTCTTGCATAATTTTCCCTATTGATATGCATATTGATTGGGATGAAATAGTCCTACAGATAGGCTTTCCTTTGTATGTCTTTCAATCAGTTTCTCCATCAGCTTTAACATGAACGCTGATAAATTGATGGGTCTATATGCTTTTGCTTGAGAGTAATCTCTCCCAGGTTTTGGAATAAAGACAATTCTAGAGCATTTCCAGGCAGAGGGCATGCATCATGTTGTCAGGCTTGCTCTTAGCAGTCTACAAAGCTTTGGAATGAGGTATTGCTTTCCCCTGTTGTAATAGCAGAGGTATCATCCCATCAGGTCCAGGAGCTTTGTATGATTTAAAAGAAGCGATAGCTGATTCAACACTGCTGTGGGTAATGATTTTTGTTGATAATTAAACTAGAAAGTAGTATAAATTACAAAAAATCAATATACCAATGAGTAATGTTTAGTATTGTCAATGTAACATTAGCAACGTTAGTTGTTTGTAAAAATAAAATAATTAAATGTTCAAAAACCAAACATCTATAATCCTATTCAAGTTTGCCTAATTAGATCTCATCAATTTTAATTTAGACTTGCCAGTTTCTTTTTGAAACCCTTATATTAGGGCTTGGAGATCTCACACTTTCTCAGCTGAAGAGGGAGCTGCATATATGAGTCTGGAAGGTGGGCTTGAAGAAGAATCTTCAAGGTTTCCTTACTTTGTTTCTGTGCATTTTCCGTCTGGTTTCAGTAATGTACTTACCTACCAAACTGTTTTAAAAAGTTAAAGTGATTTCACTGATGAAGCAAGTACTTCAAATTATAAGTGCTATCAATAGCTAATCTAACATTCTAACAATGTCTTCAAGATACAAACTTTACTCTACTTAACAATTAACAGCAGTTAAGTTTGGACTGTACACTGCCAATATAAAACAAAACATAACCTTTTATGTACTACAATTTTTAAACAAACAAATGAAAGGATACGAATGGGATCTAAAGATCCCAAATCTAACCAATCTCTTATTCGAACGATTTCTTCATGAAGAGCTGTCGATTCAAATAATTCCCTGGTTTTTAGGCCATTGCGATATAAATGATCGACTAAAAGCCACAACTCTCTAGGTATGGAATATAATACTGGACTTTGTTGATTTTCCTTTAAAAATTAACTTTTAGAATGGAAAAATGCAGGAACTCTCAATTTCATTTATTTACCGCATGTTTAAACTGATCAGGCGTAAGTTGAAGTAAAGGCACAGGTGCTCGACTTAAAGTTGCTAGGGAAGTGGTAAAACAAGATCGCTGGCATTCTCCTGATACGGTAATAAACATATCTTTTCCACCTATTAAGTGTAAAACTAAAATATCGTAGATGTTTTCCAAAGGTTGTTCCATATTCACCTTCAACCGTAAATCGCATTTTTCACCTGTTAAATTTTATATCAGACTACATTATTTACTATCAAGAAAATTATTACCTGGTCTGATACATCCAGAGAAAGGTGTAATACTTAACCATTCCTTGCAATAACTTACATCATCTAACTTCTTAATAAATTCAAATTCTGCCAGAACCTAAAATTCCAAATTTGATAGAAATTTGGGGTTTTATAAGAGGTTTATAAAGCAGATAATCTAAATACAGTAAATTAAATTAATGAAGCAGTAAATAACAAAAAAAGTAATCCACACCTGTCCTGTGTTTGCAATAATAATATCCCGATACTGAGGTTCCCGGAATTTTACCATATCAAAGGTAACTTCGGTCTGATCGACTGTAACTTGAGGCAAAAATTCATTTTCAAGTTTGTCCATCTTTTTGAGCAATTCTTCATGAACTTTCCTATATTTGGTTTGATCAACGACACAAATTTCAGATTTAAAAAGTGCACTAACTGGCTTATGATCACTAATTTTTAATTCCATATTACTACGATACGCTGTTTGATGAATTCCTCTGCCACGCCATAATATTCGATCAGTCCATGCAGGTGCTCGAGCCTTCTCGCTTGTATCATATGTATCGGTGTTTAAATCATATTTGTACGTTGGTTGGAAAGTTATATCACCTTCTGTATAATCCTAAACAAAACGAAATAATTTACTAAAACCACGTACAAATATTTTTAATACAAATTTACCTGTAGAACTTTGCTAAGATCTTTCTGCTGATTTAACTGATCTAACAAAAGTACTGTTGCTAAATCATCTGCTGCCAAGTGTTTCTTTACCTGCGTTGCATTCTGTTCCATTATTCGATAATTTAGATCTCCCAGCCAATATACTTGACTAAAACATAAGCATTGCAAAATTATTGTGGTTTTAAAGATTACACAAAAATAGATACTAATAAAATAAAGGAAACTGTCACAATGCATTCAGGAAAACTTTATAAAATTACTTACTCATGTTCTTTGATTGTAAATGGATGCCTTCTAAAATTAACTCGCTGATTAATATCATTGTAGTCCTGATTACGCCTTTCAACTTCTTCAACACCAGCAGCTAAGTGTGAGTTAACAAAACACAATGAAGTATTATGTAATTCTAATCGCACAGCAACACCACCTTTATTACCCTGAAATTATTATTAATGAACTACTACAACAATTAAAAGTGCAAAATTGGGCAAACCATTTTTCCTAAAATACCAGTTCCAACTGTATCAACAGCTACATTCTTAACATGCTTGTATTGGCTGTTGTTCACTAAAACTTCTAACTGCATACCTACAAGGCGAACATATGCAACAGAACGATATTTTGTGTCTGGATGAATGGCATCAGCAATTGCTTTCCTGTAAAGTATTACTAGTATAATTAACATTTTTTATTAATAATCTAGAACTTACCGCCATTCTGCTTCTCGTGGAGTATCAAACATTAAAAATGCTTCCTTACTAAGATCAAGCTCTTGAAAGCCGATTGCGTAAACATCCGGAGGATCTTGATCGGTACTCAACCAAGCCTTTAATGAAACTGTAGGTGGCTGACCGTTTACATTCCAAGTGCCTACAAAAATACTACACAGAATTTATCATTATGTTCAAATTAAAAAATTAATACAAATTACCTAAACTCCTGCTGATGTGTATATTCAGGTTCTTTAAGTGACAGCTGATATCGCAGGAAGGATTCCCGATTTGCTGATATTCCACGTCCTTGAGCTATTTTTTGTCTTGATACAGGAAGATCTGGAGACTACAATAACAACTTAATAGGTATTTCAAACATTACCAAATATTTACTACTCTAACCTGGTCATTCATTTCTGTATCCTCTGAATTAAATTGCGCTTGTGTAAGTCCCGAATTATATTTGTCTAGCCACTGAAAATCGTTATCTCTATATGAAGAAACTATAATTAAATTAATCAATTAAGGTGTCCTGTCAAAAATTCGAAACAATCTTACTTTCTTTGGATCTGATAACTTCCGATGCAAAATTTGAACTTTCAAATCCAATTTCAATATTGCACTGTAATTTGGTTTTCTTATAAATTATATTAAAAATAATGTGTGTATAACTGCCTGGAATGGGATCTGTATCTGCAAATAAATTTGTATCATAATACAGTGTTTTTCTTTTGCTTTTCCTCGTTTGTCAATTGCGTTTCCCTGTTTAGCAAATGACTTTCCAGATTATGAAACGTCAAAGTTATGTTGCAAATGGCATTCCCTATTTGTCAAATCTCTTTCCGTTTTTAGATAATGCTTTTCCCACTTTTTTTAAAAAGTAGGTATGTAATAAAAACAAAATTGGGAAAAGCATTATCTAAAAACGGAAAGAGATTTGACAAATAGGGAATGTCATTTGCAACATAGCTTTGACGTTTCATAATCTGGAAAGTCATTTGCTAAACAGGGAAACGCAATTGACAAAAGAGGAAAAGCAAAAGAAAAACACTGTATGTACGATATAAGATACAACAGTAAATTGTACAAACCACAAGAAAAGTACTGGTCAATGGGAATAGCTCTTTCAATGGTAAGATCTGAAAATGACTCCGGTTTTGGTTTTTCAGATATAATAACAAATAACGCATAAGACGAATCGTGCTCAACTAATGCCAAAATTCTGTTTTCACCGACCCATCCCTTTTGAGTCAAGGAAACATTCAAATGTAGCTGTTTTAATATAAGAAAAACATATATTTGGTACAGGCTTACTGTACAGATTACAAGTTCTAGTTGAAGGATACAATTTTAACTATTTCTGTAGAAGAAAATTTTGCTTGTATAATATTAAAAACATCTTGATGTGTTGCTAACAACATTTCTCACGTTTTCAAGAACTACGTAAACTATTACGTAGCTGATGATTCATAAACATCATTATGATCATTTTTAAGTATCAAACAAGATTAAAATTCTTCTTAGCAGGTAACATAACCTGCAAATCACAAAATTACTGATGTCAACGATGTTGCCACATCATTATAAACAGAATGGCCAACTTTATATAAAAAATGTTGCCTTGAATAAAATATAATCGATACTTCAATTGCCTGATTTTACGGCTAGAAAATATTATTTTGCTATAACTTTGCCTACTTTAATATTAATTATAATTCATTTACAATAACTTACAAACATTCTTACAGTGACAGGTCCAATTAAGTTTCCAGAAATATCTCCAAAAGTATTTATTAAACAGAAATTTGACAACATTGTGCGCAGAGGTGCAAACAGCGTATGTCATACATACTGAATATTTTTTAAATTTGAAATAAAAGTTATTTTCGGCTGTATTACTAATTTCATAAACGATTATAAACTATAGAAGATAATGACCGATTGGATTCATTGCAATAAATGTTACCTAAGATTCCATTCTGGAGCTAAATTTTATGTAACTTCATGTGGTCATTTAGAATGCAATAACTGCATACTAAAACTTGGTATGTAACCCACATTTAAATGGTTTTTAAATGTTTAAAGCAATTTTTTATTATGTATCTGCTGTTTTATATATTTTTAATGGCCTAGGTAATGATAAACGATGTCTGATATGCAAGTCATCTTGCGATATCGTTGTGCTTAACAACATCAATTCGGAGTTGCAGTCTTTTTTTCAGCCTGCAGGTGAATTTATTGAAAAAGCAAAACAGGTAAATTACTTAAGTCTTCTAAAATAACCGCTTTTGTTTATTAATCAAAAAATAATATACAGCCTTAGAATTTTACAGTAGCGATATCGTCAATAAAAGATATCGGAGAAGTGTTTGAAACACATTATGACTTTTAGTGTAAAAAGTTTTTTGTTAGAAATTAGTTTCGCAACCTTTACAGTTATACAGTTAAAGGTAATTAATAAATAATATCTTTATTAAAAACCTTTCAGATATATACGTTCCAATACAACAATATGTCAGGTTTACTAAAACATATGGTTAACAAATACACTGCTCTTAAAAATGAAGCAATTAAAATACACAAAGGTAATCTAGAACTAAAAAAAGAAAATAGTAAATTTCAAAAGGAAAATATTCGACTTCGAATGCTTTTAAAGGTAAGTAAATGTTTAATCTTTATCACTGCCTAACTATTACCTTACTTTATTATTTATTAGCAATTAACCCGAGGAAGCATGGCAACAAGCACTCCTGCAGTAGGTGGACCACCGGCAACACCATTATCATCTTTACTTGGAAGTACAATCCACAATGCGGCAATAGCACCAGGAACAAGTTCAGCTTATATTGCAACACAAATGAATAATGCAGAAGATATGCCGAGGAGTTTTACTGCGAATGCAGTGCGTCAGCATCTTAAGGTAGTAAATACATTATAGCTATATTTATAGTTTACTTTTATGTAAAACAAATTCTACTGCTCGACTATTATAATGATGTCCATTTGGAACTGGAAATGACACTAGTATTATTAGTAATGACAAGTTTGAAATGTTGCCAAGGCAACAACATATGGTAATCAAACAATACAACTAGCAATTTATAATAGAAGCCAGATAACTCAGTTGTAAGAGGGCTAGGCTTGCATATTGCAAGTCCCTGGTTCAAATCCCTACGATGGAACGTTGGCAGAGATTTTTTCTAAGGTCTCTGAGATCGGTACTAGGCCTGGTGAGACCATTCACAGTTGGGTTTAATTAACTGTGCTCAATTCGGAAGACTGGTCTATGAGATAGAGCAGTGTTTCCCAACCGGTGGTTCGCGAACCCCCAGGGGTTCGCAAGGTTTATAAAGGGGGTTCGCGAAAATAATATTGTAATGGCGGAATTTTAAATCCCTATATATCCCATTAAGGGTTTTTTCAAGTTCAACGGATGCTTACCTAAGAACCAGTTGGTACCTATTCATTGACATTAAAGATAATTCCGTTTTATTTTATTACTAGTATGAATGCTCTGTTTTATTCAATTAATGTTGTATTCATTATTTTGTAGGTTAATCTACACTTTAGTTGTATTTTATTGTTTTCTTTACTGTTACTAATGACTACACAGGGGGTTCGCTAAATTTTTCAATTTTTAGAAGGGGTTCGCAAGGAGAGAAAGGTTGGGAACCACTGAGATAGAGTAACAAGACCACTACACACGTAGTAACACACACATGACACAGCCGTCTGACTTGAAGTAGGTAATGCCCAAAGGCGGTTCCGAGCAGATTGGCTATACATGCATACAAGACACACACAAAAAGAAATAAAGCAATTTATAATAGTATATTACATTACAAGATAATGCCAGGGTGGCGCAGTGGTAAGAGCATCAGGCTAGCGTTGTGCTAGTCCTCGGTTCGAATCTCGCTGGGTGCAAGATTTCCCTGAGTTCGGTATCGAGCCCTGGTGACCATTCATCGTTGGGCATGGTAACAAGGTTCTATACGTACACACACATACACTATACACATGGTGCTGTATGTAGGCAAAAAACGGCGCACTAATCACGTGACTCGCATGCGGGCCGGATTGTGCATTTCACGCGTAAAACCACATATACTAACGTACCAGCCTCAATGCCTCAACACCGAAAGGTATAAGAGGTTAACGATTACATACATACATACATTACATAACAAGAACGTAAAGTGACTGACTATGGAATAAGTAAGCAAATTTCAGTGCAAGCCATAGACAAGCTCCATATGACAGTTTACACACCTGTTGTGTATAATGTTTTATCTACGACCATAAGAAAAGGAAGTATAAAGAGACAAATTATTGATATTATTTAAATAAAAATTTCAGCTACAAAACCAAGTTATCCATTTCTATAATATTTTTAGCTGTTTATCATAGAAACAGACTAAACAGTGCGTAAAGTAACTTTTGTCACTTATTTTATACACTGAATTGCCATTATCGCACTAGTGCGATAGAATAGAATACACTATTTAAAAGACGTAAAAGCCTTCCTAATGCATGGTCATTGATAAATATAATTAAAGGAAGATTAATGTTGAACTGTAGGTAGATATTAAAAAAGATTTATTTAATTTATTAGGAAGCCGGAAAGCTCATGTCAAGCACACCAATGATGAATAAACATCCTACACAACTTAATGACTCCATTTCTACTATTACAACAAATCCAGGAGAAAATGTGTCATTTGATTCATATGCACAAATGCAGGGTGCAAGATTCATGCAAGGAAATATTTCAAGAATGATGCAGCACCGTTATCCTCCTGTAAGTACCTAAGTTAAAACAGTCAGTAACATTTAAATATCTTTATTAGTAAGTAAACATTTAAGGAATAATCTACATTAGGATCCTTCATATTTTAATATGCTTTCGATCTCTTTTAGTTTACTAAATTTATTATAGGAAGCAAATGTTTTATTTATTTCTAGCCTTACATCTAGGCTGACTGGCTGACTGACCATACGTCCCGTTTTCACCGGGACAGTCCCGTATTTTTCGTATACATATATTGATTGTTCCGTTTTTTTGGCAAATATTCCAGGTTTGTTCCGTATTTGAAACAAAAAACACGTTAATAAAACCGCGCAATGATTATTTATTATTTTATTATCTATCACGATTTAAAAAAATGATCATAATACATAGAACTCGTCGACTACAACGTTTTTATGCATTCGTATAAGTTGATGTATGCAAGTGCCGCAAGTGGTGGGGATTGGTAGTCGGTGGCGGCATTCGTTAGTCGGCGGTGTGGCTCATTTCTGTTTATCGTTGGCGATTGCGCGTGAAACAAGAAGGTTTCTATTTTGCAATAATATTTAAAAGCTTTAAAGATTGTAAAAGATAAAAATTTGATACAAAGAATAAGCTCAGCAGGAAAATATTCTGGAAATAAGAATTAAAATGAAGAGCCGCCCTCTACTTCTAACTAATCTTTTTTGTATGTATGTATGTATGTATGTAATCGTTTACCTCTTATACCTTTCGGTGTTGAGGCTGGTGCGTTAGCGTATGTGGTCTTACGCGTGAAATGCACAATCCGGCCCGCATGCGAGTCACGTGATTGGTGCGCCGTTTTTTGCCTGCATACAGCACCATGTGTATAGTGTATGTGTGTGTACGTATAGAACCTTGTTACTCTACCTTGTAGGTCTGTATTCGGAGGAGAGCGTCGTTAATTAGGTGCCCAACGACGAATGGTCACCAGAGCTCGATACCGATCTCCGGGAAAACTTGCACCCAGCGAGATTCGAACCGGGGACTAGCGTAACGCTAGCCTGACGCTCTTACCACTGCGCCACCCTGATAGGTAATAATAATTTCCTATAATATAATTTGTAATAATAATAATAATACATTTGTATTAATATACCAAGTGATTTTTTTAACCTGGAATTTTTAAATATCTGGGGAAAGAAGCATCCTACGAAAAAACTGTTCGAAATAAACAGTTAATAGGTATTTACGCGGAGGAAATTCACTAGTCCTAAAATTAGTTCAAAGTTACCCCCCGCCCCACCCACAAGGGGGGAGTGGGGGCTATTTTAGGACTAGTTAATTTCCCCCGCGAAAATATGAACTTTTTATTTCGGACAGAATTTTCGTAGGATGCTTCTTTCTCCAGATATTTAAAAATTCCAGGTTAAAAAATCAGATGGTATACAGGGAGTCTCTAAAAGGTCTGTACAAAACGCTAGCACACATTCCCGAGGCTAAAATATGAGGATTTAGCCCAATTTACCTTAGTCTAAAAGTTGATAGTTTCCGAAATACTGGGTCTCAAAGTTTATGGGCCGTATTCTCACCTCATGTTTAAAGTTGTCTCTAACTAAAGTCGTATTTAGCGTAAACATAAAACGATATAGCTTTATATAATTTTATATGTGTATAACAGAGATACGCGATATTGCCATGGTAATTAAACATGACGTTAAATTTAAATATGAGGTGAGAATACGACCATTATTTTTTTTAACTTTTTTGTAAATATTTATCTTAATAATAGCATGATTTGCATGAAATTTGGTACTTAGGGGTTTTTTAGGATGAGAAATCGAGATTTGAGTTTCAATGTACATTGCAGAGGGCGCCACCAGCAGCACTTCGCCGACATCTAAAGCTTCATAATTTTTTTGTGCCTCGGTATATTAAATTTCTTATTAAAAATTCTTATCCCTAGTAGGTGTCGCTTCGAGCAGCCGTTTCTCAGATAATCGAATTTAAATGTTTTATTGCGTACTGAAACTTGTCGTAGCAACGAGGTAACAATGATAAGTATTGTCATTACTCATTAGTTACAAAAGCGTATTGTCAAACGATTCAAACTGACAAACCCTTATCGTTTAATTTTAAAATTTATCATTTATTCTTTTTTTTTTACACCCTGTATTTCGAAAACTATCAACCATCTATCAACTTTTGGACTAAGGTAAATTGGGCTAGATCCTCATATTTCAGCCTCGGGAATTTGTGCTAGCGTTTTGTACAGACATTTTAGAGACACCCTGTATTTTTATGTCAATTTTATATTCTAAAGGAAATATTCCGCGTGAATAATATTACCCCCCCCCCGCCCCGTTTTTGCCCGAAAAAAGTATGGTCAGCCTACTTACATCGCAATTTAGTTTAACCTTATTTCATAAATGATATAATATGTACCTATACAGGGTTATTGGTAATTCGATACATTCCTTTGGAGATATGATGGGACAGGAGCTAAGAAACAAATTAAACCTAACATACATTATGCAAAAACAATAAAATAATTTCTGAGAAAAACGAATAGGTAATTTTCGTAGCTGATTTTTAGAAATCATTTTTAATAAGTTTTTATTTAAAATTTTCACATGATCGAAATGTTTCCGGATATTTTCCATTGGAAACGGATGACCATAGAGTGGGACAAGTAACCCAGTCAAAAAGTTCAGAAAATGTCAAGTAGATTTTTTAAAAATTAACTTTAAAGACATTAAGATCTAATTTTTTGAGAAAAACACAAAAATTGAAATATCTCAAAAACTATTGAGTTTTGCATAATGTATGTTAGGGTTAAATTTGTTTCTTAGCTCCTGTCCCATCACATCTCCAAAGGAATGTATCGAATTACCAGTAACCCTGTATAATAATAATATGAATAATAATAGCTTTATAAATTAACAATACATTTGAAATTATAATAAATATTCATTATTGTGAGATTGTGACTCGTCCTAATGCTGCGCAAGGGCCTCCCCATAGGTTCTCCATCTTGATTGGTCTTTCACTGTTTTAATCTATTCTATGCAAAGAGTTTCTATAAGATCATCTTCCCATCTGCGCCTAGGTCTTCCTCTTGCTCTCCCCATTAATGTTGGCTTCCATTTAGTTGTTATTTGGTTCATCGTCCCTGCTGCATTGCCGCGTGTCCCGCCCAGCTCTACTTAAAATTGTGTTCAACATCCTCAATTCCTAACTTATTTCTAATTGTGTTATTTTTTACTTTATGTTGTATTCTAATGTTAAGCATTTTCCTAGCAATTTTAAATTGTGCAACCTGTAATACCGGCATAACGCAACCTGAAAAATTCTTCCTTTTAGTTTTACATTATTTGGTCCTTTCCAGATTTCTTTTAAGTGCCAAAATTATTTCCAGCCCAGTGGTATTCGTCGTTGAATTTCTTTGTCATGTTGGTTGTTAACTGATATCTCTGAATATAAAACTTCCGGAAGGAGTGTTATGTAGCGCTCTGCTCTTAGTATTTAGCTATATAAAAAGTGCGACGGAAGTCGCCATTTTGAACACCGATTGTCGATTGTTGTGATTGTTTCCCGCGTGTCATTTGCTGATCATTTCTGTTAGTTAGGTTAGGTTTTCACTTTAAAATAAGAAATTACGCTATTTATAGATACTTATGAGAGCTGATAATAAATTATTCTGGTGTACAGTGACCGGCAAAAAGTTCGCAACATATGGGAAAAATTTTTATTATTAGAGTATCGAAAGAACTTTTATGGGGAATGGGTTCTTCATGTCCGACAACCTAAAAATCAAATTTGGCGTATGTCACGTGACCATTGGTATGGCGGCAAATTAAAAAAAATCACCGTGAAGTCGCAAAAAGTGGGGTTAGATGACAAGATATCCAAAAAGATTATTATAAAAAGTTGCTTGGAATTTAATTTTAGATCCATATGCAGAATTTCAAACATTTATTTAAACAAATTGAAAATGGCAATTTTTTGTAAATGCATATTTCTTAATTAATTTATAAATACCCAATTTTTTCCTTTTAAATAGCTTGATTGAAGTGGAACGTATGCATTTGGATAACAGCAGAAATTTCTCGTTTTTTTTTTTCATAATTGACAGGCCTAAATCTAAAAAGCACGTTTTCGCTAGGACGCTCACTGTTGCAATGGTTTTGTATCTAACAGCTGTTTCAAAATTTTCGAAATATTTTTATGCTAGAGCACTTAGCAAAGATCAATTTTATCGCTAATAATCAAGTTTAATCGCCAACCGTTAATACTCCCTGAATATCATAGAAAGAAAAAGAAAATTCCATAAAAAAGGTAATTTTTAGTTTATTGGCTATTTTATTCTTCGTTATTTTATAAATTGATGAATTTCGATCACAACCAAGAAAATTTAGCTTTTCGAAGTGTTCTAGCATAAAAATATTCGTAAAAATTGTATACAGCCGTTTTTTTAGATTTAGGCCTGTTATTATGGAAGAAACGAGAAAGTTCTGCCACTGTTGTCCAAATACATAGATTCCACTTCAATCATGCTATTTAAAAGGAAAAAAATGGGTATTTGTAAATTAATTAAGAAATATTTGCAAAAAAATTGCCATTTTAAATTTGTTTAAATAAATGTTTGAATATAGATCTAAAATTAAATTCTAAGCAACTTTTTCTAATAATCTGCTTGGATATCTTGTCATCTAACCCCACTTTTTCCGACTTCACAGTGATTTTTTTAAATTTGCCGCCATACCAGTGGTCACGTGACATACCTCAAATTCGATTTTTAGATTAGCGGACATGCAGAACCCATCTCCCGTGAAAGATTTTTCCATACTCTAATAATAAGTTTTTCCCATATGTTGCGAACTTTTTGCCGGTCACTGTATATAGTGCGTAAATAAACTAATACCTATCGTAGATGTAAATAGTACGATAGTGTCATAGATTGGGTTAGTTTAGTTAATGCTTCGAACTTGATACTAGCATACGTAAAATTAAATGGAGATAACAAAAATGTATAAATATACAGGGTGTTCCAGTTAAAATAACAAAATTGAGGGTAATTCCTGTGAAATCGGGAGTGGTAGAAACTTATTCTATGTCAAAAAATCCCATTTAAAGAGTATATTACACTTGCCAAATTTAATTTTGATATCTTAAAAAATAAAACAATTATAGGGGTTTCGTTGACACCCTGTATAGTTAAGTTTCATAGTTGCTTTTTATTTGTTTAGTTTCTCTCGTAGGATGATTAGATCCTTTTGTTTGTTCTGAAAATTTATTAAATTTGGTTTTACTTACTTTTCTATCTTCTAGTTTGCTTGTGGTTATTTTAAGACTTTTTTCAAATTTGCTATATTCATTTTAGATATCTTCTTTTCGATCTATGTGTACTGTCTCTACATTAGTTCTTTTCTCTTCTATCATGTCTTTATCGCCGATTTGACTCCAAATTATTTGTTTGTTGTTTATGAATACTTTTCTTTGTGGTTTATTAAGTTTTAATGTCAATCTTAACATGCCTGCTAAATTTAAGTTGGTTAATTGTGTCGATGTTTAGGATATGTTTCATATCTTGTAATAGGAAGAAATCTATTTGGTTTCTATATATTCCATTTGATGATATCCAAGCCCATCGTTTAGCAGGCCTTTTTTTTAAAGAACTTGTTACCAATCACTACATTTTGTGAGAAAGAAAATTCTAATAGTTTTTCGCGTCTTTTATCTCTTACTCCATATTTGCTTCCAATTTTTTCTTCACCAGTATGTTCTGCCAATTTTCAAATTTTCGCATTGAAATTACAATTACCGAATTATTTTTTCTGTTGATTTTTTTCAATTACTTTTCCAAGTTTATTATAAAAGTTTTCTATTTGTTCTTCTGTGGAATTTTCCGCTGGTGCATAAATCTGAAATAATGTAGTTGTATCTTTAGTTTTAGGTAGGACATTTAAACTGTATAAATGAAACTTGAATTTTACAAAAATAAAACCTGACAATTTATGCAAAACTGTGTTTAAACATTTAGTAAAAAAGCAAATAGTGTCCAACTCCATTTAATCTGTACACAGAAATAAACCACACTACCACACTGAGAATTAAAAATTAACAGCATAACATTTTTTAGCTGTATTTATTTAACAACTGTTTAGATTTCTGCTTGTAAAGTCAGAGTCAATTTTTTACGGTTTAAATATTTAATGAATTTGTTCTTACAACAAAAAAAGTAGCTGTACTTCTTCCGTATTTTGTTTACTTTTTAAAAGCTAATAAACGCTTTCAATATAAACATTTCATTTTGTACAGTTAAATAAACCCAGCGTTGTGTAAAATTCAAATAATCAAAGTAACAACTTTTTGATACTTTATATTAATACCAGAATGTGTTTAATCTTGTATGAAAGGACTTTGAAAAAAAAAATCAGTGCGAACATCCTATCTTGGAAACACGTCTTCGGCTTTTAAGTCTTATTTTAAAAAGTAGATGGCGCCATTTATCACAAATTGGTTGGAGTAGCGATATTTAAGAAATAACATTAAAATAACATGAAAATAATAAATTTAAGGTATTACGTAAGAGTCAAATTAACATGTTTTACATGAGAAAATGGATAAATATTTGTTCATTACACCTATTTACCACTTCCAAAGGTCATGTGAAAAATTAGTCCGTAATTGCTAGTTTTAAAATAAGTGTATTAAGTAACTTTCTGAATGTATTTCTTAGAAATTCGGATTTTCTGTTTATAAATCAAATAAATCCTTTGCTATATTATCTAAGGCTAAACAAACTTAAAATATGAAAGGCAAACTTCACAGGCGATTTAGAAATTCTAATATTATGGATTTTAAATTATTATAACACTTGGACGCTTTCATTCTGTTTTTCGTTAATGAAAAATAACGAACTACTTCAACTTTAGTATTGGAATGCCTTTTATTCGTACCAACTTTCACAACTCTTACATTCCTTGACGTAAAACTGAAGAAAACAAATTTATTTTCAAAACTGGTACGCCCAGTTACAGAATGAATCCGCTTGTCATTGCTCATGTTGCTAATTCATTTATGGCTCACAAATTGTTTATGTATGACAAAAATTCAAGGTCTTAGTTGGCACGTAAAATCACCTCTACTTGCCTCGTCACTAAAAAGCAATATATTGGATGACGGTTTTATTTACATTTAAAAATAAATCAGCATAAAATTGTGACCTGGGTGAATTTTAAACCCTTTACCAACTACCAAGTATATACAGTAACAACTTTCGAATGTTCATTTAGAATAATGAATCCTCCTCTCTGACGACACGGTGCTTCATAAATAAGTTCGTTTCGTTGTGCAAGATTATTCTGCCTTAAATACATACATACGTGAGCACATATTACATACTCGTATATAACTTTCTCTGTTTCACAAGTATGTAAATGTGCTCTGTAAATGTAAGACCCGATAAAGATTTGCTCATAAAATATACGTGATAATTGAAACGGATAACCGTATACCGTATATGTTTGGTAAAGTGTTTTTATGTTATACATACAACATATTCGTTAACATGCACGTCATATTTGTATAATGCGATGATAAATACTTCCCAACAGCGCCTGTTAAATATAAAATAAATATATTTCTGCTCCGATGACAAACTGGCATAGTTTTTTTTAATGCGTTATTTCCGTAAACAATCGTTATATCACCGTGATACTTCAAATTCCTACGAATAAAAGAAGAAAAACCGGTAGCTACGTAGTGTAACGCTTTTTATTTATTCTTTTTGTACTTATAACTTATAACATATCTCCTCTTATTATGATGCGCACAAGCCAAGGTAAATCTACTTTACGCTAACATTTTTGAGATTTATGGCTAATTAATCTTTGAACTAGCGTTTTTCGTGAAACAGGTGGACGGTTCGAACAAGTCATAGAATTGCATATTTATATGTTGAAAACGTACTAGATTCGCACTTATTAACAGTTTAAAATATAATCAACAGAAGTTTGAAGAATTGCCAGACGTTGCTGCAACCAAAAATTATGATTATTGTATTGTAATTACTTGTGCCACAACCGTGTAATGATGAAATATGTATTCGTATTTTTTTGTCATATTCAAGGATGAAATCAAAATTGTTAGATACAATGTCAAAGTATAATGTACATCATTATAGAATATAACAAAACTTGTCATTAGTATTACTTAACGTTCTCAGAAAAACACAAAATAAATTCACTTTTATAGAAGTTTACGCGAAAAACTTGAAAATCAGTAGCAAGTTAATAAAGATACTAAAGCTAAAATTTATTAATATTTGTTTTATTCTAATAAATTGTGGGAAATACAAATTTACGGACCATGACTTAGTTTAATTATTCGCAATATATTATAAAATGAATAGTCTTTCAAACGTAACCGAAACAAACAGGAAATTGCACTTGCTTCTGACTGAAACCAGATCAGATCCTCTGTTCTCCATTTACAGATTTATTAATGCAACTAAAGTGCTATTTTTAATACTTGGAAAACTAATTAAATAACAGAATGAAATTCAAAATTCGATCATTATTAAAACATATTCCGTGTTAAAGCAAAGTGAACTACTACACTACTGTTGTGTAGAGAAATATCGAGATGAATTTATCTAGGGGCGGAATATCACTAAAGTGCTTTAGATTAGTCATGGCTAAGGGCCCTTCCTTCGTTATTTTTAATTCGGAGTCATACAAAAGTATATTTGTTCACATGAAAAGTTACACAGCATTAAAAAATATTCTGGGCGTTTTTCTCTTAGAGATAAATATTAAATAATAATTTCACTCTATTAAGGACCCCTGGCCCTATACCTAAGCTGCCTATAGGATAATCAAGCCCTAAATGTATTGTAACGAATCGCATCAGCAGCTGCGGAAAGCAGGTGCGAGATTAAATGCGTCATCCGCCGCTAGAATTATCCACCGAAAAGCTTCCAGAGCGTTCGGCGGATACTTACTCTCGCGCAACTACGGGAATGTTGTGGAATGAAGTTCTGGAAGGACGGAGCTGGGATATATAAGGCGCGACCAAACGAACCCGAATTAGTCTCATCCAGCCAACAGTCGCGGTCGCGAAGTTAATATAAATATCCGTGAATAGTCTTGAACTAATAATCGCGGCGTGTTTGTGAATACGTAGAAATAAATCGTTAAATAAATAAACTGTTATAAATAAGTTACTTTAATGTTCGGTTTTAATATTAGTGTTCCGTTTTAGTTTTACGTTAGTGTTTAATTGTACTTTATAATTATTTCGTACTTTAAGTTTGTTTAATAAATTAATTTACACCACGAACGGAGTTTATTTGAATAAACGTCGTAAAAACGTTACATTGGCGTCAGGTGTGCGGTGTTCGGTGTGAATTAAATAAGACAGTTGAACTGCTTAAAAATTTAGTGCTTTAAAAGAAGTGAAATGGCGACGAAATCGCTTCAAGAGTTGAAAGTGGCCGACTTGAGAAGAGAGTTGGAAGAAAGGGAATTGGATACAGCAGGTACAAAAAAGGAATTGCAAGCACGACTGAAAGAAGCTTTATTACAAGATGGCCAAGATCCAGAAACCTTTAGTTTCGAAATGCCAGGCAGCGGGATTGATTTTAAAGTGCTCCTGAACAAAATCGACGAAAGTTCTGGAACATTAAAGCAAGAACTGCTCGAAAACTCCAGAGCCTTAGAAGGAAAAGTACTTGAAAATTCGAAATCTTTAGAAGAAAAAGTACTTGAAAATTCGAAATCTTTAGAAGAAAAAGTACTTGAAAATTCGAAATCTTTAGAAGAAAAAGTACTTGAAAATTGTAAGTCCCTGGAAGACAAAGTGCTCGAAAACTCTGGTATGTTGAAACAAGAATTACTGGAAAAAGTTGTAGAAAATTCTAGAACCCTAGAGAACAAAGTACTAGAAAATTCTGAGACTTTGAAGCAAGAATTGCTCAAAAATTCTAGATCCTTCGAAGAAAAAGTACTTGAAAATTGTAAATCCCTAGAAGAAAAAGTACTCGAAAACTCCAGAGCATTAGAGGAAAAAGTCATGGAAAGTTCTGGAATATTGAGGCAAGAAATGCTAGAAAATTGTGGAACATTAAAACAAGAATTACTAGAAAAAGTTCTAGAAAATTCCAGAACGTTAGAGAATAAAATCGTAAAAATGGTAGAAGAAAGAATGGCTCAAATGGATCTAGCAACGACGGCCGAGGAAGACGAGACAACGACCCTATTACAAGGAAGGTTGAATGAAATATTATCACCCTTAGCAACCACACAGCCTACCGAAATCAGACCGGAGATTAAAGAAGGGTCTGCCGCCGGAATGAGAATCAAACCACCAACGTTTGATGGAAAGACACCATGGTCCACCTATCACAAACAATTTGAAGCAGCTGCCAGGGCCAATGGTTGGGCTGACCATGAAAAGGCTGTGTCATTGATCGTTGCTTTGCGCGGAGATGCCTTGAACGTCCTCCAGGCGATTCCAACAAGCCAACAGAATGACTACCGCTTGTTAGTTTCCCGATTGGAAATGAGATATGGGGACGCACATCTTCAACAGGTGTACCACGCACAAGTGAAGAATCGTATTCAGAAGAGTGGAGAGAATCTTCAAGAGTATGAAGCCGACATTGCACGATTGGTCCGACTAGCCTACTCTACGGCTCCCGATTCCTTCTTGGAACAACTAGCAGTACAAACGTTCGTAGATGGTTTAAGGGATGGAGAAACGCAGCAGTCATTAAGGTTAGCGCGGCCAAAAACAATAGATGATGCACTCGCCCACGCTTTAGAATTCGAAGCGGCGAAGCAAGCATCACGAGGACACGGGCGTGTCCGCCTGATGGCCGAAGAACCTGAAGGCTCCCAGGACCGATTAGAAGAGTTAGTGCTGAGGATTATCCAGAAGAAAGAAGATAGTCGTAAGAAAAATGTTCGCGAAGAACAAGGACCCCGTTGTTGGAATTGTGGCGAGCGAGGGCACATCCAGCGTCGCTGCGTCAAACCAAGAAGAGAACAGCCGTCGGAAAACTAAAACGGGTTGACGTGAGAGGGCGAACGTTGACCTCGAAAAGAAATGCCCCGAAGATCACCATCCACGCCGTATCGTCAAAGAACCGAAGTGCCAGTCTGTTTGTTGATGGGAACATTGCCGGCCAAACTGTTCCGCTACTCATTGATACTGGGGCAACAAAATCCATCATACGCCCAGATGTTTTGCAAGAATCCGTGAAGCGGTCACCCACGAATACCCAGCTTCGGACTGCGACAGGTGATGTGATAACGACGCATGGTATAGCGAAGATGACCATCGGTATTGGAAGCGAGAAGCTTGTACATGAAGTATTAGTGGCTGACATCACTGACGAATTCATCCTGGGAATGGACCTTTTGAGAAGATTCCGGTTTTCGCTGGATTTGAAGGAAGGAGTTTTAAAAATCGGCAACAAAGAACTTCCTCTACATCCAATGGACGATCCTGTAGTACGAGTCCTGTTAACTGAAGACGTGACGGTGCCTGCTAGAAGTGAACGAATTGTCAAGGCAGGTCTGGATGGAGATCTTCGGGCGGGATGTGTACGAATGATGGAACCTATTTGTGATAAGAAAGTTCACAGCGGTATACTGGTAGGAAAAGCGCTGGTCAAGGTTGGAGAAACAGTACCGGTGAGGATTATGAACGTCAATATGGAGCCGGTGACGTTGAAGAGGAACACCCTTGTGGGACAGTGTGTACCCGTATCCCAAATAGCCCAGTGTATGAATGAAACCCAAAGACCAGCTTCCAAACAACATGCTAGTGAACGTGTTGCCATGATAACCAATTCATGTGAAGATCTCAATGAAACAGAATTGAGAAAGGTGCGAAGTTTGATTAACCAATACCAAGACGTCTTTGCCCTTGATGAAGATGAAAAGGGACGAACAGATGTGGTACGACATAAGATTAACACCGGGGAGTCCATGCCCATACGACAACATCCGAGACGACTTCCATGGGCGAAGCGTGAGGAAGCGGAAAAGATTATTTCTGACATGAAGAAACAAGGGATTATTGAGCCATCAAGCAGCCCATGGGCATCACCAGTGGTTCTGGTTGGCAAGAAGGATGGATCAACGCGTTTCTGTGTAGACTACCGGCAACTTAATGAGGTCACGAAGAAGGACAGTTATCCATTACCGCGTATCGATGACACCTTGGACACGTTATCTGGTTCACGGTGGTTTTCAACGCTAGACTTGAAGAGTGGTTATTGGCAAGTTGAGATGGAACCTGAAGACCGAGAGAAGACCGCGTTCACTATCGGTTCGGGATTATGGCAGTTCACAGTTATGCCCTTTGGCCTATGCAACGCTCCGGCCACCTTCGAGCGCTTGATGGAGACCATTTTGAGGGGATTGTCCTGGAAAACTTGCCTGGTGTATCTTGACGACGTAATCGTAGTTGGCAGGTCATTTGAAGAACACTTGGCAAACCTAAAAGAAGTGTTCCAAAGACTTCGTGGAGCCAACTTGAAACTAAGTCCGAAGAAGTGCCACATCTTTAGAAAAGAAGTCAACTATCTTGGACATGTTGTCTCACGAAATGGAGTAGCAGCCGACCCCGATAAAATCCGAGCGGTGCAAGAATGGCCAACACCAAGGGATAAACACCAAGTGCGAAGTTTCCTTGGATTATGCACTTACTACAGGCGTTTTGTTCCGGGATTTGCCAATATAGCAAAACCGCTGACAAGGCTAACGGAAGATGGTCACGATTACATTTGGAGCGAAGACTGTGGGACTGCTTTCCAACAACTGAAACGTGCTCTAGTGACAGCACCAATATTAAACTACCCACGGATGGATGGAAAGTTTATACTCGATACGGACGCGAGTAACCTGGCCATTGGAAGTGTTCTTTCCCAAATACAAGATGGACATGAAAAGGTTATCGGCTATTTTAGCAAGGTCTTATCGAAAGCCGAGAGAAATTATTGCGTAACCAGAAAGGAGTTGTTGGCTGTCGTCAAGTCCGTAGAACACTTCTACAAGTACCTGTACGGGCGGAAGTTTTTGTTGAGGACGGACCATGCCGCATTAAAATGGCTTCTGCAGTTCCGTAATCCGGAAGGACAAGTCGCATGATGGATTGAACGGCTGCAAGGGTACGACTTTGACACGGAACATCGTGCGGGCACTACTCATCGGAATGCCGATGCCCTTTCAAGAAGGCCATGTCCAGCAGACTGTCCTCACTGCTCTCGACTAGAAGGGAAGATTTGCCGTACCACAACCATTGGTTGCCTGAAGAGTTGCAACGAGAGCAAGGAGAAGATCCCGAATTGAAAATGGTGCTCGAGTGGAAACGAAAGGGTGAAAGACCAACCTGGGAGAGAATCAGCTCTTCTAACAGAACCCTGAAGGCGTACTGGGCCCAGTGGGACTCTTTGAAGATAGAAAGCGGACTTCTGAAGCGGCAACTGGAAAACGAAGATGGAACTACCGTCAGGCTTCAGTTAGTAGTGCCGAGAAGCCGAATGTCAGAAGTGCTTAGAAATCTTCACGATGGCACCTCAGGAGGACATTATGGTGTGAAAAAGACTCTCGAGAAGGTTAGAGAAAGATTCTATTGGGTCAACTGCAAAGAAGACGTTACGGAATGGTGTCGCAAGTGCGACCTGTGTGCCGCAGGGAATGGGCCGCTAGGAAAAAGAAGGGCACCCATGAGACAATACAACGTGGGGAATCCCTTAGAGAGAGTGGCCATAGACATTGCTGGACCGTTTCCCGAGACTGATACGGGAAATAAGTATATCCTGGTGGCAATGGATTATTTCACCAAATGGACGGAAGCATATGCACTACCAAATCAGGAAGCCGTGACGGTCGCCGAAGTGCTAGTTAAGGAGTTCTTCAGCCGCTTTGGTGTACCCTTGGAACTACATTCGGACCAAGGCCGCAATTTTGAATCTGCACTCTTCGGAAATGTTTGCCGATTATTGGGTATTCGTAAGACCCGAACTACCCCGTTACATCCGCAATCCGATGGAATGGTGGAGCGAATGAATCGGACCATGGGCAAATATTTGGCCAAAGTTGTATCTGACCATCAACGAGACTGGGATCAATACTTGCATCTGTTCTTGATGGCCAATCGCGCAGCGGTTCACGAAACCACTGGCCAAACACCGGCCTGCATGATGTTTGGACGCGAACTGCGACTACCCTGCGACCTCGAATTTGGAAGTCCGCCTGCGGAACAAGAGGTAGCAGGAGACGATTACGTCACGAAATTGAAATTGAAGTTGAATGACATCCACGATCGGGCCCGCGGAAATACCCAGATCGCTAGCGACTGGATGAAGAATTCCTACGACGTAAGGACCCAAGAAGGCGGATTTCAGCCTGGAGATTTGGTTTGGCTCTACAACCCGCAGAGGCGTCGTGGTTTCTCACCGAAGCTACAACGGAATTGGGAAGGTCCGTATCAAGTGAAGAAGCGAATAAATGACGTAATCTATCGCATTCAGAAACAACCCAGAGGAAAACCAAAGGTGGTACATTCCAATCGTTTAGCACCATACGAAGGAAGTAATAACAGAGCCCCGGATGTTGAAGACGAGGGCAGAGAACTTATCAACAGAGTAGAGCCTGCCGAAAGCCGACCGACTTTTGAAGAGTTCATGGCGGCGTTTTCCGGAACCGGAAAAGCACGATTTGGAGTGACGACTGAAGTGCAGCAAGATCTCTTCAAGGTTCCCGCTGACTACTCGATAGCTCACTGCGTTTCCAAGGACCTTCATTTAGGAAGAGGAATTGCAGTGGTATTTAAGAAGAAGTTTGGGCGACTAGACGAGCTCCAAAGACAGAACCCCACGGTCGGCAAAACCTTACATCTCCCAGATCAACAACGCTTCGTTTATTATTTGGTTACGAAACAGCTCCATTACCAGAAGCCGGATTATGGAGACCTCTGGAATGCTCTATGGGATTTGAAGAAAGACCTGTTCGCTAAGGGCATTAAGAAGTTGGCAGTTCCCAAACTCGGCTGTGGGCTGGATCGGCTAGATTGGAGGACCGTACGAAACATGCTGGAGGTAGTCTTCAAGGACTCCGGTGTTACTATCCTGGCCTGCAGTTTTGATTCAAAGCCTGCATTAACACCAAAGAAGAATGTAGACTGTTACTTCTACCGCAGTGGGACATGCAGAAGAGGAGAACAATGCCGATACCGTCATGACCCGTTCTTCAGGAATCAAGGGTCGAAACCTGTTCTGGGACAGAACAGACTTGAAGAGGGGGGCAGTGTAACGAATCGCATCAGCAGCTGCGGAAAGCAGGTGCGAGATTAAATGCGTCATCCGCCGCTAGAATTATCCACCGAAAAGCTTCCAGAGCGTTCGGCGGATACTTACTCTCGCGCAACTACGGGAATGTTGCGGAATGAAGTTCTGGAAGGACGGAGCTGGGATATATAAGGCGCGACCAAACGAACCCGAATTAGTCTCATCCAGCCAACAGTCGCGGTCGCGAAGTTAATATAAATATCCGTGAATAGTCTTGAACTAATAATCGCGGCGTGTTTGTGAATACGTAGAAATAAATCGTTAAATAAATAAACTGTTATAAATAAGTTACTTTAATGTTCGGTTTTAATATTAGTGTTCCGTTTTAGTTTTACGTTAGTGTTTAATTGTTCTTTATAATTATTTCGTACTTTAAGTTTGTTTAATAAATTAATTTACACCACGAACGGAGTTTATTTGAATAAACGTCGTAAAAACGTTACAGTATCTATCTTTTAAGTACAGTGGAACCCCTCTAACTCGAACCACCAAAATCCCAGAAAAAAATTCGAGTTAGAGAAAATTCGAGATATAGAAAGATCTTAAACTTCTTCGATTTATTTTTTATTATGTGTTTATAAGGCATACATAATATGATAGAGGAATAATATAAAAAACGAACGATATTACGATATATCAATAACAAAATCCAAAAAATACATAGGTATTATAGTTACATATGTATGTAGTATGTAACATTAAAAACTTATTCAAAATGCAAATTAATTTATTTTAGAAAAGTAATCCGTAAATTGGTAGCCATAATAAACAAACAATGAATGGCTTGCTTACATTTGCAGTATTCAAGGCTAGTAGGTCATTTTTGGAGTATCATGTTTCTGATTACACTTTTAACTCTGTTATGCCGACTGACTGTTGACACAATAGACACGTCGTCGGTACTTCCCCGAATTCTGTCATTCGCTGTTTGCAAACAGATGATGCACCGCATACTTTCACCGGAAATTTCAAGTTAGAGAGGTTCTATGTCCTAAATTTGGTCAAATCTTTTTCGAGTTACAGATAAATTCGAGTTAGAGAAATTCGAGTTAAGGAGATTAATATGCATATAAACTCAACAGTAAACGCACAGGTATAGAAAAATATTCGAGTTAAAGAAAATTTCGAGTTACAGGAGTTCGACTTACGGGAGTTCCACTGTATAAGAAAAGTTAACAAATTTGCAATTTATACAAACTGATCGAAAAAAGAACTGAAATATGTATTATTGTTACGAAATATGCACTCTCCAAAATAATACAAATCTATCCCAGTACGAAATAGAAACGATCTAACCTTAAAACCAACGCATCATAAAAATTCTTTAAAGGTTTACAAGATGATCAAAACTGCACTGTTTAAAAACTGGAAGACCAGATTAATTTTACGCATTAACTTTGAATTATTATTTAAACCAAACTTAATAATCCTTATAACAGTACACTCACACTCTCGGAAGTTGAACTTGCCAACGAAAATTTAAATTAAAATTTCAATTTGTAGAAAATGATACTACCGCGGGGAATCGAACCACCGACCAAGGATAAACGCTCCCACGCTCTAACCATTGAGCTACGGCAGCCGCTCCCCGGGATAGCGTCAATTCTCTATGAATATTTTCTGATGTTTGATTTTCATCATCGAGAAGAAGTCTATGTTTGTCGCGAATAGTTATTGTGAATCCGCTATGCGGCTCTTTAATTTAAAAATGCGACCGTGCAATAGATTTCAAAGCAACTATTTCAATTGTTAGTGTAGAGAATTGACGCTATCCCGGGGAGCGGCTGCCGTAGCTCAATGGTTAGAGCGTGGGAGCGTTTATCCTTGGTCGGTGGTTCGATTCCCCGCGGTAGTATCATTTTCTACAAATTGAAATTTTAATTTTAATAATCCTTACTAAAAAAATTGCATATTAAGCATCAACAATGCAAGCTTTTAATGCTTTTATTTGAAAACTTTTTTAAAGAATCCTTCCTTCCCCAGCCATAAATTAAGATAAAAATCGAGAGTATAAATAACAGAACCGTCAAAATTGAATGTGAATTACAGGTTGAAAGATACGGCAACTTTACTAAATAATTTGAAACCCCAAATCAGAATCTAAACCCCTTACTAAAGAACACCTGAGAATACAAATCAACAGTTAAACCCTTCGTCAGACTAATCTGAGAATTTAAATCATTTTATTAGAATGTGAGACACGAAATTTAATCCTAAACTTCTTCCAGACTTAACTAAGAATACGAAGTGGGATTTTAGACTGATTGTTACAAATTCTATGACGAAAATTGAAAATATTTAAGTTTTTTATTTATTCGCGGAACACTCGCGTAATTTTCTATAAGAACAGCTAATTAAATGCTTATTGAAATTTTATTTCGCTTTAAATTGTTACTTTGGTTAATACATTTTTTTAATTTGTTATTAGGCAAGTATCTGATTATTTAATTCGATCGAATTAACAATATATGGGAGCTTAAAAATGAATAAAGAATCGTTAAGATTAAAGGAATTAATTAAATAAAGTTTGGGTATTTACTGAAAGTCGGAAGTGGATGGAAATATTAACAGAACATAGTTAAAGCAATCTCTGGTAGTTCAACAACCTTCTAAACGTTCATAAAGTTAACTAACACTCACACCCACTAAACAGGGCTAATCTGGGAAATTCTTGAGGCACTGATTTTAATATATATCACTGCTTTAAGCTCTTGGTAATGTAATTCATTTTCGCTGTTGTGGGCAACTGTCTTAATCTTGATAATAAACTCCCAGAATTGATTAGAATAATTAAATTTCTTGTGCCTTTAATAAGTACACGAAAAATCCTATTACCGTGTTGTAATATAAATTTATGGAAAACGTAAGCTATTCCAATTATTTCTAGAGGTTGTTAAGCAACTCTAGTTGCTCATTATTTTGATAAATCGGTGGATGGAGACCTCATCCCTTTACACCACCGAATTTCCTAGCACCAACCCTCACAACTTCATCATAGAAAATTACTCTGGTGTTAAATGTATTATGCATGTCGGAACAAGTAACATAACAAGTAAACAAGGCCGTCACCTTTGAAACCATTTTGAAAAATATCAGTCTGCCTATTATCGCTTACAACAATGCGTCGTTATCGCGCTAAGTAGTTTATCAATACCTAATAGGTCGTAACAAATACACTGTTTCTATTGAAATCAGGGTCACAACGTTTTTGTTTGGAATTATAATGTATGCTAATGTGCTAGGCACTGCTACTGATAATAGTTAGAAATCCGGAACGTTAATTTTAAATGCAGTTTGTGTAAGTAGTTAATACCTTTTCTTGGGTCGCGCATGACCGACTTCGAATAACGCGATTCAATCAATGGCATTTCCACAATTCAGGAGGTCGGAAATTTTAATTCGGCGAAATTTCAGTAGTGCCCCGTTGCTTAAAAATTCCAGGTTTACATAAATAACCACGAATCCTTTATAAATTCAACAAACATACCTACGGTCGTTAAATTCGATCATTACTTTTTAACAGCGTAGAGTACAAGACGGAGGTCGTATGCATTATGTAACTATCGTAAATAACTAACATGACTGACGTTTTTCTCATTCTCGTCAATTCCACTTTTAAACCTTTGGAAATTAAAGTGCTCGTATGCATTGTGTTTATACTTGACGTTTCCCAACGGGCGCTGTCGAGAAAATACCCATCAAACTCAACTTTTTCTCGTGTGGCATATATTTAACGTTATTTCGTTTCGAAAAATGCGGAATTCACCCGACCCACATCTCAATTTTATATTTTCGGGGCTGGTAATTTAAAAATCGAATTTAAAGATGGATTTTCGAGCAGTACTTCACGGTTACAGTAAAAAAAATTAAAACATCTCGGAGAATTCCTTTTAGTGTTAGTTTAATGGCCGTCTGTAATTACTACGAACATTAAAAGAAAACAGGAACCGAAAAAAAATATGGTACATAAAGCACACTAGAAAATTACTGAAACGCGTAGAAATAAAACAGAACCACGAAAACACTGAAAATCGACAAAAACATCTGCTAAAATAATAACGGGAACTCGAAATGTACCACACATTCAAGATATTTATTTATTAAGGGTTAGATTGAACGGTTGACAGCCCTAAGGGAATCAAAAAATTACGAATGGGTGCTATACAAAAATTACACGGAAATATTAATGGAACAAAACTAATAGAAAACGCAAGGGATTTATTTTTAGTTCAGCGTTTTTTAATTTTACAAGACCCTTAAAAGGTTTTGTTTATTCGGCAAATTTGGGGAGGCTGGGGTTTTAAAGTGCTTTAGAATCGTGCTATACACATTTTACCACCCAAAATATACGGAAAAGTTATGTTATTAATTTTTTATTACTTTAGTTTTCTTAACAAATGAAACTTTGTTACATTACCTATCAATTCTGTTGAATTTTATATCAATACTGATTAAAAAAATAAATCATTGAATCAGCATTTTCTGCTTTTTTCACTTTTTATCACACAGCGAATTTTCATTCAGAGTAATATTATCAGAATGAATTAATTTTGAATGGCAATACACCTGCGTTCAGTGGAAAACGAAAGTTGTGATATTAAAGCTTTGTCAACAGCTTTCTTTGTACAAAGTTTGTCAAACTTTCGTCTCGAATGCCAAGATTAAGAAAATAATTTTAAATATTTATCTCCTAAAAATTAGTACTTTTCAGTGGAAGTGCAAAATAAAGTGCTGCTCCTTTAGTATTATTAATTCTTTTAACGCCATTGTTATTAAATTTTAATAAAAATAACGGTTTGATTATTAAATAAAATTAGTACATTTACATGTTTCCTATAACAATAACAAAAATGTTTAATTACTTTTAGAATAAAATAAATAAAAATTGTGTATTTGTACTTACTTGTTAAAGTCTGCCTTGAATTACATATTTGCGGATGTTTATGAAATTTTCCAAGTATGTAATTTTATGTAATTGATCTTGCTAATATTACTTACCTAAGTAATGCGTAATGCGTGCGTGCATTTACAAATTCGTCCGAATCCATTTTTTTGAAAAATCTATTATAAATTGAATTATTAAAGAAAAAATCGAGAATGTAATTTTTGAAAATATGATTCACTTGTAGGTACTTAAGTAATAAAAAAAAAGTTACACAAAAATTACTTATTTATTTAAAAGTACAAACATTAATTAATCAGCCTTATGTATTTGTACTACTTCTATAGCTACAAATATGAAATCTAGATAGATCTTTGGCGATAAAAATACGTTTAAAACCACCATATTCCTTTACCCTTTACCTGCAGGAATATCTTTATAACTTTCGACTATTTAACACATCGCCCTTTGTTCTTCATATTAATTAATTTTTAGAGAATTATTTTACTATGGGGTTTCAGTGGTTGAGAAAATAGAAGAAAGCAATCGACTTTATCAATCGACGTTTACCTTACGTTATCAATCTGAAATAATTTGTACACACATGAAACTCTAAAATTATTGATTATATTTTAGCATTCTTCCTAAGACTAATACTATGGGTACGTCCACAAACTGCGTCCAGCAGTTCAAAACAATCGATTTTCTATTTAAGTTACTACAAAAAAAAAGTAAAAATACGTTCCCGAAAAGTACTTTCGTCGAATTTTTCGCAACAACTGTAAAATCCCACAATCAAAACGTAAAAAATCTCGAACCTCTACCTGATATATTTCTATTACTTTTCAGGGCATAAATTCTTTCACATCGCACTCTGGGTCATCTCTTGTGAGGTCTCCACAGGAACCTTCGCCTGCACAAGCATCAATTCCGAGATACGGAACTCCATCGTTTCCAAATGCTGCCATGAGGTCCATGTCCAATTTGGGGTTGGGTAACAAACCCCGTTAGGTGTCCTGGACAGAAAAATGAGTATTCAGCGACGTAACAATAGATGCACGACAGTGTAACAGCGCAGTTTCTAAATAATTTCTTTTCTATTATCTAAATCGATCTAGTTTTAAGTTTACTGTTTATTTAAAGTTAACGTTACCTACGTAATTATTTATTACTAAAGCGCTTTACACGTCGTCCATTGTCGTTTTCGTCACCATATTGTATTTGTTATTAGTTCAATAACCTAATGTGTTACATTGTTCTGTTCTACAACGTGTTTTAAATAAATATATACAGGATGTAATCTACAAAAATAGGTAGGTACAAATAGTGTGAGGCAAACACATGTGAACATGTAACGTAGTTACAAAATACATATATTGTTAACAACAGGTGTTTTTAGTTACAGTAGTAAAGATTAGCGAGTTTCCTTCCTTATCTCGACCTAATTTCAAATTTTGAATTGTTAATTGGAAGAAAACATTATAACCTAACTTACTATTTACTATAAAAGAGAAGGTTGACAACAGTTTCTTATACTCAGTGTTTAGTTTAAGCTGTGGCGGTTTACCACTTTCAATGCAATATGATAAAAGTTTACCGTATTGGTTAGCCCCCAACCATCTACTATAGTTTTAGCAGCGCTGTTGATTAATATTTTCATATATTATTTCTGTCGCTTAATTTACACTTCTTTTCAAAATGAAGAAACTTTGTAATAAAAAAACGTTCGCTCTTTTGATCAAAATCCTTACGTTTCTGTTGTAATTGTACTCCGTTCAAGACGATTATCTTTAGATATTTGATATAATTCACTATGCATATTAATTTGAAACAATTTTGGAACAAGCGTACATATATTATTAGGTTCAAACAAACAACTGCCACGTAGACTACAGTAGTTGTAAACTAACACTGAAAATTGCATATAATATGTTTGTCAAAAAGTTTTCAAATGGATACACTTAGTGAATTCTGTTAAAATTTTTAAAGGTAACACCGTCGCGAAACTATCGTCGATAAAACATTTGTACAATAATAAATATACAATGCATAATCAACGGAACTAATTAAACTCGGGAGTAATTTAATGATTTCAAATACTTTCAAGGCCAAAGACAAGATTAAATGAGTGTCTTCCGGGATTGAACTTTATTATTATACTATAATGTAGAAAAATTCAATTTTCGCTCACTTTGATCAACAGCTAGAAGACCATCAAAAGGCCAAGGTAACTCAGCGCATCACTCACGTTAGGGCCGAAACTTAACCTTAATGGAGTTTCGCCCTTGGTGTGGTGACATGTTTAGTTACCGTGCCCTTTTGATCTTCTGGCTCCCGATGAAATCCTTTTTTCACAAAATTTTGGTTTCTTCTACTTCTACGTCAACAATGTCAAAATTCAAACCTGGAAAACTCGATTGCATCCAGTCAAAATCCATCAACGTCGACTGGTGGCGTCCAACACGGGTAACATTTAATCATGGTGAAAATATTGTCAACCCTGTCGTGTTGCATGTTTTTTTCTCAGAAAGTGTCATGTTAGTTATGCGTGTACGTATGTAAGTGTATGTGTTTGTAGCCGCACAAAAGTGGTGCGTCAGTACAGCCAGTTAGTGAGAGTTAGCGGTGTTAGTACAAGGAGCCACTTACTGTAGATGAAGACATGTACATTAGTAGACACAGACAGAAGCCACACACGACGGCACTGCTGCTGTTACCGCGCTAAAAGAATAATAGCACTACAACTCTTTTTAAAACCCTGCAATGCGAAAATCATTCCAGCAAAGTGTTTGGTGTAACTTTGGTTTAATTATTAATAGTAGAAAATAAAAGGTACAATCAAAATCAAATACATCATGCTCCTAAATAAGTAACTCATCATCGGTATAATAATATAGATTCAAACTAAACATAATCACTCAACAAATACATATGGCCTGGCCTACGAGACGATAACTAAACAACAGAGGATGTCTGCGCTTTACGCCACGAAACATATAATTTACCAAACCTACCGAACCAAACAAAACAACTCCAAAACATAACATGATTCCGAACATCCTCCTCGTTCGTCATATTTTACAAACGGCACGGGCCGCAGTTAACTATTAAAAATATCTCACAGTTCGTATAAATAGCAGCTACTTGATCCTGAGATGAGGCCGCGAGCGCGGGCGCAACAATGCACTGGTTCGCGGTTCTTGTCTTTTGCTCTTTGGTTAATAGGGTTTTGATGCATCCTTGGCGCGTTTGAGCTGCACTTTGAGCCTCTTGGTGCCGACCTGGAAGCCGTTCATGGCGGCTATCGCGGCCTGCGCCGAGGCCGCATTATCGAACGACACGAAGCCGAAACACTTAGATAAATTAGTCAGTTTATCTATGAACACCTTCGCTGAAATCACGGGCCCGAAAGGCAGGAATGTCGAGGCTAAATCGGTATCGTTGAATTCTTGCGGAAGGTGGTATATAAACAAGTTACACCCCTCGGGACCTTTAACACGAGAACAATCCCTGTTAGTTACTTGTCTGCAAGGAAATTTTCTATCTAAAAGCAACAGAGCCATGCCACATATCACACAGACCGAAGGGAACGTCTATCTACATTATGTCTTTATGGTTCCTGAACAAACTCCCATGAACAACTAACAAATTACTCATACTATAAGAGTTGTACACATACATTTAATTCGACAAGCCAAAAATTATTCAGTTTTGAGCACAAAGTGAAACAAAGATTAGTTGTTAATTGCCACTGGTTACCACAGATATAAGTACCGAATATCGATAGGAAAATCTACAAATATTGATGTACTAATTTAATCGATATTTTTTCATGTACGGAATAATTCTCTAAAATCCATATTTCGAAAGGAAACTATCAGATTAAAGTATCTACAGAGGAGTTTACTATTGAAATATGAAGTATCAGATGATATAATATACATATAAAAATTTATTCGTATCGAACTAACTGATTCGATTATTCTATAGTATCGATTTATTTTCAAATCACGCTGGCCTATCCACCAATGATCACACGCAGTTTTTAATAACTTCTGATATATTATAACGATTTTGTTCCTCTTATTTAATAATTATTATCTAAAATACATATACAATACTCGTTAACAAAGCTTTAACTACCTCAACTGTTAAAAAAAGTCGTGCAATTCCAAATTTAAGAATACATTTCAATAGCATAGTTTGAATTGGAAACCCCATTTAACAAAAGCTACCATTTAATTAGTAACTTCAAACACATTTGCTCATTATCGATCGAAACTATATTCGCATCTGTGATAAGCGGTATTCGACTTTGAAATTAGATCCAGATCCGGATAATGGTGTTTTAAAATCCGAATTACACCTGGTTCGAATGTACATTTGTAGTTACGTTACAACGTCAATAGTATAAATTAGTTGTATAAAACAATTATTTTAATTGCCGATTTTGTCGATAAATAAAATCACGTGGAACAAACAAAAAAATACGGACTTAAATACATACTTTTTTGTGTATATTCGCTACCATTTACTGAAAATTAAAAATTAAACCAGTAAAGCATTTCCATGGTAAATATATCTCCTTTTAATTAATATGCCCTTGCATTTTTTCGTATACAACAAAAAAAACTATCCTCTAACTCTAGATTGAATCTGCTAATAAAAAAAGGCAAAAAGAACCATTTTTAAATGAGATTTAAAAATATACCGATAAAAAGGGATCGACATAACGAAAATGATTTTTTTCAATCCTTGATCTACAAATTTTTCAAAATTTGGAATTTCACGTTTTTGGTGTGTGGAAAAGCGTTCATCATTGAAGCAACAGTTTTCTGTTTATAATACGGTAGTGTAGATGGATTTTTAAGGCATTGCTGAACATTCCGAGGCAACTTCAGACAATCTAAAGTAGTTTGGGCACTTTAATCAAATCTAGGACAACCGTAGGTACGAATTTTCTGGGAAAGTCTGAATAATATTAACTAATAATCTTTATTTCCGAAAATGAGTCTTAAATGAGATAATCTTAAGGGCATTCAATGGTTATAAAAGCAAGTGTGTTTATTAATTGGGCGAAATCTAGGCTTGCGGGTGTCAGGAATTTCCAAGCGCACCGAGTACTATGGCCATTTGCACTACCAACTACCAGGCTAGAATTTTGCCGAACAAGCAAAAGTAATTTTTATCTTAAGACTCGGCCGTAAACAACCCCTCGGTATTTCAGTATAGGTTTAAGTTGAAGCTTAACTTAAATAGGATTTAATTATGGCATCAGATTCAGAACAGATTTAAGTTGAAACTATGTTTAAGTAAGCTTTAATTAAGCCTTCAGCCATGCCTCGTAACGTTTAAGCCGCCGTGAGTTAAGTTTTAGCTTAAATCTATGCTAAAATATCAGTTCTTAGATAAAGTAACTAAACTTAAATAAGAGTTCAGATCTCTGAAGGTCGTGCAAAATCTACGATTTAAGAATTCTTCAAACCTATTATATCAGCTAGTCGCAAATTAGACTGAATAGTCTGCTTCGCCGAATCCCCAAATGAATAATATTAAACAGGAGCCAGATGAAAACTTTCAAAATTCTTGATAATTTTAACAAACTGCGAGAATTATATGTACTATATGCGTTAACTGTAAATACAAAAATAAAAAGAATTTTGTTGGTAAAAGTTTCAGTTCCACTTGTTGCTGATTATCATAAAAGAACCACAAATAAATAAACTATTAAGCAGTTATTTTCTAAAGAATATTATGTATGTACTTTGTGTAGATTCAAAACAGCTCGTGTTAAAAGCAGCAACGTAATGAAAAGACCAAGTGCGCAGTAATTAGAAACCTCGACTATATGTGCTAATTTTTTTTAGAATCAGGTGACCAGCAAACCACGTTACTGATAAAAATACATAACACAAGCACATACATACATATACGTTTAACTGTAAAGTGTAAACGTAAATTAGCACCTTTTCAGTACTTAGCATTCGTTCACGTATCCGCACAACTTCTTTAATGGCGAAAGTCGATGACAATATTGTTACGTAAGAGATTAATGATAAATTTCTATGTGCAATTAATTCATTAATAGCCAGACATGCTTCGACTGACCATACGTGGATTTCAGTCGAAAGTCGAAACCCAAATACTTTATACTCAGAATTCGGTTTTTAAAAATTATTTTGCAAAATTATATTAACTATTTTGATTAATACTTAATTAAAATTAATACAGCAATTCGGGACGATTTCTTAGAAGTGGTTTTCATTCGTTTGCTATGGAAATGATTTACTTGGGTATATAGATTACGTAATAAATTTGCATAATTTGTAAGTAAAGAAGAAATTATAAGGTAACCTTGCCACATTTTCAAATTAAAACAGTACACAAAACCTATTTGTGATGGAGTTATAATGAAGCACGTGTTTCAGGTCAACTATATGTCAATATCGTTAGTAGACGTCATAGTTTTTCCAGAAAATATTTCTTTAATCTAATTAAGCTAACTTACTGGTTTTATGTACTTCTTTATCACCGTTTTTTCTTATATGAGTGAAATTAAAACTTTCACATTTTAAACCACTTCCTTTTATTCTTCTTCTTCTTTCTTCTTTTCCTTTTATTAAATTTTCGAAATATTAAAAAGCTGTCGTCATAACTGTACACTACCACTGTGTAACTGTTTTACTCTACCTTCCTTATTTGCGTCGAACACGATAATCCAATAAGAAACAATTACAAAAAACAATGTTAGATTTCACCAAAACTTCTAATCAAATACTGAAATACCCGACTCAAAAACAAATTACTTCCAATTCTCCTCAAGGGCACGTAAATCAAGCAACTTCTTAGGAATTTCAAACTGATAACATCAGAATAAAGAAACGTACAGAATTTTAAAGGTTTTCGGATAATTGTCTAAACATACAAAACAATTTCACTTAGTTATTTACATCTTTAATCTGTCCATGTTGTTTTTAAAATTAGGTTAGATCGGAATTAATTCTGGCTACTTTTTTTGAAAAGCCGATACAATCGCTGCCAAAATAACCAAATTTATTTACCTTCCTTTGTTGCCTAATTGATTAACTAACTAGAAGAATCCCCTATCATTTGGTTAAACATTTTACCTCCCTGTTTTATTAGCAACCCTTTTTGTAATCCTTTATCAGGTATCCTGTTGGCTTAGGACATTTGAATACGGCCGACTGAACGCGGCCTTTCCGATACAACCGAAAAGTCCCCTCGTTTTCTAATTTATAAACATTACGTTACGCAATCTAAGAAGTCCTGCTAAGCTTAATTAATGCTTTAGTTGTAAAGAATTTTTAGAAATTTTTAGGGGTTTAAAAGCTAAAATAAAAGTCATCCTCATTTCGCCATGCCAAATGTACGTAATAGCTTATGACGTTATTACTACACGTTATTTTAGCGTTTGCATATTTTAACGCAATTTGTTCTGATAAAACAATTTCGGATAAAGTGAGAGTATCCATCCGTAAAACTTCGTTACACGAAACGTTCAAGCACATAAGTGCTTTACAACTACTCTTAAAGCTATTTTAGTTCCCTTCGGTTTAGAAAAATGTAGTATGGCTCTAGATAAACTTACCCTCCACCTGTTTGCCTGCCGCTGCCACAGCGGCGGCAGCAAGCGTAGCGTTATTTAAAAACGATCCGTAATTGGTCAAATCGGGGGTTGCAGTTATACTAGGCTGAAGACTAGCAGTAAGTCCTCTGTCAGCCCCCACACCTTTACTAAGGATACTGGGCATACAGAGCGGTGAAGCCCCTGCTTGTGACATTGCAGCGAGGGTGACTAAATTTTGTACGCCGATGGGCGCTAATAAATTTTCGGTCCCCGTTAAAAGGTGCTGCTGTAACAACGCCGAACCACCAACTGCTTGTAACAACTGTAAAGAAGTAGCGTCGCTGGGCAACACCGTTCCGTACTGTTGCTGAATTTGAGGCTGCAACTGGGGTGTAGCTTGTAACGCGTTCCATACGTTCGCCTGCATTTGTTGTTGTCGTTTCAGTTCTTTTTCTTTTTGGGTATCAGCGAATTTAACTACAAGGGGAGCCGAACAACCTTCCATCGTCTGCGAATGGTGAAGACTCTTTATTGCATTTAATGCGGACTGTTTGCTAGCAAATGTCACAAAAGCGCATCCACGGGATTGCCCACTTGCATCCCGAAGCACTGTACATTCCTCGATGGTCCCATGCGTATTGAACATTGCCCTCACGTCGTTTTCGCATAATTTTTTGCTTAACATTCCAACGAATAACTTTCTTTCTGAAAAATAAAAGAAAATAGTTTAATACATACACATTTACAAAATACATTTCGTATTTTTTAGAAAATAAGAAAAATATAACCTCCGCGGGGATTTGAGCCACTGACATTCGGCTTTACGCCCCAATGCGCTACCAATTGAGCTAAGAGACAAATCACCGAAGATATTAACCATATACAGCGTGTCCCAGGATAGATGTTACAATAGGTGTGATGGACAAAACATTTTTGAATTTTATTTTAAGATTGTGGAATTAAGCCCTGCTTGGTTTGAAGAGTATTTTAAGAATATTTTCAGTTTTTGAAAAACAAGTCGGCCTTGACATTATGAAGCGAAAACTATTTTCTTTTCAGGTAAAGTACCCTTTTTGTTCATGATACCACAAAATTTTACTAAGAAAAGTTGTTCATAATAAGAAATTATGACCCTATGCAAAATTTCAGGAAGATTAGTCAACGATAGTTTTTTCATGGCCTCCTGGCAGTTATGTGGTATAAATAATTTATTGTCGCTCAGTATTATTATTATGTTTCGTAAGTTAAATTTCTTGTAAATGCTATTTGTTTCGTTCAATGTTCTACAAAGAAAATTTTGAATAAATACAATTTATTTTGTTTAATCTAAAATGTGACGGTTTAATCAAAGTAGGTAGATCTTCCTGAAATTTTGCATAGGGCCATAATTCCTTATTATGAACAACTTTTCTTAGTAAAATTTTGCCGTATCATGAAAAAGGGTACTTTACCTGAAAAGAAAATAGTTTTCGCTTCAATGTCAAGGCCGACTTGTTTTTCAAAAACTGAAAATATTCTTAAAATTCTCTTCAAGCCAAGCAGGGCTTAATTCCACAATCTTAAAATAAAATTCAAAAATTTTTTGTCCATCACACCTATTGTAACATCTATCCTGGGACACACTGTATGTATTCGGCCACATAATATATAGTAATTGAAAACCGTGAAATCTAGCATGCATTAGAATATTAGAAATATATTACTTGTTCTCTATTGTAATACATCAAGGAGCTCACATATCTAGAGGGACATGCACTACTTTACAGTTGCCATTGTTAAAAGAGCAAAAACAGGTGTTGTGAATGAAAAATTGGTAATTTGTGTCGGAAAGAGTAACGATTGTGGAATTTAATATCCTGGGTAAAGAAAGAATTAGCATAATTGCATATGAACCAGGATATACAAAAAAGCACAGCAAAAAGAAGTACATATTTTAGCAAGAATTGCAAACTGCCTGTAGGCAAAGGTAAGAAAGGCATTTATTAGGGAGTTTTAACGCAAACATAGGAAGATGAACAAAACGAGTTATGGTGGGGTTTTGGGAACCTATGGCCTAGAGTTACAAAACGACAAAGTAAGCCGATTAATAGAATTGTGCATAATTAATGAATTTTTGTGCAACCGGACGCGAAGTGGTCATTTCGCGTACGCAATACAGGACGCGAGATCCGATTTCGCAGCCTGTATTGCGTTACCCTTAATAACGGCCGCGAAATTGTATTTCGCGGCCGTCACTAAGGGTAACGGCCGCGAAACGCGTTTTATTTATGTTGTTTCCATAGAAACATTGTGACGTGAAAGCCGACTCTATTTACATTCATTTATGATAAAATTTGTAATTATGTATTTTTTACAGCTGCACAAAAAATGTTGTGTATACTTCGTCCGCGAAATTCTGCCTCGGCGACAATTTTTCTCTCGGTACGCTAAAATGGAATTTCGCGGCCTTAGTATACAAATAACTATTAAAATATAGCGAGCCACATTTTGCCCATATACTAACAGTCCAGTAATTTTAGGATTTAACCTCTAAATAAATACTGGTGAAAATATCTCGAAAACCATTTAAGATATTAAATTGAGCTTTGGTATGCACTATAGTGGCATGAATATACTCTTTTTCGATCCAACTAGTTTCGATAATTCTAGCAGTTGCGTGCGTGACAGCAAATAGTAATTTTTCTACAACCACCATGGAAAGTGGGATTTTCAGACTTCGTCTACATAGATACGAGTATTGAAAATGAGTGTTTGCCGAACAAGTGAAAATTAGCGTGCGGAAAGTTTACTTTCCGCATGCAAATCTGATTTGCGTGCGGAAAGTAAACTTTCCACACTCAAATTTTGATTTGCGTGCGGAAAGTAAACTTTCCACACGCTAATTTGTTTACTTTCCGCGCGCAAATCAAAATGTCATAAATGACATTTGATGAATGTCAGATTTGATTTTGCAGAAATATTTAAATTTTTTGTGGTTCTAGAAAAAATAGTGTGTAATACATGTGTTGAAAGCTTGTATTTGCCACACTCATTTGACTGCAGCACTCACTATCGTTCGTGCTGCAAACGTCACATTCGTGTGGCAAACGCAAGCTTTCAACACTTGTATTACAAATAACTATTGTAATACAAGTGTTGAAAGCTTGCGTTTGCCACACGAATGTGAAGTTTGCAGCACGAACGATAGTGAGTGCTGCAGTCACATGAGAGTGGCAAATACAAGCTTTCAACACAAGTATTACACACTATTTTTTCTACAACCACATTTCCATAAAAAAATTTATATATTTCTGCAAAATCAAATCTGACATTCATCAAATGTCATTATGACATTTTGATTTCGGTGCGGCAAAATTATACTTTGCCGCACCGAAAATCATGCATGTGCGTGCGGAAAGTAAATTTTCCGCACGCTAATTTCACTTGTTCGGCAAACACTCATTTTCAATACTCGTATCTATGGAGACGAAGTCTGAAAATCCCACTTTCCATGGTGGGAGTAGAAAAAAAAATAATTCTGACGAAAAAAATAGTACGTTACTGCTTTTTTTCAAAATAGGTTTTGTTTCTTAATCGCCAACCAATTCTAAAACGAAAAGGTCCACTGAGTTTTTCTGGTAGGATAAACCGTTTTCGAGTAATAATCGAAAAACTAATAATTTGAAAACGCTTGCAAAGGACCCCCTCTATTCTACTATTGCTTAATTATAATAGGACAAGCAAAAAAGACGCTTATGTGAGTTTTTAGATTGTTTATTTTATAGTTACAGTGTTTGTTGTATATTGGCTTAACGACGCGCTGGAACATCTTCAGAGTCTTTTGAAATCCTTTTCGATGAAACAATGCCAGTAGTTTCAAATCAAGAAAAATTTCTTTCAAATAGATTCAATGCAAATAGATTAATTTCTATGTTGATGGCTAAATTAGAAAGTGTCAATATTACAAGCAGACAAGCGCGAGATGATGCTGACGTCTTAATAATCGAAACAGCTTTTGAAAAATCCATTATTGGCACAACAGTTGTTGTTGGAGAAGATGTAGATCTTCTTGTACTCTTAATCGGACGTACTTCTCCTGATCAAAAAATTTTCTTTTTGAAACCAGGAAGAGGAAATATTGAGACAAAAATATATTCTTCCAGTTAAATAGAGAAATATAGTCATTGTAAAGAACATATTTTATTTTTACATGCCATGACAGGATGCGATACGACATCTGCGCTCTTTCATAAAGGAAAAGTTAATGCAATTAAGCTATTTCAAATCCGATCAGATTTGCTTCAATTTGCAGAAGCATTTAAGCAAGAGAATTGCTCACGAAATACTGTTATCAGTAATGGAATACATTTTATTTTAGCAATGTACGGAGCTCCAAAAACAGAAGATTCCCTCGACAATTATGGGTACATGGGTTTTGCTAAGTCTACAAGACTCAACACGCCAGTAAAATTGTCATCACTTCCACCTACAATAGCAGCCGCACAACAACATTTATATCGTATATATCATCAGGTACAAACTGGCTGGGAAGGGACTTAGATCCTCAACAGTGGGGATGGACATTCAACAACAATTTCTTGGAGCCAGTTACTACATTACTTCCACCTGCGCCGGACGAACTCCTTAATTCTATTTTTTGTAAGAACAAAAGGTTGCGGTTCAAATTGTGGATGCAGGAAAATAGGATTACCATGGTCCATAGTTTGTGGCTATTGTCGTGGCCAATCATGCTTAAATGTCGCTTCTCGTGATATTACTGAATCTTGTGACAATATAAACGATGATGATATCGATCCCATTGATATTTTAGCATCAAGTATGACTGAATGCGATACCTATATTGAAGATGAAGAAGATGGAGCAGAAGGATAAGAACAAGCAGTGAATGAAGAGGAACAAAATGATGAAGAAATGTCATAATTGAATAAATCATGGATAGGCCTAAAGGGGAAATCATGTAGAAAAAAAACGCGCTTTGCATTCTAACTCGAAGGTGGTGGGGAAACGAAAGCATTGTACAGTGCATACTCTCTCAACTAGTCCAGTCAATAAAGGGATTGTAGAATGCATGGAGGGTGTCACAATTTTTGACTTCAGGGCTTTGTTTGGAGTCGTTAGGAGGTAAACATACTAAAAGTCCCCGGACATAGGTGGTGAGCGGGGTGCAGGGACGGACTCAGAAGGTCTCTTTTTTTGTTTTTCTGCTTATATCTAGAAGATGGTGCATCTTAGCAAAAATGTCATTATATACAAAATCAAAGCTGATAAAATTTCCTACATTTTTGCTTTTTTAAGTTTTTGTCTATCTCCAACCGTTTATGAGAAATCAGCTATCAAAAATCGTTAATATTCGCAAGAAAATATTTTGCCTCCCGTTTTTCGTTAAACTTTTCTCTCTAGCACCTCATCTCTTCGGTTTACAGAAAAATTCCCACAAAAGAAGTTGTACAGGATTAAATTTCCTTCAAAATGGTCTATACTTTTCATATATTTTTTTCGAAAATTAGCGATCTCTGATAGCGGATATCGCATAAACGGTTGGAGATATAAAAAAACTTTACCAACCAAAAATGTGGTAAATTTTGACACCTTTGATTTTGTATATAATAACTTTTTCGCTAAGACGCACCTTATTCAAGATATAAGCAAAAAACCTAAAAAAGGGATCTTCTCGGTCTCCCCCTGCACCCCGCTCACCTCCTATGTCCGGGGTCTTTTAGTATGTATACCTCCTAACGACTCCAAACAAAGCCCTGAAGTCAAAAATTGTGACACCCTCCATGCATTCTACACCCCCCTATTAAGCGTTCGTTGACTGGACTACGACTTTATATCTCGAAAACTATTGGTCGTGCGTAAAATTTGTGTATACCATTTTTTGTAGATAATTTTCTGATAAACAATTTTTCTACGAACTGAAATTAGCTTACAACCAATAGAAAGCGAGATATTCGCAAAAAACTGATTTCTTTGACTTTCGACCTTAAATAATTCGTCAAGCGAACACAATTTCGAAAAGGACTTTCTGCACGTTATTTGTAACGTCAAAATGAAGGTGCGTGCAACAAAAAAACTTCACCAGTATTTATTTAGAGGTTTCGCCCTTTTTTCGCCTAAAATTACTGGACTATACCGGGTGTCAACGAAACCTGGGGCACCCCCATAAATTTTTTATTCTTTAAGATATCTAAATAAAATTTGGCATATGTAATATACTCTTTAAATGGTATTTGTTGACATAGGAAACAAGTTTCTGCCACTTCCGGTTTCGCCGGAATTGACATCAACTTTGTTATTTTAAATGGAACACCCCGTATATTTATACATTTTTGGAATCTCCATTTAATTTTACGTATGGTAGTATCAAGTTTGAAACATTTTGATGACAAAGTAAATACTTGCAGAAGAGTTTATTTATTAATCTAGGATGCCATGACCTGCGTAATATGGAAGTCAGGGTGCTACGACACTCAAAACAAATTATTTTAGCACTTCAACTGTGGCAAGTCTGTCTTTTTTTTGTGCATTTCATTTGTTTCACTTGTTTTAAAACCCAGTATCTAGATTTAAATGTCCAAAATACGTTTTTTTTAACCGAGAGTGTTATTCCGAATTAAATTTTCATATTAATCCCGCGTTATGGGTATCAATAAAATCCTTGAAAAACGCTCCTTTTTAATATCCTAGTGTCCCACCCTAGTGCCATTTGAAAAAATAGAGTTATTCTCGAAAAAGCATTTTTGCCAACTTTAGGCCATTCTAATACAGCAACTAAAATAGTTAAAGTTCTAAAACAATTTGTCTCGAGTGTTGGGGCACCTTGACTTTCATTTTGCGTAAGTCATGGCACTCTAGATTAACTTCTGCAAAAAATTACTTTGTCAACAAAATGTATCGAACTTGATACTAACATACGTAAAATTGAATGGAGATTTCAAAAATGTATAAATATATAGGGTGTTCCATTTGAAATAACAAAGTTGATGTCAATTCCGGCTAAACCAGAAGTGACAGAAACTTGTTTCCTATGTCAACAAATGCCGTTTAAAGAGTATATTACATATACCAAATTTCATTTAGATATCTTAAATAAAAAATTTATGGGGGTGCCCCAGGTTTCGTTGACACCCTGTATAACAGATCAATCAAAGGTTACTGGGGGGGAAAAAAATGAAGTAAGTGCAAAATGTGAGAGTGAGAAGAAATGCTTACTATCTTTTAACCGTATATTTAATACTGTACGCCAAAGGGAAGAGGATTGAACAAAAATTGTAAAACGAAATATAGTAACAACAGTCAGGGAATACAAACTAAGGGATCTAATGATGAGACAAAAATACCAAGGCAAAATCAGCAGCGCAGTACTATTACAGGTCCCAAATTGCGGTAGCTAGGTACCCCAGTCCAGCACGATCAGGAGAGTTAAACTTCGTTGTTTCCGGTCAGCTGGAATGGGTATCCTTCTTCCACGAAGACCGGTCACTATAGGAGAGTAGACCAAAAACCCCTCACTAAAAAAAAATTGAAGAGGGTCTTTGCCTTATATAGGGATATGATGGGCTAACAAAGAAAAAGAAGACAATTCGAAATAAATAATATGAACAAATTATGGAAAACCGCTAAAAAGATAATCACTCAAACAGCAATGTAAGTATGCGGGACACCCAGCATCAATAATAGTAAGAAACGAACGATATGGTAGAATAAATTCAGTAAGAAAGAAATTTAAAATAATCGACTAAGAAAACTGTCCTTTGCAGACAAAACCAAAAAATTATATGAAAGACAACAAAGAAGTAAAGCAAATTAACCTTTGTTTATTAGAAACCACTTCGTAAGAAGAAAACGTTAAATAGAACACAATAAGAAAAGTCCAAGAAAAGGTAAAAAAAATAACGCTACCCATATCAAAGATGGGAAGAAACCTTTGGAATGGAAATCAACACATACTAGGAATGGTCACACCAACGTACCAAATTTAGCTACAATGAAATTAGAAGAAAGCTACAAATCAGTTAATTGCAAAACCAGACCGAAGAAAATCAGCTAAGATGGTGGAACAACTTATGGACCGAAATACACAAGTTTATAAGATTTGACACCCCCAAAAACAAAAAACTTAAGAGGCAAATCTCCAAAAACGTAGAACGAATCTATTGTACAATATGTATAACGTGGATGGATAGGAAACAGAAAGTGAGATCCAGGAGACTGGAAAAAAATTCACCACATCGACACCCACAGAATAGAACATGGCCAGAATATGGATTCACTATCTATTTACTCTACTTGTGATTCTAGTCAATTGAAATAGCTGATTTTTAACAGGGTACAAAAGTGATTTAGTTATAAAAAGTTGCTTGTACTAAATATATAATCAATATACTGACAATTTATGCCAAATATTCAAATTTTAGTGACTTTTCCCGCACGATTACGAGAGTTAAGCAGCCTTGTCTCGGGTCAGTGCTGGGATGGGTGGCCCCACTGCTCTCTCCCACGAGGACCGGTCACTATTGGAGAGTAGACCAAAATCCCCTCACTAATAAGTGAGTAGATTTGAGAAGGTACAAAGAATAAGAGAAAAGTGGAGGCCTTTGACCTACAATGTGTCTACAGATAGGTGATACAAGAGGTATAAATGATCAAAAATTTTTAGGTATCGATACGCTGTTTGGCAGTCTATCCCTGCTTGTTCTTAAATTCATTTTAAGCAGACTTTCGATTTTTTTAAATCAAGGCATCTGTGTTAGCACTGTTAAAACGAAGGTGAGGTTTAGGTAAAGTCTTTTAACAAATATCGCAAAATTGTATTAGAGTAAAGTTGTTCAGAACACAAAATTACGCTTGTATGCAAAATTTGAAGTTGTTCAGACATAATTGTTTTTTGTTAGTTTAAGGCTTTTGTTGTGCTCGTAGACTTCAAAAATACAAAATTCGGATATTTTATTTCGAAAACTTTATTTTAAATTAAAAGTTTCAAGAATAAAGGAAACAGAAATATCAAAATTATTCAAAAGTATAACCTCCCACTTCTACACAGAATTTCAGAAATTTTTTCAAAGTCCAAAACTGAGGAAAATTGCGAATTTAAGTCTTAAATGATTACCTGCAGGAAAAGTAACATGAGAAACAAGACTATTAAACACAGCAAAAATTATTATCAAGAATAAAATTTTCTGAGAAATCAATAATAAAAAACTTTTTCCTCTTGTATCACCTATCCGTGGACACATTGTATATAGGGATTTGTACAGGGTGGCCCATTTTCGATGTTTTTAAATGGGAAGTACCCTTAATATCGGAGATAGGCAAAAACTGATGTCGGAGTCCAGGGCTCTTTTTTGATGCAGGTTCAGTTCCCGAAAACAAAATTTCGCTATCTTTTGTTATTTTTTAGTTATAGCCCAAAATTCAAAATTTGGCCATATCGAAAACTTCAAATAACTCTCTTGGTTTTGAAGATATCCAAAAACGGTAAAAACATTCTACAGGCACTTTTTCAAGTAGAATACGATAGTCAATTCAGATATCTTCTAATTTTCATGTTTTAAGAATTATGACATAAAGTTGGTATTTTTTAAATATAAGTCGTAGTTGGCCATGATACCATTAAATTGCATATTTTCTCTGCTTTCCGAAAATATATAGTTTATAGGGGTTAAATGCAGTAACAATACCTTTTTTGAACAAAATCAGATTATATTATGATGTTGTTACCAATTAGTAGGCCATGGTTCATGATATCAAAACAAAAAGTAGTAGAGTGGTTGTATGAGACGTCACTAGGTCATCAGCTGAACTCTTGTAGGGTAAACAAAGGGTAGATTTGTATGCATCGGTATACTAATTTTACCAAAAAGGAAATATTACATATTACAATATCAAACCGAATAAAGATGTGTTTAACCAGATGAGGGATGGTTTAACCCACATAATTTTTAAATTTTCAGTTACTTAAAATTTTCCCCACGGTCAGTTGATACGAACGTAATTGAAAATTTTATCGTGAATTAAAAAGAGTATTAGGGAACGTGATATTTCCCAGAGAAAGCAGTTAGAGAAAAGCTCTGGAAAACAAGAAACTAAAAATTTTGCCAGGTCATACGTAGAAACTTGTAAAATCTCCATATGTCAAGATAATTAAAAGCTGTTAAAGATAATGCGAGATTTTCTACAAAATATTAAAGTAATTATTTAGTTTTGTTAACTTACAAAACTATCGTTCATTTTCAATCGGGCGCGTTATTGTGTGCCTGGTGACATCACATGCACCCGCTCTATTAGCCTTTGTTTATTGCTATCATGAACCATGGCCCACTAATTGCTAACAACATCAAATAATCCGATTTTGTTCAAAAAAGGCATTGTTACTACATTTAAACCCTATTAACTATATATTTTCGGAAAGCAGAAAAAATATGCAATTTAATGGTATCACGGCCAACTACGACTTATATTTAAAAAATGCCAACTTTATGTCATAACTCTTAAAACATGAAAATTAGAAGATATCTGGATTGACTATCGTATTCTACTTGAAAAAGTGCCTGTAGAATGTTTTTACCGTTTTTGGATATCTTCAAAACCAAGACAGTTATTTGAAGTTTTCGATATGGCCAAATTATGAATTTTGGGCTATAACTAAAAAATAACAAAAGATAGCGGAATTTTGTTTTCGGGACTTGAACTTGCATCAAAAAAGGGCCCTGGACTCCGACATCAGTTTTTGCCTATCCCCGATATTAAGGGTACTTCCCATTTAAAAACATCGAAAATGGGCCACCCTGTACAGCCTAATAATAATAATAATAATGTATCAAACAGCGGACAAAAGCACTAGGAGCACAGTATAGAAAACAATTCTATACTGTGCTAGGAGCTTGCTTTTATGTTATACTACAGAGCAGCATTGCAACTTGAAATTTCAAAACTTGAGGACGTACTACTGCTCCTTGTATTGTTACATTACATAAAGTATGAATAAGTTATACTACACGTACACAATCTTTGACTTGTACGCCTAATGGGTTACGTATTTTCAGAACGAAGTAAAACACGACCAATTAGATTAATTATCATGTAAGGTTTACGTCTAACTCGAGTTGGTAATAAATATTCAGTCGGGCAGTGCTTACGTCTACTTAAAAGTAATTTACTTAAACACAGAGTATTTAAGAATGCAAATGAGTTAAAAACGAATCAAGAAGCAACCGATTATGTTTTAGTTTGTCAACTAATTATTTCCATTACACCATTTTCTCAAGCGGTAATTTTATTATTTTATACAGTGGCCTGTGGAACGTGAAATGTCTAAATCGGGGCGCGAGCAAAATACAAATGAAAGAGAAAACTGCTTATTGAAACCGCAAAAAACATACCATTATTTATAAAACTTTTAACATAGATGAATAGATCGGAAAGGAAGGGGCAACAAATATTGATATTAAAAAACGAATAGGTAGAGAAACACTGACTTTAGGAAATGTCGGAAATTCTGTAAACCTTTGGAGCAAGACTATTCGAAGAAGTGCCAAACGATGTCTCAAAAGAAATTTCAGTTGATGTCCATTTCCAGTAATGATAAAAGACTTGATTATCCAAACGATTTACATGATGTGGGTTGAGCCAAATGGCCACAAGCCTAATTAGCTAGAAAGCTACTGATCAATAGCCAACTAGTTTGGCTAAAGTCCCACATAACAATGAGCAAAAATGTGATTTGTTGGTTTTGTAAGAATGGCAGTTTTGGCATTAGAATAACATTTATTTCAATGTTTTAAAACGCCTACAAAAAATATCGTTATCCACTAACCACAAGGTCTTTACGAAAACTCAAATATCTTTTAAATAACTGGCAAAATTTGAGAAGGAGAAACGGTTTCCGTAAAAATCGGCACAACATTGACTCCAAAAATGGAAAACTTTGTATTCGTCGTAACACATTAATTTTTTAATAAAAATCTCAATTATTTCGCCAAAGAAAAATTACAATCCAATCACTAGGTTTTACTCTTTAAACAAGCAATTTAGGGTGTTCTAAGACAATCTTAAACATAAAAGAACGGTTTAGAGGAAATATAGGACATTTTCCAGTAATTTTTCGTCCTTTCGAGGCAGTCTGGCCGATATTTAATAATAATGGTTTATGGGGTAGTATTAAAAGCATTCCGAAATAGTACAAACAGTTACAAACAAACCAATTAAAATTAATTTCCTTAACATAAGATTACAAACATGAGAGGTTACGAGGACGTTGCCAATGTTGTAGAAGAGCACACAACGAAAGGAGTAACAGCAGGAAAGAAGAGACAGTACGTGACGGAAGATCAGAGAGAATTGTAAATAAGTATACTGTATAAACACACGTGATGTAAATATTTAAATGTCAATAAAGGTACCTTTAACTTAAACTATGTAGTGTCTTATAATGTTATAATACTGTGGGTCTGATTGTGAAAGTCGGGAATAAGGAATTTAACTACGCCCTTACGAACTTTTAAAAATCTGTTGATAAATTACTTGTAGCTTACGTAAGAAAAACGTATTTCACTGTTTTTTATTATTTTCTTACTTTCATTTCATAAACGCATAAAAAAGTATAAACGATTGGTCCCAGCAAATTAATATAGAAACATTTTGGAAACGTTACTCTGTATATAAAAGTCAAATGAATCTTTTACGAGTTCTTATCTAGTTATTCGATTATTACAAGTTTGCGGTTGATAACTAACAATTTTACTCACTACTGTTTTAGTAACTTCTTTAAGAGAACCAAACTTATTTCATAATACTTAGTATACAATTTAACCCAACAGACCCTCAATATCAATAGTAAAAGCATTTTACCCCAAATGTCAAAGAATTTCTTCTTTTAACAACAACCCACGTTACTCCCACGATTTCCAGTCTATTGACTCTAGTATTAATTTTTAAAACAAACCCTAAATAAAACGAAATATTTCTAAAAGCACCTTTACAGAAACGCCATGTTCGCGCGATGAATGAACCTGGCTAAATATTTAAACATTCTAAATTTAATAAAAGGCAAAGGGAAAAAGCCTCGTCGCCTGTACTTCTTTTCGAACAAAATACGTGAAAATTGTGAGCGTTTGATTAATATGTCAATCATTTTCAGAAAGAACAAAGAAGCAAAATGTAGTAAAATATATATATTGGGATTTTATTTTAGCCTACAAAACTTTTTCTTAGTTTTAAGAACCGCCAAAATGGGATTTTGTTTTAATAATTCCATTAAAAAGTAAAAACCTGTAAAAATTAATTAGGCATGCTTATACCAAAATAATCTTAAAATTTTTGATAATTAATGTTTTTAATCATCTCATTAGCCTTCTATTCTACCTTCACACTGTAATCGTTCCAAATGATTTTTAAAATCTGGCGACGACTGGCAATATAATCTACATATTTAATGTTTTGGTGATAAGGCAGATATTCATTGTTCCGTCATATTAAATAACGCAAAAATATTTTAATTTACCTACTTCAAAACAACAACGAAAATAAAGAAGTTAAAATAATTAAATTAAAAACAAATTCAAAAAACAATAGAAGATATAAAAATCCCGAGAAGATCGTGTTTCCTCTCAGTCTCGACGGCATAAACTAACATGTAAAATAAAAACATGCAAAAATCTGGTTTCACAAAGCAAAGAAAATGAAGACGTATGAGATTTTATGTTTCAAGTTTTAGTAGAAAATAGGATAAAATAAATACATGTTAGAGCTTACATAAAAAGGGTTTTCATGTTAGAAAAACATAAAAATATTCACAAAATACGAAAGTGGTCGCTGTACGAAAATATGTTTATATAAAACGTAGAGCACGCTTATAGCAAAAAATTAAAACAACTAGCAGAATAAAGGGGGAAGGAAGCCGCAACTACATCAAAAATAATTTCGTTGTTAATTTGTTATTTTAAGTTTGTATTTTAATCAACATCGATAATACTATGGTTCAATACTTCCTTCAACATCTAAATACAATGGCAAGCATGAAGCTTGAGAAAGGATATATGAATTTCATTTGTTTTAAGTGACTTGTTGACCGAAAGTATTACAACTGGAATAAATCAAGATATATAACTTCAGGAAAGACATTTAACTCCATAGAAGTTAGCAGAACTATAATTTCACTTCAAGATGTACGATTCAGGCATTTTGTTATCCAGGCAAATTGAAGTCACGAGATAAACCCTTTAGAAATTGAATCTATAATACCTGTAACGTATTTGCAAGGCACAAATACGTAGGCTGACCTTATAAAATCATTCACATTTAGTATAAAACTTTCCGGAAAGCTTTAAAACTCATAATACAAAGTCCTAAGTGACCATAGTGTAAAGCTATGAACTTAAAGGTCAGGTTGATATCCACACGTCTGGCGAATGTTAAGATAATAATACGATTTTATAAGAAATGTTTGAAATGAGCATTACTTGATAATGCTAGGTTAATATTTGTACAGACTTTAAGGAATAAGTTTTAAAGAGCGAGATATTATGCTAACATACTTTTTTATTAATTTTAATTGTCACTAGTTGTTTTAGACAGGTTGTGCTGTATTATAAATCCAAACTACAGCCAGTAGCGGGTTCGAATTTATCCAAACGAGTAAATTTATTAATTTTGAAAATTTATTAATAAAAATACTTTCCCAAAGTACAAGAAATTTAATCTCTAACGCAACTTTAAATTAAAAGTTAAACTATTATTAAGTAGTTTATTATTTTATATTTCACTCAATAAAATAACTTCGACAGATGCGTTTCTAATTAAGTTAGCAAGGTTTTTATTTATTTAATAGACTGCATCAAACAAACGTCGATAAAATAATCAGCAAGGTTATAATTAGTGACGAATTCTTCCTTGAACAACCAACGATAAACGATAAAAATATCAGTTCACGTAATATCGTAATATCCCAAAACTTAATTTGTGCTACTAAAAGCTTGGATTGCAGCACAATAATTTTAACTTCGTCAGATGTATGCGAAAAATCACGATTTCGAACCAACAAACTAACAAAACTAAGCTAGATAACTGTGAAAACTTTTGCCTGAAGCATATAGTAATCAAATCCTAAAGCTAATGAATGACCTTCTTTTTAGTTATCTAATATCTACAAATATCACATTACCTGTTTGTCTTATTGGATTTAAAATAACATTTGTTTACTTTAGATAAAGTCCATTAGTTCTTGTTTAGTTAAGCCACAGTCAACTAATAAGCTGTCTAAAAGCGTTCAAACATTTCTCTCGTTAGTTTATAGATGGAACTCGAATGGAAAATTTAATTTGCCACCAACAAAAATATGCTGTCAATATCTATCGGAATATCGAAATCAGTGATTTTTTAAACTTGCTGCTTGAAAATAAAACAAAATTAAACTGTTTATTTTGGTTGAATTGAAAGGGCAATAAACTGAATAAACTGCTCAACGTCTTAAATATTTATAATTCATTCACGTTTTGTCTAACCTCTGGTTCGCTATGGTGATTCGACAATTTTAAAACTTGTAAAATGAATTTTTATAAGCGTAGCGTAGCGTCTTTCGTTTTTCTTTATTTCATTAATTTGCTATATATTTTTTTGATTTTTTGACGGCCATTTTTGTTTAACATGCATCAGAAAATTGACAGTAATTTTTAAAAAGCTCATTTTCAGCACAAGTTCTAGCTATTAACAGTAATTAACTGATTAATATCCTTTAGCTTAACTAAGGATGGCTTAAATTAGGGTTTAGGTTCTAGTTTAAATCAGCTTAAATCTGTACTGTACCAAAATTGACGTCCTAAAAAATTGTTGTGGTTCTTTTCACGAGGTTTTCACACTTCAATTTTATCAAACACGTTTTACAAGTATCATTTTTATTCTAACACAATTGGCGAGGAATCGATTAAAGCGCCAAATATCGTATTGATTTCTATGATGCACAAATTTCGTATATACTCTAAGTGAAAGTTACTGCGAGCATTTTAGAAGGAACACGTGCAAACTCTTTTACGGGATGCTCAAATTTTTGATGGGAATTCTGCGTCGAATATGACGAGAATATGTATTGTGAAGACAGATTTATTATTAGTGACCATTAAAATCAATTTAATTGATAAACAATAATTTCTAAAATGTTTGCAGAACATGATAATTCTATTAACTATGATTAAGCTGCTAAAAGGGTATGAGGTATGATCTAATTATTTGTGCAAATGAAGATGTGCGTATTTAGAGAATCTTGCGAAATATTAGATGATTCCTATGCAATAATTAGTTAACACATTAGAATGAGTATAATATAATAAAATAAGGTAATTATTGAGAAGGTGCCTAACAAAATATAAAAGCAAATATGTATTAATATTAGGTGAAAACTAACGATTTTTTAAACAGAGCGAATCTAAAGAGTATGGGCTAAACATGCAACATATTTAAGGATTTAAATCGCACGAATTAGATGGAAACCAATATAAGATTAAAACCTCAAGAAATCACACAATTAAAAATTAAATTCGTCATTATTCAAATCACTATTTAGGTTTAACTCGTAAATGTACAAAAATTTGTGGTAGATTTAAAATGTTTGTACGCCATAGTTGAATTCAAACCTGAAGCCAACATCGATCTCTCTAACTTTCTGCTAAGATAGAATTCAAACCTCCAGTTAGGACTTCATTTAATCTCAATCCGGATTGGCCATTTGAAAAACAGGCCCAGATTTGGAGTTCCTCTTTAGAGAAAACTAAAATTCTGAATGTCAATTTTGACACTGAATACTGAATTCAAATTCTAGTAAAACAAAATTAAATTGCGAATTTCAGGCCAGGAATTTTTTTTCCAATACGCATTCTTAAAGCCGTGTTACACTACAAACCTAAATTCAAAAAAGTGACCTTCAACTCGTCGAGGTTAACAATAAACTTTAATAAACTGTCAATGCATAAAAAATTAAATAATTCGTTAATGAAATCGTTAACCGAATTCAACCAAATTAAATTCTCTAAAGTCATAGTTGAATTCAATTCGATTTCTGTAATAAAAACTAGAAACTACCAACTACCAAGCAATGGTTCAAACCTCGAATGGCGGTTCAAAAAAATAACTTAATTCGGATAATACATTCGAAAACCAAGTACCGATTTAAAATCTCTAGGACGGATCGAAATTTCTGACATCCGACTTTATCGAGTCCAAATTCGAGTTCTGATTCATATCAAATCGAATTCTAAATAGTGTTGAAAGTTATTAGATCTTTAAAACTACAAACCGTAATTTGAAAACGTATCCTTGAGGATTTAAAATTCGGTAACGCATCTCACTACATAGAAAATTAAACCACTGATCAGATTTAACTAAATTTCCATTCGATTTCGAACTAATCGTAGTTGAGTCCATATTTGAATCTAAAATACAAATCTTTGTAATTCTGATTCCAAATTCTAACTTTAAATCGGGATTCCACACAATCTCAGTTCGAATTCATTCTTTAAATAGCAAATTCAGGATTTTGAATCTTTAACTTACTTACTTAATCGCCAGCCCTTTTACCTGTGATGAAACTGGTCTAAGAACTTGAAATATTAAATTCATATGCGAATTTTGCCATTTTCTGAATCTCGGGATATCTTATCTTATTCGCATTTTTGAAGTTCTAAGCTGAATTTGAAATGTCAGAATATATGTACAATAGACCCTGGTGCCACGTACGGTCAAATGCTTGCTCTATATCATAAAGAATGCTGCAACACAAACTTTTTTCTTCTAGACTCCTTATTATCTCATATACAATTCTATGGCACTGGTGTATTCTGTATTGTAGTATGCCACTCACAGAAGCCAAATTGATATGTCGGTAGTTGTATCTCATAGTTTATGACTTACGATTGAAAATTCTGGTCCGAAATGAAAAATAAATGTCAAATCTGAGGGAGTAGATTTAAATTTTGGAAACGGAACATACATACTTTGCAAGTAAAGTAAAATATCGTTCAGTTTCAATCGGGGAAAACAGAACTCAATTTTGAGTTGCAATCTCAAGATCGAATTTTTATAAATTTCATTTCGATTCGAATCCTGATTTAGAACGGGATCTTTATTAAATTCAAAGTTCGTTTGCTTAATATTCTTAAGTAGTGTTGGGGACTCTGTTTTTGGATGTTTTCTAAAGCATCGATTGATTACTTACATAATATCTACTACATAACAGAATTGAGACTTTACCTACCGGTGGGTGAGTCGTGAAAATTGTTTGACCCACTGTGGGGATTTAAATCTATGTGAGCCGATTGTGAATTTTTCACCTACTGCGCTACCAAGACTCTCAAATTTGATGTTTAAAAGCAGCAAAGGGTCCCGAGTCGAACTAACCGAAGCGTAAAGATTCCAAGGTTTAAATTACTTGATTTTTATCCTACATTTCTGATAAAAAATAATTGCTTGGTTTTTTAAATTGTCTTTCCCTTTTAAACGTAACAAGGCCTTGAAACGTTATGTCATACCAAAGATTTAATAAAACGATATCATGGAACATTTACCACTAAAATATTTTTTTGAAGAAAGTAAACCAGCATCACCCACCTGCAGTGTAAATTAAATATGAATATGTTTTCATCACCTCAAAACCGCGCCCCGTAATCATTTCAGTAAGTCAAAAACAAGCCCGTTTTTACTTTTAACGTAACCATAAACTTCGGCCATAAATTCTAATTCATTTTCATTTTTCATTCTTTACTCCGCATTTATAAAGCTTCGATGTTTACCAAAACTTCAAAGCTTCGAAAAAAAAATTAAAAAGACGCGCGGCCCTCAAAATAGGCATTTTATTAAATCGAGGCTTCTAAAATTTTAAATGAATTGCGTCCTAAAAAAATTGTCGCTGTTGATGCTTTTAACTTTAGTTAAAAATCGTGATGGTTAGATATTTGACATATAAAAGATACTTTGTACCTTGAAAACTATAATCTGTGCAAATCGATTTCATACCAGACGAGAAATAAATTTATGTATTAATAAATTACGCAACATTCGTAATGGAATAAAGCGGAACGTTAAGCTGGACAAACTAGAAGTCGAAGTTCAAGTTCAATTAAATCAAACAAAACACAGGAAATATTTAACTATTTTTAGAACACATCAGGTAAACGTAATATTAATTAAATCCGTTCTATTACTTCTAAATCGATTCAAATTGTTAATTATCAGAATAAGTAATGAGCATTAACGTTAAATTCTATTCAAGCAATTAATTCGTTTTCACTTAGTAGGTTTCTGGAACAACGTTTAATTGCGTTTTTAGCTCCAAAATTTCTGAGATTAAGAAACACAATTCTGCCGACTGTTACAAAATCGTTCTTCGACATTTCCCCAAATGAAAACTAAAGAAAACTTCAATAATATTAAATAAGTTGAGTGAAATTTTGCAACTTTCCAGCAGTTTTAAACTGCAATTAACGAAGACTATAAATATTTAATTTAGCAATTCCAGGTCGGACAGTTACTTATTCAGAGCAACAGTGATTTCTGTGAAACTCGTTAAAGAATTCCAACAAATCTTTTGGTTTCCAACGAGTCGAATATGGAAAAAGTTCCATAAAAGTATAGCTTTTCAAATAATTAAAACGCAAACAAATCTGCCTTTTTTACTTGATGAATCATCCGTTATTTCCCACTTGGAATAATTATTAAACTGTTATTCTTTTTATTATAAAATAAATAAAATAATTTCCACGAGTTGCAAATATTTCAAGGATAAACTATGGAAGATTACGGGGTTTTTGTTAAGGCTGGCATTTACACCATGAAATATACCTCATTTTAAGCACATTTTGTTCCAGTTTTTTAGACTCATTTTTTAAGCAGGAACGGCAGAGCATTTTTTTTTTTGTAATTATCCATGTCTTTTCTATCCATTGATAGAAAGATTTTTTTTAATTTCTAAAAACCAACTTTACAGTATTAAAAAATCTAAAGCTCTATTTTACTTCAAAATTTTCAAATAGTTTTTACAAAAATATTAATATCGAAAAAATCTCTCTATCAGTAGATATACACAACCACTCTCTTTCAAACGCCACAAAAATTTTTTTTTTTCAAAATGCAAATTATTCCAGAAAAACTGGAAATAAAGTTCTAGAAAAATCGGTGTAAATGACCCATTTACGCTACACTAGACTAGGCAACACAAACAGCACAGTCACAACGGCTTTAAATCCGAACTTTCCGCAAACTTGACAAGGAGATTACAATTTAAATACACAGAAAATCGTAATTTTGTTTGTGCCATATCTTTTACAGCCATACCACAAACAACTACATATGTAAATATGCAAATTTTCAAATATGAATCTTACGCAATTCTTGACCTCTAACCTCAACTCGTTTTTGACGTTCTGCTAAACGCGCCTTCTTATGACTTTTTGATTTTTTAAGTAGTTATGCAACTTTAGATACGTCAAATAGAAATTGACTGTACATGTAAATGCCAGCCTTAAATGCCGTTTTAAATTATTTTTAAATTCGCAAAACCCCGAAAAGGTTTGAACTTTCCAATCATCTTCCATAATTTACGGTTTATTAAAATTTTACGTTGGGCCATGATTCATAAAAGTCGCTCATAAACAGACTATAAAAAATACAGTTCATTTGAAGTATATTTAAGGATTTATGTAGATTTTTATTCAATTCTTTTTGGTAAAAATTCACTTTTCTTTGTAGCAAGCCTTCTGATAATTTAATTAATGTTGTAGAAAATCGAAATTTTTACAACTCAATAATTTTACAGCAAATTTTACGCGATTTTATTGTAGATTAAATTAATTTTATGGATCGTAATCGTTGGATATTAAAATAAGCTCCTTTAAAAGCAAATATAAACAGAAATATTAAATCTTTTTGAAATTATATCTGTGGCGACATAAAAACGCAATAAAAACCGGGAATGTTTTAAGACTTTATTGCAAAAAATATGAGAATTCATAAAGGGTATTTTTAAATCTTCCTGGTTGAAAACTAGAAGGTCTGCTGAAAAGACTTCTTCTAGTTTTTGCATTAGAATTATGTGACTTTTATTACTTTATTAGCGTCGCCAAATTAGAAGGTTTTCGGCCAAGGTTCGCGTAAATTTTGTAGACAACGACTGTTAAAAATATGTCACTAAACCGAACGTTTGTAAGGTCTAATAAGAAACACCTATAAATTTAGGAAAAATATACGGAACTGAAATTTGAAGAAAACAAGTATGTTACATTATTTTTACAACATAATAAAATCTCAGAAGCCTCCAAGAAATATACAAAGTTGTAGCGCCACAAAAAAATGTAGCATGTCGAAATATTAAAACAGTCTGTAACAAGCTTTACGGCAAAACTGGGCTCTGCTTTATCTTACGATTGTCCAATGACTGCACAGCATTAAATAAAGTGAGGTTAAATGACATAGCACAACCACAATTTGACATAAAGTTTGCTACAGACGGTGTTAATTGTTTTTCAAAAGCAACTGCGATGTTAGTATGTTTTCAAATCAAAAGAAGCCAATTATAATATTAATTTGTGGTGTATAGTCAATTAGTGCTAAAACAACGGCCTTGAATGTTAAATACTCGAGACATTTCAACATAACTCTCGTACTCATAAAAGAAGAAGACAATACGATCTTAGTAATGCACAAACAGGTAGGTTATTTTACTTCCATCATTTACTTGGGTGTGTTAAGTATGTGTGTAAAACTACAGAAGAAACTATCGAGTTATATTACACAATGTAGGCTTTGATAGAATATAACATAGAAACAGCTGGGTATTTATGGCAAAGTGCGTTCACATTTGTTCCTCAGAACCGCATATACATTTTAAAAGAAAATCTTAAGTTCACTTTATTTATGTAGTAATGGAAAGTTCTCCCGATGAATCTTATCGCTTTTAAAACTAATATTTAAACAACATTTGAAAACTCAAAATATTTTTATCAAATATCTTAGAAATATTTACATGTTTAAATGTTTAATGTTTAAATGCTAAATTTGTCTAAGCCAAATAATGAAGATTGAATAAACAGAAGGCTTCAAAGTGCATGCTTAACTGTAATTTGTAAACTTAGCAAGAAATGTAATTACACAAGCTTTGAATATGTGAAAGTGCACAAAATATAAATTTATAACATGTTTTAGCCAAAAGCAACAATGTTATTGCACTTTGTTTATTGTTCTTGTTTTAACGAAACTAAAAATTTTCCTAAATGTATTTATCGTGCAAATGCTTACCTACTGATTTTGTTACGTGTTACCCAAAACAAACATAAGTTTTAATACACGAGCATATAAAAAAATTCCAAGCCGTTTTATTTCAAAACTTACTCATCAAGCTTTTATTTTCAAAATGTGCTAATTGACGGTTATATTTTTAAAACAACGAAGACTTTTTTAAGAATGTCTGTTCTATTTATAAATTACATTTAGAAATGCCTCAATTTACATATTCCATACTGTTTGAATATTAAGACGGATGAGTTTTAAAATTATGTTTTACTTTAATTATAACAAAAACGAGATTAATTCTGATTCACGATTTTATATTGAAAACAATAAACAGGCCTTGTACTAATCGGTGTTTTGACAGAGCGTTTATTTATATAACAATTTACTTAGTTGTACAAACGTGTACGCTAATTTATTTAATAAAAACCTTCGAACTTTAATGTTTAGAACGATTTAATAAATTATTACGTAAGTACAGCAGCTTTCTAGAAATATACTTTGCATTCGAATTTTCTTAATGCTTCTCGAATTAATAAATAAACAATCAAAAAATGTCTAAATTCTTGCTAATATTCGAATTGCGCTTGTATTTTTCCTTAGTTTAGAACGTAAAAAAATAGGAAATAGGAACAATTTTTCGTAGAGAAATCGCAGCCAGAATTATTTATTTTATTTAGAAGTTTTTCGTAACAAGATTCCATTTACAATTAAAAAAATCAAAATGCCAGCCATTGATAACAATAAACACAAACACTGAATAAAACAGGAAATTAGCCCTGTTATCGGTTCTATTATATAAATATTTCTTTCTTTTATAAATCAGTTTATAAGAACCCTATCTGCTAAAATGAAGATAAGAAATTGCACTCAACGCTGCATCAGCTGTGAATGCATCACTCATTCAACGCAATATTTACTACTAAAACCTAAAACGATGTTGAATTTAATTTTAGAATTTTTAAGATGGAGCTCGACGAAGCTTTCGTTATTTTTAATTTAAATAAACTCTGATTTTTTACAGCTTTTACTGCCAATATTTATCTCACTATCATTTAATTAAATAAATTTCAATATCTAATAAGAGAATTTAAAGCTGCGTTTTGCTTAATCAAATATGTTCTCACTTCCTTCGTAAAACGTTTAGTTTAACCAACACTTTCTAAACTTAAGACTTTGATTATAGATTTCGTTCAAAATGTTTCAAATTCAAAAGAACAAAGCGCCAACGATTTTAAAGATAAAACTCCGGGTATAATGCAAAGCTTTTATTTCCCCTTTATCTTGGTAAGGATTAATGTATGGCAATAACGTGTCATTTTTCGAAATTTTATAGATCAGACACCGTAATATGAATATTTTTGGCCATAAAAGGAACTTATGGACTGTCAAGGCATAAAAGTTTTAAAGTTGTTCTTAAACTATGAAAATTTTACAATGCTCGGTAATAAAAAAACGGTAATCCTTCCATTAACACGTTTTAACAATACGGTTTTTAACTTTGAAATTGGCCATTAAGTTTTTAAAACGTTTTGAAGATTAGTCTACCGTAACCTCGCTTTTAATTTTGTAAAGAGCAATAATACAGTGAAATAATTATATTAAAAGGAAAAAGCAAAGGAAAAAAGTTGTTAAAAAAGGAGAAAACGAAATCAAAGCTCGAAACTGGAAAATCAGCAGTTAATTTAGTAAGGAACTAAAAGAAATTCAAGACGGCATTTCAAAGAAAGCCTTTACCTTTAAGTTCATTTGAAGGAAATTCGACTTTTACCCCAAAGAATCGACCATTTTTATTCGCAGTCACACACGTAAAAATGTATAACAAAAGAAAAAGTTCATAAAGTGATGGAAAAGTAATTTCATAAAGTGAAACAAACCAAACCAACAAAAATATTTACGACTGGTAAAGTATAAAAAGAACTTTTCTGTTTCATAACCCAACAAAAACTATCTTACCGGCATATAATATGAAACTAATGTAACTCCTTAAAGAAGAAGCCTTGTTTGTTACAACCAAGGGAAAATAAATTAAATGTTGTTTTTCTGGACATTAAGTAAGAGAGTAAGACGTATTACTTATTAAGTTTATTATTAAGTTTACCTTTTGCGCTTTTGAAAAATAACACACAGAATCAGTCAAAACTCATAGTCACGTAAACAGTTACAAATATGATTCATATCATAAATACGTTATTGTTCTACAAACGTATTTGTATGCTAATCACGGAGCATGCCAATTTTTCCTACCAATTTAAAATAATACAACCGTCAAGCGACAGAAAGTACTGAAAAATGATTACAAAAGCGTAGGAAGTCAAACACTTGTAACTTGTAATGTTTCTGAATTTTACGAGCAACTAAAATTAGATTGAGTTTTCAGCAAGGAAGGTGGACATGGACATTCTACGATATTTTCTTTGATTTACGAATTTTGCATGTTTAATTAAAATAAAGAAATCATTTAATTATTTATAATGAGAAGATTGATAGAAATCAAATCGATGAAAGTTCCGCAGTTTATGTCTGGTGTGAAGTGCAAGCGAGTAATCAAAGACAGGCAAAAACAAACTAAACGAAATTTATTACTAGTAATTTTCTTTCTTTCTTATTTTACCCTCTTGTACCTTTACAGTGTTGAGGGGGACGGGCACACCGAGCCACAGAGTGGTCCACCCATTCTCGTTCAGGCCAAGCAGGCCGCTGCTTAACTTTAAATATGTCAGTTTTACGCGCACTCCTACTCTACCGTACTGCCGGTTTACTCGTAATTTTAAAACTTTAATTTGCGAAAAAATTTATCTCAGCTTTTATTGGATGGTGTTGGTGATAAATAATAAACAAAATAATCCTGCAAATTTAAGGGAAGTTGAATTAATAAAACTTTAATGAAAAACTAAGACTCGCTGATACATCTAGTAACACTGGATATTCCTAATAGAATTTTATGGTTTGCTGCTTTAAAATTAGAAAATATTGAAAATAATCAAATAAACCAAAATAATATTAATACAAAAAATTAGGATTAACAGAATACATAATTTTGAAGTGATTTTAGTTTAAATCTGTTAAATTCGGCATTACATCAAAAAATTAGAACCAGTATTTCAATACAGATTTTAATTGAAGTTTAAATTGCTTAAGCCAGCTTAAACTAGCACTTAAGTCGATTTGTTGTACATGGGCCCTAATTTAAGCTGGTTAGGGTAAGCAAGTTTATACCCACCATACTACAATATCTCCATTTGGAGATTAATTTTTAATATTAGAAAAAGTTCCAACTGAAACCTTACATCTTACTTTCAGCTAGCTTAAAGTAGTCCATAAATCCAAGCTTTGTTTAAACCAACTCACTGCTTAGTTTGAATTGAATATTTTCTAAAATACACACTCTTAAAAATTGCTCAAATTGTAATCTTAATTATTAGTTTGAGCTTTAAATCAAGCTTCCTTAGTTTAAGACGCCTTAAGCTAAGTTTAAGCTTTAGAGATTTACATACAGTCTAACTGTTAATAATAATTAAATCCACGAATAATCAAAATAAAAGGATCAAAGGTGGGATTAAATTATTCTTTAAAAAACAAAATACAAAAATCAATTTTTTAAAATGGGCAGGAAATGCTATAATTGGCTAATTTTTAAAACTTTCAGAACTCGAGAAAAGCTTATCGAAACTGAACTAAGAAAATACAAATTTATTTACTAAATAGTTTCTCCCAAAATAAATAGTTGAAAAAAATTGGTACAACCTTTAAATTCTGTCAAAATTACTACAGCCTAAACAATTTTGTTAATTTGAAAAATTTCTTCAATTTTCTTAGTGTCCAACTTTAATATTAAAAACAATATATATTTTAAAATTAATTCTCAGAAATTTTGCGTAAAAAATACACAGTGCCTTTGAAAATCCCTATTTATTACAATGCCTTAAATAATATTTTTGGAATGCAATGTCGCTATATCGAACAACCATGTATAGAAATCAACGCTAAGTAGCGAGTACATGAGAAATTACTTAGCTAATCTATGTACCCTATTGGAAAGTGGAAACAGAAACGTAGGGAAGCGTACAAGAAGCAAATATACAACATTAACCTTGAATCAGTTACCTGTTCCGGTAAATTTTTGATCCTTCCGGGATACCAGCTTACAACGGATTTATTTATAATTACGACACCCCAACGTGTTTAATTTAAACAAAATTCTGTGGAATTAGAATTTTAGCAAATGTTTTTTACGTTTTCATGTAATAAAACCGAGGAACTCGGAATTTCCTACGCTGTAATTTTAGATAAATTTAAGGACGTGTAATTGCAGGAAATTTAAAAAGTGATTATACATTGAAGGTGAGTTTTTTACATTTTTAACAGTGTTATTTTCGATTTTTGTTTGGGAGGAACGCGTTTTTAGTTTATTTAAGTGATGATGGTAACTACTGATATTAAAAATAATAATAATAATAAAAATGAGAAGCCGGAAGATGTACCCGAATTCTATAAATAAATTTAACCACAAAATTATAGTTTGATAATTTTGAGGCAAAATATTGGTGTTACAGCTGATTCAGAATGCATAACCGTAACCGGTGTGCAACTATGCAGATGACCGTCACGGGTACATGAGCTACGAAGCGCAAAATTGACAAATTTAGATACCATTTTCCATATTTTAACGTACACTTTTTGGATAATCGAAACATCATTAGCACTTATTGGTTTACAAACAATGATCGCCTAAACGAACAAATCCTCGAAAATTAATCTGTGAACTTAAAGCATCGCAAAGTAGCAAAAAAATTGAAGTTCGTTGCTGATAATTTTTCTAACGATAAGTGCACAACCAACATTTTCAAATGATAATTGGAATAAAATGTTCAGATGTGTTCTATCAAAATCTTCTAAGAAACTAGAGAGGGTCGCGAATTGTTATGATAACCGCCCAAAAATCTCAGGTGTTGAAAGGTGTTCAACGCCAACTTGGTTTATTCTTAATTTCGTCGAAACAAATGAGTATTTCTGGTTTTGTTTTTAAGTTCTAATACCAGTTTTTCGCATGCTTTATAAACTCCTCTGCTATTCTTCTTAATCATTTTAAAGAGTCACATAAAATCTCGGAAGGGTAAAAATGTTTGCAGACAGCGCTTATCAATGGTTTCTTCGCAAAATGATATCATTCACTGCATCAGATTTTCAGCTATGGTAAACAAGAGCGATGAAAATAGTGGAAGCTGTGTATATCAGCGGTTCGCACGTGTTTTTCCAGAAAATCGACACCAGTGGATGATATCATCCTCTCGCGGTTCGTGACGACGATAAATAAGCAAGACGAATGCAGATTAGTGCACGCAAATTACGTAACCCTCGGAGGTAGTTTAGGTGTTTAGGTATACCTGGAATAAGGTAAGGGCTCGGTATGGAGGTCGGTTGCCAATAGGCCGAACTGATGGCCGGGTACGCGTTCTTGGGAGATCGACTCTTCATGGCACTTGTTGCACTTCCGGACACGCGACCGCGGAGTAGGTCGGTGCATCACATAACATAATACCTGCGACTCAGGTGTGTCCTGGTGTGCTATCGGGCCGCGCTCCGCCGCGAAACTGAACGACTCATTTAACTTCTGTTCGCAGTCACTCACGACAAGCCAAGCTATGTGACGAATACAAATATATCTGTACCCCGAACGTCACTGTGCATACCTAACGAGACTTAGTGAACAATGGCCGGGCACCGATAATGTCCGGCCCTATCGCCACCATGAGTCACGTGGATTTTCTGAACAAATATCCGCCGGATCGACGACTACGGGTGATCAGTTGCGACTAGCGGCGCATTCCGCATTTGCGATGTGCTAACACGGCGTATCCTTGAATGAGCAGCAGCATCGCCTCTCATTACCATTACCATCCGCCGCCGTGCCCTCACCTTCTTCCAGGTATTATCGTACCACACGCAAGAACCCAACAACACTTTAAAAGACTTACCGTTTCTATTTTCGCTATCCGCCGGCTTCATCTGTATCGGATGGTGCATCTGCAATAGAAGAAAACAACATTAGGTCGACGTCTCGAATCGCACACGATAACTTGTCAGTCATTTCTTATAAATAGTACTTCTATGGACGGGCCTGATTGATTTAGAATGGCTTGGACGTAATGGTACGAGTTATTTTAACCGACAGGGTTGAAGCAATCCAGGTCACTTTAAGTGCCGCACATATGCTACAGAACAGTACCGATACTGAACCACAAGCCAATTCATACCCGTTTTTCTGCCAAAATTTAACAACTACGAAACGTAGACATCAAAGTCATTTCCGGTGCCAAATTCAAATCAACAACTTGACTCACCAAGATTTTAACACGATTTATAAAATACCTTCCTAGATTACCCCTTACTTGTAATACTATAAACAACTTTGGCAACCTTCCCATAACCCAACGTATGTTTTATATTGCTGTATCTTAATTAGTTTCAACTCGTACATCACGCATAACAGCTGACTCTTGGACCATCAAAAATGGGTCAAAATAACTTACAGAATACCTATTTTCGTATACAATTGCATTCTGGGTTTACTTATATCTTATATGAGAATCTTCCATAGTGGAATAATTAATAGGTTATTGCCTAGGGGCAGGTTGCACAAACATGATTAGCCATTTATCAAAATAAACAAAATCGAATCGAAATTTTAAGTTAATATGGCATATAACAAAAAATTATATTTATTTGTTATTTTTGATTTATTCGTTAATTTAACAACGGTTTGGTGTAACCCTAACCTTAAGCTCATTGATTGATTTAAGTCCGGCATTTGAGTATAGGCGTAAGCAGAAGCTCAATTTAAGCGAATTTAAACTTGGACTCAAGAAAATATTTTCGTGCTTAAGACTAAGCATGGACTAAAGTAGTAGTTTAAGCAAGCTTACACTTAAGTCTATTTAAACTTTTGGCTTAAGGAGAATTTGAGCTTAAACCGCCTTAAAACTCCAGAGTTAAACTTAAAACCTAGTGAACCTTACTTAAGCCCAAGCAGGCCCTAATTTCAGCTGGTTTAAGCCTATACTGATCACTAACGTTATTACTTTAACGCAAGATTTAAAAACACACAGAAATGCGTCACAAGGTTTTAAGAACAGTCTTAAATACGAACTAAATTATTATAGATACATATAAAATTATTAAAGAAAAAATATCGAATTGTTTTTGGTACTATTTTCGAAGTAAAACTTAAGCGTTCAACGATAACATTAGCAAGCTTAATTTAAGCTGATTTAAACTAGAGCTAAAGTGACGTCTTTTACGGTTTAAAACTCTACCACGCATTGTCTCAAGTCGTAGTTTAAGCCGGTTGGAGCTAAGTGCTTAAACTTGAATTGAATCCCAACCCTAAGAATCGATAGTACTAGCAGAAACTTAACTTAAACCGGCTTAAACTAGCGCTTTATAAGCTCTAGGGTCCCACACTTAAGCCTTATCGAGCCTTACTTAAGCCCATGCAGACCACAAGTAATAAGCCCTAAGTTCAGCTGGTTCAAAACTATCTGGAGTATCTATCATTTAAATTACTAATTTAACTCAAAATTTAAGAATCAAAAGCGCATAACTAAAGTTTTAAAGATAGTATTAGACAAGGGCTAAGTTACTTCTATAAAATTATTGAACCAGAGAAAATTGAATTGTTTTCGGTACTATTTTAGAACTAAAACGCGAGCGTCCAGTGAGAAAGAACAGCAAACGCAATTTAAGCTGGCTTAAACTAGAGCTCAAGTGATGTATTTTGGGGGTCGAGGTTCTGCTGCTAGCTTAAGCTAAGTCTCTGCTTGAACTTGAATTGAAACCTTAGAGTCGATATTTAAGCAAAGATTAGATTAAATCGGTTTTAAGTTCTATGATATAGCACTTAACCCTATCAAGTCTTACCCCATGCACGCCATAATTAAACCCTGATTTTAGCTGGTTTAAGCTTATCTGGAGTACCAACTGTCAAAATTACTAATTCAACTTACAATCCAAAAAACAAAAACTTATTTAGTTTAGTTAGTACTAGATAAGAGTAAATACCGGGTGATCAACGGAATTTATAATTAGAGCAGGCCAGCAGGCTGTGATATTTACCATAAAGTTGGCAACACAGGCTTGCAGTTTGAAATTAAAAATTTTAAGTGTCAGAATTGTGACATTTATTTTTAAAAATGTTTGATATTCAACATAAAATTTTTCTCACTGAAAGTAATTTCAATTTTTTCTTCAAACTTATTTTATTTCTGCGTTTCAGCAAAATAATGTTTACTATATCATCAAAGATCGTACAAAGCACGAGCATAAGCTCAAATATAACAATTGTCAATTTATTATTAATTTTTCAGTGTGTCCAACCACACTTACCACACAGCATAAAATAGAACCAATCACAGCCTTCTCTAATTATAAATTCCGATGATCACCCGGTACTATCCGACCTCAAAGCAGAATTTAATTGTTTTTGATATAATTTCAAACTAAAACTTGAGTATTCTGTAAGAATATCAAGCGTAGTCATTTGTCTCTCTTCCTCCGGTCTACCCCAATGTTCTAAAAAAATTTTTAATAATTTATTAACACTTTATACTAAAATAAGTAAGCAATATTCGATAGTTTCATTTGACGAGTTTTTTTTACATTAAAAAAATTTTAACAAGTTCTCATGGATTAAACCAAAAAATATAATACCAATAAACAAAAACTGGGAAACCCTGAAAGATCTTCCTTCCACTTCCATTAACATATGCATATTACTTTGAAAATTACTTAGACCTTGTAAGTAATTAGTAATTCACCTGTAAAATACCCAAATTCTAACCTCTGTATTTAGTTACTAAATCAAACTACCTTTGTCATGAGAACAGTTTCAAAACAAACATCGAAACAGAGGATTAAGCAGTCTCAAGCACAGTTAAGGTACTCATATTTATGTATATAACACGAGTTTCAAATAGTTCACCGTGATTTTATAACAAGAACTCTGTTAAATTTCTAGCATACTATTTAAAGTAGGTAGATTATATTATAAAGTTTCATAACCTTTAAGTAGTCGCGTGGTTCTTAGGTACACAAGTGGTCGCGTGGCGCCTACACGGCGCCAGCGTTTTAAAATGCCCCGACTGTCTTAATTTTGGCTTTTTTTATCAAATAAAATACATGTAGGGCTTGATACAGGTATAATGTTAAAATTTAGGGTAAATATATACAGATAAATACAACAATAAAAAGGTAAAACCTTATATAGTCCCATCAGAATGAAAAATGGAGGACAAACGTTGATGCTACCATTCTTTACGTAATTTTAGATTTCACAATAATGTTATCTATCGTTGAAGCATTCGTTGCAGATATTACTTGTGTGTTCACCGCAAATATTTTTTCCACTAATTTTACAAATATTCCTCTTGCCTCTTGTAGCTTTATACATAGGCGCCAGTAGCGTAACCTCTCGCATTTCTTGAAACAAAGTAAATGTTTTCTCGAAGATAAAGGAATACTTAAGCATACCGATTCAGAATAGATTCCTCAAAGTATACGTGAAGGGAAATATTACACAAAAATTTATTTTAGAAACGGCAGGCGTCTAAACATGAACTGGCGCCTGCACGGCGCCACGCGACTACTTAAAGGATAAAGATGCGTTTGCAAGCATATAATTGATTTAACGAGTTATCCCACTGGGCAACTTTTGATATTTCAAGGAATTAAATACAATTTTTAAAATTATATAAACTGAGTTAAATGAGATGATATGAAATTTTATAATACCTTTTACCTTTCAAAGACTGATAATTTTAATCTCCTAATGGATTTGCTTCACGGATGTTTTCATTGAAAACCCTAAAAGGCGATAAGAAAAATATAAGCATCAGTACAGCTTTAAAATATTCAACAAAAGGGATAATCCTAAAACGAGGGTAAATTTAAATAAATAATTACTGTTCATTACTTAATTACGCGTAAACTTAAAAAAATAAACAAAATGTTAGTTTTGGTATGTTTTGTGTGATTACTACGTCTTTATTCATTCATTCGTTTGAGTTCAGTTCTATCTGGACATTTCGTACAGGGAATAATTCGTTCTAGGCAGGTTTCGTTATATCAGAATAATTACTAATACGTATTAGTATTTAAGGAAACTCTTTGCATTTAAAAATCATTAATAATCAAAGGGACACAATCGTCTTTTATCTCCGCCCAAATATTTAACGGACTATTTACTGGCATTTTTATTTCACGACTGAGATTTAGAAGCACGAACAATTAGAAGCTAAACAACATGACAAGAATTAAGTGCCAACTTAATTGCAGACATCAAGGTTTCATTCGCATGCCAGACACCGAAACCTTCGATAAAATAAAAATTAGACAAACCGTTAAATTCATTAAATTTTGTTTAATTTTAGAATTTTGGGCCGCCCGAATATGCGGTTTATTCAGAAATTCTTTAAAAATTTTGATTTAAGTTTTTGATTTAGTTAGGCCTATACATATTTATTATTACCGAGGATTTATTTAAATTGAATTTTTAAAGTCTTTAGAATTATAGAACGAAAAGCAATTCCCAAAACTGATCAAAATTAAAACAAATACAAAATTACACTTGTGTTTCTTTATAAAAAAAAAACTAGTGGTAATTTCCCGTGACAGTGCATATTGATAACTTAGTTTCCGTGCCAAAAATCGAAGTTCGCACATATGTTACGTTCTTCTAAAAAAAATTACTAGAAAATATTAATAGAAGAAATGAATGAAATACCTTACACAACATACATTATTAATGACCTGTAATATTTCTTATAATCATGTGAAACGGTTAATTTATTCTTTTCAGAAGTCAGTTTAACAGCTGATGTCAAAATATTTATCTTCCAAAATATAGATATAACTACCTATGGATTGAATGAGATTTCAACGTTATTATTAACACGTAGAAGATTTTGAAACGTTTCTCTTCCATAAAAGACATTTATTAATAATGATATCCAAACCACGTTTTACCTTCCAATTATCCAATTATTTTATAACAAATATCTGAAATCACTCGTAGTTAATTTACGTTCCTATACTAAAAATAATAAAAAAAAAGTTCTTTCTATAAAAATTTCAGTGCTATATTTAGAGAGGAAATTTGATAGTTACGAGATTAAAATAACTTCAGAGAAACTTTTTTCCTTTGTGAACAATATATTAGCAAAACTTCGAAACAAGAGAACGATGAATGATAAGAAAACAACTTACAACATGAATTATTATCAAAAGTATCGAAATGTTTTTAGATAAAAAATGTGATGAATAATTTCGAAGTTTTTCTTGAAAAAATATAACGCAGAATCTGCAAATAATTATAATTTGGCAACTATAAAATATGGTTGTTCAAATGTCGTCATAGAGAAATTAATAATTACAATTTTGTGATGTTATTATCCTTGTTTTCAAACAAAACCTCATTATATTTAAATTTTTTATTAAATTTCTTGTTTTGAAGTTAAAACTTTCCAATAGCAAAACTAATTTTGTTTTCTTGATCTTAGGTTTTTTTTTTAGTTTTGATTTTATAATCTACAAATAGTTAAAGTATATTTAAAATTTTGGAGCAACACAAAACAATTAGTAACAGTTTAAAGCTACAACGCTGTTAGAACTTGCTAATAACCTCTCCTTAATTATTCCCGTGTATAATATTCTAAAACAATTCCGAGGGAGAAAATTTAAAAGCCTAAACTGTCAGGAAAATTACAATAAATTCGCAAACTCGAGCTTAATGTTTGTTTAATTTCAGAAAAAAACTTAAAATTAATATGCTCGCACGAAAATAAAAATGTAATAAAAAGAAGCTCTTTCCTCTGATTCCGTAATGGGAATTATCAAATAAGCATTACATTTGAAGAGGAAATTTCAATTCGGGAAAATCTGAGCTTCCCATGTACTTTTACATGGAAATATCCTAACTTTGTAAATTGGAGTATCTAGGATAACCCAGGCTAGGAGTTCATTACGCAATTCTGAAGCTGAGGTTTCAAATCCCAGATTGTCCATAAATGTTTATAGGTCTTTAATTCACAAGTTGTAGATGGAAGGAGGAGGATAAAATGACCATTTTAGAACTGTTGGAACTTTACTGAAATTTTGTATTTGCACAATGTGACTGGATTCCTCGATTTTTTGATTATTTTTTAGTAAGTTCTAAGATAAACCGTATAAACATTTTTTTACTGTCTCAAGTGAAACGACACCTTTTTGAAATGTGTGTTTTTTACCTCGCTATTTAATAATAATTTATGTAATAACCCAGTGTTTGTACTACTTTTTCAGGAAATGATATGAATACATTCAAAAATTATTTTACACTACCCAATAAGTTTGATTTTACTAGTGGTTCCTGATTAAGTATAACTTTGTTAACAAAAACGAAAAACCTTTTCCTATAATTAGCTTTTATGTGTATGCCAGCCTAGTAAATTTCCTTAACTGGATCGAATTTTAATGGCACAAAATTTTTAAAAGACTAACTAACAACTGAGATTTGAACGTATGTGCTCAAGGATGCCATGGCGACTTTAAACAAAAAATAATAACTGAAATGTGCTTATATCAACTGATTGAACGAATTTTAGGGTTAGGTTATGTTTTACGTCATTTGAGACCGGAACAGTAGCGTTAACAAACAAAGATTTACCATAAAATTTATTACACTATTACAGTCATACAGTCTTAAATATTCAAGGGCCCTTGCGTTAACATTTTTAGTTAACGCTATCGGTACACAAACAATTTACACATGGTGTAAGGTTAAAGTATTTATGTCAATTATAACAATCCCAAAAAAACAAGTGAATAGGTATCTATTCATCTGGATTTCAAGGCTAATTTTGTACCAAAGCAATACTTCCGTTATATTTTAATTTTTTAATAATGTTCGAGCACGAACTGATTTACCCAACAAAAATCCCAGCTGATTATACAAAATCTTTCTTCTATTCGTTTAAATCCCATAAAAAAAATACGACAAATGTCAGCAAAACCTATAAAGCACACGGAAACGAGCATATCCTTAGTTCCGCAACAGGTACAAGAAAATAACAAATATGTTTTGCACTCTATTTTAGATTTATATATAAATCAAATAGTCACATTCCATCACAGTGAGTGATTTTTTATTCAGGATATAAAATAAAAAAAAATGAATCGATTCCAAGCGCCAAGCTATCTTTCGAATCGTGTTCGATATATGTTAATAATGATGTCAAATCAGCTTTGCTACGCGTACATTAAACGAAACAGAGGATTGTACAGCGTACAACCAGAAATAATGCAGTGATTCGAAAGTTTTACTATGAACATGGTGAGTTTATGCAGCGGTTGTGTTATTATCCCGCATATACTAATTACTAATTATCAATACACGTTAATCATCTGCACGTATAATTTTTTTTATGCCAAGGTTGATTACAGGAATTAAACCTTTACGTAACTGGTTATGAAGTTTAACTGGCATTGTAAAAATTTAATTTAATTTAAGCGTGGCGTGTTTTGAATTTTTAAGAAGCGGTAATGACTCTTTTTTTATGATTTGGATTTCTGCCATTTTCGGGAGCACCTTTTTTGAGTGTTTAAATGAAGGGTAAAGAGGAAGAGAGGCGGTGGCTGAGAGAGCAATAAGAGGAAGGGAGAGAGATGGAGCGAACAGAAAGTGTGAGACGGAGCAGAGGGAAAGTAATAGAAACGGAGGTGTGAGTGAGAAAGCGAGCAAGAATGAGAGTAACAAAAAGAGAAGGGGGGGGGGGCAAACAAACAGAGAAATAGAAGATGAGAAAAAGAAAATGGCCAAGACAGCAAAAGAAAAGACGCAAAAACTTTTTTGTTTATTTTAAAGATCTTTAAGTCGGTGTCTCTTTTGAAAGTGAACTCATTACATTATTTGGACATCAAAAAAATTAACTGCTAATATTGCTTAACAATCCTAACGATGACATCTGACCTTTTCAACAGAAGTTACGTTTGATATTTAATACCTGCAAAAATAACTGTTTTAAAAATTTATTTTACGATGTAAGTAATGTTATGAAGCTTTTTACATTACGAGCGAATAGTTTAAATGGTTTATTTTATCCTATAATAATTTTTGTCAAAAAATATAAAAATTATTTTCAATGACAATATCCACAAAGCGAAACGTAAATCTGCCATGTCTGTGCTGGTATTCTAGCGATTATTTGGAAAAAAAATTGTTTTGTGTTACATTTGTGTTAATAAAATTTCGTTGTTATGAATTTTTTAACAACACTAGTGGTGTTAAAGGTATGTTAATACAACTCGTTGCTAAGGAGTTATTAGTTATTAGCATGGTAACGTTATAGGATAAAATAAATTACTATTACAACATCGATCTGCATACATAAGAAATTATAAACCCTTTCCTTATTTTAGATGAATTTTACAGTACTACAATATTAACGTATTAACGCATGAATTACAGAAAACATCATTAGTATTAACTTATTAACTATAACTTTGTTCTGATGTTATGAAATGCGTATAAACTCTTAAATAAAATATTTGTATTCAAGTTTACCCCCTTCGTAAGTACTCCAAGTATAAACAAATAAATAAAAGCAAAGTTCATGTTTAGAACTTTTATAAATCAACAATTTACACTGGCGAAACGTTGAAATGTACTCAGAACTTTAAGGCGCTTTTAATAGATAACAGAAACGAACAGAAAAACACATTACAAATACGTACTTGATTGTCAAATTTTCTGTAATTTGATGTTAAATATTGTAACGGTTTTAAAACGTTTATTTAAAACTTCGGTTCGTTGTGTGAATTATTTATTAACAAATATTAAAATTATTAAGCAACGAAGAAATACGAAATAACAACTCAACACTAAAATTAATTCTAATACAAAACACTAATATTAACCCGTAACACTAATTAATTTATTTGTACAGTTTGTTTATTTATAACTATTCACGTATATTTATATTAACTTTACCGACGTACATGTTCGCGACCGTTTATGTAGGCTGGATTAGACTGCTCCGTGTTCGTTTGGTCGCGCCTTATACAGGGTGTCCACAAACTCACTTCACAAAAGAAAACTGCAAATTCTAGAGCGCATTTTATGTCTATTTGACGTAAATCACCTTATCCAAAAATGCTTGCTAAGTTCGACTAGTCGCGCGAGTATGAGTAACCGTCGACCGCTGTGGAAGCTTCTCGGCGGATGACGAATATGATCCCAGACGTGTGCTGACGCATCTCGTTACAATATTATAACTTTCACTTGTTAACAAATCTATTGCAGAAAAAAATCAGTAATAAAGAATAGCTATTTACGTAGCAAGGTAGGTAAGTAAGATTTACTCTGCCGAGTATGGCCCTACGCTCGGGTTACAACCATTCTAAACAGTAAATTACAAAATTACTTCACTCACATGTCATGTATAATATTTCGTCCTCTGCCAGTAAAAATTGGTGGTTGTTACTAAACAATTTATCATAATCATAAGTAATATTGACTCAAATTTAGATTTCAAAGCAGTTGTTACTTCCCTAAGGTAGGAAATTCATACCTGCTCAAATGTCACGTGATAAACACAATTTCCAAATCTGCAGTGGAAAAGTAATATTTAAGCTCTTTTTTATTTTGCATTACTTCCCTTGTTATTTTCTTTTTGATAAATTATCTCTGGCAATTACAGCAATTATTTTTAAAATAAATTATACGTGGGTCGTTTGAAAAGTAAGGTAAACGATCAAAATCGATGCACAGCCGATAACTTTGATCCTACAAACGAGCCCTTGTCGAATTTCAGCACAGTGCATTGTGAGGTTATTGTTTGATCACGCAAAGTAGACGAACGTGCAAGCATTTTCAAAAATTCTGGACAGAAAAGAGATTCGTGTCGTGATTTTTTAAAGGGGAAAACGGCGACCCAAATGGAAAGTAAGCTAGATCATGCCCTTGGCGAGTCTCCCCCTTCATTTAAGACGGTAGAGTTGTGGATTGCTGACTTTAAACGTGGCCGAAGATAAACCGTGCAGCGGAAGCCCAAGTAATATGACTTCGGATATGGTGGCTAAGGTCCACAAAATTTGGGTGACCGAAGATTGAAGATCAGGGAGATAGCAGACATAGTAGGGGTCTTAACTGAATGAGTTCATAATATTTTACATGAATATTTGGACATGTAAAAGCTTTGTGCACGATTGGTGCCGCGTTTGGTGACTTTAGGCCAAAAAAGTGTTCGAAAGGGGAATTTCATCTGCGTGATTGGAGCGTTTCAAGTTTAATCCCAATGATCTTTTGCGCCGGTTCGTGACCGTCGATGTCTAAAGAACAATCAAAACAATGGCCAGCTAAGGGGGAACCTGTTCCAAAGAAGCTGAAAACCATAGCGTTTGCCGGCAAGGTCATGGCATCTGTTTTCTGGGATTCACAGGGTGTGGCCTTTATTGTCTACCTGGAAAAACGGAGGATAATCACTGGAGAGTACTACGCAGCTTTGCTCCAAAATTTGAGCGAATAAATCAAGAAAAAGCGGCAACATCTTTCAAAAAAAAATCCTCTTTCATCAGGAGAATGCACCTATTCACACGCCAACCGTTTCCATGTTGGATCATCCGCCCTACTCACTTGATTTAGCTCCGTCTTCATTCCGACTTCCATTTGTTCGCGAACCTCAAAAGATGGCTCGTAGGGCGATTTTCCGACAACAATGAAGTGGTTCATACTGTGAATCGCTATTAAATACAAATTTATTGACATTTTCTTTTTCATTTACCTTACTTTTCAAACGACCCAGGTATAAAGACGAACTAAATTCCTAAATTAACAAAAGAGAAATATCTAGATGATTGTTCGAATATAATGTGAATTTAGACGGTGACTATCACAAAGTGTACAACCTGATGAGAAATCAATACAGATTTAAATAAATAAAACCGTTTTCTTATCAGAATCATTACGTTTTGTGGTGTTGACTGACAATTTATTTTTTAGCTTAATGTTCTGTGGAAATGAAAGGAAATACCTAAGGCTTCTTTTTAGGTTCTTCAAACCTCATTAAACCAAAATTAGTAAAAAATCTTCGAAAAGACTTTTGTTTTAATGTTCGAGTAAGGAATTGAATGATCCAAAGAAAAACATCCCAAAAGGAAGGAATCCCTGAATATGACTTAATAATAATGCATTTTCAGGGTATTTTAAACATCAGACCTAACCTTTATAGGATAAGCGCTGCATTCACATTCATTTTAACTGTTAAAATTCCGATGTTAATTTATTAATAAGATTCATATTTCAAGGCTCGAACGTAACTTCTTGAAAAGAAGGGTACGAGTTTCTAAGCAATTACATATGTATTCATTATAAATGCAGTAGTTTGTAACCATTTTTGTTATGGAAGACCTTGCGGGGCCTTGTTTGGGGGGGTTGTTTAATGCGCCAGTTTTAGAAGACGCAAGGTTTATATTACGATTTACTTTATTTCATAAGCCACCGTAAATAAAACCCATGCAGATATTAGAAAGATGCACGTTTAATGAAACTAAGAAAATATTCGGATGTGTACGAAATAAACACAGGTTATGTAAAATACTATTGTGTTCGTGTTGATGCCAGCGTTAAATTGGTGCTTCAAGGATTTGTTTATTTTGTCGGTCTGTTTTCTGTATTTGTAAAGCAGAAACAATAATTAACGAGAATTTTCTTAATATTCACTTATGCAACGAGAGGCCTTCTGTATTTATAAGAGTGCAGTTTGCTGCATGTTTGTACGGTACGAAATCAAAGATAAGGCACGAATTTCGGTGAAAAATAACTAATTAAAGCAAATACTGTTCGATTACTTACTTTAGCATATTACATGAACGTGTGTTTCATAAAAATCGATAGTCATTATAGTTAACTTCCAATTTCTAATCTTTTTTTTCCATGCACATAAATATGTAACGAAGGAAACCGTCGAATTATCTACCCATTTAAAATTCAAAGGAGATTCTAGTTGTTTTTTTATTCAAGTTTCGGTCACCTCATGACCTTTGTTATTAATCAATTATTAATTTACAGGTCGTGCTTGAAAAATTCATATTCTTTTCCTTCGGAATTTAATTTTTTATGGTGTCGATGTCGTGTCGAATTATAAGTTTGTTTTCAACTTTGTCTCATTATTTATGAAATATAACACGTATTTAGGTGATACCGTACATATATTATGAAATAAAGAAAGTTATTTAAGTCGACAAGTAGCAGAATTAGATAGGTAATTATGACAACGTTTTACTGGGATAGAAGATAGAATTCCGTTTTAATGAACTTTAATTATTAAAGGGTTTAAAACGCATCTGTTGTAAAAATTATTTTGGATTGTAAAGAAATATTTCGTATCATGTTTGATACTCTTTTAAATATTAACTCATTTAAGCTTCAAAAAAAACCAACACCTACAAATTCACAGCAATAATAATCTTTAGCACTACTATCATCTGAAAGCGAAGTGTAAGGAACATCGATATCATGCAGTTGATTGAAACTTTATTAGCAAAGGAGGAATTTACTTGAAAATTCATTTCATTTGCGAGTGGAAAATCCACAATAGAGGAATTTCTCATAATTTACAATTGAATTACATAAACAATAGTCTTTTGTTGTTAAAAGGACTAATTTAAATAATTGAACAACCATAGCATATAATTTTCAAGTAAAGAACACAGTTCAAATTCTAAATTAAAAACGTGTTTTTCTAATAACTATTTTGCTTATTCCACAAAAAATACTAATAATATAATAATAATTTATATATAAAATTTATATATAAAACCCGTGATCAGCTAAATTTTTTAATTTGTAACGAAAGTACCGATTGAATTAAATTTTACTAATTGTTTCAGTTTTTTTTAAGTAACATATTTTAACATGAACGAGATTCGTTAAAACTAATTGCGGCAATTAAAATACTGTATTTCACATAGTGGGCGATGTTTATTAGTTGTTTTATATGCGACGTAGGCGTTGGCCATTATAATCATTTTTGTTTATTATACATATCTGTTATCACAACTAGAAACAAATTAACGTGAAATTGAACAAAAACAATTTATCCAAACTACAAACTACGAATTAAAATTAAAACAAAATATTGGAGAAGCTTCAATGATTTTACTTATTACCTATTTTATTATTTTTTTATAATATAATATTTCAAATTAAATCAATTTTTTGCCTTAAGGAAATACTTTCTAACTAAATTTGGCAGGAATTCTCGAGTCATAAATTGCTAACATTTATACGAGATATACGACAATAAATTAAACTGTAAAACTTGCAAAGGGAGATAACTCAAAAAAAAGCCACAGGAGGGTACAAATTGATCGCACCAAACTGATACCTCGACATCTCTGGAAATTAAACCTACTGCCGCTATAAACTACAATAGCATATTGAAAAATCGTGTCAACTGCAAGTTATTTCCAGCATTTTTACGGCCCAATTATCCGAAAGTGTGATTCACGTACGCCGTCAGTTGGTAAAAGATAACGCTACAACGCTGCCACCAAATTCAGGGGCGTGCGATTTTTTCCTAAGATCGTTTTTAACTTTTTAAATGCAGATTTTCGTGGGGTAACACGCTCAAAGATGCTCCCCGTTTGTAATAACAGATATAAAAGTCGGAATCAACAATGACACCGGAATTAATGGAGAGGCTACGCAAATTTCGAGCTGACTTGCCGACGCAGCACTTTTTTTCATTCCGTCAGCAACACGGAGCCGATGGAAGGTGGCGAACGTGCATGGAATTCGAATACGCGCCCGGCCAGCAAATCTGAATAACGTGTCTCATAGGACTCACCCCTCGGAGCGTCTTGACGTTGTGCAGGGCGTCCTGAGCCAGCAGGGCTGCCTTTCGGGTGTAGAACGTAACAAAACAACAACCTGAAACAACGAGATATACACATGAAGCATAACAAACATCACAAATGTACAACATCAAAAATAAAGCACAAATAACAATAAAAAAAATTCAGACTGTAAACTCCATCCTTGAATGGTAACACGTTCGGGCATACGTCATGCAAGAAACCAGAAATACAGAGAGTTTTATTACTTTAACTTTTAGATATGGAGAGAATCGTCGTTTTTTTTTTCAGAATAAGAGGAATATTCAAAAGCTTTTTCGAGTGTTTTATTAATGCTAGTCAATAAATAAAGTTCAAAGTTGAAAGTTCTTTTTGTGAGAAAACAGGAAGCAGTTAAGGGTTCGTGCCGATATAATGTTCGAAGTTTTCGTAGATAATGAATAAGTTAACTAAGTTCGTCTTAGAGGAAATTAAAAAATAGTTATTTGGAAAGGTTAACTTCACACTTGCTTAATTTTAGAGAGATCGGATTAATGACGTAGTTCTTTTAAAAATTAAATACTCAGCAGTTGGCTTTTAAAGGTTTTAAATGTAACACATAATATATTTTTTTACGTTTGATATAAGCAGTGTTTTTTTTTGTGAAGAATGAAACCTCGATAATCGAATAATTCGGACCACCGCGTGTTTGGGGTACCGAGAAATGCCTAAATAAAAGAAAAAAAATTTGGTTTGCCTTAAAATTTAAACTATTTAAAATTTAAAAATAACCTTAAGAAAATCTCATTAGTCATTACGTCATTACAATAAATTTTCGTAATTACATTTTTGGTTTGAAGTAATTACGAATTGCTTTTATTTTTGTTAGCTGATGTGTGCTACTCTAGCTTCTTCTTGTATGTGCCATAATAGTAAAATTTGATGAGCTGGAATTCCATTTTCTCTACACCAGGTTACACAAGTTACAAAACACTGTAGAGGTTTCCCATGTTTACCAAAATTTGTATTTTCATCTGTATTATCGTTGTCATCTACCTCTTCTTGAAATGTGGTGTTAATTATTTCTGTGCCTGATAAATATGTTTTTTCTTCATTATCCCCATCAATACTTTCTAGTATCTTCAACGTTTATTTGTGTGTCCGAAATTTATATGCACAGAGTAAGAATGGCGTGTAAATCGTTTTGTGTTCAGTTTTGTAGCTTATCCTATTTCTCAAAATCGCTAGCGGAAGTATATCTTCTTCAGCAAATTCATTGCTTAAATTAGATAGATCTGGCTACAGTTCTTTCCATGAACTACTTATTACTTTTGGTGGTACTGACAACCAAGCATCGTTTGTAGTAAATGCGACTGTTTTTAAATTAATCTCTTCACGATCGGGCGATTCCCTTTTGATATTTGGCCATAATAGTAGTAAAAAGTGATTTTGGGTAACGTGGACATCAGCCAGGCCTTTAATATAAACTCAAACCCTACACAATTTCTTGATAGTTCTTAAATCTTACATAATGGAAATACGCTTTCTTGTAAAATGTGAAGATAAATACCCCGATTTACTACCGATCAAGGTCGGACTGTCGCAGGGGAATGTACCGTTGCCAATTATATATCTCTTGTACACGGTTGATCTTCCCACAACCAACCAAACTACTGTTGTATGCAGATGATACTGCAGTTCTTGCAGTACCTGGCAACCTAACAACTCCATCATAATATTTTCAAGAAACTCTAAACATGCTACATACTTGGTTAACTCAATGGAATATCAAAGTGAATGAGTTGAAATCAGTATACATGTGGTATGTACATTAAATAGAGACACTTGTTCATCAGTCATACTGAATCGATCGACATGTCAGCCGAGTAGACCCAAAATAACTCGGAATGCATGTAGACATACCTTCACAAAACGGAAACAGCTTGGTCTAAAGTTAAGGTCAATGCACAGGCTAACTGGGACAATCTTAGTTAACGATGGAAAACAAATTGCTAGTATACAAGGTAATCCTTAAGTCTATATGGATATATGGGATACAGTAAGTAATACGAACTTGGAAATCCTATAGTTAATGCCCTATGGTATGTTTCTAACACAATAATCGCAAAACACTTACAAATACCTTCAATCAAAGAAGAACTGAAGAGATTTACTGTAAATTATAGGTACAACTGAAGGGCATCCTAACGTGCTTGTGAGAATCTCTTCGAAAACCGTGGTAAGGCAATTGAAAACATTTAAGTCCAACGACCTAATGAAAAGGTCTAATTAGGATTGGTAATACATAATGCCGTAACATCTTCAATGAACATACATATGTATATTGATCATTCATTGGAACTATCTCGTACGTACTTATATAGTTATAGTCATATAAATTACCTACTGCCTAACTAGGCAGATTATAAGCAGAGAGGAATTAAATTTAAAAAAAAATCGTACGACATATGACGTGTTGGTTCAAAGGAATTTCACAATCTTCCAGTTTTAAGTGATTGCCGTCAGGATATTCAGGGACATTATCTATTACCAGCAAAGTTTTCTTTGGTAGTTTTAGCCCCCTCATTGTATGGTGAACTTTAGGCATAAAATCGCGATGGAACTAGTTTGAAAATAATGCTTGTATCACTCAAACTTTCGTTTGTCTTCGATAAACCATAAGAAATCTCCCTTAAATTTAAAAGAACGAGGTTCGTCAGCTTTCATAATCATCAAAAATTCAAATGATGTCCGCCTACCGCGTAGGCACAAGATATAAATATAATTGGATTGCTGATTTTTCTTCTCGGCGCTGTTCTTTCATTTTTATGGATAAATGTCTTATTCGAAAGCACTCTCCAAAATAATCTTCTTTCATCGGCTTTATACATTTGTGTTAGTTGCAATTTTTTCTTTTTTCTTTAATTTTGAAAAATGGTTTAACAGTAGTTTCATCTGCTGGTAATTTTTCGCCATTCATAGTGAGCTGCCGAACTCCATCTTTTCATTTGAAATTATCCAGCCATCCTCCACTGACATGAAGATCGTCCCTTTCTGTTATTTGGTTATAGAAAAATGTCTCCCGCTATTGATGTCGGTCGTAACCTTTGTCACAATAACGCGTATATAGGGTAGTTTCTATTTTAGGATATGTGTACATTTTTAAAGCTTTTCGTTCGCCTGGTCCTTTCTTCTAATATCACTAACGGTGGATTTACTAACACAATATTTTTGGACTAATTAAGTAACAGTTACTCATTTATCTAAAGTTAAAGTATTGAACTAAATTTGGTTTTTCTTCAAGCAACAAAGTAGCATGATTGTGTTGCGGCATAATTCTGGCGAAATGTTTAAATTGAACTGATGGGTACGGTTCGAAATCACCTTGCATATTATTGGCAAAACACCACAACTGTTTCATACATATTTACCTATCGGTAGTTCCACATTATTCCATTTAAAATCTGTAAATCGGGTAAAATCCTCGCATTTCATGTTTAGGAGAATGCTGAATGTACAATATTAAAGTCACCGAAGCTGTTCGAATTAGCGCGATTTTATTAAAATTAGCGAGGCAGAGAAACTCAAGTTAAGTATTGTTCAGATTATCGCGAATTCGGATAATCGAGGTTGTGCTGCATTTTGTAAATATTGGCATTACTGCAATTACACTTGTAGGCCATACTTGACGAACCAATCACAATCAAAATAGTCTTGCTCTGTTCTGGTATTCATGTACAGAGTTTTGATATTTCAATTGGCAATAATATCATGGTGATTTTTTGTTAATCCTTTAGCATAATCTGCTAACCGCATTGTACAGAACGTCGGTTAGTAGATTATGTGGCGAATAATCGGCGAATAATAGGAATTCGGTTAAAGGTATTGCTCGAATTGGGCGCAATTTAAACTTCCAACTGTCACTGTCAACAACAGGGAGTAGAGGTTAATATTGCTACCAATTTCAGGTAAAATATTTAACTGGCAACTCAAACAGTCATTTTTGATAACACTGTATTTTTGATTAATTTTATTTTGGTTTGATTAATCATCCTGTACAGGATGGTGGCCGCTCTTTGGAGTTCTTCTGATTTTTTTTTGGCGGGAAATCATTCCGCATAGTCTTCTCATTTTTTCCAGTTGCTCCTAGATTGGTGTGTTTTTTTAGTGGTCTGTGTTATTTACTATATTATTACTATTACTGTATCTTTTTTCCCCTATTTTTCTTCCAATTACTTGTCTCCAATTGATGTTTAATTTTCGCATGTCCTCGTGTATTTGGTTTATACACCTTAATTTGGATCTTCCTCTCGATCTGTTTGTCCTCGGTTTTCCCGTAGTTGCGTTTCTTATTATGAAGTTTGGCTCTCGGGTCCGAATCATCGCAGTCTTTATACTTTCATGACTTTTACTATGTCTTCGCCTTCTGCAGTTCTCTGATTTCGTGGTTCATTAGACTGCTGTATTTTTCTCCTACTTTTGTTGGTCTCGGAATTCTCTTTGGTATTTTCCTTTTGAAGATTCGCAGCTTTTTCCCCGTCCTTGTGTGTAAGACACGTTGTTTATGCGACGTATATTGTAACCAGATCGAGATGGCAACTCTATATATTCTTAATTTGGTCTTCCTGCTGATGTTTTTGTCTCTTAACCACTTTTGGTATATCCAGTAAGCCTTGTTGATCTCTATTTCTCTTTCGTTTTTCTTATTTATATTAATTCCTAGATAACTGAAATTTTCTGCCTTTTCAAAGAGGTGTCTATTTTGATTATGCCCTGGTTGGTCGATCCTCTTCTTGAAATTATCGTATATTTTGTTTTTGCTTGGTTTATTTCTAAGCCTCTTCTAAACCTCTCTTGCCAGATACTTAAGTGCCTCCGTGATGCTTCTTCTATTTCTTCTTTGCCTTACTCCTGACTTTATTTTTACTGTATATCCCCCCCTTTGTTATTATCTTTGCTCTTGAGTTTTCCATGGTCATTTTTGATTAATTTTACTTGGATATACCATCAAACGCTCGTTTAAAGTCAATGAACAGTATGTGGAGTTCTGTGTCATACTCATAGCATTTTTCAATAGTGGGTAATTATGTGAATTGCATCAATCGTAGACCTTCCTGCCTTGAAACCTCGCTAATGTTCTCCTATCTTGGCCTATGTATACTTTGTTAGTCTTTTCCTGATGGTTGTTGTCAGTATCTTGTAGGCCGTATTCAAGAGCATTATTCCTCTGTAATTGTTACAGAATGTGCGGCCTCTTTTTTTAAAGATCGGTGTTGTTAGTCCAGGTTTCCATTCTGCTGGCACATCTTTTTTTCCAGATATTTGTTATTAGATTATGCAGTCTTCTCCATAACTCTTCACCGCCGCGTTCGTTATTACTCTCGTCTGGCTCTGCTGCTTTTTCCTGCTTTAGTTCCTTGATTATTTCGGTGAGTTCTTATGTGTGCAGGTGTTTTTTTCTTGACTGTCTCTGTTATCGGTTAATTCTTCTATAACTTCTGTGTTATTACTTTTCTCTTGGCACAGTTCTGAATTTTGTTTTAAAATCAATAAAATTACAATTATTATTTTCTTGATTATTTACTTTATTGTAAAATGAAAGTAAATAAAGTAAATAATCTCTACCAAATCCGAAGCATAAAATTTGGTGTATTTGAAAGTGATATTGGTTATTGCTTCACAATATTCGTACAATTAAAAAAATGTTGTTCAAAGATTACTTGAATCGACTTGAAGGAGGCATATTATTTCTGTTAAATCCTTGCCTTTGTCAAAATTGACACCAAAAATTTTGGAATCAGCCGTTGCCATGCTAATTTATTATAAAACGTTTATTTATAAATAATAAAGAAATTCTCCTAATATTTTTCTTTACTGTAGCATAACCTCCCAAAATTACAAAAGTTTTGGGATAGGTACACCTTATAAATAAGATTTCGAATTTTCTCGGCACTCAAAGTTTACTCTAAAAAATAATAAAAAACTAATATTTCCCTTAATAAATCATGTACTTAACTCAAAAATTGGTGCAACAAACACAATCAATCTTTGTATGTCTTCAAATTATAGCTGGCTGAAATAGCTAGGAACTAGTCCAAATTAGATAAAAAATCTGAAGAAGCAGATTAAAACCAAAGTAGTCTATTTTTGAAAGCTAAAATTCTCGAAGTTATAAACCAAAAAACGTTCAACTCTTATTATTTGCCAAATTTATGTTTAAAATAGTTATTAGTTAAGATAAATTAATTCTAAGATATGTTTAGCTAATTTACTATTTATAAAGCTAATCTTCTTTATTTGTTAAATTTTAGCGAATCGTACATAAAAATATTTAACTTCCCGAGTTACAACTTTCTCTCTATTCTCTATCCTTAATAGACTTCCTACAATTTCAAACAGTGAAACAAAATTTCCACACTATATGAAGTACCAACTGCTAAACACGATGCTTGGAAACTACATACTACTACCGTCTTATGCTCTCCCTGATTAAATTCTGGCTTCTTCAACTTTGTGCTTTAACAGTGGAAGTCCTTTAAGCTTCTGAATCCTCTTATAAACTTAAACTAACTAACCTAATATTACAAATGATATATCCGACGTAATGCAAGCATTTTATTTAGAGTGGTTCTTGCTTGGATTTGGTATTTATGTCGTAGGATTTATACTATGAACACACACAAATGAACCTAAAATTTGTAAGTTAAAACTTTTACAAAAACCTTGGCATATTATTATCTTCCTAAAGAATAAAACTTAGTAGTAAACATATAATTAACGGATCTTAATTTTTCTGAAAGCTTTTTTACAAATTTCATTAATTTTTTGTAAACCACATAAAGAAAAACAAGGATTGTAGTCCACTCTATGCAAATAAAACGACAAAAAGCGACCAAGACAGTTGAAGCTTCACATCATTATAATTCATATCGCATTCTAGAACTCAGACAAAGTAATTACTGCTGATATCAATATCACTCAATTTCACAACCTTGTCCTCCCTTGTCTGACGCATAATTATAAACTAATTAAGTTAATTAATGACTTCCAATAATATCATTATTCTCGACTTAGTAGTTCGTAAACTCTACACTTAACTGGGTAAATCTACATATCGAACATTATAAATTATCTATTTATTTAGTTATCAACATTAATGTATTAATCGATACAAAATACTTTAAAATATTCGGATGATAAAATTTACGAAAAAGGATTATTACCGTCCAGGGAATTCTGTAGTCAAGTTGAAAAATTTCCTGTCGTTCTAACCATCATCAATCATTTCGAAAAGCAGGCCAATGTTGCTTGCTAGTTAAATATAGATAATCGGGCCTTGTTTATGTTTGAGAATATATGATTTTCATCAAATATGGTGTACGCTCCCTAATTTCCATTGGAAAAGTTTGACGGAAAACCCCAAAATTTTACTTATCTACGTATTCCGATATGTTTGCTGTTGCGTAATGCGCTTTCATTTTTCGTTCCTGTTAAAAACAGTTTTTAAACAACTCGGCGTGCAAATTTTGTTAATGTTCATACTGTTTGCTCACAAAACTACACGTGTTCATGATGTTTTAAAATTTAAATTAATTCAAATTCATTTTCTTTGTTTCTTAGTGATAAATTAATTTCCACGTTCTTGTAAATAAATACAATTCGCCCGTGGCATCAATTGAACAAAACATGCTATCTGTTTCGAACCCTTATTATAAGAAAAGGTTCTGACGTGTTTGCGTGCCTGTTACCGTACATGTTCATGTATTTTATGTTTTGTATTGGTGTAGATGGAGCAAAGGCTACTTACTGTTCGTTTCAAAGGTGGAAGACGCATTATCATTATTACATAAAAACATGGCAGACTATAAGCAGAACACAGTGGCGTAGCAACTATATTACAACAATGCTTCTGTATGTATGACGCATTTTCGCGGTTTATAGAACTAGGATGAAGGGTGAATTACCCATCCTATTAGGCATTATAGGCTAAATCTTAGGACCTAAAGCTTCCAGGAGCCATTAGGATACTGAAACTTTGTTTACGTGTTATAACCCTACAGCGAAATAGTTATTTATGTATCAAGGGCGTAAAGAAGGGGATATTGGACTGCGGCGTGAATATTATAACCCGAGGCTTTAGCCGAGGGTTATAACACGCCAAAGGCCAAAGTCGCTTATTACGCCTGTACATACAATATTTTTTGCACGAACGGAGATTTTATTTAAATTTTTTGATTTATAATAAAATTTTTCTAATGACATTTTTAAAAATGTCAAATTGACGCATTCACGGCAAGAGTGATTTTATAAAAATTGTATTGTAACTAAGGTATTTTTGTGATATTTCAAATTAATTTTTCTACTCCCACCATGGAAAGTGGGATTTTCAGACTTCGTCTCCATAGATACGAGTATTGAAAATGAGTGTTTGCCGAACAAGTGAAATTAGCGTGCGGAAAATTTACTTTCTGCACGCACATGCATGATTTTCGGTGCGGCAAAGTATAATTTTGCCGCACCGAAATCAAAATGTCATAAATGACATTTGATGAATGTCAGATTTGATTTTGCAGAAATATTTAAATTTTTTTATGGAAATGTGGTTGTAGAAAAAATAGTGTGTAATACATGTGTTAAAAGCTTGTATTTGCCACTCTCATGTGACTGCAGCACTCACTATCGTTCGTGCTGCAAACTTCACATTCGTGTGGCAAACGCAAGCTTTCAACACTTGTATTACAAATTACTATTGTCGCGAGCGTAAAGTGCACCCGAGGTCTGCAATAATGAACTTACGCCCTTCTTTGAGGGCGAAAAGTAGTCACTTTACGCCCGGGAGTGCAAAAAAATTATTACAATTGTGTCTTACCTTTTCGTGGTTTAATATATTTGTCACATGGTAAGCATCTTTGCTTCAAATGATATTTAACTGACTTAAGGCTTCGATTGTTGGTGAAATGCAAATTACAAGGCGATTTCATATCTTTATTTTAAAATTAAATACTGAAGATTTGTATCATCCACGAACCTCTGGAAATAGAATTTTTTGCGTTTGCAATTACTAGTCAGTTTTATATTTTAGACTATTTTACCAATAATTGTATATATTCGATGTTTTGAGCATAAATGTATAATATTTAAATGTTTTTAGCATCAATGCCTAATTTAATAGCTATTTATGCAACGAGTTGCAAAATGATGGACTTTCTATCACCAGGCGTGAAATTGTTCGTCGAGGCGAAGCCGAGATGAACAACACGCCATGTGATAAAAAGACATGCTTTGCAACGTGTTTCATACAAGATTTTATCCAATTCAGATAACAAAATGTAAATGCCACATCTTCTTAAAAAAGGAGTTGGGTCATCGTGATAAAATGGGAGCATATTTTGTAACTAGTTACAAAATGGGAGCAAATTTTGTAACTAGTTACAAAATGAAACACTTTTCACAACTAAAATCAATGTCGAAATGTTGACATTTCGTAACTGAATTGGATAAAGTAATTTATTCTCTTTAAGTTAATTTTTGAGGAAGTATTTCTGTTTCCTTTAAATAAATTAAGGTGAATTTTTCTAATCTTTGCAGGATTGAGGTCTTATTGTTATTTATTAGATCGCTAGTAATGGCAGTAATAGTTCTTATCTTAATCATACCACTACTATTGTCAACGATAACATGGGTTGTATTATGGGAATATCCACCAATTTATTCTGTCATCAAAACTTTTTGCGCCAGCTGTACTATTCAAATACATACAAGTACAATATGCCTAAGGATAAAAAACGTGTAAGTTCTGTTTTAAATCAGTTTCTGAAAGATTGTAGTGATTTTACAACAAATGGAAGTATATGTTGCAAATATTGTAAATTTTCTGTAACAGCAACAAAAAAGTTTCAAATTATTCAACGTCTGCAAACAGAAAACATGTTAGCAACAAATCTAGGAAAGACAACAATAAACAACAGCAAGTATTACTAACTGATTTACAAAAACCTCGACCAAAACATATAGAAAGAGCTATGCAAGGCCTTCATTTCTACGGACATACACCAAAGCAAAGTTAAAAAATGAGATGTTTATATCTTTTTTAGAAAAATAAACGAAACAAAATATACTTGACGAATCCACATTAAGGAAAAATTATGTCACTGAACTATACATCGAAACTTTGGCCACGTTTAGAGAAAAGGCAAAAGCATAAAAAAATTGAATCTTTGGACGAAACCGCCTATACCTATACTTCAAAGATACATAGCAAATTTTGTATTTAGGATATTACAAGCCCCAGAACAAAAATTGCTGCTCTTTTATTGATGATTGTGCAAGTCTCCCGTGGCCAGCAGGAATTTTATATAAAAACGTGCTAATAGTTTCTACTGATGTTGCACTTTACATGTCTTTAAAGCCTGATATCATTCTTACAGCACCAAGCAGAAAACGTGCCTCTCCAGCCTGTCCCAATTATTATAAGATGCGAAACTAATTATGCTGAATATTTTCTTCTTCTTCTGTAGTACTGGGATTCCCGGGATTGCCTGTTCAGTTTTCTCACAAAGTTTTGTGACCAAAGTTTTCTCGGTCGGCCTACATATCTCTTGCCTTTTGGATTGTAGTTGAGTATCTTCTTGGGTATTCTTTAATGCCCCATTCTATTTACGTGTTGCCTCCATTTCTCCTTGTATTAAGTTATCCTTTCATTCATAGCATATATTTTGAAATTATTAATAATGTTGTCTATGAATTTGATCCTAAAGAAGCTTAGGACATCAACGAAGCACAAAACGTTTTCATAAAAAAAAGGCAATTGAAACGATTTAATTTCATTAAAGCATTTTAGTTGCATTTCAGCTGCCACAACTCGAAGCAAAAGGACTGTAAAATAGTGGAGGACGTGGTCAGCAATTTCAAAAGATTAAAAAGTTAGAAATTCTTAGTCAAATTACAAGTGTCAGTAAAAAAATGTTGTCTATCAACTCAAGTAATGAAGGCTTAAGTAATTTCATAATTTGCATCCGTATTATCGCGTGACGCAGATAGAATTTTTTCACAATATAAGAACATTTTAGCCCACAACAGACATAAATTTACCTTTGAAAATTGGACATAACGTTTTGTTATAAAATGTAATAAATAATAATAGTGCTTACTTGTAATTTCTACTAGTAAATAATGTAAAATCAATAATTGAAAAATGGCACCGTAATAATTATAATAATAAAAGATGAGTACACGTTTAAGAGCATATATTTACATATTTTTGTATATATTTGCATGCACATACTGAAGTTTATTTAGTGCATAATTATCCTAAATGTAGTAATTACAATACATCGCGGTATTTTTTAACTTGCGAGCCAAATGAAAAAAAATATACGTCCTTAAACTTTGCTAAATACTGAAGGTGAGGAACTTGTGATGAGTTGCTTTGCTTGCTCAGAATGTTTCAGAAATGTCCTTTAATGGACCAAAACTAAAATAAATTTACATATCAAGTATTTGCAATTGCTTAGATCAGCAGAAAGAAGGGAGACTACAATAAGTTTGCAACGTTAGTCTTAAATATTGCTCAAAATACTGTTTTACAAACGAAGGCATTACTTTTGATGAGCTTTCTCTATAGAGGATCAGCTAGAAGTTATCCAAAAGTCCTCCAGGTTCTCACGCATCAACTCTGCATCACCCAAGTACATCTTCCTTCTGAGCTCTCGTCTCAGAACGATGGAGGTCTCCAGTGTCCTTCAGTCATAGTATAGATTGTATATGATTAATTTTGTTAGAGCTGTGCTTTTATTTAGTCGTAACTTCGAAGTCTACTTAGTTCTGGCCTGATAAAGAACCCTATCACCCCTCTTCTTTCCAGGCTGTCTAACTCTTCGTTTTTGAGCAGATCTTGGTGGCTTCTAGGAAACATAGCAAAAATAGCTGCCAGAGTCATGGGAGTCATCCAACAATCATAGCCCAGTTATGAAGTTTGCTTGAGGTTTGCTAGAACAGTCGGAGTAAATTTGATGTTTTCATTTACATAGAACAATCCTAGGTTTTCTTCAGTATAGATTACAAACGCATAAATTTCCGCCTAAAAGTTCGTAATAGTCCCCTATTAACTACGCTGTTCTAGCCCTACATTGATAGACACAGCAAAGTTTTCTTTGATGTCAATCTTCAGTTGTGAATTTTTGACAAACAACTTATAAACAAAAGTGAGTTCTCCAGGTTATGCATGAGGAGTTTGTGAATTGTTCGCGAATGCTGATGTACACGAAGCTTTAAAAGAAACAATAATGCTAAAACAAGCTATAGTCTGTGGCTTGTAGTCAGCGTTGTTATGGCATTGTTTTGTGCCAACTCATACGCAAACAGAATCATTGGTGCATGGCTTTGTATACGCATCAGTATAATAATTTTAGAGAGATTCTCCACGTATTATCTATGGTCTTCCTACAGACACGCTTAAATAACTGTAGTAGTAAGTTTTTGACTCCATTTTCCATATGATACTTCTAGGTCAGTTCCTAGAACTTCAAAGACTTCAGCTATAGTGGTTTGGCTTAGTCAAAGTTTATTGGCATGCAAAGGGAAAGCAGAAAATTTTGGTAATAATAACAAGAGATCGGATTTCAGACTGTAAAGATTTATAAAAAAGACCACATGTATAAGTCATGAAAAAGCCCAAATTTTACCTTTTTCCCCTCTTAGGCAAAATCGGCAGTATGAAATAAGGTCACGTTATTAAAAACAACACAATAGTAATGCACGAAAGCTGTGCAAAATTTAAAATTATCTTTATGTAGTCTTCGTTTGCCTACTAATCAGTACGTAATTTTATCTTAGTCTTTAATTCGGGTATAAGTACAAAGAAATACCCAGAAAATATTAAAATAATTGATAAGAATGACATTAAGATTCTAAAACAGACATAATAATAAACGTTTACGTATACAAAATGATTATTCTTTAATTAAACGCATTGTTAAAGTAATGAAAATTAAATAACTCATAATAGCTATGGAAAGGTATTTGCCCGAGATCCCTTTCTTTAATAATATAATAAAATGTGACCTTTTGATAGTTTACAATAAAGTTATTTAATTAATACTAACAAAACGTTTTCCGGATTGGAATCGTGTCATGGTTAAGACAGAATAACTCAACCTTTCGCCCACTTTTTTAAGGGACTTCTTCAGGAGGAAAGGGAGCACTAAAAGAGCACGGTAACTCAACGTGTCAACCACGCCAGAGGCGAAACTCTTTTAGCAACAGCTGAATGTGAAAAAAGACCTGATTTCAAGCAACGTTTGTGTTCATAGATACGTGTGCGTACTGAGCGACCAGTTTCTACAATGTACACTAAACCACAAGAACAGGCCGAACAGGGGATGATACATATGCCTCTTGATGACAAGGGTTGAGGCTTATCGTTTACTGAAGGGAGTATCTGTGTTACGTTTTTTGAGAATCCTACCTATGCGATCCGTAACTTGGCGAATGTAGGGTAAGAAAGCAGAAGCCTGGGGTGTACACTGGTTATTATCTATCCGATATTTGGAAGTCCGCTATCATTACTGGTTCCGTTCCCTCCACCCCTGACCAATCGTCGTCACAGTCCGATACGCCTTTTCCGCTGCCTTTTCTGTTTCTCTTCAGAAGGGTTTCGCCTCTGGCTTGGTTGACAAGTTGAGTTACCGTTACCCTTCTGCCTCTTGCTAAAAGAGTTTCGCCTCTGGCGTGGTTGACACGTTGAGTTACCGTGCTCTTTTAGTGCTCCCTTTCCTCCTGAAGAAGCCCCTTAAAAAAGGGGGTGAAAAGTTGAGTTATTCTGTCTCAACCAAATTAAATTGTATAAATCCCTGAGCGTAGATTCTGTGTAGATACGACTTAAAACATTTACGATTACAAGGTTAAATTTCAGACAAATAACGTTGAGAATTTTGAGAGAGTTTTTTGCGAAAAACACTCACATAAACATTTATTATACAGGGTTACTGGCAATTCGATACATGCCTTTGGAGATGTGACGGGACAGGAGCTAAGAAACAAATTTAACCCTAACATTTGTACGCATGTTATGTTGATAAATTTTGAGAAAAACGAATAGGCAATTTTCGTAGCTGATTTTTAAAAATTATTTTTTATAAGTTTATATTTAAAATTTTCACATGATCGAAATGTTTCCGGATATTTTCCATTCCAAACGGATGACCATAGAGTGGGACAAGTAATTCAGTAAAAAAGTTCAAAAAATGTCTATTAGATTTTTTTTAAATTAACTTTCTCTGTTTCGGTACTAGAATGACATCGTTCTAGCACGCATTTTGATGCTTTAATGAGCTTCATTATTAAACGATTTTTGGTGATATTTTGTTTTCAGAAATTAGTTACTGTATCAAATAATACACAAAATACCTAGGCAACCATTCAGTTGCTAGGCAACCAGTCAGTTGCTAGGTAACAAAAACGTCAAATGTCATACTTCTGCCAACTGTCAAGCAAAAATCTCTATTACCAACCTAACTAATTAACCAAAGTTCCCAAACTCGAAATTGTCATGTATTTTTATAAAAAGAAATAATGTAAATGGAAGCCGAAACAGAGAAAATAGTATAAAAAACTCGTTACAGAAGGCAAGTCGAGCACTCGTCCGTTCGGCCACTCGCTGCTACGCGGCTCGTGACCAAATTTCGGACTCGTGCGCGAAAACGATGCCTTCTGTAACTTGTGTTTTAATATACTATTAAAGACATTAAGATCTACTTTTTTAAGAAAAACTGAAATATCTCAAAAACTATTGAGTTTTGCATAATGTATGTTATTTGTTTCTTAGCTCCTGTTCCATCACATCCTCCAAAGAAATGTACCGAATTACCAGTAACCCTGCATATATTAAGTATTAACATAAATTTTCAAGACTATTCAACTCATATGTCATCTGTCAAAAATCGACCAATCAAAATGCAAGATTTGACGTTTTTGAGCCAATCGAAACAAATTGTATCGACAATTTTCACTAGAAAAAATTGTCGATAAAATTTCACTAATGATACGAAGCGATAATTTTTTGAAAACAGTTTATTGCTAGTTATATCCCACAGAGAACAATTTTCATGTAAATAAACTTGAATGTGGACTAATTTATGAAAAATGATTCGATGGAAACGATTTTTTTTTTCGTTGAATAGTCCCTTAAATACCATTCGTGGTCAAAGAATCGTAGATTATTTTTGCTGTAAAATCACTCATGTTCCTTGTGATTGCGAATACCACTCGTGCTGCGCACTCGTGATATTCATATGCAAGCACAAGGAACATTCGTGATGTTACAGCAAAAAAATAATCGACAATTCTTTGACCACTCGTGGTATTGTAAGTGAAAATTTTTGGCACGTGCAAGTTTAGATATCGCCTAACAAATAAGCATGCATTAATTCTATATGGTAGCTAACTTATAACGGTATATCAGAGAACTATTGAGTGTATTTATCCAATAGCCCGTGCTAATGCTAATCCGCCTTTCATAAGGATATGAAATTATGAGATATGTTAAACACAAGAAATATTTTTGTCAATAACGCTTTTCTGATGAAACAATTATTATATTTTAATCCGGAATGATTCCAATGCAAATTCCGTTAGGAAAATCGTATTACTCCTTTAGGAGAAAGAAATAATAAAAAGAACACCATCCTTCTCTATTTTGAATAAATCACATCTCTATGTAATAGTGTAGTTATTCCAGTTTTCGATTACCTTTCGGTTCAAATATACAGTGTATCCCAGGATTGATGTTAAAGTACAATTTACAATAGGTGCGATGGACTAAAAATTTTTGAATTTTATTTTAAGATTGTGGGATTACGTACTGCTTGGTTTGAAGAGAATTTTAAGAATATTTTCAGTTTTTGAAAAACAAGTCGGCCTTGACATTGAAGCAAAAACTATTTTCTTTTCAGGTAAAGTACCCTTTTTATTTATGATACGGCACTTGCTTGTATTATGATTTAATAAGTCATTAGATTAGGCTTCGGCTAAAGTGAAAGAAAAAGGTTAAACCGTATAGACCAATTCTATCTACCTAACTACGTAAATCCAAAAGGTTTCATACCAACTTCCACTAAAGTCACTCTTAATATAAATTATAACCTCTTAATGCTTCCAAAATGTTCAGGAGAAAACGAGTCTCCTGTTTCTCGTAAAAACAATTAAGTAAATAACGAGATTCTCCTTGCTCGGAGAAAAAAAAATGTTAAAGTTATCTAAGATCTTAAAACTACGCCACTGTATTAGACGTCTCTCTGCTCAGGCCGAGAGAAATCAGGACGGCTTGGGAATTAAGAATATTATCATTTATTCAGCCGTTTATCTAAATAATTATCAGCAACTTTAACTCGAGACAGATAAACAAGAAAGCTTCAGATAATGCGAATTAGCTGTGGCAAATGCTGAATCGACGTTAATTTGCAGCGCTTCTCTATTATTTATTAGTTGACCAATCAACTTTACTGAAAATTCAGCATAAATGTTAACAGAAACAAATTCAGTTTCTGTTGTTTAAGTTACAAGGTATTAAAAACTGTGTTTTGAATTCAGAATCGTTAATAAATCAAAAAACGAAAATCCAGGCTTTGAAAGTTCGTAAATCCATTTTTGGACGAAATTAAATGAACTGAATTTTAAATTTAAAATATGCGCAAAGAGAAAGTTTCGGAATTAATGGCTCGTAAGATGTGACAACAGAAAGATAAGAAAATGAAAGATGTAATAAAGACAACTTTATAAAGATTAGAGATAAAACAAGCAGTAATGGTTATGGCATATGAATATTTTGGAATTATGCAAGAGTCTCAAAAGGGAATTAAATTAGGCGAAAAGGAGAATATGTTTTACATTTTTTCTTGGTTCGTATTAGGGGCTAGTTTTGATCTAACTTTTAAGAATTCGTATGTCATTTTTATATTATACAGGGCGTGTTTAGGCTTTTGAGTGCTAGCCAAGTAAGGTGGACTGTCAAAATGTAAATATTTTGGATTAATTAATAAACAGAAGAACAGAAGAATTTCTCATGCCCTATTGATGTACTAAAGCAAACACTAAACGAACATTCCAATGGAAACTGTTATGTCTAAAATAAGGCACCTTAAAAGAGGACGCACATATAATAGAAGCTCTTTGGGACATTTAGAGACAAAGGGTTAATTAAATTTCGAACCAGTTACAGGAACTAAAACGAGCAGAAACCTCTAAAATAACAAATATTATAAATTATAAGTTGCAACTAATAATTATTTAGAATGTAAATACTTTAATAAATATAAATAATTAACCAGATATAGGTAATAGGTATGTATGTGCAATTCAAAAAATCTTTATTAATTTGTTTGGGCAACCTAGGAAAGCTGACTTTTGCCAGAGAATTCCCCAATTTAGAAAAAAATTCGCAAATAAATCTCGTACTCGTATTCTCCCCTTTAAATTTCACAATAAAAGCAAACTAACGAACAATTCGTGCTCATTAAAAAATAAATATTGTATTCTTGTTTCTTTGTATACTGATGTCGGTTGTTACGTCACGTTATCTTTTAGATTCGTTTATTTGATGACACGTTTTGCCTCACGGCCGTTGTATAAAATATTGGGAAATAATCATTAACATTGTAATGCTGTTTTTCTCTTACGACGAAAGTGTTTCCATTTAACTGAAAATCAAACATTTTGACGTATTATAAGCAAACCATAAACGGTTTTGAAAATTCTTTTTTTGGAAAACTTATGAAATTCTCTCGACTGTATTTTAAAGTAAAAATTCTTTAATGAATTTTCAAAAATTTATAATGTTAGATCTGTACAAACGAGCAAGAATTGGGGGTGATTACAAGTCTTCTAAAACACGGAATCAGTTCCTAAACTCCCCCGTGTTTTCCAGGAAACATCCTACAGTGACACAGAATCCTGAAATCTGACGACACAGAAGGTGTACGTACGTTGTAGTTCAGTGTCTCAGGGGGGCTTAGTCCTCAAAAAATCGCAGATGTATAATTCAAGGGGTAAAAAGGTTGTTTTACCTTACATTGAGCCATCTTGTTTTCTGTAAAGTTTTGCTCTTGCATAAAGCCTAATATTTATGCAAGGAACGAACGAAAACAAATAAAATTTCTTCAACAGGGTTTACGAAAAACTAAAGGAAAGTTCGTCTCTATAAACCACAAAAAAAAATCATCGCCGTGATAAATTTTAATTCTGAGAACGTGTCTTTTTCCTATTTTTCCGTTTTGACTTCCGTCAAAGCTGCCACAAAAAAAGTTAACGAGCCAAGTCGAATTTTGCATAAAATCGCCATTGAATTTCGGTACGGGTTAATTTCGCCTAGGGAGCGGCCGGTTTAATGAAGACGTAAATATTTTTAGTGGTTGTAGTGAAACAGTACAACCACGTGAAATCAGTGAAGTGAAGGTTAAAAACGACCCTTTTCTTCAGGTTTGATACCGAGATTAAGCTTGAAATGTCACGCCAACTGTTAATTTTGTTGTCACTTCGGTGCGTAACGCTTACCTAACATTTTTCAGCTCCTGGAAAACTTGTTTAATCCCATCGACGAGGTTCGCACGGAATTTTTATGTAGTTCCGAAACAGTAGGGAACAAAAAAAAATTTAATCCAGTTAACTTTGTATTCATCCCCGAGAGTTATAGCTTTACTGCAAATAAAGAGTTTTTTTTTTCGGGATTTTTATACATTCAGGTCATTAGCGGAGTGAAAAATAACATTAAAATTTCGTTCCGTTAAACCAAAGCAAATAATGTAACGCTAACTCACTTCTGTTTGTTTAAAAATTAAAAGGGGTTTGTACAAGTTATCGCGGTCGTTTTTATTTGGAATTTTATTCATTGAGATCATTAGATGGTACACATGCTTTTATACGGGGAACACATTGATTTTTCAATAAATTCGCACCATTGAGTTGACAGTCAGTCACGGGCGGGCGTTCGGAGTTTATTTTTGTCGACGTTTTCGCAAAGAGGAGGGTGCGGTAAAAATGAATCACCGCGTTTTCCGGTTAAATGAGGTAAACGTGAAAATTTGCGAAAATTCGTACAGATGCCACCGGGAAAGACTAAGTGGCGGGGCGGATTCCAGCAATCGAACTGCTCTCATTTCTTATTCTTGACTTTTTTGATCCTTAATTCAATATTCCGGAATGAGAACCCGTTTCTTATCGTATGCAATTTACCGATAACTCTTTATCGCACTTAACTTTCCTTAGACTCTTACTGAAATTTCTTTGCTTTATGAGTGGACGGACAGAAGCGAATTCCCTCAACTTTACGATATTCAACTCCAACGAAAATTAGTTTCCATTCCTTCAGGTCACTTCATAAAATTTATATGAGGTCAAAACATTCTAACAAATACCGAATCATCCTAGTAAATAATTAATTGAAAGAAACACCAGTTTCGTTCTCCCCAACAAAAAACAGGGGAGCGTTTAGTTTTAGAAGTTAAAATTTTTGATGAAGGTGTTATTGCTACAGCTGAAGGGATGATATAGAATGAAAATTGTGGAAATTAAAACACCGAGACTCCGCCACATAAATTTCATTGATGAAATTAACGTCAGCTACATGTTTCGACAATACGGAATATAATTGTCAACCCCAGGCTTTTAAACACTTGCACAGGGAAAATTTATTAACTATTTAATTAATATACATGGTAGTTAAAAAGAATAATGACAAACCAAAGTGGCAACCCAGCGTTTTCTTTTTGTTTTGAAATGTCGATTAAGGGGAACTAAATTTATTCACCTTGATTTTTCCCATAAAGTTCGGAAAACTTAAATACTTATTGAAAATTTCAAATAGCATGAAAACATTCAGCAAAGGAAAGATTGAAAAAGTAAGAAAGTCAAACTGATTTATCAAAAATATTCAGTATGAAACTGTACTTTACACTCACTCTAAATATTTTAAACTTTATAAATTCTTTCAGTACATTGGAAGCGTTTTAATTAGCTCCAATAAAAATTTAAAAAGCTTTTAATTACTTTCATAAACTCAATAATTTAATTAAGTTCCGAAACTTTACAGTGAATTTATTCAAAGTTAAAGAATCGCCGTCCAAAATAAAAACGAACCGAAAACAGCTAATAAAAATTACAAGCTGTAAAACTTATTATTTATTTACTAGGCAAGATCTATTCGTAAATCTACCAATTGATCAGCCGATTCTAAACTACAGTAAATATTGAAATCGGCTTTTGTTCCTAAAATACGAATGCTGTTTGAATGAATTTTTTATACATTGAAAGGTTTTTGATGTATCGGTTTTAGATGATGTAGGCTTTTATAAACAAATTGCAATATATCTGACGTTTTGAAATTAAAAAATCAGATTCGTTTTGATATTGAATTTTAGGGTCGGAAAGTTCGGTAGATGATTTTAAAGATCAAATGTCAATATTTATGGAAAGTACGAGTTGTATTAATTGAAATATTAACGCTTCGAAAGCGTATAATAATGTTGATATTAGGGAATAATATAATTCAAATTTTTGCTTGCCTAACTCAATAAAAAGTTTGTAGTGGGGAAATAGGAAAATTACAAAGGAAAGTCCGAATGAAAAGAAAGGAGGAATTGAATTAAATTTTTTGATAAAACCTTATTGATTCATTTAATAACATAATTTACCGAACTAAAATCTGATAATTATTTTTAAAATCTGAGCGCAGGTTATAGCTGATAATTATTGGGAAATTATATTGCAGAAAAGTATAAAAGCAAACGTTGTTTTATTATAACTGCAAAATTTTGAATGTGATTGTCTTGAATACTTATTACGTTATTACCTTTTAACTATTACCTCATTTTCAAGTTTAAAGCAACCAAATTTGTTGTTTTTAAGCTGTAGTTAACGGATGCAAGAAAAATAAGTTTTAATATCTGATACCAAATTTTGAATTTTAATTAAAAAAGTAAGGTTGTTTAATCATGAATTTATTTTTAAAAGTCTCGAATTTCCAATAATTTGGTATAACAAACAGATTTCCCCCTGTGATTTTGAGAAAGAAAAGATTATAAAAACATTTTTTAGGGTTGTTTTCCCAAGGAAACGAAGTAGGGTGAGTAGTTTTACGATGTAAAATTATGACGGCGTTCGTCTTTCTGCCCTGAAGTTATTGAAGGCCTCTGTTTTCTAATAAAGCGCACTTTAAAGTTGGTTGCCGCCGCGGTCGGCTTTTGTAACACGATATTAGAGTGTTATACAGAGGAAAAGTTTTTTTGCTGCGATCGATTGCGTGCGGTTAAGGTGTACCTATTAGATTTCTTAATTATGCATAAGTACTTCTTATGAATTTAATTGCAGTTGCGTCAGGTACGCACACACGGAATGGCTTGCCTAATCGTGGCAGGCCTAAAATAAATGGAGGTTATAGCTACTTATTTGTAAACTAATTTAACGCCGGCGTTTTCGGGCATATATTATGGGCGACAGCTCTCCAGACTAAACCATGAAGGTGCTTGGGGTAAAATGAAGCACTCGCTGAAGTCGCGGGCGGAGCTGGCTAATGTTCGCGAGCTATACAAAGTTTGGCCATCAAATAGATTTTTATGTCGTCTCGAAACATAAACCCGGCGAGCTCGTTGCTGGCAGTGGCGTATTTAGGAATTTCGCATGGGGGGGGGCCTGGGGTAGGTATATAAAGGGAGTTCAAAAATGTGTGCGGTCAAGTTGCCTTTGAAAATTTGTTCGATATTTAATCTTGATAACAATAGTACCTACTGAACATTTCCACTTTACATATTTCATTGATACGTAGTAAAGGAGAAGGAATTAGGGAAAGAAGAACTTCTTGCTGGCGTTCGTCATATTTTTTTTAATCTGGCTGCTTAACTTCAATATTAAATAAGAAATAATAACTATATGTTAAGTCCAAGGGGGGAGCCCAGGCCCCCTGGGCCCCCCCCATAAATACGCCACTGGTTGCTGGTGTTTAACAGGAAACCGGCGAGGTCCTGCTCATAATTACAGGAAACCGTCCTGAATAATGGTTTGTCCCTCTGTGTTCCCGTTATTTTCCAAAAGGACACCGCACATCTCAGAAATGCATAATTATCAAACAGCAAACAAATGCAGTTAACTGCGCTAAAACTTTTAAACGCAATTTCCAGCACCGTCATAATCCCAGGAGCGTAATGTATTTTATCGAATTGTTCCTGGCGCGCACTTGAAAAAGTAAATAGTACAGCCGATAAAATATAACCAGAAATCATCATTATCTCGGGGATGTTATGTCTTCTTGTTGTAAACTTTACAAGAGCTGCATTAAGTTTAAACGCTATCTAGGATTCCTTTAGTACCACTTGACTACAATGAGGCCAAAATGGATGAGTGCATCAAAATAATTATTCTTAAGACTAAGACAAATTCGTTCTATACAAACTTTAAATTTCATATTCAAAGCTTTCCTTCTTTCAATTTATATAAATTTAATTCACTGTCTTTCAAACGTTTTCACAACAATTACAGTTTGCCCTTTGATGAGAAAGTTCAGGAAGAGACGTGGAAACCAATTTATATTTCCAAAACTACAATGTATTTTAAATCAATCCAAAGCATAAGAGAATGAAATACAGAATGGAAATTTGTGCAGTATGATAAATAGGATTTATTCTAAAACATCTTATTAGTTTCCCTTTCCTTTTTCATGTTAGAATTGTACTCTGAAAATCTTATCGAAGCCCATTTCTATCAATATCGTACGACATTTCAAGTTAACAAACCACCAACTTTTTCATTTATACAACATACCATACTGTTTCAGTTGGCAATAAAAATAGTGTTTTTCCGATCGATTAACTTGCTAATTGGATGTGTAACATAATTTGATGCAATGTCAAATGATTTGATTGTTATTCAAGCGTGTGAAAATAACGGTTTTATGGCTAATATCTGAAAGTACTGCTCGAAATTTGTAAACATAAGTTAAATTTAAACTTTCGGATGTCACTGTCACAACTAAAATGTTTTACTGCTAACTGAAAAAGCAGTTCTTATTCACAATGTACGGTTGTGGACAGAAAAAAATAGGACAGTGTTTTTTTTCTAGTTTAAAATGGCCCCTGTGTTGTAATTTGATTGCAAGTCAATGTGACAAATATCATAATTATAAAGCCAAAATCAAGTAACTAAATTTTATACAATAAAGTTTACTTGATTTTTCGAGTTGTCCTATTTTTTTCTGTCCACAACTGTACATCACCATAATTGATACTTGTTTTTTTTTTAAACCTATTGCAGTTGAATTAAGTTAAGAAGAATAACGTTAATCATGACGAAGCAATCGACAGAGTTTTTGGGGGGAGAATTTGTTGGTTTCAAAGTCAAAGGTGCTAATTTCCTGGTAAAGAGGAATTAAATTACTAGTGAGCTCTAATTTTACGAAGAAATGCAAATGTTATTTAAAAGCTGATATCACAAATATTTCTAGAAATTCCATAAATAAAATGATATATTAAGCACCTAAAAAAGTTTTGGAACAAAATATCAAAAACCCTCCCTCGTGGTTATCAAACTTCGACTTGTTTTACGTATCTCAGGTAAAAATAGATATCGTACAGAGCTTTGGTGTGGGTTGTCTTTTTAAAAAAAGTAGTATTTACGTAAATAAGTTAATTGAATAAAGTTTGTTAATTTTGTTATTCGTGTAAATGAGCGCCTTCGCTAAAAATTGGTTGGTTTCCAGTTCGGAAAATTATTTTTTCCCCTAAAATGTTTCTATTAATAAAAAATTGTTTGCTGAAGTAATTAAATTGAACATAAGTCTATAAAGCTCCCTATAGTTTAAAATATGCATAACACAGAGATAGAGTACCTACGTTGTGGCCATGGCAATTAAACATTTAAAATATTAAATTTTTTCATAGGTAATGTGGACCATCGTTTGAAAATTTAATATTCATTAATCATTAATCCAACCAAACACATAACATGTACAATGTACAATGTACATATGTATATGTTACTTAGTTTGCATACATTTATTTACAGTTTAAGTGAGAAAATAGTTTTTTGGGCTGTCGATTTGGTAAGTTGCTAAGTTTGCCATAGTAAGTATAAACTTACCTCTCTAGGGAAGTAAATGATATTATTAATTAATAACAAGTAAGTCCAGGTCGTGCCTCAGTCAGCTCAGCGTGTCCGACAACTGAGATGGCCCCGGTTCGATTCCCAGGGCCACACATACACCGAAAAACCCGACCGCTTCCCTCGGAAGGAAATGGCAAACCACCGAAGTATTCTGCCTAGTAAGTTCTCGCTAGAGTAGAAGTGTAAGCACTTCCGTGGTTCGGAGCCCATGTTAAGCTGTAGGTCCCCATGTCTGTACGCTACTTAACATGTACAACACTATACAGACATATGGAGAGAAGATCGGCAACGTCCTGTAACGGGCATGCCACTTCAAGAAGAAGAAGGACAAGTAATGTCAAATTGTTGTCAAACATTATTTGAACATATTATTCACATCTTTGACTAATCTCGAACTTTATTACTAGCCCATCCTCAATTGTTATTGCTATTTCAAACCATTGATGTAAAAATAACTGTTAACAAATTCATTACACAATGCGCAGTTGCAGTTTTCCCAAATTTTTGCTTTCAAACAAATGATTTCTTGTGCAGTAATTTTAGAAGGAAACCTCCAGGCTTTCGACTCTGCGATTTTAAAAAGTAATCAGCACTTAAAGGACTACCCAGTAAAACTATGTAGCTTAGTACTAACTGGTAAAATTCCCAGAACTTTGGGTTCAAACCTAGAAACTCTCGGAGCAATCAGTTTTAGGTTGAAATTTTGGATCTTCTGTGATGAACATATGCTTTAAGAGGAATAATTCAGATCTTTTATTATTTTCGTAAACCTTATTTCAAGAAAACTTAAAAATATATCAGTCACCATTTTGTAAAAAAAAACTGAACAAACTCGTTTTAGGAAAAGTATTAAATGGGGACTTTACTTGATTTGTATTCATTTTACTATCTGTTGGAAGCCAATTTTATCCGAAATATTGTTATACCGCATATGGAGATTAAACAATAAAAATTAAAATAAATCCAGTGTAGATTTTCGTTAAAATTACGAAACAGAAACAGCATTTACATATTACCACGGTTTCAGGATATTTGACCTTATCAGGTATACGTAGCCAATACTATTCAGGAGGTTTAACGAATACCTTGGTAGGTTTAATTGAATCTATTTTTTTGTATCTATCTGCTGTTTTAAATATTTAAATATACCTCATAAACTTTGCACCTTTGTTCAATTTTTGCTTTTTTTTATTATGAAGAAGACGCTTTTAAAGACAGTTTCCATATTGTTTTTACAGAACCCTCAAAATTTAGAATAAGCTTATGAATTATATTGCATTTCAATATTGTATTAATTAAACCGAAATATTGTGAAATTTATTAATGATTGAAGATATCCCTAAAATGTGTTTTTATGTTTATTAATTGTAGGGAAATACTTAGTTTGAAGTTGCCAAACACCAAAGACAGTTAATTAATCAATAGTGTTAAGTAACTTTTTTACATATATTGGTCTTCAGAGTTGTATGTGATAGGAATTTTCACTGCTTTTCTTACATTACGTCCAACCCTGAGAAAGACATCCATTTAATTTCCGAAACGTACGCGTGTTAAAACATGATAAACACTTTTTCGAATAGCTCGTTATTTTTAGTTATTCTAATAAAAAAAAAATAAGTCAGCGAAAAATAGAATAGAAAAAAATTGATCAGTCTTGAAAATTTGCTAGCAAATACCTACTGCTTACAAATCCGTTTGCTTATTAATGAAACATTTACGATTGTTATTATTATAATATGATTAAAATTTGAATATAAAACAATCTACAAATTACTTGATTAACAAAAACGAAAGGACAAATATTTTAACAGTGAAACAGCGTGTGGCGCACGCAGAGAACGTTCATAGGGGGGGATACAGGAGTGTTCATTTGAACGAAATTTATTTCCAATTTTTTTTCGTTTAACACAAACTAGTTTTTTTATCAGCAGATATATTTAACAAATTAAAATAAAATTATTAATAAATTATTATCTAACAAAAACAATCAAAATCGTTTTAGGTGCCTGAAATGAAAAAATAACAGGTTTTTGTAACATTCTATTGCTTTAAAAATATAGGACCCTTACAAGTTACAAAAGGCTTAAAGTATGACGTCAATACCTCAATACGTCTAGGTTTTTTTGACAAATCATCTATAACGTCATTTAAAGATACTGCCTGTTTACGATGTATTGACATCATTGCTAGACCAAACTGGCCAACGGCCATATTAGCTGCAGGGCTGAAGTGTCGGGTGACAGGATGAAATATTGCCGACTTTGAGACAACTGCAAATACTTATTAAGAGCTCATCAAGTGTGGCAATATACATATTGTACATGTATTTCATTTTTTTGTTAGGGAATATAACTTACGCTTTTGTGACAGAAATCATGGGGGGGATATATCCCCTTTATCCCCCTCCCCCGTGAGTACGCCACTGGCTGTGTTACTGATAAGAATTTAATTACATGTCATAAATTAAAAGAAAATAATTAGCGGTTTATATTTATCAGTCTCATTTTGTTATTTAAACTGCAACTCAGTTAAACATAACAATACAGCATCGTACTCTCCTATACTTTATTAAATAGTGATATTATGCACATAAATTACGAGCTATTATTAAAAACAACAGCAAGACAAAACCAAATTGCGTTTCCAGTTTTAAAATTTAGAACCATCATTAATTTTTGTTAATTTTCTATGCAACAAAGGCAAGACAACTCGGTAATGTTTGGGAAAGACAAGGTTGGTTATTAGTTGGTAATGTCATTAATTATTGTCGGGTAATAATATAACCTAAGCCTCTTAACAAGTGTGTGCTAAAAATAATTTATGTAAGTCATATATTCTCTAAGTAAACCAAAGATTTACGACTGTTTTATTATGCAATGTATTTCGATTCTCCCTGAAAATCGAAATTTATTTTATTTCTTCCTGAAACTTGGCATTAAGTTTGTTCTTTTGTTTAATAATGAAAAGTTATTTTTTAGGGTCGTTGAACCTTTTGCAATTAGAACTTAAACTGCAATTTATCACAGAAATACCATAGTAGAAAAATTAATTTAGTGTAAATAAATATAGCTTCGATGAATATTTTTGGCCAACTGAAAAATAAAATGTAAATTAAGGCCTGGAAATTCCATTAAAGGCAATTTCGTGAATGTTTTGAAGGGAACGATTATTGTTATTACGTTATTACAAGCATTAGTGGGCAAGATTATCATACCAAGAAAATTTCGTGTTTGTCTGAAACGCATTTCACTGATATAAATATCGAGCAGAACTAACAGAAAGACAGAAAACGTGTGTTTTATAGATAATAAAATTTTACAACTGCGATCGATTTAATATCACCACAAAGACGAGTCCTTTTTCAAATTTCATTTTTAAACCATTGCACACTAGAATTTTAAATCCAAGTCGAATTGTAAATTCTGCAATTATTTCTATTCTATTGTATAGCTAAAACGTCTGTTGCAGGGTAATATTTGTTCGTGATAAAAATTTAAATTAGATCATTTCTATTCTGCTTTTAATAAATAGATTTAAATGCACCTCGTTGTTTTTTTGTGACAGCACTCTGCTTCTGCCCTTTTCTAAAAATACATAAAGGCATTTTAAATTATTTCAACGGAAGAAATGAATAATAAAATGTGTCACTTCGGGAAGTTATAGATTTTTTGCCGAAATCGGCAAAACCGATTTTCTGTGGAGCCTTTGGCAAGTTTTCCGTACTCTATAAATTATGAAAGTTATGTGCGTAGTTTTCACGCATATCGACGTTCTCAACAAACAGGATGTAAATCATATATACGTATATTTTTAACCTTTTGATGTCGAAACTGATTGATTACAGGTAATTTTGCTTCCATGCTTATTGTTATGGATCTCAAAATTCTACGTGACGTAACCAACATTAATAATTTAAATATGAGATTTCAGAGCTTCCCGTTTACATGTTCTGTAAGAATATTTCGATGTACACTGAATAATTTATTTAGTTCATGTTCCACGAGTACCACCTATGGGATTGATTGTAATTATTAATAAATTTTCGAACTATTTTTCATGCGAGGAACGAAATGTTTTCCAATAATAACTCGATGTAATGTTCGTTGATGAAAAACGGATGTTCGAATATACAGGACTGTGATTCATATACGCAAGTATTTTATTTTTGATTAATAAATTAAAAATGGAATTATGCCTTTCCTAAATTACTTTTACAATTTATTAAAACGTTAACAAAAATACACTTGTAAAGATAATTAAACTCACATTCGGCTTTATAAAGGTTTACCCTGTATACAAATATTTTAGTTTTTGAATGAAAGCCTGCAATAAAGTACAAAAATAAAAGCGAAATTATAGCAATTACATAGCCATGTCTGATGTTAGATTTACAAGAGATAATGCTAATGAAAGCGATAAATTTTTTACTCGAGGAACGATAAGTGAATCACACTTATTTCCACCGAATAGCAATTACAAATATGACCATTGTTAACGATTTATTCGCATGTCTTCGTCGAATTATTTAGATTAAAGTGCGATTTAGTCCCTGTATAGATAACGAACGTATTCAAGTAATATATTTTCGGAACTTACGACTTCAAATTAATTAAATTACATCAATGAATGGACTCAAAATAACTACGTTGTATAATTTTCAAACAAATTACCGATTTGCTTAAATCATTTAATATAATTTAGGTATTCGTTAGAAAATGTAACACTAATTTACGTGAGAGATATTTGAGGTTATACAAGCAATTAATTAAATTTATAGTCTCCGCGAGTGTAAGATACTAAACGTGTCACGTTTAAACACGACTTCTCGTTCGTCTTCGATAAATTATTAGAATGTTAGGGGTTTTCTGCGTAGGAAGATTTTTGGAGCGTGGCGGTTACTGATTCAGATGATAGGCGCCTCCACCAGAGATACGGATGTTTAAATCCGTTGCAGAGCTTCAACCTGCAGAAGATGCATATTTTTAACTTTTATAATTTTTATGTCCTACCGGTATATTAATTGACAATAATGACTCTATTTTGAGGTATGTTATATACAAAATAACGCTCTAGGGCTATTATTTTTTTATAATGCCCTAGGGCGTATTATGACCAATAAAAACCAGTAATACCATTTGTTTCCATGGATAGAACTTTATTATGCGCCACTGTCACAGTGAAAATTAATGACAGCTCAGTTAATGTCACAAATCTAAATTACAAAATAAATGTGAATTACATAAGAAATCTGGTAGAATTGAAGGCACCATGGGCATTATGAACTAAGCGCCCGCGATTGTTGTACACCCCTCGGGTTGTAAACTAACAATCTTGGGCGCTTATTTTTCTCATAGTGCCGTTGGTACCTTAATAACTATTATCAAATATGTAGAGTTCAGATCAAACCTAACTAGACCAATTCTAGTATTGAATATTTGGAAAAAACAGTCAAGCATGTATTAGGTACGATTCGTTTTGTTGTTTTAAAATACATAAGAGTAATATGTAGTTTTTGCTTATATTCTGAACCAAACTTCTTTATTCCTCAGTAAACAATCGATCCTATTTAAGAATGCCACAATAAAGCATAGAATTCAACAAAATAATTTTTGATGTAAAAGCCAAGGTGCAAATTTCCTAGTAAAGGGGAAGTAAATTACCAGTGAGCCCTAATTTTACGAAGAAATGCAAATGTTATTTAAAAGCTGATATCACAAATATTTCTAGAAATTCCATAAATAAAACGATATTTAAGCATCTAAAAAAGTTTTGGAACAAAATATCAAAGTCAGGTATAATCCTCCTTCGTGGTTATCAAACTTCGACTTGTTTTACGTATCTCAGGTAAAATAGAGCTTTGGTGTGGGTTGTCTTAAAAAAAAAGTAGTAGTATCTACGTAAATAAGTTAATTGAAAAAAGTTTGTTAATTTTGTTATTCATGTAAATGAGCGCCTTCGCTAAAAATTTCTCCAATAATGGGATAAAAGTTTTATTAATTGGTTTAATTGGCAACCCTCGTAAATCAAATTGACATTGTAATCACTTAATTATTAAATGGCGCCTCCACCAAATGTATAAATAACAACATAATCTTGTTCGGTTTAAGGTAAATATTTATCGTTTGGACAACAGTTCGATCAATTTGTTCAGGGATTAGGTAAAGCAGAGTGAACTTTAAGTTTTGATATCGTTATCGAAAACTAAATTAAAGCAAACAAAGCTGAAGTATGACGGAATAACAATTTCCTAACAAGGGCAAGGCCCAAAGATTGTTAAGTTTTTATGAATTAAAACACATACAAAAATCTATCAAACAGGATAGGTGGTACTCTAAAAACGTAAAATTGTAAAAAATTTGTATACGTTTTGATGAAAAATGAAAATGTTTGAGGCTAAATATTTTCAAGAGTCCTATTTTCCGGGAATACAATTTTTAGTGGTTGTTCTTAATATATCATCGTGGACCATACGTTTCCATTTTTGTACTTCCAGTTGAAAAATTCTCATAAGGAACATTTACATGAAGGAATGAATCCCTATTTTCGGCGGTGTATGGACTTTTCGAGAATGTAGACCAATTTGTATGCATTACACTGTCATTTTTCAATCCTGTCAACTCTAATAAATATATACAAACAGATGGATGAAAGGAAGTAACTTTTGACCTACTCTGCAGTTAGAAAGATTTTTGTTAACATCTTTAAACAGGAATCCTAATGACCTTTTGAGTGCAATAGAAAACAACAAAATGTGATAAAATTAATGTTTCAGTATCTTTTTTAATGCAAATGAAAGTTGGTGATATTTGTTTGGAACATTTAACCACAAACAACGAAGTTTAGGCTAATAATAATTTTCAAAAAAGTTTTTTTAAAACTAACAAAACCAAAGTGAAAGAATTCTTTAAAACTGCAGATGGGAGTTTGTTATATTAATTTATATGTAAAATTTATATTGACAAACTGTTAATCACATCCGTTGGTAGTTTAATTTCGAAGTTCAACGTTTAATTAATAACTATATATCAATATAGCCTAACGGAGTTTTCGTATGAAGTTCATGGAACTGTTAAAATATTCGAAAACAAGGTAAACAGAATTAGGACCGATACTCTGTAATATAGTAGTGAAATAATTATTCCCTCATTACATCTATATATGGTAAAAGCAAACTAATTTATTTGCTATGTCATGTAATTTTGTGTAATTAATCAATTAGGCATTATAATGGTATAATGAACGTGTGACGATAATGTTTGCCGTTCTACTTTTTATTCCTGTTTATCCGGAATTAACGATGTTTCATTAATGCACATATTCATTTGCACGTTCATACTATGACAAGCATAAGCAAATAATCGGAACAAATAACGAAAATCCTTACAAACATTTTAAAGCATGTAAAGAGGCTGAAAAAGTTAGTAAAAACTAACAACATTTAAATTAATCTGAATAACTGTCTTGGCTTTTATTATTTTATTAGACTGAACTGTATGAAATAGAAATTAAGGATGAAGCAAAATGTTTAATAAAAATTTTTAAAAGAAAATTCTTCCATCACAATTTATAGCTGAGGCCATAATTCTATAAATTGCATAATTAAATCCTTCAAAAAAGAAAAGAAGTTATGCGAAATACGAAAATTTGTAAAAATGTTCAAAGTACTTATGCAAGTTGTTTTACAATCGTGTATTGTTGGTTGCATAAACATTTTGTTAGTTGTAAAAGTTTACAGGCTTTACAAAGTGTGTAATATTCCAAAGCGTATTTTTTCAAATTCATTTATTTTTCACTATGTAGTACCTATGTTAGAATTCTTAAAACGAGTTTGTTAAAGATTTCAAGATATGATTTAGTTTTTTTTTTAGAAATTCGACCATTTTAACATTATTTTTTAAACTGTCAGATATGAAAAAAAAACCACATCACATTCATTTTATCCTGCGCAATGATTTTTTAAATTTTTAATCCCATATTTGTGGAAAGCCCCTAAGAATTTTATAATATGAGACTATCAGAAATTTATTTTTTAAGTCATAAAACTCAGCCGAAAAGATTTTTTAATTAAATGGTTAAACATTTTTCAGTGGTTTACAAATGAAAAACGCATATATTTTTATAAATTTAAGGGATTCCAAAACATATGTGTATATGCAGATTTTTGAAAAAATTATTTCACCAAGCCTTTGACCAAACTAACATATTTAAAAAATATATAAAAAGGAAAAATATAAGTATTCGAATTGTTGTAAAATACAAAGCACTGAGTAAATTCTAGCTAATTAAACAATGATCACTCCTGTATTAACGAACACAAAAATTTGAGAAAATCTAAATCTAAACAATTACCTCAACAAACCCATGTTGAATACAAATGAAGGTATGTATTAAACGGTATGAATATTTTAGCGGTATGATCTAATACGAAACTGAGCCGTTTTCGAGTATTTAATTTAATAATATTGTTTGTTTGAACTTTGAATGTTATTTGCTTATTCTATTAATAGTATGAGGGGGTAGTAATTACTTAATTACGTACAAACAAACAAACCCAGTTTAGTTTTACGCCGAATTAAGGACTAAGAGATGGGGGACGTACTAATGCTCGAGAGAACGCGTTTTCTACGCTTCCTAATTAAATAGGTAGCTTAATACACGATATTTGCAAATTATTTTGTTTTGTGTTCTTCGTTACAAGAGTAAATTTTGGTAATCCGCCCGAAATTTGAAGTTCAAGAATTAGAATTTTTAATTAAAATTACTTTTACCAATTTATAAATTCTCAGAAGTGGCTAATTACAGAAATATTAATTAATACTTCTGAATATACAAACAGATAATTAGTGTGTTCATAGCTTATTTTGTTACGTTTAAAATAATTCCGGGGGAATTTACAGTTTCCTTTGACTTCTGAAGGAAAAGCACTCAACCCCTTTGATCAACGTAGTATAAATATCTAAATAATACTATACAATCCGAACAAGTTTTGCTTCATCAAAGATGTAAAAGCCTCTTAAAAACCGACAATATTTGTTTAAGTAAATTAAATTCCTTAAGGTTTTTCTTTAAACCGTTTAATAATTACAACGTTTTATTTTGGCCGCCGCAAAGTCGTCCGGAAGTTAAACGTACCTAAAACCAAAACAGAAAGGAGATTAAAAATCAGTTAGGGAAAAAAGGGAAAACCTGAAGAGAAAATGGGCGAAAGCAATATCATTTGCCATTTGTCCTTATTATAGAGGTATCGACACAGCATTGCTAACGCGGTTGTTTAGCGTGCTGCCTACGGCGCAACACGAGCGCAAACACAGAAATTGAAACCTTCAAGTTAAATATTTAATTTAACCTTACCTTTGCTGATGCCTGAGGTTTTATCACGCAGCACATTGATCGAATGTACGCGACCGTATTCCTCGAATAGCTGCTTCAAGTCATTTTCATCCATGGAACGCGGAACCTGACCCACAAACATTTTGATATTGTCAGGATCAGGTTGATCCTGTTCTGCATTTGGACTCTGACTTGCATTTAAAAGGTTGTTGTTGTTGTTATTATTATTGTGATTACTGCTTATATTGTTGTTGTTCATCGGTGAACTGAAAAAAAAAGAGAACAAATGTATCAATATATATTCCAAACGAATACCAAATTCAGTATCACTAAACTAAGCTTCAAGTTTGCCCCTTGATCCACTTTCGATGTTCGAATATTGCTCGATTTTGTTTCGTTTGCATTCTGATGGATAAATCAATGGAAATCGCTTTGCCTTTTTCTTAATTCTCGGCATAAAGTTACACGGGGGCAAAAACACATTTAGTGCGATAATTTAGTTATGAACATCTAGTATTCTTTAGTTATGAGTAATATTAGACGTCCGAGGCGCCTCCCCCAATATGATTATATTTCAAATTAACAGTTTGATAAGGAAATATTTGTCTCATTTACATGCTCTTACCAATTATTAAATTCTTATAATCTGAGAAGGTCGAAACAAAGTCAACTTAAGTTTGATAATTAATACTTGTAACTGTAAGACATTTGAGGAATCAATGAGTGTACTTTAAATAAACAATGCAAAGGAGATAACACCTAATTTGATTTAACAGAACGTAGCACCTAACATGCCTTTTTAAATCAGAAGACAGTGAACAGAATAACAAAAGAAATAAAAAAATTCTCCGAGTTTATTTCATAAACAAATATTCCGAATTTAATAATAATCAATACTAATGCTCCACGGGTCCACGATAGTTGAACGCGAGCAGTTGGACGCGGCTATTTGAACGCAGTTATTTGAACGCGAGGACTTTTGAACGCGGGACTTTTGAACGCAGGGACTTTTGAACGCAGAGACGTTTGCACGCGGACAGAGATGGGTAACTATTTTGAATAATTCTATTTAAAATAGCTATTTAAAATGGAAAATGGCATTTTGTATTTTACATTTTAAATACATTTTAAAAATGTATTTTCCATTTTTCATTTAAAATGGATTGTTAAGAACATTTTCTATTTAAAATACATTGCAGGTAGGTATTGGTTTAGGTGTCTTTTTCTCAAATTTATTTTAAGAAGGAAGTTCAGTTTTCTGATTCATAGAAAAAGATTTAGTTTTCAGATAAGGCTTAAAGAAGATTTCTTTCTATTGAATATATATAATCCTCTGCAACAACAGACAAAGCTCTTAAATATATAAGTTTTACTTTTAAGTAAGAACAGCAAGGGGTAAGGGTGGGGACTTTCTAATACATAAAAGGTACAAGTGGATGGGAATTTCCTATATTTGTGTAATTACCACCACTTTTACATGCTAAGTTTAGTAAGTTTAGCTTTGTTCCTGTCTGTTTTATATGGTCGGGTGTTTAGTTCTTTAGTCACTATTGGCTTGATAGCAGGTACCTTTTGTGATAGACTGTGTAAAGAACAATTAGTTTCTTGTGGTGAAATTTGTTCAGTTTGGTAAGTAGCAATCGGTTACACAATCATATTTTAAGCTAAAATGGGCAGTAAAGGAAAAGCGAAATTATATTAAACAGTTATTAATAAAAGAAATAGAAATTTCAATTTTTGTAAACAAAGATGTTGCTGTAGAAAATAAGAATATTGATGAATATTTTTATTTGATGACGAGGACGATGGTAATGGTGAGATTTCGACGACAAATACTGTAGAGCTTCAAGTATTACAGTATTTGCAAGACCGTAGTACCGAATTAAATATGTTAGATAATTATAAATATGTTAAAGATGTACCTATTCATTAAATATAATACTCCTTTACCGTCATCAGGATCAGTGGAAAGATTATTTTCGTATGGTGGTGTGGTCATGAGACTCAAAAAAGGGAATTTAAGGGATGACAATTTCGAAAAATTGTTGTTAAAAGCAAATTGTAAATTATTTAAATAAAAATTGTATTTTCTATTTTGTTGTTTCATTTGAAATACCTATTTTCCATTTTGCATTTTACATACAATCGAAAAAACTATTTTGTATTTTGTATTTTAAATACATATATAGAAACCATTTTGTATTTTCTATTTTAAATAGAGTTTAGAATGCATTTTACCCATCTCTGCACGCAGAGACGTTTGAACGCCAGTGAATCCTGATTTGTTGTACAAACATTGGCAAGTTATTTTACATGCAAACCTAGACCTGCAACCTAACCCAGACCTAACCTAAGCCAGTTCTAGCCTATCCCAAACCTCTAACCTAATCCATACCTAACCTAACCCAGACCTAACCTAACCCAGACCTAACCTAACCCAGACCCCTAACCTAACCCAGACCAAAACTAACCCAGACCTAACCTAACCCAGACCCTTAACTTAACACAGACCTAACCTAACCCAGACCCCTAACCTAACCCAGACCAAACCTAACGTGTCTGCGTTCAAACGTCTCTGCGTTCAAACGTCTTTGCGTTCAAACGTCTCTGCGTTCAAAAGTCCCTGCGTTCAAAAGTTTTGCGTTCAAAAGTTTTGCGTTCAAAAGTTTTTTGCGTTCAAAAGTTTTGCGTTCAAACGATCGCGTTCAACCGCTCGCGTTCAACCGCTCGCGTTCAACTCGCCGCGTTCAAATGTCCTGCTCCCTGCTCTACCCATCTGGACAAAAGAATGAAAATTAAAAAACTTTCATTTTATAATTTGAAAAAACAAAGAAAACTATAACCAGTGTGACCTGAAATTGTTCGCATATAAAGTTTAAAACAAAACGATTTTTGGGCTTTTGAAAGGGGTTCTGTTACCTGAAATTTAGTACCATTGTATTAGATTTTTATTTTCCCCCGATTGGTATTCTTTTTAGCCCGACGTATAATTTTTAAAGTTTGCTTTGAAGTTTATTTAATTTTAGAAATTTAGTTCGGTCGTTATAACTAATTTTACACTGATGTATTACTTGGAGGACCAAATTTCCGGTTTAAACTGTTTATAATCAAACGAAGCAAACTTAAAAAGTCAGAGATGTATAAATTGAAAAATACCTTCAGCATGGAAAATTTATTTAACAAACAAGGTTTTATTCAGAATCATAATGTCTAGAATTAATTAAAAATTGATTTTCGTTGATGAGATTTTTTTTAAAGACTATCAAAGGACATTCTTGAAAAATTCAGGATCACTCTTCGCGTTTTAATTTTTTATAAAATCCTCGAGCTCTTTTGTTAATCGTCTGAGCCGATCAGAGTTTTCTCTTCATCCTTCCTAAGCCTCTCTAAAATTCAGGAGGGCGAGCAGTTAATTAGTTTTTGGGCAGCCGCGAAAGCCAAATAGCATTTTTAGTTAAAATCTCCCATAATTAAGAAATATACATCTCATCGCATTAATACCGGTTGCTTTGCTCGTATAATTAGGTGAAAAAGGGATAAAGCGCGACAAAAAAGCGTAAAAAATATTTGAATTATAGGAGTTTCAGTGTCCTTTTATTACTTTATTGCTCTAAAACGGGCAATTTTAAACAAAGTTTTAAGATGGGCGCCATAAAAAAGCAGAAAATTATGAGTTAGGGGCGTGCGACATTAACCCTTCTTAATTTCAGAGCCCGCTGGTGCGCTCCAACTCTAAGTGAGTAATATAAACTGTTATTTAGTATCTATATTCCGAGCCCAGATGAAAGTTATGCTCAGACGCACTGGATTTTTGCATTAAAAATAAAACGAGAACCTTAAAACTTCAATCAACTTATAATTAATTCATACACATAATTAATAATTGGACCCTTTAATACTCCCACGACATTTTTTTTCTTAACTCAGATTTAAACAAAAATAAACATCATATTTCCGGAGTTAATTAATATCTACAGAGTAAGCTAAAGCAACGCTTCAAAGACAAAAATATTTGTCTGATCTTAACATGCAAGTGTTCCAGTTTTAATGTTGTTAATCAATCTACCGATTGTTTTTTTAATGCTCAATGTAAATGGGTTCCTTTCTCCTTATAGAACTCGATTTCTTTTAGTAACGAACCATACGTGAAAATCGGAAATCCTTATAATTCTGCACAATTTATGATTCCTAATTCACTAGATTGTTATTTCAAAATTTGAATTTTTATTCCTCATGGTATTCTCGCAATTACATAAGCGATTCATCATTGAAACTAATTTTCGTAATGGAAATCTTGAAAATGGGGAATGGATATACAGTACTCGAGCTTGCCTGGTTGAATTTCGACAACAGCTTCCTGATCTTGTGTTCTTGGAAGCTGACTTTTTCAATGTGGTCCGGAATTGTGTGCGATTGTTCAGAGAAACATGAAAAGGCGTGTAAATTTATGTTTGCATGAGAATGGTGGCCATTTTCAACATCTAATGTAATAAATTGAAAATAAACCCGTAGTTTAATAAGTGAGTTTTATTTGATAAGCTGATTAGCTTACATAACCTATATAATTTCAACTACTGACGATGAATCAAACATGCAAGGTACGTTCAGAAGTCCTAAGCCACCCTTTATCTAAATAATTTTTGTTCATATGGTATTTCTATACAACAAAGACGTGCGAATTTATTATCAATCATAATTCACTAAGAGGGTGGAAACTTGAAAATTTGTTACAATAAGCTTTATTTAAAACAAAATGATAAGTTCAAAATTACAAAAGTCAGGATTGTAGTCCGATTTAAAAATAAACAGTTTTGTTTATGATCTTTCTACTTTACTGAAAAGGACACAACCCCAAAAGTAACAGACATTGCAAAACAGTCGTGCAATTCTTGTGATTCAGAAATATCAAATATAAACTTGGCAAAATTAAGGTAAACTGTCTCGATTGAATGGATACGTAAAATCTCTCTGTAATTTCACACAGATTTAACTGATGAATCATGACAGGCTACATAATTTGTAGCCTTTTTATTTCTTACCAGATTCGAAGAACATTGCTGAACCTACTGTTATTATTTTTGAGCATGCAATTCTATAGAATATTTTTAAAATTATTATAAATTTAACTTAGTTTTAAGCAATATAGTAAATGATATCTCGACACCGAAAGGTAGAAGAGGACCCGATTATGGATAATAATGATATTTCAAATAATCATTGATAAGGCTTAATCCGTTTTTGGAAATAGAGTTATTTATAAATAAGATTCGTTGGCGATTATTACACATCAAATTAAAATGTGGACTTTAATTAAAACTTAATTCAACCGACCGAAATATAAAAAAAGGACACTAATGAAATACATCAAACGTTTGTAAAGAAAAACAACTTAAAATCGTATTGAAAAACTTCCCTTTAGAATAAAGGTTACTCAAAGACAATTTGACTCTCTTTTAAATGAAAAACTAAAATCCGGAAAAGCATTTTAATTCAATCGTTTCAGTGAACGCAAAAGTCATCACTAATTGAATGAGGCATCCATGATTACAATTTTGCCCTAATCTAATTAAAATCCTTTATACAATATTGAGCCATAAAATGAATCATTAACCCTTTTAGAAATTCGTAAAATACACATACAATAAAGTGGTTCGAAGTATACATGTACAAAATGAAAACGGATGAGTATTAAAACCGCCTGAACACCAAAACGAATGTTTTGTTTTTGCTGTTACAGAAATTTTGTGAGCTCGAGGCGACAAGAACTTTATATAGGTTTGTAAAAGGACGTGTCGTTGACTGCCAAAATATTTTTACAGCAGGTGTTCGGGCATTTTTTTTCTTGAAATGTACGAACAGGAGTGTGTTTAAGTGTGAAGTGGACTTGTTAATTGGGCAATGAGCGGAAGGTACGATTAAAATAATTCAAAAAAGAAGGACTTAATTTTGCCATAAAGTTTTCGAAGTTTTCGTATCTCGAACAAAGCAACAAACAACATGGCGATCGCCTACTTTTAAGGACTTTTTATCGGTCCGACAGTTTTTTCCAAGTTACAAATCATATAGGCGTCCGCGAAGTGGGGAAGACGAGGAAAATTCACGAAATTGACGGCGCATCAATTTTTCATTAGAGGAAAGATACAAGGTCTCGACTGAACTTGATATTTCGATAGAGCGTACGACCGTAATAAACACAGAAAAATGTACATTTCTCTTTTGCGAAGTTACGCCGACCTGCCGGTTTTATAGAATGCGAAATTCGAAGAAGGCGAACGAGCAACTTTTCAAGTTACATCGTCCAAAGTTATATAGGTGAATTTTTCCTCCTCTTCAACGACTATGAATATAAAACATTTTCAGTTAACTCGGTGGCGGTGTCACCAGCTGCAAGATTTCTACGCCAATATCAAACTATAAAATGGACGGGATTAAACCTCCACTAATTTATCTAGTTTAGCTAGTTCTGGTAAGTTCAGGAAGTTTGACGGTGCCCTGCAAGTTTGTTGCAGATGCTTTAATGGTTCAATCAATCAATAAGTAATTTGTGCCGGATGTATACAACATCGAGCATAGTTTCTATGACATAAGGAAGTTCCAGTTTTAGGTATGACTACCTATTCATTGAACTCATCACAAATACCCTTTTCAATAAACAAATACATCTCACTAAGTACATAAACTCAAGAGTTGAAAGGAAGCAACAAAGAAATACAATTAAGTTATTTTGGGCAACTTATTTATGAAAATCGCACGGATAAGGGCATTATTTTTTAAATTACGACTTCCGAAAAATAATACCCAAAAACCATTAAACCAAAGTCTTTTCCCTTTTCGCAATCCTCGGTGGTCTTTTAAACAAATAAACTTCTTAGTTAATTAACTTTACTTACTCGGCTAGTGAATTTTTAATGGAAGAAAATGTTTGAATTTTCCACTGTTTTTCTGTTATCTTAAAAGATTCTACCTATAAAATCTAAATAATACAGGTTTCTTTATGTGATCGATTTTGCGGAACAAATAAAATTTATTCGTATGAACTTTCAGTAAATACTTTGAATTTTACAGCCTTTCAGACAAGCCTGTGCAGCTGAAATATTCAAGGAAAATACCGTTTTCCTTCTTTTCTTGGAATTAAGGGAAAGTCAAACTAAGGAATAAGATTCAAACAATTTTCGTTGGATGTTCGTTTGAAATAACAAGATCAAGGGAAGAACTTAACATGTTAAATCCGGAGAATTTAATAATTTATTATATCGTCAAATACATCCTTACTTTCGTTTTTATACCCCGTTAAAATATTTCAAACTTATGTTAATACTATGATTTTCCTTCAGTTAATTTTTTGTTCGTAGTTGAAGGTGTTCTGTGAGTTAGAACAATATTAGAACTTATTTTAAGGAGAATTTTTGGCTGGGTATTTTAATTATTGAGAAAATTATACCAAAATTTAACTAGTTATTTATTATACAAGACGATAAAATTGTATTTTATCTTCGAGGGCGTATTTTAGCGTCGAGACGCCAGTCGAGACGCTAATTACGCTCGAGAAGATAATTAAATTTTATCGTCGTGTATAATACTCTATTTTTTTCTATAGCATTTATTTTAAAGGAAAAAAATTATAAAATAAATTTTATTTGACATTTATATGACATTGACGTTTAAAAAATTACAAATCGAGTCGCGTTTTAAAATGTCATTAGTATGGGCGTTTTAGGGTTAAAAACAAAAAATTAAGTACTTCATCTACCCTTGCTGTTAAAATAGTACTTTATCTACCCTTGCTGTTAAAGTGCTACTTTATCTACTCAAATTAATAGATAAAGTAGCACTTTAACAGCTGTTATAGAAAAAAAATATTTAGAGCTTTCACGTTCACTGTCATATCTAGCTGTACCAAATCTAAACTTAAATAATTTATGAATCGTTGATTTCGAAGAGCCTTATGATGTAAACAGGAAGCTTTGGAAAATCCTGCCATACAAAAATAAGCTTGAAAAATGAAAAGTGATACCAATCTTTTAATAATATATGACAAGTATTTGTTGTTGATACTGAGTTTAACAAACGTAACAACTAAGGTGTTTGCTAACACGAAAGTTAGTTTAACACAGGTAATTACAGTACATATTTATAGGGGCGGCGTGTCCTATTCTTACCTAAATCTATTTTTTGTAGTTTCTTACTGCCGTTTGCAATTCAAACGATTGCTAGCTAGTGAGTACCAGTAAGTGTTAAATTAAAAAAAATCAGTATACAATTTCGAATGTGATGGGACTTACAGTTAAAAGTAGATTGTTGCATATTTCGATGACATCTAAATCTAAAACAATCCTTCATTTTTCAAAACAACAATCCAGAAATAGGATTTTAGGCCACCTTCTTATTAGAGTGGCTATCCTTTACAGGGCATTGCCGATCCTTTCTCCATATGTGGTGTGCGTGTTAAGTAGCCTACAGACATAGGGGACCTACAGTTTAACGTGGGCTCCGAACCACGGAAGTGCTTGCACTTCTACTCCAGAGAGGACTTTACTAGGCAGAATACACCTCGGTTGTGTGCATAAGTGGTAAATTTGGCAGTACTGTAGATAAACAAAGCCAATCCATTCTATTCAGGAAATGGAAATTCTATTCAGGAAAAAGGAAATTAAAGCAAATGCCAAATGCAAGGCGTTAAACTGAACAGGTCTCAGGAGTGAGTGGCTAATAGCAGTCCTCTCTAGCGTTGAAATTTATTATTACCTAAACCATAGTAAAGCTGCAAACCATAATAATAAAATTGCATTACTTTAGAAACAAACTGTATGAATATTATTTTAAAAACAGGTAAAGCCGATCGTACCGTTTAAAATATTGAAACGGTTTTATATTTAATTTTGTATTTAATACAAAAGCTGTGTTACCCTAGCTTATCATATATCACTAAATACATTTTACAACTCATCCGATACCCACTACTTTTTTATTAATTCTACATAAAACTGTAATTAACTGCGTATTATTTAACTGGGGTACTTTATTCACCTAGATTAATTCAATCCTGAACATGACAGCTATTGAATTTTCAATAAAAAAAATGCAGCCACAAAAATAAACGGTTTACTTCGCACTTCCTAACATTTTTAATAAAACTTTGTAAGTCAATGACGGACATGGTTTTGACTTGACAGTTTATTAACTGTTTATGTGTTTTTTATGAAAACGCAATCTTCGGATAAGTTCTCTCGTACAACTTTTTGCAATTTGGGGCAATGAAATCTCGGTTTTAAAATATCAACAGCTTGTTAAATAAATTGTGTTTATTTTTGATCATTTGTTGGATAGATCCTTGAAAATTATTACGTTTGTGAATATTCTGTAATTTATTTTTAAATAACAAATTAATGAGGTCATACAAATGTAACGGTTTTTAAAGTTCGCATTTACCAACTAAGGTTTTCAAGTAAAAGTCAGGCGTTCGTGAGCTTTAATGCAATATTTAACCTTACTTGATGATTAAATCTTTCTGAAAGTTAAAAATTTCAACGAAAAAATAAAATTTGGAATTATACAGCGACGACGTTTATCAGAATAGTATTTAATAGAGTAAATAGAGATTAAAACGGTGTTTATAAGTAAATAAACAGGACTAACAACGAAGGACACGCGAATCCAGTTACAACGTGAATAACCGTCGACGCAAAGTGCTATTAGATCAACAACAATCCAAATTTAGTTACGCAAATTAAGGATGACTTTAAAGTACATTATATGTTAGAGTAACTAAGATGAGAAGTTTCGTTACCCATATGCAGACTTACATAAGTAACACGACCTGACCCATTTTCTAAGATAGAAGGCCTACGTTAACTTCGTTAAAAACTTTGTCTATGGTAAGTACTTAAGTTTCAGGACCCTTTTTCTTTATAGATCTAATATTCAGAATTTCATTCATAATTATATCAAGATTTAATAATTTATAATTACAGTTGGTTGCGATTGGTGTTCGACACGTCCTTGATATATTCGGAAGTCGTTTAAATTGTCATTTAATTCAATTTATTTGACGAATGCTAAATACTGAAATTATCAACGACATGGCTAACACCTACCACAGCCGACCCTAATTAGCAATTGAATTAATTGAATATTTCGATAATTAATTGGATTAAGCTTATCTTATACAGGTACGTTCAAAAATTTGTTGTCATTTTTTAATAATATAAATGCCCAACATTTGTTCATTGTTTGAAAACTTTACTGCAGAAGCTTTTGATCTTCAGCTTTCGGTTTTGTTTCAGAATATCAAATATAGCGAGCAAAATGTTGTTTTATTATTGCTTTGTTACGATTTGTTTGGCTAGATTTTCACTGGCGTGTAATACATATGAACTACTCTACTAATGTCACGAACATTTTTATCACTACCTCTCTAAATAAATTTTGTACGAACTGTTTTTAATTAATGACTTTTCCTGAAACTCGGGATTGAAAGTACTGTCGTGCTTCACCGTCAAAAATAAAATTTAATGTCACGTACTGCATACTATTTTATTTTTAAAACTTGAAAGTGTCCAAACAGTATTGCAAAAAATTATAGTAGCAACTTCTAAACTTGACGAAATTGCATGTTACGCAATTGTTGTCCAAATATTTGTCATGTATTTTATCAGCGTAGATAGTTTAGTATTAAATGCCAATAAGGTTGACTAAATGTAAAACACAACCTCACAGTGGTATAAAAAGCTTACGACAGACAGTTTTGTTATTTCCAAAAGCTGTTGTAATTTAATTTATCTAAGAAATAGTTCTAACAAAAACGCAAGATACTTTGCTAAATATAACTCAATAAGGAAAGCAAGGAGCTGTTATTTTCAAATAAAAACTATGTCACACAATTCGGGTAAGTAAATATGGTATCATTATGCCTTTTAAACGTTAGAAAAACTGTAATGTCCTAAAGTTATGTTTTGTACTTCTACGTCACTCTTGAGAACTCAGTCGTAATTAGTATTTGATATAAAACAATTAAAACATAACCTAACATTTGCTACTATAAAGCATGTTACAGACGGTTTATAATTTTAAAAAGCTACCCTAATAACATGTTTTTATTTCTGAACATTTTTTTAATAATTTTAGGTACTTATTTCTAGGTTTAAATTTTGATAACGAATTTCCTTAGAAGTTTTAAATTAATCGAAAAAACAACAATTAAAGATTAAAGCTTCTAAGAGTTCTGAAAAAATTAGCTTTTCAGTAATTTACGGGATTTGCTGCAACCTACATATTTTGGATAAATATTTTCTCATTAATGATTTTGGATTGAAACTTATGAATCTAAATTCAGGGCGAAATTAAACATTAGCATTAAAAAAATATTACAGGAATTCCAAAACTTCTTTAAGTTTAAAATTTCTTAAAGATGATGTTAGTTTCATACCTTTTATTTATAAGTAACAATTAAATCAAAGTGTATTAGTACAAATGTACTATGGAAATCCATAAATGTAAAGTTATGGGATAATTTATTGAGAATTGTTTGTCTATTAAAACATTCAACAATATTGAACGAACATAAATGTGAAGTTATGTGTTGTAGGGTTATGCAACTCAACACTAGATAACAGACCTAGCCTAATATTTTATTATAAAGCATATTACAGTTCTAAATTTCAAATTAATTAGATAACATTTTTATTTCTAAATAATTTTCATAAATTGTTTTTCTGCTACTACGGTCACTTACTTTCAGATTTAAATAACAAAATAATTGGATAGGCTTTTATGATAACCAATTTCCTTTGCTAATAATTAAAATTTAATCCTAAAGCGATTTTGAAGATTTTATTTTACAACGTTCGTTTTAGAGCTTCGTGCCTTAAAAATTACATTTTTAGTAATTTCCGGGATTTGTTGTATCCCGAATATTCGGATAAATATTGAAATATTTCCCCATTAATATTTTGGACTAAGTTAGTAAATTAATTTAGGAAAAAATTTAAAGGCTAGAAGTTCCAAACAGTGTTCCTTCTCAAATTCAGTTCTCTACATGAAGTCAGCATGGAGTAATTTATTGAAATATTTTTTTGTTGAGACTTTCAATAATATTGAAGGATTTTATGTCATAAAATTTTTGAGTTAATTGTTAGAGCCTAAAAAATTAGAGAATTTCATTAGAAATATATCAAATTACAGCCTGTCAATTACGAGGGAGCGTCGACAGCCACATGCGTTCTTAAACAAACATTTCAGTCCTAAAATGCATGGAGCTTCCGTAATTTAAGCCGAACGCCGCCTTCGGTTCGGTTGATAGGTTGTTGATAGTAATTTCGGGTATGGGGTTCGCGTGGTATACGAAAATAAATCATAATAAGACACCAATTGTGCTTAGAAACTTCGACCACGACGTGATGTTAAATATTTCACCCCAAAATAATTCTTTATTTGTATGCATCACAAACTGCCGCAATTTTCAGAAACCGTTGTTGCATTTTACCTTCATGAAATATGAAATAATACCGTCATTAGGTCTGAATGGAAAATTGCAGTGCACGTAATGCATTAGAATTGAAGAGAGGTAATAGACCCTTCAAGCAGCTAGCGTTTTCTCTACGGCCTTCTCCTCCTTAGTGTCTGGGAAACCGAAATGATGGCAAACTAAGTAGCGTATACGTCTTCGCTCGATGCAAATTTTCACCAACTAGGAGTTTAAGGTGTTCATAATACAGACTTCATGCAATGCTTCCTTTCATACTTGCCAAAAACTTGGTCTGCCTTGAGCGCAGATGAGGGATGATAAGAGATTCGAGAGATAGCGTTACGACGAGCGCGAGATGACAGAATGACGGAAGGGCTGCACCATCTACATATAAGAAACCCCCTAAGTCGACCCGCACACGACAATGATGAACTAGATCAGTGAATTTTAATAAGAATATAGAAAATTTTACACTTTTATTCAAAGAAATTCTTAGCACGGTTTTTCAATTTACTAGATAAACCAAATAATTAAATAATTTTGAAAATGTTACTCTGATATTTGCTTTAATCAAGAATATTTAGTAAACTTAGGTTCTATTTCTTTGTGGCAGTCACAAAGACCTCTGCAGTAAAAATACCAAACTAAGGAACAGTTTTTAGTTGCTATTAATGGCAGTTAAAGAACTGCCAGTTTGAGTTATTCCGAATTGTCAAAATGAAGGCTCGAAGTTAGCTTATTAAATCGATTGAGGATCGATATTTTAGAGCAAGCTTAGTCCAATGCGGCTTAAACTAGGACTTAAGCTAAACTTCCCTGCAGTTAAGCCTTAGATTAAACATACATAAGCTAAACTTCAGCTTAACCCCCTGCTGAACTACAGGCTCTAAATATAATAATAAAGTCGTACATCAATAAGTAGAAAAATATAGTCTAACTTAACATGTAGGTAGATTTTTAGAATTTTATAAATTATTTAAAAAAACTATCTTCGAAAACTTTGTACTTTTAACTGGAATGTACTTACAGCCTATAATATTTAATAAAACAATATTTGTGTATACGTAGATAAGTGATTTGTCAGAATATGTTCAAAGATTTATTAAAAATAGGTCGCTCAGTTCAGAGCATGAACATTTTGATAAATTCTATTGCTTAATTATTAACGACTATTTGATTTGTTGAGCATTTAGACATTTAGAGCTTTTCAGTTACAATAAATAATTAGTATCATGGTTTAGGATAATTAATGTACCTAAGCTTTGCCACAATAAACTGTTGTTAAAAATCATAAGTTGCCTTATTGAATACCAAATTATTTTTTTTGTTGCTATGATAAATTATGTTAACTACATTTAGGATTTATAATTTGAATTCGTTCTAAATTAGAAGTACGGTTTGATTTAAATAAGAAATATTTAACGATTCACTTCTTTGGTGAAGTTCCTGCGGAGGCGACTTTCTGTTAGCTATAATTCATTTTGACGCCATTTATCAAAATGCATTCAATTTATGCTTAAAATTGCATTTCTTTTTTATTTCACGAATCACTACGTTACAATATCACACAATATTGTTGTGTCAGAAATTAAAGTTTTAAGGATTGATACTTTTAATGTATTTTAACGAATATTGCTATATGTTGAGTTAAGCAGAGGATATGCGTTTTTAGAATAAAAATTCTTAAAAGCATTGACAACTTATGCAACATATTTAGTAAATACCAAAATACGTTAGTTAAAATACTCGTAAAACTACCTGCAGTGGTAGAATTTCAATATCTTTGATAATAACCACAATAAACGGGTAGAGAGAATTCATTTCCCGATACGTGACGTCACGAGTGTCGGCCTCCTGAGGCTCCTAAACAAACACAACACCCGCGTTGCTGGGTTACTAGTATTATTAGTCGACTCGGCAGTCCGCTCTTACTGGCAAGCGACACTCGTGACGTCACATTTAAAACTTTTAGCTCCCATAACACGGTAACGAATTAAAATTCGGCCGTAAAATTTTGCACAGATGCAATACTCACTTTACTCAATCAAATGATAAAATAAAAAAAAACGACTTTTCATAAGTTGACAATGCCTTTAAACAACAATAATATCACCATAATTAATCACAACTACCCGGCAATATTAAGAACAAAATAAGTCAAATCCATAGAGAATACTAAGATATTTTAAATTTAAGCTTCTATTTCCTTATTAACTCTATTAAATGTTTTAGACAATTAAATTTTACAGGTGTTATTTATTATTTATAAATAAATGTAATGCGATTTGTGAAATATGTGTCTTAATTTCAAAAACTCCAAAAAAGGTTTCTAACCAAAAACCGATGCTAACATGGTGTTTATTTAATTTGGCAAACACTGTTTACAATTCTAACATATCTTTTTATTCCATTCGACTGGTTATTTACTCTCGGATAATAATAAGTTGTGTTAGGTGGATATTAATATACATCGTTTTGAGCTATATGCAGCACTGCACTTGCAACCAACGTAAATCATCCTTTCTCGCGGTTTTATAAAAGCATTGGCTATTCAGTAGATTCAGATAAAAAAGGCACTTGACGTGTTTATCTGGTTTCGTTTTCTTGCCGGATATTTACAATAATAAAAATAAAACCAAGTTTCATTCAAACTATTTATTCCACTTGGGAAAACATTAAAAGCAATTTTGGAATTTTAAATTTTGCCCAGAACTTGTAACGGAACTGAAAGAATTTCAGAATTCGAACCTGGAAAACTGTGGACTCTAACCTGGTCTGGAAACTTAAAGCTTGGAATTTAGACTGCAGACCTTAAAGCCAGTTCAAATCTCAATTTTGAAATTTTGGAAATTCTGTTCAGGATTTACATACGAAACAAAATACAAAAATAGAAAAATTCAGCCCCCAATTTTAGCTATAAAGATTTAATTCTTTGAATTCAAAACTCAATCGTGGTATTTTGAATTTCGCTTATACAGGGTGTAACATGAAGTAATGTCATCCTTGTAGGGGTATATTCTACAGCCCAAAATAAGAAAAAAATTCATATAAATTTTTTTTCTAAAATGCTCCATAAGAAAGTTATTGACAAAGACAGTTTCAAAATGCTTTATTAGTTGAAATAATTTAACAATTTTTATTTTATTTTAAATTTTATACTTTAATACTTAAATAATAACTAACAAATGTTCCATGATAAAAAACAAATGAATTGTAAATTTTGACAAGTGTTTGCCAAGGTAATAAAGTTAATACTAAAGTTAATATGGCTTATCGATTTACAAATGAAGAGTACACAGACATGTATGTATGGTTTGGCAATTTTGAGCAACTATTACGATTGTTAGTTATTATTTGAGTATTAAAGTATAAAATTTAAAATAAAATAAAAATTGTTAAATTATTTCAACTAATAAAGCATTTTGAAACTGTCTTTGTCAATAACTTTCTTATGGAGCATTTTCGAAAAAAAATTATAAGTATAATTTTTTTTTCTTATTTTGGGCTGTAGAATATACTCCTAAAAGGATGACATTACTTCATGTTACACCCTGTATACGAAATGGTTTTGCCTAAAATCTCACTAAAGTCAACTGCATAATTAATTTCGCGTAATCAGAGTTATTATTAATATTGTACACTGAAAATGAGAGCGTTGAAATACTTTGTAATCGTATTTTAGAGATAATATTTTTAATGATTCGCTCCTTTAGATTAGTTACTTTATAGCTATTAAGACAACAAGTGTTGTATACAGGGAGAACAGAAAAGGCTGACCGAAAAAAACTACTTTCCAAGGCAGGTGTTGCCAATCTTTATTTCCACTTTGCTTATGCGCGTTGCAGTTCAGTGTGATATTAGCTTCGCACATGTTTCGAAATTTGACGTTTGCCTTGCAAGTTTAATTTTTCGCCTTCTACATCAGTCTTTTTCAAGACTAGCATTGATATTTTCGTGTTTAGCACAGGTAAGTTCGCCTATTTTTCCCAATATGATTAGGGTTAACCGGTTAACGTTTCTGCTGGTGTTTTAGGTTAGTCAAAATAGGCACGAATGTAGGTGCAGTCCATGCTTACACACATATGAAGCGGCACATTTTTACTATGTTCATTTTTCAAGGAGGCGGCACGGTCAGCTATTCTTATTCTCCGTGTAGAAGATTTAAAAATCAAAGTCGTAGTTCAAATCCGAGCGAACGAAGTGAGCCGAGGATTTGATAGACCGAGATTTTTAAACTATAAAACACGAGTTGTCTTCAAGATTTTTTCTAACCCTAATATCAGACATTTTCTTTCACTAAAATATTATTAGAAATTTTAATAATAGTATATTAAAATACAAGTTGCAGAAGGCATCTATTCAAGCACGAATTTGAAATTCTGAAACGAGCCGCATAGCGGCGAGTTGAGGAACAATTGAGTGCTTGAAGGACCTTCTGCAATGAGTGTTTTATACTATTTTTTCTATTTTGCCGCTTTATACCATTTTATATATTAAAAAATAATTTTTTTTTCTATTTTGCGTTTAGAAGAACTCCTTATTCTAACACTCAAATGACGTCATTTGGGTGCTGGAATGGAGTTATTCTGAATGCAAAATAGAAAAATTATTATTTACGCGTCATAATACACAAAATGCAAAGATTGCTAGGCAACGAAATACGTTGTCATTGACGACGTATTTTATAGAGAAAGCGTATTTTAAAGGAAACCTAACAAGTGAGCTCTTATGCACCATAGGAACAGTATAAGATATTAGTGTTAGAAAAAATGCATTAAATACATTAATATTATTAATTGCACTTGTCCTTGGAACAACAATTTATAAGAAAAATTAGGACTTTAATATTCGTAGGCTTAGTTGTGCCAAATTTGAAAATCTATTCAATTTTTCAAGAAATTTTAATTCTAAAGACTTCCAAATTATTCTTGATAACTGATCCTTAATGTAAAGCTTTGTTTGCAAACCAAGCACAGATTACATTGTTAATTCTGTGACATTCTTATTTGTTTCAAATAATTTGATATTCAATCATTCTTCGATTCTTCTTTTATTCTCTGCGTCCGGCATGAACCTTTTAATTAATTATTCATCTGTTTTACTCCAATGCTGATTCTAAGAGTTAGTATAAGCAATTAAAATAATATCAGATTAGATTTGAACAAGAATATGCCCCAGAAAACGTTTTAGTTTCCCATAAACAAATTCTTAGGATTTGTTTGGTTATTCCACCAGCAAAATCAGGGATAATCTAAATTAATTACTTACGCAAACTTGTAACTAACATCTGTTTTGGCAACAAATAAATTAGTAAAATTAAACTTTAGACCTGATTTTAAAGGCACCTTTAAAACCTTTAAGCTTAAAATCAATTCGTTACACAAGGAAAATATTTTCCTCCAGGAAAATGAAAAGATATAAAAACAGGAGCATTCCGTCCGCGCAGGAAACCGCTTATATCATGTCACGGGATCAACTAAACACCGAAGGATTAGGGCCCAATAATCGATCAGGCTTCAGGAGGAGAGACAACATATATAATTCCGTGGAGTAATACAACGGATTCAGTCGGAAAATCCATGTGGAACGTTCCAGTTATGTATTAATTAACAGAATGCTACCAGGAATCTCTGGTAGTGGTCCTTGTCTAATGGCTACAAACGGCCCTGTTGCGTGTTTTTTGCATAAAAAGAGGGTTAGATATAATCTTTGTAGAAAAGATACGCGTATAATAAATAAGAAAGTGCCGCAGAAATCGCAATTGTGCTCGCTTTTCATGTCTGAAGTTGGAATTCTTTAAAGGGTAGTCCTACTAACGTTGCGTTCCCTTTACGCGTTTCACAAAGCACGAGGGGTTAAGGATTGAATATTAGGGTTGAGGTAGATTAAGTTTAAGAAAAAACCTGCATGAATTTCTGTAATTTCTGGAAATAAAACTTGGAGAAACTGATTTTCGTTTCCGCGATGAAACCACCCCTGCTCGACCCTTTTCTTGTCTGCCTTATTGCCATCGTTTCTTTAAAATATCGAAGAGTGGAAAGAGTATATGAGCACAACGAACCATACATGCGGATGGCTTCGGTATTAAGGACTTTATTTACATTTTATACATAACTGAAATTGGTAAAAACGGCGGTTGCTTTATTTACACAAATCCGCGATTCAGTAACCATATGTGACCATCTCTTGGATATATTTGACGTTAATTTAGTATCGTTAGCAGATGGTCAATTTCCGTTGGATATTTTGTGATAACATAAAATGGTGAAGCACAACTGTTGTTCAAAATATAAAGTGGTTTAATGATTGAACTTTAATATTACGGGGGCGTACGATACTTGTTTGGTAGATCTACCGTTTTAAACGAGCCTTACGGCTTTGAATAATGTAAGGTTTTTGTAAATAAAATGTTAAGAATCCACATTAAACACAGAACATCATGAATAAATCACCAAATTTCAAAAAATAATGCTTTATCACAACAATTACTGAAAAATACTGACATTCATCAACAAAAACCCTTTTAAAGTTTAAGAATAAGCTTTAGGTTCAGTCGATGTAACAAAGTTTATATTAGTCAATAATGAAAGTAAGCCTGAGCTTTAAATTCCAAAAATATTTCAGAATCTCTCGAGAAATTTAAAATATCATTAACAGCTTAAAAAGCAGAACTTAAACATTTAGGAATTTTATACAACTTGGCAAGATTATAATTTAGATAAACTACTCGAATTTTTACGAACTGGAATTCAACAGCAACTTTATAAGAACTGATGAAGGTCAACGGTTAAAAATTCAAATAAAAAGGATATGGCTGTCCTCTTTAAATATAAACAAAACCAAATTAAGCTCTAAATATCTACGCAAACAGAAAGTCTAACCTTAATTTTATTGTCGGTTTTTATGTTACAATTAATGAAGCAACGTTCTGCTCTGTTGTGGGAAATATAATTAAAGGCCACTTTTTTAAAATGCTGTAATGATTTTATTTAATATCAAATCACAACCACACCAGAATTAATGAAATTTCTTCTACAGATGCACTATTTTAATTTTTAAGATACATTTTCTAATGGAGTAGTGAGGTTATCAAAATAATTATATATTTTGAGTTAATATTCGTAAACTAATTTAATTTGCGATTCCTGAATATATAAAATATACGGTTATCCCTAGGCGTTTTAATTTTTTGGATATAATTTTAGATTAAATTTAATCCCCAGCTTACACGGAAGCTCCATTAAGTATTATCCTTGGTTTCGCCATTCAAAGTAATTGCTTGTGTTACTAACAAAGATATAACTTTCTGCTGTGGCGAAATTTTGTTTCCAGAGAAAGTTTTATTCGGCGATGCGCTGCATTCGATGTCCTTTCACGAGCAAAAACAGAAATATTATTTATTAAACGTAGCTTTATACTTTTATTAAAGAATCTTAAGTGTAATAATTCGAAAAATTTTGACTTTTTTGATCTTTAATGTGCTCCAGTTTAATTAATTTGTAGCTTAGACGTTTTACTTATAAACAATGGTGTTTTTTTTAACACGTTTGGGATACTTGTTTCAATTTAAACTGGCGTTGACTTACGTTAAAAGATTACTTAAATGTTACTAAAGTTAAGTCATAGTTTTAATCACCAACAACCCAAGACACCAATACTTCTGAAATAAGTACTCGTTACTTTAGTACAGTGAGTTCAAAAAGTCTTTACGTAAAGGTTGGGCATGAGACACACAAATAATGTCAATTGCAAGATTTAAAATGTATCATTGTGTTGCTGGCATAATACTGTTGTGCAAATTTCAATAAAACTGTAAAAACAAAGGTTCTAAATCTTGCAGTAGACATTACTACATTACGTTTGTGTCTCATGGCCAACCCTTATGTAAAAACTTGTTGAACTCACGGTATATGTATGTTAGTTTAAGCTTATAACATAATCTGACCATTTAAAATGTTTAAATATTCTAAAAATCATAGTATGTTGCTCGTTAACAACAAGTTATTACTTTATCTTAAAAAGCAAAACTATTTTTATTAATCATCAATGTAATTGCATTTGGTAAATGGTTATCTTTAAGACAAACAAGAATACGTAGTTCCGAAGTAAATTTTGTCAGAAACTAAAATCATTGTGTATGGTAAAGACTGCATTTCAATCTTAAAAGATATCGTTATCGAAGTTTGTTCTGTGAACCTTTTTATCGTACTTTTGGCACATAATTGAGTTTAGTTCGCCTGTTACCAGATGCGTACCAAACCCAGGAAATTCAGATAAATTTATTTGTGGTTTATTTTTAGAAAAATGTTTTAATATCTGTTAACACAAAAGTTAAAATATTTTACACTGGATTTCTTTTGAAAACTTTATAAGAAGAAAAATCTTCCTATTTGTGATTGACAAAAACTGTAAAAATTCGCTTATTTTTGAAAATTATGAAAATACCTACGACTTAAAATTTTAGCCAAGGGCCGATTTTATAATTTGGTAAATTTACTATGGAAGTAATTGTATTATTATAAAAACAAGGAATTCGAGTTAAAATAATCAAAAAATAATTAAACTAGCCCTACGATTTATTTTAATTATATAAATTGTTATCAACAAAACCTTCTGTCAGAACGATTTTTCCTCGCTCCTATTTTAGGGCGACCATTTTAAAATTTTACACTTACATTAAACTAAGTAAACTACATTGCGAGTAAAGTGCAAATTCGACTTCAATTTGTATTAAACTGAAACTAAATGACAGCTAACCAAGTTTTATTGATGTCCATAAAAATGGTACACCTTGTCGTGCCATATTCCTACACGCACGCAACTTGATGTGCAATTTAAGATGTGGAGTATACGAACCCCTCGAAAAACCACCTTTGACACGCCTGCTTCCACCTAAAGCTCCTATGGGTACTTCAATATCGGGGAAAATGACAAAATTCATGTTTGATATGTTTAGAGTTCCATATAACCAATATCCTTAAATTAAAACGGAAGTTTTTGTATTCTTTATATGTTAACTGAGTAAAATTTTTTCCAAGCACTAATGCCCTTTTGAAATGCGGATTTTGGAAAATCCAATTCCAAAAAAACTGTACCTTTGAGAAAGGTGAATTTTAATTCCTAAAGCTGGAGGGTTTAGTTTTAGTTTTAATAAATCAAGAGGATTTTGTTAGTCAGCTAAACTGAAACCATCCTGGACATATATTTAATCAACGCAATATTAAACCAATAATGTACTTTGTTCAAAAAGTTATATTAATAACTTATTCTGAATAATCAGTCATAAGCGAATCTTGAAAATAGGTTAATTTAACAGATAAATCCATTATCTAATCTACAAATGGTTTGAAAACCCTATACATACAATCAATGTCGGTTCAATAATAATAAACCTTGGCCATTATCTAATCAAATACTACTCAAATGTCGAGGAAAAAATTCTTGGACGTTCGAAATTGGATCAAAGGAAAGTTTGTAATTAAATAACTAAATAGTTGGATTGCACCCACGAATCTTTGCCAAAACATAATGAGTGGCAATTTCTCAACGCGGAAATAACCCAAACAGGATAACAGTTAATTTAATACTCTTGCGTAATATCAAGGAGGCTATAAAAATAAACTTCGTATCTTTCTAATGGATAAAAATTAAGAAGTAATTTGAAATCTGATTAGATGCACGTGAACCGTTAACCTGGAAAAGCGGAGTTGCACGTGCACGGCGTAAACCCGCTTTGAGCGTATGAAGGTGAAAACAACGACACACCTTAAGAAAAAAATTACTTACTCGAGTATGTAATCCTTTTTGAAGGTCTCATAGTATAAATGATTCATCATGTTGGTAAAAATAAGGATTAACACGACACGCGAATCACTTCTAAAACGTTCTTACTGCACGTGCTAGCAAACAGTGAGGAGAGCTTGCGCCAAAACTGCGGAGCTTAATCTATACAAATCAATCCAAATTTGGCAAGGCTGACTATGATTTTGAAAATGCGCGGGACCCATATCGAGAATTTTATTTAACTTTTACTGAAAATTTACGAAGAAACCCTTAATAATGTTTCAGAATGTTACTGATTGGGACGCTTTCTGGGAATTCTGGAAGTTAGCAATCTCAGAACCGCTGAAATTTTGATTAAATGGAAAATGGAAGATAATTACGACTGATTGAAGAAGAATCCGTTCTATGTTTGTTTTAATCGTTAAAAGCACGGCATACTAGTTAATTACAAACGATTTTAAAAGTTTCATATAAATATCTGGGATAATTTTAGAAAAATGGGGAAAAAAGGCAGTAACAGCAGGTGGTGCTGACTTCGTTACCGAAAAATCCTCTAGCGATTGTCTTTCGTTTATTTTGCAAGAGTCACTTATTTAATTTTCGAGTGATTAACTAAGTTCGTCAAACGTTATATCGTTAAATAAAAATAATAGAGCAAGGCTTTATGGAGCTTTGGTGGCTCAGTTGATTAATGCCTGTTTCGCAAACAGGCACGTAAGTCCAGCCGAAATTAAGAATGAAGTAGCCCTAAAATCAACTGCAACAAGAATTTTGCCTTATGATGTATCTGCAGCAGTGTAAGTAATATTTATTTTATTAATGTATTTTCCCGCGGAACAATTTATAAATGCAAAAAGGTGAAAGGTAATTAATTATCAATTTTTTTTTTGCTAATTTATATTTATTATATTTGCGGTAATTAAACTTCATTGTAATTTAAAACCTTTTGGAATTTTTTGTGTTTTCAATGGTCTTGGGTTATTTAGCTTTAATAAATAATCTTTTCAGTACATTTCAAACCCTGAAACTGTAACTTTTATAAAAGATTTCCCATTTAACTTGTATGGTTTACAAATTTCTAGATCGTGGTTATTGATAATAAAGTGTATGCATACATTCAAAATAGGAAACTATATGGTTCCCCTAGTGCGTTTCGAAGTGGGTCGATTAAAACTCAACAGGTCCGTATGGATCGTAGCGACATCGAGGTTCAAATAGTGCAAAACACATGCATTTTTAAAGGGACACGTCGCAGCCAATTTGTGATTTTTCTAGAAATTTAAACAGCGAACGTTCAGGAAATATTTCAGAGCAGCTGTCGGCCAATTTCACGGATAACTTCCCTGTAATAGTATTACAGGATTCGAGTCTGTACTGGGTACAAGTTGTAATAAAGTCATATCGACAAGGGCCGTACTATAACTTTTTATTATAACGACATGGAAAGCTGTGATTTCCAGATGTTGAAGCAATTTCTTTTTCCTCTATTAAATTACAGCTAAGTGAAACGAACCGTAAAAGGTTACTCTTGAGTGTGTTTCTAGAAGTTGCACGTAATCCGCGTTACACTTGCCGTTTAAAAAAGTTGAAAAGGAATTTTGTACACATTTTTATCTTATCTTACCTTTTAATATTTGGATATCGCTTCATTTCTCATATGTGTAGCAGATTATGCCCCGGACAATTTGGGATTCAAGTTAACTACGGCCCAAATATTTGATTTGTTTAAAACTCAAGGAAAAATTTTATAGACGAACTTCACCGTTTATTACTTTTCCATGTAGAAATACAACCGTTTTCACATGTACCTACAAGGATCATCGGGAATAAACCGAAATTCCTAAAGAATTAGTCAGCATGTTCAGTTCTTACATAAATTTGGAACTAGAATATTAAGCAAGCTGGCGGTATATTGTAGTTGTAGATCTTTTATATTATACATACAACGCCGAACAAGTGTGAATTATCAAAATTAGCAAATAACCTTGGTTAACTTTAATATTAAGATATAGAAGTTCGCTTTGCCCCTTTCATTTTCTTTATTAGGATTCCTTCTACAGAAGATAAAACAGAAGTTTATTATGCATTTGTTATGGTAATTTAGATTTACAATGTAAATCTAGATGATTATACCGTGTTTATTTTGTAGAAATTTTGCGGACAGAACTAGCTGTTTACAAATTATCATTACCTACATAAATGATATTCAGTTATGTTTCATCAATTTTTTTCTTGGGGAATAATTTATACATTCATAAAGGTGTTTTCTGTTAATTCATATTAATTCGTAATTTTATTTGTAAAAATGTTTGCACCTCCAAAAATATTAAAAATTAGTATTCATTAAAATTCAAAATCGCATCTGAAATATTAAACTTGAAGAGGCGTTAGAAGAGAATTGTACGTATTTTAGTCTCATTACAAAAGCTTTGTTGTGGTGTGATTTATATCTTTATCTCTCTGAATTTATTACCTCTGAGGATTTGATTATTTTTATAGGTTGCCTTAGACAATCCTGGTTTGTATTCAAATTATTTCACTAGAATAGTGATACAATAAGATCTTACCAAAGCAATACTTTTTAAACTTTATTATTTAATTATTACTTTTCTGACCTAAGTTAGAAAGGAATTACAGAATAATTCCCGGTACCAAACTTAAGTCAAACGGTAACTAAATTCCAAGAATGTTTTTTGGTTCTTAAAGAGTCTATTTTAAGGGCTACTTTGGAGTTTTACGAGTTGAAGGTAACAAAAAAATCAAAATTAAAGAAATTATGGAATAACTTCTATTACCAACAATACAAATACTTTACTCATTACAACACATTTTGCCAAACAATTTTATCTTATCTAAAGCTTGCTTAATGATTACATAAATAAAAAGGGGGATATCCCTAAATACCTACTTGTTATTTTTAGAACGTTTAGGTTTGTAATTTTGTGAGTAGCTAGTTCGTAAAAGTTTCAAACAATTTAAAATGTTACTTCTTTTATATGTGTATTTCCTTATTCAACACAACTAAGCTCAATTTAATTTCGATAATAGAAAAGATTTATGACTTCACAAGAATTTAAACCACCAGGGATTAGCTGCACAATTACAACAAGTAAAGTTGGAAGTTTTATCTACAACAAAGTGTTTCCCCATATCTACAAATAGTATTTTAGTTTATTTGCATTACACGATTGTAAATTATAATATCCACATATAAATATGACACACTTAATGAGAATGCTAGATTAAATACGCTTCAAAGGTGTCTTAAATTTGTGTAAGTTTACCGACTAAGGTCATATTTTCCAACCAAAAACAAGATATAATTAGAAAGAACTATACAGAATTTTTAAGAATGATCAAAGTTGACGAAGCTTAAATACGAATAACATTCAGAATCTCTATTAACGAACCGAATGTTCGACCTGTCAAATAATAACTAATTCAACAAACTACTAGAATCTAAAGAATATTTTCAGTTCTGTTTTTGTCCCTATGCCATTCTAACCATGGAATTTAATACGGCCTTGCTGAGGCTTACCAAGTATTTCAGATGGGATAATAAGTATCCACATTCTACACCAATTAGGAATTTCCATGTAACATACGTGAAAGTATTAAAAACTTTTAAAAGAATCAAATCTGATCTTTTTAAAAGGAAATAAGTCCATTACAAAGTCTTACCGTGTAGTACAAACTTTAGATTACGAAGGATTTGCAGGGCTTTCGTTGCACTTTCTGAGATTTCGTAGTGTTACGAACTCTTGCAGAATTCTTTGTGGAATATTTCCATTTGTGTTTATCTGTTTATGTAAGAATATAAATGGGGGATTTTGCTTTATGTTATTGTAATTAAGCAAAAGCAAAATTTAATGGTTGCGTGTTTGTAGGTATTGCATGATTTTGTAAGGCAGAGTTATTTTTAATAGTTTTTACCTGAAAATTTTTTCGGCGATGGAATTTTCTGCATTAAAATAGATTGAAATAAATTTAGGCGATTATGCTCTTATAATAAAGATTAAAGGTTCTTGGCCTTTTTTAAGGAAATTCTTATTAGAATTAACTCATAAACTTAAACAAGTTCCTTTATTAATCTCTGTAATGTAATTATTGTTTAGTGAAAATTTGACTTTAGATCCTTAACTATAGGTACCTGACACACAGGTGTTAGTAAAACTTTTCTTTTAATTCTCGAAATTTATCACAGATTGTGTGCCGGTTTCGAATTTTAAAATCTTTGGAATTAGTTTCCCAACGGGTAATAACATAACATTTGACTGAATTGTAAAAGTAGAAGAGTTTGCAAGTATTCGAATTCTGCCGAGCTAAATTTGACTGAAATTGTATTTAAATCAAATACACCTGAAGGAATTCAATAAAAGCACACTTTTGCCTTATAAGCATATTTCAAACTGAAAATGAAAAGACTCTAAAACCATAAATATCAAAAAAAAACTTTCAAAGCTTTTGGGCTTTTCTAAAGGCACCATAAAGGGTCACATTTAGAACATTTACAAAAATTTACTATAATGTCCCAAGCAGTTTCCTTGTAATTTTTAAAATTTACTCTGGCCGTTCCGTTTTGCTTTAATCTGCGTTGTAGAACATGTTACATCCATGCAGATTACTTAAGCAGATAAAATTTTATTCTACGGTGTATTTGAGCAGAGAAAAGGCTTTTACGTATCTTCCCAAGGGTTTTTATTCCAATATTGCGAAAAAGAATTCACTAACAGCGTTCTAAAAGTAAATTTAACTACTCTATTTAAGTAGGTACCTTAAATTTTATATAAATCCTAAATTCCTCGCGCATTAATAACCACAATTTTTACATTTAGACTGAGACCTATTAAAATAAATACTATTGATTTCGTTCGATTGTTACTCAAAAACATTGAGCAGAAGTTTTTAGGAAATTTTTATTGGCAAAATAATTTGAACTTTAGCAGCTTTTTGAATTCTAACTTGATCTAACGTGTCAAAAACGTCCAACATTTTCGCCTATCTAATATCGAAGAATGTGTGAAAACATTTAAGTAAACAACGCAATATTTTTATATTTCTTCGACTATCATTATATTTTGCACAGCGATAAACTTTAGTATAATTTTATGGAAGTTCGTAACACATAACTTCTCCTAGCTTGAGCGCTCGTTTTCCCGAAGAAGCTTCGTATTTATTTTGTCAAGCACAGCCGCAATAATTTCTGTAGCTGCATCTAAAATTTAAATCGGGATTGTTACTGATAAACCAATGAAAATGGAATCGATGTGTTCTGATATAACGAAATGTTTAGGCTCTTTTCATGTTTTCAGTTCATATTTGAAAAATACCATCAGGAAAATTGTGAGTGGAAATAAAGCCTACAGTTTGATATCTTTTATTTCATCTCGCACATTTACAATCTAAAAGTTGTATCTGTAAATTTGAAATTTAGACTTTGTTGTTCGGGGCGATGTTTTGTGAATCTCTTATTTATCCCCCAACGTTCTTATTGCTAGCAACATCTCCCCTTTCGGAGCAAATCTCCAGTCATTTATAAAACCGTAACTCTGAGAAAACCGTCTGCAAGTCGAATTTCTAACGGGCACTGCTTCGTAAATCACTTGCATTTTCTGTGTATCTATTGATTTCGTATAATTCCAGTAAGCCTAATCCGTTATCTTTCTTCTAAATTCTTATCCTACTTTCCCGAGTCGGCGATCTTTTGATTATCAACGCTCAACGTTGTTAGTTAAAGCCCTATAATAAATGCTTCGTAATTTTTGTTGGGTGTTAAGAAAAATGAATTGTGAAAACACGGCTTCCACTAAGCGGAGTTTTCCGGTGTAAAGCAACAGGAAAATGTGTCGTAAATTAAAATTACGACCGATTTTATCACCAGTCATCAAGCGTGTCTTGATTTTTAATATATTGGGCGAGAAAAGTTCCTTAGGAGGAGTTTTCGGGTCATCGCTGCTTGGATAGATGCCTGAAAAACCTGAAAGCTTGAAAGCGTTGTTTATTCTCGGCGAGTTTTTCTCGGATAAGTATTCCGATGGTGGTGGTGGTAGTGGATGGTGGTGGAGTGCCGATTCAGTTATTTCCAACAACTGCAATGGACTGAACTGATCCCTCGAGAGGACGGGTGACACGACTGCGTTAATTTGGTACGGGGTTGATGACTTTTTGTTCGTATCTCTGTGCGCTGTTTACCACCAGTAGATAGAAAAACTCGGCCGCTGAACGACACAAAACCCACTCTGTTGGACGGTAAATTACCCTCTTTTTACGTTTTACATAGACGGACATGTATGGCTGAAATTAGTGTCCCTCGTGACCCAGGACCGTATTTTGTTTGTTTAATTGCTGTACTTTGTCTTTTTCTTCAGGCTCGTTGCTTTTGTTTGCTGACGGTAAAAATGTCGCTACAGAAATTTTATGAGAATTATTCATTCGTGCAAGAAGGCGCAACACCAAGTTTCATAAACATAATGGTTCTTTTGATTACAAAACAGGCTTTGCAAGCATCACATGTACTTCAGCAACATTAAAGCAAATGTGTTTTCATAACTGAAAATGATAAGTATGTAATCACCGACAAAGAAACGGGAAGAATACAGATCTCCTAGTGTTATTCTTGTAACAAACGCTATAACATTTTTGTACTGCATCCCCGAATGCTTTTAAGGATATAAAAACAAAAATTTTAATGCGTACGTGAATGCTCGCGCCTCTTTACAAATATTTAGATTAAAAACGTAAATGGTATAAACACAGTAGAAAGCTTCTGGGGAATTTTGAAATTGTTTAAAACTCATGTCGAGTGGCTGCTGAAACTTTAATAATAATAATAATCGAGACTCGCTACTTAAACATAGACAAAAACGTTCTTAAGGGTTTCATATACAAAAAAAATTCGTTTTTCGGACATTTTATATAACTCATACATATGTGTTCATTAACTACAAATCGAAATTAATCTACGTTCCTCCAACTACAAGAAATATATTCCGAGAATACTACATTTTCTGCAGTGTTAGGCTTAATGTAAAGCGTTGACTTCTATTTAAACTTAAAAATTGGCACACGCAAAGATCATAGTGCACATAATTAATTTTAAAAATTATCAACAGTAATTACACAAGTGGTGATAATTTTTTGATAATTCACGAATCTTTATTGCTATGGAAATTTCACGAGTGGACGAAGTCCACGAGTGGAATTTCCTAATAGCAATAAAGATGAGTGCTAATCTAGTTAAATTATTAAAAAAAATTATTACCACGAATGTAATTCGGCGTGATTATTTTTTAAACTACTACACAATGATGACAGTGCTGAATTTTTAATGTTTGTATTGAGACAAATGGCCGCGCTACCTTAACAACCAAGTCAAAGCTAACTTTTTTTATGCATTTATTTAAACAAAGATCCAATGAAACAATGTGAAAAAATTGTCGCTGTAATCAGCTACTAGCAAATTGTCAGTGTAATTTTGATGCTATTGGTCGATTTGAAATTTTTTCTCATTATGATTGGCTGACAGGACTGTTTAAAAAATAATGACTTTCAATACCACGAGTGGTCAAAGAATTGTCGATTATTTTTTTGCTATAACATCACGAATGTTCCTTGTGCTTGCATATGAATATCACGAGTGCGTAGCACGAGTGGTATTCGCAATCACAGGGAACATGAGTGATTTTACAGCAAAAATAATCTACAATTCTTTGAACACGAATGGTATTTGAGGGACTATTCAACGCAAAAAAAATCATTTCCCTCGAATCATTTTTCATAAATTAGTCCACATTCAAGTTTGTTTACATGAAAATTGTTCTCTGTGGGATATAACTAGCAATAAACTGTTTTCAAAAAATTGTCGCTTCGTATCACTAGTGAAATTTATCGACAATTTTTTCTAGTTAAAATTGTCGATGCAATTCGTTTTGATTGGCTCAAAAACGCCAAATCTTGCATTTTGATTTGTCGATTTTTGACAGATGACATATATGAGTTGAATAGTCACTAAAATTCATCTAGGATTAGGTATTAATTTGTATGACGTTATATTTTCAAAGTGTGCAACAGAAACACGAATATAGGTCATAATACACGTGCTATTCGTTCAGTTTGCTCTACGTGAAGATTCTTTATGGGCGACCCCTATTCAAAAAGCTTGTTCAGAAACCTTCATATATGTTATTATGAGTATTTTTGATATGAGACAATTTTGCCGATTTTATCGGGAATCGTTCCTAAATGTTCTTAGAAATCCCTAGGGTCGCATACTCTATATAGGTAATACCTCGGAATATCGAAAGACTAGTTTTAAGATATCCCTACATGAAATTTAATGCTTTTCCATTTATAACCTGAGTTATTTTAATAATCGATTCAAATTTTAATTATACTCGTATACATACTTGGAACAAGTATAAATTACTAGTTTTAGTTTACCTAATAATTAAAGTTAACACTAGTCCACGGCTTTAGAAACATAAGTTGCTCTGCTGCAAAATTACAGTTTTATTTACATAAAATTAAGTTAAATTCAGGGGTTGAAATGAATAAAAAACTAACACCCTGTACAGTGTACATCTACAAATGGATAAAACTTGAAAAACAAACTCATTTATTCAGGCAATAACAAAAGCATCCGCTAAAAAAATTAAATTAGCTTTGCCTGTTTGAAGCAACAAACTTTTAAGCTAATTTGGTTAAGTTAATTTAAAATTTCAAAACTAGACAATCTGATTTACGTAATTTTAACGGCGGGGTACCATAGAAATTAAATGACGAATAAATGCTTGTATAAATCCGAAAATAATTAAAATCCGGCAATTAAGAACCCTTCGTTATTTAAAACTAACGTTAGCAATAACTGCGGCAAGTCCTACGCAAAACACGTACTCGTTTCACGGAGTTATCTTTTTATGACGGTATCAGACAACCGCAAATATTTGCTGTAGATTAGATAGCAGCAAGTTGCGAGCTAAAATTTTCAATAATTTAGTAACATGGTACAGGTACTTGACTATATACCGAGCAAAGTTGGACTCCCATTATCGCATTCCTGATAACGTGCGAGTTATGAAAGGGCGTTATCGTCGTTTTCCGAGAATTTATACGCCGTCAAATATTGCCAATTTCACATATTCGCACCCGAAAGCCGCCCGAAAGTTTCCTTAATAAGCTCACTTGAAAAGAGAATCGCCAGAAGTTTAGACCTAACCCACTACACTAACTCAATTTGGTGGTAAATAGTGGGAATCTCTGTGGTCTTGGGAATGGCAGATGAGAAGGGTTAATTACAAAACACGGAGAAAAAGCAATACACAAACATTCTTAGCCCCGTACAAGTTTTAAGCTTTGTTTAGAAGGAGACCTTTACTATGTTACTACTGTAATAATTTAGATACGAATCACGTAAATTTCAGCGGGGTAGAAGAAATTGGTCAAAATTATGCTGATTGTATCTGAAAAGGAAAGTCAAGGCAAGAAGTCAAAACCAAACCACGTGTTTACGAAATTATTGCGAGTCTTTTGGTTAAGAATATGGTCGGTTTAATGCTAAGAAAAGCTCAACGAAAATGAAGCAAGTTAGTCGGAAAGAACTGCCTATGATCCTAATCACCACAAATTCAGGATGCGCACCCTTTCGTAGGTACAAATGGACCTGAAATATGCTGAATCCTCAGTCTACCCGGAGCATTTGTACGCATCCAGGCGCGCAAAGCACACAGCAGGAATTTTCACGTAGCCAATTAGAGCTGAGTGGAGGGTTCGCATGCACATCGCGGCTATTATTTTTACGGTGGAAACTCAAGAGCACGATTTCCATACGGTTGACGTGGGCAGCAGCCCCGAGGGAGTGTTTGGTCGTCAGCACGCGCTAATCCGAGCTGCCCGCAGCGCTAACACCTGGGGCTCTCCATCACCCCATTTTGCTTGCTATAGCACCCCCTTTTCGTTTTGAGCTTTGAGTGACGTAGCAACAACAGTTTTCCTTCCCTAACTACACCTAATTAATGTTTTGTCAGTATCCGCCGGAAAATTCAGCGAAAATGTCCTTACCCAAACGTTTTCGACACAATTTAAGATCCAAAAGTTCGTTTCGCAATTATGGCTATTAACAACGAAGGAAATAAGAAATGAAAATTAACACTACATCCTTTATTTTATATTTTATCTTTTAGATTTTTATAACGTATTGCAGAGCAAATTAATCAAAAGAATCACAAATTTCAAGGAAAACAATTTTTAGTTTTTAGCAATTAGTTTGATTACCTTTTACTTTAAGGAAAGAAACATTTAAAAAGTAGAAGGAGTGACAGCGGAACTTCATTTATAGGAGTCAGCAGGCAGCAGGCTATTTACTTAGGCTTGACCCACATCCCACATAAGAAGGCGAAGAAGAGCAGTCAGTCAAGAGGGACGACAATTTTTGTACATCATTTTAAACAAAATTTGTTCAAAAAGTTATTAAATTTAACTTACACAAGATTACCATTACTTTAGCTATCACAATTTAGAAGATCAAACCACACGAAAAACATTTTTCTTGTGGTAAAAATTCACCATGAACTCAGAGAAATGTTCCCCAAAATAAACATAAATAATCTAATTAAACCAAACTGTAACCAAAGAACACCTAAATAGTATGCAAATTAGAAAAGCATTACAAATACCAACATGGATGCGATTTCACTAAACGTTACCACGATGATATCTGATAGCGTGTTAACTTGTACGTAAACAAAGTGTCAATGTTGTCAACCGAATTTAAGGAATGCGAGATCGATCTACAATTCTAATTTGTATAATGTTTAGGGATTACCAAACGAATGTAAAAGTAATTATCAACCAACCATAGAAGCTACCGCCGCAGTTTTTAGTCACGCAGTATTGCAATTTAGCATTAATACGAGATTACAATATATTAATAAGGGTTTATAAGTTTTTCTGGATTACAGAATGTTCATTAAAGTAATCTTTGGACGGCAGATTTTAAAATGGGCAGTTATTTAAATAACTAAGGGTAAGTTGCACTGAACTTATCTAAAATTTGAGGATGGACAGAAACGGTCAGAAGAATGTCCAAATTATGGAAAATACATAGTTTGTAGTAGATTAGGGGATGACTTTAATCAAATTTAAAAAAAATTCAAGTTGGAATACAACCTCTTCCATGATTTCTCCCTCTATAACTTCTCTGAGTATTTTTATTAACGCTTTCGTTACATTCAATTCGTTATGTATGAATTAGTTAGAACTTGAAGTTTTGGTTTAGTAACAATTTAAACTGAGCACATAAATTCCCCGAATACTTTCTAGATATTTAAATATTACAGTTTCACCGCATTGTCTAAAAATATGAAACAAGAAAAGTTCAGCATACTTTGTGAAACGTGATATTTGTTATCATAACAAAAGGCCCAACCTGCAATAAATCATAATCATACCAAAGAACGTTATCTTTTATTAGAACAGCTTATTCGTTTCATCTTATTACAGTTCTAGAATGGAGAATTTTGTGCTATCAAGAAATTTCAACAGCTGTTATTATATTCCATTAATAAATAAAGTTTTAGACAACGTTTTTCTTTCATTACACAAAATTTAGGAAAATTACAAAAAATAGTTTTCGTGATGTATAATTTAGAAAAATTAAGTGCTTTAATCTCAACTACTAGTTTAAATTAAAAGTTAAAAGTTTACTATGCCCCATGGAATGGACGATTATTATTTCCTCCCGGAAACAATTAAGAACAGAAGTCACGACATAATAAAAGGGCGAGACTAAAAAGAAAGGGATTGCTTTCAGTATTTGAAATACCAGTGGCTTATACTGAAGTTTCTATTATTCTATCGAGATCGCATGTGCTGTTCTTTCCCTTTAATGCAATTCTTCCAGTTCGTTTCATTTAACTGAAGCAACACCTTTTCCTAAAGGCCGTTTAACTTCTTATGTCTAGCGGACTATAAGATTTCTCTTCTCTTTTATACGTCACGTACTATTTGATTTCATATTGATTTATTTTGATTAATTTTCCCTCCAAGGATTTTCTTATATAATTATCGAAAAATAATTGGGAAAGTTTTAAGGGCGCAATCTTATCTTTCATTGTTAAAAGAAAATACTTCATAGCATTATTATACAAATCTTCAAAACGAAATATCCCCCAATTAAAAAAAACTGATCGAATTTTGTAAAAGTTGAAGGTTACTGATTTCCTCATGGGAAGGCTATTAATTTACTAAAAGTTACCTACCCTCCATGTGTGGATAAATTTAATCTTCGTGGGGTCATTTCGCTTTATATAAAATTCATGAAATTAAATTAGCCAAAAACGTAAATTAACAAACGGGGAAAATAAAGACGTTTACATTTTAATTTTCCGCTCCTAAAATTTTCTCTACAGTTTCATTTCAAAAATTATAGAAATGCTGATTTATTTCGTGCTTGTACATAATAGTATAAAAATATCGATGGATAAGAAAAAATTTGAGGATGACGTTCAAAAGCTTTTCAGCTTTTCGTACATGCGAACCCCAGGGATATTAAATATGTTAAGAAAACCACAAGAGGAAACAATTTCCGAAACTTTCAGATATGCCTTCATTTATTTTGTTTTAAACAATTCTTTTCGAGAAAGTGAAATAAAATAATAAATAAATAATATGATTGTCAGCTGCTGTGAAATTTCAAATTAATCAAAAATGGACTAACTTTTCAGGATTTGTTCTGTGTATTTGTAACCCCTAAATGGCATGACAAATAATTTTCAGAGTAATATTCATAAGAAATACTCAATGTTTTAATGCTGGCAAGTTTATAGTTTCCAGTTGTATAAATTATGTCTATAAGTTCGAAACTTTATAACAGAACCCATGAAAATATAAAAAACAGAAGGCAGAAGTTAGTTTACTTCTCGATTAATCCCGTTTTTTTATTACCTAATATGTAAATATAATTAAGCTCTTAAAAATCATGTTACAAAGTCATCACTTGTGTTTGTATCTCTTTGTGTAATTTTAAAGTTTAAAGGCTAAACTGCAAAACTCCGAAAAATCGCTTGTAAATTCTTTTAACTAAACAAGGCTATTTTCTAAGACCGCTTTCATTTATAAATATATACTCGTTTAGTGACCACCTGTAGATTGCTCGAGGTATAAACAAAAGTTAACTTTATTAACTTGATATACTTTTAGATTCTAAGTATATTAAAAAAAAAACATGCAAAAACTTCGATTTATAAAACACTCTTGATCACATTTCTTAATTAAAGGTAGCATGAAAACTGTTTAATATTCAGTAAATTTCGTGCTCTGGTTTTGTTTAATTTCGGGTTGTCTATTACGAATTCAAGAAAACGGCAGTAAAATATAAGCTGTTGGAAATGTAAATATCCGACTTGCCTCTAGAAAATGTTACTGTGGCCTTCAACTGAAACATTGTGAAAAGCCGGCGATTATTTGATTCTTCTAAAAAAATCCCTAGAGATCAACACGTGCTCTATTTTTAGACCAATCTCGAGTTTTAGCTATGAAAGATTTTGTTTTCGCGAACAAGTATAAATCACGAGGACTTCCAATTTTCCGGTTATTCTTTTACTGATCAATACTAAAAGAGGTGATTATCAAATATATTCCGTTAAATATTCACAGCATTAAGACAAAACTAGGAAATTTCTGACAAAACACTTAAAAAAAATTTATTTAAAGAGGGATTAATTGTGATGTAAAATAAATAAATATGCAGTCATGCATTACATTCGCTAAAAATAAAACTCCTTGGATAACCATTTTTTGTTCTTTAGATCATTGTAATTTTGGCCTCTAAATAAACTTTATTTATAATCGTACAATAATATGTTTACCTAGAAATTTCAGTATGAACGATTTAAACAAGAAAACAGATTTCCAAGAAAACTTTTTTGTTGCTGTGCTTTTTTTAAACTGTAAAACGTTTGATTTTTCAGGTACATTAAGTTTTAAATTAAATAAAGCTACGACCTACTTTGGTCGTGAACTAAGATGAAAACTTGAATGTTAAAGTCGGAGCTGTTAGTTTGCGGATTTAACTAAAAAGTTGATGCACTTTATTTGTAATTTACCACGAGTATTTTACCCAAGACTTGCAATCAGATTTTTTAAGGCGCGGAGATCCGAGTAACAAACAAGTCACCTCTGAAATTTTATTATTTCGTAATTGTTTCATTTATAAATAAAGATGCGCGATTTGTATAACTTAACCTTAAGAAAATACTTTTATCTCAAACAATTACGGAACTTGGGTAAATAAATTAACTTGCTGTTTTTTTAAAAGAAAAAACATTACGGCAGGTGCCATGCCAACTACTTTCTTAAACATAATGCTTTTCTGAACGTTTCTAATTGAAAAATTACCTTCTAGCAGAAAATTAAAAAAATTAATTAAATATGAAAGTTGTATTTCAAATGTACGAGAAGCACTAAAAATGAAAGAAATAAGTAACGATTGAATTTTTCATATCAAAACATGGAATTTGTGTGAAAATGTCAGTTCGGGCGTTCGGAAAAGTGAAAAATAATTATTTAACACCGTGAAAAATCGTCTGAGATAAAAATGACTTGTCATTTTTAATAGCAGGTAGATTTCATTTTTTGTAATAACGGTCTAAAAATACGGATTTACGCAATAACTCGTAGATTAGATTATACGGAACGCTATCGTTTACATTTATTACATTTTAGTATTCTTGAAAATTAAACGAGGTGTTTCAAAGTAAGATTTTTTAATTCGTTAAGAAATTATTGCAAAGCGATCTGGGGAAGGGGAACTCTGGGAATTTGAGGTTAAAACCCCCTACAAATTTCTAAACTTGCGGTTTGAAGAGCATTTGATTTTCCGGTATCTAACGGGGAATTTGAATAAATGACGACCCGCGGTGTGTGCGAGCTATCGGAAATGTAAATAATGTATTTATTTTCGACGTCTAAGGAATAGTATCTCAACGACGAACAAACATCACGAGCTCTCGTTTGAGGTCCCTTATCGCATCTAATTGCGGAGATAACTGAATTTAACGAGTGTGTTGATTTATTTAATTGATGTCGGCAGAAATGAAATTTACTCGGTTCGTGTGTTGATTCCGGCGTAGAATTCAACACGGCGTCGTGTCAATGCAATTTCGGTTTGAACACATCGCGTTTCGAACGGATTGTTCGAATGTCACGCACGTCCATTCAATCTAAATATACGAGCGTCTGGCAGCAGAGACAAATACCTCATCGAGACATTAAACGTCGTGGCGCGGAGCCAGCAATCAAACAAGCATTTGTCTCCGGAATGACACGAAGATGCGGCCGGAGGAGGAGCGCGCTCCGGGCTCCGGAGCGGATTACCTACGTTCTGGCCTGCCGTAAATGTAATATATGCGAGGACAATGTTATTTATGGCGGACTTACTTGGATATGGAACCGTGCTTATGGTATGGGTGCACTCGGTTCGCGTTTCCGTCCAGTTGCGATGCCTGGGGGCTGCTCTGACCCGTCTTGCTGCCCGGGGAGAGTTTTCCGGCTAGAGCGTCCAAAGAGTGCAGCATGTCGCTCCGGAGCCACTGCGTGCACGGTACTGAGCTCACCTGCACGGCCAGGTGATGATAAGATAACGTCTCCGTAATGAGATAACACCTGTTATCGGTCCCACCTCATGGCACTTGCTGCTGACAGCCGCTGTGGACGTCCGAGGCGGTCCAAACTCCTCTATATCGGAGGACTACCGCATCAACAAGAAATAACCAACGTGTTAATTATCATCATCATCATGAGCATTCATCAACGTTGCCATCATATCATCATCAGACTGATCACAGTTCTAATATTCTGCATTGCGGCTTCGGCGAGGAGGAGACACAGAATAGCGGCGTTTAGCGAGCGAGGACAACACAGAACAGAACAGCAGAAAAGAGGACTGTGACACTAAACTACGCTAGAGCGCCTGGAAAGCATAGAGATTAGTCGCATCGCATCGCATTGACAACACACACGTGCGACGGGACCAAGAGGACGTGCTCTGCGATCCCGTTGCACAAGCGGGACCAAACAGAACGAGACGGGACAACAGGACAGCACACTGGACATAATTGCGACAAGAGAGAAGCAACACATAGCGGTGATACCTGGTCCGGTGGCCGAGTCCCGCGCCCGTCGCGGACTGCTTGATCGTCGGACGCGCACATACCGACGGACGAGCGTCTCGACGCCTTGCACTGTACTGACAGGACACAAGCGGCGTCGAGCCGCCAGCGCACGCGCCCCTTCTAACGACGTGCGATATGTAATGCATCGACATGAGCGTCTGGAGCGGCCAACACGCGTCCCCCGGGCCATCGTAACCGATACGGGGCGGAACGTGCAATTAGCCTGTGCTCGGGTATAAATTATAAAGAGTGCCGCTGCTGTCACTAATTAGCGCTGCCGTTGTCCTACTACGCTACAAACAACAGTTTCAAATTTTCCTCTTCCACCGGGACTCGAACGTGTCGGTGTGGGTGGATGGTTCTCGTTAAATGGCCACGTATGATTTACCCGGACGCGAAATGGGGAGGTTTACGCATTTTTTTAGGGGGAGGAAATGGGACACCCTGCTGTGTAATTTTTGTAGGAAAAAAACACCTATTTTTTTTCCAGTTGGTGCGCCAAAACAAGGATTGTACATAACAAAAAAGTTACTATAAAAACTGTACTGAAATCGAACTATACACATTTTTGTAAGGAAGAGGTTCTTGCGCGTAGTTATCAGCTTAAAAATTTTCCAAAATTCCAAAATTTTCTTATAAAAAATTTGTATCATTTTTGTTCGAGGGTCTGGGTGCTTGGTTCCGAATAGTCTAATACTTAAATATGAAATGTATCTTCATATAATAAGTCTTCTGGGGTGCTGGGACTGTTTTTATGTTTTGCCAATATATGAGAACATCTAAGCATGAAACGTAATACTTTTATTATAGATTGGTATTGCGTTATTTTAAAAGTGGAATAAAAAGTGAACTTATTTCGTACAGTAGATTCGCTATCTGAATGATATTAATATACCAACAAAATTGTACAATTCACATTCATACGAAAAAGGCAACAAATACAATATAATTATTATTTAAATTGTTTTTAGCATTAGATTGGCCAGCCTTTGCTTTTGATGACAATTTGCAACTTTTTGGCATGAAATTTGCTAATTTTTTGAGTTCCGCCTTAGAAATGCAGTGATACAAGGCATGAATCACGGAGTCTATTAATTAAGGCTTTTCATAGGGGTTCTTTTAGAAATGACATTCCTTTACCATATATTTTCCATAAGTTCAGGTCTGGAGATTATGCGGGCCAATCCATTTTGCCGGTTTTATTGTCTTCCATTGATCATTTAGCCACTTTGACTCTCTGGCAGGCGGGAGCATTATGGTAATTCCCTTATAGCGTTCATCATATCAGAGACGACATACATATATTCGACCAACTGCTTAAGCAGATATGCAACCGCATACAAAGGAGCAGTTGGTTGGTTAGCTATTGAAAGTATACATGTTGGTGAAAATCGTGTTCGAAGAAACTATCTGACGTGCATTTACAGCATAATTATTGATTAAGTGATGTCGATTCATCGCTAAATAGCAAGCGTTATCACTGTCCTGTAGTCTAATTACAACTTTCCTTAGCCCATAGCGTCGGTGCTTCTCAGAAAGGGGTAGCTTCGTCTGTGCTCTACCATCTCTAATTTCAGAAATTAGTATTCTTCTCACGGTAGAGGTACATATGTTTGAATCAGTAGATTCGGACGATAATTCTGTTAATTCTATAGAATTACGGCTGTCATTTGTTAGGCTGGTCCTTTTTAACATAGTATGTATTATAAAATGAAATTTATTTTAATTGTTCACTCCATGGTTGGTAGTTAATTTTTCCAGTTTCAGTATATTTTAATTAGTCTAATAATTATATTATACTTTGGCTGCTATTTTGCCACTGGATGCTGCTTCTTTGCGATGAAAAATAAGTTAATCGTTAGTCGGATAATTTTATCTGTTGAGATGTTTTTTGCAACGCTTGACGAAATTTAAAGGATGAATATCTTTCGGAGTGTTCAGCATTTATACACTCATAATCCACTGGAATTTTTCGTAAAAATTATGTTTCAATGGGTCTGAAGTATTCACTAATCACATCGTAATTTTCCGGTGAAGGAATAAATAGATAATCGATAATGGGAATTGACCAAGACAACGTTATTTTAATCTTTTCTAGAGAGTTTTAAGAAGATAGTCAGCAGTGAGCTTAGTGATATAGCTATTATAGCAAAATAGTTGGAGATAATTAGGGAATTTATTAGAAAAATATTCGCAACAATTCGAAAATACGTACTGGTATGGGCGATGTAAGAAATCCTTACACTACTACACCTCTGAGTATACTGAATTTGCTACTTTTCATTACAAAAATTACAATTATTGTTTCTTATTTTTAATATTTTAATTTTTTAAGTTTGTCACAAAAGCACAAATTTCTCTAAGCGAACGCCCTGTTAACGTAAACGTAACAGAAAGGTTTTTTCCCATTTACTTCATAAAAGACCAATTTATAACTTGTCATTTTAGACAGGTGTGATTTAAAGCCATACCATGTAACAAATCCAAAGGGAATGCCACTATATATGAAATCATTCAAACTAAAAACACTACTAGCATTATTTAAAGGAAGAGAATGGAAACGAACAGCTTTTTGCTCTTTACTTCTTGTTCTTGAAATAAATAATCTTTGTCATACTGAAAATAAAGTCGTAGCTCGTACCAATGGTATTTTTTCATACACACCTGGCATAAACACTGCTACATTTAAAAAAGATTTTTTGAGATGCAATTTTTGCTAACCTTCAGGAATTTTTTATTAAAATGACTGGAAAGAACCTCTGACAGTGTAAACTTATACAGTTTGCTACCCATATGTAAATATAAAACTGTAACATACTTAATATAAAATATAACCAAATTTCTATCGCCTTTATTTATTAAATAGCTTATACATCAGGGTGTCCGTTTGTCGAGGCGCACCATCAGAAAAAAAAGGAGAATTTAGGATTTCTTAAGATGGAGAAGATAAGTAAGACGGATGTGAAAAAGAAACAACAATAGAATTGTAAAAATAACTTAGACTCAGAAAATCACGTAGATAACGTTGCGAAAAAGGTTGGGTATCAGTAACATAAGAACAAAATACCGGACATAAAATACAAAAAAAAGAGTTTATCTTCCGCTGATGACTTCTCGACGCCTTTTGTTTCGTTTAAAATTATTTTCGCCATCTGCACATCAACCAAAGGTTGTCGGCATTCATCACTTGTCTTTTGGGAAATGTGAGATATTAGAATGGATATCCTCTAAGTTAAAAAAAATAATGAGCATTATCAGCAGGTGACTTATTGAGTCATTCGTCAAATCAAACCAATATTTTAATGGATCAGTAATCAAATTCAATGTCCTATGTTGCTAGTAAGTTTCACGCATGTTAGCATAAAACAATGAAAAACCGATATAGCCCTTAGAAATCGTTACCCCTAATCTGATAAATTAAAAATGGCTTCTCGTAATTACAGTCTGAAAAATGAATGAAAATAGTATATTACGTGCCAAGTGCAGAAAAGTGGATTTTTACTAGACGAGTTTGAGTACGAGCGATAGCGAGTACTTAAATGCCATACGAGTATATTATTTTTTCGCATGCCACTTTAATAGATGATTTTTACCGTAGCTGTGTAGTACAGTGTTGCTATGTAGTAAAGTGTTGCTATGTAGTAAAATGCCACTTTAATAGATGAGTTTAAATGCATTAATATGGCATATCACTGTATAAAATGCGAAAATAGCTATTTATGGCACTAGTGAATAAAGAGAAATTTTATCCACGAACGGAAAAGTGGATAAAATGTCTTTATTCAAGTGTAGCATACAATATTTTTTCAATTCCTAAATTAAAATTTTTAAAAAACAGTTAATTATCAATTTATTGCTTATTTACATAAATATTAATACTACAGTAGTTTTTAAACAATGCCTAGCATCCTAAATTTAAACGCACCATGATTTTTATTCTAAAACAAGTAGTTTAATCACGTTGTCAATGAATGGGTGAATTAGTTATTTATGTACCAAGAGTCGTAAGTGCAGTTTTTTGGGCGAGAATGCATTGCAACGCCAAGGCCCGAAGGGCCGAGGTGTTGCAAGCATTCGAGACCAAAAATTGCACTGTACGACTCGAGGTGCATATGAGATTTTTCGTCAAACCTTATATATCATTTAAAATAAATAAAATTAAGTATTTTTCATTTTTTATGCATAGCTGTCATACCAATAATTAATAAAGGTTGCTGTGATTTAGATTAGGTATCCTTGACAACAAAATAAAATAAAACATATGTCAATTGAATTTGTTCACAATTTGTGATTCTAAAAACATGTCCCAAGAAATAGAAGAAGCAGCAAATGCAGCATCCCACAATTTATTATCGGTTAAATCGCAACGGTATATGGAAACATATAACATTTTCAAAAATTGGTGCCATGAGAAGAAATCAGATGTGATTACAGAAAAAGTGCTGTTGGCGTATTTCTTAAATAGATCTACAAAATTAAAATCTCCAAGCAGTTTATGGAGCGAATGTTAAAAAGTACCATTTTTATCAATGATAATGAAGATATTTCCAAATATCCAAAACTAAAGGCGTTTTTAAAGCGTAAAAATGATGGCTATAAATCCAAAAAGAGTAGTATATTTAGTCGAAACGATATGAACAAATTCCTTATTGAAGCGCCTGACATTACATATTTGTTAATGAAGGTACAGTTACAGATTATTTCATTTAACTCAGTTATTAAGGTATATTGAAGTTATTTATCTGTTCTAGGTCGTTATGATAATTGGAATTTCTGGGGCCTGTAGAAAAGACGAATTATGTAAGATGACAACTGATAATGTTGAAGATAAAAATTCTGTAATAATAGTAACAATATCAGGTTCTAAAAATGGAGTGCAACGTACTTTTACGATCGTTAACCGAGAAGAACAGCGCATAAATTTTGTTGATTTAATTACGAAATATATAAGTTGCAGGCCAAGGAATAGTGAAAATCGGCGATTTTTTCTGAAAAATTGTTCAGGAAAATGTGTGAACCAACCAGTAGGCAAAAACACATTTGCAAAAATTCCTGCTCTAATAGCAGAAGTTTTAAAACTGAAAAATCCTGAAACTTATACTGGGCACTCGTTTAGAAGAACGTCAGCAACTTTTTTGGCTGATACGGGAACTGACGTTCTTGATTTAAAGAGGCACGGTGGATGGAAATCCACAACAGTGGCAGAAAGTTATGTTGCAGATTCAATGACAAATAAATTAGAAATCGCCAGTAGAATTTTATATAATCAGAATAGGTGTGAAAAATCTGCATCCACATCTTCAACTTCAGTCATGCAATTCAATAATGAAGACGAAATGAAAGGTAGCCGCGTAATTGTTCCTAGCACCAAAGAAAATCAAGAACATATACAAATTGAAAATGTTGATATTACCGAAAATATAAACTTAGATTCAAAAAAGGAACTTAATTCTCTTGTTCAAGTTTCTAACTGTTCTAATTGTTCATTTACATTTAATATAAATAAGTTGTAATTAATGTAATGTAGATAAAATGTTTGTAAATAAAGGTGTTTTGTAGACAATTTACTTTTTTGCCCTAGGAACTTAATGAAGAATATTACAACCCGCTGCCCATGGTAACCAGTAGTTGAATGTAAATTGTCACTTACCGTCAACAAAACAATGACATAATGACATATTTTCGCAGTAGGTTTGACGAAAAAAATGTTTTCGTCAAACTTGCATTCTCGCCCAAAAAACTGCACCTACGACTCTTGGTACATAAATAACTATTATAGCACCAGTGTCGTCATGGAAAGAGCGAGTAAAATGTTTATAGCAACACTTTATCCACTATTCACATTAAAATGTTGCTTTAATAACTAGATTTGACACATTAAAATGCCACTTTATGTGTAGGAATTGGAAAAAAACAATTACCTAGGTACAGTGCGTTAGTCGTAGTAACTAAATTCAAGATATGAAGTAAAACATTATGTCTTTCTACTTGAAGTTTTAAGTTTTGTGGCAATAATGCGTAAAAAATACGTAAGACGCAAGGTGTCTGAAGTGAAAAACGTTTCAACTTCTTTGAACGTTAACAGAAATTTATTTGTCAATGCTACAACCAATATAGTCCTAAACAATTCTTTATCTTACCTGGTGGAATAGAATTTCTAGATTAAACGGTAAAATGTGTCATTTTCCTGTCACAAAGTTTGAGGGTAGCCTCTATAATGGACAAGCTAGCACAAGGGGACAAACCTGAAATGTTGAATAGTACGTGTCATTCTGCCTGTTGATTTGGGACCATTTCCGCAAAGGGTTCATTTCTGGCACAGTGGCAATCGAAGCGGAATTATATACATTGCATTAAAATAAACAACGTAGGTAATGCGTTCGAATTTTAGACAGAGGTTTTTGGATTTAAACTCGATATTCGCTTAATTAAATCAGACCGAAATTTACACCTGGAATTTTTTTACTAAGAAGTTGTTGCCAACTGAAAATGAATACTTTACAAGTCATTTAATTAGAAAAGTTAAAATAAACTTCGCAAATACTAAATACCGAAAACGAATGCTTTAACTCTCAAATTCCTTCGCTGAAATTCTATGGAACATATTCCTGAATTAAATACTTTTCAAGGCGAATCAGAATGTGGTTGTATTGATGTTATACAGAAACGGCGCTGAGTTATTTTGACTGACAAATGATGAAGATGTCAAAAATTACACTACCAATCTGATCCAATTTTAGACAAAATGTCTTGGTTGTTTTCTTATATTTTATAAAAATAGAAAAGTATCAGAAACGTATTGTGTTACAGGCAGGCAGAAAAAATAATGTAAAAATTTATATAAAAATGGGAACTATAGACTACTGAATGATGGAGCAGCTGCCAAATTCTGGCATTTGACAGGCAAGGAACGTGTTGTGATTGAATCGGAACTTTAGTTTTCGAAGGGTATTTTGAAAGAACAATCTCGGCAGTAAATTGCAAGTCATCCCGATGTTATATAGGTACCAACATCGCAAATTGCACTTTAGCATTCGAGAAGCAGGTGTTGGTGGAATAAATAAAAATCGGGGAGGTTTTGCGGCAGTGGTTTCTGAGCATCGAGGCGCTCTTGAGCAGCTCGACTATTTGTCTAGCGTTATTGCTCTTGGAGTTTCCGGCAGCGCTTCCGGTGCGAGGGTGCGCATCGGCGGGGGACTACAAACATGGCCATTAGACGCCGAACGTCGCATCCAACCGCATCCATCACGCGGAATAATAACACGGCATCATCTTGAGCATCACATTCGCATAATGTCATCACTGCTGAGTCGTTTGGGTCTTCATTTCAACGCGTGTTTATATCAGTTTCGGTCGACGGGCGCCGGTAATAATAAACCACGAAGACTCCGGGAGTCTGATCGACCGGCGTTGAATAGTTTCTTATTTTCCGACAGAAGTCGGCCGTGTAACTCGAACTGGAGCCGCAATAAAAAAGGCAATCCGGTCGGGAAGGCCGTGTTCCCTCGGGAATCGGTCTGTACAACAAGTGCAGATCCATCACCGATATGTATCCGGCGACCGCTGTTTACCTCAGCGCCCGCTCCAATTACAAACTTTCCCGAGCCGCAGCCACAGAACTAATCGAACGTTGGAATAAATCTCTGCCTGACGTCCGGGGCGAGGGAGATCATCCATCAAGCCCACCTGGCGGTAACGCCGCAACAGGCTGCCGTCTGATCCATCATAATGTGCTCAGCTAATTCCCTGTTACTCCAAGTTTCCATATCGATCGACCACTATTGACAGTGCCAATGCCCGCACCACCTCCCCCACCCTTTAAAAGCTACAAACGTTCAAGTGTCCACCGAACCTAGTGTGTGCCATACGTATCCAATCCCATTAATTAGTCAGTTACACCACGACAGACCACTCTCAAAAACACATCGAACCCAACGTTAAATCGAGTCAATAAACGCAATTACGGGAACATTGTTTAAAACTTTGTATTTTACGAAAGGTTACGGTACACTCCTTCCAGCAGAAAAGGCAAACACCGAGTAAATAAAATATTCAACAAACCAACCTACACAAATAAATTTTCTGGTACTATTTACGAATGTTTACGACTGAAATAGGATTAAACTTTAACATAACAACGAGATTAAAACAACACATTAAGACAAATCACGTAATAAAGACACCTTAAGAACTGAACAGTGGGATATTGACTTTCTTCGACGAATTAAGGCCTCCCGGAGGTTAAAATGTATGAGAGTACTACCATTAAAGAAAGAAAGTTTCATTGCAGAACCATAGGGGTGTATTTTAGAAGTCTGGGAAACTCTTCGACGAAATAAGCTATATACATCGTTTTTTTGCTACTTTTATCATAATTTTTTGAAATATGTAGATGTAGAGATTCACATTTACAATGTTTTTCCCTACAGGGTGTCTACGAAGTTAACTATACATATACAACTTGTGATTCATATAAATGGTGTTCATCTAATACCACACCCAAAGAATGATTTAATTATAAAGATGAGACGTTCATTCACTTTTGACAGTCATTTATAGCTCTCATGACACTTTACTATTATATACAGGCTGAGTCAAGCTATACGACTTTTTTTTAAATGAGTTTATTATTAGGATTTTGTTAACTATTTTTGGTATCCTTATATGTTTCGAAGGGTGCTCTACAATCTGGCGTAGTCAGATTTTTGATTGGATGTCAAATGTCAAAGTAGAGATTTTCAATTGTTTATTTTTAAATGGAACATTACACTTGTTTTGGCTTAAACGGAGCTGTAAGATGTTCTTAATATGACCCTAATTTGTTTTTCCCATCATTTTGACGATTAAAGGTTTTACAAACTTCAGTACTTCTTTAAATAGTGGTTTAGACGAAGGAGCTGTTATAGGAAAAGTAGAGATATTTGTTAAAACTGGCAGTAATTGCTTGTTGAGAATTATTGTACAAACTTCATTGGTATACACCGAACAAACAAAAAAGTCTGATGATACCAGTGGCTACATGAGAGTAGAAGTTAAGAATTCACAAGGAAAATACAAACTTAGTAATCGCGGATAATATTTTATATTCTACACCTACAGCATACATCCTATGAAACCGGATTTATAGGTTAAGTGGCCGCTCAATTTAATTTAAAAATAATCTGCACAAAAAATCGTTTTTTTAAATTTCATCTAACAAAATCAAGAAGGTTGTGAAACAAAGAACCACTATTGTTTCAGATAGATCAAATAATTTGGGAAACTAACCTTTTTGGAATGGGAAACAATAATCCGCCCCTGATTTTGATGTAGCTATTAAAAAAATATTAATTTTGCTACACCTAATATCTTACAAAAGCTATGACAGATCTAATTGAAAAAGCAATTGCTTCATTTTTTATGCAAACAAAGGTATGCTGCTGTTTAAATGTCGCTAAAGTTAATTGTATCTGCAATATTTGCTGTCGAAGGAAGTGATGCAACAGCTTATCTATTTCCTAATGCAGCAGGTTTGCATTTAAAGCAACAATTGTCATATTATTGTCAAAAACAAGTAATAACTAGGACGCAGTAATGCATCATTTGTTATTAAATTTTTTTAAGATTTTAAGTGTAACACGTTGACCATTTCCTGGTGACTAATAGTTCGAAGACCACGAAGCACTTCCATCATCAAGAAAGTTGAAAAACAGGTCATATCCCCGTATACCTTTCTTGCATACAAAAGCCGAGACAATTGATTTTTCATTTAGATATGCTATAACTTTAAGCATAAAAAAATTTAAGCTTTTGTAAGGTATTAGGTGTAGTAAAATTAAGATTCTTTTAGGAAATGTAATTTCGACTTTCATGCCCTGAATTTTTAATATTAACTTTTGGACTAAAGTAATCCTCGGTGAATCGTAATATTTTAACCCCATGAATCCACTGTTGCTCTGTGTCCCATTACTTAAGGACCACCCTGTATAATAATAATATAATTGGCATCCCGTTTCACTGCGATAAACTAGTGTATGTCAGAAACTCCAAATACACAGAACAGACACTGTCTTTTGACCAAGTAAACGCCTGATATTCCACAAAAACGAACAGGCTCTCAAAGGTTTCGTCGCCTTTGTATTCGAAGTTTATGTTAAGAGATCCAAATTTTCTTCTTGGTAAAAATAAAAAAAGACGATAGAAACAACCAATGGTTTAAATTCGATGTAAATGGGAACAAAATTAACACATCTGCCCTTTTTTGCGTTTTTAAAATAAAATTTAGAGAAATGTGCATCATTTGTTGCATATTGCAATATTCGAATTAGAACATTTATTTTCTTAGCAAGCCATTCGTTGCGATTCATCTCCCTAATTTTTACATTTTGGTATATTTCCATCAGATTCAAAATAAGAAAAATCGTAGGAATTCACAGCGACACAGGTGGACCAGTCCACTTGGGAAAACGGTATCCGCGGACGGGCCCTCACCTGCGCTTTTATCAGCTTTACGAGGCGTTTTGTGAGAACTACCATTCATACCAAGTAAGCTTTCGCCCTTTCAAATCTATCGTCAAATGTAAGTCTTTGAAATCCAGCGATTTCATTTTTAGATTTTCTGCGAAAGCTCTGTGTCCACTACAAATATTAAAAATTTACATTTCGGACTTGTAGCATGTAAAACATCAACTGAGCTTTATAATACAAGAAAGCTTTCACAGATTTACAAATAAATCAATTTTTACTGCTCAGAAAATTTAATAAAATAAGGTTTTCGACTTATATTTCTAAGAATGCCACAAGAGGTTTCATGTTGCTTCAGATATTAAACAAGAAGAAGAATCATTAACTACTGAAAATTTTAAAAGCTTACAAGTCCGCTGGGAATAACAAGAATCAACGAAAAGATTTCAGGTAACAATCACATGCCGTTTTAAGAGGCCTTTCAATCCACAGATTTCCCAACAGGATTGAATGGGTCTATTCTGGTGCTGCTTACGAGTACGTAAATTTCAGGTTTTAAGACGTAGCTTGCGGTATTACGATGAAAGCGAAGCCAAATATTATGGACCCCAAAAGAAAATTAAGGAACGTTTCCTTACAGGAGCGCCAGGTGTATTTTTTCAGCGCTATTTCACGGTTGCTATAGAGTATAGATCGGAAAAATTCACAAAGTGATGAATGTTAACAAAACAGTTCTACATCCAAGAAGTAGCAACGCACCCAATTATCACATACTTTTAACGCCGTAAAGTACAGGCCTCAACCATTAACTGCACGCTAACTTTCAGCCATTTGCCGTACTGAAACTGAAAACGCTATTCGAAAAAGGTGCCCATTTCACGTGTTAAAGGAAAATTCTAAGAGGAGCGTTATGGTTTTCCTACCGGATGAATTAATAATACCACGAATGACACGTTTTGAGTCGAGCTTCACGCATAAAAGGCGAACACGTCGCTAATTTTACGGGCTTCCCGAAAGTCGATATCGAAGCGCAGGTAACCAACGCTTCAGGGGGATGCGTCACGCGAGCTGACGAGAAAACCCTTTGGTCTAGACTCTGTCGCTCGCGGGAAAAAAGGCACCACATAATACGCGTCCGCACGCAGGGCTATCACGTTACGAACGGCCCTATCTTTTTTACTTCGAAAGCCAACGCTGAAAATAACTCGAATTAAATATTTACATTCACTCATGCGATATTCTCTCCCCTTTTATCCTTCGAGCTACCGCGATCATTTTTCTGGAACTTTAAAGTCGCATCCATCGCCGAAAGAGACCGACGTACAAGAGAAAACCAGAACCAGAAGGATAAAAGTGGTTAAGAAATAGAGCACGACGTTCCCGACGCGTCTTAAAATAACTTTAATTTCAATATATCTTTTTAGTCGAGTGGGAGATATTTTAGGGTCGTCGCATCCAGTCCACCGATATGAATGTCAAAAGACCGTTATCGTGTAAAAGCACGAGACAATTCAGCCAAGTATAGATAATAAATAAGGATTTTGGGGAGCGCTGGGTTAGTGCTAGGCGATTGCGATTTAGTTCGAGAATTTAGAGATGTGAACATACGAATAGTAATAGGAAACGTGTGTCGTTTAAACGATACGTTTCAAAGGACCGATAACAAACTTTACCCTCAATTCCGCTACAAAACATCTTATTGCGAACGAAACTAATTTAAGAATAGAAATTAAACTTCGTCTCTCTGCCATGGTGGAATTTAAAACGGGATGGAATTAAAGTTTTGTATCATTACACTCCCCAATATTTTCTTTTAATTAAAAAAAAAACAATTTATATATAACTGTTTCATTATAAAGAACGATTACACACACACCCACACACACATTATAAAGAAAAGAGAATGCATATAACAGATGAATGCCAAAAAATCGATAACCAAGCAGGACCAATTTTTTAGATCTGAATAAACAACTTATGCTTGTTATACGAAATTTAAACCTAAAATCTAAATTGCAAAATATCAATTCATATTCTGAAATGCCCAATTAAAATTCGAACTCAAACTTCTGAATTAAAATGTAAACCTAGAAGCCAGGGTGGCGCAGAGGTAGAGCGCCAGGCTAGCATTACGTTAGTCCTTGGTTCGAATTTCTAGATGGGCAAGTTTGCCTGCCGCCTGTAGGTCGATATCGAGTTCTGGTGGCCATTCATCGTTGGGCATCAAATTAACGACGCTCTCCTCCGAATACAGGCCTAAGAGGCAGAGTAACAAGGTCCAACACGTACACACACTACACTATACACACGGTGCAGTGTGCAGTGTGTAGGATCAAACGGCACACCAATAACATAACCCACAGAGTCGGGCCGGATTGTGGACTGCGTCCGCTAAAGCCTCATACGTTAACGCACCGGTCTCGACACCGAAAGGTATTAAGAGGTTAACGATACCGATACCGATCTAAAACAGAAATTTATATTTTTAGATACTAAATTCATATTCTGAAATATCCAAAAATAATTAAGAACTTCTGAATCAAAATTTAAACTTAAAACGCAAAATAGAAGTGTAAATTTAAAGACGCAAGTCTAATAATTCAAATCCTGAAAGAAGTGCTCAAGAAAAATTCAAATCAAAGTTGAGAATCGAAATGTAAACCCAAAATAAACTAGCGGAAAAATTAGGGGATATTAAAAAAAACAACATAAAGAATATTAAGTTACCTAAAGTTTGCTATTAAAGAATAAATACTGGATGGGTTATTGGTTATTATCAGGTCACTTTTGATTTATAAACACTTGTTTTCGTTATTTTACTGAAATTGTGTTTGTTTTCTAATTACGCGTTGCGTTGTTTTGCAAATTGTTTGCTCATATTTTTGATGAAGGTTTTTAAAATATCTTATACTGTTTGTGTGTCTAAATAAGAAATTACAACGGCAGAACGTTTTTAAGTATTGATAGTGCGATTAGAGCACTTAATTTACTCCGCAGGGGCTTCCGTCAAGTGGAGGTTTCTGACTTGTTCAATGTGTCGCAAAGCGTAATAAGTCGATTAAGTGCTAGATTTAGAACTACGAGATATGATCGGCGAAGACCTGGGCAAGGAAGAAAACGAGCGCCAACTGTCAGGCAAGATCGTTTACTGGCCACATTGGCCCGAAGGCATCCGAAAGTTACTGCCGTTCTACTCCAACGACAACTTCAAAATGCGGCAGATGTACAAATCTCTGCCAGAACTGTCAAAAATCGTCTACATGAGGTAGGTTCGCATTCCAGGCGTCCATTGCGTAGAGTACTACTCCCAACAGACATCGACGACAAATATTCGAGTGGGTGCGAGAACAATGACTCTGGGATGTTGAATGGCACACAGTACTTTTCTCAGATGAATCTCGGGTTGGCCTGCATACGCATAGTGATTCCAGACGACTTAGAGTATGGAGAAGGTAAACTACACCACGAAATCACCCCTCCATTATTCAGGCGGTTCATCCATATGGCGGTGGTTCTGTCATGGTGTGGGCCGGTATATGTTTAGGACACCGTAGTCAATTATACGTGTGTAATGGCAATATGAATGGTCAGAAATATCGAAATGACATTATTTTAAATATTGTTGCTAATTGTGCTGCTGATATTGGCCCAGACTTCATATTGGTAGATGATAATGCCAGACCTAATACAGCAGCTATTGCCATGGAAGCTATTCAAACCTAGTAAATACGTCATTTGCCTTTACCACCTCTATCTCCTCATTTAAATGTCATTCAGCATGTACGGGATATGCTTAAAAACTCACTAGAGCAGCATAATCCTTCTTCACAGACTGTTCAAGAACTAAGAAGAGTTTTTCCAATGTTATGGGACAATTTGCCTGAAGAAGCTATTGACAACTTGATTTTAAGTATGCCTAGGAGATGTCAAGATGTATTCGATGTAAAGGAAGGCATACTTTTTACTAATGTTAAAATATTTCGATCATTTGTTTCTAATAGTCCAGTAAAAAAAGATATTTAGTTAGGAAAAAATCTTATCTGGGATTTTTCTTCGGGAATCGTTAGTGGGGATATTAGGGATGAAAAACTCAGCAAAATCAGTTCCAAGGGTATGGAGCAACCCCCCCAAAAAACCACCCCTTAGGTTAAAAGAACGGTTTTTCGCCTATAACTCGTTCGGTTTCAAAGATATTAAAAAAGTACCTCAGATAAAAAAAATAGTTTATACAATTTTCCACAAAAAAGGTCTCTTGCGATTTTTTCTCACATGCCATATTTTTTGAGATATTGAAAATTTAAAAAGCTTAAAATTTGCCAAATTTCTTTGGCGCGAAATTTCGCTTTTTCAAAAATTCTCGCTCGCCGTCTTACAAAAAAATTGAATTACTCAGGAACCATTAAACATAGAACCAAAAATCAAAATGTGTTTTGAAGGGGAGACTCACTCGAACATGTTTTTGATATTTACATTGACTGAAAATAATTTCTACATTGATAACATAACAATACAGTATAATTTTTTGATGGTTTTTGGGATTTTGGCTAGTTGCTGTCCCAATGGCAGTAATTGATTTCAATATAAATTATAAATGGATTATCTTTTAGTTTAAGGGATCACTTCAAGTCTCCAAAAGAATAGAACAGTAAAATTTGCTTTTTGTAATTTTCCCAGCATTTTTAATTTGCAACATTTTGACCAATTTTATATATATTATATGTATCTGGGTGGAGTTAAAAGCTATTGAAAGAGGACCGGTTTGATGACCGAAGTGACGCGCCGGTTATATAGTATAATACACTGTACCGTACTATTGGAGTCCCATTAATAATAGTATATTGCGTCATAAGGGAAGATATAGGCATATTTCATCCCGAAGATTTCTGCTGCACGAGCGAACGTAGTGAGCGAGGGCAGCAAAAGCCGAGGGATGAAATATGCCGTTAGATTCCCGTAGGGCACAAGTTATTTTTCCGCATCCATGAGAAGTTCGTATTAAATAAAAATAGTTATAATATAATACGTACCTACGTTTTTGACATATAACCTCAAATTACACATGTCAAATTTTCGTATTAAAAATAACTTCTATAATGAATTTATGTAAAAAATAATCGTATTTGCTTGAATTTTAAAAAATAATTACACTTATCAATCACTTACATGAAGATTTTTGTATAATCAAATAATAATTTTGATTCTAAATTCTAACGGTAGATGTCACGTCGATAGCATGCACGGTAAAAACCCGCAAATGTTCATATCGTCCCGCTTTTTCATATTTACCCGCCAACCGCCATTGTTAACCTCAAATGAGATAAATAATCTGTCAATTACATACCATGGATACGGAAAAAACGTATAACGTTGGTTAAAAATTCAGTTGTGAAGGAAGTTCTTCTGCTTTTTTATTATTATAACACGTGGTTATATATATATACGTGTGTGTGTGTGTCATAATTATAATTTAATTATAGGTAATATTTATTGTAATAATATAATATGACTTGTGTCTCAGTCTGTACATCGGTTTTTTCAATTTTACAAAAAGATGGTGCATTTTGCTTTGCTGACTCAAAAACTTTTGGAAGAAAATATCCATGTAGTTCAAGATTTGGATGATGCTGATGTTCTCATCGTACAGACTGCGATCAATGTTCAGGAAAAAGTACCAGTAATAGTATGTGAAGATATCGACGTGCTAGTTATATTGACTGCATTGGCTCCATCAGAAAGAGAAATTTTCCTCCTCAAAATGGGAAGAGACAAGATAGCACGAACAGTTTATTCCTCAAAAAGCTTGGATCATATGCCATTTTGTAAGAAGAATGTCTTGTTTCTACATGCATTATCTGGATGTGATACGACATCGTGTTTTTATTTGAAAGGAAAAAATTCAATATTTAGGTCATTTGAAAATGCAGGAACTGAAGTGAAAAATGCAGTAGACGTATTCATGCAGAAAGATCAATCAGCTATATCGATATTAGAAAATGGCATTTCTTGTATTTTACAAGTGTATAAAGCACAGAAGAAAATTAAATGTCTCAATGAGTTGAGACACGTAATTTTTATGAAGAACGTCGTAAAACAAAAAGCAGTAAATCTTGGGTCTCTTCCTCCCACCAATGATGCAGCGATACAACATTGCTCAAGAGTATACCTCCAAGTTCAAAAATGGTTGTCGAATGATTTAATTCCTGAACAGTGGGGTTGGAAAAAAGATAATATTTTAACACCAATTATGATGACACGACCAGCAGCACCAGATGAAATTTTAAAAATGATTTTCTGTAACTGCAAAAAAGGATGCGGAAATGCTTGCTCTTGCAAAAAAGCTGGCTTATTTTGTAATGATGCTTGTGGATCTTGCAGAAGTAATTCATGTAATAATCAAATACCAGTTGAACCAGAAGAATCAGATTATGATGACATTATACATAACGAAGAAGAGAATGAAGTAGATTAATTTTGTAAAATTAGTATGTATATGTAAATAGTAATAATATGTTAATAATAATTGTAATGATAAGAAAGATTATAATAATAATACCATATTCGTAAATAGTAAAACATTATTTTTATTTCATTGATTACCTTCAATTCCTTCAAGAAAAATTCAATTGACGTTGGTATGATGCCTCAATCATGCAATCTCTGCAAAACCGATTATTTTAAGCTTTTTAAATTTTCAACATCTCAAAAAATATGGCATGTGAGAAAAAATCGCAAGAGACCTTTTTTTGTGGAAAATTGTATAAACTATTTTTTTTATCTGAGGTACTTTTTTAATATCTTTGAAACCGAACGAGTTATAGGCGAAAAACCGTTCTTTTTACCTAAGGGGTGGTTTTTTGGGGGGGGTTGCTCCATACCCTTGGAACTGATTTTTCTGATTTTTTCATCCCTAATATCCCCACTAACGATTCCCGAAGAAAAATCTTAGATAAGATTTTTTCCTAACTTTTGACAAATTTTTTACTTTACCAACTGGACTATAAGCGTTAATACCGAAAAGTTATAGCGTTGGTTTTAATGTCTTTATGTCATTATGGTTCTATATTCAACCTATTTGTAATTATATTCAAAGAAGGTACAATTTGTACTGAAAATAAATGAAACGCCGATTCATTACATAATAGTTATTTTTTTTTAATATCCCCTAATTTTTTCCGCCAGTTTAGAAATTAATATTTCTTGACTTGACTTCAGAATCAAAATTCAAACCATCTAATTCTTATCCAGACTTACTGTAGATTAAAAATAAAAAAGATATTCAAGTCTTTAAAAAAAGGCGATTAAAAGGGAATTTGAATAAAGGTAAAAAAACGACCACACAAAAGCCAAAGCGCCACTTAATATGAAATAATAAAATTAACAAAGTTTAAATATCGTTACAAGAACTATAAATTGTTTAATAAACGATTTATAACGGTAATAAAACTGTAATTAAATCCAAAAATTTCCATATAAGTATGAGTAGTTAAAAATTGTGCTTTCAGAAATGTTTCATTTATTATTCTTGTACCTTCAGTGACTATTAATTTAGTAATCTACAAATTATTAAAAATTAAAACATTAAAATGTTCCAATTTTAAAAATTAATTGAAATAAAAAGGCGGTGAGAAAATTAATATTTAAAATTAGCAAAGACATTCATTCAAGAAAACTAAAACGAATTTAATGAGAGTTTCAGCTTGAATCTGAAGTAATTTTCACACCAACTAATAAGTTGAAAAGTTAACATGAAGTCAACATAGGATAACCATTTATTGAAGAAGTTAGTAAGAGCAAAGCTATTTTTAAATTCAACTTTTGTGTAATAAGAAAATTAATCTTCTAAAGGACCCGTTTTTTATTTTTATATTGGGGTTGATAATGTTGATATATAGATTTACTTATACAGTTACATGAGTAAAAATAAACAAATACAAGTTTATTGTTATTGTTACTGTTTCAGTACATGCGAAGACGAAATATTTAAGACAAGAAGAGCGAAAGACAGAGGTTAATTTTAAATAAATAAAAGATATTTTAGGAATCAATATTTCATGGTCGAATCACAAATAAAGGATAAAATATGGAAAACGGTTCAATTAATGTATGCCACGTTAAGATAATAAGTAGGAAAAGTAATACCAAAATAATAATTAGGAGAAGGCTCCCGGGCGATATAAAATTGGAAATTGTTTTGTTAAAGTATAAATTAGCTTTTTTATTCCCCAGGGAACCGTCGTTCATCCTGTACTTATTTGTAAATGCAATGAAACCCCACAGCTTGTTCAGACATAAATTCGATCAATACGGGACTAATTTATTTTCACATTCCACTTTTTCCACATTGTTCGGTATCGGAAAATGTACAGGATACATGCTGTACGTTTCATTTTGTATAACGCCGTGTAAAATCTTCATTTCGACAAAAAAATCCGATGGATAACGTAGGGAAGACGGAAGACTTCAGAAAGTGAAAAATATACAAAGTGCATTATTGCTTTGTGTACGCCCAAAAGTAAGCGGAAAATCCAACTAATTATAATACAAATAAAAGACAAATACGGCCCTATTTTTCTTTAAAACAGACCTGTTCAAAGAGGAGCTCGATAAGAGGATTTAAGTATTTATTCTCGCTGAACGTTTCTGTGTGTTAGGATCCTTTGAAACCACCAGAAAGGCGGGATTTCCATTGTTCACCTTAGGTTCGTTCGTCTAAACTCCCATCTCTAAATAGTAACAAGCTTTGGGGGGGGGGGGGGGGGTCGTAGTCGGACCCATGTGCAGATTCGCGAGACGCTATTTACAACCGGCGTATTCTAATGCCCGGATATCACTATCACCAGGGCAATACAAGTAGGTACGAGATACTCACAGCCCCAGTTTTAAACGCGACACAAATTACCGCAAGACTTTCGCTTAGACCGCAACTATGCAGGAAGTGTAAGCCAGAGATATTTTAATGCTAAGATTTGCTCAACAAGCAGAAGAGACTTCAGGCACGCTAATCCTACGATTTTTTGCCAAAAACAACAACTACACTAGAAAACTGAGGCAGCACATTTAAAATTACAAGCACGGTTTAATTAGTTTCATCTTGAAACTGTTTGCGCTTGCAGTTATCTGAAATTGTTGGTTCATTTTTGTTGATCTTCACTTAATTTCTGTATTGTTATAACACTTAATGCTGGATTTCACGAGATCAAAATAAAAGACACGCTGAATTTGATTACTTTGCTAATGAAGGATTATCCTAAGGTAATTCAGGGCAAACTTTTTAGAATTTTAATTAGCAACTAGCCTATAAATAATTTAAATAAGTTCAATCGTTTTTTGGTAGATCGATATCTGAATTAATGTACACGTTAGTCTTTTGCTCAATGTAAGTATACAGTCTGTTCCACAAAAAGGGCCCAAGACTATAGCGACTTCAATTGTGATTAACCTTCAGAAAACCATGTATATTATTTAACGCTACAACTTGGCGAAAAAAAATCTTTTTTAAACACCTTCATTTGTTTGTTGTGACGTCACCGACAATTTTTTTAAATAGCTCGGTATAATTTTTTGATGTATCTTTGTAGAGAATTTTAAGTACTTTTCGCCTATCAAAACATTTAATAGTGTTACTATGATGAAATTTTTAATTACATGGTATACTAGCTCAAACTAGTTTCTTTTGCATTTTTTTTTGGAAAATTTCATCAAATGCAACCCAACATACATGTTTCCAAAGCTATTAGAAACATCTGCAAATTAAAAAACAAAATTTGATCAAGTACTATCTGTTCACTCGTTTCAAAGGCACCGAATTCAAAAATTTAGTGCCTTTTTTGTTATTGACTTGGTAGCACTATACATACTTATTTTTAAAGTTTAGTGAGATGTTTAGTTCCCTGAAATGTTGGGTTATGTTGACATGTCGATGGATATCAAAATCAAAATTCAGTTAAATTTAACTGTAGTTCTATATGTAGTTTTTAATTCTTCATAATAAAAATAAATTGTCTTCTGCTCCCTTTCGGTAAAATTCATGGTTCATCATTTAGGTTACACTGCATGAACATTTTTATTTTATAATTTTTTGTTGTTTTGATAAATTTGCCTCCAATCATATAGTAATCAGAAATAACAACATTACAGAGTAAATTTTCTGTGCCAATAGGCATCAATAGTTCAGTGGATGCTAATAAAAATCTGGTGTTTTTGAGAATATAGATATGTTCACAAATACTTATTGTTTACTTGTTCGTCAAAAGTGACAGTTAGGAATTTCTAGCCGTAAAAAATAATTTTTCATTAAGGTGATTTGTATATAAAGGTATTATTTGTTGGATATTCCTATAAATAATTCATATAAAGTTCATTTCATTACTTATAATATTTTTCATAATTTTCTAGTTATAGGTTATGAAAGTTTTCAGTTTGGAACATAATTAACCTTGACATAATATTTAATTATGTATTGCCATTCTGAAGCAAGCCAACTCTGATCATGTAGGGTTTAATCGAGAATTAATAGATCACTGTTATTTCTGAATTTGTAAGTTGGGTTGCCTATTTCAATTATCTTATGTGAATCACCCAGCACATGGTTTGCATCAATTTAAATATAAATATATATTTTTATATAGTATGATCACCAGAAAGCTCAAATTGGCTTTGAAATTTTTATGAAAGTAGCTCCTAGACTGGAACATACTAGGTTTGGTGGAAAAATGATGAGATTGGCAGCCTTGTGCGCGAACCGACAGCGCTGCTACCTCTCCCTTCACCCGGAAGTTAGATTAACCCCTGCCGTAGACTCAGTACAAGTTTGAACTTGGTACAGTTGCTACGCGATTGTTGAGAGCGTCTGAAGTGAAGCTTTGTTTGTGAGGTGCGTTACAAAAATTAACTGGCAAAAGTTTCATCAAGGTTGTGCTATCAAATTTTGTGTAAAGATTGGCGAATCCGCTGTTGTGACTTATAACAAGTTACAAAGGGTTTCTGGAAGACATCTCTATCCAGGTCATAAATGTTCAGATGGAACAAGGCTTTTTTAGAGGTCCGAGAAGAAGTGGAAGACGAACTTCGTGCGGGAAGGCCTTCAACCTCAAAAACGGATGACAATGTGGAAAGAGTCTTTTGACGTTGAGAATAAACAGTAGTAAGCTAAATTTGAACCGGTTTACCGTTCACTAGATTTGAACACAGGATTTGGGCATGAAAAAGTGTGAGTCAAGATGGTTCCAAAAAACCTCACGGCTGACTAGTCTCAATCAACGAATTTTTAGCAGAAAAAGGCATTCCTGTGGTTTCCCACCCCTATTCGCCGGATCTCAGTCCCGGTGACTTCTTTTATTACCTCAGCTGAAAAACCAATTGAGAGGGCGCCATTTTGTTACTTTGGATAAAGTGCCATTACTCCAATCTTACTAACAATAGCATTTGCGCATTATGTAGATAGATCATAGTTTAGCATAGTATAGACCGAACAATAACAATTTTAGTAGAGCATCCAAATTAGAAGTATATAATCATATTCGCAACAGTAAATGCAATCAAAGGACACAAACAGAATTCAAATAATAATAACACCTAGTACGTACTACAAAGATTATGCAATAGGTAATAGGCGCATGCGAATTGTATACCGGGTGTTTAACTTAAGGGACGAACACAGGGAAATAGCATGGGAAATCGTATATATGCAGATTCCTGCTCCCCGTTTGAGTTGTTAGGATTGCTAGTGGTATCAATCGAAAGACAAAAAAAATGCGCTTAATTTGATACTACCTTACTTGAATTTGTTGCTTGTTTAAGAAAGAAATAGCTTAAAAACTGCAATAAATAATTTGCATTTTATTCACAAAAAGCAGACCAGCCATGAACAAATTTGAAGTTTCTTTGCGCCAAAATAAATTTTATTTTCTGTCAGTTATCAATTCACGTATCTACCTAATTACAATGAATAGAATTGTTGAATATTTTTATGAGGAGAGGTTATTTATTGTCAAAACATTTTATACTGGCGTCAGTTTTCGCACAGTTCGTGATTTAAAAAACTTCAAATTATCATGGCTGAACTGCTTTTTGTGAATAAAATGCAAATTATTTATTGTAGTTTTTAAGCTATTTCTTTCTTAAACAAGCAACAAATTCAAGCAAAATAGTATCAAATTAAGGGCATTTGTTTTGTCTTTCGATTGATACGACTACCAATCCTATGATGAGTAGATAAGGGGGACACATGCTTCATGCAAGTAGCCCTAAACATGATTATAAAATGGTGCTCGGAGGAAAAACTTAGTGTAAACCTGATCAAAACTATTATTGGTCCATTTACAAAACGAAGGAAGCTTTAAAGCTCCCGTTTTAAATGGAATCCAACTTTTCCAGTGTAGTAAAATATTTGGGCGTTACTCTCGAACAAAAACTAACCTGGAACTACAATTTACAATAAATTCTTATAAAAGCAACAATGGCATTGTGGACATGTCAGCGGCTTTTTGAAAGGACGTGGGACCTTAAAGCCAAAAATGAATTGGCCATACAAAATGGTTATCAAACTTATTGTCACATAGGCCTCCTTGGCGTGGAGGCCAAAACTGAACAATCTCTAGCCATTGGCAAGCTACAGAAGCTCCAAAGACGTTCTTGTTTAGGGATTACAGGAGTTATTCGCTCGGAAAGACACTAGGATTAGTGCACTCCGGCTGCAATAAAGAAATCTATTTAAACCAGGAAGTCTGATTGGACACTTAAGGATTGTGAATTCACTAAGAGTCCGTGGCCAAACCTTCAGATAATTACACTGCCAGTTGAATACGATTTCGACTGCTCTTATCATGGACATTAAAAGCCGCGAAGAAATAAAATTAGAAAGAATAAAGTTGGGTCCTGAAAAAATAAACGAAGAAGTTGGTATAGACATATCAGGGCCTAAACTTAGGGTATCAGGATATCGAAATCCTTAGGAAGCACACCAACTAACGAAATCCACGCAATAGAAGTATGTGCTCAAGATTGTATTAAAAAAGGCCTGCAAACTAAGATTTAAGATTTATATTCTTTCGGAAATTCAGGCTCTGAAATCTTATGTTTTTGAGCCTAAAATAGATTGGGACTGCAAAAACACCCCAAAAAAACTGGCCGCAAATAACACATTAATTTGGGTGTAGGGTCATCAAGGATTTGAAGGGAATGAAATTGCTGACGCTTTTGCAAAGTAAGGAGTAGAGGGACCGATTTTTGAACCACAACCGTTTTGTGGGATAACCAAAAGCCATGTGGCGGAGGAAGTTCGGGAATGGTTTCATATTTAGACGATACCAAGTTTTTGCTTATAGGTGAAACAGTAAATGAATTAGTAGATGCTGGTTTGAAGTTGATGAATAAAACCTGTTGGTGGCTATTACATGATAAACTCCTTTTGATAGGCGAAAAACTATGAAACAAAGAATAATATATTATTCTTTAGGTATTATAATTTAAAACATTTAAATATAACTGCTTTGTCCAAAAAACCGAATGAAATTTGCTGTAGACTCAGGGTTAGTGTTGAAAGCCTAGAAAATTTGAAAAGTAAAATATCCCCACTTTATCTGCATAATATAACGTATGATCAAAAAGTCCTTGGATCGCGGTTGCTGTGGAGGTTACATTTTATCCTAAACATCTTATATTCTTTTTGAAGCATTTTTAATTATAATCTACTCACTTTTAAAGGGTGCCAAGTAAACGTCAAAATGAATAAAAATAATAAAAGTATATAATTTTAGAGGCGACTTAAATTCGACAGCAACCGCAGATCCAAGGACGTTTTGATCATAGATCATACTATATTTTAGAAAGTGTGTATTTCTTAAAACAACACCAATATTTTTTACTGGGAATAAATATTCTCATTTTGTACACACTGGGTATAAATAAAACCTAAATAACCTATAAGTATCCAGCACCCCAGCGCCCTTCTTATGAAAAATCCATATCCGTATAATGGCATAAAACTTTATGCTTCCAAAGCCCTTTAATTAAGAAGTAAAAACAAGGAAGGTTGCATACTTATTCACTTGTGGAATTTAATGGCTTGACTACTATTAAACTAAATTATGTGGAGGTACATTTTATCATTATATGTTTTCTTCTTCTTCTGTCTTTCTAAGTTTACGCGAAAACCCCTGTTCCGATTTTTCTGATCAGTATTTTTCTTTTTCTTTGGTCTTCGTACACTTCTTCTTCCTATAGACTTACAACCTAGTATTTTTTGTAGCCGTTTGTTGTTCATTCTTCGTATTATCTCTGTACTCGGTTGTTTTATCTGTTACAGAATATATTTCCAATTCTTGACGTATATCTTCATTTCGAATCCTATCGTGTCTAGTGCAACCTCTGATTGATCTCAAAAATTTCAGTTCTGAACTTTCTATATTTTGTTACTCTTTTGTACTTGTGGTTTTCAGCACCATATCATAATAATGTAGGTGCTGCCATAACTTTATTAAATTTCAGCTGTGCCTCTTTTGTTGTTTTCTTCCACAATGGTCTTTTTTATTGTTTCACATATAAAATGTGCCGCTTGTTCTACGGTTTCTTGGTCAATTGCTATTTTAGTTTTTCACAGGACTTGTGCATAGGAAAGTCATCGTCTTTTGTCTCTTTTTTGAAATCTTTAATCTATATGTTTGTGTAGCTTGAAACCAGCCATTTGTAGTTTTATTTCATCTGTTTGAATCATATTTATGCATGTTGTAGGACTTATTCTTATACCTGGTTGCTACTGCATATCAATATATTCATAGTTAATAATAAAGGGAAAGAATCTCTTGATTATTTAAAATAGTAGTATATGTCATTGTTATAAGAAATTTTATTATCTGAACATTTTATTTATTAAATTTAAGTACCTATTTTACACAAGCATACGTACAATGTGATTTTTTAAAAACTCAATTGCAGCAGGCCGTATTCTGACTTGATACATAAGGTTATTAAGACAGAATACGGCCTGCTGCAATTGAGTTTTTAAAAAATCACATTGTATGTTTGTACATAATGTCACTGTTATAAATAAAATCAATCAATCAATATAAGCTTTGTTCAGCATTTGTTTGGTTTTCTTTGAGATGTAATATTTTAGCTGATATAATTTAACCACTAATGGTTGAAACCTCTTATAAACATGTTCAACGTGCATTGTCAATTTTATATTTTTTTTTTATGTTTATTTATTATAGCTGGATCTGCAACATACTATGCAATACACTGCTTTGTTATATATAATAAATCTGACTATACTATGTCTTATAAGCTAGTAATGAGCAAGTAAAGTGTCAACTTAAGAGTCTATATTAATATCTTAATGCTATACATTTAAATCTTAAACTAAGTCTTGCGGCAGTTTTCTTTTGAGACGTTTATGGATACCTTTTTGTCCCAGTTCTAATTTAGTAGCACTTTCACATAAATTTAAGTTTTGAAAGAATTTCTGCGTAAGTTTGGTGATGAATTCAGCAATGGGTGGAACATCTAGTTCTTGGTGAATTTGGGTGTTACGCACAAACCACGGGCACTTTATTGCTATTCGAAGCACTTTATTTTGCATAGTTTGTAGTTTATTGATATTAGTCTTCGACAAGTCACTCCATGCAGGGCAGGCGTAGGTGATTATTGGTCGGAGGATAGTTTTATAGAGAAGAACAGAGCATTCCGTTCGAAGATGTGATCTGCGGTTCATGAGTGGGTAAATCATTCCCAGTCTGGTGTAACATTCATTTATTTCATACTGTCTGGTAAATTCAGCTTTCCGACGCCATTTTGAGTCCGGAAAGTGAGCTATTACGGTATCAGAGCCGGAAAGTGTTACCTAGCAACACTTTCCGGCCTGTCACATGTTGACGTTATTGAAAAAGTGTTTACAGTATGAAATAAAATACGTAACGACATTCGTCCGTGAACTCATTTTACAGCACTCGTTTCGAGTTTCAAGACTCGGCTCCTTACGTCGCCTCGTCTTTAAACATCTGACTCGTGCTGTAAAATATGCGTTCCCGGACTTGTGACGTTAATTACTATTAGTTTATGGTTGGTGTGATATCCCCAGGTTAGACGAGAGTCAATATATACGCCTAGATATTTAACTGCGGAGTCCTTAGGGATCCATTGGATCTCATTGTTGTGTATTTTTATATTTTTATATCAGACTGTATCATATCAAGATATTTCACATTATTCTGTTAAAATTCAAAAGGGTGCAGTATTTATCGAACCAGATACCTATTTACCAAATTCAAATAATTTTGTAAAACACTGATATAACTATTTTTATCATTTCCTACTGATACAATGGCCGTTAGTATCATCTGGATACTGAAATATACGTGGTGATTATAAGTTACTTATTTCTGCCAAATTGTTAACATAACTGTTGAATAAGAAAGGAGACGGAATGCTGACTGTAAGAAATACCAGTTTGTTCCAATTGTTGGCGATCAGTCAAAAGCTCTCAAATTTCAAGCGAGTGTAATGTTAGTGTGATGTTATTTAGTAAAATTCCGATTAATCGTGTGAAATGCCTTGGAGAGACCGAGGAATAGAAAGAACAGCCGCAGAGTTTTTGTTATTTAAAGCATTATTTGTTAATTTTTTATTGCTTCTTGATAAGTAATAAAAGTTAAAAACTACATAAAGTTTTTAATTAAACATACTAAGTAAATAACCAAATAAAAAAAAAACTACACTATCGCCTTGGCAACAATCGTAGTTAGCAGCAACATAAAGAAAAGATACGCCCTACGAAAGGTCAAGTAATACAGTCGATGTGCATTACACAAAATAATTGATAACTAATTTATACATAATTTAGTAATTAATTTTTTTATGTGTAAATTAAAGACAAAATAGATGAAAATAAGTATATAAAAATTAAGAGTTTTCGAAGGTACAAATTGAATTTTCAATTTCAGTTAAGTATCAGAAATTAATTACAAAATTGTACATTACGTAATCTGCACGAATTTGTTTTTGAGAGATCGGAATCGTTTTAAAATTCGGTCACCGTCCGTGTTGTTTCGCTAAATTTAATTTTAAAACACAAACGGTCTAATCCGTCATGAATTGTCACCGAAACCCTACGCAATCCCAACATAATTGATTTCGCGAATTTCTCTAATTTATAAATCGGAATACACGCAGGAAATTTGTAATGAATATTCATTCCAGAACAAAATCCCATAAAAGCTCTGGCGAAGTTAATCAGGGTTGTATTTAATTTTCCACCTAAATCCGTGTAGGCAGCTGGCAATTAAGTTATATGGTGAATGTTTTTCTTTCCCCCCTTTTTTTTTAGTTTTAACGCGTGACTAATGGCCTCGGTTGTTACAATAATAATAAACCACGATCATCCAGGCGTCCGTAATAATGTAGCGGAAGTTTGTTAAAGCATTAATTTTACGCGAAATTCGAATTCCTGGTCCTGATTATCCTAAGCTTAAAATTTATGGGATATGATAAGATCGGCAGAGAAACGTCTGAATTAAGTGGAAGTTTAGCGGAGAACAGATGGTGCGTATGAACACAGCCTAAGCCATAAATCGTTATACAGAACCTACACAATGAAAAATTAATCCTTTCTATTAATATACTCGAGTAGTCCTACCGTCATTCCACCGAAATCAGGGGAGAAGATAAAAAATATGACAGTTCAGTGTCCTCTAATTCCCAACACAGTTTAAGCGCTTTGTTTGCTGGCATGCATGTGTATACCTTATTTATACTGTTTACCCTGATGCGGTATGAAACAACCAGGGGTTAGACCAAGCTTTTGTGTATTTTAAAATTGAAACGAAAAAGTAATCTCTGATAACATACGAGCTTGTTCGCATACTGCGATGCACTGCACTCTGCTCCGTTTGCCACAAAAGGGCACGTAACAAAAGCTCGCTGTTCTTCAAAATTAAAACCTCTCCTGCCAACACGTATGAAAATAATGTATAAAATATAGTCCACCTACTCCCTCGCATTAAAAATAGAACAAAAAACAACCGGACGATATGCGGATGTAATTTTTATGCTGATTTGTCAATTCAACCCCTTATTTCTTTAGATGAAACACCATGGGTTTCCTTTTTGGTATTCAATGCGCGTGATATCAGTTGGAAACATTTAGATTTATGAAAATTTCGATTCTGAGCACAAGTTTATTCTCCTCATTGAAATATTTATCAGATTAAGAATTTTACCAATTTACGGGCGTTGTAGAAAAACAGAAGCCAGAATTTAATATAAACAAGCTGAAAGGCATCAGAGAAGGATTATAGAGACTCGCCATTATGTCCATAAGTAAGTAAGCAGTTAATGTCTATTGATCTAAAGTTCTCGTAAGACGATTTGTATGGCACAGTGGAAGTTTGGGTGTACTCCAATAAGCAGGGCATAAGCTTTTAAGCTCGTCTAGACACCGCAACTTGGTCTGCTTCTGCCGAAAGCTTTGACCACGGCCGAGCAGGTGAGGCAACAAAGTGCGTAAATTATTTAGCGCGCGGCTAAACTAATGAAGTCGACCCCGTACTAATGGGATTAGGCGCCCCATTCCCGGCCCGCATTTATACCATATGGTTAATGAAACAAATATTTACACTGGAAAATCGATCTCTTTTAATAGCTGCATTTAACGCTAATAGAGAGGAAAAACGGGGACAGCAGTCGAGTTTTTGAAGATTCTCCACTCGGTAGCCGATGTTAGATACTTTCGGGTTTCTAAATGAAGGTAGGAGTAAATAAAAGACGGGAAGAAATGAGCAGGGGTAATAAAAGTCGGATCAAGTCAAGCATATTGTTTAATCAAGAACCTGCTTTTTGTTTGTTTTCTGTTACTGGGAAGAGATTGAAAAGATGGAAGGGTTGCTTGTTGTTTGCGGATTCTTAAGCTACAAGAATTATAAATACTGAATAAACACATCAAGCGATAAAAATCCTTTAAATCAAAACACACGGAGTCATTCGGATATTCGCTGCTTCCTATTTTAAGTTCATTTGTTTACTTAAGCTTTGTTCAAAATTAAGGTAATTTAAAATTAGATAAAGTTTTCAGCTAGAAACTATCAACGGCTTTCAACGTATTTACTTTCACAGAAGGAAGATAATTCTGGCGTAACTGAAGCTGGCGTTGAAACCAGGGGTGTCTTAATGGAGGAAAAAATAATATTTTGAAGGGAAAGGTCTTAGGTTGTGGACTTAACAATAATAATATTGTACACTAAAAAGTAATGATAAAGTACAACAGTATTTTCTATTGTTATACTGGGTGATTCACATAAGACGCGGCCCTTAACAATTGAACTAAGCAATCCAATTTACAAATTCAGAAATAACCTTGTAGTCCAGTCAACGAACGCTCAATAGGGGGGTGTAGAATGCATGGAGGGTGTCACAATTTTTGACTTCACGGCTTTGTTTGGAGTCGTTAGGAGGTAAACATACTAAAAGTCCCCGGACATAGGAGGTGAGCGGGGTGCAGGGGGGGACCGAGAAGATCCCTTTTTTAGGTTTTTTGCTTATATCTTGAATAAGGTGAGTTTTACCGAAAAAGTTATTATATACAAAATCAAAGGTGTCAAAATTTCCCACATTTTTGGTTGGTAAAGTTTTTTTATATCTCCAACCGTTTATGCGATAATCGCTAATTTTCGAAAAAAAAATATAAAAAGTATATACCATTTTGAAGGAAATTTAATCCTGTACAACTTCTTTTGTGGGAATTTTTCTGTAAACCGAAGAGATGAGGTGCTAGAGAGAAAAGTTTAACGAAAAACGGGAGGCAAAATATTTTCTTGCGAATATTAACGATTTTTGATAGCGGATTTCTCATAAACGGTTGGAGATAGAAAAAACATAAAAAAGCAAAAATGTAGGAAATTTTATCAGCTTTGATTTTTTATATAATGACTTTTTTGCTAAGATGCACCATCTTCTAGATATAAGCAAAAAAGCAAAGATAGAGACCTTCTCAGTCCCCCCCTGCACCCGGCCCACCACCTATGTCCGGGGACTTTTAGTATGTTTACCTCCTAACGACTCCAAACAAAGACCTGAAGTCAAAAATTCTGACACCCTCCATGCATTCTACAATCCCTTTATTGACTGGACTATTGATCTATGTTAATCCTCAATTAAACATGTTATGTGATCAGAAGTAGCTTACTTCAGAATGATAATAAGTAAATGTCATGTCTAGGTTATGGATCCAGCTGAAGAGTAACTGAAGAATAATTAGAAAATTAAGAAAACAAGAAAACAAAAATAAATTTATATAAAATTGTTAGTACACAAATATACAAAAAATAGCAATTTTATACAGGGTGTTTCTTAATAACATGCTAATATTTAAGGAGGTTATTCTTGGGTCCATTTTGAGAAAAAAACTTCATATGAACATATGTCCTAAAGGTCTTAACTTTTGAATTACAGGGTACTAAAGTTTTAAGAAAAAATCTTTTTTTATGATAACTTTGGTATGACCCTAGATATTTTTGTGAAACGTAGTACGCATCTTCTATGCATCAAAAGGCATTTTCTGCGGTACAACATAATTTTATAATGTTACCGTTTAAAAATTATTCTCTTAAATAAATTTTTGTTTAAAGTTACATAAATTGTTTTTTCTCGTAAGTGGTCTAGCGAGACGCAAATGAATGAATTATATTTTTTTATGCGAAAACCGTACGTCAAACGAAAAAAATCAAGAGACCAGATTTGCTCAGAAAGGAATGAGGATTTCAAAAATAAGTTATAATTTAAGAAAAAGCAGTGACGTATCACTTCTCTCTTTAAAATTGTTCAGTGCAAATCCCGCACGAACGCCACTGGCAAGAATAAAAAATTATGTTGTACAGCAGAAAATGCCTTTTGAGGCATGGAAGATGCGTACTACGTTTCACAAAAATATTTAGGGTTATACCAAAGTTATCATAAAAAAAAAGATTTTTTTCTTAAAACTTTAGCACCCTGTAGCTCAAAAGTTACGACCTTTAGGACATATGTTCATATGAAGTTTTTTTCTCAAAATGGACCCAAGAATAACCTCCTTAAATATTAGCATGTTATTAAGAAACAAATTACGATAATGAAATAGTTATTATCCATTCACTTAACTCCTGTGACGTAAAAGTCACCATGTGTTGGTTAATATGAAAATCCCTATTAGGCTATTAAAAATTTTTAGATTTGAGATTGGCGCACCTTTAAATTTAAATTTAATGCTTTTGTTTTTTTTGTTTTCACTTTGACACTTAAATTATTTATTATTCAAGTTACGTTTTATAATTCATAATCTTTAGAGAAATGGATGAACAGAAGCACCAACGAAGTTTATTATCAAAGAGAGAGAAAGAAGCTGTATGCAAATACTGCTTAGAAAGGCAAGAAATCAGTCCTCACTTAAATAAATATACAATTTTTGAAAAGGCTGCATATATATTTTCAGTAAGATTTCCTACATTTTATCCTTTATAACCACTTTTCCAATCCTACATCTCCTTTCTTAGATCAGCGTAGCTCAAGTGAAGGACATTTTTACAAAATTTGAAAATGGGGAAGATTTAGAAGATACACAAAAGGGTGGCAGAAAATCTACAAATTTTGATGATTATTACAAGGTATTTTTAAAGGAGGAACTACAAAGAAAAATTTATTTATTTCATCACAATAATGAACATTTTACCATTGATGATTTACATGACTCAGATACTGAAGACTGAAGACGATTTTGATGATACTTTTCTTTAACTTTATGCCACCTTTAACTGATTGAAATTTTACGTAGATAATAATTTTTGAATTTCATTTAGGCTGCATATACTCATAATACTACACTGCATACTTGTATTATTAATAAACCCATTTTTACCTTGTTCTACTTAATTTTACGAAAATGACAAATGATTTATCATAACCTTACATTTCAGTTTGACGTTAAGTACATTCACTAAAAAAGTTGATAGGTTCTGTACATAAAGTACACTCCCAAATTTTCATTTGACAGCGTAAACGTCAAGGGAGTTTTCTGAATGGATTATATTTACATTATAATTTGCGAAAGTTTACTTTTAGGTGCGAGGTGTTATTGAATTGCCGAGGCGCAGCCGAGGCTAATTAAAAACTCCGAGCACCTAAAGGGCTTTAGCAGCGTTTAATGTATTAAATTTTTCATGCTCCCCTTGACATTTAACCACCGTAAAAGATGAAAATATAATAAAATAAAATGATTCAGTGATTAATAAGGTGGGTTCTTGTCAACTACTACTGTAACAATACGGTACTATTTATTTTCGCTTTCGCTCGCGCTACCAGGCTACGAAAGTAACATACCAGGCTACGAAAGTAACACTTTCGCAGGGGGGAGCATGAAAAATTATTTTGACGAATAAGTATTTGTGAATATATCTACGCTACTAGAACAAACAGTGTTTTTTAAACTTGCATGCTTTTGGGAAATTGAAGGGTGGGTTTTGGTAGCATGTTTACGCGCTGAAAATTGTGTAATTTTAAAATAAGGGCACGATTAAATAATGACAGTTGAAAAGAAGGACGGGTATGAATTAAAATTTTTAGACCTTTCCTTCATACGCTACAACTACAAGGCCCGAACGACCAATTTTAATATAGCAATTAAATTATAACCTATTATGTAAAACTTACGAAAAGGGACTCACACAAGACACCAATCAGCAATGTTTTAGATTTTTTCAATGTCGCGGGGTGGGTTTCAATATTATCTTCCTATGCATGTATCGACCATTTTGTAAATTTGTATAATTTTGGCGTAATCTTTATTTGACTTTAGAAAAAAATGCTTTTAATTTTTTAAAAATTGATTGAAGATAGGCAACCCGACAGGCAACCCAACATTCATGGACTCTGTTCATCACTTTCAATGTTTACAAAGAGCTTTAAGAGATTAAAAATCGGTATTCGCAAATACTTATACTGAATTTTGAAGTTTTGTTAGGTAGAAGCAATACTAGAAGATCAAATCTTTTCTAGACTATTTTTAAGTCAGGCAACCCAAAATACTTAAAAACGAAAAATATTTTAACTAAAACCCACCCTTACGCCTCTTACGTGAATCACCCCAGTATTTATGTAAATAAGAGAAGAGTTCACCTGGGAAGGATGTTTTCCTTTGTCCTCTGGTACTAGATCAAACTAATGATTTGTTTGTGAGTTTTATTTTTCTGATTCTTAACTTCCAAGTCATTTTGGGGGATATCGCCCTTACCACTCGAACTGTATTTAGCACTAAATGAAACAGATAAAGTACCATGGAATGATTTGTTTCTGAGGTTTAAGATTTTACAATGTTAATACTCAGAGAACTAAGTAATTTTATTAGTTAATAATAAGATCACCTGGGGAATCGCCTCCAGGGTACTTCGCCAAATTCAGCACTGAATGAAATAATACTAGTACCACAAAATGCTTTTGTTTTGAAGTTAAGGTTTTTCGGTTATATTAATTTGTATAAATATATAATATTAAATAGTAATTAATAATAATAGTTATAGAAGTTGCAATTAATTTTTCTGGATTTCAATTTGTGAACTAGGTGAGGGGGGTAGCCCTCCGATACTCTAGTTGAATTCAGCACTAAACGGTATAATCGAAGCATCATGTGTGAGGTAAAGGTTTTTCAGTGCAATAACTTCTAGAAAGAAATCATTTTATTAATTTACAATATTATCTGGAGGAGGATGTCCTCCTTGGTACTTCCAGTAAATTCTATACTGAATGAAACGAAGTACAATGAAGTTTATTTTTGAAGAATATGTTAACGCAGAGCAATAAATATACAGGGTGTTTAAAAAATATGTTCGGATATTTTACCCACTTATAGATCTCAACGATACAAACAAAAAAGTCATGATAAACATGGGTCCGAAAATCAATCGTTTCCGAGATACAGCGAGTAGGAGTGAAAAATCGTATTTATCACGTCTGCTACGAAAGTGGGCTAAACAAAATTTGTTTGAGTTTCTGTAAGTGTCAATATTTGTTGTTGTCACTTTGTTGCTGTCATTGTTTGTGTTATTGCTGCTATTAAAGTCGTTGTTGCTGTTGCTCATTGTTGACATTTTCAAATTTGTATTAGGTATGTATACCAACGCGCAAATGGCAGATATACATTTCATGTATGGTAAGGCCAATGGTAATTCTTATGGGGCACGTCTCTTGCATGCCGAAGCATTTCCGAACCGGGCACTTCCGTGTGACAAATTGTTTATAAATTTGCATCAACGTTTAGTTGGTGCATTTAAATCAAGAAACGTTGGTGCTGGTCGGCCTACATCAATTTCTACTCCTTAGGCGGAACTTAACATTTTAAGGAGGATTGAAGAAAATCCAGGTACCAGTACTAGAAGGCTTTCTGCCGAAACAAATATTAGTGCTTCCCTAATTTGGAGAATGTTACGTGAGCAGCAATTGTACCCATACCATATCCAAGTGTACAGGCTCTTACTGTGCCTGATTATGCTGCACGTCTGGTGTTTTGCCGATGGGTTCTGACAAGGGTTGCGGAAAACGCAAACGTTGTTACTAAAGTCCTATTTACTGACGAAGCTGATCTCACAAGAAATGGTATTTTTAATTACCACAACAGCCATATTTGGGCAGATGAAAAACCTGATACTATTGTTGAATAGAATCTTGAACAACGATTTTCAAACAACGTTTGGCTTGGTGTGTTTGGAGACCATCTGATAGGACCTTATTTTCTTCTGAACCGTTTGACTGGCCAATTATTGTACCTTGACTTTTTGCGTAATACCTTGCCACTATCGTTAGAAGATGTACCCCTCATTCATAGAATGAATATGTGGTTGATGCACGATGGGGCTCCTGCACATTTTTAAATCATGGTCAGAAATTTCCTAAACGAAAATTACAACGGCAGGTGGATAGGGCGAGGGGGTCCAGTTGCATCGCCACCTAGATCTCCTGACCTCACTCCTTCCCGAATTTTGTATTTGGGGGTATTTAAAGTCGTTAGTTTCAAGCCCTGTGACTAATTTAAACGAATCGCGAAAACGAATAGAACATGCCTGCCAGACTGTTCGTATAAATCTGGGAATCTTTGAAGGAGTGCGGCGTCCATTTTTACGGAGATGCGAAGGATGTGTACAAATGGAAAGACGACATGTAGAACATCTACTTTAATTATTTGTAATTAAAATGTTTTATTTACACGGCTATTAGTTTTGATGGGTGGAAAACTTATTGAAATAACAAGCAAAATTTATTTTCTAAAAAAACTCCATATCTCGAAAACTGTTGATCCATGTTTATCATGACTTTTTTGTTTGTATCGATGAGCTCTATAAGTGGGTAAAATATCCGAACATATTTTTTAAACACCCAGTATATTTTTAATAATAATAATAGTAATAATAATAATAATAATCATAACAATAATACTTATAGAACTAACGATACAATTTTTTGACTTATAACTTCCAAGCCAGTTGGGTGGATGTTTCCCATGGTATTCCACTAAATTCAGCTCTAAATGAAGTAGGTACCATAGAATAATTTTTTTGAAGTTTTCAATGTATTAATTCAGACAAATAAATAATTTAATTAATTAATAATATTGTTTATAGAACTTCTGATTTAATTTTTCTAATTCTCAATTTCAAACAACCTTTCGGATGTCTATCACTAAACCGCAGTAAACGAAACAAATTAAGTGCCAGAGTTTTGGGGTTACGGTTTTCCAATACTCATAGAAATAATCCTATTGATTCACAAAATTATATAACACTTACTTGTTCTCGTCAATTTCTCCTTTTCAAAGAAAAAGTTTTTCAAATACAATCACAATAATAATAATAATAATCTTCACTGAATGTTCTTTGGGGTAAGCTAGTTCACAAGCTGATAAAATGTAAAAAATCCAACTGAGAAACGAATCGTGGTGTTCGAAACATTTACGAGAATCCCAACCCCTTTAGATTGTTTTCAGTAGAATGTACCCTTTATTCATACGTGTTCCCAATTTTAATTAACTTTTCCAATCGTGGGATATTAAAATGTGTTGGTGTTTACTTTCCTTAATCGAAATTAATATCGTAGAAATGTTACGGAACGCCGGATTGTAACGTTATGACCCAGTTTTTTTAGTTTTTTTGATTTTCTCTTCCAAAGATAACATAAACAAAAGCCTTGGTTTGTTTGCAGTTTGAAGGTATTCTAACCTAAATGTACATATACGTTACTATTTATTTCTGGTGTATTGGGTTTGTTGCCTTTAATCCCACCTCGATAAATATTTGTACGTTTTATAGGTTTCCTTTATAGAGGTTGTCACGGATTCGATATATTGTTATTCTGGAATTACGCATATCGAGAACGTAATACATTTATCTATGCACGAACAGAATTACTTAACGCGGTTTTAAAATTCTTAGGTAGGAGTTTTCTATTTCTTTTTAGTTACTCGCCTCCCGGCTTAATCGTTTTCATTTGCAAAATTATACAGGCCAAAATATTTGCCTAATAGCTCTATCCACGGCTTCAAAGAAAAAACCTTAATCTCTGGTCGTCTGAAAGCTATGCGAATTTTAATTTTAAAGTTAAAATCTTCCACCTAAATATTCACCCCGCAGATAGCGGACTAATATTTTTACATATTATATTTTATGTTGTATTAAAGAAGAGTTATATTATGAGGTTCGTCAGAGTAGGTTATTATCTTCGACGTAAAGAATTCCCGATTATTAACTTGCTTTCGCTGAAAATGTTTTCCTGTGTTTCAAGCAAAATCTCCTTAAATGTTCATCAAATCCTTCTCAAGACCTTTGTAGCCAAGGTCGAAAAACAGTAATCATGTTCCACCAAATAAGATTAGCAGTTCCTTGCGTAGATAAACCACTGTTCGAAACGTAATTTATCCTCGGGGTCTAAATTGATCCGTTTCTCCTTGGTTTACAACTCAGCTGGTAATCCCGCGCTACTTCTTAGACGTTAATGGAAACAAATTTTACTGATCGAAAATTTTACTTTTATTTACTAACGAGATGATCTTCCTCCTTTTGAAGTAGGCTCCGCTGAATTACGTAACCCGAGGAGACAAATTTCAGGAATTTCTCCGAGATTTTCGTATGGAGTTGTAAGATCTTTGGAATAACAGTGTCTAACTTGGTGTTGGAATTTCTCGGTGGTGAAGAAGGGTGTATCGGAAGTTTATTCGCGCACCGCGATACGTAGTCACTCTTATTAGCTGGTGAGATCAAGTCGGCACCCTGCTAACTAGAAACTTGCACTAAGTATTTAGTTTTCTCTGGGGCTTAGCACATGGCAGATGCTAGATTAGCGGTTTAAGACAATTAACGCTCGCACAAGTACCTGTCTCAGCTGCGCTGTGGCCGCGGGCCCCCGTCTGCAGGATTACTTAATCTTCATAAGTGCTTATTCCTACTATTTCGCATTAAGGAGAGAACTTCGGCAAACTTCAACAATACGCTGCCTCTTGATATTGCGGCATTTCTTGTAGAGTGCTCGAAACGCCCCAGAAACTTTTCCGATTATCTGTCTATCTATAGTTTATAACCATTTGATGCTCGAGCACTGCAGATAAAATAACTTCAACTATCTGATAAACTTCCACTGTGCTCAAACAACTTAACGGAACACTTTGAAATTATATCGCGAAAATAAAGTTCCGACAGAATTTTGTAAACTATTGTTGAACTGACTACTGACGACGTGTTAATAAGTTTTGAATTAGGAACTTTAACGAGATTATTACGATTGTCAACCAACTACAAGAGAGCTGTTAAAAAAGTCACGCGAAATAAAAGTGCTAAAAGCGTCTGGTCTAAGTCAATAACGCCAAACTAATTCTCTTAATTTTCGTTTTTATCCTTTTGTAGATATTTACAAAGTCAACGCACAAACGAAACGAAAATTAATCTTAATGTTTATGTTTAAACGAAATTGCTTCATATCTACAGTAATCCGTCGAATATTATTACGTTAGTTCTGTTGTTCGTTATTTGTACTTAAATAAACGCCATGAATTCAAATTTTGAAGCAGAACTGAACTGTCTTAATTATTTCGTAAAATAAGTTCGTAAATATTTATATCTTAAGCACGACAGAAATATGAGATATCTTTATTTATACAGAAAACTTTCCTTAAAATGCACAAAGCAAAATAATTAGTGCCAAGAAATTTAAGAATTGCTTCATAAAACGATAAGAAGATTTCCTCAGTTAAGCCTACAAGCTAGAGTTATAGACTAACAATATGACCAAAGCATCTTGGTTATTTTAATAAATAATAAATTTTAAAACTTAACTCAAACAAAAAGCGCGAAGAAAATTTCCAAACAGGGCTTATCATAAAAACGCAAACCTAACAAGCTAGTTTAGTTGAAACTAAAGCTTGTGCTGAAATTAGATACATTTAAACCATTTTAAATTAAGATTCTCAAAGAAATGTTACGCAAACCCATAAAATTTTTATACTATACTACAGAGAAAAAAATTCTCTATCGAATGGTAGCATAAAATTAATAGGTTCCCATTTAAAAAAATATCGCGTAAAGTCATAACTCAAAAACAATTGAAGAAACAAATTTTCGTGTATAATCAATATGTAGTTAAAAATATCATAAAAATCTTTTGTATTGAACATCTTTTCTAAAATGAATATTAACGACAGAAAATCGGTGTCTCCATACTTTATACTTACCATGTATAATCATGTCAAGGTTATGCTTCAAACTGAAAACTTACATAACCTATAACTAGAAAATTAAGAAAAATATTAGAAATAATAACAACAAATTTATATCTATTATTATTAGTATCACAATATACAAAAAAAAAAAAATTATATACCAATCATCTTAATGAAAATTTATTTATCCAATTCAGTTACGAAATGTCAACATTTCGACATTGATTTTAGTTGTGAAAAGTGGTTCATTTTGTAACTAGTTACAAAATATGCTCCCATTTTGTAACTAGTTACAAAAAGATGATTTGAGTTGCGAAAAGTGGTTCATTTTATTTATTTATTTATTTTTTTTGACAGAACGGGCACACGCCCAATTATACTGTCAAGATTCCCAGACAATCAGCAATAATTATAAATTATAACAAATAATTTCCAATAAAAAAATAAAAAAATTTTGTAACTAGTTACAAAATATGCTCCCATTTTATCACGATGACCCAACTCCTTTTTTAAGAAGGTGTGGCATTTACATTTTGTTATCTGAATTGGATAAAATCTTGTATGAAACACGTTGCAAAACATGTCTTTTTATCACATGGCGTGTTGTTCATCTCGGCTTCGCCTCGACGAACAATTTCACGCCTGGTGATAAAAAGTCCATCATTTTGCAACTCGTTGCATAAATAGCTATTTAACGACTAGAAATTCCTAACTGTCACTTTTGATGAATAAGTATTTGTGAACACATCTACTTGATCAAATTTTCTTTTTGAATTTGCAGATATTTCTAGTAGCTTTGAAAACCTGTATACTCTCCAGCTCTTTCCTCCTTTATGTAAGTCCCCATTTATCGATCTTTTTCAGGTGTTGTGGGTCTGTCTTCAGCTTCTTTTGCTAATTGGGGTCTAGGTTAGTGCATGTCTGAACTATCCTTTCTCAAGGTGTGTCCTATCCATCTCCATTTTCTTTTTGTTGTTTCTACTTCGACGATTCTTTCCCAAATTTCATTGTTGGAGATTACGTTGGGCCAATACATTTTTAGAATCCCTCTTTGCCGAGAAAGGTTTGTATTTTCTACACACTCTTTTCTTTTATTGACCAGCTTTTGCAACAATATAGTGCAACTGTTTTAACATTACTGTTAAATAGTCGTATTTTTGTCTTGCTATTGATTTTTGTAGATGACCATATATTTGGGAGTGCACCAAAGGCTTGACTAGTTTCATTTATTCTGCTTAGGATGTCTATTTCTGTCCTCCCTTTCCTGTAAAGCATACTTCACAGATAGCAGAACTTATCGACTAGCTCTATTTCGATTTCACAAAAGAAAACTGCAAATTCTAGAGTTCATTTTATGTCGATTTGACGTAAATCACCTTATCCAAAAATGCTTGCTACGGGAGCTAGAGCTATTTAAAGATGGCGCCCTTATATCTTCCCTTAAAACTTATTTGACAACTAACAAAACCTGTTTGAAATACCAGTCATTTGACATTCATGCTTGCTACGGGAGCTAGAGCTATTTAAAGATGGCGCCCTTATATCTTCCCTTAAAACTTATTTGACAACTAACAAAACCTGTTTGAAATACCAGTCATTTGACATTCATGCAATTGTTATTATGTTTATTTTTCATAGCCATCTTTCATAATTTAGAAATGAATTTGTTAGTCAATGGAAACGTATGCATTGACACATGAAAAGTTCAAATCGATTTTTTTCGAAAACGGTGAATCATAGCGACTTCAGATAAGAGCATCATTTTTTTTATAAAAAATCGAAATTTGTTAAATGTTATGTCAAAATGGCGAAATTTTCAAAGACAAAAAAGTTATGAATAAAAATGTCCAATACCCCTTCCAAACGAGCCGCTTATGACTACAATTAAAAAATCGTATTTATGCCATACGATTGAGCATATTCCACAAAATAAATGTACAGAATGTTATCACTTAAAAGGAAACCGTTTTGAAGATATTTGAATTAAACCGATGTAAGGGCGCCATCTTTAAAGAGCTCTAGCTCCCTTAGCAAGCATTTTTGTGAAGTGAGTTTGTGGACACCCTGTATACAACTTGTCTTTTGTGTCTATGTCTCCGATTCGTATTTCTTTTGTTTTATCTGCATTAATGTGCAGCCCCACTTCTTTCTCAACAATTTTCTGTTGAGTTTGTTTTATATAATAAATTGCCTCCCATTGAATATGTTGAATAATAGTATTTTTTCAGTACCAGCATTAAAAGCTATCATTATTTACCTTGTTTTCGAGCGAAGGAGATAGATTTCTCTCCTAGTGGTCAATAATATTTCATTATTGACTACTGATTAATAATGGAAACAAGTGCTATAGCACTCAGGTGTCTATTTATAGTATATTGCGTCATAAGGGAAGATATTCAACCCGAAGATTTCTTCGAGCGAACGTAGTGAGCGAGGGCAGCAAAAGCCCAGGGATGAAATATGCCGTTAGATTCCCGTAGGGCATAAGACATTTTTCCGCATCCATGAGAAGTTCGTACTAAATAAAAAGAGTTAATTTTATAATGTAGAACACAATCCTACTATGAAAATGTGTCGCTTTCCTTTTCATCACTAAAACCATTGCAACAAGTAACAAATAATTAATAATTATTATAAATAATACTTCTTTTGTAATGTATATTTGTTAATTAAATAAATTTATTTGCAACAATAAAGTGCTGTTTCTAAATCTTTAAATTTAATCATCATTCCAAAAGATTGCACAATAATTATAAGTATAATATAATACGTACCTTTTTGACATATAACCTCAAATTACAAATGTCCAATTTTCGTATTAAAAATAACTTCTATAATGAATTTATGTAAAATAGTATATTGTGTTATTAGGAGTGTGCCGAGCATGACGTTTGAACGAGGAGCGCTAGGGAGTCGGACTATTCATGCGAGGCACACAAAATCACTTTTACTCCGAATAACACATGTTACTTTTTCTTCAAACGCATAAATTAAAAGCAATTCAGCAAGAAAATTTAAAAAAAGTCAAAAATGAACGTCATATCGGCTGTCATTGCTACGGGTTGCTTTGTTATAAAAAATAAAAATTACGAGTTGCCATTGGTTCATTTTATGTCACTTTTAGTCCTAGGAGTAAAAGTGTCCACTTTTACTCCTAGGAGTAAAAGTGAATGTTTAACTGCGTGTATCCAAGGACACAAAGTCGTGTTTTTATGTCGTTCGAAGATAAAATAATTTAAATTTACATTCGTTTTTGCTTGAATTTTAAAAAATAATTACACTTATCAATCACTTAAGGTAGTTGGAGCATGAAGTAAAATCCATAAAATCTTAATAATCTTTGGTGTACTGCTAGATTAAGTATTGCTCGATGTAAATCCAAAATTTTAGCCAAGTTGACCAGTTTCGATCGAAGTTATTGTACTACCAAATTTGGAAGATTTAACATGGCGAGTATAGGGAAACTCAACAAATCATCGACATAATAGCCTCTAGAATCGCGAAAACTCATAAACTTTTTACTAAAAACTAGGTGAATATAAATGAAGGTCTGAAAAAAAAAACTAGTTAAAAAAAGCATGCATGACCATCTGGTTTCAAAGATACCGGGTGTTTGACTTAAGGGGTGAACTTGGGGATATAACATGGGAAATCGTACATATGCAGATTCCTGCTCCCCGTTTGAGTCGATTGATAGTGGTATCATTCGATAGACAAAATAATTACGCTTAATTTGATACTACTTACTTGAATTTGTTGCATTTTATTCACAGAAAGCAGACCAGCCATGATCAAAATTTGAAGTTTCTCTATGTCAAAATAAATTTTATTTTCTGTCAGTTATCAATTCACGTATCTACTTAATTACGATGAATAGTAATGATGAACATTTTAAGGGGGAGAGGGTATTTATTGTTAAACATTTTATACTGACATCAGTTTTCGCACAGTTCATGATTTAAAAACCATCAGCTGTTGAAGCAGGCAGGCAACTCTAGAGTTTGTCTACATTGTTCGGTAAGGAATCAATAGATGGCATTGATCTCATGATCCAACCAAGGCCCGCTGCATTAATATTGCATATAAGGCCTTACCACTTCATTTAGCCAAGACGCAATTTAGAAACAACGGTGGCGCCAGTTGAGGTAAACTATACAAATGTATAGTTTACCTAATCTCCATTAAAATATGTATAGTTCGCTGCAAATGGCGCCACCGTTGTTTCTAATTTCGTCTTGGCTAAACGAAGTGGTAAGGCCTTATATGCAATATTAATTCAGCGGGCCTTGATCCAACTACCTTAAATGAAGATTTTTGCATACCTAATTAAATAATTTTGATTCTAAATTCTATTGGTAGATGTCACGTCGAAAGCTTGCACGGTAAAAACCCGCAAATGTTCATATCGTCCCGATTTTTCATATTTACCTGCCATTGTTATCCTCAAATGAGATAGGTAATCTGTCAATTACATACCATGGATACGGAAATAGTTATTTGAGGTACAAGAAATGTAAGGATGTATTAACATTTGAGGTAGGCGAGTACGAGCCGAGGCGAACCAAGGCTCGCCGACTTCCGAAAATGTTAATAGTCCATACATTCCGTGTTGTTTATTATATTTTTTTCGCTTGGTAAGTAGTTTAAAAGAACAAGAAAATATTATTTGCAAAGTATGAGTTAATTTGCGACAGTTTTTGTGATAAATATGCGTCCTTTAATACTTGGCAACGTAAAAATAATCAATATCATAACAGTGGTAAGAATGACAACGGTAAACTTACAGTTCTGTTACCCTTGCTTGTAACATAAATTTATAATAGGCACCTGAGTGCATAGCAATTGTTTCCATTATTAACCAGTAGTCAATAATGAAAAATGATTGACCACTAGGAGAGAAATTCGTCTTCTTGGCTCGAAAACAAGGTCAATAATGATATCTTCTGATACTAGTAGTGAAAAAAATATCTTCTCTACCTTGGCATATAATATACTATTGTGTACCTCTTTCTTTCTTTTTATGTGTGTCTTGTATGCGTGTGATAGCCAATCTGCTCGGAACCGCCTTTAGGCATTACTTCAAGTCAGACGGCTGTGTCATGTGTGTGTTATTATGTGTGTAGTGGTCTTGTTACTCTATCTCATAGACCAGTCTTCCGGGTAGAGCACAGTTAATTAAGCCCAACTGTGAATGGTCTCACCAGGTCTAGTACCGATCCCAGAGGCCCGAGAAAAAATCTCCACCAACGTAGGGATTCGAACCCGGGACTTGCAACATGCAGCCCTCTTACAACTGAGCTACCTGGGTTCCCCACTATTGTTACCAAAGCCAAAAAGTTACATTTTTCGTGTGGATTAAAACTGTCATAGCTACACCTTACTGTTTCATATCATGGCATTAGTGATTTTTTCCCAAGTGCACGAATTAATACCTACAGTTTTTTTTTGTTACACGAAAGTCAAAAATTATGTAAAATAGCATCAATCGATGCAGTATTTGTTTCTCTACAAAAATCTTTTGGTCTAAAATAATTAGGGAAGCAAATTTTTTTTATTGCACTGCTTATTTACAATCTACTCCTAAGTGCAGGGAAATAAGTAAATTATATGCAAGAATATAATATGAGTAGAGTAATCGTTCATTGACCATTATCAAAAAATACCACTACTAAAATTTAGGTTACGTTTTCCCATGAAACTATTCGTAGTGGGTGCTCCATTTTAGTGTGCTAATTTATGTACTTATTACTATACTGAGCATATTTAATATTGTGTTGTTTTGATTAATTAATAGGTTGAACATTACTTTGAACTCATTTAAGAATACTGTAAGTTGCTCCGCCCATGTTTGAAGAGTTCTGATTTTGAGTATTTGCTTGAGAATATGTAGTCCGGCTATTAGCTGCAAACTGAGCTTGTGGGTGTTTGCGCTTATTGATGGAAACTGATTATTGTCATTTATGTTTAGGTTTGGATGAGACATGTTGTGACGTGATTGATTAGTTGCTTTACCTTTAATTTTTTGTAGATTTAAGTAGATTTCGCATCTTTTATTTACATATCAAAAATTTACCATAGGAATTCCTATGGCGCGTGAAGCAATTCACCACCCTGTATAGATAATATGTGTTCAAAAAGTAGCTGAATTAGAGCAAGCCTTGAAAATCAAAAATTTCACCTTGGATAGAACGGTGATAGAACCATACGCTCAAATAATGTCACTTTAGAAAGTGTCACATGTTAAATTGACAAGATGTGTGAAATAAATCTTGTTGAAGCTTTTGAAAATTTAATTAAAATAACAAAGAACCAACATTACAAAATGTGTTGAAACTGTTGACCGTTGTTTTCCAAACAATGTTATCCTCTTTTCATGTTTTAAAAAACGTTCACTAAAGTGACTGGTGAAATTTCTTCTGTGGCTTCTCCAGTTGCATGCTGCGGGTCTTGCAGATTATTTAAATGATTTTTGAAAGTCGTATAATTGAGGTATGGCCACCAGAAGTAATCACACGGCGTTAAATCACAACTTCGTGGAGAAAACGGAACAATCCTGTTTCCAAAAAAATTCACGAATAAAATTTATATTTTCTATGGTTGTGTGGGCTGTTGCATTGTCGTGCTGAAAGTAACCGTTCCTGAATTCAGCATCGTGCAGTCCGCCGAAAAAGGGCATTAAGATATTCTCTCTGTAGCGTTCAGCGTTGACTGTAAAATCAAAAACTATTGGTCCTATTATCCGCCTTTGGGATATTGATGCCCACTTTTTTAGAGGATGCAGTTGTGTTTGTCGAAATTCATGTGGATTTTCCGCAGACCATATTCTCATATTCTGATAATTTACGTACCCAAATAAGTGGAACCAGGCTTCGTCCAAAACATGGTTATTATTCAAATTTTGATTAAACCATTGAGAATAATCCACACGCCTTTGAAAATTTTGATGTAAAATTTCGTTATACATGAAACTTGTAAGGAAAGAGTTCAATATCAACTTTTAAAATTTTCTGACAAGTTCCCACAGATAAATTTTTTTCCTGGCAAATCTTCCTTATTGATTTTGATGGAGTTCTGCCTGTAATCTCTCTCACATTAGTAATATTTTTAGCTATTCTCTTATTCTTAGGTCTGCCAGATTTTTCTTTCCGAATAGGGCCACCCTCTCTGAAATTTCGAACACAATTCATAAGACAGCTTTACAACATTTTGCAGGCAAGGTTAGGAATTTGGTCTGGAAATCTTGTAAGAAAGTCATCAAAAGCCAATTGTACAGAATGCGACCATTGTCCATTATCTTCTTTATGCCCATTCCTAGAATATGTTTCTAGCATAAAATTTTTATGTCCTTCAGAGAAATCCATTTTCACCTTGACACTTTGACAGCACTGACAGTCAACTGATTGGTATATTCTATAATGGACATACAATGTGATTTTTTAAAAACTCAATTGCAGCAGGCCGTAATGACTTAATGTAGACAGTTCTAAGGTTATTAAGACAGAATACGGCCTGCTGCAATTGAGTTTTTAAAAAATCACATTGTACCTATTACTATGCACCACCTACTCTAATTCAGCTACTTATTGAACACTTGGTATAATCCATATTTTGAGATTTTTCATTTATGAAGGTATTTCTTAAAATTCATATTTTCTAAAGAAACTATCAGAATAAAGTATCTACAACATTTTATTATCGATCTGCGGAGATTTGATAAATTAATACATCGATTTATTTAATAGAACTTGCAAAAAAATATGGAGTTATTCGTTATATCGATTAATTGGACACTTCAATTTATTCGATAATCGATACGGCGATTTAATCGACATATGGAATGACTACATTGATATATTAGTAGCATCGATATTGTTTTTATTGCGCAGACCTACTCATAACTGATTATTTGAACAGAAAAGCTGAAGCTTTTGCAGTTTGTCTCACAACCTTCTTTTCAATTAAACAAACAAATACAATTTGCCTGAACAGTTTTAATAAAAGAGAAAGATATATTTAACGTGATGAAGGAATAGGAACCGTAAAACCGAGATTATTTTTTAAAGTACTACAATTTTTTATTAGCTTAAGAAAAACTTAAAAAATAATTAAGCTCTATTGTTTTGCTAGGTATATATAATGAACTCAATAATTATAAGACGTCGCAGCTGGTAGAAGAAAGTAAACATTTCTCCTCCCTAACATTAGCTAATGCTACGTAATAGTAAACGTCACCACGAACAAATAGAGTTGGGGTAGCTATCAAGGGAAAAAACGCTTAATCACCAGAAGTATTTAACGCCGTCCCTAACACAGAAGTGGACAGAAAAGTGCTTTTATCGTAATTACCAGTAATTTTCTAATAATTTTAATTATACAAAGCGACAGAAATAAATGAGGAAACTGTTACTACTCAAACGGCACAAGTGTAGCTTTTATTTCACCCAGACTGCAATTGTTATGTCTCGAAAATGTCCGTTTACTAAACGTAGGCCAGATACAATTAAATTAGCAGCCAGATCAAATACGGGGTGTCTACGAAAAGTAGAAATATTTCTGTCGATGCCTTGATAAAAAAAACCTCCAAAATGTATTTAAATTTTGTGATAATCGACTAATCTTTTTTGTAAGTAACATCAGAAGAAAATCATGATAAATGAAGAATGTCAAAGGTACGATTTTTCAAACTTAACGTCAAGTTAGGTAAATAAACAACGTCAAAGAAAAATAGCTTCGTCAGTATTTGTCATTTATCTTATTTTTTTCTATAAATGTGCTACAGGCATTTCATTTAAAAGCAGTTGACAGGATTAATCTCTTTCAAATACTAAATTTGTGGCACCACAATAATGAATAGCATTTTTAATTAGATTTCAAAGTTACGCTACATGGCTACATATACAAAATTTTGCGTTTAGTTTATAATAAATAATAAAGTTAGAAAAGAAGAAAAGCACGAGACTAAAAGGTCGAAGGGTTTTATTTTGAATTATTATCTAGGAGTACATTAAAAAAAAGGCATTTGTAAAGATTCATCAAATAATCAAAAAATGAAAAACAAATTAACAAATTTAAAAGAATGTTAATTTTAAAATGCATGTCCTACATGTATTTGTGTAGTAACTAAAGTTAAAGCTTTTTGGCATTTAACTTTTCAGAAAAACAGATTGCCCAAATGTAATTAGAACCGAAAAGCGTAGTATGAGTGGGTGAAAATAATCACTTACAATACCACGAGTGGCCAAAGAATTGTTGATTATTTTTTTGCTGTAACATCACGAATCTTACAGCAAAAAAATAATCGACAATTCTTTGGCCACTCGTGGTATTTGAGAGCCTATTCAATGAAAAAAAATCATTTCCATCAAATCATTTTTCATAAATTAGTCCACATTCAAGTTTGTTTACATGAAAATTGTTCTCTGTGAGATATAACTAGCAATAAACTGTTTTCAAAAAATTGTCGCTTCGTATCACTATTGAAATTTTATCGACAATTTTTTCTAGTGAAAATTGTTGATACAATTCGATTTGATTATCTCAAAAACATCAAATCTTACATTTTGATTGGTCGATTTTTGACAGATGACATATGAGTTGAATAGTCAAGAAATAATTTCTATAATTACGCCTATATCGATAAACTGGAATTTTTCTAGAAAAAGCTTCCCCACATTGCGTGCCCAGGGTTAGAAATACCGAATTTTATGATTACTCGTTGGCGTAAAATAAATGCAATATAATATACTTCAACGCCTCCCCAATATCGAACAAGCCAATTCTAGCCAGAGATGTAGTGAAAAGACATAAGACACGTGATAAATTGCTTATGAGTTAGGGGTGGTCGTTGTACAGTATTAGTCTGAAATTGGAACGCTTTTAGGGTTATCTTGGGGTACGTAATACCGTGAAACGAATTTTAATAAAAAATTATCTGGTTCTGCTAGTGTTCAGATACGATGTCTGTAGATTTAACCAACCCCCACATAGATGTAGATCAGGATATGGGGATCTTATGTTAAATTAAACAGTTTCCTTTGCGAGAAGGAATCCTGAATTATTTTTAGAAAAAATGATGTTTTTTATACTTTGCGCAAAATTGAATTCATATAAAAATGTAATAGAAATTTAGCCAAAGGCCAAGGGTTCATTTGATAGTATTAAGATCTTTTATGTCAAATTTGACCAAAAATTATTAAAAATAGAACTGACAGTTCTAAACAGAAACATTTTTTATTCGTCCATTTCTCCTGCTTTGGAATCAGAACAACTAAAACAATAACTTCATGTTAAATAGTGAAAACTAGTATCAAGCTTTTAGTAAACATTTTTGTAAAATTTCTAAAATTTCAAAAAATATAAACAGTTTTGGCTTTTAAATAAAAAAAACACGTTTAATCGATGGACTTTCAAGTATCATCGAAGAACATATTTAAAATTATGAAAGTAGGGAAACTAAACTGATTTTAGTCTGCTCTGAGGCAGGTGACTTACGAGGTGTGGCAGAAAAATAATAAGACTGGCAACATTGTACGCAAACCAACAATGCCGCTGCCTCCCCTTTCACAGGGCAGTTAGAATAACTCCTGCCATAGATTCAGTACAAGTTTGAACTTGTTACAGTTACTAGTTACTACGCGCATTTTATACTATTTTCTCTGTTTCGACCTCCATTTGCATTGTTCATTTATGTTTCTGTATATAAAAATACTTGACAATTTCCAGTTGGGAAAATTTTAGTAAAATAGTTAGGTTGGTAACAACGATTTTTGCTTGACAGTGATAGAAGTCTGACATTTGACGTGTTTGTTGCGTAGCAATGAATTGTTGCCTAAAGGTTGCCTATATAGGTATTTTGTGTGTTATTTAATACACTATCACCAATTTCTGCAAACAAAATATAACCAAAAATCGTTTAAGCTCATTCAAGCATCAAAATCCGTGCTAGAATAATGTCATTCTAACGTCCAATCTTCTTTTCATTATCTCAACTTTGACTATAAATTATGAATAAACACATCACTCAGTTGGAAACAGAAAAACTTCTGGGACTAAGGTTTTCATTAATTTTTCTATTTTTTAGAAAAATTTGCAAGATTAGCTCAAGCTTCAAAGCTTAATAATATCGAGTTTAAAATTATTCTAGGGAAACTTGACTTGTTTTAGTCTACTCTGAGCTCTGAGGCATTGAATGACAGAAGTAAAAATTCAAAGAAAAGCTGTACTGGGCACTATGAATCAAAACCAAAAAGAGCTTTTAATATTCTAAAAATTGAAATCTTATTTTAAAAATAAAAGGATCGTTTTTAAGAAAAGTGTATAGGTAATAGCTATTAAGACAACAAGTGTTTTATAGAAGGTTTAAAAATCAAGGTCGTAGTTCAAATCCGAGCGAACGAAGTGAGCCGAGGATTTGATAGACCGAGATTTTTAAACTATAAAACACGAGTTGTCTTCAAGATTTTTTCTAACACTAATATCTTTCACTAATATATTATTAGAAATTTTAATAAATTATTATATTTGAGATGCGTCACAATACACAAAATGCGAAGATTGCTAGGCAACGACGTGTTTTATAGAGAAAAGCGTATTTTAAAGGCCTATAAAATACGTTGTCATTGACGACGTATTTTATAGAGAAAACGTATTTTAAAGGCAACATAACAAGTGAGCTCTTATGCACCATACAAACAGTATAAGATATTAGTGTTAGAAAAACATTTTTTTACCAATAATTTAGTAGTTAAGTTTAATAATTGCAGTTTAGAAAAATACAGTTTCAAAAGACAGTTACATTTTTATGGCAAGATAGTTATAGAATTAGTTTTTGCTTAATTACTGCTTTCCTATTGGAACATGAGTATTTTAATTGTTTATGTGCAAATCATATCGATTGAGCTACTTTATTAGAACCTTTATCACAACTCCTCCATAGTTTAATTTAAATTTCTACGAAATCCGCCCGTTTTACTTTTTACATCACATTTTTTCCTGGGGTATAAATTTATTTCTTAATCTTATAAATTATCGAACGTTTTTAAGATTAAGAAATGAGAAATGTAAAGTTAAAATGTAACAAGTTAGTAACGAAGCAGAGATGTATGCTGTATTGTGTAACATTAGTAGGGCTAACGTTAATGTCTAGGTTGAAATAAGGCGAATTCCTGTTTCCTACTAAATGTAGTTTCGTAATTCGTATTTAGGCTGGCGCGTTGTTTGGTAATAAGTTGTAGATAGTGTATAATAAATTTTTAATGTCGCGACCGCGGGGGGTAACGGTTGGGCTGGTTGGTTTCGCACAGACCGCGTGCTCTTGGGACGTATCAGGGTGTCCTAACCAAAGATTTACTCAAGGAGGTAAGATTTATAATGCGGCACATGAGCCGATTTAATTAAACAGTGACGGCTCCATTACGGAGGGCCGTGATCAAGGAGCTCACGGCACCCGGAGCGCCGTTCTCCGTTGTTGGGGCGCGCGCCACTGATTTAATAACGCTGATAAATGAGCCGCGCCAGTCACATGCTCGGGATAGCCTTATCCAACAAACTTAAAACGAGCACAGATTATGATTATGACGCACTAAAAACTTTTCTTTTCAACAAAAATAAAGGAAAAGAATAGGAAGAAATATTTTTCCCTCCGGGAGTTTTTGCTCTCCCCATTCTCCTTGTGTCCAAAGTTTTGGTGAGGTGGTTTGTCATTCGAGAGTAGCGAATGCAAGAGACGTCGAGGGTCACACGAGAGTACGACGGGATTTTTCCCGATGCCGCGAATCATTTCGCGGTTGGGCGCCTTTGCCGCCGTCTCTAAAAGAGAACCATGATGATGCTCACCTTGTTGACGGCTCGTTCGGATCTCCACTGCTGACGTCAGGGCTGGAACAAAACACACAATGAGGACAATGCAAGTTAATTACGGACTAATCGGGAGCTCATTACGGGTCCCGGATATGAAGCAGGAGCCATCAGGCTCGTATTGGCAGTTCTGCCTGGCATGGGACCAATACCCAAGCCCAGGTATGCTGCACTAACATGGACCGAATGGCTCGGAATATTTTAATTAAGTCGGGACTGACATTTCATCTCGGTGTTACGGGCGCATCTACCGGCGCGCAAATGTAATAAATCTTGCAAAGCAAAAAAAAAGAACGTGGAAAGAACAAGATTGTTAGGATTTAGGGGTAGCAATATAAGATCTCGCTCACAACCGCGTCAAGTGACATCTCACTCTGGCTCTTTTTACAAAATCTCGGCTTGCTCGTGATCCTCTTACATACTACAGTGAAAATCCAATTAACCTCAAGACAGGCGGCGGCAACAGAAACACAGTGGGCTCCGCACTCACTGCTCCTACCACGAACTCGTCGCAGTTGGTGTAATCCTGCTCCCACATTTCATCAAAACAAACAAAAAGACACGTGCACAACAAATTTTTACACAAAAATACAAAAAAGGTTATGTACGGACACTAAAATTTTGACACATTGTTTAAGAAACATGATTTTTTAGATCTTATGTTTTGTTTTTGACAATCATAGTTGACAGGATTTTTTTAATTTCTCAGTTTGTTTCGCCGTACCCAACTTCGAAATTACAAAATAACCAAAATGAGCTAGCTACAGTTTCTGTACCTAAAATTTATGGATATTACAATTACGACTATAAATTTAGAGCTGTCTTTAAGACTGATTTACCACTAACAAATGTTCCATCCCCTCTTATTGATTATTGATTGAATTTTAATCAGTATATTACGGTATATAGCTACAAAGGGTGATAAAAATTCCCCCAATTTAAAATCGAAATCAAGATCAGCAGTTTGCTCTTTAATTTCGTGAAACAGAAACGAACAAAAGTAATTATTACAGATCACGTATTGGTAATTAAAATGTTAATATCCGAAACCATAGGGTCTTAACAGATATACGTGTTTCACAAAACTAATCTGTACAAGGACATAATCTGCAGGGATAAATAGCCGAGGGGCAACTCGCGTATGGGGTAAAATGTTGAAGGGGAAACATTATTACTGACATTATATATGAAATAAATTTGTTAGAAGGGAAAAATTCCTTTGAAAGTTTAATAGACAATAAATTGCAAGAATAATTAAATTTTATTCGAAATATTCAGCAAACATTTCAAAACATTTTTTTAAACTTAGGGGAAGCGGCCCCTTCACCAATTTTCCTACATAAATTTAAAAATGGAAACTTTAATGTACCACGAAGCTTGAAATCCGTAAAATAACTACGGTTTTGTGAACTTAATGCGAAGGATTCTTTGTTACTTCACTTCTGATGTCTCATATTTGTTTTTTATTCTTTGCAAAAAATCGAAAAAACAGATTTTGTTCGTTTATAAAATGACTTTAACTGGAAACGATGATTTCGTCGTTTAGTTTTCTCAGAAAATAATTTTCTTAAAAGGCGTTTTTTATGGAAAATACTTGACAGACGAACCCAACCCAGATACTGTAGAACTAGTCCAGAAGGATTTATGGTCTTCCATTATTCAAACGTTTTCTAATCAATGTAAACTGCGATACCGCAATTTTTTAAGATACCACAAAGAATTCGACAGGGTACATTTGAATATTAAGTGCTTCTAATATTTATATATTTATTGGAGAAATTTCTGTACTTCAACATAGTTTGTATTTAACTTACAGTTTTCTATCGCAATTAAAAAATTATTCAGAGTAAGCAGTAAACATTAGCTATTTACTTATAATTAATTATATAAATATTTATACAAAGTTAGCGTCATTATAAACTGCCGCATGATATACAGGGCTTAATACATGAAAGAAAAAAATTAAAATAAATATAATAATAAATCATTAATTAATGAAAAATCCCTTTTACCCTGTAAATGTTTATCGAGATACTGTACTAACTACATTCAGATTTCCCATAAATTTAGCTGTTACAAATATTTATATTACTGTTAAATATTTAACTATTAAATACCGGCTGATGTGTAAACACAAAATTGAAGATGTGTTTGTGCTATTTAAAATTTTTATCATTAAGGATAAAAGTAATTCAAAGTTGATTTTTCGGCGTATCTGTTATACCATGAGTTCAAAAAGAAAATACATAAGGCTTGGCCATGGAAAAAATAATGTCTACTGCAAGCTTTAGAATTTAATTTTTAGGTTAGTTTTGTCGCTGACAGTATTATAACAGCACCACAATAATATTGATAGTTAATAAATTCTAAGCTTCCAGTAGATATTATTTTATTTTTCCATGGCCAAGCCTTTATGTAATTTCTTTTTGAACTCATGGTATAAATACAACGGAAAGCTGCAACTTCAGAAATCATTAATGGACGTAACTAAAAGAAAACTCATTAAATTAAAAAGCACGATATCGAAAACATTACACGAAATATGTTCGCATTTAAATACCTGGACGGACAAATGGTTTGATGTAAAGTCAAAGTAAGGTAGTTTTTACGATTGTGGAGGGGTAAAAGCAAAGGGTAGTAAAATCAATAAATCAATACAAAGGATAATAAAGTCCAAAGGCAAAACCTTACAAACACTAGAAAAGCAATTGTTTACCACTCAAGTGAAGCAAACGTCTTTCGGATAAGGGTTTGTCCTAAAAATAGGGTTTTTTCATTCTTCTGGGATTAATAAATAAATAAAAACTGAATACAATCAGTTTTTTCGATACATCTGTATTTGTTGATAAAGAAACCGAAGTGAATAGCAAAGTTATTTGTCGAAAAATGTAAATTTTGTATAAAAACAGATAAGTTTAATTCAAATTTTCAGACAAAAGTTATAACGTACATAACGAGCATCCGAAATATTCTTTTTGCAAACACAATCTGAAAACTGTAACGTCGTTTGAGGCCTATGTCACATGCAATCTTCGTTTTAGGCTGAAATTGTAACAAATTTAATATGTCGTAGGGAGTCAGATGGTTTATTATGTGCCGTGTTCGGGCTGAAAAACTGAGGGGAAAGCTTTAAATTAATTTTTTAAGAATTTGATGTACTTTTTTACTTTAGTTGCATATAAAAAAATAAAAGCTGGAGTTTTCGTATAGGCAAAGGTTTTAAAATAGGAGACGACTCTAATAATCTGCAAATATTTCATTATTAAAATTTTGCTTCACAAACAAGTGCTGCTGTTCTCTAAATTTGTTTCGCAGACACACTTTTTGAAATAGTTATTTTTGTAACAAGTACTACCTAAACTCAAGTTTTTTGGGACGAATATTGTTGCTGTTTCCGGACGAGGCGAAGCCGAGTCTGGAATAGCAGACCAGTCCCAAAAAACTAGATTTAGGTACGTGTTAGAAACAACATTTTTTTGTTAAAGCTCCCAAAAGCAGATTAAAACCTTTTATTATGTATGATTAATGTGATCAGGATCAGAGCAAATATTTCTCGAAAATAGTGAGCTTCGGATTTTAATCAACATGTCACTATAGTAACCAGATTGTTTAATGTAAACTTATTAGATTAAATAAAGTTGTTTTTCTACACCTATTTAATTATATTGCAATTATTAGCATTTTTTTTTGTGAAAAATAGTACCTATAATTCACTGCAGTGAATTATGGATTCATAATTCACTACAGTGAATTATGATTTCGGCCAATCACAAATACAAATCCAAAAATCAATATTTCGCTAATCCAATCATATTTTAAATCGCCCGCGATCAACTCCTTCTGCGGCTGACAATCGACTCGCGTGACACGCCCAAGTGTGTTGTCATATTGCTTGTTTACAAAGTTATCAAATTTGACTAATTTGAGTCTAATATATTTGTTTAATAGGTGTAGAAAAAGTATCGTATTACATTCGCGATTATGGCCATTATTCGCTCAGATGATTTGTGCCACTCGCCTGACGGCTCGTGGGCTCAAACGTCATCTTCGTGAATAATGGCTGTCATAATCGCTCATATAATAATATACTATTAATTGTTGTATTGAACCATTATGCTTATTTACCTAAATGATCCTCAAAAGTTGCCATGGCGACTTTTTGGAATTGAGTTCGGAAAAGGAGGAAAAGGACTTAAATGAGTCCGTAAAATAGCTACTTTTGGGAGCATGTACTAAAATAGCTATTTATGCAACGAGTTGCAAAATGATGGACTTTTTTATCACCAGGCGTGAAATTGTTCGTCGAGGCGAAGCCGAGATGAACAGCACGCCATGTGATAAAAAGACATGTTTTGCAACGTGTTTCATACAAGATTTTATCCAATGCAGATAACAAAATGTAAATGCCACATCTTCTTAAAAAAGGAGTTGGGTCATCGTGATAAAATGGGAATTATTAAATGGGACCATATTTTGTAACTAGTTACAAAATGAACCACTTTTCGCAACTCAAATCATCTTTTTGTAACTAGTTACAAAATGGGAGCATATTTTGTAACTAGTTACAAAATGAACCACTTTTCACAACTAAAATCAATGTCGAAATGTTGACATTTCGTAACTGAATTGGATAAAATATTTTAAGCGATTGAAATTAAGGTTTATGGAATAAATCGTTAAATAAATAATAAAACAGCAAAGGTAAAATATTTAAACGACTAAATCAAAAATTTAAGAAAGGAAAACCCCACTTTGAGCCCTAAGATCACATGAACATCGTTCATCGCGCACTAAATCCAGAATCCAGAATTCAGACCCCTCTATTATTATTATTATTATTATTATTATTAATATTATTATTATTATTATTATTATTACTACTTTACTGAACGGTATCAGTCGGCAATCTACAATCTTGGTTCAGTAGGTTTTTGCTGCTCATCCGTTTTGTATTTTAAATAAGCATAATCAAGCATAATCAAAATGAAAATGAATCTTTCGTGTTTTGGTTTAATTTAGAATATTATACTCGAACTGTGCCGTTTTAGGTTTGGGTCAATTATAAATCGTTTATGTTATTATTCTCAGGATAATCGGTCTTCTAGGATTCTTCTATCTGTTTATTTTAGTTTGTCGACTATTTGTTTAAAAAAAACTGAATAAATTTGATAAAACCTATTTATTTTTTATTGCCTTTTACAAATAACATTAAAAGGAAAAAACTGATGGACATTTGACCAGCGATTTCTTCTTCTCCTTTTTATGTTTCTTTTTATGCCTCTTCTGCTTCTTATCCTTCGCTTATTGCTCCTTCTTTTTCTTTTTTTTCGTTTCCTTATTCTATTTCTTCAGTACCTTATATGAGCCTTTGGTATCAATAATTATTACTTGGCTTTTTAGTTTACATTATCATCCGCAACCAATTAATACATAACTCCAAGCTAATGAGGCTTCAGGGTTGTACGTAATTATAAATTAAAAGTGGCCCCAAGCTTCATCTTTAGCAGAATACACAACTGTCTTGACTTTCAGCGGTCACAAATTTAGAAGTTTTGCTTTAGTTACTCTTTAAAGAAATCTAAGGTATTTAAATAGGAATATGAAGTAGTTTATGAAATATAAAATTTCCGATTTAGTGAGAAATCAACCGTTAACAGTGTATGCCCGTTGTTAGACGGAAGTTAAAGCCGACTCCTTCGCACTTTGAATGGTAGAAGAGTAATATTAAAATGGAATCTAACAAAATTCGATGTAAAAGGTCTTCCTACCGAATAAAAGCGAATAAAGTATGGTGGGTGGTTTTTGAATTGGAATAATCCGAGTTTATTTTTGCTTGGTTCACGTGTTTAGCCTTTGGAAAACTAATTTGGAGTAATCAAAGGGAGTTAGCGGGTTAGTATCGTTATTTTATGATGGTGGTAGACTTTGACATAAAGGTTGGCAAGAAATGGCCGCAGTGACCGCGTGGCTGTGTGATCAGCGGTAATGAGAGCGTTATTAACTCGCTTTGAGCTCGGACTTGTGCGTGAAGCCGCTACTCAACCAGCAAGAGTCCATTAGTATTAACCTGTTGCCGCATCAAACGCATCCCGAACCGCTGGCTATCCTTAATGACTAAAATAATAATCGGCGGACACATAAATTTGTTTCACATCACAAAGCACTCTAGGATTTTAATAATTCGTAGCGTCGTGGCAGTTGGCATGGCAACGAGTTACCTTTGGCGTCGCGCCGACTGAATATTACAACCGACAGCGGCTGTCCATCCGTCTGTCACTTAGCGGCTCCTCGGAAAAATATCGATTAGAAACAGCATGCTAACTTATTGATTAAAGAGACGGCCATCGTTCGCCGGACCACCGTTCGCCGGACATGAAAGCACTTCGGTAATCGATGCGAGGGTCGGTTTGTTCGAGACGGAACCGGCACGTGAATCGAGAGACCCCTTATCTATTGATAATTCGTGTAAGCATCTGCGGGAAGTTCGTTCTTATTGACTCTGAAACTGAGATATTCCAAGTAGTTTCGGGAATATCGCTTTCCATTCATGTATTTCGTTCGATGGCGCTGGCGGATTACTCCGGGATGGAGGACGCATTAGGGATGTTAGGTAGTTGTGCAGGTATAAATCCCCGTTAATGGCCTCCGGCGATGGCAAATGCATCCCAAGTAAACCGAGTTCGGGATTAGCAAGTTCTGAAGTAACCACGTAACCCGTAACCACTTAATCTGTGAGGGTCAGGTCATAAACCGGAGCTCCGGAGTCCGGTAAAGTTCCGCGGCTCGGCTTTACGGCTGCCTGGTGCTCCGGAGCCATTTCCCGGACCGGCGGGGCTCGAGGCGTTTCCGTCGAGAACAAAGCCCACTAAGATCCATCGCTTCAGTTTCTGATCGCTGGTCCCGGAATGCCCTTTCGCATTTCTTCTTCTAGCTCCGCAGCTATGACGACGCCTGAAATAAGAAGCGTTCCGAAATTGCTCATTACGATTTTAACAGTGCACTGCTTCTACCCCGTGATAATAACCAGCCGCACCGGAATGACGCCCGCATAAAAATGAACCGCTCGTTCTGACCCTCCACCTTCCAGAACCGAGAGCGATCATAAAATAGCAAACCGGCGTCGTTGCTTGACTTTACGGACGTCATCTCGCAAAAGCTGTGTGAATTATTGATAATTTAATTCGAGCAAATGCCGAAACATGGATCTTGTATCGGACACATTTACCCTACTGATAACAAACTCGGGACTCTTCATTAAAACAAAAGTTCCCGACGAGCGCACCCTCGGAGAATTCCTGAATTTTTAAGTCAGTTGACACTTCATCTCGTGACTGTCAACAAACTTAGGGACGCTTATTGAACGGGTTACCTTCAGGAATACCTGGGATCGCAAACAATCCAGGCATTTCTTCCTAAAATCCTTTTCTTTTTTATACTTTGATAACACGATAGACTAACTTTCTAGATTACACCTGGATAATTACTTCTGAAACTTGACCATCCCACCGGAAAACCCCTTACAGGAAATTTGGGTTCCTTTTAGTTTAGTTAATGAATAAGTTTCGTGTTTAACGTAGGTACATATTTCAACGCCAGATGAACTTCACATTTCGTGGCTGTTTATGAACATCATAGTGAAAACCATTGAACAAAATGAAGCCGTTAATTTATCATTTTGATAACGACAGTATCTGAAATAGAATCTCTATCGAAAATATAAAATATCGAATATAAAAAAAAGGACAAACTAAATAGATTATAAAGCTTTGCTATTATGAAAATGTTGGGGTTGCAGGATTTATTAGAGTTTTAAAGAAAAAATACAATAATTTAAAGAAGAAGAAAAATAAGTTGTTTTGCAGTTCTTTTCTATAAACTAGAAGAAATGCCTCCTTATTTTGCACATGAGCGAATCAGAAACTAAGATATAAAATAAATATAGGTACATATAAAATGGAATACCGGAAATAATAATAATTTCATATGACTAAAGCTGAATTTTTATTTTAAAATGTCATATATTTAAAAGTACCTATAATAATACACGTACGCAACGCAATTTAAAATAAAGAAACAGTTCACCCACATATCTGGGCAATTTCGTGCTTTATAATAAACGATTATAAATTTTAAGGTTCTTTTTATCACGACCTACTCGAAAATGCTTCTATAATTTTTATCGAAGGATTCCTAATATTCAATATTTCCCTTGCGAAAATTTCATTCAGGTAGTTCAATTATTGAATATCTCTGCAGAAAATTTAGGTTTATTTAGAGCCATTTAATTAAGACCGAAATTAAAATATATATTAATTTTAGTACAGTTTTTGTCAATTTGTTACAAATATCAAATATAGGGCTTTATAAAGCATGTTACTTCCGCATGTCGCTTTTATAATTCAGACATAATTAGTCTTTATTGGAAAAGCAACGACGTTGGCGTTAGTCGAAGTACAGCCTAGTAAAATTAAATAAGTGTTAGAATAAAACGGAAATTGCCTTTGTCCCATTATAAAGGACTGTTACGAGTAATTATTGAATACTATACGAAATTACTGACAAACAGATTCCTGGAATTGAAGGCGTTTTCCGAGCCACGAAATAATTTCAGCCTTCGTTGTTTATATTAATAATGTATTGCTGCTTTTTTTTAAGCTAAAGGCACATTTTGTTCACTTTTTTCGTCTCAAACAGTTTGATGAATTTTAGATTAGATTAGAAAATCTAGAATTGTTTTGACAGTAGTCAGTAAATAAATGTACGTTACAGTGTACGAATTTTTGAGTTCTAACACATACCTAAGTTAAGTTTACTATCAAAATTTTATTCTCCGTTACAACGACAGCTTGGCAGTAAATTATGAGCACATTTTAATAAAGAAGGCCAAGCAAAGTACATAAAAATATCTTCAAAAGAGAAATACTGGAAGAAATTTCCTAATAAAAAAATATCTATTTTGTACATAAATCCTGCAAAGGTTCATATGTACAGAGCAAGTTGCTGTAAAGTGTGAAAAGGTGTGAAAACTCAATAACAGCACTTTTCTTACAAACAAAAGGGTTAAAACAGGGCCGTTGCCTCTCCCCTACCTTATTCAAAATCTATCTGAATACTACTCTAAAGTAATGGACGGACAACGTCCTTCTTGTGGACGATCAGATAGCTCTTGCTGAAGACAAACAGGACATGGCGTATATGTTAAATAAACTAATAGACCAATGTAATAAATGGGGATTAGAAACAGAAAATAGAACGATAAAAAATATGAATCAATACGAGTATCTTGGAGTTACAAGTTGTGCAGATGGAAAGATAAGAAGGACTTAATGAAGGGGAAAAATATGGTAAAGGTACTATATCCAGTGGCGACTCGTGAGTTTTTAGGGGTAAGGGCTGCAGAAAAAATAACTCTAAATTAATAAGAAAATCTTACTTTAATTTTATTAATGGTGGAAAATAAGGTCCATGCGACACGGTTTTTGTAATTTACACGTGTCCTATAACTTTAGATTTGAAGTTTTTAATATTTTGAATCAAATCCTATTGATAACATAGCTAAAGCATTTAACCGTTCTTGGGACATAGTATTTCTTAAGAATGTAGAAAACAGCGTTCTGCTTCGGCACTGGACACCTGGACAGTGGTGTTGTAACTAAAATCCGTAAAAGTTTGGTAACCTCTTCAAAGGTATCTTCGATATTATTGCGAACTATAGTAGTTTATAAGAACCGTTTTTGGTTTGTCCACTTTGATTTAAAGTTAATTTAGGCGTTGGCTGTCCCAACGATTTAATTCCAAGTTTTTCTTCAAAACTGAAAAGGGAATTTTCAAAAAGTTCTTCAACGGAATTCATATTAAATTTAGGTCATTCTACAACGATAAACAAAACACACAGCTTACGTGCATTATTAGAAGTAAAAAAGTATATACAGGGTTTGTCAAGAAGTACGGGTCATATGGGATTCTCGCGGAATTTTTTTCGTTGAAATCCGATGAAACTCGCTTGTTATTATACTTTTAATTTTTTTAGTAATAATATCGAAAATGATGATTCAATTTCGAATAAAAACCACTTTGGTCCAACAATGCCCTGCATTTTCAAAAGGAAAATAGTTTTTTTGAAAACAGTACCTATTTTTTCAAGAGATTCCAGGTGGGCAATTTATTTATCGAAATAAGTTGATTCCACACGTTTCATCAGATTTCAATGAAAAAAATGAGAATTTTGTAGTAGTACTTGGAAAATTCAAAAATATGAGTAAAAATAATAAGTCCGAATTTTTAGCTGAAAATTTGTGATACGATACATCCAATCCTGTGAATTAAAGGTTTGACGTAGGGAACAAAGAAGCACATATATAAAAAAATGATAAGAGACGACGATGACATACCGGTCTGGAGTGTGGATCACAAACAAAAATATGTCCCAAAAACTATTGTCAGCAGAAATGATGTACTGGAGAAGATGCTGTGACCTGGTCTTATTATACCATGTTAAGGAATGAAGAAATAAGACAAAGGATCGATGCATAATACACAATCGTGGATGTAATAAACGAGAAGCTAAAATGACATGAACACTTGCATCGTATGAATGAGGATAGTATACCATGGAAGGTGATCTCCCGTGGAAAGAAAAAAAGGGGGAAGACCGAGGAAAAAATGGCAGGATTCTATAGAAAGGGAAATGGAGAAGCGAAGACCGGGTGATTGGAACAACAAAGAAAAGTGTAGCTTAGCATGCGAGATGAGGCAAACTTGAAGTTACAAATACCCGCTATACATACACACATACAAATATACTATTTTATATCTATATTCACGTTAAATGTAATCGTTATTATTCTTTACGTGCTACGGTAATATTATTTAAGATTATACATATTAAGTGTGTGTTTGTGTTGACATATCTTGGGGTGAAAGAAAAGAATGGAAAGGCTCAGTACAGAAGCTGTATAATCAATTTCTGCTAATTAAGATTGTTAAATATACTTATGAATGGCTGATCAACAATCATAGAAAAGTTTATATCAACAGCAAAAATTATTGTAAACTAGTTGGCCCAGTGGAAAGAGAGTTGAGCTCCTAGCTAGTAGGAATCTCTGGATCGAATCACACGCAATTGCAAGGATTTAAAAAAATACCCCACTGTTTGAGGTCGGTACTTGAGCTACTCTATTGACTAACAAAGTGGAATAGTATAAAGCAGAGAAAATGATAGTTCTTTAGCGAACACTTTTTAGACTTGAGAACTTAAGAACCCGATAATGGCAACAAATTTATTGCAAGGACATCTTAACTTTCATATAAAACTGGTTGAATCTGTAGCGTGAAAAAGTGAATGGAGAAAAATCAATATAGGCCACCTTCGCCTTAAGAAAAAAAACTTGTCCAGCTGTTTTGTTAAATAATAAGTCGATACCCCAATCAGAATCTGCAAAATACGAGGGATGCTCCGTTAATAGTTAGTAGCAGGCCATGGAAGCTCAATTGGCTAGAAACAATTGCAACTATTGAATGTCGCATTAGTTGACATTCGTTACCCACAATTGTTAAACGTTCCGATTTCCTTGTGAAACGTAGTTAATTTTGCAAGTTAAGTAGTTGTGCATTTTTAATTCAGTTAAAATGAGCATTCCGCGAATTGCCTTTAGAGCTATGATTTTCTATGACTATAAAAGACAATTAGGATACCAGCAAAGCTACGAAAATTTGACAGCAGCTTTTGGCGATGCTGCCCCTTCATTATCCGCAGTTAGTCATTGGTTCCGCGAATTTCGACGAGGGCGAGAGCTGCTAGAAGACAAAGCAGGAACTTGAAGACCTGCTTAAGCTGCCTGTTCAGAAAATGTTGATCGTGTGGCAAGCTTGATTCAGTCCAATCGAAATATTACTCATAGGGAGATTCAGGAGGAAGTGAAGATTGAATCCTCGGCGGTGAATACCATTTTGCATAAACATCTTGGGGTCAAAAACAGGATGGAGTAGACTGGTGTAAATTGATGTTGCAAAAATTTGACGGAAGAGCTTCCAAGCAAGTGGCATACATTGTAACAGGTGACGAATCTTGGGTATACAGTTATGACCCTGAAACTAAACAGCAGTCTAGTGTTTGAGTATTCGAAGATGAAGACTTGCCCACAAAAGTAATTCGTGGCAGAAGCGTCAATAAGAAAATTATTGCTGTTTTTTTTCCGCCGAAGTGGTGCTGTTGCTGTTATTCCACTTGAAGATCGCAGAACTGTTAATTCTGAATGGTACTGCGAAGTGGCTTTACCACAGATATTTGCAAAATTACAGACAGGTCGCCAAAGGACCAGTTTGCGTAACATCTTAGTCCATCATGACAACGTATCCTCGTACACTGCCAGATTATTGGATTTTTTGAAAGATTTGGAAGTTCAATTGGTAACTCATCCTCCGTATAGCCCAGATCTGGCGCCGTACGACTTTTTTTGTTTCCAACTGTTAAAAAAATGATGCGAGGTAAAAGATTTTCCAGCGCAGATACAGCAGTTACAGAATTTCAAAGAATTTTTGAGGACCTTTCAGAAAATGAATTTTCCGAATGTTTTAAAAAGTGGTTTCAAAGAATGCACAAGTGTATTAGTCTGAATGGAGAATATTTTGAAAATTAATAAAGATTTTTGTTAAAAAATGCAACGGCCTTTTAATAACTAACAATTTTCAGCGCAACCCTCGTACCTGAGCATACATCTTGATCGACAATTATGGCAAAAACGAAAGCAGTTAGGATATAAATAGTCCAGTCAATAAAGGGTTTGTAGAATGCATGGAGAGTGTCACAATTTTTGACTTTAGGGCTTTGTTTGGAGTCGTTACGAGGTAAACATACTAAAAGTCCCCGGACATAGGCGGTGAGCGGGGTGCAGGGGGGCACTGAGAAGGTCTCTGTTTTTGGTTTTTTGCTTATATCCTGAAGACGGTGCATCTTATCAAAAAGTTTTTCTATACAAAATAAAAGCTGATAAAATTTCCTACATTTTTGATTTTTTAAGTTTTTTCTATCTCCAACCGTTTATGAAATATCCGCTATCAAAAATCACTAATTTTCGAAAGAAAATATTTGGCCTCACGTTTTTCGTTAAACTTTTCTCTCCAGCACCTCATCTCTTCGGTTTACAGAAAAATCCCCACAAAAGAAGTTGTAGAGGATTAAATTTCCTTAAAAATGGTATATGTATACATTTTATATTTTTTTACGAAAATTAGCGATTTTTGATAGCAGATATCTCATAAACGGTTGGAGATAGAAAAAAACTTTACAAATCAAAAATGTGGGAAATTTTGTCAGCTTTGATTTTGTATATACTGACCAAAAACCAAAAAAAGGGATCTTCTCGGTCCCCCCCTGCACCCCGCTCACCTCCTATGACCGGGGACTTTTAGTATCTTTACCTCTTAACGACTCCAAACAAATCCCTGAAGTCAAAAATTGTGACACCCTTCATGCATTCTACACCTCCCTATTGAGCGTTCGTTGACTGGATAAAACTTAAAAATCTGTATTGGTTGTTTAATCGAAAATCAAAACTGTCCATAGAAAATAGGGTTCTATTATATTATAATTCCGTATTAAAACCGGCATGGAGTTACGGTGTACAACTTTGGGGAACAAACGCAAAATTAAACATTGAAATCATTGAAAGGTTTCAACCATGGATTATCAAGCTGAAAGACAGATAGCGTCGACAGAGACTTGAAAAGTATTTGTTTATAGACTACATGTTCATGCTCTTTAGTTTTAAACAGGGTACTATTCAAAGCAGAAAGGAAATTCAAACGTATTTTTTTTAGAGGTTTGTTTGATGTTCAAAAGTTTTGGACTGTTTCCGCATCAATTTTCAAATATTACCATATTCCCTCTCCGATTGAGAGAATAAATATTATTTAGCTAAATATCTCGGGCTTTTAGTGATCGTAAAGAATTTACGATGGGGAAAGTTAAAGGACAATGATAACATATATTTTTAAATTTGCGGGGAAATTTTTGTGTTTTTCAGCACAATCTCGAATGAGCCATAAATTCTTCAAAGAGAAATAAAGTCGACCCTAGACGAAGCAGATAAGGTGGAGATAAAGAAATCCATGACGGTTCGGCTCCCATGGTTTTAAACTACGTATATTTATCAGAAAAGAAAGGGACCAAAAGCTTTGTGTGTGCGAGTCCCCGTGCTCGATTCTTCCGCAAGGGTCGTCTTTATGTGTGTCACTGGATGTAAAATCAATGCGAGCAAATCGAATAGTACCACGAGTTGGCCGCAGTTACAAGCCACGTTCTTTCGACTATAAAGAGACCACGCGACCGTCGAGGAAAATAAGCGGTCAGGTGTAGCAGAAGGTCCCTCAAGCTCCGGCTCAGGTGGTGATGTTTGCATAGACAAGGTTGCTAGGGAACCTCACCTGTCATCTGAGACAACACGTCCTCGTCATAACCAGTGTTTGTTTAGTTGACGGTCGTTAGACTTGTGCTTGCGCTTGAGAAATTTCAATTTACGACGAGGGTTGAGGTTTACCGCTTTTCCCACCCACTTACCATGCAGGTCTTGAGTGACACCCCTCGTTAATTATTTACAATCCTTGATCAGGATTCCAGTTTATCGCTACTTCCCAGTTGTTTGTCTGCGAGTTTATTATCTCTCGTATTAATAACAATTTTTATTAAGCTATTCCCGTACGGGAAAATCCGTCAGCGGAAATTTATCTCTCGACAACAACATCGAGAACGGAACGTTTTATAGATGCGTTACTAATTAAAACTAAGAATACAATTCTAGTTGCCAACGAGACCCCATTCCGACCGAATTTAGGTTAGGTTAACTTAATTTAACACAAATAACTTCAGCCCCCTTGTATACCGAATATTATTAATTCATTTAGCTGCCGTCTAATTATCTTTTAATCTTCGCTACGTAACCGAGTAGGTAGGAACTTAACTATAGTAAAATGTTGGTCGATATTCTAACGGCTTCAATTGCTCGTTTTCTTTGTCTGCAAGAAGATGTACCGAATTCTAGTAAAATCTGCTAAGGCTTCCTTCTGTGGGCGTTCAAAGGATGCCTGAAAAGTGTTTTACTGTCATCGACTTATTCTCGGTTGTATACAGGGAATAAAAACGAAACCGCTTTACTTCTTTAGAAAAGAAAAAGAATCTTTTTTAATGTTTCTCTACTCGAAATACATCCGTATTTTTAGACACAAAAAACAAACTATTCCAATTCTGATTTTTCTGCATCGCGTTGGAACGTCAGATTAAAGAACACCCATGTAAAATATTGATGAGTTGTTGTACTTTGTTTAAAAGGAGCTTACAGCTTTCAACTCTGTTCTGTCCTCTCCATTCGGTTGGCAGTTTGTTAGTGTAGCACACGAATCGTGCTCTAACCTAGTCTGAACGAGGACCTTCGTTCTTTGTGCTACGAAATAATCCTTGCTGTCGGACTCAGGTGCTCTTCGATGATTCGATCAATAATTCCATTATTCGGTCGCTTAATTCAGCCGTGTAGTGAGCATACAAAATAGGGTTCGTAATCAAAACATGAATGCCGCGTAAGCCCCATTATATGAAAATTTAAAAAAGGTTTGCTCTAACAGCTTCGACAATTCTTTTTATTTCATTGTGCTCCGGGAAAATCGGTTTAAAAATATTCCGGGCGACAAATAAAATATTAAAAATGGCACAACACGCACGTTTTTTAACCATACGTCGACATTTTAAAAAAGAGTTAAAAACTTTTTTCTGACATTTTAATAAAATAATATATTACAAAAGCTTTTTTATTTTGTTACCTTTAGAAATAATTATTAAAAATATCAAAATATAAAGGAAATGTTAGATGGCGGTGTCGTAAGAAATTACATACTATGTATAAATAGCTGAAAAAGTAGATTGAAGTAACAACTAAAATTCTAACAAATACAAAGGAAACTTTAGTCCTTTGAAGGAATTCAAAAAGCTTCGAAATATATGCGAAACAAAAGATATTAAGCTGATATATTTACTGTTAACCTATTGTCCTAAATACAGTGTAGTGATAAAGTAAGGAACAAAATTCATAATTGCGTTATTTAATGTTTTCAAGCAAAACGCTCGGACACGTCAATTTTATTTTTTAATTAGCCACCTTATGACATAAAAATTTTACTTATGACGTCATGTATTTTTGCACAGTGACGTCATCATTGGTTTTTTTTAAATGACAACCCCAATTTTTTTTTGCTGGTTTTTATAGATGGTCCAACTACTTAAATGATGCTGTAAAAAAAAATGTTTTGTTTTTGTTTTTGTTTTTGAGAAAATAGCACACTTTAAAAAATAAAAATTTATCTGTAATGGAAAATAGCTATTTATGATACAAGTGTTAAAAGTGAGATTTTATTTTGTGAGTGGGGGAGATTGCGAAACGAGCGTAGCGAGTTGAGCAACCCCACGAACAAAATAAAATCACTTTTAACACGAATATCATACACTATTTTTTCTACAAACGCCATTGAAAGCATTTTAAACTCTTATTAGGGATTCCAAAGATTACCTAAAAAATCTAGTACTCTGTGACATTTACGAAACAATTTAGAATTGAGCTTACATATGTATTGTTTGACATATGCTTGTCAAAAGTGAAAAAGAATAATTTAAGATGAGTTCTAATCTAAGTGAAGAAATTCCGGTCGATATAGAAGAAGCTGCTAGTAGGGCAACGTTAGATTTGTCAATTTAGTAGGTAAAATCAATCTTTGAATAATATTTGCTCCAAAATTGTCATTGTGACAGCATACTTTTAATACTAGTGTTAAAAGTAAACCACGTGATCTACTTTTAACACGCTGCCATTTAATATTACATTTTTAATTGCAGTATGCCGTGTTAAAAATTCAGTTTTTAGTAGTGTTTGTAGAAAAAAATTATTATTACACCCAACAAACAAAATTTAGCGCAAATGTTCAAATTGTTCTCCACCACCTATTTGGCACTGAATTTTGTTTGTTTTTTGGGTGTAATAATAATTTTTTTCCATTAAAGATAAATTTTTATTTTTTAAAGTGTGTTATTTTCTCAAAAAAATTGTTATGTAAGGGACCAATTTTTTTACGTCACCATTTAAGTAGTAAGAAGGTCTATGAAAAACAGCAGAAAAAAATTGGGGTTGTCATTTAAAAAAACCAATGATGACGTCATTGTGCAAAAATACATGACGTCATAAGTAAAATTTTTATGTCATAAGGTGGCTAATTAAAAAATAAAATTGACGTGTCCGAGCGTTTTGCTTGAAAACATTAAATAACGCAATTATGAATTTTGTTCCTTACTTTATCACCACACTGTATATTGATAGACACCTCCCGATATCTCATGGCCTTCAGTACAGAAAGAGAAAACGCATCAACTTTAAAAAAATTCGTTCTGTCAAAGTCAAAATATGAAAAAATATTATTAGTTAAAACCTATCTTAACTATAATAAGCTGAGAAACTTGCAATATAGGTGGCAGCTAATAAATGTATTTATTTTCAATTTCATAAAGACAACAATTTCAAATTTCAGGCGTTTTTCCTGAGTGGCGCATGTTTTTAGGTTTCACTATTAGACTTCCATCTCACTCTTTCACAAATTCGACGTGCATGTCGTGGGCCATGAGATATCGGGATACGTCTACCTTTAGTTATTGTTATTAGCCTGCCTCTTAGCTTAAGCTAAGTAACAACAACGGCAAGCAGGTAAGTCTAATAAGGTGCGCATCCGCAGACTTTCTGGGATAAGGTTTTTCTTTCTCACATCAAAAGAGTTTTCACTTTTTAATTATCTTATAAAAATGAACATTAAGAATAACTTTGTAATGACAAATTCGGAATAAGAAAAACCTTTTCCACTGAACAAAGTTTTCTGGAATCAAGGAAATTAACAACATTATAAATTTGCCTTAACATTTTAAAGCATTGTTTACGTTACGTTGTTTTACTCAAGATTACTGGAAAGTGGTTCTGCAGCTGTCGATTTACGTTTTCTTCATAAAGGTTACCATGATTACTTTTAATTTATCATCCCAACTGATAAGTTTATTGGAGGACAAACTATTTTCTGTGAACTATTTATCATCACTTATAAAAGTTTCCCTGTTTAACAGATCTGCAAAACAAGAATAATATAGATTTTTGAAGAAATAAATGTAGAAGAGGTTTTTCTGATTCAAGTACGACCGATATATCATCAATTTTAATCAAAAATTTTTTTTAATTCATAAGTTATTAAAAATTCGATCACGTCGATATATTCCAGACGAAAAGTTTTCGGGAAGTGTAAATTTTCATTTCGCACAGCCGCCTGCGACAAGTTACAAAATATGGGAGAAATTGTCGTCTCAGGTGCGGGCCAAACTTGTTTGCAACTTCATCACTCTGTTCAATAACTGCACGGACCGACAAACCTCAAAGTATTTCCCGAAGAATAAGTTCGGCCGACATATATTTATGTCAGCAGCAACTGCTAGTGATTTGTTATTGTGTTCCGTTCGGGTCGTTCATAGCCTGATTCGTCCTGATCCTGATGTCCTTCGGGTTCCTTGCAATCGAAGGGTTGCGGATTTGCCTCCAATCTATTGCAGGTTATCGTAATGGCTCAATGTAGCATGTCTCTCCGCCGTTTTATATCAAGATAAATCTATTTTTCAACCAGCTCCCTGTGTAATTTTTATTATTACCCTCGTATCTACGTTGAACCTTGTTATTTTTTCGTTTTATGTGCATGTAGAAGCAGTTTGTGAGTATCCTTTTAATTTTCAGAGTTTCGAGAGTTATTTAAAGCAAGATCCGCCCGTTCAATTATGTTAATAGCTATTATTTAGTTGTTTATCAGTGGTCGCGGATCAAACGCACGACTGCTACGTTAGATGCAAAAATAACCTGTTCAGTTGACATTACAAGTGTTTAATTGCGTGTACTCGCGGCTAATGGAATAAAACATATCGCTTTACCAGCAGAAAGCTTTCAGATGAGTCGGCCGAGGGCGTATTTTCCACTGAAAATCGTCCTCGGTCACGCTAATGCACTGTCGACAGTCCGCCTCTCATTTGCATAGACAAGGCAATTAGTTCCGAATCATTTTGAGCCGATAGTTTTCAACTTCATCCAGAATGCAGATTGGTTTCACAATCACCGTAATGAGAAACTCTCTTCGTTTCAATCAGATATTGTTTTATTTCTTGTTGTTCTGGTTTGTTTGTAATGTTACAAATTGAAATTGTCTCTCCCTGTATTTCAGATACAAAGATCTTAAGTTTTCTTAGTTTCTATGTGATTTTGGTTTCTCATTTAAAGAAATGTCATTTTAAAAGAAACACAAATTCATATTATTCAACTGACCACAAAGAGAATCAAAAATAATAAAGTTTACTTATATAAGCCACAATACCATCAAGAGATTTTTGCTGTTGACGAAGAAAATAGAAATGTGTTTTGTTTTACCCTAAATAATGAACCAAATGTTCAAAACATACGACATTGGGCTCAGGAAAGGTTAATGTTTCGACCAGAACTCAGTATCCTCAAAAAATTAATATCTGGGCGGCAATTTTTAATAATAATATTATCGGTCCATTTGAAATTGAAGGAAACTTGAATTCAGAAACGTATTTAGATCTTTTAGTAACGCAGGTCGTAGTAGGACCTGCATTGGAAGAAGTTACAAGAGAAAATCGGAGATCTGGTTCCAACAAGACCGCTGTCCCGCGCATTTTGGTTTAGATGTTAATTTTTTTTAAATGATTCATTTCCAAATCGTTGGATTGGTAGCTATAAATTGGCCAGCAAAATCTCCTGATTTAGCACCTTGCGACTTCTTCTTGTGGGGACACCTTAAAAGCAAAAATTTACAAAAGACGCCGCCCAGATTCTTTGAGAGAAGCAATCGTTGCTGAATGCGCGTTAATTACTGACAGGCAGATGGGTAAGGTAAGAAATAGTTTCTACAACAAACTATGGTATTGCTTAGCTCAAAACGATTATTTGAATATTTATTATAATTTATTTTTCCTTTCTACGCTTTTTCCGAGTTTTTAATAAACATTATTTGAAACCTGTATTACTTGATTCTTACTGTTTTATCATAGAAATAATACCAAAAAACCTAAGCATTGAATATACATGTTAATTGCCTATGTTCGACTTTGAGAGTGGACACCCGATATACCTATGTATACAAATTCGTGCCGATAAAATCCAGAAATTAACGAGTCAAAGAGAATTCAAGCAGCGAATATTACAGTAAGATGAGTTAATGTTTAGCTCGATTAGTCTTTTAGTGCTAATAAATTAGTAAAGGAATATTATTGTAATTCTTAAGATGAAAGAATTTTGAATTTAGACAGTATCCAAGTGAAATTTATTGAAATTTTGCAATATATTATTCGGTCATGGATTTTATTAAGTAGGTATGTTCTTAATGGGGATTTTTGGTAACTAATCGAAACTCAGTGGCCAAAATTATGAAACAGAAATTTTGAAAACCATAACACCTTCAGTAAAGTGCTTATACCACCAGCTATTACTATAAAATTTCTGTTCTAAAATTAAAAAATGTCGACTTTTAGGTGCCTTCACCAAAATACTGCTAAATATTAATAAAAGAATAGTGACTGAATCAAAAAGTTTAATTACGGTTTTTGCAATAGAAGCAAATTAATAAAGCAAAAACAGAAATTTCTCAAATTTAAAAATAAAGAATAAATTATTTATTTATTTCTTCGGTTTTAAAACCTTCATGATGTTTAGATAACGAATAAAATTTTGGGGTTTTAATTTAGGCTGTTAAAACCAATTAGGTATTTAATTAAATTAATTTTGCTTTATATATTATAGGATCACTATTGTTTTTAATTTAATAAAAATTAGTCCATAATTCAGTTTTCCTGGTTTTTGAAATTTTCTTTCTTTCTGTGCTTTGAATTAAGGTTTTGTTTGAAATGTATAAAAAAATCTTCAACGGATTGTAGTTTAAAAAACATAACACTGGATATTTGAAAGTTTTAGTTTTTGTGTGTAGTATTTCGTCAAAAACTTTCGTCCCTTGAAATAAAGGTTTGAGTTAAAACAGAAAGTATTGGCATTACAATTACGTAGTCATACCTTATGCATGTGAGAAATGAACCAGCATCGTTTCCAGCGCTTATTAATTTACATGTGCGTCACTTGAGTAGACGCTTCAACTCGAGGAGTTCGTTTAAGGGGAAACTATGCAATTAAAGTAATTACTCGTTCTATAGAAGCTGGAACAGGAAATCAATAGTGGAAGTGATCGACCGTCATAAATGTTTACTCGTCGAACTTTATGATACGCTCCCCTTCAGCTCATATAACTCTTCTTTATATATTATTAAAAGTTGTTTGCTCTTACTGGCTATTGCAGTGAGGAAACTGTTTCATTTACGGTCCCACTTCAAACGTTCTGCCCTTTTCACTTTAAATAGCTTATTGAAAAAAACTCATCGGTTACCTACTATGATACAAATTTAAACTTTTATAAATTCTGGCTCAAAGAACGCTTTATCTGATGTAATACTAAAACTGATTTAACTTATAAAAAATACTCCAAGATGTTACTCAAAAGGCTCTATCTTTTATAACCATAAAAACAGGAAAAAAGAAGAAGTTCCAGAGCAGAACTAACCTTTTCTTACTATAAAAGAATGACATTTTTTGACTAAAATTATTTACATGTAAATTTTGAAAAGTGTTAAGTATTCTTAAAATTGATGCGATACCATCTAAGTGAATTTAACAGAAGCGCACCAAGTATTCGTTTCCCACGTCTAACCTAAAGACATTTTTGCCCAACCCTCAAAATTACAACATTTTCGGGAAATTTGGAAAATCTTAAGAATTCCAAACAGTTCAAAATTAATAAATTAAATGAATGCAAACAAATTAATTTTGACTTTCGAAAAATTCTTGCAAATTCTAAATGCTCATAAATTAATGTCTGTTCAGCTAAATAAATATAACAAAGGTTATATACAGGGTGATTCAAAAGGTATGGTCCAAACTTAGGGGAGTGATTGGTGATGTTAAAATAAGCAAAAAATGCTAATAAACCCATGTCTTATTTCCAACCGTTATCTAGTTACAGGAGTTTTTTTTGTTTTTATCTGTGTTCTGCCAAATCACGTTATCTAGGAAATAAGTAAAACAAATGTTAATTTCTTATGGCAAAAGACGTTTCAAGCTTGAATTGAAGTCGTTTTTAATAAATGTGGTAATGATGCAGCAATTGATTTTCTGTACGTGATTATGCAGAAATGCATTTTGTGTATGGTTATTGCAACGGAAATGCTCGTGCAGCTGTGGTAAAATATGGGAGAAGGCATCCTCACCGGAGACAGTCTGACCACCGAACGTTTGAACGATTGCACCGAAATTTGTGTGAAGCAGGTAGGGTTGGACCACCTCATGTCGGAAGAAATAACGTGTACAATAATGATCGCACTATTGAAGCAATTAAATATTCCCCAGTCGTCAGTTTGGCGTACACTACGTACAAGATCAAGATCTGCATCTTGATGTACTAAGATCCATGTGGTATCAGCATGACGGGGCACCGTTGCACCATTTACAGCAGGTAAAGGGTTGGATAAATCGCTAAATAATCGCCGTCTCGTTCGCCTGACATAATTCCACTAGATTTTTACTTGTGGGGTACATTAAAAGAAAAAGTTTATGCAATGGAAATTCAGTACAGGGGCCATTTAGTTAATAGAATAAATGAAGCGGTTGAACATATTAGAACACATCCTCAACAGTTGAGGAATGTTCGAGATTCTCTGCGTCGGCGTTGTATACAAGTACAAGATGGACATTTTAAACATTTGTTGTGGTACTTTTTAATTTTTCTTGTAATTGTATACGTTCTTTATTAATAATAAATTATCGTAAATGTTGTTATAACTCGAAAACAATTGTGAATCTGGCATGAGTTTATTGGCATTTTTTACTTATTTTAACATCACCAATCACACCCTTAAGTTTGGACCATACCTTTTGAATCACCCTGTATGTAGGTATATACATGTATTACAATAGCCATTAAAGCTATTTTAGTAGATGAAGTTGGAGACTTCTGGAACCTGGAACCAAACCCTACCACTCGCCCTCGAGACCATCAGGGCAAGCAGGGCCGTAATAAGGTTGTCGTTGGCCCTAGGCACCAGACTTGCTACTTCCCTGACATCTCTGTTCATTAAAACTTAACAACAAAATATGTATTCTTGAATTTTTTCATTGATAATTCCAATATGTTTTCGTAGGCCCCAAAAACTCTCGTAGGTCCTAAAAATTCTCGTAAGCCCTAGGCACTGTGCCTAATGGTTAAGGCCCTGAGGTCAAGGTCGTTTTCAAGGTCAAGGCCAGCACCTTGAGGTCACACTGGTCTTAAGGCCACCTTCAGGTGAAGGTCACCAAGGGTTAGTACGTTTGCAGTTGTAATCCGTCTTGTGAGAATTTTGTGGACTTGAAAAATTAAACATCCTTAAATTAATATTCTTCTCGAAGTGGCGTGCCCTTACAGGGCATTACCGAGTTTCTCTCCACCTGTCTATAGTGTGCATGTGAAGTAGCCTATAGACACAGGGGACTTACAGCTTAACGTGTGCTCTAAACTACAGAAGTGCCTTGCACTTCTACTCCAGAGAAGACTTACTAGGCAGAAATACATCGATGGTTTGCCATTGCTTTCCGAGGAAAACGGTCGGGTGTTTTTGGTATACGTATGGCCCTGGGAATCGAACCCGAGCCAGTCTTAATCTCAGTGGCCAGACGTACGCTGAACCAACTGAGCAACGACCACAACAATAATTTAATATTACTTTAACTAAATAAGGAGATTAGAAATATACGTAGAACAGAAACAGATTCAGAAATAACTAGTTTAAAAGTATATTTATTTCTCTTTCTAAGGTAAACTAAAAAAATAGTTTTGTTTAGCTTATAACTTTTCAAACAATTAGGAAAATTCTAAAGGTCTTAAACCTCCCCAAATTAATGTTAATTCAACTAAATGAATGTAACAAGTAGATACTAATAGTTATTTGTATACTAAGGCCGCGAAATTCCATTTTAGCGTACCGATAGAAAAAATGTCGCCGAGGCCGCTTGCGGCCGAGGCAGGATAAGAATTTCGCGGACGAAGTATACACAACATTTTTTGTGCAGCTGTAAAAAATACATAATTGCAAATTTTTATCATAAATGAATGTAAATAGAGTCGGCTTTCACGTCACAATGTTTCTATGGAAACAACATAAATAAAATGCGTTTCGCGGCCGTTACTAAGGGTAACGCAATACAGGCCGCGAAATCGGATCTCGCGTCCTGTATTGCGTACGCGAAATGACCACTTCGCGTCCGGCTGCACAAAAAATAATTTAACGCAACAGCTATTTCCTTTTTCAAGCTAAACTTAAGGAATAACTTTGATCACCTGTTAAAATTTTAAAATTATCAAAAACCTTGGAAAATCTTAAAACTTCTAAACGTTCATAAATTAATATTATTCCAGGTAAATAAATATAACATAACCAAACATAGAGCCAGCTATGTTTATTTTTCTTTTCAAGTCAACCCAAAAAAACAATTTTCAATAACCCTACAAGATTTTATATTTTTCGAAAATTCAGAAAACTGTAAAAGAAAAATTTTGAATCTTAAAAATTAGTAAAATCTTCAAAATTTTTTGTAAAATTAAAAAGTTTCTAGGTGTCTTAAAGAAATGTCTATTCAGGTACTTGGATATCTTTAAAAATGTCTAAAATTTCGAACATATGTCCATAACATTAATTTGGCTAAGCGAATACAGGGTGTTTCTTAATAACATGCTAATATTTAAGGAGGTTATTCTTGGGTCCATTTTGAGAAAAAAACTTCATATGAACATATGTCCTAAAGGTCTTAACTTTTGAGCTATAGGGTTCTAAAGTTTTAAGAAAAAAATCTTTTTTTTATGATAACTTTGGTATGACCCTAGATATTTTTGTGAAACGTAGTACACATCTTCTATGCATCAAAAGGCATTTTCTGCTGTACAACATATTTTTTTATTCTTGCCAGTGGCGTTCGTGCGGGATTTGCACTGAATCATTTTAAAGAGAAAAGTGATACGCCACTGCTTTTTCTTAAAGTAAAAATTATTTTTGAAATCCTCATTCCTTTCTGAGCAAATCTCGTCTCTTGATTTTGTTCGTTTGACGTACGGTTTTCGCATAAAAAAATAAAATTCATTCATTTGCGTCTCGCTAGACCACTTACGAGAAAAAACAATTTATGTAACTTTAAACAAAAATTTATTTAAGAGAATACTTTATAAACGGTAACATTATAAAATTATGTTGTACAGCAGAAAATGCCTTTTGATGCATAGAAGATGCGTACTACGTTTCACAAAAATATCTAGGGTCATACCAAAGTTATCATAAAAAAAAGATTTTTTTCTTAAAACTTTAGCACCATGTAGTTCAAAAGTTAAGACCTTTAGGACATATGTTCATATGAAGTTTTTTTCTCAAAATGGACCCAAGAATAACCTCCTTAAATATTAGCATGTTATTAAGAAACACCCTGTATATCAGAAGAGGATATAGAAACAATCAGTTAAAGGCGATACATTTACCTAGTTTCCCAAGTCAAATTTCAGGAATAATTTGAACCAATATTCAAAATTTTAAGAACACTAAACATAACTAAATTAATATTAATCTAGCTGAATGAATAAAACAGAAACGGATACAGAAATAAGTTAAAAGTCATGTCTCTTCGCTTTCCAAAACCAAATTGACCAACCTCCAAAATTTTCGCAAAGTTGGGAAAATTTAAAAAATTCCTAAATTAATATCAAATCTGCTAAATAATAGACCGAAAGCAAATACACAAATATTTATTCCGTTTTTTAAAATTTGAACAGCTTTAAGAATTTTAATATTTTTGAAAAACTATAGCGTAAGGAATATAATTTTAATACAGGAATCATTCATTTTAAAACCACGTCTGGTTTCAAGTAGGCCTTTCAATGGAATTTCATTCAGAATTTAAGATTCGGATCTACGTCCGTAATTTCAAAATTTTATAAAATTCGCGAATTTTTCGTTGTATATAAATTTTGAGTTTAAATCAGGATTTTAAACACGAACTTGACAATTTAATCTTACAAAAATATGTAGGACTGAAGACGATTTACACTATTTTATCTTTAATTTTTTTAAGAAGATATTGATTTAGAAGAAGCAGAGTCGAAGTTTGATTTTGTGGTTTACAAATTCTAAAATTTAATCTCAGATTTAAAATTCAAGAGTTTTTAGCCGATATTCGGCGATTCAAGGTCTCGAAGCTGACTTACAGGATTTAAAGTTGCATCATAAATTTAAGGATTTTAATTTTGAAGATAGATTCTAAAATTCGAATTGTATTAAGTATGGTCTTACAAATTTATGAAATAAACTGCCTAAATCCAGTTCCAAAAACAGAATTAATTATAGGGAAGCGTTCAGCGTTAAAAGTAAACCAAGAAAATGTTCGATACAGACTTCACGAGCCGATTAATCTTAGTTGGCCCGTTCAGAAACTGATACAAAAGGCATCGACATCTAAAGATTTTTCACTACTCGAAAACAAACTGGAAGCGCGTGCCTCTTGTATATGTTTGAAAAATGATTTTCACTGCCGTTCTTTGAAAGTGAGAACTTGAACAAGGAATTTAAAGAGTGATAAAAATATAAGAAGTGCTACTTTATGTTTTTCCCGAGGAAGGTAGTAAAATTAAAAGCGGAATTAAGGAAGTTACGATGTGCTTTAGTTTTGTATGAAGTCATTAATTTCAGGGTTCTACTGAAAAATCTTCTTTTGTTAAGAGAGTAGTTTTGAAAGTCGAGCGAAGAGTTTTCTACAAAACGATTAGATGCCGTAAGAAATATCAATGAGGATCATTTTAACTGCCTTAACGTTTAGGTTATTTAAGAAAATTATTGAAAACTTGTATTGTTTAGTTAGTGTTTTTAAAACTTTGGAAATCCTTTGAACGGAAAAAAGTTACGGATTTTTAAATTTTAAATAGGCGAGTTCTATTTTTAATTAGGTTGGGTTTATTTGGTTAACCCTCTCATGAAAATTCAACAGTTAAAAATACTCAGAATTTTTGGGTTGAGAATTTAGTGGCTTGCTTAATTTATAGTTGTTACAGGTGGTTTTGAGTAAAATAGTGAACAGCCTGGCGAAAATAGCATTACGTTCAGTATGCATTCTTTAAAAAATCAATGCGTAATTGCAATTTTCAGATTAAACGCTGAAGATCATTAGCTTTGAGTTTACAGCGTTTCAGGGTTGAGTGGTGTAATGAAATTCACACATACAGAATTAGCATAAATGAATATCAAATTAGTTTACTTATACCTTTTTTTTTAGTTTTTGAAAATTTGAAATTTACCTTAAAAATGAACGAAGCCATTTCAGACTAAAAATTTTCCAAGAGGGAATTCCTAGGAAACCTTGGCCATGCACCCAACTCTTTGGTACTTATTTAGATGTTATTGACGTTAATAGAATACGGCGTGTTGAAAACTCATGTCTTCGATTTATGTACGACATTAAAAAGAGGGAGGCGATATTTCATTAACTTACAGAAACTGGCCGGTTGAATATGAAAACTAGACGAATTCTTCCCGAAGCCCGCCTTCATTTTAAAATCATTAGCACAAAGGTAAGTTGTATATCTTTATAAATGTCTAAAATTTCGAACAGATGTCTATAACCTTAATCTCGGGCAGTAGCTTGTTAAAGCCTAACGTAATAAAATATTTATATTCTTTTTTACTCATGCATTTTTTAGTTGTTTAATACTTATTTATTTATACTGCCTGTTAAAAAAGAAATATAGGAAAAATAAAAACAACGTCTATGGCAAGTATTAAAATTTATAAATCGCTAACTATCATCCACTGTTGTTGTTGTCACAAGTTTGTATTAAAAATTATAAATACAATGGTTTGTACAGTAGGATACAACAAATTATGAATAAATCAGGGGTATTCGAGATAATGACGAGTGCATTTACAGTATGATTTAGATGCCGCAGAACACCTTCTTCTGTAGTGGTAAAACAGAACAACAGCACTAGTACGACAGAGTTTACCTCATAAATTTTGAACTCATAAATGAAAGATGGTATTAGATTAGAAAAATAAATAGATAAATTCAAAAAATAATGTGGCCATCGTTCTTAGGAAATTTCAACTCAATAATTAGCAAGGAGGAAGCGTATAACTAATGCAACAGTAGGAAAATTCTCACCTGACTGGTTCAAGTAGCAGAGGAATTAAAACCGAAGATCAGCGGTATCAGCCTTGACCATACAGACATTCACAAGGGAACATGGGTTAAACCAGGCACCAACAATACCGACCAAATAGGCCATGTCTTGGAATCTCGGAGATGGACGTCGGTAGTGCAAGATGTTAGAACCTACAAAAATGCTTACTGTGATTTGGATCACTACTTAATAAAGGTAAAAATACAACAACAAATAGCTATTAACGACAAAAAAAGAATGATAGAAGAAAAAGAAATGGAACCCCAAAAAATTAGGAGATACACATACACATAGTACAAGAAGGCCTTACCAGGAAAAAATCAAAACTCGCTATTGCGACCAACCTGGAATGAGATTATACTTCGCACTAGACAAGCTTGCTACCGCTTTCCAGCTTTGTTATTTTAATCTGCATCCAGGAAAATCTCGCTAGAGGTTACCAAAACAGGCATATCTATACCTATATGCTCCAACAGTCAAGCAGCGTTCAAAGCTTTGAGCTCGGTAAAAACCAAATCAAAACTGGTCACAAAATATCGCTGAGACCTGGAAAAGCTCAGCTCAGTCAATGAGCTTCGACAAATCCGGGTGCCCAAACACAGTAACATTCTAGGTAACGAAGAGGTCGATCGCCTGTGCAGGAAGGGCTCATTGAAACACTTTCAAGACCCTGCACCGGCTCTCGGTCTACCTAAAGCAAGCTTTCAGCAATCAATTAGATACTGGGCTCATTCTCAGTTTATCTCATACTAAGTTTCGTGCCTTGGGCCGAGGCAAGCGAAACAACTCATCCATAGAAAAGCTAGGTCCCAAACGGCTCCTGAGGTGTAGCAGGAAGCACTTCAGGATAGTCGCAGGTCTCCTTACAAGGCATGGCCTCTTTAAATAACATCTGCATTTGATGAACTTTTCCGAGGACCTAAGTTGCAGATTTTGCAACGAAGCAGAAGAATCCTCTCTTTATCTCCTTTTGCGATGTCTCAAACTACTTCTACTGAGGCATCGTCTATTTGGTGCCGGTCTTCTAAAGCCCGATGATATACGGAGTGCCTCTATGGACAATATCATGGCCTTTGGGCTAGGTGCCGGTCTGTACGAAGGCATCCCTTAATTTGCGGCAGATGCAAATTGGTCCTAGGACGTAAGTGCTGCTACTTTGCACCCCCGAAAGAAGAAGAAGAGGAGTTACAAATAAAAGGGAACAATTTAAGTTTGGATTATGAAAATTCCTGAAAAGCTAGGCAGATTTAAAATGGTATCAAAAGGTTCCAAGTACGTAATACGTAATTAGAGGATGCAATAATTTTTTAATTTTCCATTTCCAGTTTTACATGTTTCTATAAACTAATTTATTTCCATACCGAGAAAATTAAAAACGACGAAACGGAATACAAGAATTTTATAATAGAATTTTAGAGCTAACTACGACAATGTCTCTCATACAGACAGGTAAATAAAACCGTTTTTCATAAAATGCATGCATTTGACATTGTTCGGTAGAGTTATGAAACTGCACAAAGTTGTTTATTGTTGCAGCACTCGGTTAATACAATATATACTGATGTTCAACAATGAAAAGTGAAATACATGTACGATCATTGCATTTCTGAATGTACTTTTCTACTGGCGAACAAATAACTACGGACGAAAGGAATATTCGTGGAGAGAAGCCCTTTTGTGAGGATTTTGTTCGTTTGCTCGACGACAAGAGCTTTACACAAAACCTAAACATTAAGCGCATTATTTTTTATGACAATAATGACGGGTCATTTGTTAAATGGCGAGAGAGGAGTTAATTTCGGTCTCTTATTTTAAGCATTTGCACTTCATGTTTACATGAATGCTCTCGAATAAGGGTCGCACAATTTTCCACTTGTACCTAGTTTAATCAAGAGCTTTTCAGGAGCTTTCAAAATTGTGCAGGACACTATTAAAGTAGCACTAGAACCATTTAGGTTCTAACGACTCGGCTACTAAAAACCCCCGGGCAATCAAGCGCAGTTGTTCTTTTAGTTTCTAAATTGTGGAGTCGCGTAATTACCTGAGAATAATAAAGAAACAACCGGTTAATAAATCGAGTACTACAACGATGGTATCTCTTCAACAATCCATTAAAAACTTTCAACAGGTTTACGTTAACTCGTTATACCGTTTCTCAAATATAATTTTGTTACTCCAAGGATTTACTAAAAGATTTAGTTAAACAAAGCGCAAGTTTAATGGGTTAACGAGTCGAAATAATCTCGGCGACATAAAAATTTTGTTGCTTTAACTGTTGATTAAATTTTTATCCGGGATTTCAGGAAATATCTTCCATATTAGTGAGCTAATTGCACTGCAAAGAGTTTAGAAGTACCATTAAAATATTAAACATCACTTACAAAAATGAACTTTTAGAGCTTCTACACTAAGAACTCTATTATAAATAAAATATGCGCAATTTTAGTATCATAGAAACTTTTCGAATAGACTCCATAATGTTCGGTAAAATTGTAATGTCTGTATAGTTATTTGTACTCGTAAACCGCGTAATCGAATATCGATATTTCGAGACGTGAAGAAGACCTGGTGCGTGTTCTCCCGTCATTTATCAAGAATTGACTCCTGGGACAAATCATTTTTCAATAACGGAAGAATATGGGATTGATTGAACGTAACCCCGGACAAGTCAAGCATTTCGCATGTTCTTCCCTCGGCAAATTTGTAGCGGTTCGGTCTGTTTTTCTCCTACGTTCTGCAGAAAATAAAAACGCAGTTTTTTTTTGTAGTGGCTTAAATACGAGTACAAAGTGGACTCTTATGTATCATACGGCTCAGCGTTTCTTCTTTAAGCTTTTGTCCTCTTTCGGCAACTTTTTATGGGTACATAAATCGTAATCTGGCTACGTCTTGTAGAAGTGTACAAAATCTAGTCTGTTCGGAGAGTTCCGCATTAAATCCTAAAGGAATGAAGTGTACCGCAAGGGTTGGTGGACTGCGGGGGGCTTTTATTAGACGCAATCACTGGACTTTGGTGCGTCGAATCCCCCCAAAATGGGAGCAAAGCGTGCCTCATTCCCTTGCTTATCTAATCTTTCCACTGTTTATGTTTATTGAATGACGACATTAAACTTTACATGGGCGAGAATTGTGGTTTTATGAACCTTCTCGACTTGCAAACCTTCTAATCTGCATGTAATCTGCCGACGAAACGTCGGTTTCTTGTTAATGGCGAACCAATTTTTAGAGACCGATTATCCTCGTCGGTTTTCTCAGATTATCGTCTTAGATGATTTAAAATATACTGCACGTCTTCTTTACTTTACGTTCTTTTAACTTCTGTAGCGAGCTTAATTTTATCAGGTTGTCTTAAAACGTCAGCTCGATATAAAATCTGCTTTTCCTCCTGTTTATAATTTTTATGTTTGTAAACACGGTGGGGAATTTTAAATTTGATTGGAAGGAAATTAGAAATTACCAAGATTCATTTTTAATAAAATCCCTACTATTACTCTCATTTTAGTTCAATTTCAAATAATCAAAAAAGTAAACTTAAACATAAATACAAAAAATTAATTCGCTCGTTGCAGTTTCAGTTTTAACATGTCTTAAAGATGAACTAAATTAGATTAAGTCTTTGGATTAAACATTTTTTGCCATTAATTTATTACAAAGATATACCCGAATTATTTTTAATACACCGAAAAACTGTTTAATTTTATAAATTTGCCAACCTTTTAATTATTATTACCACAAATGACTTGGAATTTCAAGTCAATACATATAAAATCTGACGTTTCGGCCGTATTCATGGCCATTTTCAACATTTCAATGGTACTTCTCTAATACCTAAGAACTTCGAAAATTGTTAATAATATGTCTAAAATGTCAGGTTTATAATTAAAGAATTAATATAATATTGACTTAGTCTCAAGTACTTTTTGGTGTTTTTAGGAATTATGAAAGTTCTGTATATCAGAATAATATTACCTCCACATGGATTTGAACCACTGATCCTGCGGAGATTATATTTTTCTGTACACAATTATTATTATTCATTAAAATACAGTATTCCCTCAAAGGAGTGACCCCTTAAAATTTAACTTATGAAATAGTTTTGTAACCGTTTTTTGCGATTTCAAGTTTTTTCAAAATATTTGGAAATAACAAAATAGTCTTGCTACGAATTTAAAAACCACCATAAAGTTGGCCACAGCGCCATCAAAACTAAATTTCAGAAGGAAGTCGTAAGTTTTAGTAAACTATAATGGTTAGATTTGTACTGCTAAATTATTATACAGATAAAATACTATCATAAAATTTGTGTTGTTAGTGGTTATTACAACATATGTTGCTTAAATGGCCATTTTATAGTTATAGTTCGCTTAACTGCACATGAGGCTTCACTTCAACAAGATAATATCGATTCCATTAATAAATTTGCCTGTAATCTGCATTCAGCTTGCCTCCCACTAAAGTTAACAGTTCAAAATCTGTATTAAATTAACAAATCTTGCAGGGAAGTTTTAGACGGATCCAAGTTGTATTTAGTTTTTAACAGGTGTATTATTCAATTGAATATCAACTTTTTTGAACCTAACCTAACCTCACTTGATTGAGCATAACGAATTAAATTTCCTTTGCAGAACTTACCAATAATTTACTGTTTACTTTTATTGATAAAATATTCTCGATTCAATAAATAATCCAACGATTTAACGATCGTAACTCTTTCAACTTTTCAAAAATTCCGATAGTTTTTGATATCTACAAGTCCTAATTAAGCTTTCAATACATACCTCCTTATTTTAGCAAATAAGCAAAGATAATGTTTTTGCCTTCAAATTTAAATATATTATAAACGGAAATTAATTTTTCTCTCGGGTCATTTTGACAATTTCATGAAGAAGATTCCATTTTATCAAAAGTCGGCAAGCTAGTTTTGTTATTTCATTTAACTACTCGAACAGCTTTTAATAAAAAATGTATATTCTCTTGATACCTAACTCAAACGTTAAAAACGGAAAGCGTTTATCCCACATAACCGGTAAAAATGTAGCGTTTCCAATGTTTTCCTCGTCATTTAATAATTGATGTTCTAAAAACATTTCCTTTTATGATATTGACCCTCATAAGAGTGGTGTTTTTTTGAGCTCTCCTGCCGAGCGCACGAAAACAAAACCGACTCCGACATTTGGTATATGAAGATAAATGTAGAAAAACACCTCCCATATAGAAGTAACAGCTTGTCTTGATCGAATTCTGGTTCCGACTTGGGATTCACTCGCATACAAGGGAATGCGCAAGGCTATAGAAATTCTGGAGACATACGAAAACAAACGTAAATAATTTACCTTTGTCCACTTTCAGACACAAATTTAAATTTAAATGAAATTTTAAATAAAAATTCCAAAATTATCCCAGTTTTATTTATAAACAAGCCTTAAAATAGAACGACATAACTAATTTAAGCTGCCAATGAATTAAACGTGCAAAGTCATTGTGGTTTCAATGACAGAAAATCGAAACAATCATCGCCTGGTCCCTTTTCACCGAACAGATTAATCCTGGTTTTCCTAGAAATTCTCTACCTCTTGGAAAAGACGAATTCGAGACGATTGGAACACGACAACATCGATTGTGGCTCACAGCAGCTGAATCAAGCGACAAACTTAAATCGGAAATTCGGGAGAAATCTTCTTACGTGTTCTTCGAAACAACAAAGTGGACTTGCTAAGACAAGCCGAAACAAAACTTCTCGAGTGTGAATACGTTAGGGCTCAAATAAGGCGGAATTTAACTTTGAACCATCAACTTTACCCTCGAACTTCCACAAGAAATCAAAATACGCTTAACTCGATCCCTCACCGAAACAACTTTGAGGATGAAACTTTATTAGTGAACTAAAAGGGGAAAAGTAGTTCTCATAGTTTTCGTTGCTTGAAGGCCAAAATTAAAACTAAACTAAAAACTAAAAATTTTGTTACATAACGAGCTTTCAAACACGTAATAACCTAACGTTTAATATCAAATTCAACCGCTTGTTTCGTCTTAGTTCGTGCCGATGGTGTATTCTGACCCTACGTCGTTTAAATTTGGAAACAATTTAGGAAGAGAAGGGTTAAGGGTCCGTTATTCTATACAATACATGCTATGTTCTGCCAATATTTTCACCACACTTTAGATAATTGGAGCATTCGGGCCGAGTTTCAAGCTTAATAATGAACTTAATTTCGATTAAATGTGCAGCGGTTTAGCCATAAGCCTTCGGGTGTTGGGTTTCAGACACCGACCCAAGAAATTTAACGATAGGTGGGTTTATTCTACGAGGATCCTTTCTAATTTTACCAATTTTACCTGTTGAATAAAAGAAGTATTATCTTCGAATTTTTTCAAATATTTATTAAGGCTTAGTTTATTTTTTAATAACAAACCATTTATAATCCTAAAATACAGGATCGAGTTATTAAGTTTAAATCCGTATGTAATTAAATTCTAAGCTTTAGAAAATTAATGCTTGGTTTAATTTTTAAGCCAGTAAGGCAAGATTTTAATACAGAATTTTATGGTATTAAAAGTTTCGCGATAAAGTGATAAAACGTGGAAGAGTGCGCCTATATTCATTGCTAATGCAATATTGGTGCTGATTTATAGTCCCTAGTGAATCCTGATACCAGGAGCATACTTAAAAGGCGTCATCTGCTGTCGCTCAGGCCGGATATTGATACTGAAACGTGCAATACACAATACACTTTATGCTTTGGTTAATCCACTACTAAACTTTTTTTGTTTTAATCGAATTAACTTCAAAAAATTAGTTTTTAATTGCCTGTTGCAGTTTAACATTAACCTTTTCTAATATTTCAATATTTAATTTGAAAGTTACGTATTTCCATTTTCTCAGAACCAACCAGAAATTAATAAATTCATCAAAACTGAACTTTAGGGTAATCTGAATCAAATTTAAAGATAGGTATTCTAAAATAGCAAAAGCATGGTTAAATTTCGCAAGCATAAATAACCCAAAACAGCAAAAAATAGAAAAATAAGAAATAAGCACTCGATTGTTATCCTTCATACCGCCCTAAGAAACATCTGAAATCTAAGACTAAAAGAAAATAAAAACAAATCAAAAATTTAAAAACGAAACAAGGCCGAGTTTTATAAATACGACAATATAATAGAAAATCGGCTCCAGCATGAACTTTGTATTTTGAAATCCCTTGAAAGAACGAACAAAAATAAGCTTTTTTTAAACAAAAACAAGCAACCTGAAATTAAAACATATCTTTGTACCTTGTTAAAAAAATAACGAGTAGCTTTGACGAAGGTAAAAGCTTTTATTTAGGAAAAAAGTTAAAAGCTGAGTATAATAACATACATCAAAGAAAATGTATGTTAGTTTTGTTTAAAAATATCAGTAATGGGAGGGCTTAGGTACACTGTATGACGCCTCTCATTAAAATTTCGTTTTTGACCGTTGCCAAAATCAAAAATTCTGGAAGGTCACAGAAAAGTACCTAACGGGTTAAACTAATATTTTTATAAATACAGAATTTTCAAAACGAAATCGTTTAAATTCATTAATAGTATTAAGTGCATCTCAAAATTTCAAATGGGTAGTTCAGAATAAAGCATTTAGGTTTGGAATTTTTAGAGAAGAAAAAGCTAAAGCAAATGGCATCATTTGGCAAACAAAAATTATTCAGATTATTTTTATTTCAGCCAGCAGTAATAAATTTTCAGAAAAGCCCTTAAATAATGCGTTGTTGACGGGCCACCCACCGTTTTATTGCTCTTAGAACTAAACTATCAGAGTCTAAACAGTTTATTTATGCCATTCTGAAATCGTTAATCGTAGTTTTTCAGGGGACGCTTCCTTAAACCTCGATTATTTTCTCAAAGGTCTAATATCACAAATAGCAATGATAGATAGAAACCTATTTCTTTAATTTTTTGAAATTGAAATAAATCGACTGAAGTGCTCATCCCTTTTCTGAATGGCGTCTAAAATATGAATATCTGAAATAAGATTTCGTTCTAGTTTCTTTTGACGTTGATGTATAGGATTGGTATTGGTTTGGCATTTAATCCCAGATAGTGGAGTCATTAGGTTAAGATTTAAAAAAAAAATTACGAAATGTAGGAGGGAAATCAGTCATATCCGGATTTACATGTGAATGAATGAGGTTGTTACTTTAAATTGCAAAATCTCCTTTATTCCAAAAAATTTGTATCCCCCAAATACAACACTTGCTTCGTAGTAGGATTAGAAATTAGAGCTTAACTGAAAATTGTTACAAATTTTTCAACAAAATCCAAAATTTGAAATAAATTTTCTCATGTGAGAAATATGAAATCTATTCACTAAACAGGCTAGCTTAAGATTTCAGACAATGTTTTTTTACGTTTTATGGAAATAAAATGTATTTCTTTTTAATGTAATAAATCCTGGCCTACTAAAGGACACTTTTTATTGTGTTCTATTTGTAGGTAGTAGGTATTAATACTTAAATAAGAAATAATGAAGTCATTTTTTAATAAAATTTAGAGTTTCATTATTTCAAATACTTGCCTGTAAAGCATTAATTTGAAAAGAAAAAAATCTTTTTAATTTTTTTACAGACGTACCTTTTGATAATAACGTAACTGAAAATCTTGATATTTTCTGTTACTTTTGTTGCACGTACTTTTAGCAGCGATAGCGTAAGCACTAAATTTCTTGAAACAAATACCACTTGTTTCTCAAACCCGAACCAGAGTTTTTAAAATAGGTGGATTAGTCATGGTTAAGGCCTCCGACCGAGGTCAGAATTTAAGAAATATAGTCAATCACGAGACGTGTTTGTGTACAGATGTGTTAATATAAAAAGACCAAGTGAATTTGTGTACGGCGCGTAGAATGTGAATTAAGTGGTGCATTGGTGTAAGATGCATTTAGAACGATTATTATTCACATAAAAATGAAAAGCTAGTTGATTTTGAATGGAATGGATGTGATTGTATGCCCGATGAGATATTGGTATGAACAGTTATGTTGTTGATGTATTTGTTGTGTTGTTGTCGGCAAGCATTGAGGCTTGTCGGACACATATTTTATGTGAGCATATAGGGTTCGTTGCTGTTTATTAGAGCATGAGGCTCTGGATCCACTTAGCCGGCTATGTGCCTGGGGAACTTGGTCAACTTGATAATTCGGAGTGGTTACTAAGGGCGCTTAAAGTTTCAAATTTCAAAAGGAATTTAAATTAAACCATAATATTAGAATTAAAATTAGACGATTAACTATGAAATTTATTAGTTTTGAACAAGAGCACATCCGTGAGAATGTTTGATATCAACCCCCTCAGTATCACGGATTTTTACTATAAATACGCGACCAACCCTTACCACAGCGCCCAGTCTTGTTATAGTGGTCTGGAATATAATAGTACACTGATCCGTGTATCTAATTACTACATAATATAGTTAGCTGTATTGCATTTTTCTGCTCTGGACTATAAAATTCATTCTTCAACTTTTGCACTGCATTGCTTTTCCGGTTGCATGTATAGCTTACAGAATTACGATAGAGTAATTCCTATTGAGGAGTCTCCCAGCGAAATCCAAATTTAACGAACACTGCAAAAGTTAGCATTTCTAATTTACGTATCACATTCAAAATTTACCTTTGTCGCAATAATTATATTAGGGTTGCCCTGTTGTAGGTGCTGATTACAACTAATTACAACCATACGACAATTCCGACTACGTAGATATGTATGATCGGCAACGCCCTGTAGCCCTCCAGCCAGATTGATTTTAATATCAATTTCACTTAAGATTGATTTTGTATCGATCGTCTGACTGACCAACTGACTTACAATACTTAACAAAACAAAACTTAATAAACTTGATCATTTTAAATAGAATGTATTACTTTTTGTTCGATATGATGAAAGTACAACTAATTCTCTTTTCAGTTATAAAATACAACCTAAGGTTTGTAGAGAAAGCAATACCTACGAAAAATATTTTGACAATATTCTGGGTTACCATTGCATTTGTAGAAATACAATGGGCGGTGGAGGGCGAATGACAATTACTAAGAAGACGTTGAACACAGTCAGTGTTAAGTGTTTTCTACTGTCTACTGTTACTACTATTGAACTCATCAAAGGAAATGGCGCCTTAAATTATTGTACGTACTTTTTGGAGACGGTGACGTAAGCATTAGATTTATTAAAACAAGGGCCGCTTGTTTACAAACAGCCGAACGAGAGCGTTTAATATAAGAGGATCAGTTGCGATTCAAGGGTTTCGACGGACCTAGGTCGGAATTTGAGGGGCAGTCGGTGACGGGACACATTAGTATACAGGGTGTCTCAGACATGACTCCCCAGGCCTATAACTTTGAAATTTTCAAAAATTACTATAATAAAGTATATACAGGGTGTCCCAGATCGAGTGGGATTGCATGGGTAACTTTCTTATTATTGAAGATGGAGATTTGGTTAAATTGGCAATGTCTTGCAGTTTTATATGCTGATTTAAAATCTGTTTGAAAAAGTTCAAAATGTCGAACCCGCCAGAAGTTATTTAAAAAAAACTAAAAACTATCATTTTTTTGTATGTCAAATATTTTCGTAAGTATAAGAGATACGAAAAAAAGTTTCATATGAAAGTCACTGTTTTCGATAAGACCAATTTAAAACTGATGTCGAACAAAAATTCAAGATGGCTGCTTTTGAGGTACTCGTATAAACTTCCTTAAGTTAAATGGACGCCATATTGGAGTTTTTGGTTACTGAATAGAATTTTTTATTCTCTTTTCAACGATGTAAGATAACGTATGATTGAATAAAAAATACCAGTAAAATTAATTGTTTTTACATTTTAATCAAGTAGGCTTACATGGATCCAAACAAAATTAGCTTAAGTAGTTACTTTTTGACAGATTGTGATAAATTTTGTTATTGTTTTTCATCATAGCTACTCACCTACTTGATTATACATTTAAAAAGTAATGTCACGATGTTTTTTGTGGTTCAAGTACTTAGTACTTAGTACTGAATTAACATGTTATTAAGTATTATAGGAATCACATACAAATGATTTCTAAAATAAATTTCACCTAATTTTGTTTGGATCCATGTAAGCCTACTTGATTAAAATGTAAAAACAATTAATTTTACTGGTATTTTTTATTCAATCATACGTTATCTTATATCGTTGAAAAGAGAATAAGAAATTCTATTCAGTAACCAAAAAATCCAATATGGCGTCCATTTAACTTAAGGAAGTTGATACGAGTACCTCAAAAGCAGCCATCTTGAATTTTTACTCGACATCAATTTTAAATTGGTTTTATCGAAAACAGTGACTTTCATATGAAACTTTTTTTCGTACCTCTTATACTTACGAAGATATTTGACATACAAGAAAATGACAGTTTTTAGTTTTCTTTAAATAACTTCTGACGGGATCGACATTTTGAACTTTTTCAAACAGATTTTAAATCAGCATATAAAACTGCAAAACATTGCCAATTTAACCAAATCTCCATCTTCAATAATAAGAAAGTTACCCATGCAATCCCACTCGATCTGGGACACACTGTATATTCGTAAATGGGAGCAAATTCTCTATAAGATGGAGAAAGAAAATGTTAGAAAATCTGTACTCATATTATGGCAGCGATATTCAACTTTTTTTTTCAAATTGCACACTATGCTTTTTTTCGATCATTCTGATAGTACTCTTTATTCACTTTATAACCATGTAAACCAATATGAGTCTTACATGAGAAAATTCTCGAAAAAAATACGATTGAAAATTGAAGTATAGGTTTGCCATGGAAACAACTGATTTTTGTAATTTGTACTCGTTGGCGATGAAAACAATAGCGTATAGCTGTAAAACAATTGCAATTTACGTTGAAAAAAATGACAGGTGTTCTTTCTGTATTTGTATGTTGTTGTTTAAAATCATATTAGAAATGAATTACACTAATTCTGAAAAGCTTGATATGATCCTTATTTCTGGTTTATGCGAGAAGAATGCAAGAAGAGCAGCAAGGTTGTATGCAGAAAGGTATCCGGAAAGAATACATCCTAATCATAAGACGTTTATTAACTTAGCATCGAACCTTCTTGAGCATGTGTCATTTAAAAAGGACAAGAAAATTCCAAATTTAAATAAACGAACCACTACAGATGATGCTCATGCAGTGACAGTTTTGGGGTATGTTCAATTACATCCTAATACTTCGGTTAGCACCGTTGCATCTCAGTATGACATATCAAGGGCTTCTGTGGGTAGGGTTTTGAAATAATGAATGATGAATAATTCGCCATAACTCAACTGATAAACAACATTCGGAGGTTACTATCTCCTGAGTGCAGTGCATTTACTCGCATAAATTTGTAAGGACGGTATACATTTTTTTTCAAAATCCTATCCAGAGAAGCCCTTAATATGTCACACTGAGATGCAACGATTCTAACCGAAGTATTAGGATGTAATTGAACATACTCCAAAACTGCCACTGCATGAGCATCATCTGTAGCGGTTGGTTTATTTAAATTTGGAATTTTCTTGTCCTTTCTAAATGACACATGCTCAAAAAGGTTCGATGCTAAGTTACTAAACGTCTTATGATCAGGATGTATTCTTTCCGGATAACTTTCTGCATACAACCTTGCTGCTCTTCTTGCATTCCTTTCGCATAAACCATAAATAAGGACCATATCAAGCTTTTCAGAATTAGTGTAATTCATTTCTAATATGATTTTAAACAAGAACATACAAATACAGAAAAAACACCTGTCATTCTTTTCAACGTAAATTGCAATTGTTTTACAGCTATACGCTATTGTTTCCATCGCCGACGAGTACAAATTACAAAAATCAGTTGTTTCCATGGCAAACCTAGACTTCAACTATCAATCGTATTTTTTTCGAGAATTTTCTTATGTAAGACCCATATTGGTTTACATGGTTATAAAGAGAATAAAGAGTACTACCAGAATGACCGAAAAAAAGCATAGTGTGCAATTTGAAAAAAAAAAGTTGAATATCGCTGCCATAATATGACTACAGATTTTCTAACATTTCCTTTCCCCATTTTATAAAGGATTTGCTCCCATTTAGGAATATATATAGTTTATTATAGTTAGTTTTGAAAATAACAAAGTTATAGGCCTGGGGAGTCATGTCTGAGATACCCTGTATACATGTGTTAGTTCAAGATGTGTTAAAAAAACCGAGTGTGTTGGTGTAGAATGTGCAATAGTGTTGCATTGTCTGTAAAAAGCATTTCTGTATAATTAGTAATGAAAAGATGAGAAGCTGGTCGGTAATTACGTAATTGTATTGACCAGTAGGTAATTACGTAATTGTATTGACCAGTAGTTGAGATTGTTAAATAGATGTGATTGTATGTCCGATGAGATAAGGTCGGTATGAACAGCTGTATTTGTTATTGATGTGGACACACAGTGAAGCTTGTTATTGCTGTTGTTTTTTGTTGTTGTTGTTGTTGTTGTTGTTGTTGTTGTTGTTGTTGATATTGTTGATATCATTGTTATTTTTGTGTTGGACAAGCCTCGAGGCTTGTTGGGGCATATTGTTGATTACAGCATTGAGGCTCGTTGTTGATTGAAAGAGCTCTGGGACCTGCAGATAACTAGTTATATGCTTGGGGATTCGTAGCCAGGCGTAGTTACAAAGACCCTCGACCTGTCTATGGCAGTGATGCCTGGACGATGCCCTTCAGGATGGCAAGGTAGGCCTGCATGCGCATATTCTTTGTCCTGTTGGACTTCCTAGAAATACCGGTTGTCTAGGATAGACAGAACATCGGCATGGGTGGATCTCCCATTGTCGACTATGTTCAGCCATGGTAGACGCGCGCGCGTAACTTCCGGTTTCAGGTTCATAAGTAGCTGAAGGTACCCAACATATCACTTCTCAAAATTCCGGAGGGTTTTCTACTAGATGCAACGTGGGATTCCACAGGGGGACTACCTCTCCCCTGTAAGTAACACTAATCGAACCAATACTGCTAAATGTAGTAATGTATGTATGTTTTGCTTTCATGTATCGCTGCTATCTGTGTTATATAATCTGGGTGATGTGACCATTAATGTATGAATGGAGCTTTGGATGTTTACGAGATCTAGTCGAGGCTACGCATTAATCTAACCTGGGTGGAATTAACCTTATTCTTAGTAAGTTGATCGAATGTGCTTTAGTAAATATGAATACGCCATTATAAAAATAAGTAGAGTAAGATGGAAATCGCAGCCCCCTCGCCTACACCATCTTACAAAATTATTATTAAATATTCTTTTTTTATAAAGAACATATTTTGGTACACGACTGAAAAAAGTAAGAATAAAAAAAAGTATCACAATATCGAAGTTAACATATGTTTGTTCATTTTGTAGAATCTCAATTATTCTGTTTTTACGCCATATTATTAGGCATGAAAAGTTTGTAAAACTTTTCTTCTTGATTTTTTCTTCTATGTCCACGTATAATAAGGAAAATATCAGCCGGTCCCTGATATACCAATCACACTGTATACAGAAATATAATTTATATATGAATTTTTATATTCTTATCGTAATATCATAACAGGACAACTCGAGAGGTTTGCAAGAAAACATAAAGGTAGATTGCATGCGCAGGGAATATGAAAACGACTCTGAAAAGCGAAACCCTTCGATCAAATTTAGAGTGATGTGTAAGTGTGGAAAATAGTTCTGCGTGTATGTATGTAATCGCTTAATTTATGATCAGATCTTAAAGATAACTAAGTACAGATCAGTGAGATTTCGCAAGATATTAAGTAAACAGAAAAATAGGATAAAGATAATTTCCAAAACATTTTAATAATTACATTAACGTATCTAACGAATTAATAATTCATTGATAAAATATATATTAATATATTCAGTGACGAATTATTTTATTGCTCATTGAAAACACCAGCACGCCCCCGAAATTTTATTTCCCATTCATTAGAGAGAGTCTATGTGTTTTAATTAAAATAAATTAAAAGTAATCAGATAACGAGAATTTATCTAAAACACTATTGCCGAAAAGAATAGCCGAAAAGTTAATACCGTTGGAGAAAATTGTTCTCATGTTTCGAGTTGCATTTAAAGTGGCTGCTTCCCCACTTATTAAAGAAGAATTTCAAACAGCGGTTGCGTATATAAACACAATCTTAAATTTTCTGAATTAATTAAAACTTCCTGAATTCTGAATATTTTCGATTAAAAAGTTCTTAGGGAAAATTATAGCTGGCTCTATCGAACCGTATAGATACCTTATGACAATTTTACCCTCTGCAAAACTATTCGACGACGGGATTTGCAAGCCAACAGTTACCAAAGTTTGTTCAGTTTGGGTTTCTCGCCTTCGCCGCGAGCGAAAGACCTTTATTTGGACACCAGCCAGCGAATAAACGGCCTGTATAAATGACAATTTATGTTAAGTAGAACAAGTATATTTACTTATGACTTGACTTAGTCGCCAAGGCCAAGAACGAGAGAATCCATCCATTCATCGGTTCATTATTAATTGAATTAATTAGTAAATATTCTGGAGCTGAAAGCAAATATTTGACGACAAGCATAACACCGGCTTGGAATAGATATTTAAATTTTAAAGAATATTAATTACCGTTTATGTTTTGTAAGCATTATGTATAAGTCCTTCCTTCCTCATCTACCATATAGTTAACATTCTTAACAGCGATAAATCATAAAAATCTCTTATACGTTACGTCGTAAACGTTTTATTACATAATGTACGTTGGGTGGAAGAACTGAAAATATTAAAGCCATTAAAATGTGTAGCATAATGGTCCACGAACAGACGGCACAGTTTTCTGGGTAAAACATAAAATGGTTTACTATTATTGGGTTTAACGCAATTTACGGGCGTAACAATTGCCGTAGTTCTGCATGGACGTATTAAGTTCAAGATTAAGTTAGTAGTCTAGTTGGAAATTTTACAGCTAAATATAAACCTGCTTTACTGGCGCCGCTAATTTCTTCACGACGTAAATAACAATTTACTTTTACGGAATACCAAATGGTTTTATATTGCACGAGGTTTCCGAGATTCACCGCCAATACGTATTAAAATCTTTTACAGTGTTTTCTTTCTTTACCAGAAAACCTTTAATCGACACTTACTTAACCTTTGATCTTCAAACTTAATATATATTACAGTCTGTATTTAAAATGTAATTAAAAAGTTAGTTAAAAACCTTCATAAATATTAAAATTATAGAAAATTTAATCAAGTCAACACTTTATTAACTTCTAGCTTGAACGTATGTAAAAAGGGTAGAATGTTATATATTTTCTTTCTACAGGACGTTCCAAGAATATTTTGTTTAATTAAATATTAATTGATAGAACAGCATCCTAAAAGCAGCAGATGAAAAGAAGCATAACAGGAGTCCTTAATTTCTTTCTAAAGTATGCCCTTTAGAAAGCAGTCTAGAATTGTAGAAAAGAAGTGGCTGAAAATACGAAAAATTCCAATTTTCGGCCAAAACATTTCCCCACAAGGCTAAAATACCTTAGTTCCAGAAACAAAAATTAAATGAATTTATTTAATCCCATTACAACACCTTCTTATTTCAGTTACATTTCTTTATTTATTATTTTTTCAGTTTCTAAACCAACCTTGACTTTCCCATATATTTTTTTCAAGCACCATTAAGAATATGTTTACTTTTAATTAAATCCCGAAACCTCTTCAACATATTATGTATAAGGGAGACGAGTTAATCCACTTAACCATAAATCTTTAAGATAAGTTTAGCATTAAAATTCATGGTGCATATTAAAAAAACAAGGGTGGCAAAAACTGTTGAAGCTTTACGTTTGATAAATCCCATTATACGGATGTTGCATTAAAAAAGTTAAAAGGGGGGATGTTAAATGCAGCTCTAAATTTAATTAAATCCGCACCTAATGTAAATTGAATGCACTGCACATTCATCTAATGGGCATCCATAAAGTCAATTACCCTTCAGTAAACATTCACTCCTTACTTGATCTTTGACAACAAAAATAGTTAATGAACTTTGAAAGGGTTTTACCGAGCTTCTTTGGGTGGTATTTGAAATTTTCAATTATAATTCCTGTATTTTCTACAGGTTTGACCAAATCTTTTCGAGTAATAAAACAAAAAAGTATAATTTAGTATGTTAAAAAAGGCTGAACAATTTAATAAAAGCCATTTTGATTTGGATGAAACAGCAAAGTTTCAAGCTTCTGAAAAAAAGAACGTTTCCTAGATTTTTTCAGGATTTCAGAGTTAGTGAAAACGATAACCCCTTATGTGAATTGATGTTGTTGCCTTTCAGCTTTAAATTGAGTTTGTGTGCTAAAGTGCTTTATTTCAGGGCGTTGAAAACCTGGATGCAGAGAAAGCAAAACATCAACCGAAGATTTCTTATATGTGGGGATATCCGAAATAAACTTAATTTCTTTCTATTTTTAAAGTTTTTATATGTAGGTTTTTGTTTACGAATTTTGTTAGATAAGTAAAGATTTATATTTAGAGAAAATTCAGGCGCAGAAGTCTTAAGCATTTCTGTAATATCACTTGAAATGAAAAATGTTTGTAATAACGTTTATTATACCCGGCGATGTGAATGTTTTTGGTCATTTTTGAACGTACAGAACGTTGATCTGTAAGAATTTACAGCATTTTCTTGTGATAGAAAAAACACCATTAAAATAAAAATAGCAATAAAGCGTACCAGAGAGATATGTTAAAACGGATGTTTTCCTTGAAAGCGGTCATCAGATACAACGTCCGGTAGAAGAGTTGGCTACATTCCAAACGCAATATCTTAAATTTTTACGTGTAACTGAGTTGAGAAATCAGGAATTAACTATTAAACGTGTTTACATTTTTATGTTTTGTCTCCGGAAATTTTCAGAACGTTTGCCAAAACATCACGTGTTTTTCAAAGGCGATCCAACAAATCTTAATACCATAAGTTTTATAAAAAGAGCTAACGTGTAAGCCAGGAGAAAATTGCTCCTCACACACACATCAGGCAAAGCTTGTAAATAAAATAATATTAAGCTGCAGTTTCGTGCTGCATCTAAGACTACAAAGCCCGAAGGTTACTGAAATAAACTGGGGATTCAAGAGAGTACTATGTGACATGTATATTTCCATTATACTCCGGGAAAATTAAGCTAAAAGCGAATCGTAAAGCTGCATTTTATAGTTCATACTTGTACTTTATACCACCGTAAATAAAGCCAGCTCGAGTTCGCATTATACAGAATTCTGGTTCGCAGAATATCCACTCGTACGGTCCGATTTATACACGGTAAAGTTTAAAATTTCGTTCCTGTAATCCTTGGCCAGATTCTGATTCCATCTTGCTCGTAAACACCCAACCTCAATCCCAAAAGCTCGTTGAAGGGAGAGGAAAGATGGGAAACGTGAGAATGCTAAGTGCTTAACTTGAAAGTAGGAATATCAGGGTAGAGCTTTGTATTCAGTTCGTTAGGCGTCTTTAGAATTGAGCTCAGTAATTTTTATTTTTTTGTAAAATATTTCGTCAACCGCAGAAACAAGACCAAGAATATTAACGCCGATTTCTTTGAAGTCAGCGATGCTCCAGGATTTTTTCGGGGTATTAAAAAGGACCACAAAGTTACAAAGCTTTTTTAATATCGTACCAGCTTTTGTGGCTTTTTAACTTTGAGGTAATTAGTCGACGGAACAGTATATTATTTGAAGACTTAAATGAAAAAATCGTCCAATTGATCTTTACAAATTTTTGTGCTGAATAATGAGGATATTTTATATAAAGTATGATCAAAATTTTTGTTCATCAAGTATGGCTATGAAACAAAAAATTGGTGCCTTTAAAATTGGCTCACATATCTTTACTTCAAAATTGTTGACAGCTGTCACATTTTGTATTACTTCCGCTTTTTATTATGTATTCTTTAGAACAAAAAATTTTTATGACACAGTCAGTTATGACTGCAGCGTACTGTTACCAATTTTGAAGAAACTGGTAGTGTATGTCACAGAACTGGAGCTGGCAGGAAACGAATTCGAACGGATGCTACCATCGAACAAGTAAGACCACGGATGGAGGAAGAACCTACATTGTCGCTTCGAAGGCTGTCGCAGGAAACCAATCTTAGTTATGGAACATGTCAAACCATTTTAAAAAAAGATTTAGAGATGTTTCCCTACAAAGTACAACTTCATCAGGAATTGTTGCCACAAGATTTTAACAAACGAGTTGAATACTGTACCTGGTTCCGAGACAATTTAAATGATGATGCTTTGGATTTGACGTTCTTCTCAGACGAGTCATGGTTCTATCTCTCTGGATATGTTAATTCGCAAGTAATGAGAATGTAGAGCACCGATAATCCCAATTTCATAAGAGAAACTCCCTTGCATTGTCCTAAAATTGGTATTTGGGTAGCTCTTTCGCGAAGGAGGTTGATTGGTCCCATATTTTTTGAAGAGACTATCACTGCGGAAAGATATCAAAACAACATTCTGCAACCATTCATCGATCAACTTGATGATGAGGAACTGCAACACGGTTACTTTCAGCAGGACAATGCCAGACCCCACTGGCTCGCACTACCATGGAATTCTTGCGACAATTTTATGACGAAAGATTGATTTCACAAGATCGCTATCCACCAAGATCGTGTGATCTTACTGCTCTAGATTATTTCTTGTTTCCCTTGTTAAAAAACACGATTTTTAAGACGCCGGTACATACACTGGAGGATTTACGACAAAGAATCGTAGAAGAATGTAATAAGATTACACCGCAGCTTTTACAAAAAGTGTTTGATAACATGAAGCGCCGTGTTGCAATGTGTATTGAAACGGAAGGCAGATATTTCCAACATCTTCTGTAGTTTGAAATACGTTCAGATAAATAATAAATCGTTTTGCAAATAAAATTAACAGTCATTTTTATTTTGAAGTTAGTTTTTTAAGTGGAACTGTCTACTCTATCGCCGCAGGTTGTAAGCCAATTTTAAAGGCGTTGGTTTGCACTTCCACAGCCATACTTGATGAACAGAAATTTTGATCATACTTTATTTTAAGGAGGCACATCATTTTAGTAATGCTAACACCGAGTTTGTTCAGCATTAGGAATATACCGGGTGTCAATGAAACCTTGGGCACCCCTATTTTTTAATTTATACTTTAAGATGTCAAAATGAAATTTGGTATATCGTATATCGTATATGTAATAATATACTCTTAAAACTGCATTATTTGATGTGGAACATAAGTTTCTATAATTTCCGTTTTCGCCGTAATTAACCTCAACTTCGTTATTTTAAATGGCACAGGGCGTATATTTATACATTTTTGAAATCGCCATTGAATTTTACGAATGTTAGTATCAAGTTTGAAACATTTTGATGACAAAGTAAATACTTACAGAGGAGTTGATTTATTAATTATCTGTGTAAAATAAAAGTCAGGGTGCTTCGACGCTCAAAACAAATTCTTTTAGAACTTCAACTGTAGCAAGTCTGTCACTTGTTTTGTGCATTTTATTTGTTTCGATTGTTTTGAAACCCAGTACTTAGATTTAAATGTCTAAAATACCTTTTTCTGAATGGAAAGTGTTATTCCAAATTAAATTATCAGATTAATCCCGCGTTTTTCGTATCAATGAAATCCTTGAAAAACGCTTTTGAATATCCAAGTGTCTCGCCACAGTACCATTTCAAAAAACAGAATTATTCTAAAAAGGCATTTTTGTAAACTGCAAGTGTTGGGGCACCTTGACTTTCATTTTCCGTAAGTTATGGCACTCTAGATTATTTTCTGCAAAAGTTTACTTTGTCATCAAAATTTATCAAACTTGGTACTAGCATACGTAAAATTAAATGGAGATTTCAAAAATGTATAAATATATAGGGTGTTCCATTTAAAATAACAAAGTTGAGGTTAATTCCGGCGAAATCGGAGGTGACACAATCTTGTGTTCTACATGAAAAAAATGCAGTTTAAAGAGTATATTACATATACCAATTTCATTTCATGTATAGCCATAGCTTTGAGTTGCTTATGTTAACGATAATAAGGAAACTTTTAAAATGTAAATGTTATTGTATACAAATTTAATATGTGACAGCAGCTACATTTTAAGAAATTAAAAACAATTATATAAAATCGTTACTTATATGTACGAGGTTTGGCAATTTAATTCCAGGACTGCCACAATAAAAAGAAACACAATTTAAGTGACACGAAAAATGTATCATATTCATACAAAGTAATCCCCCATTTACATGAATATACTTTTTGCAACGTTCTAAAAGTTTCTGAAAACAATCGAAAAAGGCGTCCGAAGGAATTGCTTTCAATTCGGCGGTTACGTTTTTTTTTTAATGTCTTCACGCCATGAGAAAAAAGTCTACCAGTGCTAAATCTGGTGAATAGGGTGGGTAATTGATTTCAACAACGCCGTGTTTTATGAGAAATGACTTCACAGTCGGTGCGGAATGGGCAGGCGCATTAACATGCAACAAGAACCAAGAACCATTTTCTCAAAATCGTGGTCGCACTCGAGAAATGCACTGCAGTAATCTCTTCGTTACTTCGAAGTAGAATGCAGGATTAACTATTTGCCCTTCAGGTACAAATTCTTTATGGATCACACTCTGTTTATCGAAAAAGGTAATCAGCCTGAAGTTGATTTTGGAGTTTTGTAAACGAAACTTTTTGGATTCGTGATGCTAATGATTGTCCAGTCCACTGCATGCTTTGGCGTTTCGTCTCAGGATAGTACTGAAACACTCACGTGATGATGCAGTTAAGAAAATTCGTGTTGGCACGACAAGTCTGAACGAAGTCCGCACATGATGCAACTCTCCGTTGTTTTTGATCATCCATCAGATTGTGCAGGGCAAACTTTGCACAGATTTTCCTCTTTCCCAAATCTTCATGAAAAATTTGTTGAATCGTCTCCTTATTAATATTCAACTCATCTGCCATCATTCAGATAATCAGTCGGCGATCTTTTGCCATATTTTCACTGACCTTTGCGATCGAATCTGCGTTTCGAGCGGTTGACGGACACCCGGTTCTAGTGTCATCGTGAACATCCTCACGACCATCTTTGAAACCTTTAAATCATTCAAACACAGTAGTACGACCTAAGGTGTTATCACCGTACACGCTTTGTAACATCTTGTAAGTTTCTGTCGCAGTTTTTCCTAATTTACAACTAAACTTAATATTAATTCGTTGCTCAATGACGACTAACAGAAACACGATTTGCGAACTAGCGACTTGCGAAGTAACTGACAGCTATTCGATGTTTCTATTAGCCAAGCCTTCTTGATAAAAGTGTGAACTAAAACACGCTGCTTTAATTTTGGCTTAATATCACGTATCTTTAGAGCTGTAACGTCAGTCCGGGAATTAAATTGCCAAACCTCGTATGTTCCAACCAGTTTTATTATTTTTAACTTAAAAATTAAGAATATTATCTCGTCCTTCCCCAATTTCTGCTAAGATATGACTTCTGATTAAACCAGAATCCTTTGTGTAAACTAAATTTGTTCACAAATTGTTAGTATGGAATGCTTCACTAAATTCATATTTAAGTAATTTAATGATCTAACTCGAAGATGAAGAGAGTTACGACGTTTGTTTGCTTGTAGTTGGCGATAGTTTGTGGCGCAATGTGAGCATCATTAATTGTTCTCTGGGCGAAGTTCCAACGTCGATAGTTTTGATAAAGTTCGAGTACTCACATAATTATAACTCCTGTATCATAAATAAATAATTAAACAAATATACTCGTGAATACGCAGTGTTTGCTATTGGCTTCAAAACTACGATACGACGTTAATAGCTATTAAGACAACAAGTGTTTTGTAGAACGTTTAAACATCAAGGTCGTAGTTCAAATCTGAGCGAACGAAGTGAGCCGAGAATTTGATAGACCGAGATTTTTAAACTATAAAACACGAGTTGTCTTCAAATTTTTTTCTAACACTAATATCTATTAATTTTTTTTCACTAATAACGTGTGTCTATAAACTGTCGACATCTCAGTTGCTGTGAAAAACAAATTACAAGTCTTAGATTAAATCATAGATAATGACATTCTGCAAATCTTGACATTTGGTTTTGTGTTCTGAATCTAATTACGAAATATGTTTCTGAAATCATAACATGTTGACAGTTTATAAACACGCGTTATATTATTAGAAATTTTAATAAATTATTATTTGAGACGCGTCACAATACACAAAATGCGAAGATTGCTAGGCGTATTTTATAGAGAAAAGCGTTTTTAATAGATATTTACGATACAAGTGGGATATGAGCATGATTAAGATACGCGTTTGAAATTTGCACAAAGAGGCGATAGTCGAGTTGTGTAATCAAACAAGTATCTTAATAATGCATTATCACACGTGTAATGTACAATATTTTATCTACGCCAGCGCAAAATCTAAAAAACGTTTAAAAATAATCTGACGTTTTACATAATTTTTTTAACAAGTCGAAAATTAATTCAAATAGTAGCTGTAAAAATGGACGAATCCATGACGACCAGTTTAAAAACAGTGCGGTAATGAAGTCCTTATCGCACACAAAATGAGTGAGTTAATGGGCATATATCTCCCGGGCGTAGATAAAGGCCTATAAAATACGTTGTCATTGACGACGTATTTTATAGAGAAAGGCGTATTTTAAAGGAAACATAACAAGTGAGCTCTTATGCACCATAGAAATAGTGTAAGATATTAGTGTTAGAAAAATAAAATAAAATAATTATTTCGCTTAGCGTTTTAGATTTATACATTTTAATAGCTTGGAAATTAATTAACATCGAACCGAACATTCGTAAACAATAATAATAAAAAGAAAAGAGCTAGAGTTATAACAATTGCGCATAGATCAACGAAGGCTGTGTTTATGACACAAAGACACCCACAAACAGCGCTTGTTCCATTTTAACATTGGAAATGTGTATGGGCTCGTATATTGGATAGAGTTACAAGAATTTTAGTAGTTTTGCGCGACACCAAAAGTGTCGGTAGCGTAGGCGGAAGTGGAGTAGGAGGGATCGCGGTTGGGTACATTAGAACGTGACCGTGGACCGCTATTTATGGTACCAGTGGCGTACTTATCTTTGGGAGGCGGAGGGGGCAATATGTCTTGAAGGCGCCTTAGGACCCTCTTAGATATGGGCTAATTTTAGTAGCGCGTTTTTTTGTCTATTTTTTCAAATAGTGTTGGTGTTGGATAAAATTAACTTTTGAGAAAAGTACGAGTATTTTAGGCCATAAAAGTGTAATATTTCTTTGTATAGAAAATTAAAGCGGCCACACCGCCACTAAGAATATTTAAAATGAATGCAGACATTATTTATCAGGGCGGTAAAAAATAAAATAAATACAATGTGGGGGCTCGGTTGTTATAAGGAATTTATACCGGCCGACTAATAGTATTTGCTAATAGTGAATGCACGCGACATTTGAACATCGACCGCGGACCGCATAACTCGTGCCGTCGAAACAAAAAAGTATTTAAGAAATTAGAGTGTAAGGAAGTTTTACGAGAAACTCATAGTCGTATTACAAACAGATACAAACTGATTAAATATGTATTTTCTTTTGTTGATTTAGTTTAGTAGCTATTTATGGAACAAGTGAATAAAGAGAAATGTTATCCATGAAAGGAAAAGTTTCCCTGAGTGAATAAAGAGAAATGTTATCTACGAAAGAAAAAGTTTAGCTCACGATGCACAGCCGATTGAGCTAATTTCCTTGAGTTGATAAAATCTCTTTATTAAACAATACCTAGCAACCTTTATCCACCCTTCACGTTAAAATGTTGCTTTGAAAACTAGATTTGACACATTAAAATGCCACTTTATGTGTAGGAATATTTTGGTTTTAGTGAAAACGAAACAATATTGTATAACCCTCTCAGTTGTCAAATTCAGAAAATAATCGAGTAGAACAACTGAATAATTTCACTCCCTATTTAAAAATAAGCACGGCCATCTTCGATCTTGTCTCACTTGCCTTTGAATAAACTTTATGTTTGGTTGGTCTATAATCAAACATGATGTGTGTAAATTTCAAAAGCTCTGAAAATAGAATATACGAAATAAAAATCTAAACGTTAATTTTTATGGTCGGACTGGCGATTCAAAGTCAATAAATCTAAATGATTTTTTCCTGCGCCACAACACGTTTAGCAGAATCATGGTTAATTGCCAAAAGTTCAAAACCACAGTGGCGATTACATTAGCGAAATCTAGTTAGAAAATCACATAAACTGCAAGCAAAACGACCTGAAATAATTGGATGTAAACATGTGAAATTTTAATGTTCAATTTGAACTAAATCCATATGTGAGCGTTACGGCTGACAAAAACCATTAGTAATTGTAAAACTATCGCACCCTCAAAAACTGTAACAGGTAACTGAGTTTATTATAAGCGTATGTACACGTTCGTTATAATGACAATCACGTACGTGGGTGAAAATATTGAAGCAAAATAGCACGCAAACCTCATATTTAAGCTAACCTAATATAAATTATGCACCATAATTAATTTATGCCGACCCTATGGCCAGTACCACGTGATTTTGCCAACTAATAATTCCCTCTGATTATATTGTACCGAATGCACATTGCAGTTGCTCTGTTTAATCAGCTTATTTATTAAAATCATCCCTATAACAGTACAATGAAATGGCAAAATCCCGGCAAATTAAAACTAATCTCTTTTTATAGCCTCGCTACAAGCTACAATAATTCCCCCGGTGAAGTTATTGAGCGTGAATTAACTGAAAATACTAGAATTTTATAACAAAAATTAATTTGCCCCGCTTTAATTTCAGATTTTATATACGAAGCGTTTGTTTTAATGTTGTTTTTTATTATGAAAACGTATTGTAAGATTTTGATCCGTGTAAAAAATGAATTCAGAAATACGCCCGTCTTTCAAAAATAAATTCTAAAGAGGGCAGCGAAAAGAAATGTCAGAAAAAAGGGGGGACAGAGGGAGTAAGATCTGATCATTTCAAAAGTGACAAGCCGGAAATGAAGAAAACCCTACGTCTGTATCTGGCTTTAATGCGGGTCGATTACAAAAGTCCTTTTATCAAAGCGGTTGCAGCCTAAGGACTTGACGGTTGAGAATGAAAAAGTCGGTAGATTATTTTCCATATTTTGAGCACGTCATAAACGACCGTAGCAAGTAATATGTTTCTGTTGATAAATTATGTAAAAATCGCGTCAGACAAATGCAATGCAAAATAGAGCCATAATAATACTGGTACATACCGGCCATGACCATCAATCTTCCAAAAATAATATATTCACACAAAAACATGGGCCTTCGCCCCAACATCAAGAGCACATGTCCTCCATTATGAAGACGTATGCTTCTTATTAATTTTGACAAGGAAATGCACGGTTTTTATTAGTTCTGCAAGGGTGAATTCAACTAGATTTTTTGCAATTACCCGCGCAACCCTGCAACTTTCCGAGTTCGAAACTACAGTGGCGTTATTGGAAATATATCACGAAACGAACAAAAACCCTCCTGCAGTCCTATGTTATTTATATGTTATCGGTTGACAATATTCGTGATTCAATAAAGCATAGCTATTAAACGGGATTTAGAATCGCGGGAAAGGGGAAATAAAAAATCCTAAAACGACAAGGATTCTATTTCAAATATCCACATATAGATGGATAAAAATCCTTTATGGCTTTCAAAACTAAAACCTCCGCTCGTGGAAAAAATTGTAATAAAATATAATCACCGAGGGCCTATTTGAATTCGTTAATCCGATTTGGTACAGATTCATACGGATTATCTGATATTATTAAAAGAATTTATAATGGTGCAGCAAAATAAATTCTTTACGTTTCGTCAATTAGTGGATTAAATATTTAAACGAGTAATTTAACATTAATACCCCAAGCTTTCCAGCAGTAAGAGAAAAGCGTAATATCATACTAATAAACAATTTCATTTAAAATTCGATTCATACGAAATCTCTGAAACCTTTTTGAATATTGCTCTCTCCATACGTTAACGAATTCTTATCATATAACAGTATTAAAAAAGAAATATTTATAAATAATTTTATTGTTTAAAAGGACAGAGATGCTTTTTATGTGACCTTTCCATTACCTTTCTAAACTTCAGAAACAGATAATAGGGATATAGGTACAAAAAAGTCTAATAAAATGAATGAAATAATTTTATTGTCAAACTGCGAGCTTTTTGTGGCCTTGCAAATTTGAAAAGTAGCTTTGGAACTTTTATGATGAAATGAAACTATTGTTAAATATTTCTGAATGTTTTATTAAAGCTGAATTTTAAACTGAACAGTACAATAACCAATAACACTATAACATCCCAAGAGAAATTTGAAAAATATTTTAAAATTTCCCTGGCGACTCTGTACTGTTGCGAAAAATTCTGTTTATTTCGTTTTACCCAATAAATGCATATAATGAAATACTACTCAATTCTTTTAAATATGAATAAAGTAACATTATTTGATAAATTGATATTATAAATTAAATAAATAACTACCTTAACACAAATTACCATTAAAAGAATTGAAATTTGGTGTGTCGCAATTGTAATTTGTAATAATAATAAAAATAATAAAAAAAATACCTAGGAATTACCTTTAAGAACATAATATACGGAATTCAAGAAAGTTACTCCCAAAAAATATATTATTTATAATAAAAAATTGAAAAAATACAAAAACTGCAATTAAAACTACGAATGGCCGAAAATAAAACTTTAAAGATGATTATTATCAAAGATAGAAATTTCTGTTCAGAGTTTTTTCTTCATTTTTTACTTTATAATTATATAACTTCCATATCCTTTTCAGGACGTTGGCAAGGGGGATCAAAGCGACATTTTTCAACGACTTGGCGCCGTGAACTTTGTTATATCACCAAACAGAATCATTAATTGTAACCAAACGATTAAATGGCTTCACTCGTACCGATCTTGAACAGTGGGTAATTTTTTGTAAAAATCCTTACGACTGCTGCAGATTCGAACCCAAAACTCTTAGCTAGAAACCCAGCGCTCTTACCACTGCGCCAACGAGCTTTGTAATTAATTATGTACCCAAGGGTGGATTCAGGGGGGGCACGGGGGCACGTGCCCTCCCCCAAGACGATCGACCGGCCATATAAAAACATAAAATAGCGCCATAGGTACAGTGTTTTTGTCATCCTACCTCCTACCAGAGTACTGTTAACCTTGTGCCCCCCCCCCCCCCCAGAAAAACATTCTGTATCCGCCCCTGTAATGTACCTATGTAATATTTTATTCTCTAGAAATGTTACATAAAATTTCTGGGATATTTTAATAATTTAAGGCTCATTTAATTCATTAAACGAAATTTTCTTTTCTGAAATGTCTTAGTTTGTTTCAAGTATGTTTTAACAACGCGTAAATATGTTTGTAAAATATAGACCCCAATAAGAAACCTACGTAAAACCTTCATAAGGACAAGGTATTTTAATAGCTTTATCTGATTGTATTTTTAGAGAATTTTTGCCTTTGGAAAGAAATGGAACTGACGCAATAAGATATTCATAGGCATCATTTCTCGTTGAACTTTAGGAAGGAAATTTTATTTTAGTAGAGCTTATAATAGTTTAAAAATACATCACTTTGGTTCTAAATATATTTTTTCATAGTTATTCTGAATATTCAAGTAAAGTATTAATTAATGAATCATATTTTTTTGGATTAAATGATTAAACACAAACGACAATGTATTTAGTAACTTAATATTTTCGTTTATTTTACTTTTCCATAAATTACAAGGCAACCTAAGATGTTTTTAAAAAAAGCATAAATACATAACTATCAAGTTGTTTACGGGCAGTCATTTATAATCGCAAAATATGTATTTATTTTCTTATTTTCAATTGCAAAATGTTGTTTGTTTAGTTAGTCGATCAATCAGTCAATTTCAGTATATGTATGTATTTACACATCAGCCTTTAACAGATCATTAATCATAAAATAATAATCGAAACGTTGCTTTTCAATTATATGGAATATCTATAAACGGACATCGGTGCATTCCAAATAAGTATTTAGATTATCACAAACATGATATATTCGTAGATAAATTGACAGTTTATTAACACTTTCTCTAATTAAGTCACGTTTCTAATTTAATAGTTTTAATACATCTGGGAATAACAACACAACACGAAATCTATTTAATTTAAAATATCCTGCCATTTAACTTGATTACGAATTATTTGCATAAAGTAATTTATAGCTTAATTGATTATTTAACTACGTGAAAATCAACACCAAGTTCCACAAATGAGCATTTAGTACATATTAAATACAGGAATCCGTAGGGCATGTACCGTGATTTTCATTTCAGGTTATTAATTTACCGAATTTTTGGGAATAATGGGGTGGTTTTAGGGAGCAAATTAGAATCCATTTCGTTTCCGCTATGTATGATTTACGTACATGCATGAACGGGTTTTTGTACAGTTTCGGCGTATTTAAATGTTCACCGCTGCAATGGAATTTTAAAATTATAAACGAGAAAAAACCTTGGAAAATTTATGCAATTATTGGCTAATTATAGGTCGTGTGCTTTGTGTTCAATAAATCGACGTGGGTACGGCCCGTAATATTGCCGGTTACAGCCTTGAAAATTAATATTACCTCACTATTGTTCTCAATAAAAAAATCCAATAAAGTTAACGGCCGCGATAGCAGCACCATAAGAGATAAGAAGTGAATTATTGACAAGCCGAATGATAGACAGAAAGAGACCAACCTTGGTAATGTAGGGTTTTAATATCGTGTAGAACAAGGATGCCGACATTATATTGAGCTCTGAATGATGGAATATGAAGACATATCACGAAGCTTTCTGACTCACAGACCTAACTAAAACCCGGAGAGATAGTCTGAATTATTACCTATTAAATAACCGGATTATGGCTCCGCTGACGAGAAACGTTTAATACGAAAAGGGCGAGAAACATCCACTAAACAGGATATTCTTTTTCATAGGAAACCTACTGTACTGTTTTAACCCTGAGCAGAGTTTCATATTAAAAAACAAATCGTTTCGGTTACAGATTGCTGTAATTAAGGGACCACCAAGATAATTTCGTTGAAAAACGTTTGGGAAGTGAAAATTCAAAGAACTTCAACATTCATAAAAAAAAACTGAAAAATAAAAAAGCGGTAAAAGCTATAATGCTTAAATAAAAATAAATTTTAAACTCTTAAAATGAAGATTTATTACAGAGCTTAAAAAGCAAGAGAAGAGCAAAAGAAGAGAATTTTCAGGAAATGAAAAATAATAAAGCACAAACAAGAAAATCCATTATGTTTTCACCGAACGTTGACCAATAAGATTTTTTTAACTTTTATTCGATGAGCTTTCTTTGAAAGGCTTTTATAGTTCGATTTTTTGTACTAAGCATCCATTGTGGCATTTGCTGCTAAAACTCCTACAACAAAATTGTAGAAACTACGAGAAAGCAAAATTTAGTTTGTAATATAAGTTAAAATGAATTCAGCTACTGTGGAATATTATTCGAAAAATAGATTTTCCATCCGAATTAAAAAGGAATCAAAAAAAGGGGTAAAAAATCACTTTAGACTTTGAAGACAACTGCTTGTGTACTGTATGACATGTTTTATAGTTTTTTGTAACTATGACACTATGAGCACACAGTATTTAAAAGTATGGGAGAGTCGGACAAAACCGGGTATCAGAACAAAAACTGACTGTATTGAGTGCCACTTTATAGTAGCAAAAGTTTCTTTTATTTTGAAATATTCCAAAATTACTTAAGTTTGATCTATCAGTGTCAATTTTTATTAATATTCTTATAATTAGTCAAAATAATTTGCTTAAAAAATTGCAAAGTACCCGATTTTGTCCAACTGGTATGATAAAACCGGGTAGTAACATAAATATGTACCCATGTAAATAAGCAAATAACGAAAAAAGCCTATATTTATTTAAAACATGTGAACAAAAAATCAAAATATTCATAAAAGTTATGAACAGAAGTCGCAAATAAATACTTCATCTGTGTCATCACAGCCAATACAGGCTTCATGAGTCCATTTGTTACACGACACACATTTTATCCAGCCTTCGTTCTACTTAGAGTTTGAAAATAGTTCGTTTGCAATAAAGACACGCATCATTATTATCGTCTTCTTCCTCCGAACTGTCAGAATCTGCAATCGGTAATTACGGGTACCCGGTTTTCAAAAGTGTTGACCAAATTAGAGCTAATATATTAGGTTATATGTAATATGTTTCAAAATTGACATTAATTAATCAGTAGACGAAAAAAAGCCTGTAAACTTACCTTAAAAGTCGAGTTTAGTGCACCTTAAAATATTCAAGTTCTTACTGCTCTGGCACATGTGACTCAAATGATGTAGAAACCACTATACATGCGACTGTTGGGCTGTTTAAGGACTTTAATTTTAGTATTTTGGAATGGATGGCAGCAGCCGTTTAGAAAAATTAAGCGGTACCCCGTTTTATCAACCTACCCAGTTTTGTCTTACTCTCCCCTACTAAACAAAAAAGTATATAGCATTTCTGTTAGAAAGAAAGCCAGCATTTGTTTACGATGACAAAAACATTAAAAGAACTGCCTCTGTGAGAAAATCGCAAAATTGAGTTAAAAATCCATTTTACAGCCTTCAACGTGGATACAAAGTTTTCATAAAAACCACAAAAAGCAACTTTTTATCGATAAATATAAGTTGTTCTTCGGCAATTAGTGGCTTTATTACTTTTTTAAATTCTCAGATTTGCCCACGATATTTTTATTTTCGTTAAATTTTAATCAGTTTAGACAGACAATCTAAAGATGCGAGAAATCAAAGACTAGAATTTACAGTCAAAAACAGATTTATGATATAATTTCAAAAATTAAAAATATTTAGGAAAATGTCTCTGCTGTCCAAATCTAAACACCAAAATTTTATCTTTTTAACTGAAGTATTTAATTGTTTCCAACCTTTATAACTAACTTATATTCTATTAGAGTCTAATGAAACTTCACAATTCTTATTAAAGGTCAAAGTATTGTTCTAAAAATATGAAAAAATCTTTGATTATTTAAGACTAACGAACCAATTTCCAAAAAAATGTAATTATTATCAAAGAATAAAGAGCCTCGTGAGCTTTTAAAATCTAATGAGAGAGCTATAATTAAACTGAATTTCTCAACGGACGTGTAGCCATTGCATTAGTTTATCATTTGGTATTTAGTAATTAACTTAAAAATTATTTAAAAAATAAAATTTAAAATAAGCGATCAAATGGTCTGATGTCTGATAATATTGCGAAAGTATTCTGGTATAAGTTATACTTTTATTGTAGCTGAGCTTAAAAATTTCCAATTAAATTATAATGATAAGTGACATACTTACATAATATTAATAGGAGTAAATAAAATCTAGAATCAGATCGCCGTTTTCTTCATTAACTAATAAGCGTATACTTACCTTACAAAATAGATGACGATGCAAATAGTGCAGGCAAACATATTTATATCTTTAGCAAATTCTATAGCATATAATCTAACATAATACAAAATGTACAAAATGACCAAGGTGATAGATTGCTTGAGATTTATTTACACCACTATAAGATTGAAAATGCATCTTTTGAACATAGAGAGATATACAGGGTGTTATCACTTTAAAACGACTTGCGCGATTTTCCTAAAATTTTCTGGAAAAAAACGTTTTTTAAATTAGAACTTCAAATTTCGGTTTTTTCAAGATATCTCGAAAACGATCAAAGTTGGCTGTGATTTCTCAACGGATATGAAATGAGCCTTAAAATTCCTAAAAGTTTCCCTATTTAACCAACTTTGTAGCTTTTATAGTTTCCGAGATCCTAATGGTGGGGATTGAATTTGGGACAGACTGTATATATACAGGGAATTTTTCTTTTTAGTATACATATCCCCTATGTATACTTTTATAATAAACTCAACTAGGCAACCCACTATACACTATAAACGTCACGTCACGTGGTGCGTAAAGGTTATGTTTCATGTTTGTAAATAAAAAATAAATTAAAATTAGTGGAATATCAACATAATTTTAATTCAACGATTAACATAAAATATCAACAATACAAAACAGAAAGGAAAATAAAAATAGCAACAGTTAAAGACTAATTTTTTGACATTAACTTAATTTGATGATTTTTGCCACAGCATGCTAATTTTTTAAATCATCAAATTAAGTTACTTTCAAAAAATTAGTCTTTAACTGTTGCTGTTTTTATTTTCCTTTCTGTTTTGCATTAGAGTTGCAAGAAAAAGTTGCGTTCGAAAGCCTTTGGGCTAATTGCGGTGCATACAATGATGTTTTTATTTTGTTAGTATCGTTTTTTGTTTGGTTGCTATGGCAACCAATTGCGTTTATTTAAATGGTAACCATATGTTTTCTTAACATATTTAAAAAATATAGGTTTTTTTTCTATTCACCTGTGTTATTATATCGCACGTTGAGTACTACTAAATACCAGATCACGAAAAAATGTGAACTGATTTGCAGTAATATTAACCAGTTACTTAAATGATATCAAGTATTTAGATATCAACTTTGATCAGATACGTTTTGAAAATTTGACAACTAAAGAAACAAATGCTATGAAAACAAAGTACAAGGTGTCTCAGAGAGTTTTGCACTTTTCTTTTTACTTTTGCTCAGCTATCATCAGTTTTCACAACTAACTTTATTTGGAACTTAAAACTAAATTTATTGGAAATTCATGTATGGAAAATTATATCATCTAAATGTCGCCCATTTCGCCGCTGGCACTCTTCCAAGCGATGCCTTAGATTTTCCATTACGCCATTTTCCATAGCTCTAAAGTTACTGTTTGGGCAGCAATATCCTCCAGTGGCATAATAGGCCCATACTTTTTTGAAAATAACAACGGACAAACAGTCACTGTAAATTCTGACAGGTGTACGTCGCAATTATCCGTGAATTTTTTGGCCCTGCGCTCCAAGAATTTGATGATTTTAATGACCAGTGGTGGTTTCAGCAAGATGGGACTACTAGCCACACAGCAAATACCGCATTAGAAGCTGTAAGAGAATGGTTCCCGGATAAATTGATATCAAGAAGAGGCGACATCAACTGGCCCCCAAGAAGCCCGAACTTGGCCCCAAACGATTTTTTTTTTTTTAGGGGATGTCTTAAGAGTCGAGTTTATAATAACGCCCTAGCAAATTTAATTCAGCTTAAAAATCGTATCCAGGAAGAGATTGAAGCCGTTACTCCTGACTTATGCACAAGCGTAATGAAAAATCTAAGGCATCGCTTGGAAGAGTGCCAGTGGCGAAATGGGCGACATCTAGATGATATAATTTTCCATACATGAATTTCCAATAAATGTAGTTTTAAGTTCCAAATAAAGTTAGTTGTGAAAACTGATGATAGCTGAGCAAAATTAGAAAGAAAAGTGCAAAACTCTCTGAGACACCTTGTATTATTCATTTTTTCGAGGTGTTTGGCGGAGTATGCTTGTTTTCGCGTTTTTTGTTTTTTTCTTAAGTTCGATGTAATAGCACTGGTGGATAGAAAAAAACCTATACTTTTTAAATATGTTAAGAAAACATATGCTTACCATTTAAATAAACAAAGTTGGTTGCCATAGCAACCAAACAAAAAAGATACTAACAAAATAAAAACGTCATTGTATGCCCCGCAATTAGCCCAACAATTTTCGTGCGCAACTTTTTCTTGCAACTCTTCAAATTAAAAAGTTACAGGCAATATTAGTTACTTTTGACACACTCTGTATATTTTATAATGGAAAAAATCAGAAAGGTTCACAGACACCCACAATGTATAAAAAAAAGATACGATAATGCCCCAAAAGGAAACTCTGATCAGCAATGGAACGACTAAATATCTCGGAAGAAGGATAAATGTTTTGAAGATCAAACAAAAGGACATCCTAGATAAAACTAAAGCTACCAAGAATATTTTGGTTAATATTAGTTTCTAAGTTTTATCCATTATTTTAAATTATTTTGTAAAATGAAATGTAGTTAAGCAGAATAGCAGTGTGTCAAACACTGAACTTTGCTCCAAAGTTAAGTTTAATTTATTTCTTTCTTCTTTTCTCATATTGTTATTATTACTATTATTATTTTCAGTTGTACTATAGATTTAATAATTCAAATAAAGCCATAGTATTATTATTTTTTCTCTATTTTAGGCGTTTGTTTCTGAAACTTGGTTTAACTTAAACCAAGGCACTATGTATTTTGTTTGAGGTGTTATAATAGAAATTATAAACTTAGCACTTTCTTTTCAATGTTCACGGTGCCAAGTATTGAGGCTTTTTTGTTATAATACGTAGATGTAATGCTGTTAGAGGTGTGTCATTTAAAATATTTTTATATTATTAAAGCATTTGTGGAGATTATTTTCTTTTTTTAGGCGATAAATGTCTTTTAGCCTCACAGCAAGCGGTTGGTACTTTCTTCTTTTTTTTAGCCATAGTAATAAGGATATACGGACGTCTAGTCGTATAGTAATATCTATGATAGTAGCCTTCTTGATAGTTTTATTAATGAGCCTGTTTCCTTCCACTATGCGGTCTGTTACTAGAGGACTGCCCCGGAACAGTCGGATGTTTCCGTTGTTGATGATTTGTTCTGGTTTGTATTGGCAGTACGGCAGCTCTTGTTCTACCAGTTTGTAATGCTTTGCTAACGCCTGATGTACAATTTTTGCCACATTATTGTGTCTGAACAGATAATCTGTCTGTGACAGTGAGCTGCAACCACCCGCAATATATTTCATTGTTTCAGATTTCTGTTGACAAACCGACATTTATCGCGTGTTGTGGTTTTTAGTAAGTTGGTAAGCTCTAGTGACAACGACTTGGTCCTGGATTGCTAACAAGAACCCTTCAGTTTCGGGAAAAAAACGAGCAAACCTAACGATGGAAGCTACTCCGTTGACCACGTATTAGATCCGTGTTTTCCGAATATAACTGGTCAACGAATCTACCTTGTAGTTCTCTCTGCTTCCGTGATTCAATCCTTCCTTCCTTGGTTATTGCATCAGTATTAAATTCTTTTTCGTGTAGTGAAGGGACACTATCTTAATTTTTTTATCTCCGCACTAGTTTGACGATTTCTGCCTATTTAGTAAGAAAGTATTCGTGGAGCTTTTTACACCGACTTTGGCACATATTATGTAGTTTCAAGTGAACGGAGTCCACGACCATCTGCGCTACGGGAAAGATACGGTCCGTGTGTTGAACTCCGTGGGTGAAGCATTCGGTATTTGGTAAGGGTCGTCCTTAGTTTGATGTTAAAAATTTGCAGTTCAAAATGTATATGTGGCAATTCAAATTCGTTTCTAAATTTTTTGACTAATAAGCGTATTGTTGACGTATAAAAGTTGAATCAGACCTAGATATTTGCATCTCCTTCCTTGACTGGTATTATTTATTATACTACCACCTGTAAGAGCTAACTTTTGTATGGCCTCTTCGACAGTCCCTCTTTTGACATGGATGTTATCGCCAAAACCTTTTATTGTTTCAAACATACTCTGGAGAACGTCTGAATTTTTCGTATAAAGTTTTAAATCAACATGTATAGCTGGCGTGAAATTTTGCCTTCAGGTTGACGCTCTATGCAGTATCCATATGAAGAATTTTTCAGAATATAACTTAAAGGATTTACAGCAAGACAGAACCAGACGGGGCTAAGACTATCCCCTTGGAAGATTCCGCGTTGTATTCTAATTTCGTGGATTGTAACAGAGTGTGGCCCTCTACCTAAGCGAATACATGTTCTCCATGCTTTCATACATTCTTGCAAGAGTTTAATGTTCGTCGATTTTATATAAGCGGAGTACCTTTAAAAACCAAGAATATAGACCGAGTCGAAGGCCTTTTTATAGTTGATCCATCCAATGGAGACGTTTCGTTGACGACTTTTAACTTGCAAAGCCACGATAGAATCAACCATGAGTAAGTCCTTATGCCATCTGGATCCCCTCCTGCAACCGTTCTGCTCATCAGCTAAAATTTCATGTTGAATGAGGTGATCATAGCTTTTATACGTAAAAACTGATGTTAATATTTTGTAGACTGTCGGCAAGCAGGCCTAAAGTTCTTAGAGTCGGTAGTTTCCCCAGACTTATATTTCATATATGTAATTCCACGTGTCATAAATTGCGATAGTGACTGTTATGTAGTTTTTGTAAGTAATACTTTTGAAATAGTTCCTAAAGATTACATGCGTTGCTATAGTTTCTTCCACCAGAAATTTTGGATACCGTGATATCCTGAAGCTTTCCAGTTTTGTATCTTTTTAATTGCATTGGTAACATCTACTGTAGTGATGGGGTTATTATTATTATTTTTTGCTTTATTTTTTCAGCAAAAGGCTGGCGATGTTCTTTTAAGTCGTATATTATGCAAGTTAAAATATAAGTAATTCTTACTATTATCATTATTATTATACAGTAAAACAGATGTATATAAAGACAAACATTAATTAAATATACAAAATATTGAGTTAACAAAAAAAAACCAAACAAAGGTGTGCAATGTTACCATTGCTGTTTAATATACATGGTAGCCTCAATAAGCAAATCTAAAATACTTGCATTTTCTATAATACATGCCTTTTTATTTCAACATTGACACTATACTATTAGGAGTATAACGATAGAATCGTTTGTATTCGGAAAGAGGGATTCACATAGAGAATATGGAACCGAAATTCTCGTTATTTGCAAAAGACAGAGTGATTTTAGGAAAAATATAACAAGGCTTGAGATGATAATTGAAGAAGTTCTTTGTACTAAAATAAAATACAGAGTGTATGAGTACAGGAGAAGAGTAGAAATATATCCCCTTCGTACACCACATCATTGCAATAGATTTAGATATCTAAGATTAGTAACAATAAGTAAAGGTGTATATATTAGGGGACGATGTAACTACAAGATCAATAAAACGGCGACAAAGGCACTACATGGGATTGTATAGAACAAAAATCTGACAAAAGCGATGAACAAAAATCTGACAAAAGCGATAAACAAAAATTTATACAGGAACCTTATATGAAGTTTAATATCATAAAATGATAAAGGATAACTGCAAAATTCAAAATAAGATAAAAACAATAGCACTTGACTTTCTGAGAAGAGATCACAGGATTACCAGAGAAGCTAAGTGGCATACAGACAGACAATAAATTGAGTTGCAAGAAATCACTTTAAAATTGTAAGGATATATAAAGAAAATGTAAGGCCAAGATATATGCTCCACTGGAGACCATGATGAAAGGGAAGAAGGTGAAGATCACCCCTTGAAAACGCATGTAGAAAATAAATATTATGAAGGAAATAGGCTTCAAGAACAGGCAAGGTGGATATTGAAACCGACAAACCCATACACGAAAAAACGAAGAATAAGAAAAGGAAGACCAAGAAAAAATAAGAAGTGATGAACGAAGAAAAAGTAACAGAACAGCAATATAATTTTTTTTTCATATCTTCAATCCCTCACTTCGTAAAACAGTCAACTTATTTTTATTTTTATTTTCTGCCTTCTGTCTAACAAAAATTATTAATGTCTACTTAGATTCCATAGCTCTGATAGTTAATATTAAGGTAGAGTATTAAGCACACTTTTTATTATTTAAGAATAATGAAACTTCTGTCCATTTCCTAAAAATGTGTAATTATCATTCAAGAATAAAAAGATCTCTTAGGCCCGGTTTTTCAATCGATGGTTAACTCTAACTAAAGGTTAAAAGTCACGGTTACCATTATTGCAACAATTATTTCTATAGTTATAAACTTTTAGTTAGAGTTAACCATCGATTGAAAAACCGGGCCTTAGTGTTTAATTATCATAGTTAAATGGAATTTCTAAAGGGACGTGTAAATATTAACAGTTTATCGTTTGATATTTAGTTGACTAATCAGAAAAAAATATTTTTAAGAAAATAAAATTAGAGATTAGCTTACATTTAGAAAGCCTGGAATTTTACAGACGAACCTGAATATGGTTCAATATTTAATTGAATCATAACACGAGTATTTACAAAGTAAGTAAGGTTATCTATTGATTCTTTAGTGAACTTATAAGCTGTATATTTTGACTTCTAACTAATTTTTATTCCTAACGGCGACATTTCATTCACAATTCACTTTAAGGTCAAAGCATTCCTTCAAAAATAAAAAAGATCTTTGATTATTTAAGCCTTAAGAATGACGAACTTCTATCGATTACCTAAGAGGGTGTAATTATCATTCAAGAATAAAAAGGCCTGTAAGTGTTTAAAACGTAATAAGGAGAGAGGTATAATTAAATTGAATTTCTAAAGGAATTTTGTGAGTGTACCAATGGGAGTTAATAACAAAAACGTTTTCCGAATATAGCCCTACCCACCCACACACGTCCTGTGGCAAACAAAGAAATCAAGGAAATTTTACGATCTTTAAGTATAATTCTTTCTCATTTTCGGTAATTCCCAATAAGTATAAAATACGTTCACTGGAATAAATGTCATCAGATTTTATTAAACCGTATTTCCTTGTTCGCATTTCCTTCCTATCCATATATTCATTTTGTGGGGGTTTCATAAAATTTCCCTGATATATCAAAAAACGAAAATATCAGTATCTAATATAATCCAATGGAACTCCTGTGTATTGAATTTTTATGAAAAACAAGAGACGGCTAGCGTACGTGCGCTCGCACAAAAGAAGGAAAGGTCTCCGTATGGAAACCGCAAAGGGGCAGTCAAGAAGATGTCAATATGGTCCAACAAAAAGACCGGACAAGTCACTTCCAGAAGCCACCGTTGTTTTTTCTATTTCCTGTTCCGCATTTATGGCTCGTGTTTGATGCACACATAGATTGAATCGGACTCGTACAACGTTTTTATCACAAATAAATATCGGAGCCCTTCCGTAGACGTACAAAAAGCAGATTGCCAACGCTTTTTCTTATCGTCAACTTTTTTCCCTTCGAACACTAGGCGCCGTTAAAACGAACCACAGAAAAACACCTTTCGACGAGAACAACGCAAAAACCGAAGACATCTAAGTAGTTTTAAATTCATATAGCAACCGGTTGCTTAAACAAACGACGAATATTTCTGTTTTATTCACTCTATAAAAAGTCCGACGAGATAAAAACGAATATGAAACGTTCGATGGGAAAGTTTTTCCTCTCTGTTAACTGCATTATAAAATGAAACGAAATGGAATGTAAAGAACTTCAATTCTAATCAAATATTTGCCCTGTTTGTTTCTATTTGAGCTTCAGGAGAACGAATTTAATAAAAATCCAAAATAGAATACTACAACCGACAATTCCCACACTCAGAGAAAGGCATTTCTCTTACACAAAATCGAAATACAGTTTTAATTTATTAAATTTCTCAGAAAATAATTAAACGACAAAACGACATACCGATTATTATTTCTTTCTTGAAATGGTATTTATTAAGGACCTTCAAAAAACTATAAACTAACCCTACACTATCAATTTATAATTGGAAATTTAAATCTTGTATGGAAATTACCAAGGAAAACGTGGGCAAAAAAGAAAAAGATTAGTTTTTAGTAAAACCTTTCTGCTAGATACAGCTTACGAATCATTAACTTTTAATGTTTGTTAATATGTATTGACCTATTTAACTGTTTTATACAGAGCTTTCTTAAATTAACTTACCAAGAAATTTACATTCGAAAATTACGAGCTAGGTTTTCAGGAAACTATTTGATATCCAATATTATAAAATTCTTGCCTTAATCAGTTGCTTCAGAGATGTATATTTAAATCTAATGCAACTGTGATGAAAATTAAGGATCTACCTGAAAGTGCTGTTTATGAAACAAAGACCTGAGTGAAAATCAAATGATTTAATTAAAACTACTCAAATAATGCATTTTATCGAAAAAACAATCAACGAAAATTTTAAATATTTATTTTGAAAATAGAGAAAGTAAAACAAGCGAATAGTAAATTTCAATAACCCCCCATACACTGCATAAAGTAGAACAGCTAAATTGAAAATTTCTTTTTTAAATAATTATTATTATACATCCTTTTTGGTTCTGTCTGCCTGTAGTTTTTATTTATTTGGTCCGGAATATTTCTAGTAAAATATTTGGAGCGCATTTATTTTGTTTACATCCAACAGTTACAAATAGCCAATGACAAGTTGTAGACAAGGCTACATACATAATATATGCGTCCATTTGCTGCAACTCCATGATAAATTTATGACCCGCACAAACACAAAGAACTAAGCTTGATGATGTGTGATGTAATATTTATATTTTTCCATACACACGAGTTTAGCACAAAAGAGGTTTAAAATAAAATTAAAAATACTCATTCATACAGCAAATTTTTTTCATAATAAATGAACTGTATTATACAAGTTCAGACTGCATTTTTGTGGTCATTACAACTTAATTTAATAAAAATGCGTTTTACGAGCGCTGTGCTACGATAGACAATTTCATTGTTAAACAGTCAAAGCAAAATTTTTTAATAAAACTTGGCCTTTTTCAATTTTATAGGAAGCTGAAAGAGAACACAATTAGTCAATTTCATTTGATTCGTATTTTTCACAAAGTGAACAAATATAATAAAGCGCATGCTACCGACTTTTATCAGGGAAACTACGCACGGTATTTTTAATATAATACCTGAAAGCAAAATTAAAAATATTTCTCTGTAGCTCGCAGTCAAAATTAATTTACTGTCAGTTATTTAAAGCTATACCGGAAACAACACAAATTACATTTAGTTGCCCAAAGGGCTCGTATTAAACAACTTCCTGTGCAACTTAATTGCGAAAATGCGGTAGGATATTTGATTTCAACTCAGAATTTCCGCATAAATCAGCAAATAAAGCCTGAAACAATAAGAGAACAGTGTGCACAGGATTTGCCAACTAGTAATTTCGGTTTTCGCTAGTTATATAGTTAATAGAGCGATGCATTTCGCCCCCCGACGAATTAGGTCACCAAAAACCTCCGCACCAAACTCAATCATCATACCTTATAACAACAGTTGCATTGTTTTTTGTGAAAACATTGTCTAAACGGAATTTACATATTACTTCCAAATACAACATACTGATATGAGGGATGTTAACGCGAATGCATTTACCATTTAGGGCCGTGTTCTCCTGCATTAAAGCGCGATGAGGTCACTGTGCAAATGAGAGTATGGGGATAATCTTTATTAAGCCTGCGGGGCTCGTATACCATTGTATTCTAACTAAGATAATGGTACAGGTTAAATTCAAGATCTTAGAAACAACAAGGTGCAGATTACTGATATACATAAGCTGGAATAACACTACGATCCGAGATTATAAAGTCTAGACATGTGCAACCACATTGTACCTATTGATCGATTCTATTAACATGTATCTTGAAACAACAATAATTGTATTAAAAAGTGCGATTTTTCTTCTTCTAAATTTCAGAAGTCAAAGAAGATAGTCATCGGAACGTGTTTAAATTAATATTAATGCTTAAGCTTAAGAAAAATCTATCTAGTTCTTTTGGAGTTTGAAAGGTTATACCGAAAAGGCGAACTAGAAGGGTTTTAAACAATTTTGTACTTATTGGGTTGCCAATGTGGATTCTGTAAAAGTTAGAATGTTTGACTTGTAAACCCAAATTCTGGGGTTCGATTCCCGGTTCAAGAATGTTACTGTGGAAAAATCTGAACAATAACCGCATTCTGATACGATGTAAAACAGAATGTTCCGGGACAAGGCAATGTTTGGCCCACTATTACACTATCAATCCTTATCAAAGGAGGAAACCCTTTGGATCAGACAAAAATGGCAGTTTACGTATGCTCTTCTATAACAATTTTTAAAAATGCTTACATTGTCATCAGTTTTTAAGTAGAAAAAACTCCAGACAAATCTAAAAATTTTAATATGTATTTTTCTTTTGACTAATGCCTAATATGTTCCTCAATCATCAAAAACGGTATCTCAACTTCTTGGGGGCTTTAGTTTCTCCAAGAATGTTTCACCATTGACTGCAATTTCTCTCCTTTGCTCACTACCAGCACCAACAGTTTTCAAATATTTTTCGATTGTATCCATGCTCGTATTTCATGACTTGCGTCGTAAAACTTTTGTACAAATTATATCCCTACTTTTAATTTTTCTTCTTCGGTAATATCTACCTATATTCCTGTATTGTGTAGAAGGATGTTTATGGAGTTGATAATAACATGGGTTTTTTACATTGATGAATTTCTCCAAATGAGTGTATTCTTATTAATTTAATTTTTAAAATAACAATTTTCTTGCCAGTAATGTATTTTTAAGAGTTAACTGTAATTTCACTCAAAAACAATAAATGAATTAATATATGACTTTGAAAATAATGACTTATGACTAAACTGTTTTTGAATTAACTTTTATATGCCCTTTCTAGAATTTTAAAACCATGATTTTCACCAAATACAAAAAGAGGTTTGAAGGCAAAACCTTTAGGTCAGCGATTTCCAACACTGGGTACGCACATAGTCATTGGAGGGTACACGAAAAAAATTAATAATAGCGAAAAAATATATGCAAGTTAATAGAGAAAGATATGTACAATATTTTAATCTTTATTCGCTTTTTTATTACTTTGTTACATATTTAAAGTCATCAACGTCAACTACATAAATCACAATAATATGATGTATCCCTCGTATGTTCTGGAACTGGGCTGCTAAGGGGTAAGGGAGTCAAAAAAATTGGAAACCACCACTTGAGATGTATTTCAGCCATTTCTTTAAATACCATAAAGATGTGCATTGTTTGTATGATATTTTGCAGAGTTATTGTTATGTCAAATTAAAGATTTTTCAAAGTAAATTTAACATAAGTTCGTGGACGTCTTGTAATATTTAATAAAAAATTGATTTCGTTGTGTCATCAAATTTACAGTTGTTTATTTGTTTCATTTAGGAAAGATTCTTGCATTTTTACCTAATAAATAAGGATAGGGATACAAGAAGTTTTCCGCTTGTTAAAACATTGTGAAAATTCAAGTAACGCTAATCCAAATATAGCGCGATCCCATTTAGTTAGAATTTTCAATTTGAAACTGTATATAATAGCACATTTCGTCGTAACTAAAAAAGTCTAAGTGCTGAACGTGAATACAAATTTTCATTTTAAATGTCTTCTAAAACCGGTTTCGCCATATGGAATATAACTCTGAGGCTGCAGTAAACCTTCTAATACAAAGATATTACAAAGCTTCTAGTCGAAGACACTTCGCATGATGGTGGATGCTCTCGAGTACGCGTCGAACTAAACCCCAAATAATCATTTTGGAATGCCTTTCATAAATGATGTGACCACATAGTACAGTCAATAGAGACATAAAAATGGCTTTGCCTTGCAAAAGGTCGGGGAAAGTTTATACTTGGCAATGTTGTTCATTTTGGGGCCTTAATGAAATCCTGAAATTTGTACACGAAAAGTTGCCGCCGGCGCCGCCATCTTTGTCATCAATGGTTTACAAGTTATGACAAAGGAACAAAGTTACCCATATGTACGTCGAATTTTGGACACTCTGTACAAGGACGCTTGGAAACATGTGCTACCTGAGTGAGGGATCAGAATTTGGTGGAATGTTTCCTGGGACGCCTGGAATACACAGTTTAGTTTGTCTGTAGTTTACAGTCGTGTCGAACCTTCGATGGTTCGATCATGACTACCCCGATTTCCTCTGTCATAACTTGTAAACCATTGACCTGAGAAAAATTTGTTTTATACAAAAGTTGTAGAAAATCTTATTCTCTACAACTTTGTATATATCTATTTTTACTGCTAAATGCAGCGGAAACGAGATATTTTTAAGGAATCCGATTTTACCGCCATTTTCCAAGATGGATTTCATTAAGGCCCCAAAATGAACAAAATTGCTAAGTATAAACTTTCTCCGACCTTTTTCAAGGCAAAATTACCTATTGACTGGACTATCATTACGCCAACAAATCCAAAGAACGTCATACCGATCACAATAACCAGTTCATAAGTTAACTATACAAGCAGCCCCTCAGTCGAAGGAATACTTAAAAGAACTTGGCCAGAAGGCTTATTAGTCAACTAGGCGAAAATGGAGAACCATCAATGGGCGGTATTAAATTCAAGTTAAAAATCATGTAAAATATTTACTAATTACTCTGTATATAGCTAGAGTACATTGTAAATTTTCTGCAAATTAATTTAAAAAAATGCCTTTTTGGAATTTACAAAATAGACCTGTTTTTGATGTTTGTTCTTTGAACATCTTCAACTTTCGGCATAATAAAATAATAATAACTTTTTGCCGATAAATAAACATAGATGGTTAACTTTACGAGTTTTTGGTTAAATAAAATAATAATACTTAAAATTCATATGGTACAGGCGTTTTGGGTGGGAAATGTACTGTAACGAATTGCATCAGCAGCCGCGGAGAGCAGGTGCGAGATCACATGCGTCATCCGCCACTAGAATTTTCTTGCCGCGATCGATAATTCTAGGCGCCCGTAGAATAAACTAGGCTTATCGGGAATTGGATAGTTCTAGATTAGAAGCTTGCGCATGTATAAGACGCATTCTCTTAGCGAACTTTAGCCTAATCCAGCCTACAAAACGGTCGAATATGTGCGTCGGTGAAGTTAATATAAATATACGTGAATAGTTATAAATAAACAAACTGTACAAATAAATTAATTAGTGTCACGGGTTAATATTAGTGTTTTGTATTAGAATTAATATTAGTGTTGTGTTTTAGTTTTAAGTTGTTATTTCGTGTTTCTTCGTTGTTTAATAATTTTAATATTCGTTAATAAATAATTCACACTACGAACCGAAGTTTTAAATAAACGTTTTAAAACCGTTACAATTGGTGTCAGGTGTAGGGTTTCGGTGTGAATTAAAAAGAGACAGTTGAACTGCTTAAAATTAAGTGCTTTAAAACAAGTGAAATGGCAACAAGATCGCTGTACGAGTTGAAAGAGGCCGACTTGAGAAGAGAATTGGAAGAAAGGGAACTGGATACGGCAGGAACCAAAAAGGAATTGCAAGCACGCCTTAAGGAAGCGTTATTAGAAGACGGCCAAGATCCATAAACTTTTAGTTTTGAAATGCCAGGCACTGGAATTAATTTTAAAGTGCTCTTGAACAAAATCGACGAAAGTTCTGGAACATTAAAGCAAGAGTTGCTCGAAAACTCCAGAGCCTTGGAAGAAAAGGTACTAGAAAACTGGTATATTGAAACAAGAATTACTGGAAAAAGTTGTGGAAAATTCTAGGTCATTAGAAGAAAAAGTGCTGGAAAAGGTAGTAGAAAATTCTGAAATTTTAAAGCACGAATTACTCAAAAACTCCAGAGCATTAGAGGAAAAAGTCATGGAAAGTTCTGGAATATTGAGGCAAGAAATGCTAGAAAATTGTGGAACATTGAAACAAGAATTACTAGAAAAAGTTCCAGAAAATTCCAGAATGCTAGAGGATAAAATTGTGAAAATGGAAGAGAAAAGGGCTCGAATGGAACTAGCAACGTATAGAAAAAAATGTAAATGTGTATGTGTCAGTGTTGTGTTGGTCGTGAAAATTTTAAAAGTTTTTAAAGTGTTAAAAATAGATTGAATCGGGGAGATGTAAGCAATGGCAGGCCGATGAAGTGCAGAAATAAGGGAGAGACGATTAGAGCACGTGAGCTGGGAGAAGTTTTATAAAATAACAAGTAGGAAAATTAACCTCAATATAGATTAGGAAATAAATACGGATAAGGCCGCGACCTTCGAGGAGGAGATCCGGGAAGCGGTCTTTGCGCAAGAGAGGATAGGCAACCCAATAGACAACTGAGTAATAATACATTATGAATAGTTTATAGGCAACACACAAAACATAGCAGCATATAAACAATTTAGGGAATAGAAAAGGCAAATCATGGAAGCAATACTAGAAGATATTCAAGCTAAACTAACCAGAATGGATTTAAGGACAGAACGGATTGGACATATAGAAATAAAAATAGACAAAGTACAACTAGAAATAGAGGAAACGAGACGCGAGCACAGTGAGTTAAAGAAGCAAAACAGGATGTTGGAAGCGAAACTAAAAATACAGGAAAAACATATGGCAGATATGGAAAGGGAAATAAGGAAAGGAAAAATGGTAATACAAGGCATTACCGAAGAGGAAGATGAATCAAGTTTAAAATTAAATGAGAAGATTAGAATACTGTTGCGAGATATGGGTATTAATATCAATATGGAAAAAGATGTAGAAGAGGCAAGTAGATTAGGTAGAAAGGAACTAAACCAAAGGAAAGTTCTGTACTGGTAGAATTTGGATTCCTGAAAAAGAAAATGGAGGTGATGGGCAATAAAAGAAAGCTGATGAATACAAAGGTATGGATTTCAGACGATTTCCCAAAAGCAGTACAAGAAGAACGTAAAGAATTAGTTAAATATATGAAACAAGCTAGGGAGGAGGCTTACACAGCGTACTTAGCGTACAATAAACTTATTGTCAGTGGCGAACCCTGTATAATGGAGCACCTAACAGAACAGGGACCAAGAAACCATATGAGGGGAGACATAAATGTGAAACAGCAAAATTCAAGGGAGAAACAGACATTACAACTAGAGAAACAGAGGGAAGACGAAACGGATGAAGAAGAGAAAACAAATATAGAGAATACCAAGGAGGGCAAAAAGAGAGGAAGATCCACCGACGAGGAAAACGGAAATACCCCCAAGGAAACAGCACCTTCAGGAACAGTTCCAAGGAAAAATAAATAAATATTGGACACAAACAGTATTAGCAGCTTGCAAGAAAGTAGAAGAAAAGAAAGAAAAGGAATCAGGAGACAGCACAGGAAATAATCTGCCAGCAGAAGAAGAAACGTTAAAAAAGAACCTAAAGAGAATTACAAACACAAAACAATACTAGCAACAACAAGAGTCAAAAAACTGACAAAAACAAAAAGCCGGACAGAAATACAGACGACGACACGCGAAGAAATAGGACAAAGTGAGATAATAAATGAGAGCAAAGTGAGATAATAAATGAGAGCAATAGGAAAGATTATTTAACAGGTAAAGGAAAAGAAGAAAAAATAACACATACAATCGCTACATGGAATGTAAAAAATATAAAAGAACAAGAAGAAAGCCAAATAGGCAAAGAAAAGAAACAAAAAATAAAAATAGGATCATGGAACATACAAACGATAAATGGAAAAGAGCAAGAAATAATCGAAGAAATGAAAGAAAGCGTATTCAGATACTAGGAGTTAGCGAAACCAAGAAAAAGGGCACGGGGAGCATAGTTTTAAATAATAGTTATACACTAAGATACTCAGGAGTCGATAAAACCGAAAGAGCAACTGAAGGGGTAGCACTGTTAACAAATGAAAAAATAGAAAAGAAAATAGTGGATTGGAAAGCAATAAACTCTAGGATTATTTATGTGGATGTAAACTTGAAAACAAGCATAACAATAATACAAATAGATGCACCAAGAGAAGGTACAGAAATACAAAAAATAGAAGAATTCTACGAAACACTGCAGTAACAAATGGAAGAGGCAAGAGAACGAGATCCTGAAGTCCTAATAATAGGCGATTGGAATGGACGAATTGGAAAAGATACAAATAAAGCAATCGGATGTATGGGGGGATATGGAATAGAGGAGACTATAAATCAGAACGGCAAGCTAATTCTAGAATTCTGTATAATAAACGACATGCAAATAGGGAATACTTTCTTCAACCACGGAAAAGAATCACAATATACATACGAATCACAGGACGGAGAACATAAAAGCATAATTGATTATATAACCTACACAAAAGGATTCGACGGAAAAGTAAAAGACGTATGGGTCGAAAAACAAGCAGAACTAGGAACGGATCATAAACTAATATTAATGGAAATATAAGAAGAACTATTCACAAAGGAAGATATAAAACAGTATATAAAAATACAGACAGAGAAGCTAAGGGACATGGAAACAAGGCAAAGATATCACGAGGAAATAGAGAAAAGGCTAGGGGGGAAATTAGAAGAAGTAAAAGAGCATGAGTTAGAAGTAATTTGGAATAGTTTCAAAGAAATAACAATCAAAACAGCAAAAGGCATAAGTGGAACAAGAAAAATAAATGGAAATAGGAAATGCAGCAGATGGTGGAATAACAAAGTAAAAACAAAAATAAAAGAAAAGAAAAAAGCACGGAAAAAATACATAATATCCGGAAAAATAGAAGACAAAATAAAATACATACAAAAAATTGATGAGGCGAAACAGGAAGTGAAAAAAGCAAAAAATAAAACCTGGGAGGAATTTGGAGAAGAAGTGGAAAGAGAATATGGCACAAATAAAAGCAAGTTCTGGAAAACAATTAGAGCACTGAAGAGCAAGAAACACGAGAAAATGTGGAACATAGAAGATCATAATAAAGAGCTCAAAACTGAAACAGAGGAAATTTTAGAAGTGTGGAGCAGATTCCATGAAAACAAATTCCAGAAAGGTAAAAACCAGCACGAAATCGAGACAACAGAAGAAAATATGCACAATGAACAATCTGGAAACGAAATATCGCAAGAAGAAATAATGCAGACACTTAAAACTTTGAAAAGTGGAAAAGCAGCAGGGGGGGATGAAATAACACCAGAATTAATCAAATGGGGAGGTAAAGAAATGATAAAATGGATAGCACTAATATTTAGAAAAGCTTGGACAAATAATAAAATACCTAATGATTGGGAAAAAATATAATTATACCTTTATACAAAACAGGAAAGAAGAGTAATTGTGAAAATTATAGAGCTATTTGCCTAACCTCAACGCTATTCAAAATGTATACTAAAATAATAGCAAACAAACTAAGAAATGAAGTAGCTATGAAACTAGAAGAAGAACAAGCAGCATACATGAAAGGAAAACAAACGCAAGACCATATAAGCATAGTGAGGAAGGTAATAGAAAGCACAACTGAACAAGGGAAGGAATTATATTTAGTATTTGTGGATTTGAAAGCTGCATTTGACACGGCCCCAGGAGATAAACTATGCAAGTCACGGAAAAACTCAGGCGTGTGATAAAAAGCGTGTACGAAATAGTCAGAGGAGAGGTTAGGATAAAAGGGAATTACTCCAGAGAATTTATGATGCAGAGGGGAGTTAAGCAGGGAGACAGTCTGAGTCCTCTGCTGTTTAACATCTACATTGACAAAATCTTGAAAATGTGCAAGGAAAACATGCCCAAATTAACAGTCGGGTATACAGACCTGTGTCCAGTTCAACTACAGAGCCTGCTATACGCAGATGATATATTAATTATGGGAAACAGCCGGACGAACATACAAAAGACTCTAAATCAATGGAACAAAACAATAACACAAATGGGCATGGAAATAAATACAGGAAAATCAAAAGTCATGATAATAAATGGAAAACAAGATCAACAAAATATCAAGTGTGGTAAAGATGAACTAGCACAAGTTACCACAATAGATTATTTGGGAACAAAAATAAGCAACAATGGAAAAACAAACACAGAGATCCTAAGCAGGACCAGAAAAGCCACACAAGTATTTAGCAACTTAACAAAACAATATTAGGAAAGAAGGAAATTAGCACAAAAACCAAAACAGCAATCTACAATACAGTAGCGGTACCTATCATGATATACGGAAGTGAGACCTGGCCAATAACAACAAAAGATGAAAGTAAAATAACAGCAGCAGAAATGAAGTTCCTCAGGAAAATAACAGGAAAAACAAAAAGAGACAGATGTAGAAACGAAGACATAAGAAAAAGCATACAACAAAAGTCAATCACCCAAATAATAGTAGAAAAACAACTGAAATGGTACGGACACGTTCAGAGAATGCAAAAGGACGTACTAACCAGGAAAGTAGCAGAATCCAAAAGACAGGGGAAACGAATGTTTGGAAGACCAAGCAAAAATATGGAGCAAAGAATAGAAGAATTGGCAAAGAAAAGGGGGAAAACAGTCAGTCAACTAAAGCAAATGACAGAAGATAGGAAAAAGTGGAGGACATGGGTGGACACTCCACCACAGCCGACGCCGTAAGGCATAAGGCAATAGATAAAGAAGAAGAAGAAGAAGTTAATAAATAATTCACACTACGAACCGAAGTTTTAAATAAACGTTTTAAAACCGTTACAGTACAAAGGCATGGAGAGCCGATAGTACATAGTTACTTTAAATGAATGACTAAGGGCGAGTTGTACTAACATGATTTAACAGCTTCCTCAAATTATTCATTTTCAAAATTATCAAAATTTAAATACATTCGTTTTTCTACGACTAGATATAATAAAATTTTAATACTAGTTACTATAACTGTTTATTTACAGATTTTTGTCGAATATTACAATTATTCGCAATCTTGAACAGCTAGCCAATGTTTAATAAGTAAATTAAAAGAACGGGGTAGAAAAAATGACTTAATGAATTGTTTGCAAAATAATGACTAGTCATTAAAAATGATTGGTTCCCCATCCCTGTATTTTCTTTATTTGGGTGAATTCTCTCATCTTTTAAAGTTGTAGTCGTCTATTCCTAGGTTGGTCGTATTGGCCAACTAAATTCAAAGATTACGGTAAGCGTTTATTACAATACTTTTACGGGAATATCAATGTAGTATAAATCAACTAGCGCATGAACCTGAAATTTCAAAAGTAAAGAAGCACCAGTGCTCCTTCTCTATTTTATAGAGACAATACAGATAAAGGGATAAATCTTCCCCAAATCAGTTGTAGATCGACATCATACTTATATTTGTATCGGAGTGGCTTATGATTAAGTTAATGCAGAGAATAAGTACATAAGAGAATAAATGAATAGAATAAAATTATAGTCAGTTATTTGAATTGACAAATATTACAATAAAATTTTTGTTACTTGGAACTGCAGTTGGCGGTTGTAGAGCTCAAACTTTTTAAAATATATGTAAATATACAATCATTAAAAAGTAACTTCCACAAAATAATACTTTCATTAGAATTGTAACAACCAGCAGAATTAAAAATAGGACTTCGTTCTTGCTCAGAGAAAAAAGCAAAGGCTGTAAAAAAGAATGGCCAAAATAAACTGAACGATCATCACTTAAAACAATTGAAATGTATGACTTTAGTAAGTAATTTACCAATTAAACAGTAATTAGCATAAAATTTAAAGAACACGTTAAATTTGAAGTTAAAGAAAAAGAGACAAATGCACATGCTAAAAGCATGAACTAACTACCTATATTAAATCACAAGTAAAGATAAACTAGACAAAGGTAAATGGAAAAATTACATTACTACCGATGAGGTATGCTTTATATCTCTAAACGTAATAGTAAAAAGCCCCTATGATTTGAATAATAATAGTGATGCTGAAAAAAGAAAGCAATTTGAAAGCACTCAGCGATTGGGCTGGAGTATCTTTTAAAGTGAAAATAGGTACGTATTTCGTTGAACCCGGAATCAAAATTTATAGGAAATAATATAAAAAGAAAATATTTTTTACCATGACTCCTCCCGTTCTCTTGTATCACAGTATGCTGTAAACTTCATAAAAGGTAAAATGTCAAGAAATACAAATGGTTGTCACAAAATCCCCAATATAGCTCTAATTCTAATGAATTGTTATATTTGAGATTAGCTGAAATAACAGCTATGAAAGATGAATGTTCACAATTGGTTGCAGTTGAAAAAACGAAAAATAGTAAGAGCTGGCTATAAAACTGATTGATATTGAAAACCACAAATAATTATAGCCAATAAATAAAAAGTAATTTGTTCGTTTATTGAGCGAAATCTAGGCTTACGAATACCAGGGATACAACGCGCATGGACTACTATGGTCATTGGCACTCCCCGACTATCCTTTTGCCGATTTAATGGATTTCCATTCGTGGAAGGGATCTTTACCGTGCCGGGACTTACGGTTTTAGCTCGCATTCGAAGAAAGACATACTTTCAGATATTTTTCCCCATTAAAAATCTCACCTACCTAGATTTAGAATCGAACCCGAGATCTCTGGTTTACAGGGCAAACTTGAAGCCATTAAGGTCTACTAAAAAAGTGATTTAAAAATGAATTTGTTCATTTACTGTCTTTCCCACCCTCTGTATGTTAATAATATAAAATAACTGGTGGTTTGGAATATCTTTATAGAACCTCAGCTAAATATTCAAGTTTCATAGAAATACTACGGATGGTGGCAGTTCAGTTGTAAAAGAGAGCAATATTCTTGTTAGTGGAATAAAAGTTGCCAGTTTAGAATAGCTAAATATACAAAACTAAAAAACAGCGAAATCAACAAGCCTTATTAAGTGCAAGGCTACTTTAAACTACGACTAAGACTTTCATAATTTAATATGGATTTATACAAAGTTAGGTAGAAATATCAAGTTTTATATGTATATGTAATTTCTTCTAAACAGCACGACCTTAGGAAAATTATATTCTGTTAACTGGCCAAAGATATCAAAGAGTACTATTCTTGTGAAAGACGTATAGTAAATTTTTCCAAAAGAAAAATAAATCTCAGCCATCGTTATGATTTTTAAGTAGATTAGATTAGGATTACCGATTGTGCTTATCGTGATTTTCAGGTATAGAATACAGCTTTTTCGGTTTAAAGCAAACCTAGACAATAAAAGTTATAAAATACTTTAAAATATTATATTTAAAAAATGGTTATATAATTTATTTAATAGATGATGTTATGGAACTGCAGGGACCATTATTGTCTACTGAGGAATGTATCTAAGCGCAGTAGCTTACTACGAGAAACATTTTCAAATCATATAAACAATTATTAATAATTAAGATCTGCCCCAAGTAAAGTGTATTTAAGAGCTACAGGCAAATTTGAAAGAAGAAGGGTCCAAATGTGGTCCTCTTGTTTTATTTTAGATAATAATATTTAAGAGGCTGGGAAACTACTTAAAGTTAACTTAATATCTGGTAGACAAGACTGAAAGTCCGGGAAAATTCATCTTAAAAAGTATACAGGACTTGTTTCTAGAAGTGGCGTGCCCTTTACAGGGCGTTGACGATCTTCTCTCCATATGTCTGTGGTGTGCGTGCCAAGTAGCCTACAGACATAGCGGACCTACAGCTTAACGTGGGCTCCGAACCCCGGAAGTGATTGCACTTCTACTTCAGAGAGTAGTTACTAGCTAGAAATACCTCGGTGGTTTGCCATTGCCTTCCGAGGGAAACGGTCGGATGTTTTCGGTGTATGTGTGGCCCTGGGAATCGAACCCGGGCCATCTCAGTGGTCAGCTGCACGCTGAACCAACTGAGCCACGACCGCTTAAAAGCAAAAAATTCATTAGAAAATTTACGTTTTGTTTATACCCAGTTTTAGATTAAAGCGTTGGTTTAAATTTTGATTGCCGTATTTTAAAACGAAGTCCTTTTAATTTTTTTCAGGCAGCAATCGCAACACATAATCCATAAACCAAAGTATCTCATCTCCCTTAGTTACAGTTAACAAGAAACGTCTACTATTATTCTGCCGTTAATGTTAATTAAATTTCACAAAAAAGTAAAACAAAGGAAAAATAATACTGCAATGAGTATAAAACCAGGTTAATGGAAATATTCATTCCTAAAAGTTCACACTGGTTCTGTTTAGTGTTTATATTCTTATTTATCATAACAATGCCTGAACTCGCTCGTATTTGCTTTTAAGTGAAATAAAATATTCCGAGTTTGCTTTAGGTCTGTATACACGAAGATGGAGTCTGAATTTAATTAATTAAAAATTAACTCGTGTACCTACTTTAATATAGTGAAAACGATGCTACTTTGTGTACTGTTTTATTTGAACTCGGCAGCTAGCAAAAACTACATTTGTATAATTTTAATTAAATATTTTTATATACGAGTATAATATTTGAAAAGCTTATTTAGAAACTTTTTAAAAGAATTTGGTAATAGTAATTTACGATACTAGTAACGTTATGAAGCATTTTACATTATGAGAGAAAAGTTTGAAAGAACGAGCGACGAAGGAGCGAGTTCTTTTAATTCTCGAGTAATGTAACCAGCAAATAACATTACGTGTGTCGTAACACGGTTTATATCATCCTATAATAAGTTCAGTTCAGTTCAATGTCAATTTATAAAGTGTAACGTAAATCTGCCATATTGTGCTGTTATAAGCTTTACACCTTTACAGCACTAGTGCTGTTAAAGGTATCTTAACATAACTCGTTGCTAAGGAGTTATTAGCATGATAACGTTATAGGATGATGTAAAATAATAAAATATCCTTTGATAATTTGAGATATCTTGGGATAGATCACATCATACAACTACAATTTTATATAGATTTATGGGCATGATTCCTACAGTTGTTAAATTTTGCTTACTGCGCACCTTCGTATATTTACAAAACTCACCAATATTTAATGTTACTTTCCTGAATAATAAATAGCAAAAAGCTTTTAGGTGAATTTAAACACGTAGGTAAAATTTTTAGATATTACCCTTAGCTTTTGAAGCAAAACTTTAATATCAAACTCGTTCTAAAATGCTAATAAACAAAGATTCATGTTTGGATAGCGACGGAAAGTTAAATAGATTATTCTTTTGTTTTTTCTTGGCAAAACCAGAACTCCCATTGCTATTCTACTTTTAGAAGTTTGTAGTGAATTATAGGTTCTGGCTAATTAATAACAAGCGGCAGTATTTTTTCAATTATTCGTTCAAATCCTCCTAACGTTTCTTTATAAAATTAAAGGACAACTAGCTTCTGTATTTGATTGTTATAAGAATTCTGTATATTTTAATTCGAAGGTGACTGAAGCCCGTTGCATTTTTTTTTCTTTAGAGGTTATGCCTTCATATATGGCAATTATCCGTTTTATAAACAGCTTGTTAACTCATTAAAGTGCATTTATTATAAATTTGTGGATGCTGTGTAAACGGTTTTAAAAATAACAGTTTTATTGTTGATAAACTGTTCGACAATTTGAAAGAATTCAAGCGAAGATGTTTGCGTTTTCTTTTTGTAAATATACAGTTTTTTTTCTTAGGCCTGTAAGGTTGAGCGTGGAGTTCGTTCAAAGGCCCCGAAAGAACTAATATTTTTATTGCACGAGTTGATAGTAAATTCCGCTCGCAGAGATTGATTCCTTTTTGAAATTCCTTCCACGGCCGCAGGCGTAAGAGCAAACTTAATAACAAAAGCCAAATATTTGCAGAAGAAGTGAAACCACCTTTGTTAATGCTTGTCTATCCTATGATACAAACTTCAGTACTTAGCGGTTTACCTCCCCATCTTATGCCGTCGAGTCAGCACTTCTATAATGGGTATATTTGTTCTCCTGCTTGTTTCACTGTGCGATGGCAGAAGTGAACCTAATTTGCAAAATTTGCAGTTTGATATTTATATCCCCGTAAAGTGGAGTGGAAATGCGCCCGCTCTGAAACGCAATATTCACCTCGTGCATTTTCACGAGTTCCAAACAGAGGCTTTCTCCGTTTTAGATCCTTTTCAAACGTTGTTTACGATAACCATTTTTTAATACGCCCGAGAAAACCCTTAATGATACGTTATAGCATTTGTATATCAAAAGGAATATCTCGACAAGAGATTTCGCTTACTTATGCATCAAAACATAAGAAGGTCCCTTATGGTTCCACTTTTTCAGTCACTCTATAAACATAACGTAAAGGAAACTCGTATTAGGATACTACCGTTGGTGGTTTTATATTCAGAAACTTTTCCAAGTTTTCCGCTAACATTTTAAATATTTTAACATTTGCAGAACAAAATTACAGCGCTAGATTCCAATCTAAAGGCTCTTCAGGTGCTTTTATTCGTCGAGCTTGCGTTCATATGGGAGCTGCTGAACGTCAAGTACTCCCTGTCTATCAAATCTGGAGTGTTCTTGAAACGCGACTGCTTTTGACATCACCCTACAGAGTCTGGCTTTCTCGAGGCTCTTTTCGACTTTGTTACTTGTTATTACGTTCAAAGTGCGATTAAATGACTCGCCTTGTTTTAACAATTCACTTCGAACTCGGCGATTTCAAAATTGTTTAATACTAAACTTAGTAAATGGAAAATGTATCAGTCAACAACGAAATGATGGATACGACGTCCTTTCAACCACACATAAACCAATACAGGTCAGAGATACTAGAGAAGTTGTAAGATGAACGATGGGCGAACCTGAAATAGCCGATAATCAAGATTGATATACGGAGTCCCGCAGGGATACGAAACGGGGCCACACAGTGCTCGAATTTATTTGTTTCGCCCATGAACGTTTTTATCTGAATTTTAAATCGACTGCACTTTCTTAAATTAAACAGGTATGTTTTAAAAAGCTCGAAGAGAACTACCTCAAAAGCGAAATTATACACTTAGTAACTCTAAACTTCGCAGAACGTAATACAATTAAGCCAAATTAAATCAGTGTTTGTATTTATTGCTCTTTTTCTAAAGGTTTAACGCTTTTGGTTTACTTCCAACTCTGTTATTTAAGAGCACCCACGTTTAAAAGATAAATTCCCGATAATAGAACTGTAAAATAGATCATGCTTTTTTATTCCCAAACATATAGATTCGTACCTGCCGGCACGAAACGATACAATTTCAGATCAAGGTAAATAGGATATTGGTAAACACGTACGAATTTTAAATTTTCCTGTGCTGCACACGGGAAATCCAAATAAAACTGCATATGATACTTCAGACTTGTTTGAAATTTATGTACACTGAACATGATGTTGGACTCTTTTAAGATTAGTTTAACCAACCAGCAAATTTATTTATATCGTATTTTCTGAATTAAACGAAATTAAATTTTAGCAAAGCAGTTAGTCCAGTAAAAAAAGATATTTAGTTAGGAAAAAATCTTATCTGAGATTTTTCTTCGGGAATCGTTAGTGGGGATATTAGAGATGAAAAAATCAGAAAAATCAGTTCCAAGGGTATGGAGCAACCCCCCCAAAAAACCACCCCTTAGGTAAAAAGAACGGTTTTTCGCCTATAACTCGTTCGGTTTCAAAGATATTAAAAAAGTACCTCAGATAAAAAAAATAGTTTATACAATTTGCCACAAAAAAGGTCTCTTGCGATTTTTTCTCACATGCCATATTTTTTGAGATATTGAAAATTTAAAAAGCTTAAAATTTGCCAAATTTCTTTGGCGCGAAATTTCGCTTTTTCAAAAATTCTCGCTCGCCGTCTTACAAAAAAATTGAATTACTCTGGAACCATTAAACATAGAACCAAAAATCAAAATGTGTTTTGAAGGGGAGACTCACTCGAACATGTTTTTGATATTTACATTGACTGAAAATAATTTCTACATTGATAACATAACAATACAGTATAATTTTTTGATGGTTTTTGCGATTTTGGCTAGTTGCTGTCCCAATGGCAGTAATTGATTTCAATATAAATTATAAATGGATTATCTTTTAGTTTAAGGGATCACTTCAAGTCTCCAAAAGAATAGAACAGTAAAATTTGCTTTTTGTAATTTTCCCAGCATTTTTAATTTGCAACATTTTGACCAATTTTTTATTATTTTATTAAAGCAAAGAAAATAAGTCGGAAATATTATGAATATATACAAAAAACAATTTCTTTGTATTCATATACACTACGACAATTATTCCCAGTCATTTATATGTCAATAAATTTCATCAAAAAAAAAAAAAAAACATAAAAAACTGCAGATGGGCCATTTTTTTCGATTTTGTTAAAAATTGTTGTAGTGTCCTCAGTTTATAAAAATTTTAAATCTACGCGGTCCAGAAATCAAGGCAAGTATATATAGAATACGATCATACTATTAAAAATTATATTATATGTATCTGGGTGGAGTTAAAAGCTATTGAAAGAGGACCGGTTTGATGACCGAAGTCATGTCATTTCTGGGTTGCATAGGGTACGTCATGGCCGGAAGTGGAATTGAAGAAGTGCTTTCTGTTTGCTATGCTTCATGTTCAGTAAAGAAAATGCTTATGGGTCACGCATATGCTAGAGCTGTTCGCGGGCATACGTTGGTCTTATTGTCATTAGTTAAAATAATTTTATTTGAAATGGAAATTTCTGATGCAGAGAAAGAAGAAATAGAACAAAATTGAAATACACAGTCTCACTAATTTATCAAAATTCCAAGAGAAATTTTGCGAAAAAATTAGGGAGATTGAGGATAGAGGAAAAACGGCCAAACTGTGGATTGCCTATATGAAAATGGTCATCTTGGCAAAATCTTTCATGAAAAGTGAAAAAATGGGTAACCTGAGAATTCAATTACGTATAATATCGCAGATGTTACCATATTTTCATGCAACGGGACATCATAATTATGCGAAATCTGCTCACCTATACATTCAAGAAATGAAATTATTTATGGAGCAAATGGAGAAGCGTAAGGATGCAATGATGTTTGCTAACGAATCAGATCCTGTATTAGAGGAATACGAGAAATTTGTCAATGACGGTTTCTGCACTGTCCGTCGTATCGATGCGTTTTGGTCTGGTAATTTCACTGATATGACAATCGAACAAGATTTCATGAGAGTCATGAAAACTGAAGGTGGACTTATTGGAAGAGGAATTACTGAGAGCACACAGATGAAATTTGTTCTACGAATGCCATATGCGCATGATGTATGCGAAAAAATTGAACAATTTTGCCACGTTCGATTCACGTCAAGTGAACAGCATATTGATGCCCGGGACAGTCGGATCAATCGAGATAACGACGATGTTCAAAAAATCTATGACTTTTTCATGGACCATAATCCGTTTCCATTTGAATTCGAATTAAAATCAATTTCCAATGGAACGATTGGCACAGAGGATGTTAACTCTTGTGATGTTTTTGAAATCGGATTGTCATGAAATTAACTGGTTTGAAATTTCACGAAATCAAATGCAGAAAAAAGACAACGTTTTGAATCTAGCTGCCAAAACATCCAGTATTACAATAGCAGATACAATTACCCCAATTGATCCATATATGCTTTTCCAGAGAATATCTGTTGTAAAAAAAGATCAAGAGTTAAAGTCATTCTTTCATTACGAATTATCACCATATCCACTATCGCTTTTTTCTGCTGGCTCGTTTAGAAAGACAATGAAATCGAAGCTTTATGAATTATTCAATCCAGTTGATTATCAACCTGATCCGAATAAAAACGTTTTCATATTAGACGGCGGAATGTTACTTCACCGAGTTCCTTGGAAAGAAAATGAGCTTTTCGACGATATTCTTAATAGATACCTTGCGTACGTCAAAAAACATTTTACGACAAACGCAATCGTCGTTTTTGACGGTTATGAAAATTTGGCCAACAGTATAAAAGGAACCGAGAGAATGGCAAGAGTCAATAAAAATCTCAGCGTGGACGTGCAATTCTCTTTGAACATGCATTCAACGATCTCATCGGAAAAACTGTTGTCCAATATACATAATAAAAAGAGGTTCATTGCTTTGCTGACTCAAAAACTTTTGGAAGAAAATATCCATGTAGTTCAAGATTTGGATGATGCTGATGTTCTCATCGTACAGACTGCGATCAATGTTCAGGAAAAAGTACCAGTAATAGTATGTGAAGATATCGACGTGCTAGTTATATTGACTGCATTGGCTCCATCAGAAAGAGAAATTTTCCTCCTCAAAATGGGAAGAGACAAGATAGCACGAACAGTTTATTCCTCAAAAAGCTTGGATCATATGCCATTTTGTAAGAAGAATGTCTTGTTTCTACATGCATTATCTGGATGTGATACGACATCGTGTTTTTATTTGAAAGGAAAAAATTCAATATTTAGGTCATTTGAAAATGCAGGAACTGAAGTGAAAAATGCAGTAGAAGTATTCATGCAGAAAGATCAATCAGCTATATCGATATTAGAAAATGGCATTTCTTGTATTCTACAAGTGTATAAAGCACAGAAGAAAATTAAATGTCTCAATGAGTTGAGACACGTAATTTTTATGAAGAACGTCGTAAAACAAAAAGCAGTAAATCTTGGGTCTCTTCCTCCCACCAATGATGCAGCGATACAACATTGCTCAAGAGTATACCTCCAAGTTCAAAAATGGTTGTCGAATGATTTAATTCCTGAACAGTGGGGTTGGAAAAAAGATAATATTTTAACACCAATTATGATGACACGACCAGCAGCACCAGATGAAATTTTAAAAATGATTTTCTGTAACTGCAAAAAAGGATGCGGAAATGCTTGCTCTTGCAAAAAAGCTGGCTTATTTTGTAATGATGCTTGTGGATCTTGCAGAAGTAATTCATGTAATAATCAAATACCAGTTGAACCAGAAGAATCAGATTATGATGACATTATACATAACGAAGAAGAGAATAAAGTAGATTAATTTTGTAAAATTAGTATGTATAAATAGTAATAATATGTTAATAATAATTGTAATGATAAGAAAGATTATAGTAATAATACCATATTCGTAAATAGTAAAACATTATTTTTATTTCATTGATTACCTTCAATTCCTTCAAGAAAAATTCAATTGACGTTGGTATGATGCCACAATCATGCAATCTCTGCAAAACCGATTATTTTAAGCTTTTTAAATTTTCAATGTCTCAAAAAATATGGCATGTGAGAAAAAATCGCAAGAGACCTTTTTTGTGGAAAATTGTATAAACTATTTTTTTTATCTGAGGTACTTTTTTAATATCTTTGAAACCGAACGAGTTATAGGCGAAAAACCGTTCCTTTTACCTAAGGGGTGGTTTTTTGGGGGGGTTGCTCCATACCCTTGGAACTGATTTTTCTGATTTTTTCATCCCTAATATCCCCACTAACGATTCCCGAAGAAAAATCTTAGATAAGATTTTTTCCTAACTTTTGACAAATTTTTTACTTTACCGACTGGACTAAGTTGTTTACCCCAAAACATGAAAATTAAGATGGTTTTTAAGAAAATATTTTACACGATCATCCTTTAAAATTTTTGTTGTAATCTTTACTCCCCAGAATCACAGATGAAGATATTGCTACAGGAAATGTCTTGAAAAATCATAAATAAATCTTAATTAATATAGATGATGTCCTTTTCACTTTATAATTATGAAAATAAAATCAATAGGACAAGGTTATTTTGTACTTTAAATATTCCTGAATTTATAAGTTGACATTTCCCATCAATCTTTAATTTGTAACAAATTGATTATTTTCCAGTTTTCCATTGTTTGATGCTTTTTGTAAGTAAAATGAATAAATTTCGGCAACATTTTATAAACTCTGTCCGAATTACAAAAATTAACCACAGTTTTATTTATTTGCAATCAATTCTGAGGAGATTTAAAAAAATACCGAGTTAAATGATACAATCTATAATTCCTTAATTTATGAAATACAGTTACACTTCAAGAGTGAATGAAATCAAAAGGAAATCCTTCACGCTTCGTTGACATTTACTCAACAAATACACCTACACGATAATATAGTGAGAAGGAGACAATACCCGTTTCGAACCGATAACACACACAATTATTATAGGCGAGCAAGCTACCGTCTGTTTGATTGTATAAGAGCAAAACTGATCGGCGGACTTAAAGTTTAAGAAAATTACTACACAAATTTTTCTTCTAAACCTAGAAATAATGCATTTTCATTCTTTTAAATCATAAACACTGATATTTTAAATATTTTTAAAGCAAATTTAATGCGAATCGGAACTAATTTTATCGTCCTAGTTCCTACATAATTTTATAAAAATAGTGTAGGCTGAAAGAAATCATATATTTTCCCAGAAGTGCAAGTTTAAGTTTGTAAATAGGCAATTATAGGTTCGAGTTTTGACCTTCACTGAAAAATTTTAATTGGTTATTTGCATTGGTTCTAATCGAAAGATTTTATTGTTTATTGATTTAAACAGTTCATGTATTACTTTGAGTCTAAATTCAATGAAAAAGAAACATCGTTCTGTGTAATTCTTCGAAGTTTTGGAACACAGAATCTAAACGGTTGGCAGCCTAACCGTATTATTTTTATTTTAGTGGTAATAAAATGCATAAATTTGCCAGGTTTGCTATTGTATTACGAAATTAGAATTCGAATAAAAAAGTTTCTAAGGACGCCATTAAAACAACAAAACGTTTTATTGTTTCAGAATATCACAAAAATTTATTTTACTTATATCGATAATCTGTAACTTAAGCCACTTTGGTTTGAGTTTAAAGGGAAAATATATATTTATGTATTGTTTGTTACTACTTGTAAAAATCAAATAAAATTTTAAATCTTCTACAGCTTCCCATCTTAACAGAACGGTTTCACTTGTCTTTGGACAAACAGAGAAAGGCACGACAAAAGCACAAAGGCTCATCCTATATAACGAGAACTCTTGTGCTAAATAAATATTCTCGTGCTTGAAAAGGAAACACTTATTCGTATGAGAAGCAGATTTTCCTTTTTTAAAATCTTATGGTGTTTGAACACCTGCAATAACGAAATTCAATGATAACTTCTCTATACTTTTTAGTCGATCAGGGCATTTTTTATCGGGCTTAAATAAATAATTGCATTTGTGATATTTGAGTCTAAAGTTGAAGCCAGCTTTAATTTCTAATCAAAAATTTTGTTTCTGGTCGCAAATTTATCTACATTTCAATTTTAGAAATTAAACTTACTCTAAAATTTTTACCTGGCTTACATAAATACATAGTTGAATTTGTGTTATTTGAGTCTAAATTTGAAGCCAGCTTTGGCTTATAATAAAAAAGTTTATTTTGCTGTTACTGCATTTTAATTTTAGAAGCTAAACTTACCCTCAATTTTTATTTATTAAATAATTTTACATGATTTTTGTTTCTAACAAAGCGTTCGTAAAATTGTTTTCCAGGATCGTAATTTTAGTCCATACTTGAGTCATCGAACCAATGCGGCGATTACGTGCTGTCCACACTTGTTCACACTGCTTGTAGGCAAATAAAATGCAAAAAGTCCCATTTATAGAATAAAAAGAGCGATCCCCAATGTTTTCAGCCACTTTGACAATTTTATTGTATAAATAAGACTTTATGCATTCCTCCAGCACACATACGAACAGTGTGGGTAAACATAAACAGCACGTTATGATTCCATTGGTTCAATTACACAGGTACAAAACGCGGGTATCTGTACAGCATAACCTTTCAAGCATTCAAATTAAATTTACCAAATATTATTTCACTAACTACACATAAAAACAAAAAGAAGTAGATATAAAAGGGAAGTTAAGATTGTTACGAGCAAAATATTTCCCCCGATACGTGTCACAGAATGAGATTATACAATAAAACAAAAAACCAAAACCGTGCAGGACAGTTAAGAGAGACGAGTATAAAGTTGAAGGGCCGTCCAATGTTTCAGCTGTCAGTTACACTAAATTTCAGGTTTTATTTCAGTGCAATGCATCAGCGAAATACAGCAGAGCGCGTTAGATCAGAAATTGTGACACGATGACATTTCTGCTAGCTGTGCAAAGTGAAGCACGTCTTTTCAAAGTGATGGTGTTACGTGAGCTCATGTACATACCTATCTATATAAGAATTGGTACCTAAATCTATGTACAGGACACAGAATTCGGTGATCTTTTATGTTAACTCGGTTTAAAGCTATTAGGGCGACGGAAATAGAAAGGTCGAGAGGAAAAAATGCAGATTTAGCATGAAATTTCAGCAAGGAATTCTACGGTCCCGAAATTATTCGTATTAGGAATGAGCGTTGATTAAATACTTGTAGTCATCAAAATGTAGAATGATTTTTGATGATGTCGAGTTTCACAATTTTATACAGCTTGTTAATGTCAATTTAAAATAATTGTCTTTTAACAAATAACAGTTTTATAAGCGACAGTTTCAGAGTCTAATTAAAAAACCTGGAATTTAATTTTGTACAGATTTCTCATCCCTTGACTTCTAGACAGACACATAATTTACAGGATATAAAATTATTCTAAATTTGTAAATTTTATATGTAAGGTTCGACTACCACAAATAGAAGAGAACGAAGGGTCGATAAATTTCAGTTATTTTCCGAATGTGCTCCATACTCCATACTTCCTTTAATTTTTTTAAATCAGACAGAGACAAAAAATTCGACGAGCTCAAATTGTTCTAAATTTATGGAATATAAAAGAATGTAAACATCTAATATTATAATATTAGAAATAAATATAAAGAAGCTAGTTTGCAAATTCAACGAAACTTCGACAAATGAGTTTTTCTAATTCCAAATTTTGATCCACACGGTTTTCAATTTTTAATTTATAGCAGATGTTATATTCGATAGATTTAAACAGGCACACATTAACGGAAATCAAAATGTTTGAAATTTATAAAATATGTATGTATAAAATAAAGGATCGAACAGAAAGAATACTTCCTTTGAAGTCAACGAAATCTCGAAAACTTTAGATGCGTTTTCCATATTTTAAATTGTCATCAACGCTTTTTTCATACATTTTTTTTAATTCAAAGATTTTCAATAATAATATTTTTGCAAAACTTCAGTTTAATAAATTAATCATGTTAAAGCAAGCTATTCTCAAAATTCCACGATTCACCGGCAAACTAAGTAAGTAAAATTGTCAAAGGCAAACTGCAAATAATATAAACGAAATACGATTACGACACATCAAGCAAATTAAAAGAAGTTGTATAGCACAGAATAAGAACGAAACGGGCTGCCTGTAAGAAAAGATAACGAAAGGTCAAATAGGATGGCATAGGAAGCGAAGGAAAAATAGAACAAAGAAAATAAGGATAAGACGGAAAGCTTTTCCGAAAAAAATTACAAGATAGTTTAGGCATTGAATGAAGTTTCGATAAAACCTTTTTTAGATAAAATGTCGAAGTAACAAAGTAAAGAAATGCCATTAAGTGGATTAGGAGTATAAAAATAATGTTTACGATCGTTAAAATGCATTCGAAAAATTCTGTAAGATAAAATTATTGAAACTGTAAGCTATTCTTAAATAGTTTTAACTAAAATAAACAAGAAAAATAAAAAATATATATAAAAAGTCTGTGCTGCACAAAATTTATACATGTAGGTTTATTTTGTTAAAATTTGTAAGTTTGGGATTATTTAGAAATTCCCAAAGATTCAACCTTATTTAAGTGAAATTTTGAGTGCAAGCTCGGCCATCCCGACCTTCGATAATCTGAATACTTCGTTAATCGAATAACCTATTTGTTTCCATCTTGTAGGCTGTAATCTGGATTTTTTTTCAATATTTCGAATTCTTTCAAAACGTACCACAAGAGATATATACATGTATGTTTTAAAAACGTGTAATTCTGTTTGGAGTTACCATGTGATGGTGATGTCCAAAACAATTCCAAAATAGAAGAGGTATTGAAAATAAAATTTATTAATGATTGATTAATTGCAAATATTGCCATCCGCTTTTCCGAGACAGCTGTTCAGACTTCGCAACTATATATATTTTTCAGGAATCGATAGTTAGTCTATAGCCGAATTCCCACCGTTTCCGTTGGGGGTTACCATACCTTAATCAAAGGACTTCGGTTTTAAGGCGTCGAAGACTCGCCCTCTCTTTCTGAGGTAGGATTTGGTGACGGGGTATCTGTTGATCTGATACTATAAATTTCACCCTCCTCCTTCCTCAAGCGGGCTTGGGACCGGCTACAGCGGAGAAGAGAAGAAAAGTACAAAAGATTGAAGAATACCACCGAAATAATCAGTTAAGAGATATCTTTAAGGAGATAAATGACATTAAGAAAGTCTTTCAATCTAGAAATAATATTTGTAGAAACAGAAATGGGGAAATATCTTACAACAAACGCCAAGTACTTGAAAGGTGCGCGGAATATTTCAACGAACTACTGAATGGTAATAATGCAACTTACGACCAAACAGAAAATGAAAGAAACGTGCAAAATGCCAATCAACAAGTAGATATTGACACAAGGCACCTAGGCACCGCTAAGCTATTAGAAGCTTGAAAAATGGCAAGTCACCTGCTTGTGGCAATATACACGCTGACTTACTAAAATATGGTGGAAACAATTTAGACAAAAGCACCCATGCACTAATAGCAAATGTCTGGAGAACAAAAATACTGCCACATTAATGGAATTTGGGAATTATTTACCCAGTTCATCAAAAGGGGGATAAACTCAACTGCAATAAATATTGTGGAATATCCCTCTTGAACACTACATACAAAGTACTAACGACAATAATTAACTATCGACTCCAACTACTGGAAAAATCATAGGAGAGTAGGTATCAATCGGATTTTAAAAAAGAGCGTTCACCAATGTATCATATATTCGCTACTGGGTAAATCTGCTTGGAATACAACATCAATATACATCAGTTATACGTAGATTACAAACAAGCCTATAATAGTATATTACATAGATACAAACTTGAACATTTCTTCATGAAATTACATCTAGTTTTCATTACCCAAGTTTGTAAAGAGGCTAATAAATCACCCTGTATATTTAGAAATATTTTTCTCTTTCTTTTAAATATTATTACAAAAGTATACGAGATACGAGCCAAAAAATGGGATATAATGTTCTGATTCCCCATATTCCGTACAGAATTTTTAATTCCTTTTCCCATGAAAGCGATTGAGTTGAATCTATGTATACAATTCAAATATTTAATTTTTCCCTGACTGTCGTACCGTTATATGATTATTAAAAATTATTCTTGTAATAAATTCGAAGACTTCCACGGTCAGTGTCAGTATTAACAAAACGTCTTCCGGATTGGGACCGTGTCATTTTGAGACAAGACTCAACGTTTCGCCCACTTTTATAAGGGGCTTCTTCAGGAGAAAAAGAGCACTAAAAGGTCGTCACAGTCGGATACGCTTGACCGGGTACGGCCGGTATAAAGCCGCTGCTCCCTCTGTTTCTCTTCAGAAGGGTTTCGCCTCTGGCTTGGTTGACAAGTTGAGTTACCGTTACCTTTCTGCCTCTTGCTAAAAGAGTTTCGCCTCTGGCGTGGTTGACACGTTGAGTTACCGTGCTCTTTTAGTGCTCTTTTTCTCCTGAAGAAGCCCCTTATAAAAGTGGGCGAAACGTTGAGTCTTGTCTCAAAATGACACGGTCCCAATCCGGAAGACGTTTTGTTAATTATTCTTGTAGTTAGAGATTAAATATTAAACAAATTAAAAGGGTTTGCTCCTTTGGGTATATTTAAAATACATTTAAACGGATTGTGAAACACTTCTTAAAATTCATTCATATTCATTAACAATTCGAATTACATATATTAACAATAGTCTAATTTAATATTCTTCCAGTTTCCAGTTGCTAACAAAACTATTTTAGATCAAAGTCATAAATTCCACTGAAATTACCCATCACTCATAAATTTGATCGTTTAGTAAATAATTAACATATTCTCTCATTTACTGGAGGTTAAAAAAATAAATAAGTAGATACTGATAGTAAGTAAATAAGAAATTATTTTTATATGCTTATCTGCAACGCACATAAATGAGCAACTACAACTATTTTTTATAATAAGCATGACTATCTAAAAATACAAAAAGTACGTCTCATTTCTTATACAAATGCCGTTCTAATTAGGTATAGAAAAATGATTTTTCAGTATACCTCTCCGAAAACAGTTGCTTTCCTGACGTTTTATGGGTTGCGAAAGGGCACCTTTCCAGTGCACTGCACGGGAAAAAGTTTTCCCGGCTTATTCCACCTCCATCTGTCAAATAAAGACTCGATAAACAATTCCAAACAAGCGTTGCTAAGGAAATCTCAAAAGCATTCTAAATGGCGTTTGCTACGAGTAACAACCCAGATTTTAATTTACGTGTTCTATCGCCGTTTTTCAGAGAGGTATAATGAAAAATATCGTTCATTACACGGCAGAAACTGCTTTTCCCGTTCTCGCATGACTTCCCGTGTTCGGCTTCGCCTCACACGAGAATTGCCACGCTCGAACGGGAAAAGCCTTGTTTCTCGCCTCGTAATGAAATATACTATTATATCATTATTAAGCATATCGTTATTAAGGCAAATCATAGAAAATAACGAGGGATCAAAGCAGAAAAAGTTTATGAATATACCAATATACTGAATTAATATATTGTACTCGTATACCGGGTGTTTGACTTAAGGGGCGAACATAGGGAAATAGCATGGGAAATCGTATATATGCAGATTCCTGCTCCCCGTTTGAGTTGATAGGATTGATAGTGGTATCAATCGAAAGACAAAAAAATACGCTTAATTTGATACTACTTTACTTGAATTTGTTGCTTGTTTAAGAAAGAAATAGCTTAAAAACTATAAAAATAAATTCAAATTTGACTTTTGTTTATGCCAATATAAATGTCATTTTCTGTTAGTTATCAATTCACGTATCTACCTTGTAATTACTATGAATAATAATGTTGAATATTCTAATGAGGAGAGGCTATTTATTGTCAAAACATTTTATAATATAAATTTATTTTGGCATAAATAAACTTCAAATTTGATCATGGCCGGCCTGTTTTTTGTGAATTTATTTATTATACCTTTTAAGCTATTTCTTTCTGAAACAAGCAACAAATTCAAGTAAACTTGTATCAAATTAAGCGCATTTTTTTTGTCTTTCGATTGATGCCACTATCAATCCTATCCACTCAAACGGGGAGCAGGAATCTGCATATATACGATTTCCCATGCTATTTCCCTATGTTCGCCCCTTAAGTCAAACACCCGGTATGTATATCAGTATTGCAAAAGCTCGTAAGAAGAACCTGTTAAACAATCCGCCGTTTTTCCTGTTACAGTAGAAAACTGCCATTTTATAGTCATGAAATCTGTTAAAAAAAAGCTTGAACTCAAGGGTTGATTAAGTATCTGCTTTCTCTTATATTTTACTCAACCATGTGTAGTATATAACATAATGCCTATAAATAATTTTTATGAAAAGCGAACGAACTTCATAAATTTTGGGAAAAACAGGAACTTAATATATTACCGGATTTGCACCATCCTGGAGGACTTCAAAACGGGAGTGCCAACCAAGACCAGAAACGTGACCTAAAAAAACGAAAAAAACGTACTTAATTTTGTGTAAATCAATCTCGAAAAAAATAACTGCTAACGTTATTAAATTCGTGCACAATGAAAACGGAATTGCGCAAATCGGTTGTAACAGTTTTACAAAGTCATTTTTCATCTCGTATTATGGATCTTTTTTTAAATTAACCTCATTTTAGGAACTGCGTAATTTAAATGCTCTGGAAATTGTTTATGTGATGTGCTCCTGTTTTAATAAATGTGGAATGAAAATGAAAACAAGAGCGAAAGTGTATTTTTGTAGGTGTTAATTTACTCACTTAATTTTTTTTTGTAAATCAACGTAGTTTAACGAATGTTAAGTAAGTAGCTCAGCACATTTGATTTTTTGGTAATGTAATGCAAATTTTCTTTAATAAATAAATAAATTACCTAAATATTTAATTAATAATTGTTTACGTAGCTGGCTTTACGCATGTTTTTATTACAATATTTTTTCATCTGTTTTCCCGGAATTTAATTATGTTTATTTCAAAATTATGTTTATATTTGTTCATAGAAGCTTTCCAATTTTCATGATCGTGCTCACATCTGTTTTATCCCCTTGCAGCCTTAAAAAACGGTTTTTCTGACTTTACATCCATCTCATACGCACAAAACAGAACAAACGCGTAAATAATCCTTTATTGAGCTAGTAGAAACTTAAAATTAAATTCTTTTTAATTTTTACATGTAACAGATTTCAAAAATAAATCTATAGTAAGAATTAAATTTCCCTAAAAATATTGATGGTTTTTGTAAAACCAATACGGGGAGATAAAGTAACCGTGATAATAAAAACGGGGAAAAGCGTAACCCCTGCTACAATATCCTTTTTTATGAGAGAGAAATGTTTAACTCGTATGCGACCCTCTTAATTGTCCGCTAAATCCCTCTAAATGAAAAATTCTTGATAGTCTGGACAGCCAAATCGGATTTCCTTCTTTACTTCATAACTCAGATCATAATTTCGAATTGTCCTCGTAAAAATGGCCAAAAGTTGTTAACTTTTAATTGAAAAAGCAAAAATTGACCATTAAACGTTTAAGAACATCGATTATTATTTCATATAAAATATGATGACAGATGTTTTTCGAATTTTTCATTTATAAGACCAGATCGTTCAGTTTTTAACCTTGGATATGTAAAAACGATATCCACGATACACCCGTCCCGTGTTTAGTTATTTTATCTCTGAACAAACTTTAACCTTCCGATAAGAAACTTTATAACAGTATAACATTCCATGCCCTAGATTTCGTAATCGAAACTGAAAACAGATTTTGTAACGACGATCCGTTTTTAATTTTTAATTTAACGATGGGATAGTAATTCGATAGTTCTAAAGTAATGTGACGCAAAATTAATAAGATAAGAAGAAAATGTTAGTTTCGTAATTGTATCTTAAAATATAGCGATGCAACGCAGTCTTCGTATTGTTAAACTCATAGTCACGTAGGCTTACAAAAAGTCTTCTCAACGATTACAGTTTGGGAAAAATTGTGTTTTTCTTTTTCGAAATAATCACATACAGTTCGGATTAGGGTAGAAACATTTTGGGAAAGATACATCTTAAAAGAAAATAAAAATTATTATAGAAGTCTAAACAAAAGCTTTTAAAACTATTTTAAAAATTGGTATTAATTAGAAAGACGAATTGAAAGCTGGCAATATTTATTTACAATCTTCAAAAACAACAGTCACGGTCATCTTAAAACAAATACTTATTATAATTTATAAATAAAATAAGGCCAATGTGTATAGTTTCAGATAACTTGAACAGTAGCAAGCAGAATTAGTAAACAATTATGTAATTCAGTAAAATTAACTAAATGGAAGTATTAACTGGCGTAGGAAATTATTTTGTTTATAAAAACTATATCACATCTAGTTTTTAGGTTTTCACTAGCAATAATGCTTTGAACTTACAAAGCTTTTTTGTATGTTAAATTCGTTTAACATAAAAATGTCGAAAGGAAATTCTTTGTTAACTTTGTTTGATTCAAACGTATTTGAAATCAAACTTTATAAAAAAATATTAATGTCTAGAATTTTTAAATTTAAAAAATAAGCTTCTGGCTTAAATATCAGACTTTTTCAAGTTATATTCAAAAAAGCAAACGATTTTAAGGAAGTTAGTAAAATATCTGCCAATTTTTTTGGGTAATAATGTAATAAATCAAGCATAAAGATTAGTTATCAACAACATGAAACAGATGCTATTTGGTACTAGAGACATAACGTAATTAAATATGACATATGGTCCTAATTTGGATGATTTGTGATCAAACAAATCGAATTATATAACGTTAGGTTTTTATTCCATTAAACAATTTGTCAGCACGAAAACGCATTGGAAGGCTTGTAAATTAGCTTCAGAGCTGACAATTTCTAATACAAAAAAGATTACCTTTTAATTTGCAAAAGTTAATAAAATTTTTACACATTCTTGTATTTTCATTGGAAATCATAAGTAGAAAGCAGCTTATTCATACTAGAAGCAAAACAATTCTGAAATTCACCGATATTTCTAATGGCGGGAAAAAACGAACTATTAGATACGTATAACAAGTAAAATAAAATGCATTGCAACAAAACAACTATTCATACCCACATACCTTTGGCAAGCTGTGCAAAATACATTTTAAAAAATATCGAAATCTCTGTAAGATACACGCGTACAATACAAAGCCAAAATGAAATATATCCAAAATATATACGGGAAAAATATCTTACAAAGCAGAACTACACAACAAAGGCTGTAAATCAATAAAAATATACGAACACACCCCTAAAAAGTAAATTTCAATATTACATTCCAATGACAGGATATTCAAATCATATAAAATTTGTAAAATAATAGGGAAGATCTGAAAATGTGAAAAGAAAAGTTAAACTATTGAAGTGTAAAGACAAACTCTGCTATATTAAATCAAATATGTCGTAAGATGAATGTTTTGATGTTTGTATTTGTTGAAAATTGGAAAGTTAGAATTTAGCAATTTTCAAAAATTGAAGAGGAAAATTATAATAAAATTTTAAAAAAATTAAATTTGTGGTAATATTTTGCCATGTCTGATGATAATTTTAGTCATTTGTGGAAACAAACTGTCACTTTAATTAAATTAATTTGAAAAATATCAATTACTGGAATTATGAAAGAACACCGAATCTTACGATATATTTGTAACTAGAAAACTAAAGAAAATAATTAATCCTAAACTAAGCGAAGTAATGTCTACATAATTACGCAATATTTATAGACTTTTTAATTTTAATTAATTAAAAAACACCCAAAATAGTTGTCCTTCTGATTTCGTAGGTAATTTTAAACAAAATCATCTTGATTTAAATAAAAATAATTTTCTCAAATTGCTTTGATCTTTCACCTACAAAATCAAAGAGTAAAAAAAAATTGATTTAGTTAACATTTACTTACCTTAATTTAATTTTGGGTAAATTGTAATTATCTTGTAATCCTACATTAATAATTAATTTATTAAAAATATAAATCATTTTCTTTTGCCCAAAATCTACAGAACTTCGCTGCTTTTTTTCATAAAATGTAAATACAAGCTACTTCTTGTAAGTCTAAACACAATAAATTGTAACAATTAAATTCAGTACAAGTTCCTTTACCCTAACAACGCATAAAATCGCCAATTAAACACAACTAAAACCGGTAGCGTTAATCACAACCAATATAAACTTTAAGGAGAATTTTAAAATTAAGTTATGAACAATGAGAAATGTGAACAAAACGTGACCGGCTTATCTTAGTTCGACACGTGAACGTGAAATTGTTTAAGAAATAATAAAGGTTACTGCAATTTTATGTATAACGTGTACGAACAAGTAACGTCCGAGCTATTTGCACGGGGTTAATATTTTAATTGTTATTCATAAACGTAACAAATAAAAAATATCTTTCCGTGTCTGTTTGTAATTTTAGTTAGCGATAATATGTGTGCTAGTCACGATACAATGGGCTTTTTACATTTTGTAAGGATCAAGAACTTTATGCTTTATGGATATGCTAAGTACTCGTGTACATGCATTATGATGATTGCGTTTCTTATTGTACTTTGCTGAAAAGGTTATCTAAAGGGAATAACAAAATAACAAAATAGTATAGTATTGAAAGAGATGGATCACCTGTTATAGAAAATTTCTATAATTTTTACAAAATTATATTTATTCGAATATCTTTAAAAGTAGAATAAAATTTTAAGGCATTTCCTTCATTTCAAATAAATATTATATACAAAGTGTCAATTAAACCTGGGGCACCCCTATATTTTTATTATTTTTTGAAATATCAAAATAAAATTTGGCATGTAATATACTCCTAAAACTGCATTATTTGAAGGAGACCATGAGTTTCTGTGACTTTCGGCTTCCCCGAAATTAACCCCAAGTTTGTTATTTTAAATATTTATACATTTTTGGAATCTCCATTTCATTTTACGTATGTAAGTATCAGGTTTGAAATATTTTGACAATAAAGTAACTTTTGACAGAAAATTGTATTTATTAATCTAGAGTTCCATGTCCTGCGTAAGATGAAAATCAGGATTCCCCAATATTCAAGACAAATTGTTTTAGAACTTAGTGCTTTCATCAATGTATTAGAATGGCTTAAAGTTGGTAAAAATTGTTTTTCAAGAAGGTTAAGGTGTGACACTAGGCTATTAAAATGTAGTGTTTTTTTATAGATTTAATTGAAATCAATAACTTAGTATTATTCTGAGAATGTAAATCACAATAACGCTTTCCATTCTGAAAAACGGTATTTTGGACATTTAAATCGAGGTACTAGGTTTCAAAACAATTGAAACAAATTAAATGTACAAAACAGGTGTCATACTTGCTGCAGTTGGAGTTCTAAAGCAATTTGATCGAGTGTTAGGAAAATTGATATAGGGAGAATTTTAGCGATTTCGACAGTGCTAAAATGTGGTTTTCCTCTTCGCCAGATATTAATGTACCTAATGGATTTCAACGTTAAAGATGTAAAGATTTAATTCGCTTCAAATATACAATACAAAGAATTGGGGCCTGTTCAAGCTTCTCAAAGCGTTGGAAAGCGGTTATTAAGGAGAAGGGAGACAGATTCGAGTTAAAAAACTTAAATAAAAATAGAAAAACTTTTGTTATGCTGTAATTTGTTTTCATTTATATAGTGGGACAATGCATATAAAACCTATTTGGAGCTACAGAACTGTGGAGTTCCGAATCGACTTTCAATATCAGAATACCGGAGGGATTTCAGCAGTGGCGTACCTATCGTTGGGAGGCGGAGGGGGCAATGTGTCTTGAATGCGCCTTAGATATTATAAGAAAACACATTTTAGTTTGGGCTAATTTTAGTAGCGCGTTTTTTGTCTATTTTTTGCACTTGAACAACGATTTTTTTGTTTTTTTAAATATACTAGTTCTAGTTCAGTTAAAACAATTTAAAATACATTTTAAGCATGGAACATAAATATAAGCAAATCTTTACTCTACAAAATCATACTGCAAATTGCCGAAATGAAAAACAGAACACTACTCTATTCTTTTTAATTTTGTATAGATTACGTCTGCATTTTGATGGATCGGCGGCTCTTTTAAAAATAAAGTTGCACATAAAAGGGGTTCTTTGCCGCCGCGACGTAAATCGTAAATAATTTACTTTTTTGTAAATATTACCGGGAAAGACGATATGATGACAAAGGACAAAAGTTACCGCTGCCGACGCCCACCAGTGCGACGGCACCGGCAGGTTTGTAGATAATTATTTCTTTGCATTGAAAATTAAAGCGGCCACACTGCCACTATTTAAGAATATTTAAAATGAATGCAGACATTATTTATCAGGGCGGTAAAAAATAAAATAAATATAATGTGGGGGCTCGGTTCTTATAAGGAATATAATGATCTTGCTCACTGTGCCATTTTGATTTTATCACCTCTATAGAATTATGTAATAAGAATAATTATATTTTTTGTTTTGGTTAATTAAAAAATAAAATATTAAAAAAATGCACGGCACCGAAGGCGCTAAAAGGAAGAAGGCGGAGGGGGCAGACTGCCCCCCCTAGCCCCCCCGTAGGTACGCCACTGGATTTCAGTAGAAGGTACCTGCGTATTCTGACAAATCTCCACAGTTCATACTGATGGAATATTAAGAAGAAAGTATGAAAATATGACAATAATTTGGCAGTGCGCTCAAATCGGTTTACGTGTAGAATTCTTGACGAATCTTATGACACACACCTCAGCGTTTTAAACCACCAGACACACCTAACGGACAGCAAAATAAACACGGAAAGTGCTAGTAGTAGTTTAGAACTACTCTTATGTAGTTAAGAAGTAAAACATAAAAGGTATAAATCACTAGATGACTGCCTACCTTTAACCTAAGTATCTCTTAATAGCAGTGGCGGCTCGTGGTTATTAGGATTAAGTGGGCACGTTTCAAACTTATAAAAATACATATTTATGTGTAACTTAATTTCCATACGCAATTCATGTATTAATACTTCGTTTTTAATCAAAAAGTCAACCGTATTAAGAGGTTGTTGCTGCATTTTGATGTTTTTCAGTAAATTTTAACGTACCTACTTATTTAGTAAAAAATCAAAATATTCAAAACAATTTCATAACAAAACAAAACTGAAAACATTCCTACAATTCAGCGAATCATCAATTTACTTGGCCGTCATAAGCCTATCATTGTCAGCAACTTTCAAGTTAAGATACGGCTTGTTCGAATTCGTCCGAATATTACACGAACGCCACGATGTCACAGTAAATTTGTGACCCTTTCGTCTTATCTCGATTGGTATTTTTAGTTGAAAGTATAGGCAACCGCCTGCATGCGCCTGCATGCATGCATGCGGTGGAATGGTCACAAACACCCGGTGTCCATCATTAGTTAAATCATGGACACAACTGAATACGAATGGGTTTAAGTGGCTATTGTATTACTTTTCTCATTATTAAATTTAAAAAAAGAGGTGTTTTAATAATCAGTGAAGTTCAAAAGAAATTAAAGACTTAGAAAACAAAATTTAGAGCTGTGGGCACGTGCCCTTGTGCCCTTTAACAGAAACCGCCACTGCTTAATAGTCAACACATTTACTTAACGTCCATAGGCCTTCATTGCATGGGGCCTACGAACCGTAACGAAATAGAATAAGGTGTACCACATACATGTGTTAAAGCTTTCCAAAAAGTAAAGTTTGTGAAAAACAAAAATTAAAATCTACTAAACCATTATAAGAGTAGCACTTCCAACAAATTCTGAGTTTAAAATGAGAAGAAAAATATTCGAAAGTTTTAAAGAAGTATGCTAAAAAAGAATATCGGTGTAAGTAAAAACCATTTAGAAAAAACTGAAGTTTTGAAAGAAATTGAAGGAAAAGAGAGTAAGATTTGCGAAACCGCAGACTGAAGGTTTGGGTAGTAACACTATAGGGTTCCCATTTTTTCTGGCAATTCGTTACTCATTCTGAGTAGGGAACCATATTTCCATAAAGACACTGATTATCCGTAACGTGTGTTGCCTATTTAGAGCCAGTGCGGCGCGGCGTTACGAAATAAAATGGGCCCACTATACTGGGTGATTCATATAAGACGCGCCCATTAACAATTGGAATAGGCAACCCAACTTACAAATTCATAATAATTCATAAATAACATTTTAATGAAAAATTATTTTCAAAGCTAGAAATTTCTGTCACTTTTAATGATAAAGTACTAGAATCAAATTTCGTTTTTTTATTGACAGATATTTCTAGTAAGCTTTGGGAATTTGTATATAGGGATGCATTTGAAAATGTTAAGGGGCACGTCTTATGTGAATTACCCAGTATAGAGCGATTCGAATAGACAACCTGACTTACACATTCAGAAATAACGTTGATCTATGTTTATCTTTAATTAAATTTATATACTACAGAATGGCAATACATAATTAAGAGATATATTATCAATAATAAAAAAAAATTATGTAGGGATGTATGTATATAGATTATTAGTACAAAAATACACAAAAGGGGCAATACATAATGAAAAAAACAAAAAAAAAAAAACGAATTATTTTCACGTCTAGAAATGTCTGTCACTTTTAATGCTCATATCTGCTAGGTCAAATTTGGTAATTTAATTTGTAGATATTGCTAGCAGCTTTAGAAACATGTCTGTTGGGTTGCATTTGGAGATTTTAAGGGGGCGTGTGTTATATAAATCGCCCAGTATAGCTACGTATAATAATGAGAGAATGGCTAAACCTCGTATAAAGTGGAGGCCACAAAAATCAACGGGCAGAGGGAATGAGAAAATAATAATGTAGTAGAAAACCGTAATCAAAATGCTAAATTCTCCAACTCGTAAATAAAAAGAAGAAAGAGAAGACAGGAAAAATTCACTGTAAAAGGAAATGAATTGGAACAGCGATGCGTTTTATTATAACTGCATAGCCCAAACAAAGAACAAGCAAGCCCAACACTAGCAAAAAACTGTTAAAAGTAAAGTGAGGCCTTCAATGCTAAAAAAATCATTCCAAAATTCCTGTATGTAATTATTTTTTCCCAAATTAAATATGTATAAGATTACAGTAGAAATATGTTATGTTATATGGAAGTTCAAAAAACTGTGAAAAAATAATCAAGGACTGTATACGCTAAATGAAGTGGTTTTAGTCCAATACTTTTTTTAATAATTTTCAAATAACAATCAGAAACAGCCAGTACGATATTGCAGGATAATACAATATTCCCTTAGAACAATTTATCCTGTGAACTTAATACCTATAACATCTGCAGGCACCGCTTCAGTTAAATTATGCGAATAAGCAACAGCAATCAGGTAAACTGCTGATTTTGTTTAAAGTTGCTTTAGTCCTAAGATAATAAATATACCTCCTCAAAACTGAAGCATAGAATAGCAATAATCTTTGGGATTTATTTTGTTGACTGATATTGCGATTTAAAATCATCAGCTAGACGTTTTGGGTGTTATAAGAAAATTGAAGCTTAAATAAACAAATTGAAATAAATATATCAAATTTAAACTTTAAAACAAAACGTAAACCTAAGCTGTATTCGTAATGAAAATATTAATAGCCAAAAAGAAAAACGAAAGTAACAGCATTCGTGTTTGTTTTTCAAAAAACGCATAAGAATTTAACGACCAGTATTTCACACCATCAAATTTCCTTCTTGTTAAAATTTATCTTATAAATACTTCTCATACATTTAAAGCTTAAAGCAATTTCAGGGTAAATATTAATAAAATTCTGACGTTTCGGTCATATTACAGTGTTTTTCTTTTGCTTTTCCTCTTTTGTCAATTGCGTTTCCCTGTTTAGCAAATGACTTTCCAGATTATGAAACGTCAAAGCTATGTTGCAAATGACATTCCCTATTTCTCAAATCTCTTTCCGTTTTTAGATAATGCTTTTCCCAGTTTTTTTTTTATTACATACCTACTTTTTAAAAAAAGTGGGAAAAGCATTATCTAAAAACGGAAAGAGATTTGACAAATAGGGAATGTCATTTGCAACATAACTTTGACGTTTCATAATCTGGAAAGTCATTTGCTAAACAGGGAAACGCAATTGACAAAAGAGGAAAAGCAAAAGAAAAACACTGTAATACTGACCATTTTAAAAGTTTTATTGGAATTGTTTAATGACTAATGCCAATAAATCTTTGAAAATATCCAATAACATAATTGAAAACGCTACATTTATAATTAACCCGGCATTGGTAAGGTGGGGTGTGACAAACCCCACGCGTTTTTATCAGGCTGCAACTTCAGTCAAAATTTAATTACAGACCTGCGGGTTCTAGTAGCTTCGCTTGAGACATTTGACTTGCGTCTCATATTAATATTTTAGTAAGTCGTAGGCTCTAACGCTATTGAGAGACAAATAAATTACTCTGGGGTGTCACAAACGGTCCGGTACAACTCGCCGCAGCCGAGTCGCCGCGGCCGACACGCCGCAGCCGAGTCGCCGCGAAACCCGGCTCGCCGCGGTCCGTCTCGCCGCGGTCCGACTCGCCGCGAGGTATTATAATTCTAAAAACTTTTTACATTTACGTTACATTTTTACACTTTTTTCGAATCTACCTTATATTTTTAAAAATAAGCATTATTTAAATAATTTAAAATAATTTTTAGAATTCGTCGGGTGTAGGATAAATTTGGATTTGCCAAGAAGACTTGCAGAGGCTTTAATATTTAGGTAATTAACAGTAATCCTCTTTAAGTGCTTTAAACGCATAGACATTGTTATCGCTATACCTGGTTTTGCTTTTGGAATGGCACTTACAACATTCTATGACTCACATGCCACCGATGAAATTAAAGAAATATCGAGATGCGGACGACAGGACTTTAGTTATAGTGAGGGACTATGCAAATAGAAATATTATAGATTATTTACAAGGTATAGCCCATAACTACGAAATGGCTCAGTAAACAATAAATAAATAAACAACTTTACTGTCAACGCTGTTGTTTTATTTCAATGTTCACACCGTATACATTCGCGGCGAGTCGGTCTGCGGCGAGTCGGACGGCGGCGAGTTAGGCCAGCGGCGAGTTAGGCCAGCGGCGACTCGACCGCGGCGAGATGTCCCTTTTCGGTCACAAACCCCACCTTACCATTTGTGTTACAATATTTTTGAAGCTGAAGTGCAAACAATTTTGTATCTTATTTAGGCATTTTATGTATTTATTAACATATCTCTATACTTTTTATTTTAATTGATTGCATATTAAGTTTATAGTTATAAAACATTTGTTTTGTGTTAAAATAGGCCATAGTTTTTTTTTTAAAGACAATTACATCTATGTAGGTTGTTCTCATTCCAAGAAATGACTAATTTTAGTTTTTTTTGTATTATATTTTTACTAGCGCCGTTATTATTATATATTCTCTTTAATTTAAATAAATAATACATAATTAAACTAATAATAGATCCAAAAATACTTCATAAGCATGTTTTATTTAATAAAAACTTCTGGGATTTGTTACACCCCACCTTACCACTTATGTTCCATTTTTTCACCTTACCAACGCCGGGTTAAAAACGATTTTATTAATACTGATAATTATGATAATTCCCTATAGTATAAAAAAGTTTTAGCTTAGCAGCGATTTAAACCACTGACGTTTAGAGGTGATTGTTTTAAATACAGCGTTTTCAGGTTTTCACAATACGTTAAGATACATTAAAAATTAAAAGTATATTTCCCCAAAGGAGTGAATCGTTACTAATTCGATTAAATTTTTTTGTAATTAATTTTATAGAGTTTTCTTTAAGCAATCAGTCACGAAAGTAAGTATTCACTCATTGGTACAAAGAACCAAAGGTCAGTGGTGCAAATCGTTATTTTTTATTACTAACTTATTTCCTCGCTTATTTCATAGTATGTATTTGAAATATTTTTAGTTTATTACTGAAATAATGAAATCAAAAATATTACCTATATTTTAGTTAAAATTCACGATTTTTATTTAGCAATTTCGCTAAAGTATAAAATATTTTCTTTTCACTTTTAAATTTGAATTTTTAAAACACATTAAAAACTATACATTCAGAAACAAACGCGATCTAAATTATTTCCATATTTTTCACCCATTGTTCTCTGAAAAACTTTTAATGCTTTTCAATCACAGTAAATTGTTCAGTGGTTGATCATAAAAACCGTAAGTTTACTTCAGCTCTTTTATACCATTTTAGTACGTATTTTTAAGCGGATTTTTCACGCTACTTTTCACCGAAAGCTTTTCTAAAACAGCAACTGGTGTTTTCCAAAACTTACGCTTTAGGGTATCAGTTAACAACTCTAACTGTAGTTCTAAATCCCCTCGCACGAATATAAATTCTGTATAAATTATGCAAGGTCCAAAGGAAAATTCTTCCCCATACTGGACCCTCACCCACCTTACGACCTTCGGAGTGAGTTTGTGTTCAAGTAGGGATAGAATTTTTCGTCACGTTCCTCGCTTTTCCCCCACGAACTTCCAAGCAATTTTCTGGGAAAGTTTTTGGCTTAACAGCAGTAAAACAGAAGTGTCCCGCAAGGATCACATTTCGAAATAAGAATAAGCAAACTGTTTGAGGATATTCGATTCGAGGTCGTGAGGGAACTCAAAACTAGGCGAAGTAACAGGTATCATGAAGTTGAGTTTCCTCGTTTTCAGAAAGCTGTTGCTTAGTAACCGAGCAGCGCCGTCGGGACGCTAAAAATAACCACGTGCTTGTAGCAGATACACCGACATCACCCACGCCGCAGGAAACAGATAAGAGAAAACTTCTTACCGCGGACGGATGTTGACTAGTTATCTTCGTTAATGACTAGAAGAACAAGTAAACACCCCCAGGTTGGTGCTGTGGATGTCGGCGTCGTAGAGGAAAGACGACACAAACACAAAACACATAAGACAAACACAGGACGACACGAACACACTGCACACACTGCAATGACGCGCGTACGTTACGATACGATGGGAAATTCTAATCGTACATCTCAAGACTTCCCAAGATCGGCCGCGTTCGGGTATACCAACTGAGTTTTTATGGTTTGATAACAGCCAAACCAAAATCCTAGCTAAGTAGCCATGTGTGCAAAAAACAGAAATGCGCCATTTTGAAGCTGCGAAACTTCTATCATGTAAAAACCCAAGCTTTGAATTTTTAAGCACACCTGTTAAGTACAACTTCATGTCGTATTAATAAATCATTCGACTGACGTATTAACCCCAAACCCTTAAAACTTTGTTTTGAATTCAGAATTTAAGGTTAACTATAGGATAACAACACATAAAACGTTTCCTTATTGGTTCATGTTTTCTTCAATGTGCAGATAGTTGTCTCTAAGAATTTTTCAAGTCATTTATTATTCACACTAATAGTAATAGGCTCAAACAATGTTTACTAACAAATTATTTGGCACTGTCTGTTGCAGTTAATTTTAATAGACAATCCGTAGTTAAATAACACGTCTGCATATTAATAGCCAAGGATACACTGCACTATTTGCAGATATTTATGAGCATTTCTGAAATGTTTGTAGTGTTTTTATAGAAAGTAAGAAGAAACAGGTGATGAGAACGCCCTTGGAGCTAACAAAAGCCCAAGTGGGTAGTGAAAGTAAATCAAAATATTTCAAAGAGTCGTCAAATAACTAAATGATGATAATCTGAAATAAAAACATTTCGGTTTAATGGTTTTTAGGTTTACATTTAAATAGTGTATTAAAATTAAAATTATGAGAGGTTAGAAAGTAGAAATCATAAGTAAACTTTTGTGTAATAATTAAGTAGGCACTACGCAAACCATTTAGTAAATGGTAAGTGTAAACAAATTAAAGTTACTCCGAATTAGCTTATCTCTATTTTAGAATTTTTAATATAATATAGTATGTACATAAATGAAAACAGGCTCTTTGCTATCATGTTTTGGAGTTGAAAAATAGCTATTTATGCAACGTGTTTCATACAAGATTTTATCCAATTCAGATAACAAAATGTAAATGCCACATCTTCTTAAAAAAGGAGTTGGGTCATCGTGATAAAATGGGAGTGATAAAATGGGAGCATATTTTGTAACTAGTTACAAAATGAACCACTTTTCGCAACTCAAATCATCTTTTTGTAACTAGTTACAAAATGGGAGCATATTTTGTAACTAGTTACAAAATGAACCACTTTTCACAACTAAAATCAATGTCGAAATGTTGACATTTCGTAACTGAATTGGATAAAGAAACTTATAGGGCTGAATATAGAGGACAAATAGGATTTTTTGAACATCAAAACAATTTAGTAACACTTTTTGTTTTGTCGGAGATCAACTCAACTTTCAATTTTTAAATTGAGCACCCTGAAGATTTTCACATTTTTGCAATCCGGAAGACATTCTGAATCTGAGTACCTAATTTTCCCAACATTATGTAACTCTAAAATATTTTTCGAAATTTTATAGGCTAAAGCTTAGAGCCCAGAGGTTTTAGGAGCCTTTAGAATATTGCAACTTAATATCTTATAATCTTTTCATCTAAAAAAAAAAACATTACAATAGGTTACCTTTTAAAATCCACGACTTTAAATGTTAACCACAAGATAAATATTTTTAATTTGTTTTTTAAACGACCCAACTCCCAAGCCTCAAATAAAAAGCTATGCTTGAATACAGCAGATTCTCCCCTTAGTTATATTATTAATAAAACTCTGGAAAGTATATAAACATTTCCGAGATTCTAGTTACATGAATTAACCTAAAATAAGAGGCGAGAAAAGCTACTCAAGTAAGACTAATCCTAAACTAAACTTAAAGGAAGACTGTAGATAAAGAAAATTTTAGAAAAAATAAATAAAGTTGACAAATACTACAACATTTTATTACGGGAACACCTGCTGTGAAAATAAACAAAACAAGAGTTGCACAGTGTAAATGTACAAAATAATCCAGATTCTTTGAGATATTGGGTACATGCAAGCCTAAATCACTTCCAATAAAGAAAACAATATTATTCTTAGTTAGTTAAAAAAAATCGGCGTAAAAGGGCCTTGAACTATGTTTAGCCCAGGGCTTGTAATATTGATCCCTCCAGGGTCCCTGTTGCATTTCATGTTCAAAATTTACAATTATAAACCGCAATAATACTCATTTCTTAAAACACGACATGGAACCGATTATCAGTTTCAAAATGTTAGTACTTGACGACTTTTTTGAAAAAGTACTGGAAAATCCTTTTTTAAGAGACTGCAAAAGGTTGCTGAAGTTCTTAAAACTATATATTATGTAATTGTCAGAGAGAATTCAATAAATATCTTTCAGCATGTGGCTTTAATGTTTCATCACTCATTAGTCTCATTATAATTGACAATAACGACAACATAATGAGAGAAAATAGATCTAAATTTAATTTGGTCTTCAGTACTAACATCTGCATATTGCAATTGCCATTCATCATTTAACCAAATGCAAAATGTATTTTAAATGCATACAAAAACGGCAGAATTCATTTCGAAGTTTAACATACTAAAAAACAACGTTTTCGTTTTATATACGTACGGAAATGAAATTTACATTTTTACTAATTCCACATCCCCCGCTGGTTTCCTTTGGGTTTTTCAGGAAAAACGGGCATTTTTAAAAATTAACCTGCCCAATGAGCTACCCGAGAGCATTTTACCGGATAATTGAATTTACATGTAATTAAAACTATGAATTCCTAATTTTCTAAAGCACAATAAGCGTGGACCCCAGGGATCTTCTCGTATAGCAGGGCATCCATGACATGCTCGTTCAAATGACATAAATAATGACCACTCGTGCGTTTAGTGAACAAAACTGGCAGCAAATTAATGGGCATCGAAGCAGGACAGAGTTTTGTGACAGGTCCCCCCCCTCATTTTGACGAAAATATCGTAAATTTAATGTCAGAAAAATGCACCGAATCGAAAATCGTTTGTTCTTATTCGGAAAAATACCCACGAAACTCTGAAAAGTTGCGATTTCAACGAATGTTACCGAACGTTCCTGATAAGCCTGTTCGAATGTTTGATTAGAAATTTCTGTTAAACAATGAACGTCGGGGGAACTGAATTATGGTTGCCGATAAGCGATTCAACCTAACCGATAAAACACCATTGACTTCATCGGCCGTCGTGTTTATTTTGTACATTTAATAAACAACGCACTATAAAATCAATAAACGTGCACCGGCTATCAAAGTGATCACATTGACACGTATATATAAACACAGAGACGGAGTTACATAACACTTCTGCAGAAATTTACGATACCACTTTAACCACTGTTTACGTTAGAACGACCGCCAGTGAACTTTCGAGCTACCTTCAGCCGTTTGCTTTTCCTAGCGGAAACTAAAGGATTACCCAGATAGAAAATATTCTTAAACAATGTTTACATAGCATTCTACGGCCACAGTTTAGCCTGAAAAGCATTTATATGGTACTTTATGTTTATTTACTGCTTTAATCAGAAGGTTAACATAAAAGAAAAAAGTTTGAGTTAACTTGTGCAAACAAAATATTACATTTTTTATTCCAAAACTTTTAAGGAAGAAGTTACACATTGTATGTAACGGCATTATTTTTAAAATTTCAAAATTGCGGCATATTCGACTCTTTTCCAGCAAAATTAAACAACAATGCATGTTGTACCTGAACCTATTTCTCTCTGCTTAATTCTTAGCAACACGAACACGAAGCCCTTAACTAGCTCCAGACAGAATAGATAGATCATTTCAAAATATTATACGCTCAAATTTTAACTTAAAAAGATTATTTTAAAATACTTCACCTGCCTTTAAACCAGCCCAGCTAATATAAACGGGATCGCGCAAAGCGGCCATGCAAGACGTGTGAAACGGTGTAACTTAGGCGGGCGGCTGAACAAAGGGCGGTCTCATATTTAAAAGAAAAGTTACACATACAATTCATTTATTAAGTTAACAAAATTACACATCTACAGAAATAGGTAGCAGAACCTAGTACCTATAAAGAAACACGATAAATCAAAGTGAGGAGGCAAAGGTGTTTATATGTTTTAAGAACCAAGTAAGTTATTATACTCAAAAAGTCTATCGCTCTATGTCTTTTTTAAGATGATGTTTCTATCAATAGTTACTAGGCAGGATGTGATTGTTTTTACAAAACATCTGGAATAGCTTAAGGCTGGCATTTACATACAGTCACTTTCTATTTGACGTATTTAAAGTTGCATAACTACTTAAAAACTGTAGAGGTAGGGTCGGGTTATAACTGCATGTTGAGATCCATTTACTTACCCCCTCCTCAAATTATCAATTGGCATGCAAGTTATTTATCTTCATTCGCAATTCTTGGTTGATCCTAATTTTTGTTATCATATTTACCCTTAAAAAATCGGGAGAAAACGTGGTACGTAGGTATTTGTCAAAACCAAAAAGTCATAAGAAACAATTAAATCGGGCGCGTTTAGCAGAACGTCAAAAACGAGTTGAGGTTAGAGGTCAGGAATTGCGTGAGATTCATATCTAAAAATTTGCATATTTACATAGTTATTTGTGTTATTACTGTAAAAGATATGGCAAAAACAAAATCACGATTTTCTGTGTATTTAAATTGTAATCTCCTTGTCAGGTTTCCGTAAAGTTCGGATTTAAAGCCGATAAGTACTTACTCGTTGTGACTGTGCTATTTGTGTTGCCTACACGCTAAATTATAAATGGGAAATTTCGCCGATTTTTATAGAACTTAATTTCCAGTTTTTCTGGAATAATTTGCATTTAAAAAAATCCTGTGGCGTTTGAAAGACAGGTTGTATCTATCTACTGGCAGAGAGATTTTTTCGGTATTAATATTTTTGTAAAAACTATTTGACATATGTTGAAGTAAAATAAAGCTTTAGATTTTTTAATATTGTAAAGTTCATTTTTAAAAATTAAAAAAATCTTTCTATCAATAGACAGAAAAGACAGGGATAATTACAAAAAAATGCTCTGCCGTTCCTGCTTCAAAAATGAGTCTAAAAAAATGGAATGTGCTTAAAATGAGGTATATTTTATGGTGTAAATTCCAGCATTAATACAGATTTGTACAAACGTTAAACATCAACCGTGCATTAAAATTTAAATTAATTTCGAGTCCACTTACAATTTTAGTTCTCATTTGTATTGAAGATTGAAGAATATAGCTCCATGAACAGTGTACTGGGATATTTATGTGGATATAATTATATCGTATGCGTATGATACCTACACAAGCAGTGGTTTTACCAGGAGTTGTGACCGGGGGGGGGGGGGCGTCAATGAGATTCTCTATATTGGGTGCTTCAAATAAGACGCGCTCCTTAACAGTTGGACTAGGCAACCCAACTTACAAATTCAGAAATAACCTTGATCTAATTAAATCAGATGTAGCTTACGTACTTCAGAATGATAATAATTAAATATCATGTCAAAGTTAAACTTCAAGCTAAAGAGTAACTGAAGAATAACTAGAATATTAAGAAAACAAAAATAAACTTATATCAATTATTAGTATAAAACAATACAAAAAATAGCAATTTCATATACAAATTACCTCAATGAAAAATTATTTTATTTTATACTGGCTGGTAAATTCAGTTTCCCGGCACCATTTTGAGTCCGGTAAGTGAGGTATTACGGTATCAGAGCCGGTAAGTGTAACCAAGCAACACTTACCGGGCTGTTATTTTATGCACCCAATCAGAGCCCGTAAAAGTGTAACCAAGCAACACTTACCGGCTCTAGGTCGCATTTCTTACGTGAATCACCCAGTACATGAAAAGCGTATGTATGTAACTCAGGTTTTTTTATAGATAATTTCCGAAAATAACAGGAAACGCAAAATAATGTAATGAAGCCCAACTTATTATATGTATTGATATAAAAATGTAATGAATCGAAATACCCAAAATTATTTTTATTATAAAATTTAATTTTGATTACTAATGTGAATTAAGGGTCGTTTACAATTATTTACCTCGGTTAGCTCAGTCTTTGGGTCGTCGCGAAGGTTCCTTTACTTTAATTAACTGAATATAAATCATTTTTATGTTAGATAATAACAATAATAATTCAATTACAACAACATAATCTATGCAGATTTATTAACATACTCTTTAATAAAGAAAATCCTATCTTCCCTAACTATTTACTCACTATAAATATTAATTTACAACAGTTTAAATAGGCTCACGTAACTTGTGATTGGTATCCATAATTCCAAATTCAAAATTAGCATTCAACAATCTCCAATCCAACTTCAATATCCGGATGACAGGAATCCAATTTTTGATTTTATTCCAGTCAACTTCAATTATCTCCAATATCCAATAATCTCCAATATCCAACATCACCAATATCTCCAATATTCAAATTGAGCAGGATTAACCCTTTTCTCTCACAGGAAAAACACCCACATTATTTCTATTAACTTCTTTTAAAAGAGAACACAATTTCCCTGTTCAGAAAAGTAGTAATAACTTATTTCTTCTTCTTCTTCTTTCAACAGCCCCTAACAGTCCACTCCTCGACATAGGCTTCCCCTTGTTTCTTCCATGCTTTTTTATCTTGTGACAGCTGGTGCCAATTTCTCCCCGCTTTATTTTTGATATCATCAAGCCAGCGTCTCTGAGGTCTTCCAACGCTCCTCTTATAACTACTATCGGGGTCTCCACTGTATTATATGTTTTGTCCAGCGATGTTCGTCCTGTCGAGCATATATCCAACCCAACTCCATTTGAGCTCCGCTATACGAGTTATGGCGTCTTTTACCTTAGTTGTCTGTCTTATTTTCTCATTTGTAACATGATCTCTGAGGTTTATTCCTAGCATTATTCGCTCTATTGCCCTTTGAGTTGTCCTGGGCCTTTTTGCCGAGTTTGTGTGCGTGGTTTCCATTGCGTATGTCATCACGGGAAGCGCACAGCTGTCAAACACTTTCCTCTTCAGATTAATTGGGATATCTGCATTTTGTAATACATTTGTCAATTTTCCTGTTGCTGCCCATGTCATTCGAATGCGCCTATTTATTTCTGCAGTCTGATTTTCCCTGCCCCGTCTGATATTATGTCCTAAGTAAATATATTCTTCTACTTTTTCTATATTTTCATATCCGACACTTATATTTACATCTTCTAAGGTCATGACTTTTGTTTTACTAAGGTTCATTTGTAGCCCAATTTTGGCTGATTTTGCTACGAGTTCTTCTAGCATATTTTGTAATTCATGTATATTTTGATTAAATAGGACAATGTCATCCGTAAAACGGAGGTGACTTATATATCGACCGTCAATTTTAATTCCCTTTTCATTCCAGTTTATTGCTTTAAAAACGTCTTCCAGCCCATGAGTAATCAATTTCGGAGAGATGGTATCTCCCTGCCTAACTCCTTTTTTTAACGGTATTTTATTTGCTTTTAAATCATCTGTTATTTTTACTACAAGTGTTGCATGCTCGTATATATTTTGGAGTAGGTTTCTATACCTTGAGTCAATTCTTGCATTATTCATGACTTTGAAGATAGCCCACAACTCCACTGAATCGAACGCCTTGTAGTAGTCGACGAATGCAAGATGTAGTGGTTCGTTATATTCATTGCATTTTCAGAGATGGTATTAGGGGGTTCTGGGTTTCCTTGTTTGTATAATGTACCATAGAATTCTTCAACAATTTGCTTTATTTTTTGTTTGTCATTATGGATGCTACCTCATGAGTCTTGTAGTTGATGTATTCTTGGTCTCCCATTTTTATTAGCTGTTCTAAGAATCTTCATATTTTTATTATTTTCTATTACTACCGTTTTCACCATTTTTGTATTATAATCTCTTACGTTTTGTCTAATTTGTTTCTTTATAGTATTGTTCAGTTCTTTATATTCTGGAGTTCCTTTATTCAGCTTCCTTGGTTTTGTCATAAGTTCTTTTGTTTCTTTTTTTATTTTTGCAATTGCACCTCTAGTTGCGATACATGTCTTCTTATTTCCTGAATTTATGTCAGTTCTTATTTTCGTTTCTAGTTGTTTAATATCAATTTTTTCAAGCGTTTCTTTGTCAAATAATCTATTATTTCTATCGAGGGTGATACATTATATTATTATATAGCGTTTCTCAACTTTTTTTATTGTTGTCCCCTTTATACACTGAATTTCGTTTGCGACAGAACGATTGAAATAGAAACTTTCATAGTTTAATCATAAGTACAACAATAATATGAACGCGTTCCTGCATTCAAAATGACTATAACAACAATATTTACCAGTAAAAATGTTGAAAGACATAGGTACTTAACAACCGGTGCAGCTAAAAACTTGAAAATATTAAGGTGCACTTTGCTTATAAAAAAAAGAAAATTAAACCCTCAAATAAATAGTCTTCATAAAACAAAGAATATCTTCAGGGCATTGATACCTTTGGGTGGCATCATTTATTGATTGAAAAAGAACTCGAAATTGTACTTTTGTAATATTAATGAGTTAATTAGGAAATATGTCACTCAAAAGCTGAGTTTTAAGGATGAGTTTGTAAATTTCTGAAAGGAAGCCACAGAAAACGAAAAAGACGAAAAATCATCTGTACGCAAATAGGGATCCATTAAGGTTTTGGGTTAAATACATAAACATAGATGAAAAATAATTTAATTTCAAGAGAAAGTTTTATGTACTTATTTTAGATACAGAAGAGAGATTTGCCCCGAAAAACATTGTCGAACGTATTTACAAAATTGATGAAGTTTAGAACTTAAAATATGCAAACGATAAAATAGAAAACGGTTTACGTTAATTAAATATTTTACGAAACTAAAAATCCATTAAGCAATAAGTGAATAATCGTCGGTTATCTTTCACTTTTATTAGAATTATGCAAAACAAAAAGAAATCCCGCTACAAAAACTTTTAAATCAACAAGTTTTACCAGCTTTTCGCCCTTTTTTATACTTTTCGGGCATTTGTTTAATGAGTAACACATAGAGAAGAAAAGGTAATTGTCTAATAAAAAAGCCCAAAAAATCGTTTTGTTTAGCTTAAAAATATGTTGCGTAATATTTTATACAAAAACTTCCAAATATTATTACTGCACACCGTGATAGTTTCGTATATTCATCAAATCTAGGAGTTAATTAAGCGAATTAATTAAACGAAACTAAATCTGGTACAACCCTGATGTATATTATATGTTAGAGTCAGAAAATTGCTGATCATCATATCTGTTCAAGCTAGAAGCTTTAATGATAACTGTAATCAATTCCTTTTGTTTGCTGCTGAATATAGTTGTGAGGGAACACATTTCATCGTATCTTCTCATCAGCAATCCATCATTCCGTGTTTTCCTTTTTGGCTTTCGCTTATTTGGAAACGAACTTCAGTGTGTATACAAATTAAGTTAAATGCTTGCATATTTTCCTTTTTATTTTTTAATGGCGAAAGGATAATGAAGCGAAATTGTTAATAAAAAATTGCCGTAGGAGAGTTATCTGTTCAACCACCCTTTAGAAACGGGAAAGAAAAATTAGAACTTCCTTTGATTTATAACCAAATATAAGTTTTTAAAATGAATTCGTCTTTTAGAAAGCCCAGAAAATTCTAAATACGATGCGTTAATTAATTCTTATATTGTTATATTTCGAGGACGAAATCTGCGAGAAAAACTAAATTTCAATTAAGATACGCATTTCCGGCGTAATTAACTAAGCAAATTACGAATTTAATGTGAAACAAAGAGACGTAATGGTATAAAATTTCCCTGAAAGTGTTACCATTGAGACCAACTAAAAGTTGAAACAGACCCAAACTTCAGTGAATTACATGTAGGTAATAATTCCTGAAATGCTTACTTAACAGAGATATCAGGCTGCCATTTCTAAGCATTATTATTTTGTTAGTATTGTATATTTACCAAACTGACTTATTAATCATCCTCAGGAGAATTTGAATTAATGTTATAATTAGTTCCTTCGGGAATTACTGACCGAAGGCTTCCTTCCGAAAACCAAAACTCACCATGACAATTCGATATTTTCAGGAGTTAAGCAGCCAGTTGCTAAGTTGCTTGATTTAACTTCTCAGCAAACAACTTGCGTATTATAAAAATCCAATTTTATAATGTTGAATTTTAATTATGAGATCAAACCGGCTAATTTCCCTTAAAAAAAAATAGAAGTCGAAGATAAATTTTTATAAAAAGGTTGTCTCTTTCCGCATCTCAGCTTGCTTTTTCCTGTACCGTGTAATTTAAATTATACGGGAAATAAATTTTCGTGTTTAGACCGCTTTTGTGGATAAGAAAAGGCGGCTTGCAACATAAAACGTGGGGAGTTTTCATTGTCGCCTATCTAAAAATGTAGACGGAACATCATCGTACGTATATTTTTATCCACATTTCAGTTTTTTTTACCGTCGTATAAAATACACACCCACACTTCATATAGTATCAATTTACGAGGGGGAGATATTGACTTACACCAACCTTCTGTTTACTTTTATAGAAATGAAATTTTATTAAAAGAAAAAATGAGTTTGAGTTAGCATGGGAAAACAGTTTTAAATCGTTCCGAAAACCAAGTTTTGATTAGAGCTTGAATTTTGAAAAGTTTTCCAAGTTTTTGTATTTGTAAAAGCTTTTAATGATATCTACGGACTAACTTTACTTTTTTAAACTAAGAAATGTATGCAATAAGCAAAATAGTCATTTTTCTTAGAGGAAATGTCGCGGTTCAAAGCACGTACTGTAAAAAGGTAGCAATTATATATATAAAAAAACTGCCTAAAACATTCGAATAATATACACCCTTTTAGTAGAAATACTTAAAACCTCAAAATAAAATAAAATAAAAAATGGGTAAAAGAGCAATTTGAATGGTAACAAATAAGTAAAAATCAAGAAGTGTATAAACAGGTTTAAGTAATTTCAGACATTTAATTAAATCAACAGTAATTAAACTAAGTGTGCAGTAAATAATTTCTTTAATCTAAATGGCGCCCACTATCCGTCCCTTGTTTATTTATTCATTGATGTATTGCCTGCGAGCTAGGATTAAGTCGGCTGTTAGCAGGATATGAGTGAGCTTTACTGCAATAGTTAGTTGCATTGGAGTTTGCTTCATTTGGTAGTTAAGAATTATATTTCCCTTGGAGATTAGTCTGTAAAATACTTCATGTAGTCTCTCGACAGTTTGTAATTTCTTCTTCTGTGTCATTGAGTTATTATGCTTTGAAAGTTTTCTTTAGGCACTTCCTTTATCTTTTTGTCATACAAATTTTTGAAATGTGTTCTTGAATAGTTTAAAAATGCAACAAAAATTGCGTTATGAACTAAAGATTTCCCCAACGGTTATGATTGTTATGAAGTTAAAAAAAAACATTTGCAAAAAACATTGTGAAAACAGCGCACATTATGGCAACAATATATTTAGGCTTTTAAGGGAGGATCTGCTATACTTTGTATATTTTCTTAGCTTTATATTAGTGTAGAAAATCTTTAGTGTAGATTTATTTCCCTGACCGTGCTTTCTGTGAGAATATTTCTATTATCTTTATATCTGTATTTTTTCTAATGAAATATGAGGCAACTAATGTTGAACCGCCCATAAATTTTGTGGTTGTAAACCAAAAGATTATCCTTTTTACTGTTGCCTCTAGCAAAATTATTATATGTTTTTTTTTATTGTGCAAAAAAGTTTAATCTTAAGTATTGGCCCAGCAAAATTACTCGTCTCTGGAAGTGTTTATAATGCTTAGCAAAAGTGACCTTTCGAGTTAAAACAAACGAAACTAAATTTAATTTATGAGATTCTCAATAGAGGATAATTGAGGGAAACTTTTAAAAATAATTTTTGAACGAAATTTTGTTATTTTTAAATGAAAAAATAACCATATTGTAGGCATAGGGTAAAGGTAAGGTATATCCGAGATAATTAAAGGTTTTTCATGTAGTGGTAGTAAAAGTTTAAACTCTGTGTAATGAAACTACCATATCAAGGTAGACTTACCTCTTAGGAAGATGTTTCAACTACAATTTTATGCGAAAGAAAGTGAAATTGGTAACAACAAAATTAAGTTTAGTGAGGTTATTTCGTGATATGGATATTTAATTTCGTGATTTAGAGTAGGTAAATTCGTGATATCAATTAATATGATAATAATCTATTTAATGAAGGGTAGTTAACTTAATTAAATAGAATTTGCATTCTAAACAACTAACAAAAGTAACACTACAATTCTAGATAACACAAAACAATAAAATATTTCATTTAATAAACAGCTGTCGGCCCTTCAGCCTTCATCAGAATCTACGTCAGAGTCTTCGATATTTTCACACATATCGCACATAAAAACATCTTCTTCTGGCACCTCACGTGGAATGGTACCAGACAATATGTGGCAGTTGATTTCTTTGGTTTTTGTTTAGTTTGGACCGTGACTTTTGGTGTAACTACTGGGACTGATGATGTTGGAAGACAGGATGATGTGGATGGTTTGTCCGGTGATGAGGAAGGAATAACAGTTTGAATATTTAGGCACTTTACTCGTGAATCTCGTTTCTTTCGATTTGGATATGCAATAGAAGGCTTTGTCAGTAGGGACAAGATTTGGTTAATGTCAGAATTTGGTTGGGTAGAAGTTGCCACACTTTCATCAGCATCCAAATTAGCAGTCAGTAAAGATGGGGCAAGAGCTTCTTGAGGAATGGCATTCTTATCAAAAGGGCATATTCCAGATTTTCTGAATGCATTCTCAATATTTGATGCAGAAAAAAACTGGAGATGAACGCTGGATTAAGTATGAAATGAAACGTGGTTCTACTGGGCTTTTCAGCATTGTTGCTCATATAAGCATTTAAGCTTTTCGACCAGTGAGCTATCAGTGGCTTGCAAACGCCCACATCCAGTGGCTGCAACAAATGGCTAGTATGAGCAGGGAAGGTGAATAAATAAACGTCGTTTTCTGATGCAAGTGATATAACATCCGGATTGATGTGTGATGTATGAGAATCCATAAATAAAATTACAGGCCGAGCCGGTGGAATTGATTCAATGAAGAACTTAAACCAGTCCAAAAAGATCTCACTGTTGATCCTTCCTTTTGGAGAGAGTTTTACTTGAGCATTAGGTAGACTGTCACGTTTCAAACTATCACTCCAACGAACACCTTTGAAAATTATTAAAGTAGGAATTCACGTTCCATTCTCGCAAATACATCCCATAAGAGTTTGAGACTCTCCTCTATCTGCATATGCCCTTTTGTATACGTAACGATTTCCAAGTGAAGTTGCTACCCTATTTGGTTTAACGATGTAAGAAATTCCGGTTTCGTCGCAGTTCCATAAACAATCCGGCATATTTTTACCTCCAAGCCTATCCATTAATGCTTCAAGTTTTGTAAAACAGTCTTGTATTATTTCTGGATTTGACATAGAAGCCCTATATGCAGCTAGGTTTTCGGGAACACGTAGTGTTAGATTAAACCGTCTTTTGTATTGAGTCCACCGCCATTTACTAGCAGAATCTTTTTCTTTATTGAAGTAATGATTTCTTCCAGCATATTCAGCGAGTTCATAAATCCAAGCTCATGCATTTTTATTATGTAATTAAATAGTCGCGTTTCGAGTTCTGCTGTAAGTGCAAATGGCCTTCCCAGTTTGGTGACTTGGCAATCGTTGTAATCATCGCCACTTTTATTCAAAAAGTCTTTACGGAATTCTGCTTTCCTTACTTGCCCTGTAGATGGACATTTTCTCGTCTCTTACAAGTCTAACAGCTTCCAGTAATTCAGGAATCTCATACTGGCGATATTCTCTCTTAGAATTTTTAGGCATTTTAATGTTGAAAATAAAGGGTAGGTAAGTTCGCGATATTCTAAATGAAAAAATTTTAAGTCATATTTATTACTTTAATACTTACAATTAACGAGGGTAATGAATGTAATGATACTATACAAAAATCATGAACGAGAGCAGAAGAACTCTAATGCGAACAAGTGTCTAAATTTTCCCGTGCAAACGACTCTAAGAAATTGTAAGGAAAGGGTATCACTACCTAAGCTATTGCAATTGCAATGGAGCACTCATAAAAATTACTTGTGTGACTTAACAGGGCGATTAAACAACTTAAGGGCTAGAAAATATATGAGTTTTACAAATCTACCTTCTGAATAACTCCTTCAAACGATTTAACAACTGAGACACTGCAACTATTTATCGTTGTAAGCACTTGAAAACGTCACAACATGGGAGAAGTTTTTGTCAGTGAGAATATGTTACCGTAACCTTGTGTTCGAGTACGGCATATACAGCCGAGGGCTTCTTCCACATATAGATATAAAAATTACGACTCCACTGCAATAGGCAGGATCGTGGCACATTTTATAATATTTGTCACGAACATACCTATACCACTAATATGCCTTACCTTACCCTATACACCAACAGAAGTTATGAATGAAGAAATACTACTCGGAATTAACAAAAATGATAGCAACCACAGAACAGACTGAAATAATATTAATTGGTAAAGGAGGGGAATAGGATGTTTACGACAGAACAAATAAGTAAATATGGCGGGAGTAGACCCTAAACAGCCACTAGGTTAAGTTATAATGTCCATAGATTGCTTAGGTTTGAAAAAAAAAATGAAGTGAAGATGGGAGAAAATATTAGAATGCTTCCAAATAAACAGTAATTGGAAACTCATTCTGGCCCATTCTTTAAAATTTATGAAAATAAACCTTTAAAACCCTTTCGAGGCGGTATTCAGGGGGTGTCAGTTTGGGATTTTTGTTTTCTGTTTTTACCTAAGTGGTGACTAATAAACACTTTAACTTAAAAAGAACTTTGTTACATATCAGGGGTCGAAGGGGGGGATTGGTACATGTATGTACCAGTAGTGCTTTCTGGTGGTAGATATATTGAGCACTTACTTGAAATAAATTAAAAAGAAGCTATGTTTTTATAGAATCAGTTTATTTTCAAACTTTTTAGGAATGGAACAATGAAAAACAAAGTTTGCATAGTCGATTTTCACATTCTTGGCAAACAGTTTTGGTACGTGTTTGTTTTTTATTGTCCGAACACCTTCTACAGCGTCTTCCTGTAGAGGGAGTATCATTAGCATTGGTATTTCTTATTTCGCTATTGAGATTTACCACTACTTCTACGGCTACATCAGGATCTACTACGACATCAGGTTTATCAGGACGCTCCGGATGCCCAATTACCTCATTTTCAGCACTCTCGGAATCACTCGTGGTTATAGCATCACTCTACTCTGCATTCGTTTCATCCTCTACATCACCGTCCTCCTCCTCGGAGGAAGATCGTTCATAAAATTTGTCACGACCACCTGATTCTGAAAACGACTCTGTGGCAAGTTGCTCTAATTCAGCTTCAGACAAAGGTCTCTTCATGTCCAAATTTCTTCTGTTCGTGTCTATAATTAATTACTTTTCTGTATTACCGCGAATACTGCAGGTGCACAGTGCACATGTGTATCACAAACCAGATCGTCGGCTGGTACAGAGAAGTACCGCTACCAATTCAAGCACGATAAATTACAAGAATCATTTCTACTTGCAAATTACTTACCTATCACACTTCAGTCACAAATAATTTAACTGTTTTCTAGCTTTTTACTCGAAATTAGTGACAAAAACCAGTAGAAACACTGCGACGAAGACATACACACCCACTTCAACGCATTGATCACGGGTTTTTGCGGAAAAATTCTTCCATTTGAGGTTAGGTAATGAGTGGGGAAGGTACTAAAATGAACACAAAACCTACTGGTACATACAATGTGATTTTTTAAAAACTCAATTGCAGCAGGCCGAATTCTGTCTTAATAACCTTAGCACTAACTGTCTGTATTAAGTCAGAATACGGCCTGCTGCAATTGAGTTTTTGTCAATTGCAGCAAGCCTAGAAAAAAAGCTATTCCGTCTGCAGTCAGCTGTAATGAGCTTTGAATGACATTAATTAATGCGTTTAAAAACCATCGACAATATCGTTCTCTTAGAGGCATGTCTGCTGGTAGAATCTGATGAACAGAAGTTACTTTATATGGGAATAACTTTAAGCTTTAAGAATATTCCTCATGGTTGTGTAAGACAAATCAATGCGCTGTGAAAGACGTCGAATTGAAGTTGAGGGAGCTTCAGCCATTATTTGTTTAACATTTTCCAGGACTTCTAGTGTGCGTTCTGTAGGTCTACCGCTTCCTTTTCTGCGTGTAACACCACCTGTTTCATCGAATAATTCCACAGTGTGCATTAGATCATCGTAAAATCAATTGTATACAACAATTCCAAAATGGTGTGTAAAATCGTTGAAGCATTCCTGGATCGAATACCGCCACTCCCCATTTATGATGATTCCAGTTCGATAATAAGCTCGAATACCGCCACTCCCCATTTATGATGATTCCAGTTCGATAATAAGCTTTTCCCACGACCATATAAGAAAGTCGCTCCTAACGCACAACAAACTAGGCGCGAAAGTTGACAATATCACCCGTGCGATTGACTTTCGCAAAACAAATGAACAACCCGTGCGATATGAACACGTATAGGGATAAATTATATCGCACAGTTTGCGCAATAATAGGAAAGCTGCGGCCGCTTCAAAACAAAAAATGACGGTCGTTTTACCTGAACTGTCAGTCAGTGTTACTTTTTGACATGTACATTTTTGGTCGTGGGAAAAATAGTGTTCGTAACTCGTTCGAAAGGCAAATATCTCCGCCCGTGTTTATAAATAAGTCTACTCGTGCTCCGCTATGCTCCGCACTCGTATATCTATTATTTATAAACACTCGCTTGATATTTGCTACTTCCGACACTTGATTCGTATCAAGTGTCGAAAGTAGCAAATATCAAGCGAGTGTTTATAAATAGATATACGAGTGCGGAGCGTAGCGGAGCACGAGTAGAAATATTTATAAACACGAGCGGAGATATTTGCCTTTCGAACGAGTTACGAACACTATTTTTCCCACGACCAAAAATGTACATGTCAAAAAGTAACACTGACAGTTCAGGTAAAACGACCGTCATTTTTTGTTTTGAAGCGGTCGCAGCTTCCTATTATTGCGCAAACTGTGCGATATATCCCTATACGTGTTCATATCGCACGGGTTGTTCATTTGTTTTGCGAAAGTCAATCGCACGGGTGATATTGTCAACTTTCGCGCCTAGTTTGTTGTGCGTTAGGAGCGACTTTCTTATATGGTCGTGGGAAAATAACTATTTACCATAAATATCTTATGCTGCACTGTGAAATCCATTTTTGAATAAATAATTGAAGCTTCTTTATTTATTTATTTTTAGCAGCTATGCTGTTACAATTTTCATATTATGTAAGATTCTAAATCTTTGTTTTTTATTCATAGTTTGATTATATTTATAATTATTTTATATTAGCACAATTATTAGCCAATAAGTATATAAGTTTATTCACTAGAGGGACCAACAACTAGTGTCATTTTATTTTTATATATTTGGTTGCCTTGGTCTTCAACCCCTACCTTTCCTTTCGTTCACGAAACCCTTCCTGTTTCCTAAATGCTAGAACTCGCCCTCATTCCTACATAGTTCGTGATCGAGATTACTTTGTACAACGCGCAGTTTCGCTTACGCACTTTCGCCTCAACCCATGTGTTTATCCTACAATCATCGCCAAATATTAAGGTAAGTCGAGGCAACGAATTACCATTTATTTTAATCAACCTATTCATAAATTTTGATCTAAAGTATTATTCGCACAATTAAATTTAAATTAACCATTACGTACACGCAAGCTTAATATAGACGGAACAAACCAGAACCTACTGCAATTGACTTTTTAAAAAATCACATTGTACAGGGTGGCCCATTTTCGATGTTTTTAAATGGGAAGTACCCTTAATAACCGAGATAGGCAAAAACTGATGTCGGAGTCCAGGGCCCTTTTTTGATGCAGGTTCAAGTCCCGAAAACAAAATTCCACTATCTTTTGTTATTTTTTAGTTATAGCCCAAAATTCAAAATTTGGCCATATCAAAAACTTCAAATAACTCTCTTGGTTTTGAAGATATCCAAAAACAGTAAAAACATTCTACAGGCACTTTTTCAAGTAGAATACGATAGTTAATTCAGATATCTTTTAATTTGCATGTTTTAAGAATTATGACATAAAGTTGGTATTTTTTAAATATAAGTCGTAGTTGGCCATGATACCATTAAATTGCATATTTTTTCTGCTTTCCGAAAATATATAGTTTATGGGGGTTAAATTCAGTAACAATACCTCTTTTGGACAAAATTAGATTATATGATGCTGTTAGCAATTAGTAGGCCATGGTTCATGATAGCAATAAACAAAAGCTAATAGAGCGGGTGCGTGTGACGTCACCAGGCACACAATAACGCGCCCGACTGAAAATGAACGACAGTTTTGAAAGTTAACAAAACTAAATAATTAATTTAATATTTTGTAGAAAATCTCGCGTTATCTTTAACAGCTTTTAATTATCTTGATATATGGAGATTTTATAAGTTTCTACGTATAACCTGGCAAAATTTTTAGTTTCTTGTTTTCCAGAGCTTTTCTCTAACTGCTTTCTCTGGGAAATATCACGTTCCCTAATACTCCTTTTAATTCACGATAAAATTTTCAATTACGTTCGTATCAACTGACTGCGGGAAAAATTTTAAGTAGGTAACTGAAAATTTCGTAATTATGTAGGCTAAACCATCCTTCATCTGGTTAAACACATCTTTATTCAGTTTGATATTGTAATATGTAATATTTTCTTTTTGGTAAAATTAGTATACCGGTGCATACAAATCTACCCTTTGTTTACCCTTCAAGTGTTCAGCTGATGGCCTAGTGACGTCACATGCAACCGCTCTATTATTTTTTGTTTTGCTATCATGAAACATGGCCTACTAATTGCTAACAACATCATATAATATGATTTTGTTCAAAAAAGGTATTGTTACTGCATTTAACCCCCATAAACTATATATTTTCGGAAAGCAGAATAAATATGCAATTTAATGGTATCATGGCCAACTACGACTTATATTTAAAAAATACCAACTTTATGTCATAATTCTTAAAACATGAAAATTAAAAGATATCTGAATTAACTGTTGTATTCTACTTGAAAAAGTGCATGTAGAATGTTTTTACCGTTTCTGGATATCTTCAAAACCAAGAGAGTTATTTGAAGTTTTCGATATGGCCAAATTTTGAATTTTGGGCTATAACTAAAAAATAACAAAAGATAGCGGAATTTTTGTTTTCGGGACTTGAACCTGCATCAAAAAAGAGCCCTGAACTCCGACATCAGTTTTTGTCTATCTCCGATATTAAGGGTACATGCCATTTAAAATGCGACTTTTCACATTCAGTCCTGAGAAAATACTGACTGGTACAAATGCGTACCCGCAGTCTCGAAAGGATTAGGGGCAAGAAAAGTCAAAAATTATTCTAGATTACTAATACAGCATATATTCAGGAAATGCCAAACAAAATGAAAGATGTTAAAATGGCTACAGAAGTGTCCCAAGTCATATAGGCGAAAACATAATCCGGTAATAAAAGACGAAAGAACAGCTAAACCGGAGGCTGCATAAAGGTACCAAGTTTCAATACTGATCTTAAGTAAAACAGTATACTTTGTGGAAGAAAGAAAATTACCAGTTGATTGAAAAGAACTAAATGGCGAAGAGATGAAAAAAGTAGCAAAAAAGCAACGCAAATAAAGTAGTGAAAGATTTGTGAGGGAAACAGGTTGTTAATATGGTACCAACAATTGCAATTTCCAGAATACAACAAGAAAAATAGAGCGAATAAATAACGGGTGTTCATAAACAGTCGTCATCCCAGTAGGTTTTGACTTCAGAAACGTATGTCTATTAAAATTGAGCAAAAATGCAAACATCATTATTTACAACAGCAAGTTTTATTAACTGTCAAACAATGTGTCAAAAGTAAACCAAACTGTACTGAGATTACAATAACTGTTGGAAATGGTGACCATTTTCTTGAATACATAAATTAACTCTTCGCTTCATGCTTTCAAATACATTTATTAGCATATCTGGTGTTATTTGGTCGCACTGGTGTTGAATGCTGTTTTTCAAATCCCCCAATGTGTGTACTGGGTTTCTAAACACATTATTTTTAATGTACGGAAACACGAAATAATCCAAAGGCGTAAGGTCGCAAGAACGTGGTGGGTAAAGGTCTTTACTTACTGCTTCCTAAACTGATTGTGGTTAAACACTACATTTGGAAACCTCAATCTGAATTCATTTTTAGAAGCTTCGATCGAGTATTGCCATTCTCCATTTTCCAATACTCCATTGCGAAAATAACTTTCGAGCATAAATGCTTTCTGTTGCGGCGTAAACATGATTTCAAAACTGAACAAACCTAAACGCGCTATGACAGTACTCAATGACGTTTCATAAAACTAGTTGACGTTTTCCAAGCTTCATTGTGTTGCACGAATTAATCAAAGATATAAAATTTTGTTTTTAAAGGCAACTGGGATGACGACTGTTTGTGAACACACGTTATAAGACACATCAATAAATAACTAGAAACCGCTCGTAAAGAAATAACGGAAGCATATTGATTACTGCACACACTTTCAACTACATACAAGGAAGAACAAGCGAACACATGAAAAGAAATACTAGAAGATACGCGAGGAACTAGAAAAATGATCTACCTAGCTATGAAACAAAAGGCATTCGATATTTTTATAATTTTTATTTTTCAACATAATTCTCCCTAACTTCAATGCACTTGCGCCACCTGTCCTGCAACGACTTTATACCAGTAGAAAAGAATGTTTTTTCTTGGTCTTCAAAATAGTCGTCAACAGTCTCTTTCAACTCGTTGTTGCCCAAAAACTAACGTCCTCTAAGATGTTTCTCCAAATTTCTAAATAAAATAAAGTCAGAGGATGTTAAAAGTTTGTTAGAAAATTTAAACTTTTAACATCTTGTATCTTGAAAACAAAAGGCGATCGGACATTAGCGTATAAGAACTTTTTTTATTATTTTATGGTCCTCTATCGCGTGGTACTATGCATTGTAGTTTAAAAAAAAAATTAAATTTTCTAACAAACTTTTAACATCCTGTATCTTGAAAACAAAAGGCGATCGGACATTAGCGTATAAGAACTTTTTTTATTATTTTATGGTCCTCTATCGCGTGGTACTATGCATTGTAGTTTAAAAAAAAAATTAAATTTTCTAACAAACTTTTAACATCCTGTATCTTGAAAACAAAAGGCGATCGGACATTAGCGTATAAGAACTTTTTTTATTATTTTATGGTCCTCTATCGCGTGGTACTATGCATTGTAGTTTAAAAAAAAAATTAAATTTTCTAACAAACTTTTAACATCCTGTATCTTGAAAACAAAAGGCGATCGGACATTAGCGTATAAGAACTTTTTTTATTATTTTATGGTCCTCTATCGCGTGGTCCTATGCATGGCAGTTTTTTCAATGTCTCCCTGTATACAAGGGTGTTCTGAAAACTCTTGCCGCCTAGCCCATACGTCTGGTAATATTGCATCGAGGCACATGAAGTAGGTATCATAATATTCTCAAACTCAATGACTATCAAGACACCCAGCAGCGTTTCCCTGAAATATCAGGGACCCATAGTGTAGTCACCAAAATGACAAGTGGATATTCGGTTGAAGCAACGCGCTGTTATTAAGTTCATAACGGTTGAGGGTTGTGCGCCCATTGGCATTAATCGACGAATGGGTGTTGTCTATGGCAACACCTGTTTCGATGTCAGTACTATTAGGCAGTGGGCAAGAAGAGTGAAAGGAAAAAAATTAAGCCACAACAAATCTACATGATCAGGCTCGATGTAGCCGGCCCTTGACAGCCACCGATGAATAGCATAAAGCGTGTGTAGATAAACTGATTCATGCTAATCGTCGCGTAAAGCGGAAGGATACCGCTGTAACTGTTGGGATTTCTCTTGAACAAATCCACCATCCACCACATCATTCATGCTTTGCTTGGTTACAAGAAAGTGTGCGCAAGATGGGTCCCACGCATCCCTGAAATGAAACACAATCGAAATGAGATTTACCAGCAACTTTTGGCTCAATACGAACAGGAAGATGATGGCTTTCCCCGTCGGATTGTTTGGTGGTGACGTTTCCTGTACAGGCGTAGAGGTTCTCCTAGCCCAAGCAGGAAAAGTGCCGAGGGTCGTCTTTTGGGACTGGAGGGACATAGTCTACATTGAATTTTTTAAGTAAGGCGACACCATGGGCGTAGCCAGGATTTTTTTTCAGGGGGGCGGATGAAATTATAGTTAGAGTCATATATTTTATATGTTATTTATTTGCCAAAAAAAAAACACTTATTACAAAAACATAAGTAGGTAAATTATAATAAAAGCATTTAAAATAGTAACAATGGTACCCAATAAAAACTGCAGGTAATTAAATAAACAATTCTACAACAAAAAAAACTCTTATTTGAAAAACATAGATTATAATAAACGTACTTAAATTTATAACAGTAGTAAGCTAATAATAAAATAATGTAGTAACTAAGAAACTTTAATAATAATATCAAATTTAATTTAATTTTAATCTTCTATTTTTCTTCGAAAATTCATTTATAACATATTTATAAAATAAATATTCATTTTTTTAATATTAAATTACGATGTATACTCATCATAGCTAAGCCATTGAGCCTATCATCGGACATAGTAGCGCAAATCCTTGTTTTTATTCTTCTTAATGTACTAAAACCTCCCTCTATAGTATAAGTTGTAGAAGGAAGAGTTAAAAATAAAATCAAGGCATCGAATACAGAAGGATAGAAATTTTTGGAGATAACTAATAATTCTTCATATGGTATTTCTTTCTGATGAGGTTCGTTCCTCTTTCCACTTATAAAACCATAATAATGATTCCTCATAAAAATTGTCTATGTTATATGTTTCATTTATTTCTTGTATCATACGTTGATACTTTTCTTTACTACATGGTTTTATATTTTTAGGATGCAAAATTGTTAGATTGAATGCTTTTTTATTTTCATCTTCAAATCTAAGTCTCAAAGACGACAAAAGAGAATCTGTAATAAGATTCAGCGTCTTCAGTGGAGTAATTAGCTCTGCAAGTTTGTTTTGTCGCCAGTCTAGGTATTTTTAATACAACGTCGAGTTCTTCTACAAGTTTTGTAACTTATGCCCACACATCACGGAAGTTTTCAGTGGCATTTTCGTGCTGTTTTGAAAAAATTTGAACTATATTTTTTATATTACTTACTATATCCGAAATATTAATATCAGTTCCTTGTAATAAATTTGTTACAGGTTGCATTAAACAAGTATTTTTATCAATCCTACCAACACTGCAGTGATGTACTTTAATTTTCTCAGGGGGGGGCAAACGCCCCCCTGCTCCGCCACTATATATGCCCATGGGCGACACTATCAACTTCAGCCAATATGTGTACACTTTGAAAAAAATTCGAGCTTGATTGCAGCGAGTTAGACTTGGCACCAGAGCAATTCTTCAACCTGACTATGCTCGTCCTCCCTGCAGTCGCAGGAAGCGTTACAGCGCCTAAAGGGACCACGTTACACTAATGATGAGGAGGTGCAAGCAGCTGTGCGTCACAGGCGTCGCGTCGGCAGCAGACACCTGATTTCTACTCCAACGAGACGAAGAAATTTGTTTAGCGATGGCGTTCGTGTGTGGACAGGGATGGTGATTTTCTAGAAAACTAGTGACAGCCCTTGATAGACATGGTTTATTTTCATATCTTATCAAACAAACACCCCCGTCGTATAATTATATCACAACTTGGTAGAAAAGCACTGAAGAGGGGTAATGCCGGCAAAAGCAGAAAAAGAGGAAGATTGCAAAAATTTTGGATTAAAAGAATTGAAGAACTGAAAGTAAGCAAGTTGAAAAGAACAATTAGGTTCGAGCCAGGTAGAACAGAATGGAAGCGATAAGTGCAAATCGAACAGTTAAGGTAACGACAAAGAAAGAGAAACAAAAAGAGAAAAAGAAGAAGAAGAGGAAGGAACTACAAAACAGCAGTTATTCTAACCCGTGTCGTACTAAAAATGTCTTGCTTGTACACACAACTTCTTAATAGACAGCACACTTAAATTGTCTTCACGGAATTAAAAATACATCAGACCTAAGGAAACTTTCAAACTATAAAAGAAAAGCTCTCCTTGAAATTCCAAGTTTAGATTTTCTTATTAATTCATCTAAATAAAACTCGAAGGAACAAAAAACGAGGTCAAAACACATATAGAAACAATAAATCGATAAAAAAATAATCAGTTAAATAATTGTACAATAATCCATAACTCCGTTATAAATTAAATTCTGAAAATTATTAAGTTTCCTTTCTATATTTATTGAACACTTTTCAAGCTGACAAAACAAGTTAATTATAAATACTAACTTTACACAAAAGCAAGCATTGATTATTTAAAAAAGAATAAAAAATTTCGTCCTTAAATTATTTAAGTAAATATTCAAGCATGACAACTTGCTATTTGTTCATTTTTCAATGAAGCAGATCGTCGTACTAATAGTTTTGTTTAGAGGTAAACAGTTACGCAACATTTTTACGATGAAACTGAAGAAGCTTGTTACAAGATTTTAGTTTTTAAAAGTTTAATTAATTAACAATTTTAAGTAAAGTTAAAGAAAATTAAATTAGAAAAATTACTAAAATCTAAAATTAAGCTAATATTTATACTTTGACGTTTCTAACTAAAATTTCGAACTTCGAAATGAATATTTCAAAGCTGAACAGAGATATGCTTTCTATGAATTTATTAATAATAGCGTAACAAATGTAATTTCGAAATAATGGAATACGTGGAATTTAATTTGTTGTGATTTCAGGCAGTTAATTATTATTATTATTATTATTAAAATGAATTTTTTAAAATAATTACTACAAACATGAATTTCTGTGTTAATTCAAAGCAACGCTATTTCGTTTTCGTCTTTTATTTTCAGAATAATTGACTCGAATTTTTGGAATAATTATTTGCGTATTTTTGTTAACCTAAATTCCAATTTTAGTATGTTTAAAGCTCCTTAAGATCTTAAGAATCAATCATTGCAAATAATGTTAAGTCGGATTCAATTAAATTTTAGTTCCTTGTTGCACAGTAATTTAATTTAAAATCAATTTTCAAATACTTACATCAAAGTAATGCAAATAAAAATTAAAATTAAGAAGGTTATTGTCCTTAAAATGAAATTGATTAAAAGTGGGGCGCTTCTTTGTTCCTTTCCATGCTAAAATTTTTAAATTAACAAGTAAAACTACTCAATTATGGAAAATGGTAAAAGAATGTTTAAACGATTTTAAACAAATGTTAAAGCGTTCGATATTGTTAGCATTCCCGGAGGTGTTTCAGAACATCTTGTAAAAGCAACTTTACCAAACTAAAACTTACATGTTCTCCTATAAATCAGGTAAGACTTTCAAGTTCTAGAACAAGTAGCTGAATAGCTAACATATGCTAATGTATTCCTATTTTTTTCTTGTACTGAAAGAGGTGAAAAGCGATTACTTTTGTTTTCTGTATTTTGAATGAAAGCTTTCGTGACTATCATTCATATTTTTTTCCAGTTTTTTTTTTTTTAGTTAATTAAATTTTACAAAGGAGAGGTTAATAAAAACGCTGAAATATTTCGTAGTTTTGATCGTAATAATTTAAGATAAAGTTCCTCAGTTTCAGGTCTTGTGATTTAATTTCTTCGGAAAATTTTGTTGAAATATGTAGTGGTGGCACATCGTTTAATATACATTTGTAGGACTTAGGGTATGACCTATGAAAAATCATTATCATTAATAATTTAGTACCATTTCCAAACTTCCTTGAGGGAAATTTCAAAAATTAAATGAAGGTGGCTTAATGACACGATTTATACAAAATAGCAGTTATTACAGTTTCATATGTTTCTTGCACGCCATTTTCATATTTATTGAATGATGTGGGTTATTTATTTAAACTAAACAAATTGAATGCGTTTCATTATGTTTATGGGCGTTTCATGGTACTGTATTATTATAATAAAATTAACTAATGTAAATTAAATATTTCCCAAGGTGACGTCTTTGCTGTTGTTAAATCATTCACCTATCTTGATTGTTGTAAGAGCATTAGCTGCTAATTTTTCCCTAATATATTAAAGGAATTGGAGGGTAAAATACAACCGTAGCCAAGGGAAGAATAAAAACAGCTTGAGTTAAATAATAAAAGTGCGGTGGTAATACTGATAAATAGCAATAAATCAGATCCCCTCGAAAATGCGAAAATGGGCATACAGACAGAGAGACAAACAAACATCGCTTTGTCATTATTAGTTCGGTTTTTCTGTGTAATGAATACCAATAAAAGCTTTAGACGGATTTTTCTTCTAAATATTGATTCCCGTAATAAATCAAGACGATGTCGATAGATTTCCATGGTTTGATTAATGAATATCCTTGTGTAAAGTTCGATCGAAGATTTACAAGTAAGAATACAATTTAACACTAGGCGGAAGGCTGCTATTTATCAAGTCCGACTGTAATGGCCCATTTCGTACCGAATTGGTTGCAAGTTAAAAGCTATATATTAGGAAAAATGCAACGAATTTGTTAAAAGGCTCATCGGCAAATTAGATTGTTACGTTTTTACTACGGGATAATTTTATTCTCGCTTTAATTTCCTTTCCCCTGTTTTCTTTCTTACGGTATCCCAATTTAGGATCCCTATAAGTTTGTGATAATGAAAATTAAGGTACAATAAAATAAAACAACTTAAGCGAATTCAACACTAAAACGGGAACAAGAATTTTATTAAAACTACTTATTTATGCTTAACACACGGTTTCGGATAAAAACCTGAATTATCGCTAAAACTCCTTGCTTAAACTATTAAAAATCTGTAAGCTTTTAAATTCTACTTATTTATTTATTTAAATTGTATTATTGAGACAAATTGATGCTTATGGGTGCCAAATAATTAAAATAATAATAAAAGCAAGAGAAGTTGATAAATCTGAAAAAAAAATCAAATCATATTTCTACATTTAAATCGAAGATAAATTATTCAGGTAAAAGCAGTCTCGTAAATCAGTTTTTCAAACACCCCAAGGAATATTATGACATTTTATTTCAAAACTCCATATATTTTCCACTCGCTAAAAATCTTAGACTTAACGAATAACCCTTTAAATTCCTCAACAGCAAACGTATTCATCCTTTGGCAGAAACATCGTGCGACAATCAAATTTAGGCGCGGGAAGAATTTAAACAAAACTTATTACCGGGTTATTTGTATTCACCTTGTTGTTTACAAATTTTACATTTGGAATTCTGCCAGGTTTTCTTAGAATAATTAATTGCCGAAACATTTAAATACCTCCCTCGCTAATTTATATGCTTCTCAAGCTATCCAGATTTTTACAAACAAAACAAGAATGTTCTCCTCTACCCGAATATTTTTTAATAATCCGTAATTTGGTAATTTAAATTTTATAAGCCGATGAAGAATGTCGTAAATTCTATTAACTTTCGTGAATGACAAAAACGTAATAAAGAGAAACAAAGACAATTAAACAAATTTCTGGTTTCTGCTCTCCAACAATTGGATTTTCCTACGTTTGTTTGAGGCTTTCCTGAAATAATTCAGTTACAGTCGAAAACAAATATTTTCCCTCCGTAATATTCGAGCTGCATAAAATTTACTTTGCCTTCTCATCGCGAAATTCCTGTCGAATAATATAAAATCCTTGTCATACTCGAAATGAAAGCTCGAAATTTGTTAAAAAATTACGTTTCTAATCTAAAACCGTAATAAGAAAAAAAAAAAAACAATTCCGAACGAGAATGTTTTCTTGAACTTGGTGCAATCGCGAAACCTCCCCCACGTAATAAATCGTAATTCTATTTTTTAATATAAAAGGATAATAAGGATAAAAAGGATAATGAGGATAAAAGATTTTTAGAAGAGAAATTCTCTTGGAAAAATTTCATTACACCTTAAATAATGGTCGCGGCATTTGCCTCTAATAAATCGATATAATTTTCTTTTGCATGGATCCAATATCATTTAAACCCCTATAATCGTTTATATGGAAAACAGGCAATATCAAGAAGGGCGTTGTAAGGTGTGACGTAATAAACGGCCAATATACCTTCTTGTTTTCCCCTCTTTAGGGCAATGCGTAATGTCCTTTCGATCCACCTATTTTTATCTTCTACTTTAGGCCCCCGCGGCGTTCTAAATTCTAACTAACCTACATTTCTTAAAACGAGCTGCATTTTATTAATAAAGAATTTCTCTTTTAATTAACCAACAATCGTCGTCTGCGTAGGCCGTAAATTTATACATTTTACATTTCCAAAACGAGGGTCCTTTTCTAATAAATAATTTAAACCCCGTCACTGTGCTAAATGGTATAAATGAGTTTACATTATTGAAGAGAGAAGAACTTTTCCAAACGTTAAAAATATCGATTTCAACTGAAGGTTTATTAATTATTTGTTAATTTTACAACGATCGCGTGGACGAATTCTCCCGGGAGTTTGGCAGATGTTAAAGTTATTTACGAAGAAGTATAGAGTATAGCTTAGATTTTTGCCTGAAGTAGTAACACAACTGTATGCTTATTTAATGGATTCGCGATCTTTTTAGACCAAATTAGGCCATGACTTTAATTTACTGCGTTGGCATTTTGACATCGTTACCCCCTCAGATATCCAATGAATGGTGGAATTAGAAACGATACCCGACGTTAAATATGACTACGACGCATAACATTATTGGTTATTTACAATCATAGCATGCGAAGTAAATCACTTAACTCCCATGTTATATTTTTCTATTGTCGATATAGCCTGCCATTAAAATTGAAATAATTTCTGACATAATAATTTAGATTGTCATAATCATACTGCCCTAGGGAGCTAAAATCAACTTACTTTTGTACTGATATGACAATCGATAACTAAATGGTAAAATCAACCTAATACCTTCTTCAAATATGGCCAAATGTCACCTTGCAACTACAACTTATTAAATCGATATTGAAAAAAATTAATGTCATCTGATTTTTACTGACCAGACCGGTTCGTCATATAAGAAAAGTCTAGGATAAGGCGACAAGACTGTCTTGATATTTCCTACTGTGGTCTAAAAGGATTGCTACTGGTTTACATGGTCAACTCACATGATTTAACCCTGAAGTTATATCATTTAACATTTTGCAATTTCTGTTACTCAAAATGTACCGTTAGTAATTTCTTGGAAGGAAGTTTGGTTAATTAATTTCATGTTTATTTTAGGTTTTTTATTTTTCCCAAAGCTTCTAAATAAGTCTCATGTTCAGAATCGCGGAAAGTTGTGCATTTACATATACTTTAATTATCTGTTTTAGAGTATAAATATTCTGTTCATCGTAATAGGGTTAAAATTATTGAAATGAGGTCAGAATTTGAAGTACACAGAATCACTAGTTAAAACACTTATTCTTCTTCTTCTTCTCTGGCTAGATTTCCATTAGGAGTTTGAGGTCTTTCCTTTCCACGGTTTTTTTGTTGTTTCAGTTATCTTTATTTGGCCCTTTTCTTCCGTCGTTTTTTTCTGTATACCTGTGCCATGTTACTGCAGGCCTACCCATTGTTCTTTTTTTTGTTAGAGTCCACTGTAGTATCCTCGTTGGTCATCTGTTTTCGTGCATCCTCTATACGTGAACATATCATTACAATGATCTCAAGAGTTTTAATATCCATTCACTCTGTTCACTTTATTTCTTATTTTGTTGTTGGTTAACGGGTGGAATGTTTGCTATGGTAGTTTGGCTTTTTGTTTGCCTGTGTAATAGTACTGCCCCATATCATGCCGTATCTTGTAACTTTTCCTCCCTTAATTAGCCCGTGGTCTATATCTTTGTCACATGTGCCCGGTGAATTTATTATGATCCCTAGATGCATGGTTTTTTATTACGTTACTCCCTAGCGTCAGATTGGTGCATTATATTCCCTTTTATTAAAATTGATCCTAATCCCCATGTTTTATATTTCTTGTTTACCTTTCTCGGCATGTACTCCATATCTGCTTCATCTTGAGCGAATATAATCTGATCATCTGCATAATGTGATGAGAACAGTTCAAAGAAGAAAATTAAAATTGTACGGCAATTTGGTTAGGACAACAAGGAAATATTTTCCTGAGAAATTAATGGAAGCTCAAAGATATTAGAGAAGAAGACGAAATGAAAAATAGCAAAATCGAGTACCAACATGCAGTGAACGTTAAGGCGAAGCTAATTGTTCGAAAACTATCCGTGACAACTAATTTAGGATTCTTTATATATTTTAAATTTTCTACACACAAACTATGATTAAGTATTTTTATTGATCTATGCATATTATTTATGCAGCACAACGAAGTAAATTCACATACCTCAGATAATGTAACTGATTTTGTTTAGATACAAAAACAATGCTTTTTTTTGATATTAAGAACATATTCGGATATACTTGTATCAACCACATTAGTATAATAAAGTCTTTTGTCTCAGGTTTCTAGCTTCCCTTTAACATGTTAATGCTAAAATATCAACTTGTTAATATAATAAACTCGACACATGATAATAAAAGGACATTGAAGGAGAAAAATGAGGAAAAGGAGAAAAAATAAATAAAAAAAGAACGAAAAGAAGGGCTTACATTCTCATATTTTGTAATAGCGTCGGGACCAGCAGTAGTCTTGATTTTGTCTTATGGTCCCCGAAATTTTCAAGGCAAGACAATGTTTCGATTATCAAGACTATGATTTTGTTTGAATACTTAAATAAAACAATTCACAGTAGTAGATTTTCAATACTTTATAACAATAAACATGAAACTTGCAGCTTCTGAAGATTACATTTACTCTGAATCGACGATACCGAATGAATTTCAGCAAATGGCGAATTTTCTGTGTAGAAACGCTTTAGTGAAGCAAACACATGCCTTCGTTCAGTATACATAAATTTTTATATTCAATTCAAAGTTATAGATTTCATAAGTAAAATCATGGTTTAGTTTTCTTAAAAAAAAAAGAATGTATGTAAGAAAGTAAAAAACAAGCTGTGTTGTTTATACAAACGCACTGTGTACTGTAGAGATTTATTACAATATGTTACTATTTATCTTTCCTACTTCAAGAATTCTATAAACTTGAATGGACATCAAAATAAAATTAAAACGTGTTGAACGAAGATCTAGATTTGGTTTAATGTTGCCTAAAAAATTCAAGGATAATACTAAAAGTAAGCAAATCATATCTTTCGATGGTATTACTCTACTTGCATTCAGTTTCAAGTTTAGTATAATAAAAAATTATTACTCTACCAGATGTTTGTATGAGAAGGTAATATTTCAATGAAACTAAAAAAAAGCAAGTAAACCTGTAAACCAGCTGAATTTGTTAACAGAACGTCTTCCTGGTTGTGATCGTCATTGTTGAGACAGAAGAACTCAACGTTTCGCCCACCTTTTATTTTCTTCTTCACATATTTTTAATTCTCACCGTAGACCCTAATAACACTAATCTAATAACCTGCTTGTAAGTTTTGACGTTACGTTTCTGTTCACCAAGTTTCGCATACCTGACTCAGTAGCTACCATCGAACAGTTACTAGTTTAAGACGGCAAACCTGGGAGTTTAGCCATTCTCGTTGAAAAATACCTTTCATCCACATATTTTCTGTTTAACAATTTGCATAAGCAAATAACGGGCGCTGCTATGGGTTCTCCCCTTTCTCCGGTGGTTGCAGTCATCTTTATGATTTTTTTTAGGCAATAGCTCTGGAATCCTTTGATTTAAAACCCAAGGTCTAGTTCCGTTACGTAGATATTATCTGGGCCCATGGAAGACATAACTTTGCTTCCTTTCGACGTCATCTCAATAATCAGCACCCTGATATCAAGTTCGCCATAGAAATAGAATCGAACAGTTCTCTCCCTTTCCTCGACGTCCTAGTAACCCGCAACTTGCATACTCAGTTTATCCTAAACCCACACTCACAGATAGGTATCTTCACGCCAATTGACATCATCCAGCACAAAAACTCCCCATAATCAATTCTCTCGTTCATCTATCACAGCGTCTCAACACTCCAAGATAATCTCGTCAAGACTGGTTATAACAAAAGGAATGTTAGGAAAGTTATCGAAAAGCAATTACACCCCTCACACCCTGGAAATTCTCAGAATACCTGCACACCCCAGGCTATTGCCTTCTTGACTTACATACGCCAAATTACTTATCGCATAGGTAAGATTCAGAAGAAACATAACATTAAAACCATTTTCAAACCCCCTCCAACAGTGACACAGATACTCCCTTCATTAAAAGTTAAGCCTCAGACCTTGTTATCAAGAGGCGTCTATAGCATCCCTTGTGGTTTAGTGTACATTGGAGCAACTGCTCAGTGCACACACGTGTCTGTGAACACAAACGTTGCTTGAAATCAGGTCTTCTCTTACACTAAACTGTTGCTTAATATCATCACAACACTGGCCACAAGATCTTGTTTGAAAAATCTTCGATCATCGTCAATGCCCCTTATTTTTTCAACAGGAAAATTCGCGAGGCCATAGAAATCAAGACAACAGTTTCAACTTGAATAGTGACACTGGTTATCATCTGTCAAACATATGGAAGTCTGCCATTTCTACTGGCGCCTCCCCCAATCGTCGTCTTCGTCCGATCCGCTTGGCCGGTTACAGCCGGTATAAAGTCGCTGCCTTTTTTGTTTTTCTTTAGAGGGGTTTTGCCTCTAGCTTGGTTAACAAGTTGAGTTAGCTACCGTGACCCTATTTCTCTTGCTAAAAGAGTTTCGGCTCTGGTGTGGTTGACACGTCGAGTTACCGTGCTCTTTTAGTGCCCCCATTTTCCTCCTGATGAAGCCTTTTAAAAAAGTGGGCGAGACGTTGAGTTCTTCCCTGTCTCAAAGATGACACGGAAGCTGGAAGACGTTCTGTTAGCAATGACACTGACCGTGGAAGTCTTGAATTCAGTTGAATTTTTAAATCTGAGCTAAGCATATCAGCAGTTTAAATTTCTAGTATGGTAATTTAAAAAAATATGCAATTAAGCTTAATTTTCAAATGTTCTTTTAAATCATTCCTTGCAAATTTTCAAAGTGTTTACTAAAATGCATATTTTTAAATGCATAAAACCATGCTTATTTTTAATTTTAAAGCGCATAGATATCCGTGCTTTAAATTAATCAGACCCAAAAATGTTATAACAATGTCTTGGCCAACATTAAAGCACTAAATATAAATGTGACAGTGATGCAATTTAAATAAAAGATCCTGATCAACTATAAATTAAATAAATTCTGAATAGATTATACCGGATGTTAGACTTAAGGGGCGAACATAGGGAAATAGCATGGGAAATCGTACACTGATTTTAGTTGAAAAAGTGACACCCAGTATTTTAACAGATTCTTAATTTTTTAATGTGGTAAAATAAACAAGATAGACTAAATAACGAATGATTAAATATTCATGTATTTGACTTTAACAGTTAACAGAAAATCTTAATAATGAGTCATCGCTCCATTGCGTCTTACACATTCATGTACTCTTCTCGGCATGCTTACAATGAGCTGGTCTGTTGTCTACTAAGGTATCTCATCCCAAGCTACTTGCACCTCACCCCGAAGTTCGGCTAATGTAATGGGGGGGGGGGGGGTTGTTCTAGGTTAGATACTCTTCTAGTAATGAAATCCCACACATACTCCATTGGTGAAAGATCAGGGAATCGAGCAGGTCACGGAAGTAGGCGTATGTCAACATTCTCTAGGTACTGCAAACTCCTTGCTACATGTGGTCGAGCGTTAACTTGTTGGAATATACCCCGAACGTATGATAGAAGAATCGGTTCCAGTACTTGGTGGATGTAATCCACAGCTGCCATATTACCCTCTATGAACACGAGAGGAGACCTACTTTCATGAGATGTAGCCCCCCACACCATTAAACCTGGTGCTCGGCCTACATTTCTTTCCAATTGAAATTCTAAATCTCTTCTCTGACCACGCTCTCGTCGCACTCTTCTACGGCCATCACTCGCGCCTAAACAAAATCTGGACTCATCACTGAAAACTACTTTGTTCCATTCCTCATTCCATTGCATTCTTGCGTTACACAATTCCAGTCTACGTCGTTTATAGTGATGGGCACAATCGAATGATTTTGAGAATCGAATAATCGGCAATCGGATAATTTCAACAATCGAATGATCATTCGAATGATTTTTCACTCGAATTAAAAATCATTCGAATGATTTTTCATTCGTCATTCGTTTCAGTTTCCGAATGAAAAATCATTCGAATGATATTTCACTCGAATTAAAAATCATTCGAATGATTTTTCATTCGTCATTCGTTTCAAAGTTTCCGAATGAAAAATCATTCGAATGATCATTCGTAATTCGCAATGCGAGTTATTAATCGGGCGATCACTCGAGTTGAATGCGCAAACTCACACTGCGCTTATAATAAAAGAAACTTTTCAAAATTAGAGTAATACGGGGTGCAGTTATGTATATTACTTTATCTTTGTCTGACGCTTGCCTTGCGACAGCGACAACCCGCACGTCCCAGGCGTCGTTAATGCCGTACAAAAATAACTATATGTGGATGGGAATTCATTCGCATTCGCATTCGTCATTCGAAAAAATTCAACGTTAATATTTTACATTTTATATCTTTTTCTTTTTATTGTTTCTCAAATTTAGTTCATGTTTGTGATTTAGCTTTACATTATATATATTTTATTAAATATTTAGTTACAATTATTTACATTTATATTATTATGTGCAGTTACGCTGACATTACAAATTAAAATGTTGACTTATTTTATTTTGTTTAATAGCTCAATGTAGTTTCTTACTCAAGACGGGGGGTTTTGTTATTATTGAAAGAATTCATTCAAAATAGCCCATGCGCAATCTAATACTGAACTTAACAAACGAAACCTTTCAAAATGAAAGTAATTAAGTAATTCTAGGAAAAGTAATGCGATGTGCAGTTATAGGCATAAAACTTTATCTTTGTCTTTGTCTGATGCATGCCTTGCAACTTGCAACGGCGACAAACCGCCCACGCGTCGTCAATGCCGTACAAAAATAACTCGATATTAATGTGAATTCATTCGCATTCGCATTCGTCATTCGCTATTCGTTTCCGAGATTCCGAATGAAAAATCATTCGAATGATATTTCATTCGCTATTCGTTTCCGCGATTCCGAATGAATAATCATTCGAATGACATTTCATTCGTCATTCGTTTCAGAGTTTCCGAATGAAAAATCATTCGAATGATTTTTATTTCGAATGAAAAATCATTCGAATGATTTTTCATTCGTCATTCGTTTCAGAGTTTCCGAATGAAAAATCATTCGAATGATTTGACGACAACAATCGAAACATTTCGAATACCGACGACAATCGAATGATCCGATTTTTTTCATTCGAATTCGCCCATCACTAGTCGTTTATGTTTTGCGGTTAATGGAATCTTTTTAACAGGTCGATAAGATCTGAGTCCCATTCCCCCATCTTCGACCCACTGCTCTAAACTATTCATCTCCGACAGACCTGGTTGTAGCAAAAGGGTTTCTTCTGGCAAGAATTCGAAGAAGTCGCTCATCACGATCTGTTGTTCTTTTGGCCGCACCAGATCCTCTGCGGCGTTGATTCTAACCTTCTGAAGACCAAGCATTCCAACAACAAAACACAGTTGTTGCTGCAAAATTGGTGCGAGTGGTGATTTCTGGAAATGAAAAACCACCCTCTCGCATACCAATTATCCGACCTCTCTCAAAGCCACTCATATGATGAAGTTCAGCACGTCTTCGCTAGTGTTGCCGCGAGACGAGATAAAATGGCTCTCTCGTCTCGTCTCGCTTCTCTCGTGATTTAAACCAAATATCAAATATGAAAAAGGTAAAAACACGACGATCTATAGTAAGAAGAAATATTTTACAAATGTGCACAGGATTATGGAATTTTTGATAAATTCCAAGGAATCACAGTTGACAACGCGGCAGCCAATACAACTTTTTAAAAAGAACTGGACAATTTAACTAAAAAAGGTTGTCCAAATCACTCATTCAATACAGAAGATTCTCACTATAGATGTTTTGCACATATTTTAAACTTGGGTGTGCAAGATACGTTAAAATTATTAAAACTGGAAAATGAATCCATTGAAGAGAGCGACGATGATGATTTGGCCGAAATTAACCAGGAGAAAGAATTAGCGCCCTTGACAAGTAAGACTTCTGTTTAAAAAAATTAAAAAATCTGAACAAATCCAGAATCTGTTAAAAATGCTATATGATGCTGCTAACATAAAATATGTGTCAGTAAATATAGATGTGTCTACAAGATGGAATTCTACCTGCGACATGTTAAATGTAGCGATTCATTTAAAAAAGGTCCTAAACAGTTCAAAGTAACGAAGATTTTAGTCACTTACTTTTAACCGAAAGCAATGGAAATTAATTGGCATAGTATGTCAATTTTAAAATATTTTAAAGCACTGAGTACTACACTATGTGGAGAAACCTACACAACATTACCCTTAGTTATAGTTGGTTTTAATATATTACTAGACAAATTGGAATCTTTTTTAATTTCTCTGAATAATATAGAAGCCACAGATCATCATGTGGAAAGCACCCTAATAGAAGCATTTCAAGCAGGGTGAGAGAAAATGCTGAAGCATTATTATAAAACGAACTGAGTTTATTGTGCGGCATTAGTATTAGATCCGAGGCACAAAATAGAGACATTTAATTTGACACCGTGGGGAAGAGAAATTAAAGAAGGATCGTTGAAAAATTTGACGAAATCTTCTACTCATTCTACGTAAAATCTACTGCCACTGAGACGGAAGCAGAAGAAGAGAAAGATTCATCATCAACAGTAGTAGTGATGAATTTATGGCTGGCTTATATAAAAAAAAAAACGATCATCAACAATATAGAGGTAGCAAGAGCCGCATATCAAAGGTATATAGGCGGAGAAAGAGCTAATCGAGATACCAATATTTTAAAATGGTGGGGTCACCATGAGGAAATATTTCCAAATCTTGCTGGAATGGCTAGGGATATACTGGCCATACCTGTCACCAATGTTCCTGTTGAAAGACTGTTCTCAAAAGCAGAACTCGTAATAAGAAAAAGCATAGGAATCGTCTTAATGCAGAGTCAGCGAGAACATTGTTATGTTTAAACTCTTGGTATTCGTGTAGCCTTAATAAAAATACATTTGCTAATAAATGATTATTTTGAGTTTCTAATGTTCCTAATATATAAGTATTAACTAATTGTAGGTAATAAATGTGATTTTATCCAATTCAGTTACGAAATGTCAACATTTCGACATTGATTTTAGTTGTGAAAGGTGGTTCATTTTGTAACTAGTTACAAAATATGCTCCCATTTTGTAACTAGTTACAAAATATGCTCCCATTTTGTAACTAGTTACAAAAAGATGATTTTAGTTGCGAAAAGTGGTTCATTTTGTAACTAGTTACAAAATATGCTCCCATTTTATCACTCCCATTTTATCGATGACCCAACTCCATTTTCTAAGAAGATGTAGCATTTACATTTTGTTATCTGAATTGGATAAAATCTTGTATGAAACACGTTGCAAAACATGTCTTTTTATCATTTTGCAACTCGTTGCATAAATAGCTATTTTTCAACTTAACTTACTTTTTATACAAATTATATTTTTTAGTTCATTCATAAATTTTTATGTTACATGTTGATATTTTTTTCTGTGTTCAGAATAAAAATTAATGTTTAAAATTGGCGTTTTATTATTTTGTAGAAAGATAAGACAATGGTAAGATTGCATTTTTCACCATTACTCTGATTTCGCATTTATATCATTTTTTTTTTAAATATATTGATTTTTTATATTTTCAAAATCCCTTTAAATTGCCATAAAGACATATGTACCCGTCTTATCGTTTTTTTTTCATTTGATATAGTTCAGGTATTAATGAAAATCTAAAAAGCTTCTGAAAGATATAAGAGAAACATATTTCATCTATGTAAAACCACCCTATATAACCTCTATTAATTTAAAATTGTGTATCGTATTACACTACAATTTTATAAATTTCTGGTTATATGCTAATTTTGCTCTTCCCGGAAATACTTAGAGTTTACAATAAAAGTAGATACTTATTTTCAAAGAAAATACATATTACAATTTTTGCATATTTTTAATTGAAAAAAAAAACAATACAAAAAACTTGAATAACGACTTAACTATTTAATATGTCAATGCAAACACTCACAATAAATCATAAACATTATAAAACCAACATTTTTTGCTCGAAAGAGATCGAGAGAGATGAGAATTTCTCGACGAGAGAGGGCCTTTCTCTCGTCTCGTCTCGAGCTTTCATTCGAGAGAAAATATCTCTCTCGTCTCGTCGAGAGAGGGCGAGACGAGAGATAGACGAGACGAGAGACGAGAATCTCTCGTCTCAACGGCAACACTAGTCTTCGCAGTCTTCTTTGGGCGCTATTAACAAAAACATGTTTCGATGGGTAACCAAAAAATTAACAATATCTCCAAGAAAGTTGAAGATTTTTGTCTCAAATTTTTATAATACGACAATGAAGACATGGCGAAAAATATAGTAAATAAGAACTTTAAATGAATAAGTATACTGGGTGTTACTTTTTCAACTAAAAGCATGTATATATGCAGATTCCTGCTCCCCGTTTGAGTTGATAGGATTGATAGTGGTTTCAATCGAAAGACAAAAAATGCACTTAATGTGATACTATTTTACTTTATTTGTTGCTTGTTTAAGAATGAAACTGCAATAAATAATAATTTGCATCTTATTCACAAAAAGCAGACCAGCTATGATCAAATTTGAAGTTTCTTTTCTTTTTATTGTCAAAACATTTTCGCACAGTTCGTGATTTAAGAAACTTCAAATTATCATGGCTGGTTTGCTTTTTGTGAATAAAATGCGAATTATTTATTGTAGTTTTTAAGCTATTTGTTTCTTAAACAAGCAATAATTTCAAGTAAAGTAGTATCAAATTAAGCGCATTTTTTTGTCTTTCGATTGATACCACTATCAATCCTATCAACTCAAAAGGGGAGCGGGAATCTGCATATACACTATATACATATACGATTTCCTATGCTATTTCCCTATGTTCGCCCCTTAAGTCAAACATCCGGTATACGTGTTTCTTACTAGATTCGGGTGAGCGGGTGACATCTAAGCTGCATACATTTAAGTAAAAATCCACCTGGCTGATGTAATTACAATTTTAACTAGAAACAAAATGTAATTTAGCAGCTCAATATTTAATAGTAGCAATCTACGAATAAATCATTTCCGTTCTTTCACTTCAACACGATAAAATAAATTCTTAATAATCCGATTACGTGTTTCACTTGCTTACCAACAAAAGGCGGAGGTAAAACAGCCACGCGACCACAAATTATTCTTGATATCGCATACCTTTAATTTTTTAATTGGCAACACAATTTCTGAAAAGCTAACGTTGTTATTTTTTACTTAATTATACCGAATAACACAAAAGGGGCGATCCCGATGTCGAACGTAAACGTCGAGCGGTAAAAGACAATTTTATTAAGAAACGACACGAATTTTTACTTGGTCCCAAGCGTGCCGCTCTTTCTTTAATTATTGTAATTTAAAATTTTTATTATTATTATCAAGTACTCCTATATTATCCTGGCATAAAATTTCAATAAATTTAAATAAAAAGAAATCGTAATAAAATTGTTTAAATTCTTCTTATAGAACGTAGGTTTGCTGAATTTAATTAATTTAATTAAAAGTTTGATGTAAAGCTTTGAGAAGTTTTGGTGTAACAAACGTTAGGAAACCTGCTTTAATTTTAGCACCGGGCATTTGGATCGATTCTTTATTTCTGATTAACGTTTTAATAAATTATATGAATCCTCTATAAAACAAAAGCCTGTTTTTCATTGTTAAATATTAAAAATTTATCTGAAACTACTGCAACTAGATTTTTTACAAAATTATTATCTATTATTATATCGAAAAACTTGTTTTTCGATTATCAGAAAATTACAAAACTGCTTTGGCCGGGTTCAATCTTCTGATGAAATTATTGATCGATTAAAGGGACTTAATATGTTTAAATTGAGAAAAATCGAATTAATTCATTTCGGTTTCGATTTTCAATTGATTCGTAAAGCTTTCCTTCCATTCAATTAAAATGTCGAAAATTGAGGATTTTCTTTCTCCTCATTCTTCTCTTTTCAGTTAAGAAAGGCCATTCAGTTTTGTTCAGAACTTTTCAAAGCTTAAAGATATTTTTAAGCGCCCTTTTCTAAAATGTCCTAAACAGGGCGTACTCCTATTTTAAAATTCAGATTTAAATTTAACTTGAAATTTTAAATACAATCCAATTTCAGAACGTTACATTTTTAAAGTTTCATTGAATAAAACTGACCTATAGAATTTGTTTCTAATTACTTAAGTTATTTTTTTCTCAGAGAACCGCAGCCTAAAAGACTTATTGTTCTCATCTTAATTAACGAAAAGACCAAACCCAATCAGTGATCTTTGTTTTATTTAACAATAAATTAGGGCTTTGACTTTCCGTGTCAAAATCTTTCGGCTTCACAAAAGAAAGTTTAAATACGTGTTTTTGCAGGTCAAGCTAAAGATCACAGGATTATTGTACATCCCTGCTTCTGGTTCTTGCAAGCCCCTATATGTAAGGTTTCCATCGAGTTTACCAATCATCACAGTCGCATATGCTGTTAATGAATCCATTAAGATGCCCTTAAAATTAGGACTTAAATTTAAAACACATATATTCTATTTTTATTTCTTAAAATTTTAAAATGTAGCAAGAACTGACTCCTTGCTACATTCTTAAATTCAATGAATGAAGTGTCCTTTTTTTATTTTTATTTCTTTAAAGGCCAAATTATAATCTTTTGAAATTTGAGTTTGGAGATTTGTGGCTTAATATTTAAATGAGTTTCTGTGACCTAAATTTATAATGAATTTTCTAATTATTTAAAACTCTAACCAATCCTAAAATTACTTAATAAATATTACATCTTGAGAAATTTAATGGTAATTACTTTTTACAATAAGAAGAGTTTGATCAAACATTTCCAGGAATCCACCGTTATAATTTAAAATTTAAATACGGTATATTATCTGCTCTTGAATATTTTATACAAAATTTTGCTGAAATTCCATATTAATAAAAGTAAATATAGTTGGTTAAGAAAACTAATATTTATAAAATGCATTTAACAAATGGTTATTAATCAACATCTAAATGCTAAACTATAAGCTCGAGCATTATTAAAATACGATGCAAAGATTATTCTTCTACTTAACGGGGTTAAGACTTAACCCAATGTTTAAACTTTAATTTTCAAATGTTTAAAATTATTAGGGAGCTGATGAATAACCTTAATAAAAAAATACATAAAACAATTGTAGAGTTAACCAGTAATTCGATATTGCGGACAATAAATGTATTTATCACTTAACAACCACATGTCTTATGATGTCAGAACGTCAGAAGTATATTTAACCATATTAGTTACATGTAATATAATAGGTAGAGTAATTGGCATTTGTATGTTTCACTTCGTCATAATCATATTTAACAACAAATTTTATGAATCATTGTTGTATAGTCTTTGTGATATTAAACGTTATTGTTTTTTTAGAGATAATAATTATTTCAATTGAAAGTGACTTCCATCTTACTAGGTTATGAAAATCTGCGTTACTAAACGAGTTTTTTAGCTCTATTCGTTAAACTCTTTCTGTTTGTAATATTAAAATAAAATATTAGAATGAATGAATTTAATAATAAATGCCACTAAAGGTAACTTCAATATTTAAATTTATTGAACCGTTTTTATAACACTCCTGGCGCCTTTAAAATAATAATTTCGAATTTTAATAAAAGTTAGTGCCTCTTGATGCTGCTGTATTATACAAAAAAAGGAAACGAATGAATACACAAAATGCCCGGAGGATTTTTGGAATAGCAATAAAGAGTTGTTTATATGTTTATACAAGCTGTGTCTGTGCTACCATCTTATCTTGCTAAACATCACATTTAAATTTTAACAAGATTAGATGTGTCGCTTGTACTTGTATTGTCTTATCCAATTCTGTTTTTAAAACGAAAGTAGGACATTTGAATCAAAAGCTTTTGTTTTAGAAGTACGACACGTCTCCCGTATTTTGTAAAATTCATTCATCATGTTAACAAATTTAAATAATTTAAAATCATTTGCTACAGATAAGTTACGCCATTTGTAAAACGTTTTCAAATTTATTATTCTTGCTTATATCGTTAAAAAATAATGAGACTTGAAAAATTTTGACCTTCAACTCGAAACTTTAATAGCCCAGCGATAATTTTAGGGATTTGTAAATTTCAGTTTCTCCTTTTATAGATTTTAGGTGAAAGTCGGAATTTTAAATTCTAAAACAAAAACAACTTAAAAAAAATAATATTGGTCGGTATTCTCACCTCATATTTGAATTTAACATCATGTTTAATTACCATGGCAGTAACGTGTATCTTTGTTATACACATATAAAATCATATAATGTTATATCCCTTTATGTTTACATTAAACACGACTTTAGTTAAAGATAGCTTTATACATGAGGCAAGAATACGGCCCAATGATTTTAAAGTCAAATTTTAAGATTAAAAATTTGTTTAAAAGTTATATTTTCGTTTTAAAACTGTTTAATATTAAAATTTTTAAACTTAAACCTGAAGCATTAAATCCAGTTTATAAGTATGAAATTTTAACTTTGATTCTGAAAGTCCGACATAGAAGTCAGTAGTTTGGAAAGAATACCAAAATAACATTGAAGAAAAAAGTTCAATAAACTCACAATTCTGGTTCAAATATACAAATTTTAGTATTTGTTTATTTAACGGACAATGAGAACATTTTAACGTTTCGGATTGAAATTGTAATTTTAATTGGAGATTTATTTTTATTTTCTTTTTGAAAAGTTGGCTTAAGTTCAAACTTTAATGGGAACCTCAAATATATCCAAGTTCATCCTAATATACTAGAGTTGTAATATAAAATGAAAATTGAAAACGACATTATTTGCAAAAGCGTTTAAAAATGTTTCTAATTTGTTACTTTAATCTAATATTTCTACAGTTTTCAAATAAATTTAGAAATTAAGATTTTAAACGAAAAGCAAAATTCCTAGCTGTAAATCTGATATTATTTTTTCCAGAATTTGAAAAATTAAGATTAAAACTAACATGCTTTTGTTTAATGATTAATTTTTCAAGCTTCTGAAATAAATAAACCAACTCCAAACGGAATTGGGGAGCTTTTTCATTCTTTTTACTACCTTCTTTCTTAGGAAGTTCTAAATATTAGATATTCAATAAACCCAAACGTTCTAACATCATTTCGGAATCTGATAGGTTATTAAAATCTAATACAATACTTTCTGCTTGGTAAGATGCCAGAGAATAAAGTCTATCTCATTTATGATTTATTTACCGAAAAAAAGAAGCGGAACGAAAAGGCCTCAAATAATATTCTATTCTTCTTACACATTTAGAATGCAAAATAACCAATCACACCACAAGTTTATCAACTTTTTCTAGCTGTTCATCGATTACATTTAAGATTCGCAGAAGTTTCCCGAGAGTTTTCTAGACAGTAAATAAGAAAATCTAAACTCGCTCCTTACAAATACTGAACGAAAGTATAATCCTAGCCTGCCAGGATAATTTATTTAGGCAGTGAGATAGTGGAGCGATTGACCGTTCCATGGACTTCGCGATTTGTACCGGGAGTTAAAGCAGAACTCCGATCAAATAAACTACCCTTTCGTTGCTTAAAATTTCAACAGGAAGAAACTGCAAGAAGACAAACAAGGCGTCGTTACGTTCACGCAATTGCACTCGAGTTTAATTTATATGCACTCAATTCAGTTGCAGTTAAAACAAACTGCGGCGATGAGTTTAGTGGGTAATTAACTTTAAAAGAGACGACTTTTCTCTCGTTCCTCTTGTTACCAAGGAAAATGTAGAATTGTTCAATTAATTATGGGGTTATTAAGAGTTATCTCTACACTCCCATAAACTTTATTAGAAATTTTACTTCCAGACAACATAATTAAGGGGATGCTTCGTAATCAACCGAATGAGTAATAAAATGCAACGTAATAATGCAACAGTGTAAACCGGTGTAATTTTGATGTTCCCTTCAATTCACCCCGCACGATATTGCTTGCACTTTGTCGCCTTTGATGTGGCCAAATTTGATATAACATTAAGTGTAGCTTAATGAGTAGCTTTATTAAATTATGAACTTGGAAACTTGATTTCAACTCGACGTGTACCTTCACGTAATTCATCAATTAATAAAACAATAACATACCTTGATAAACAAGGAAAGTTACATCGATTATCAGTGATTTATGTTGAATAATGAAGATACACTCCTTGTACTATAATTCACTTTGTTTTCTGTGTCAGGATGAACGTCAAAACTTTACTAAAGGTAGATTGAAAGGATTTTACCCTCATTAACTGGTTAGGTTACCTCGTGTAGCCTTTCGGTCTTTAAGCTTTAAGCCGACAGGTCAAGCTACAGAGAAACTTTTAGAATTTTAAAATTATAAATTATAATCTATTCAGAATATCTTTGACTAAAGGCGAATTACAATTTTTCCGTTTAATGAACATTTTTTTGTTGAACCGTAACATTGTTTATCATTTTTGTCCCTTTAAATATGAAACAGTGAGACAAACATTTTCGCTTAAAAATGAAATTATCGTCAAGAAAACTTAATCTTACTTGTGTAAAATTTGTTTGAGTTTCATGGTTCAGTCCAGCGGCGAATTACTATTAGTACATGGCCTAACGTTAAACTTGTTAAAGGACCCTTTCTGGCATTTTATTCTAACTTATAACTACATAGAAACAAAGACGGACGATGTTTTATATATTGGAAGGGAATGAGGTATGCTTGCATCTCAATATCTCAAGGTATTTCGATTTTCTTGATTATTTAGCATCATCTAAGTTTTCTCACATATACAGGGTGCTGAAAAAATGGCGTATTAACTCAATGGTGCGTTGTTTATTGATACTTTTTGAGTATGGGAAAAATAGTAAAAAAATTATATGTAGAATATTCTTCAAGATGTGGAGGTCTAAAGTTGACTTTTTAACTTTCTTATTATTTTATATTAACAAAAGTTATACCTTTATTTTGAAAGTTAATAACGTAAATGTTGAAAGTTGTAAATAATTTAGGCCGTCGCCGATGAAAAATTCAAAAATTATCAATTCAAAAAAGTTAAAAACTTGGAGCAACAAGCCCTAAATCCATTTGGCAACAGTGACAGGAACAACGCAGACGACGATTTTGCACAGGCATTTTAACACACACCTACGTGATTTAATATTTTTATTCATTCAGTATTTGACATTTTTGTCAAATTTTTCTGAATTATTTTTATCCTGAAAATGTACCAATTCAATGAATACGCCGATATGTATTTAGCATTAGGCCGCTGTAATGGCAATGCTACTGCAGCAGCTAGACATTATGAACATCCTGATTCAAATGTCATTAGAAGATTAGACCAACGAGCGAGGCAGAATGGAAACTTTGTACCAGTGCAAAATATTGACCGTGGCCGTCCAAGAGCCATAGGCACGTACCCCAGAAATATGTAAGAGGCTGTGCTAGACCTAACAGAAGAAAATCCAACGAGGAGTACTAGAGGTGTAGCACAGGAATTGGGTTTAGATAGAAGATTAACGTGGACTATTATTAATGATGAGGGATACCACCCATTCCACTACACCAAGGCTCATTCTTTACTACCAGAAAATAACAACAGGCGAATTAACTTTTGCAACTGGTTACTTGCGCAAAACGAAGCTGGTCGAAACGTTACATCTAGGGTGATTTAGACAGACAATGTTCAATCAACACAACGAACATTGTTATAGCCTTGAAAATCAACACCAAACATATGTTAGAAACTATCAACATCGGTTTAGTGTAAACGTATGGGCTGGGACATTGGGGAACCATGTAATTGGATCTGTTTCTTTTAACAGCACGGCTACGCGGAGAAAACTTTTTGCAGTTTTTAACGAATACTTTTGTTGAGCTTATAGACGATATTCCTCTGGCAGCAGTGAATAATTCGTAGTTTCAATTAGACGGTGCACCGGCACAACATAACACAGCACCAGTCCGAGCATGGCTTGATAACAATTATCCTAATATAACCAATGGATTGGCAGAAACGGCCCCGTACTTTGGCCAGACTTGACTGCGATGGATTTTTTCCTTTGGAGTTACATAAAAAATGTTGTTTATCGAACGCCAATTCAAAATAGAGAAGATCTAATTAATCGGATACAAGCAGCCTTTAAATTAATAAATTAAAATATGTTAGAAAGAGTTTCAAATAATATTATCAAAAGAGCTCGAGCTTGCTTGAACGCATAGGGTCTTAACTTCGAACACCTTCTCTAATTATTTCAACAACATTTGTATGATGATATTATTTAATTGTTATTATTTGTTTGTTGCATTGTTTCTAGGATACCTTACTTAAATACTGTACCTACTACTTTTTTATTAATAAACCACGTTGCCAGTTCAACTTATTTTCATAAATAAGTAGTACCTCCATATCTTGAAGAATAAAACTCAAAGATTATTTAAAATTATTTTCCCATGTTCACCAAGTGTCCCTTAACAGCGTAGCATTGAGTTAATACGCCATTTTTTCAGCACCCTGTATGTATGGAATTGTTGGCAAATACGGCACCGGCACACGCAACTTAAGGGGCGAACGCCGTATTCAGTTTTGAATCGACAAAGACCTAACAGTAATGAACTCCACCTTTAAACATCTATACTTGGATTTCTCCAGGAGATAAATGTAGAAATTAAATAGTAAACTTTCCACACTCAAATCAAAATTTGAGTGTGGAAAGTTTACTTTCCGCACGCAAATCAGATTTGCGTGCGGAAAGTAAACTTTCGGCACGCTAATTTTCACTTGTTCGGCAAACACTCATTTTCAATACTCGTATCTATGGAGACGAAGTCTGAAAATCCCACTTTCCATGGTGGTTGTAGACAGTGCTGTATTCCTACAAAATTTTTTGGGTATACGGCTCGGTGCCTAATTTTTTTGCGCATACGACATTATAGTTTATATTATAGTCCAGAAAATGACAAGGTTGATGATATAGAAAAAACGACAAATAACAAGAACATTCAGAATGGTTTATTAACCTAAAAGCTACAATTATAACTTAAGACTAAAGTACTTAGATACCTATCATATTAATTATATTTAGAAAACAGTTCTAAGGAAATATATATGTTTTTATAACAGCTTCCACAAACTGTTATTGTCAAACTGCTCTGTAGTGTGTTTTTTTTGCATTTTGACAAAAAAAGTGGACTTTTTTTTATTAAAAATCGTAAAGAAAGCAACACTTTTTTTAACTATTTAATTTTACATTTTGCATTAAGTAAGTATGCTTTAAATAAAATATTGTAAATTGTCAGTTTGACAACTGTAAATTCTCAAATCCTTTTTATCCTGTTTTGAGGGATTTAAGATGTCAAAATGCAAAAAAATATTGTGTATAACTCGTATGAAAGCATCTTTTTTTCACTCGTTTGATTGATGCACTCCGGCTTCGCCGTCGTGCATCAAACTTCAAACTCATGAAAAAAAGTATTGCTTTCATTACTAGTTGTACAAATAACTATTTCCTTGATTGATTGTCATCTGCCGCACGATGTTTTAATAACCAACTTTTAATGTACCTATGTGTTGGGTTGCCAAACTGCTAACGGCGGACCATTTATTTTGATAAAAACATTAAATTTGAAATGTTTTGTATAGTTAGTGAGCTGCGCAAATTTTGGGTATAAGTATAAATACCTGAAATACCCAAATACGTTAAATGACTGGATTTTTTTTTCTGTTTAAGAAGGTATGTATACGCGTATACCCTGCTATTTTTTTAAGGTATACGAATTTAAAATTTATTTTTTTTGGGTATACGGCGTATACCCGCGTATACCCCGGAATACAGCACTGGTTGTAGAAAATAGTTATTTGTAATACAAGTGTTGAAAGCTTGCGTTTGCCACACGAATGTGAAGTTTGCAGCACGAACGATAGTGAGTGCTGCAGTCACATGAGTGTGGCAAATACAAGCTTTCAACACATGTATTACACACTATTTTTTCTACAACCACAAAAAATTTAAATATTTCTGCAAAATCAAATCTGACATTCATCAAATGTCATTTATGACATTTTGATTTGCGTGCGGAAAGTAAACAAATTAGCGTGTGTAAAGTTTACTTTCCGCACGCAAATCAGATTTGCGTGCGGAAAGTAAACTTTCCGCACGCTAATTTTCACTTGTTCGGCAAACACTCATTTTCAATACTCGTATCTATGGAGACGAAGTCTGAAAATCCCACTTTCCATGGTGGTTGTAGAAAAAAATCAAGTGAAATTAGCGTGCGGAAAATTTACTTTCCGCACGCACATGCATGATTTTCGGTGCGGCAAAGTATAATTTTGCCGCACCGAAATCAAAATGTCATAATGACATTTGATGAATGTCAGATTTGATTTTGCAGAAATATTTAAATTTTTTTATGGAAATGTGGTTGTAGAAAAAATAGTGTGTAATACATGTGTTGAAAGCTTGTATTTGCCACACTCATGTGACTGCAGCACTCACTATCGTTCGTGCTGCAAACTTCACATTCGTGTGGCAAACGCAAGCTTTCAACACTTGTATTACAATAGTTATTTACGATATGAGTATCGTAACAACTCGTATTACGATGCGAGATGGAAAGTTTGTCAAACGAGACCGCAGGTCGAGTTTGACAAATCCATTGAGGATCGTAATACGAGGTTACGATATGAATATCGTACAAAGCTTTATCTACTTTCATGAAATTAGGAAAAAAAATTAAATATTTGTCAATAACTAATTGCCTGATGCAAAAGTTGACTGTTCCAATTTTTATTGAAATCTAATACGTTAAGGCTTGATTTTTTTGTTTATTTTGTATTGGTTACTGTCAGTTTGAATGAAAAAATTATTCTCCACGCAAAAACGGCAGAAGAAATAAGATGAATGATTCCGAAGATAACCTACCATCAGACATTGAAGTAGCAGCTAATATGGCCATTTCGACGCTAATTCCAACCAAGTCAAGGACTAGGTATGAACTCGAATACAAGAAATTTGAAGATTGGTGCGCATCGAAAAAAGTAAGCAGTTTATCGGAAAAGGTGCTACTTGCATATTTCTCTGAGAAATCACAATGTCAAAGGGCGTCTACATTATGGACACATTATTCAATGTTACGAACAACCATCTCCGCGAAGAAAAATATAGATATTAGTAAATTTACACAACTTATAGCATACCTCAAAAGGAGCTCTGAGGGATATAAACCTAAGAAATCCAAAATTTTTACAAAAGAAGATATAAGTATACAAGTTTCTAGTCGATGCAAATGACGAAGAGTACTTAATGCTGAAAGTAGTTTTGATCACTGGCGTTTTTGGTGCCTGCCGACGAGAAGAACTGACCAAATTGAAGCTTACGGATATAGAAGATAAAGATGTTTTTATTAAAATAATGATTCCATGTACAAAAACGAAGATTCAACGTGAATTTGTTGTTACAGAGGGGAGTATTGCAGGAATTAATTGTTTATCTACTTTCCGTAAATATGCTCGACTTCGTCCTTTAACTGTTACACATGACCGATTCTTTGTTTATTACAAAAATGGAAAATGTACGTCGCAACCAGTTGGAATTAATACTTTCGGAAATATTCCAAAAATCATTGCTGGGAAACTTGGATTGTTAAATCCTGAGCAATACACCGGTCACTGCTTTAGGAGGTCATCCGCATCTTTGTTGGTTGATGGGGGTGCAGATATGCAGACTTTGAAGCGACATGGGGGCTGGAAAAGTTCCAGTACTGCTGAAGGATACGTCGAACGTTCTATTCAAAATAAAATGAATATTGCTGAGAAGATTTTGGGAGAAAATGATATTTTAAACGTTAACGACTCGAGCATAAACTGTGTTGCCTCAACATCGACGTCAGGAGTTCAAATATCTAATTGTAAAAAGTGCATAATAAATGTTTATAACAAATAAAATAACTGTGAATTCTCTTGTGAATCTGTAATTTTTAGTTGACTGTTCCAATTTTCATTGAAATCTAATACGTTAAGGCTTGATTTTTTGTTTATTTGGTGTTGGTTGCTGTCAGTTTGAATGAAAATTGGAACAGTCAACTTTTGCATAAGGTAATTAATTATTGGCAAATATTTCATATTTTTTGATAATTTCATGCAAGTAGATAAAGCTTTGTACTATATTCATATCGTAAAAATCGTAAAAAGTGCATAATAAATGTTTATAACAAATAAAATAACTATGAATTCTCTTGTCAATCTGTCATTTTTATGTCAAAAGTTATTACGATACTAGTGCGGTAATATAGTTCATTACAACACGATTTTTCGTTTCGAAATATTGATATTACGAAATGAAAGTAGATAAATTACTATTACAACACTCGATTAGGTAAAAAGTGACGTTTCATAACGTCAAAAGGTTAGGTAAAATTCAACTTTTCAAAACGGAATTAGATAAACAAATGTATTTCAGGACTATGTGAAGCAATTGAGAACTATATGCATATATACGAAACCGAGGACCTATTTAGGAACGTTTGAAAACTATCTAAACAATTCAAACCAAGAACTTAGAGAGCCATAGAAAATGAAATTGGACAAATTGTAACAGAATTAGATCAAGTAGTAAATGTATGGAAGGAATACACCGAAAAACTATTTCAAAACAAGCAACTATGCCAAACAAGAATAAGTCTAAAAGACAATTCCGAAAGGGAATCACACATCTAAGGGCGGACATAAGTCGATGGCACTGATGGGCTAACGGTGGAAACACTAATAGGAGAAAAAGGCATCGACATTCTACACAACATATGCAATAAAGTTTGAAGTACTGGTATATGGCCGGAAGATTGGACAAGATATATCTTTATACCTTTTCGCAAGAAAGGTTCAGTAAAGAGGAGTGAAAACTATCGAACTATTGCTTTAATATCGTCAGCAAGAAAGACCGAAGAAATATCTTTCAGCTGAAATTCCTCAAGAACAAGCTGGCTTTGTGACGGGCAGAGGTACGAGAGAACAAATAAGTACTTAATGTCAAACAACTATTTAATTGAAAAATCTGGCGAATTTTACGTTTCTATGTACCTCTGTTTTATACATTAAGTACAAAAAGGCTTTCGACATGGTGGACTGGGAAAAACTATGGACAAACGGGGGTATCCAGACATCATGCATATCTGATCTACAACGCGTTCCGTGTCCCCGGATAGGGATTGCGATAGGTATACAGGGTGTCTCACTATATTTTGACTGATTTTACAAGCTTATATTTTCTAAATGGGATGAAGTATTAAGGTGCGGTTTTCACCAATGAGTTTTACATGAGCCCAAGTTTTTTTTATGGTTTTTACGAATATGCTATTCCTTCTTTAAAAACCGAAATAAAAATGGCATTATTTGGCAGACCAGATACTTCATTTTTTTAAAATGCAACCCTATACTTATTTGCAGAAATAAGAATAGGCGCATATTTTAGCGTTCAAACGATATTTTAAAAATTAAAATCGGATGAGAAATGACCGAGATAAACGCTTATGAAGATACTACTGTAAAATCAAAAACGTAAACAACAAAACATTTAGCATGCCATGACTGACAAAAGAAGGAATAGCATATTCGTAAAAACCATAAAAAAACTTGGGCTCATGTAAAACACATTGGTGAAAACCGCACCTTAATACTTCATCCCATTTAGAAAATATACGCTTGTAAAATCAGTCAAAATATAGTGAGACACCCTGTATAATGAACCAAAAATTTTTAAAAAACGTTTCCATCTTCTGTAGTCTATGTCTGCTTGGTTTATAATGAATTTGTACCAAATTACCCTTCAAATGATATCCAGATGGCGTGGTGCACAAGACGAATACATAGGATGTTCTGTTTCCGCTGAGCCTAGTAAAGTAATACGAAATTTATTGATAAAAAACATTTATTTATAGTTTTTCAAAGTATTCCCCTGCACAATCAATGCATTCTTCAAAACATTTTCTCCGATCTTCCCGCGTTAGGTTCTTTATTCCATTTTTAAATGCGTGAACCGCTTCTTCGGCCGATGTAAAACGTAAAACAAATCATTAGGTGCCAGATCTGGACTATACGGCGAATGAGCCATTATTTCAATATTCTGGGCATTCAAGTACTCAATCGGTTGAGCAGCCGTGTGTGGTCGAGCATTATCTTGATGCAAGACGATCCTTCCTCTTGAACGCTTTTCGCGTACATTTTAGAGAACTTGAGGCAAAAAAACTGTAGTGTACCTACCATTCGGCATTAACAGTACGGCGATCCTCTAGCGCTACAGTGGAAACATGTCCAGTAATTCCAAAAAATGTGGCGACCATTTTTTTGTTTCTGCTTTTTTTTCACGAACAACCTTTGTTGGAGCCGATTCATTCTCAAAGACCCAAACTGTCGATTTTTGTTTTTTTTTCTGGACCATAGCAGTATACTCAAGTTTCATCACCTGTAATAATGTTCTACACCGGATTAGACGACCCATTGTCAAAGCGATCTAGTGTAGATCTGCACCACCTCACACGGCCTTTCTTCTTTTTGAACTGGAGTCAAATTGTGGCGAATCTAACGGGAACAAAGGTTACGTACCTTCAAATGTTTGTGTAAAATGGTGTTAATTGCTTTCACGCCAATCTTTAGAGTTGCTTGAATACTCCTTACAGTAACATGCCGGTCCTCTTCAATCAGGTTCCGAACAAGACCAATATTCTTTTCGGTAATGGCTGTTTTTGGCTTAGGAGCTCAAAGATTGTCATTTAAGGAAAGTGGACCACGTTGAAATTCATTGTACCACCTCTTTATGGTAGCTAAAGAACCCGACTTGTCACCAAATACTCCATTGATTTCCTCAAAACATTGTTTACGGTTTAAGCCACGTTTGAAATTGTAAAAAATCACAGCTCGATTATGTTCTTTGTTTAACTCCATGATTTCTTGTGAAAAGGATTACTTTAAGCTTTTGCATTTTAAAATATCCAAGTATATTTGTCAACCGTCACCAGTGGCGTGTCGTGGGGTTTGAGTTTGGAGGGGCGCACCAGAAGTCAAACACCAAATAACCTACCAAAAGTTACGGGAAAATTTGTCTCTTTATTTTCCGAACCAATTTACATAAATACAAATCTGAAAATTGGCACATTTAAGTAAATATTATAACCGCAAATAAATGTATTCGGTACTTCTAGTGATTAGTTACTATTATCATTCTAGGTAGTTTTACTCGGCCTTTCACGAGTTCTAATAATTGCTTTCAAAATAATTAGGTATCGATTACTTCATTCGCAGTCATAACAAATATTAGACTGCATGACGGTTATTGCGTAATTTATGAAGTATACACCTACTAACTGCGTAAATAAATTTGATGGTAATTTGAAGCTATCGAAGCTGAAACCCAAACAATATTTAGATTTGAATATATCCTTCTTTACCCACTTTTTTAGATATTTTAAATCGACTGTAAATAAAATTGTAAATATTTTTAGTTATCTAAGCAATCGTACATATTTTAGTTTGTTTTTTTTAAAATACCTATATTTTCATAATATGATATTTTTCTTTAAATGTTCTTGAACACCGAATATTGTAATGATATACAAATTGAAACAAATAATTTCTTGTAACTGAAAGAAAACCATCTTTTTGTTACAAATTTAAAGTTCTAAAAGGCTCACTAGTTAGTTTTTATTTCTTGCAGTAAAAAATATATCTACTAATTGCATTTATTATGAAATAATTCTGTAAAACGTTTCTTAATAAAATAACAGGATTTGAATAGCTACGAGTAGACGAGTACGAATCTTTGCGATGCTCCGATTAAATGAAAGATCCATTGCTCCAACAATAAGTTACAGCAGGCCGCGCTAAAATCGCGGCCTGCTGTAACTTATACAATCGGCTATTATCGGCTAGTCTCCGGAGTCGTTCGGCGGCAATGTATAATGTTTGTTAAAGGCCGCAGATTTTCCGCGGCCGTTGGTTGAGGACGCGGATAATTAGAGATCTCAACGAGGACGGACAATTAGAGATGGGAGCGGATGTTTGGATAGAGTTGAATTTTTTGTTGAAATTTGAACTTAGTCATAGAATGTACGTAAAATAAATATTAATAATTTAGAAAAAAATTGTGTGTTCCTTAGCATTTCTTAGGAGGGGCGCGCGGCCGCGCGGCCTTATGGAGCAACCGCCACTGACCGTCACTGTCATTAAACTTGTAAACAACTAGCTTCCACTGCTAACAAAATTTGTTGCAAATTTTAATGGCTTGCTAGATAAAAAAAAGAACGGCTCTCGTATAAAGCGGGTTAGGTAAAATGGTCTTTTTATTAACTTGACACAAAAATGTTAGTTTAAAAATATGTTTCAAATTAAAAATTCGTGGCTGTATGCAAATTTTCAATACATTTGAACAAAAGAAAAATGTGACCTTCAAAATTACCATAAATAACAATAGCTAATTTTAATTTCTTAATTCTATTTTCACACAATTGGCCCTAATCACATCAGTAATTTTGTTTTTCAATCTGTTCAAATCGTTATCAACATTTTCTGTATACACTTTTTGTTTCACGTATTCCCAGAAATAAAAATCTATAATTGTAATATCCGGACTTCTTGGTGGCCATGGCTGCGGTCCAAATCGGCCAATCTATCTCTTTCCAAATATGGCGTTTAAATAATTTTTTTATCAAATCAGTTGAATGTGGGACAACCATCTTGCTGTAAATAAATCTTCTGTTTTTCGAGTAATGTTACGTCTTCTAAAAAATCACCTAAACAATTTTGTAATGTTTCCAAGTATGTGAACTGATTCAAATTTCCATCCAACGAGGTCAAATTACGCCATTGTGGGTAATAGTACACCAAACATTAACTTTTCTTGAATACTGTCGTCTGCAGTTTATTCTAAATTTAAGATTTTGTTCAGACCAATAACGAGAATTTTGCGTCGAAATTGTTCCAGTCGTTGTAAACGTAGATTAATCCGGAAATATAATATTCTTAAAAAATCCCTTTCCTGTAAAATTTTTTGCCCAGCCCATAAACAAAAGTCCAGTCGTTTAACTTCATCATTGGCAAAGTATGAACGAATTTAGCTTTAAAAGGAATAATTTGATTAGATTTAAATATTCTTTGCAAATGCGATTTCTCAATGCCAATTTGTGTTGCCCTTCATCTTAGTGAAACCCTTTCATTTCCTCTTATATCATTCAATGCCGCATCATCTTCATCCAATTCCTTCTTACTCCGTTTTTGGTTTATCACACTTCCGGTTGTTTGAAATTTAGTTAGAATAAAATTTTTGCGTAAGGGTCAAGTAAGACCACTTTACCTAACCCACTTTATATTCTTCTTGTGCTAACTACCCCATCTGGATATCATTTCTAGTGTAATTTGGAAAAAGTGATTAGAAACCAAGCAGACCGTGACAACAAAAGCTGGAAAAGTTTTTCAAAATTTTTTGGTTCATTATACCTATCGCAAACCCTATCCGCGACATCGAAAGCTATGCAATAGTCGACCAACTCCTTTCACGAGAGTTTAAAATAAACGCTGGAACCAGACCAACATATAGCTACGGCGAATTCGTTATTCGCAAAGCTCTAGATACTCTAGAAGATTGGAAAGGTGGCGTATCTGTCGGTGGTTACAAAATAACAAATCTGCGATATGCAAAACGCAAATGTGGGACTACAAATTAACGACACTAAAACTAAAGTCATGATTATTGACCGTGCAAACAACAATCAACCTGATTTGCAATCTGTTGGAATATATTCAGTGACATTAGAATTCATTTACCTCTGCTCACTTATATCAAATGAAGGAGGATCGGAAAAAGAAATTAGGCGAAGAGCAGAAATCGCTAAAGTGCCATAAAGAACTTGTATAAAATTTGGAGAGACAAAGGAATATCCAAAGCCACCAAAATACGGCTAGTAAAAACAATAATTTTTCCAATCTTACTCTTAGAGAAAGTGACAGAAAGAAAATAGATGCCTTCGAAATGACAATATGGCGAAGAATGCTACGAATATCTTACATGAACAGACGAACTAATGAATCCATTTAGAATGAATTAAATATCCGAGAAAGACTATCTGCAACAATCAGAAATAATATTCTGAGATACTTTGACGTTTGACCATACAGTTAGAAAGCAGGAAAAACTAATAATCCAGGGTAATATAGAAGGTAGGAGAAGACGAGGCAGATCTCCAAACCATTGGGTAGATGAAATACGGCAGTCCACAGTTAACTCACCAGTAGCGAACGAACGCATGGTTGAAAACCGCCTGGAGTAGCGCCTAATTGTTAACAACATTCATTAAATGGTATGATATCACGACGTCTCAACTCTGAGACAAACGACTACGAAGAAAGAATATGTATGGAAGATTCTTTTTCTCATATAACTATTAGGGCAGTAAAATGTTTATAGCTTTGAATGATCTAACTTAACTGAGAAGACTATTCCAGCTTTAAAGTGTTTTATTTCATTTTCAAACGAAAAAAAGTTTTTCTTCTAAACTTTACGTTGCTTTAGTAGTTAAGCGCCTGTTTGAAAAATTTAATTTTCTATAACTGGTTGCGAAATACCCATCAAAAATGTATACGGAGCAACACAATCAATCTGTTTGCAATTTAACTAATATCCTAACGATTTACAAATGTTAGTCGGTCTTTGTTTACACGTCAGCAATAAAATCTACACTTCCACAGTAATAAGTACTTCGGTAATAAAATTTCAGTTATGTAATAAACTTTCCAACTTTCCATGTAACGCATTTTATAAATGTATGAAAGTCTTCATTCTAAGCAGGTAACGCTGCTCTTTGGGTTTGCATATTTCATAATTTTTATATGTTCTACCGAAATTGATAAACTTTGACTATTTAACAATATTAAACAATTTCCATTACAGATATAATCAAATATTTCTGTCTTTCTTCAAACAACTAAAAATTTAATTCAGATTTTATACTTTTTGGCACCCTGACGTGCATACCATTTAGTCGATTTCCTAAACCTATCTGACATATTAGATAACTAGATTTTTAACAATAAAAGTCTATATTTTCTAAATTATCCCTTCAGCATTCTTGGTCATGATCGATATGTAAAATAATTTTATCTAATTCCGTTTTGAAAAGTTGAATTTTACCTAACCTTTTGACGTTATGAAACGTCACTTTTTACCTAATCGAGTGTTGTAAAAATCTTTATCTACTTTCATTTCGTAATATCAATATTTCGAAACGAAAAATCGTGTTGTAATGAACTATATTACCGCACTAGTATCGTAATAACTTTTGACATAAAAATGACAGATTGACAAGAGAATTCATAGTTATTTTACTTGTTATAAACATTTATTATGCACTTTTTACGATTTTTACGATATGAATATAGTACAAAGCTTTATCTACTTGCATGAAATTATCAAAAAATATGAAATATTTGCCAATAATTAATTACCTTATGCTAAAGTTGACTGTTCCAATTTTCATTCAAACTGACAGCAACCAACACCAAATAAACAAAAAATCAAGCCTTAACGTATTAGATTTCAATGAAAATTGGAACAGTCAACTTTTGCATCAGGCAATTATTGATAAATATTTAATTTGTTTGCTAATTTTATGAAAGTAGATAAAGCTTTGTACGATATTCATATCGTAACCTCGTATTACGATCCTCAATGGATTTGTCAAACTCGACCTGCGGTCTCGTTTGACAAACTTTCCATCTCGCATCGTAATACGAGTTGTTACGATACTCATATCGTAAATAACTATTACGTAACTGAGTTACGTAAAGAATATTACACAACCCAATTTTAAACCAAATGCCGCGCAGATGCCTACTATAATAATAAATAAAATAATTTATTGCTTCAGATATTGACAATGAATTATTATTTAGAACGTGGAAGAACGAAATTACGAAATTAGATAAAATTTTGTACGTAATACGTTATGAAAAGCGATATTGTTTGACTCACGTAATTTGCAAAACTCGCTAACGCTCGTTTTGGCAAACTTACGACTCTTTCATAACTGATTACGTAAATTACTATTCAGAAATTTCTATCATTCTTTTTATTTAATAAAAAGGTTTTCGTCAAAAAAGGCATTTATTATGGTCTGTACTTACTTTTTGTTGAAAACTCTTGCCACATTATTATTTATTTCGGGCTGATTATAATCAGGAAACGCTGCTTCTTGGGTGTTCATATTTCATATTTACAATAGATCACATGGAAATTCCAATACGTCTAAACATTTTCGATTATGGTTATTAGCAATTATCTAACGATTCACTGATTCACAATTAAATCAGATTTCATTATTTTTAACAGTCTGACGTATTTTACTGCAAATTAACTTTATACTAACTGTTATTTATGAAATTAATATGAATTTATCGAAAAATAGTACATTTAACGAGATTAAAAATATTTTGAATATGCTCTTAAGATTATAAGAGTGAATTCCAGTTGTAGGTACTTAACTTAGTAGCGTTTAAGGTCGCCAAGATCAATCACAAAAATTAGGTTTCTGCCCTAGCTAAATAATTTGCAATTTTTTTTAAGAACACATTTTTAATATATTTCCCGAAACTCTATACAGTGAGCACGTAAAGGTTGGAGCAAATTCGATAAAATCTTTATTGGGCAAGTAAGAAAATAATGCTTGGACACATCGATTTTATTTTTTGATGCGCATTTTTTTTGTATACGTATTTTTTTTATTACGTCATCCCTGCTCGAGTTATGACGTCATCATCAGTTTTTTTAAATAGCAACACCCTCTTTTGATAATACCATTTGAAAGAGCACATTTTTATGAGTATAGACGCCAAATTTTGTGGTATGTTACATAACAATATTTTCGAAAAAAAAGTTTTAGAATTTATACCAATGTAATGAAATAACAATAGAATAAATAATAAATACAACTAAAACTCAATAAATTGAATGTTCAAATTGCATGTCATTCACCTCTTGACAATATCCATCTATTGGCGAAAACGGTGTTTAGATAATGACGCCCAATCCGTGAATAATATAGTGGCGCGCCTTCTTGTTGGTACCATATTGGTTCATCCGGCATTTGGGGATTTTGATTATTTGTGCTCTTTTAAATAGTACTATCAAAAGAGGGTGTTGCTATTAAAAAAAACAGATGATGACGTCATAACTCGAAGAGGGGTGGCCTAATAAAAAATATACGCATACCAAAAAATGCGCATCAAAAAAATAAAATCGACTTGTCCGAGCATTATTTTTTTACTTGCCCAATAAAGATTTTATCGAATTTGTTCCAATCTTTACGCGCTCACTGTATATTGTAATAATACAGTTTACGTTCTAAATTAACACCTTTTCTGGGCCATTATCAACACTAAATAATTGTGAGATTGTGACAAATCCTAATTCTTTCATCTTTCTTGATTGCCTTATCAATGATGTAACTAAGTATAAAATCTGCTGCATTTTGAGTCCTTAGGTCGGGTCGGTTAGAATGCAGGTCAGCAGAAATATTATTTCGTAATTTGAAGTTGTAAATGTTAAGCTACTGCAATGAGTTTTTACTGGCGTATTACAAGAAATAAAGAAGTTCCAGTCCCTGAAGGGTCTTAATCTTTAACCTAGTATGCCTAATGAATGATCCACCCCTGACTAAGTCCTATCAAAAATATTGTGTATGGATTATATATGCTAACTTAAAGTGCCCGAAGAATCTGCCAGATTATAAATTTGAACAGAAAATTAACCTTATTTAGCATAAAAGTTGCGAATGATAACTTTATAAGATTAAGATGTGCAGATAAAAGATGAATTAATTGGTAATGACGCGATAAAAGCAATTTGGTTCAATTTTCGCGAGTTAAAATATTCTGCTCCTCCGTTCCTCAGGTTTAATGGCAGTTCCAGTTCAGAGGAGTAATCGTTTTTGTTTTTGCAGAGTTCGATTGACTTCCAGATAATGTCTGGCGAAGTGTACTGCTAACTTCCCAAGTTCCGACTGCACTTTTTATGAGAGTGCAAACACACTTGATAGTCTCTCGACTCTCCTTCAGCATTTGTATCTAGGAGCAAACAACCACTAGCTAAAGACCTTTTGTTCTTTTTCTACTGCTATATTTTTTGTTCCTTAACACTGAAGGCATTTTGCTTTCCAAATGTTCCTAACATAAATTTACTTATTTTACTGCAAGAGATTCTTTCTACATTAGTACATTATATTGATTTTTCTTTGTTTTCGTAACCTGATTTTCTCCCTGAAATATTGCTTTGGAATTATTCAAAGAGTTTAAAAATAAAGACTGTAAAATAAACCTTTAGATAAAAAGTGCACTTACATTAATTTATTTTATAATTAAATATTTGAATACTTGCAAGGAAAATGATCGAGGTTTCCATTATTTTATATTTTAAAATAGAAGTCTGTCTTAGTTGCAATTTATTAATAAGGCTACTTGTTAAATAAAAGGCATTTAAAAGAATAACAAATAGTATTTTTTAATTTTCAGAAATTCGTTTAGGTATTCGCATGGACAGCCTTATTAATTAACCAGAATAATCTACGGAAAAAATCTAATTCTAAAAAATAAAATTATCAACCCCATTCAAGGGAAAGTTTGTCACTTGTGGAATGCTTTCTCAGTAGAATTTGCAAGAAAAATTCGACTTCCAGGAATTTTATAGCCCGAAACCATCCTCTGAGACAACTGCATTTTTTCTATTCGGAAAATTGTTTAAAATTTATTTTATAGTTTTAACAAAAGTTTACAACAAAATATAATTTCCGAAAGCTACCATGTTATTTTTGAAACTCAAATAATTCTCGGCAAGTATTGGAAACATTTTTATTATTCATTTCTAACGCAAATTTGCCCTAATAACCTTTTAATGGAAATCAATGTACGTACACAATACACGAATGGGGGATTTTTATTCGGATAAAATAATATCGGTGTACATTTTGTGATAACAATAGCATTAACAGAAAAACTGTTTTATGTAAACTTTGATAAATAATGCATTTTGCTATTGTGGACAAAGTTGTGTAAATTTAAACAATTATGAATAAATAATTAACCGTTCAGCCTAAAAGTTATCAAAAAAAGTAATTCACAATAAAATTAAAATTTACGAAAATTGTTATAGGCCAGTCGGGCAGTCGGCAAGGGGTTTATTGTGGAAATAAATGGTGGCAAACTGGAATAAATTTTTTTTCTCTTAATTTGGATCTTGAAAAAGGCATACTAATTTTGCACGGCCTAGTGACCCCGGATTTTGCCACCATATTGAAAAAATCACGTAAAAAAAGACATTTTTATTGATTTCCGTGAATATCTCGGCTTGGATTAACTTTAGAGCAAAATACCAAGTTATTGAAAATAAAGTAAATAAAATTGTCTACAAAAAAGATCCTACACTTTTTTATTTTAATTGATTGGTTACAGAGTTACAGCACGCAGCATATATTTGTTGTTCTTATTAATATTTCTTTCATTTCAACATTCCGTTCGTTCCAAAATATTTTTAATAATTTTAAATTAATACTAACGTAGACTTGTTGCCTAGAAATATTTTTTTAGAATATCTTGTTTTCTGTTGTGCCTATTTCCACACCACCTAGCGGTAAAGCACTCGGATGCTGTAATATATTATTAGATCTTAAGATAAAACTGAGTTTTCCGAAGGCAGCCCATGCTAACTTGGACCTTCGTTTGGATTCTTTCGATTGGTTTTCTCGGTCGAGACGGACTATCTGTCCCAGATATACATATTCTTCGACGTTTTCGATAGTTATGTCATCTACGCTTAATGCTTCTTGTTGTGCCGTTGGTATCATTGTTTTAGTTTTGACAAGGTTCATTTTTAAACCCACACTTGCTGCTTGTTTATTAAGACTATTTAGCATATAGTCCAAGTCGTTGTAGTTTTCAGCTATAATTACGATGTCATCAGCATATCTTAGGTGATTGAGTCTTCTTCGATTTATATTTATACCTATATTTTGCCATTCAAATTTTTTAAAAATGTCTTCCAGAGCTAACGTGAACAGCTTGGGCGATAGACAGTCTCCTTACCGTACTCCTCTTTTCAATTGCACTGGCTCTGTGGGTTGGTGCATTTTATAGGTAGCTGTGGCCTTTTTGTTAATATTTTCGAAAAGGTCGATATAATATTGTTGATATATCGTTGATCTATTCTGCAGTTTTTCAATGCACGCAGTATAGCCCAGGTCTCCACGGAATCGAAGGCCTTCTCGAAATCTATGAAGGCTAAATACAGGGTGATGTTGTATTCGTTTGCTTTCTCTGTTAATAATTTCATTGTAAGGAGGTGGTCTCTTGTGTCATATCCGTGTCTAAATCCTGCTTGCGTTTCAGGTCTGTATGTGTCCAGTTTGTCGGCGACCCGGGTTGTTATGACTTTTATGAGCAGTTTGTATAGTACCGGTAGCAAGCTTATTGGACGGTAGTTTTCCAATTTATGATGGCCACCTTTCTTATGTAATAGTATATGACTGTTGAGTCATTCCAGTCTTCTGGTGTTACTCCCTCGAATAGGCATTTGTTTAGTAAACAACTTATTCTCTTCCTCAGTTTCCTTTATGAATTCCATTACAATTCCATTCACTGCCTGGGGATTTATTTTTATTCATGTGCTGGAGTGCTTTTTATACTTCGTCCAGCTGTATTTCGGGAAGTTCTTCGGACCCCACATTGACGATTCGTTAGATATTTGGTTGGATCTCATTGTTTTTGAGCTTTATACAAGGTGATTTGTGAGGAACCCCCCATATTTGGATAATGTGTTCAGGGAGCTAAAAGAAACAAAAAAAGTATAATGAACATATGGTCAAATTTCAATCGTTACTGAGATATTGCGAAAATAGTTTTTAATCAGGTGAATTTATTGTAATGCATTAAGAATGAAAAGTGTTTATTTCGTAACATAAAATACAAACTAATTAATTGAATTCTCAAAAATACCACCGTTTCCCTCGATGTATGTGTCAGCTCGTTTTTGAAATGCACGGGTAGCTCGTTGAAGCGCACGGTGATTATCTCTGCTGAGTACTGCGCAGGTAGTTACGTATTCTATCGAGTAGTGCCTTTCTTATGTTCACTTTTGTTTTATAAACTAGTGATTTCAGCCATCCCCAAAGGCAATAATCTAGAGGAGTGAGGTCTGGTGATCTTGGTGGCCAATTCAGAAAACCACTTGATTAAAAACTATTTTCACAATATCTCGGTAACGGTTGAAATTTGACCATATTTATGTTTATTATACTTTTTTTGTTTCTTTTAGTTTCCTGAACACATTATCCAAATTTGGGGGGTTCCTCACAAATAACCCTGTATAGGTCTCGGTAGAAATTTTCAACTGTTCTTAGTATTTCGTCTCTGTCTTCAATTATTTCCCCATGGCTGTTCTTTAATGCATATATCTGCTTTTTCCCTAATTTAGGTTTTAGTGCTTTCATTGCTTTATTTTGTTCGATCACTCTGTCGATTTTTTCTTCTTGAGTTTTAATTTCATTTTCTTTAATTCTCCTTCTAATTACCTTACATAAGATTATATACTCTGCTGTAGCTCTTTTGGCTTGTGCTACTAATTTTCGTCTTTGGCCAAGAAGTTGTTTTATATCATTTCTTTGTGATGTTTTATTGTTTTTTATTTTTGGTGCTATTTCCTTGATTGCGTTTGTAATTGTCTCAACAATTTCTTCGTTCAATTCTGTTATGATTTCTTCATTATCCGTTGCCTGTCCCAAGCCAGGATGAAAAAGAAGGAGGGAGAGGAGTAACAACCTCGTTAAAAAACCTGGCTCCAGCTGGCCCGGCTGGTAGCACCCAGTGAGGGTCCCTGCCTGGGGAACAGGTGAAATATGGTCAACGATCTGCGAGACGTATGACATCAAGTCAGTACCTCGAAGGGCGGAAGAACCACCAGTTATGGGATGGAGGCGCAATAACACAGTTCGGCAGCGGAAGTGTTCATAAAAGGAACCAACTGTGGGAGACACAGCTCCAGCAAGCGGAATTACCACCATGTACCAGACGAAGATAAATGCGTGAACAGGCAGTTATCTTAGGGAAGGCGGCGGAAGTATCCCTAGAAGGATTCAACGGCGGCTCCCATAGTCCGAGTGATGTGGACTACTGAACGCTCCCCAACCCGACTTGCCAACGTGGGGCTCTACCGGCTAAAAACCCTTTATTGAATGAGCACATTAAACAATTGGCCCTCAGTCTCCGAAAGTCGGAAAGTCGACGTGAAGAGTGGCGACCGTCGATGGAACGGTAAATAGGGTTCTAAAAATCCCCGGAGTCTAAACTACAACCACCAAAACAAAACTACAAAACTATGGATAGGAACGCATAATGTAAGGACACTGAGAGAGGACAATCGAATAGAAGAACTGGAATATGAACTACAAAACATAAAATGGGGCAATAGGTCTCAGTGAAAAAAAGCGAAAGGGAGAAGCATGTATCGTTTTAGAATCTGGTAACGTACTACTAACTATATAAAGGAAATGAAAACGAAAGTGTAAATGGCGTTTATTTCACTGTGCGGAAAGAACAAGCACAACGAATTACTAGTTTCTCAACAATTTCAGACAGAGTGGCATACATAACGATTCAACAATGCATCAAATGTAATGAAACCAATACAAGTAAACGCACCTACATCGGCTTATGATGATCAAGAAGTAGAGGAATTTTATGACCAGGTCAAGGCAGCATTGAATAGACCAGTTAAAGGAAAATCAATAGCACATACAACATTCAACGCAAAACTGGGCCAAAAAACAAATACTGACGAAGATCTAGAATATGTAGGCCGTTATGGCATTGGAGAAAGAAATAAGCGAGAAGACGCACTAATAGAATTCCTAAATGAGAATAAACTTTATGCCATGAATACGTTTTTCGAGAAAAAGCCAAGCAGAAAATGGACATGGCTAAGCCCAACCGGTAGGACCAGAAACGAAATAGATTACACATACTAGCTAATCACAACACATTATATATGACGTCTCTACTCTAAACCAGTTCGATATAGGCAGCGATCATAGGCTAGTAAGGGCGAAGCTTGTAATAAATATCAAACGCGAGCGATATACCCAATTCAGAAAGAAATCTATAACAACCAAAGTTGAAGATTTAAAACGTGAAAGAATAGAATACGAAAGAATAATAGAGAATCAATTAGACGAGGCTAATAACGCCAGAAATAATGAAGAAAAAATAAAAAAATAAAAGACATAAGTAAATGAAATCCTCCAAGTCTTACTACAACTTGACTCAATTCAGAGTTGGGGCTACTGGATTAAAGGATCTCGCGAGCTTTTATTTAAAGAGGCTGGTCAAAAGTTATAAAACACGTTTCTTGTTTTAAGGAGTTGCATTTGTCTACTGCTCTAAGAACTACTGTATTATGTGTCGAAGTCGGAAGGAGAAGCATTGGTGAATGGAAGCTACAAAATTCGTAATGTAGAATAACTTGGTTTTGCAGTCACCTGTTCCATATACCCATTCCAACCAGGAATATGTTGCATATCCTGCCATTTCCCATATAACCATAAGAAATCAGTTATACACTGAAAGCCAAAAAAGTGGCCACCCCATACATTTTAATGTATAAGAGCAACGAAGCGTGCGGCATAAGCACTAGTTATAGGCATTATTAATTTATAACACGCCTTTGTAACACTCACATCAACAAAATTTGACAAAAATTAAGAAGCGCGTTTTAAATTCACACTTCTGAGAAAATCGACTGTATGTACTAAAGGGTGGCCACTTTTTTTGGCTTTCAGTGTAGATAGTAAAACTTCATCGGAGATAAGATTTATTTCATTCAAATTTTCCACTTTTATACTTGATAGTCCAGAGTTATTTATTTTCTCAAAAGCTTTTATGGGCACGTGGCCACACAGAATATTAAATAATGAAATAAATAGAGAATGGCACATATATGCTGCGCGATTTCAATATCTCAGTAACCCATCAATTAACAAAAAAAAAGTGTGGAATATTTTTGGTATTCAATTTTATCTACTTTATTTTCAATAACTTGATATTTTGCTCTAAAGTTGATCCAAACCGAGATATTCGCGAAAATCAATAAAATTGTCTTTTTTCACGTGGTTTTTTCAATATGGTGGCAAAATCCGGGGTCGCTAGGCCAACAAAATTATTATGCCTTTTTTAAGGTCCAAATTAAGAGAATAAAATTTATTCCAGCTTGCCACCATGTATTTCCACAATAGCCTCTTTTAAACGTCCTGTCGACTGGCCTATTACGAATTTTTGAACAGTAAAATTCGAATAATCCTTATGTAAAGTTTTATGTATAATACTTCTTTCTTTTCCTTTTACCCTCCTATACCTTTACAGTGTCGAGGTATGTATAATACTTTTTTCTACAACCACCATGGGAAGTGGGATTTTCAGACTTCGTCTCCATAGATACGAGTATTGAAAATGAGTGTTTGCCGAACAAGTGAAAATTAGCGTGCGGAAAGTTTACTTTCCGCACGCAAATCTGATTTGCGTGCGAAAAGTAAACTTTCCACACTCAAATTTTGATTTGCGTGCGGAAAGTAAACTTTCCACACGCTAATTTGTTTACTTTCCGCACGCAAATCAAAATGTCATAAATGACATTTGATGAATGTCAGATTTGATTTTGCAGAAATATTTAAATTTTTTGTGGTTGTAGAAAAAATAGTGTGTAATACATGTGTTGAAAGCTTGTATTTGCCACACTCATGTGACTGCAGCACTCACTATCGTTCGTGCTGCAAACTTCACATTCGTGTGGCAAACGCAAGCTTTCAACACTTGTATTACAAATAACTATTTTTCTTTCTTTCTCTTTTACCCTCTTATATCTTTACAGTGTTGAGGGGCCCAGACACCCATCCAAGTTGTGGCCAAGCAGACCCTTGCTTAATTCTCAATATTTCATTTTATGTGCCCTCCCATTCTGCCGTACTGCCGGTTGTATGTATAATACTAAAACTTTAAAATTACAACGATTCAGATTGTTTTAAAGTTATCCATCCTCTCGGCACTACAGCCCGGTGTGGGGCCCTGGCTTGCTCTAGTACTTTTCGCCATTCAGTTCTATCCTTGGATATTTTCTCCATCTCTTTACTCCGATAGACCATAGATTCTTCTCCACATCGTCAAGGTAGCGTGTTCGGGGGTTGCTTATTGCTCGCTTACCTACCGGACCTCCTCGAAAATTATTCTAAGCCATTACTGATTCCTAGGTAAATAAGTCCATCCACCACTTCTACTTGTTTCAGATCTATATTAATATGGTTTCGTGGTTGTTGTTGTTTATTACGACTGAGCATATATTTAATCTTTTTTCGTTTATGGATAGCCCCATCTCTAAGGCGGCTCGTTACAGTGATATAAATGCGTCAGTTGCAGTTGCTTGTGTTCTAGCTATTATGTCTAGATCGTCAGCGTATGCGAGTACCTGGACTAATTTATTAAAGATTGACCCAGTGGTTTTGAAGTTGAAGTCCCTAATTACCTTTTCTAATGTGATGTTAAGGTGGCGGTACGGTAGTGAGTATTGGGATGGTGCATCGCTCTGCAAAGTGAAGCATCGGTGAAGCATGGTCAGAGCTCGGGCGGGTGTGCCCTCCTTGATAAGCTATGGGCCTTAATGGCCTGATAAAGCTTAATACAATGCGATGTTAAACAGCACACGTGAAAGGGCATCGCCTAGCCTTAGATCAGTTGTGAAGGTCCTCGATAGGCTATTTTGTACTCGGACTTCGCACAGTACATGGTCAGTTGAGTTAGTTCGATCAGCAGTTCTACTATTTGAAATTCACGCATGGCCTGGTATAGTTGATTGCATTTGCGGCATTTTTCTAGGATCTGTCTGATTGTGAAAATTTGGTCTGTTGTCGATTTTTCAGGACGGAAACCACACTGATATTCTTCCACGATTATTTCTGGATGTGGGCAATATCCTTGTGCACATCACATTAGAAAGAATTTCATATCACCTGTTTAAAGAAGTGATGTCTCTGTAGTTACCACAGCAACGAATATTCTCTTTTGTGTATAATGAGCAGATAATACCCATGTACCATTATTCTGTAGAGAGCTCCTTACGTAACCATATCTTTAGTATGAGTTTATGTAAGTACCATGAGATCGAAAAAAAGATGATTCTGAGCAGGCCTTGACTAGTACAACACGATTGGCAAGACTGATTTCACAATGTGGCAGTAGGTTAGAGGTTAATAAATGTCAAATAAATTAAAACACAAAACAGTATTTATTTAGGGAACAAACTGAAAACTAAGATGAATACATGTTAGAGTAGGTGTTCAAAATGTGATCCTTCACTAGTATTACAACGATACACTTAAATAATTCTAGAAACAAGATTGCAAAACTGACTTACATTTGAAATGTCACTGTCACATTATAATTCATAGGCATTCTAGAACCAGTGTAGCCAATCGTGTTGTACTAGTCAAGGCCTGCTCAGAATCATTTTTTTCTCGATCTCATGGTATATATGCGATTAGTAGCTCCCCTCCCCGAAGATTATCTGGCCCTGCTGCCCTATTGTTTTGGAGTTTATCAATGGCAGCTTTTATTTCTTTTAGTCTAGCATTCCTCCGAAATATTCGGCCCATCTGTTTGTCTTTTAGTAAAGATTTGCCCTTGTTCATTCAGTAAAGATGTGTCCTTGTTCATCTCTACACATCGTTGTGTGTGCTTTGAAACTCTACCTCTCATCGTTTAGCTTCCTATAAAACTGCCTGGCGTTTCTGTCATTATACAGTGTGTCCCAGGATTGATGTTACAATAGGTGCGATGGACTAAAAATTTTTGAATTTTATTTTAAGAGTGTGGGATTAAGTCCTGCTTTGTTTGAAGAGAATTTTAAGAATATTTTCAGTTTTTGAAAAACAAGTCGGCCTTGAAATTGAAGCGAAAACTATTTTCTTTTCAGGTAAAGTACCCTTTTTGTTCATGATACGGCAAAGTGTTACTAAGAAAAGTTGTTCAGAATGAGAAATTATGGTCCTACACAAAGCTTCAGGTAGATTTACCTACTTTGATTAAACCATCATTTTTTAGGTTAAACAAAATAAATTGTATTTATTAATAATTTTATTTGTAGAATATTGAACGAAACAAATAGTATTTACAAACAAATTAACTTACGGAACGTAATAATAACATTCATCTACAATAAATAAATATAAAATTAACTGCCAGGAGGCCATGAAGAAACAATCATTGACTAATCTTCCTGAAATTTTGTATAGGACCATAATTTCTCATTCTGAACAACCTTTCTTAGTCAAATTTTGCCATATCATGAACAAAAACGGCACTGTACCTGAAAAAAAAAATAGTTTTCGCTTCAATGTCAAGGCCGACTTGTTTTTCAAAAACTGAAAATATTCTTAAAATTCTCTTCAAACCAAGCAGGACTTAATCATACAATCTTAAAATAAAATTTAAAAATCTTTAGTCTATCGCACCTATTGTAACATCAATCCTGGGACACACTGTATATCGTCTTCATTTCTTCTAGTTATTATCGGCGAAATTCTTTTTCTTCTGCTTTCGTATCCTCTTCGTCTATCTTCTCGGTAGTCTTCTAGAGCAGCTCTGGTTCGGTATTGCTGTTGAAGTTTAAGATATGCCGCGTTTTTATTTTTGGTAGCTTCACTACATTGGTTATCGAACCACTCTCCCCTTTTCTTTTATCACTTTTTTTACAGATGTTTGGACAATGTCGTAGTTCCTCGACTGTATTTTCTGCGATAGCTGTCTCGTCTTCTTGGAGTTTTGTTTCGATTTTTTGTACTTACGAAAATTTTATTAATTCTTGAAAAGCAAAATTCGAATAATCCTTATTTTAAAGTTGATACAAGAACTTTTGAAACAGCAACAATTCTAATTGTTTGAGAGTTATTAGTTACCAGAACAATCTTCATTTTATACAAAATCAAATATGCGTTATTTTATGATTAATCTAGGTATGCAGATAGTGACTGAAAATCTCAAAAATGTCAGTTTGTTCCTTACAATTCTAAGGGCCGGTTGCACATAGCTTTTATTAAATTAACGAATGATCAAAGTTGACAAAAGAGTATCATTTTTTGTTTACTAATGTGTTATTTGTCATATGCATTCGAATTTTGATTCGATTTTGTTCACTTTACCGAATGATTAATTTAACCAAGCTGTTAAATCATGTTTGTGCAACCCGCCCTTAGTTTCATCAAATTTTGGTAGTAAATCTACCCCTTTGTACACATACTAAAAAGCTGTATTTTTAGATAATAAATAACCAAAACAAACAAATTTTCGGTGTTAATCCATGTTGGTCATTCTGAAGCATGTTAGGATTTCTAGACATTTTACTGAGTTTAACGCATACACTACTAGAGAAAAATATAGAAACGGAAATACGATTATGAAATACAATGAAATTTTTTTAAAAGTATTGTCAGTTGAGTATAAGCTTCTTCTTCTTTGTTCTCCGGTGTGAAGTAGCAGCACTCAGACCCTAGGGCTCTTGTGTATCCGTCGTCAATTAAAGGATTGCTTCATATACAGGCACTCCGTATATCATTGGGCTCTAAAAGACCAATACGAAATAGACAATGCCTCAGAAGAAGTAATAAAAGGTATCGTAAAAGGTGATGAAGAGAGGAACTTGGGTCCTCAGAAAGGTCCATCAACTACAGATGTCTTTTGAAGAGCCTATGATTATCTTGAGGTGCTCCATGCTAAATTTAAGGAGCTGTTGGGACCTAGCTTTCGAAAATCTGTGGATGAGTTGCTGCGCTTACCTCATCCCAGGGCACGAAGCCCAATATTAGAATAAGCTTGGTTTATTCTTGAATTTTGATTAATGTCAAATTACAACTACAAGAAATTAAATACTTGAGAAATTCTGTAAGTTAAGCGGGCATTAAAACAAATTTAACAAGTCTTGAAACAATTTTAAGCTCCAGCTGCAAAAGCGAAGTAAGAAGGTTTGATAATCATGGAATTTTCGCCGAAAATCTAAAAAAAAGCAAATTATCAACCTAACAGAAAAACCAAAATTAGCGTAGATCCAGTCCATACGGATTAAGTGGTGTTTTGGAATAATAACGAGAATAATTTAAAGGAAGTTCAGATAGAAGAGGCGGCTTTAGGAAAATGGAACCCCACAGTTTCACAACATCGATTTTCGTGAATTACGTAAAGAATGCATTTCAAACGGATTTCTAGAAGTCGTAACTTCAATCTAATGGTTACGTAGGTCTTCTGTAATATATAAAAACAAATACTGAGAAGAATGAACTTCCCTATCTTGTAGGTCTAATTCTTCAATAGAATTGATGATGGGATGAGTACTACGTAAAAACAGTTTCCGCCCAAAACCTTAAAACATAAGCTAGCCGATCACGGTATCGATGAAGGATAATACGGAGCAAAAAAAGAACGGCATAAGAAGTTAAAAAAAAAATTGGAAAAAAGAGCAAAAGTATGGATAATGACTGAAATAAAAACGCCACAGTTACAAAGAAAAAAGAAGAATCTCAGTCACATGACATTCAGGCAGTCTCCGAAGAAATGGAAGACATTTTCAGGAACTTCTAGCAAATACATCAGTCCTTCTCCAAACGATCTTGGAGACGAAATGATAAGATGGAGAAATTTCAAAATCATACCAAGAAGGAAGATTATTATAAATGCGATAGAAAATAAAATACCTTGTTATGTATATTTTTATTTAAAGCAAGAAGGATGTATGAACGTCATTTATGTTTAATATGTAAGATTGGCAATAATAGTTATTAAAAGTAGTTTATTAGAAGCACACGTTCATTTCATATTTGTTATTTCATAATTACGTAACACAAAAATAAATTCAAATCCAAATTCGTTTGCAGTTGAATTTTTCAAGAGCTAATTTGCCGTTTAGTTAGTTCAGAATATGTACAAAGGCCCTTCAGTGCAGAATATACAGCATTTAAAAACCTTCCTATATAAAAATTTCGCTGAATCATGTTTGTGCATGCATAAACCTTCCTTGGTTTATAACCTCAATGGCTAATTTTTCATATAACATCAATCTAAACAGTGAAGTTCGTGGTCTCATTATTCTCAAAGGAGGCTGAAAAAAGGTTGCAAGCTTTACAATCTTGCATGTACTTGTGTAAGGGGACTCTCTCAGTGAATAAATCTGGCTTTTGTCAGCATGTCTTGAGGTTACAGTACATATTAGATCGATACCATGTTCACAATGGTTAATAAATGTGTCAGATCGTGTACGTGAAAAGATGGAAAGCGATCTTGGACAATAGGGAGTTAAGTACATCGGAATAGTTGTTATAAAATATCGAGGAAGTCGTTAAAGAATTATGGTGCGAATATTTAGGGCGCGTTTTAACGAGAACATAACAACAGAATTATGGAAACGGAAGGAAGTCAATTAAAGCAGAAAAGCGGATGACGAGATACAACACCTTTCAAAACAATACACAAAGTTTACTTTTAGCTTTCAGCAGTTTCGAAAATTTTCGGTATATACCGGAGATTAAATCGAAAAGCAAAAGTTTTAAAAGCCTTCGTACGATACGAAACGTGAAATAAGTCTACTGGAAGGAACAAATCTGATTTCTAATACCTCCGTCCCCGTGTTGCCTTTCCAGTACATTTGCTCAAGTCATATCATATTTATCAAACGGCTTCCCTCATCCACCATTCACAACTTACAGCCAGACTAACTCGCTCCTTTTTAGAAACGAAACGTAATTCTAATACTTTAGCTAACCCATTTTCTGAATTTTTTACCAGGACACATGTGCAAAACCTACCGTCTACTGAATTCGACGAAATCCCGGAAAATATTTTAAGTGGATAGAATTTTTTATGAAATTTTAAAAGGTAACCCCGTCGAAATGGGGGAAACCCTTTTAGATTGAAAAATTACTAATTAGTTTAAGCGATTTCCCCTCAGAAAACGAAATTATTAACCTTAATGTAATTGATATAATGAAATTCGTTGTTAAAACCCAACCAATCATACTGTTTGAAAGAATTAAGGCCTTATAATTTTATTGTTCATAAACTGAACTTTCAGTACGGCCGATGAAATATTTTACCCAGTTTATAAAATATAACGAGCTAATTAAAAATACACGAATAAAATACTTTTGTTTGGTTTCATTTTATAATTAATATTAAGTATGGAATTTTTCTTTTTATTAAAAAGTCCCTCAGGGATGAGAAATGAAATTAAAATTCTCTCTGTTTCGATATAAGAGCAAAATATATTAAATTAATTCAGGGTTGAAATTAAAGCAAATATTTTCATGGTTTCGTTTAAAGTGAAGCCATTATACATTAAATAAAGAGATTAATTTTATTACTATACCTATAGTTGAGATTCAAAAATAGAAAAATAAAAAATTAGCTACTAGAAAATCGCTATTATACAAATCAAGATAGTAAATTGCGACAAGCGGCATAGCATTTTAAGAGTTATTAATTTTCCCAAAGTTTATTCGCCCAGCTTCAAGGAAAACTGTTGTTTCCAGGTTTTCCTGCTTTTTTGCTTTTAAAAGTTTCTTCATTAATTATCTAATTAAGTCCTGTATTAAACGCAAATAGTTACTATAGTGAAACCAATTAAATGTAAGGTGCCTGAAAATATTTAAAAGAAGCTGATGCGCATAAGAATAAACTAGTTTATTTGGGAAAACTTTCAGGATTGCAATTAATATTTTCGATTATATGTTACAGTAGGTCTTATTAATGTAGTATATATTCTGATTTTTGTTTTCTTGTTGGGAGTCCCCTACCACTTTTTTGGTATGTTCTTTAATTTGATTATTCAGGATACTAGATAATATTTTATATGCTGCATTAAGCAGCGTTATCCCTCTTTTTAACTTGCGCACTTTTACCTTTCCCCCTTCTTGTATAACGGTATTATGGTGCCTTCGCACCACTCTTTCGGCATTGTTTCTTGTTTCCATATTGTTTGTATGAGCTGATGAATCTTTTCTAGCGAAAGATTCCCTCCGTATTTAAAAAGTTCCAGCACTATGCCATCGCTTTCTGGTGCTTTATAGTTTTGTTAATTGTACCTTTCACCTCTTCAGTTGTTTGAACATAAGCGTTTTAAATCATTATTTCTATTTTCATATTCTATTTCCTCTAACTTCATGTTTAACCAGCTTTGCTTCTTTCATTATTTTTATTAAGCTTCTGCTGTGTAGCATGAGAATTAAAATCAACACTAAATCACAAAAATTACCTCTGGAGAGTTTCTAGAATTCTAGATATAGGAATCTAAGTTATTGCTAGTTAATTAGTAAGTCTTTTATAAAATTCAGTGAGTATAACAACCCATGTTACGTTATTCTGCAATATTTTTCCCAAAAATTCCCCTAGTCCAGTCAATATATACATTCGATCTTGCAAAAGGTCGGGAAGTTTTGAAATTTGGCACAGAGCTAGATTTCGAGGTTCTTATTGATCCCCTGAATTTGCCAACATGGCGTCGCGCCGCTCGCGACGCCATCTTGGAAAAATGACGCCGAAAAACATAAAAAGCTCTATATGTCCTAAGCCGTTGATTTTATCGAAAAAATACTTCTATACAAAACTATTCTCTATACAATTTGCTACCATTTTGCTCGGAATAATTTTTTTATACGGGCAATTTTTATGGAGATACAGCCACTCAAATACGGGGTAAAAATTAAATTTTGCCTTTGTTCGCATTTTTAGACGTATAAGTTTATTTGTTGCATAAATAAAAGTATATTAAACCGAAATACATTACCCTCCCAAGAAAATTAGATACAGAAAGTTTCAAATTGTAGAAAAATGATACCACCACGGGGAATCGAACCATCGTCATAAGGTTAAACGCACCAACGCTCTCACCATTGAGCTACGGAGGCAGGTCCCCGAGAAAGCGCCAAACTTCTACACATGAAACTGAAAATTGAAATCTATTCTAAAAGTCGCATATAAAGTCAAAGAGCCGCTAAATTCGAAGCGCATTCACAATGACTAATTACGACAGGACAGACTTCCTTTTAGATGGAAAAATTCCCATCAAGAATGTTTAAATATCAGGTTGATGCATAAGTTCGTAGCGTTTTTTGTTTCCAAGGTAAGAGCGCTTTGGAAACAAATTTGTTTGAGAAATATCAATGTCATTTTAATGCCATAGTATTGTTTTATTGAATACTTCTTGAATTTTTCAATTTGTAGAAAGTTAGGGGTAATTGTTGGCTAAAGAAAATGGAGTTTCAAGTACAAAAAAATGAACATTTCCGACATATCCTTTTGTTTGAGTTTAAGGCATCGAAGGCCGCTAGAACCATTTGTACCGTTTACGGAGAGAACGCCATCGTGGAAAGTACTAAACGAAAATAGTTTTCTCGCTTCAAAAGGGGGCATTTCGATATGAATGATTTCCCACGTTCAGGGAGACCATCCGGCTTTGATGAAGACCGATTAAATGCTTCAATTCGTGATGATCCACGTCAATCAACTCGGGAATTGGGCAATATGATGAATTGTGACCAATCAACTCTCGTACTACATTTGCATTCCATGGGCAAAGTTCAAAAGTTGGTTTTGCAGCATGATAATGCCCGATCCATACTGCTAACATTACAAAAGCAGCTATTCAAGACCTCGGTTGGGAGGTTATTCCACATATCCACATCCACCCTATTCTCCTGATCTTGCTCCATCAGATTTTCATCTTTTCTGCTCTCTATCCAACAATCTCCACGGAATCTCATTTAATAACGACGTTGCTCTTCAAAACTGGCTCGACGACTTCTTCACCTACAAACCACCGGATTTCTTCAGGCGTGGAATCGAAAAACTGCCAGAACGTTGGGAGGCAATCATAAACAATGCAGGAGAATATATTATTGATTAGTTTATGTATTTTTTATATTAAAAAAATTAAATTTTAAATTTAAAAAAAAAACGCTACGAACTTATGCATCAACCTGATACATAAATATATAAATATTAGAAACTATTAGGAAGAACGTTTTTCTTTTGGAATTTAGATTTCACCCTAAAAAGTATTTTAAACTATATAAAAACCTCGGGTTGAAATAACCCATAGTAATAGAAAATATTAAGAATATTAAAATACATATTGCTGTCCCTATCTAACATATGAGAAAATGAAAACCAAAACCAAAACGAAACCAAGGTTGGCTTAGAAAACATTAAGTCATGTGCGTTACTACATCTGATGTTTTTAATTTAATATGACAGTTATAATAGGTTGTAGAAGTGTCAAATGAACATAATGTGAATCAATAACAGACATGTTTTATTTTTCAAAGCCAAGCTTGATTTCTATTTCATTTGTTCACATGTTAGATTTACTACTCGTACCCAATCCGAAGAAAATTTAATTTTATTAGAAAATGCTAAAGCAATACAAAATGTTGTTCAATTAAATGACACAAAACACAACAAAACAAAATGTTTTTAAAAAGTATATGTTGATACACGGTTACATACAGGGTACGTCACGACGACCATCGATTAGACTTTTCCTAAAAAAAACTTATAGTACATAAATGAAAATTTGTAAAATAAGGTTTTGGGATATTAAAAATTGATTGAAAATATTTTTAAGATTGTACAACTTCCGGTTATACCGGAAGTACACACTAACTTCGTTATTTCAATTAAAATACCTTATACAGGGTGTCTCAGACATGGCTCCCCAGGCCTATAACTTTGTTATTTTTAAAAATAACTATAATAAACTATATATATTCGTAAATGGGAGCAAATTCTCTATAAGATGGGAAAAGAAAATGTTAGAAAATCTGTACTCATATTATGGCAGCGATATTCAACTTTTTTTTTCAAATTGCACACTATGCTTTTTTTCGCTCATTCTGATAGTACTTTTTATTCTCTTTATAACCATGTAAACCAATATTGGTCTTACATAAGAAAATTCTCGAAAAAAATACGATTGAAAGTTGAAGTCTAGGTTTGCCATGGAAACAACTGATTGTTGTAATTTGTACTCGTCGGCGATAAAAACAATAGCGGATACCTTTCTGCATACAACCTTGCTGCTCTTCTTGCATTTCTCTCGCATAAACCATAAATAAGGATCACATCAAGCTTTTCAGAATTAGTGTAATTCATTTCTAATACTCCTATGATTTTAAACAAGAACATACAAATACAGAAAGAGCACTTGTCATTCTTTACAACGTAAATTGCAATTGTTTTACAGCTATACGCTATTGTTTTCATCGCCGGCGACTACAAATTACAACAATCAGTTGCTTCCATGGCAAACCTAGACTTCAACTTTCAATCGTATTTTTTTCGAGAATTTTCTTATGTAAGACCCATATTGGTTTACATGGTTATAAAGAGAATAAAAAGTACTATCAGAATAAGCGAAAAAAACAATTTGCAATTTGAAAAAAAAAAAGTTGAATATCGCTGCCATAATATGAGTACAGATTTTCTAACATTTTCTTTCCCCATCTTATAGAGAATTTGCTCCCATTTACGAATATATATAGTTTATTATAGTTATTTTTAAAAATAACAAAGTTATAGGCCTGGGGAGTCAAGTCTGAGACATATATCTTTAGATATTCAGAATCACGTTTCAACGGCGAATGCAATGATATAGCACTATATGGGCGTATCGTTAATAGTTCAGCAGTTATTCAATTGTTTTCAAGAAATCTAACCTCACTTACGACGAACGCGCTGCAAAATTAATAATTAGAAATAAGCGTTCCTTCTCAGGATTTAATTTAACTGGTCAATCACCGATGGAATAGCTAGAACCATTCGACTCTAGCGTTTACCAGTATACAGGGTGATCGAATTTTCTTAAAATTTTTAAACAGAACGCCCCATATTCAATACGACAGTTAGATATCCACTGTCATAAGCTTTTATAAAATTCCCAACTTAATAAGTTTAGAATTAATAAGCAGGAAGTTACCGAATTTCAAAATTTGGATGTTATCGGCTTGTACCTCACCTTTTCTATTGCTTAGAACATCTTTTTCTACCTTAGAAAAACTATTACGTAAAAAAACTCATATTCAAAAAGATTATGAAATAGGAGTTTCTTTTAGAATTTTGTTTTCGTGTTTTATTGCCTTCACAGTTAAGAAAAAGGAAAAAAATAACATATAAGCCGATAACCTCAACAATTTGAAATATTGAAATTTGGATTTTAATAACATCGTACATATTAATTACAGACTTATCAAGTTGGGTATTTTATGAAAGCTTATGATACTGAACTGAAGTGGATTGAATTGTGACTGAGCTAATTTAATATTAAGATAGAATTAAGTAGGGATGATAGGGCTTATTTATTGAAATAAATCTGCATTAAAATTGTGTGAATAATTTTATTTTTGTAAAATCTAATTATAAACAAATTATAAATAACGAACCTTCACGACGACCGGTTAGAGGTAAGAGCATCTAAATTTGAATTTAAAAAAAGAGCAATTTATAATGTTTATTTGTTGAACCAACGTGACGACTTTTCACATAACAATAATTGTCGGCCCAACGTGAGGCGAATTATAAAAGATAATTTAACAATAATTTGCGGTCCAAACGTGAGGAAATTCATAAAGCTGTAAATTATAAAGGCCTTCTGCAGCAATCACAACAATATAGAGATAATGGCTGCCAAAGGATACCCACAAGGAGGGGTCACATTATCCTTGCTGTGGAACCTGGTAGTTGATCAACTCCTAGTCAAATCAAATAGTCAGAGCTATTTTACTCAGGAGTATGCCAATTATTTGGTAATAGTCATTTCTGGTAAATTTGACAAGACAGTCTCAGAGCTCATGCAAAAAGTTCTTGAAACTATGGAAAGATGGTGTGTCAGGGAGAACCTAATTATAAATCCTCAGAAAATGACATTGATTCCACTTACAAAAAAAAGAAAGTTGGGCAGGTTAAAACTCTCTAACTTTTTCAATGACAAGTAAGTCGAGAGGGACTAGACACCTATAAATAGTCCAGGATGCTTAACTAATCTGTAAATCACATATTCAAAAAACCATTAATAAAGGAGAACCAAATGGTAACCTGAGGATTGAAACCAGACATGGTTCACTAGTCGTACACTGCTGTGGTGAGACCTATGGTTACCTACGGATCGCTGGTGTGGTGGCCAAAAGTTGAAAGAGGCAAGCCAAACTGGAGTTATCAAAACTTCAAAGACTTACCTGCTTTTGCATTACGCGAGTAATAAGAGGCACTCCAACTGCTGACATGGAAACCTTAATAAGCCTGCATCCCTTAGATATCCTAATCAAGGTAGAGGCAAGTATGGTGGCGTACGGGCTTAAATACGAGTACAATAGAAATTGGCAAATCAGTTTTATTTTCGGTTATACCAGGATAACTAATGTTGTCATAAACCCATTATTAAAAATGAGCAGTGACGTAATGCCAACACGTATAAATTTTAACAAACCCTTTCACATCCAGTTCAACTGGAAGAAAGGGCTAGTACAAAGTCGTAGTCAGGCAGGTAAGCAAATTTGGTATACAGATGAGTCCAAGACTGGCAGCGGTACTGGAGCTGGAATGTATGGGGAGTTTTCTCAGTATAGTGCATACGCATTCCTGGGGAAATATTCAATACAATATTTCAAGCCGAAACTCATACAATAGATGACTGCCTGCAGAAGAATATAAAAAGGAACTATCAAGGCAAAAACATTCTTATCCAGGCTAATTTAAAAGCCCTAGTTAGCTACCGTGTTAATTCGAAATTAGTTTGAGATTGCTTGCGAAACCTTATAACCCTTCTTGTGGCGTAGAAATATAATATAAATATCCTCACATACAGCAACAAATTGTGAATTCTTAAAAATATAAAAATCACAAAAATAGCACTTACAACCCAGAAAATAAGGATGCAAACACATAGAGAAGGCACAGCAAAAAGCTATGGAATTTGTAAGGTAGATATAAGAAAAGAATAAGTATAAAACACTACATAAGATGATCGAATACAACCAACTGCAGTGGCCAAGCCACTTGTTTTAAATGCCGGATGTTAGATAAGTTATACCACAGACTACTAAACAAGGAAGACTAATAAAATAATAGGACAAAACCGGAATAACGTCGATAGCAGCGCTGCGCGCGCACCTGGGCGAACTAATAGTTATAAGCGGGAGAATTTTAATATTAGAGAGTTATCACAAGTACTACGTTAAATTTCCGTTAACGCTAAATCACCTGATGTTATACGCTATTTTATTTTTACGGTAAATGACATCTTAGAGTTATTTTTATTTTACCGTACGCTAAAGTTTCAGAACATAACCTCAAATTGTTTATAAACACGGCAACATAACCTCACCACTCAAAATGACGTACGCAAAAACCCTCCGCTATTTTATGAAAATACTGGACTGAGGTTATCTCTTTAGCCTTAACAAAACATGTGCTGCGTGAAAACCACGATTACAATACTATCGCAATCGTATTGCGCATGTACGTCAGGGAATATGGCAAATTAAACCACGTAGTTCACCCAGGTGCGCGCGCAGCGCTGCTATCGACGTTATTCCGGTTTTGTCCTATTATTTGATTAGTCTTCCTTGTTTAATAGTCTGTGAGTTATACCATATGAACAAAAATTATTTAGATAAGGGATGGCCATGGTGAACAAAATCACTGTCTTTGATAGGTTCAGCTTGTTGTTGGTTCTACATGTCAATTAAATGTCAGTTTCGATTTGAATTTTTATTCATCATGGAATTCACGCAATTACATAAGCGATTCATCATTGAATCTTATTTTCGTAATGGAAATCTTGAAAATAGGGAATAGATATACAGTACTCGCGCTTGCCTGGTTGAATTTCGACAACAGTTTCCCGATCTTGTGTTCTTGGAAGCTAACTTTTTCAATGTGGTCCGGAATTGTGTGCAACTTTTCAGAGAAAGAGGAAGCGTAACACATAAGGACGGTGGTGGCAGGCCAACGGTCCGTACAGAGGAGACTATTGAAAATGTTCGAGAGATTATGAGTGAAGCACCAACAACATCATTGCGAAGACTCACACAGCAAGTTCCCGTATCTTATAGTACCTGCAGAACAATTTTGAGGAGGGACATTGGTTTATTTCCCTACAAGATGCAGGCTTATTATGAATTGTTACCGCCTGATCATAACAGGCGCGTGTTATGTTGCCAATGGGTCACCCAACATTTATTGCACAACAATGACCTCTTGGATTTGACGTTCTTTACAGATGAGGCGTGGTTTCATTTGTCGGGGTATATCAATTCACAAACCATAAGGATGTGGAGTGCTGAAAACCCTCACATATTTCGTGAGTCTCCGTTGCATTCCCAGAAAGTTGGGTTATGAAGTGGTGTTTCTCGCAGACGATTGGTACCCATATTCCTTGAAGGAACCATCAATGCCCAAAGGTACCGAGACAACATCTTAGAACCCCTCATAAACCAACTTCACGAAGAAGAGCTACAACAGGGATATTTCCAAAATGATGGTGCCATTTCTCACACGACTGCGCAATCTATCGCTTATTTACGACAATTTTTTGGCGAACGTCTGATCAGTTTACGTTGTGTACCTGAATTCCCGCCAAGATCATCAGATTTGACTATCCTAGATTACTTCGTTTTTCCACATTTGAAAAACATAATTTTTAAGACACCAGTTCACACACTTCCTGAGTTAGGAAACCGAATAGTTGAAGAATGTGCTAATATCACACGCGAAATGCTCCGAAACGCATTTGAAAACATGCAAAGGCGTGTAAATTTATGTTTGCATGAGAATGGTGGCCATTTTCAACATCTAATGTAATAAATTGAAAATAAACCCTTAGTTTAATAACTAAGTTTTATTTGACAAGCTGATTAGCTTACATAACCTATATAATTTCAACTACAATTTTAACTGACGATGAATCAAACATGCAAGGTACGTTCAGAATTTCAAAGCCACCCTTTATCTAAATAATTGTTGTTCATATGGTACATTCGGAAAGATATGGATATCAAGACTCCGAAGTAGAAAAGTAAAAAAGGAGATCCACTACATTGTGCAACCAAGGAAGAGAGAAGATGATAGAAGGCAGAAGAAATAATAATAAATTACTTAGACCTACCAAATATTTGCAAACATTTGTGTTAATTATATTTAAGATAATATTATCGATTATCGATTATCGACCAAATTTAACACAACACGTATTATGATGGTCAATTTTTACCATAACAGAAAACGAAATGATGGATGCCCAAGAAAGTTGAAAATAGTAAGCTCGTAAGCTGTTGAAAATTGAGACACTACCAGTCTAAAAAACTAAACCCTGAACATAGGTGATGATAAAGATTTTCTTACCTTAAGTGTTAAAATTTTTAATACCTATGTAAATGGAAACTTGTAGGAAAAGGGAATAACACGAGACCTTAAAGGATTAATTTCTGAAATAGCAACGTTTATGTTTCTTAAAACTTTTCTTTTTGTTATTCTGCTCAGCAAGGGAAAATTCCAAGTTATTTTAATTTTCTACAATTACAAATTTAATGCAAATTTTTAATTAAAAAAAATAGAAATTTTAGTCGTTGTTAATATTGATAATCAAATACAAAAGCTCTTTGCTAATTCATTTCTAACTTCCAAAATCGCTTGATCCAGCAATTGTGTTGTAACTAAAATCAGCAGTTGTAGATGTAGGTTAACCAATGTATTTACAGCCAGTATCGTATACAATGAGGTATATGAATACCGATGTCCTTGCTAACTAAATTTACTTTACATGGCTTTCTATTGATATTTGATCCATTGTGTGCGGTTTAAACAGTAAACATAAACGAAGTAATATATGGAAGCTTTAATGGAACATTGATTAGATAAAACTTTCTAACTTTATACGATAGCTAGGCTTTATATTTCCATAAACATCACTCTTTTTTATATGCGTTAAAGATGTTATCTTAATTGATATTATCTTAATAGATGTCCGCGGTCTTTTAATGTTAATGGAACAATTTTATGGCCTGTCTGTCCCTATTATTTAACAAAGAATTTTCCTAACACTAAACTTTGAAAAACACAACAATTTATTATAATGTAACGTTTGGTGTCTACATGTTGTAAACAACTCAAACTGAAATCTGTTATTTTTAAAAGTTAAAACGATTTCATATTTTACACTCTTAAAAGCTAACTAAAAATACTGATAAAAAGAGGTCGAGCTGGTACAACAATGGGTGACCTATAAATATATTTTTATCAACAACTAAAATCGTTCCTATCGACTAAGTATTTGCGTAGAAACGCGTGATCTAATTATATGATACAGTTGTCGAAGCAGAACAACATATTGCCTATATGACTGTTACCACAACATCAAAGGATTACACATTTAGTAAATCCATATTCGGCGATGTGCTGTTATACTATAACGGTGCAGGTAATTTATGCAACTAACTGCGAAATTTCGACTATTGTTCACATTGTTAATGGCACTGTATTGCAGTTTGTGGTAAGATCAGGGCCGCCGAGAGCCATGGTGGGCCCCGGGGCAAAACACTGGCAAGGCCCCCCCCCCCACATATTGTAATCTATTTTTTTTACCTACAACTCTTCATGTTCTACTAAAATGAGCGTACTTACTAATTAGGTACTAAAAATGTTTGTAAAGAACCGTAATTTCTTTGTGAATTGCTACAGTTTTGATCTTGACCAATTATTGGTGTAGCATCATCATTCTTAATACTAGAACACACCTACTGACCTACAACCTACAACCTTTAACATCTTTTTAAGGTTTGTGAAAGTGTGAAACACAAAAAATTTTGCATCGTCAACGCATTGAGTTTTTTCTAAACTAATTGGCTGTAGTTGTGGTTGGTGGATGTAAACTGATGAAAACATGTTGAACGAATAGTAATTTTTTATTACATTTATCATGGCTAGCAATACATTGAGTGAAAAAACCCAAAAATGATTTTGTAGCTACTAAGTTAACTAGAGGTAGAGGCAAAGTGATGGTGCGAAGGGAGGGAGAAGACTGAGAAGAGGAGGGGTGGAATACGTAGAAGCACAATATTATAATTTTTTATGTCACCGGTCACCGTGAACTTTAAACGAATAATAAAAACTCTTATATAGGCCTACATAAAAAAAACTGAAATTTTAATTCTACGTTCTATTATTATATGACTAGACTCTCTAAAAAGCTGCCGGGCCCCCCCTGGGCTCGGGCCCCGGGGATTTTGCCCCCCTGCCCCCCCTCTCGTCGGGCCTGGGTAAGATGATGACGCTACTGCATAACTAAACACAAATTAAAGCGGGAAATACTTAAAATGCAATTCTGAAAAGCCGATATAGGCTGTTATGTCATTTATAGTAAATCTGATCTCTGTAAAACATCTGATGTTTTAATTTTACTATTTAGTGTTAGGGGCATAAGTAATTATTTCCTAGGCCGTGGGATTTTTTATGAAGGAATAGTATGACTATATGGGATGGATAGCTCATGAACCATACAATCACGTATTACCAGGTGTTTTGTCCGATTTTATGGCAGAGGGCCTGTATGACGTCATAATTTCAAGATGTCCGCCAAAATGGACACTAATCTCTTTTTTTTATGTTTAATTCGTTTATGGTTGGCTCTATGCAAATTTAGCTCGGACTTCTTTCGTTCCTAATAAAATAAGGAACAAAAAAGGTTATTACAATTTTTTTGATATCCGTTACCGTTTCTGAGATACAATTAAGTTTTTGATTTTTCTCTGACGTTTTTCATTCAAATGAAATTTCTGTTCTAATTTTTTTTGTCTAGTTTATTTATTTTTTAATTTATATTTCATTGATTGATTATCAAGAATCTTTGGATGAAGAGTTGTTGCATGGAAATTTTAACCCGTCGGAAGAAAATAATCCAAGTGATTGTGAAGCAGATTCCACTGCCCTGAATACAGTCCCGACTTGGTCAGCTTTTAATTCTATAATAAGTAACCCAAAAAAAGAAACTAGAATCTGTTTGCTCCCACTCTTAGATACCAGCTCAACTACCATACAAACACAACTCACTTTCATGAAGAAATTAGAACAAGTGACATCTAGTATCACTCCTGACAGTTGTAACTTTGCACCTTGGCCTTTACAAGCCTGTTTTGAAAGTAGCTATGGCTAACAAAGTTCTATCAAAAAATTGGATTCTTAGGTCGGGTGTACTATATATTATAATGGCAGGATTGGAAGCTACATTATTGGCGGTTTATGGTGAGAGTGTTGTGTCCAACATTCTAGCAGGGAAGTGCGTAAGGAGAGCTGTAGATGCCCACATATCTCAAACGCTTGCTCTTTTCAAATGCTTTAGTGATGAATTTTATAAAGAGCAGGGTGGAATCAAAGAAAAGTTGGAACCAGAGATGCAGAAGCTACTTACAGCTTTACTTGAGGGACAAGAAGGGAAAAAAGAGCTGCAAAAGCAATGCCTACTAATATTCAAAATGTGGCAATAAGATCCCTTTTATGTCATTCTAAAACAAAGGATGAGTTAACAGCATATCTCTCAAATAAAGCCGTATTGCATGCACAGAGGATTAAACAAAAACTGAAAGACAGCAAAATAATGTGTTTATATATTAAAAATAATAATCTACACGTTACATAATAATTATTGTGTTTCCTAGAAAAATCAGATGGAGTATTATTTTCATTGTTAACAATAAAGTATATCTCAGAAATGGTAACAGATACCAAAAAAATTGTGTTAACCATTTTTGTTCCTTATTCTATTAGGAACAAAAAGGTCCTAGCTAAATTTGCATAAAGCCAACCATAAACGAGTTAAAGATAAAAAAAGAGATTAGCGTCCATCTTGAAATTGTGACGTCATACAGGCCCTCTGCCACAAAATCGGGCAAAACACCCGGTAATACGTGATTGTATGGTTCATGAGCTATCCATCCCATATAGTCATACTATTCCTTCATAAAAAATCCCACGGAATTACATACGCCCCTGCACTAATTCGTATTTTATAATACTTTAAATCAGTGCTTCCCAGAGTGTGTTCAATGGAACCCTGGGGTTCCATGAAATAATTTTGGGATTACGTGAGTCAAATTTTCAGAAAATATTGATGTCTAAAACATCTACATTCTTCCCATTAATCTTTCATTTCATAAAGTTTTTGTATAATTATTTTATTTTGTATTCTGTTTTGTACAATTTCTATTTTGTTTTGTACAATTTGTATTTTTTACAATTTGTATTTTGTATAATTTGAATTTTGTATAATAATTTATTGCAACTCTTATATAAACGACATTGCTGACATTGTTAGTGTGTCGTATGTCGTATGGGTCAGTGCAGGCAATCCTAACGTCTGAATTGAACATGCGGCGTGTCTCTGCTAAGTTTGTCTCCCGCCTGCTGACTCCGAAGCAGAATTAACTTCGCGTCGAAGTTTGCTAAGATCTCCGTCAGCGTACCGCGGATAAGCCGTCATTCACGTTGCGGATAATCACCGGGGAAGAGTCTTGGGCCTAAGGGTACGACCCGGAAACAAAGCAGCAGTTGTCGCAATGGAAGAGCCCATCATCTCCACGATCGAAGAAAGCGAGGCAAGGCCGCAGCGCAATCAAGAGCATGCTCATCATATTTTTCGACGTCCACGGCATTATTCATCGAGAATTCGTCCCCCAGGGCCAGACCGTCAACAGAGATTTTTACAGTGACGTTCTGAGGCGTTTGAGGGAGAACATTCGGCGATATCGACCGGATCTGTGGTGCTCGAAGAATTGAATTCTCCACGACGACAACGCACCTTGTCACCGAGCTCTCCTCGTTCGTGGGTTTCTCGACAAGCACAGTATGTCATCGCTTCTGCACCCGCCCTACTCGCAGTTTTAGCTACTGCGAACTTGCTCCTTTTTCCGAAGATGAAGATCCAGCTCAAAGGTCGCCGTTTTAACACTGTTGCCGAGATCCAGAGCGAATCGCTTACAAAAGATGACTTCGAGGCCGCATTCTAGAAGTGGCAGAAACGCTGGGACCAGACCAGGGTGCAAGGTGACTATTTCTAAGGATGTTCAAACTTAAATAAATAATAATATTTTTTTTAACGGAGCTAGTCCGGGATCTTTTTGATACCACCTCGTATATGGTTGGATAATTATTTGTAGGTAATTTTTATTTTTTTAAATGCCCAGGTAAGATTAGGATATTTATAGGTGCGGGGTTCCACGGCATGTGAAATATTGTATAAGGGTTCCGCGGAAAAATAAGTTTGGGAACCACTGCTTCAACAATCAAGACAAAAAAAACCTACAATATGAAATATGAAATATACAGAGCGTATAATACTGATCTTCGTGGCGTATATGAATAGCATAATAAAAAAATGCAAAAATGAAATTAGGAGGACAAGACTAGGATTTTACAACCTGAACCCTGTAATGACACAAGATCTAATATACGCAGACGACATAGTGATAATGGCAGGAAATCCAAGACAATTACAAAATAACTTAAATATGTATATGGAAAGAAAACCTAGAAGAGAAGGGAATGACAATAAACACTAACAAAAGCAAAATACTACACATTAGAAGAGAAGATAGGGAAGCAGCAGGTGCACCAATTAACATAGGTGAAAGACAACTAGAATATGTAGAAAAGTATGAATACCTCGGAACAATAATAAATAACGACGGACGAATAGACGAAGAAATTAAAAATAGAATATCAAAAGCAAATAGAGTGTACTACCAAATAAATAACACCATTATAGGAAAAGAAGAATTAAGCACCAAGGCGAAGATGCACCTATATAAAACAATATACGTTCCTACACTACTCTATGGATCAGAGTGGTGGAACATACTTGACAAACATCGATCAAGTATAACAGCATCAGAAATGAGATACCTGCGAAAAGTACTGGGGAAAACAAGAAGAGATAGAATCAGAAACAGTAGTATAAGAGATGAGTTAGAACAGCAACCAGTCATAAATGAAATTGAAAAGAAACAACTAAAATGGTACGGACACCTCACTCGTATGGATGCGGAAAGATACCCCAAAATAGTATATGAAATGAGAACAGAAGGAAGAGAGCAAGAGGCAGACCCCGAGTCCAGTGGCATGAGAACATCAAGGAGATAGCAAGGAAAAGAGGAAAAAACATCGAAGAAGTAAGGAGATTGGCGAGAAACCGAAACAACTATAGGAAATGGATAGAGGAGGGCCCAACGCCGTAAGGCATAAATGGGAAAGAGAAAGAAGAAGAAGAAGAAGTATAATATGTATATCACGCGAATCTACGTCAAAATCCAAGCAAAAAAACTCCAGTGCCAATTTGCTGTTAACTCTTTAGTTATAGAGTTATTAGCTGCCTTAAGTCGTATTCTGGTTTCCTTGCCGTGTCAGACACATATTTTTATGAAATCACGATTTTATTGATTGATACACGGCAATTCGCTATCCCCAACACACCTTTAACATGGTCCTAGAATGCATCACCAAAAAATAAATAAAGGCATAATAAGAACAAGAGTGGGAGCAGCATACGCAAATGACCTAGTACTAATAACAAAGAGATGAGATATGTACATATATTATCCAAACTGCGAGGAAATAATAACGAAAAGACAAAAAATTGGGCTGAAAACAAATAAAGACATGAGAGTGGCAAATAAAAATTAAAATATTCAATCACGAAATTGAAGAAGTTGATAAATTGAAGTATTTATGGGGAGATATGAGTAGAAAGAAAAGACAAAATAGCATCAAATCGAGCCTTTCATGCCAACAAGTAACTATTAAAGAACAAAATTATCTCCAAAAAAATTAAATTAAGAATATCTAATACCCTAATAAGATATACAGGGTGTAAGCAATCGACCGTAAAAAAAGTATACAGTGTTATTTTCCAACCTACTGTGAATGCTAAATGCGTGTTCTTTTTGTCTTGATGTTAGTACTTTTCTTGTTATGGTCATCTGAAGTTTGAAATTAACACTTTGATTATCTTTGTTATTATGAAAGATTGCTGGAAAATAAAGCCATTGGGAGTTTCTTAAATAAATTGACACTCACTGCATTTGTGGGTTTTTGGTTTCGTCTTACCAGATGCAATTCTTCAAGGGTTGAAAATTTGCTAATTTTACGTGCAGAGTAAGTTGCAACGGCGCACTGTGCACTTGATATCCTAGGCAACCGTCCCGCTGTTGACAAAATTATCCTTTATTCAAACAATGCATCAAGGCATTATGATGCGAATTTACCTTTTCTGCGGCTTCGCAAGGTTGGCAGTGTTACACTTCTTCAGATGGCAGTTTCTCAGCAAGGAGAAGCGACCAAATTTTTAAAACATTTTTCTATTACTCTTGAAATAACTCCAAATAACGTGGTATACTTTTTTTACGGTCCATTGCTTACACCCTGTATATTAGTGAATGGAGTAGAAGTTATAACAGTGGTAAAAAAGAAAAAGAAAATTTAAGAATACTCGAAAGAAGAACTTTAAGAACTATGTTGGGCCCAATAAAAATATCAGAAAATGAATAGAGAAATAGGAGAATATATCGTAAAAAAATAAAGTAGCAGAGGGGCATGTAATGAGATTTGACCAACAAGAGACAATAAATCTTATGAAATGGATACCAGCGGGAAAGAGAAAAATAGATAGACCAAGGTCAAGATGGCTAGGCGAAGTGAAAAATGATTTACGGGCTATAGGAATCGAAAATGTAGAAGAGAAAGTTAGGGGCAGGAAATTATGAAGTAAGGAAAGCAAAGGAATTCGATAAATTCTGGATGCGGGCTGATCTACTTCAAAAAGTTGGTCTAGAAAGCTTCTAAGAAGCAAAAGCCAGGGTGCTAAGAGCGCCAGGCTAGCGTTTAGTCCTAGGTTCCAATCTTCCGATGCACAGGATTTTCCTGCAGTTTGGAGGTCGGTATCGAGTCCTGATGACCATTTGCCGTTGGGCACCAAATTAACAACGCTCCCCTCCGAATATAGGCCTAAGAGGTAGAGTAACAAGATCACACACATACACCCACACACACACACGCACATAAAAAGTAAAAGAACAAGATACTCAATGGGTGCATTAGTCTAGCAAACTAATCACTCATATGAACTTGCTAGTGAAACGTCTTCAAGACGCCCTATGCTCCGCTAGGGGCGAGAAGAACATACGTACACATACATACATAGTTCAGCAAACGGTTTAATGTATAATAATTTAAAATAAAATTGTTAAACCCTTCGACTTGGTTATTTCCTCAAATTATTATAGTGTATTCAAACAGTAGCTGGGTACTTAGGGTCTTTTAGTGTTCATAAATTACAGTAAATAAGTGTCATTGTAACTATTTTAGTTTAATAAAAAAGATTCACATAGAACCCAAGCACAATCTAGTAAATCGTTAAAATATGATAACAAATAAAAAAGAATCTTCTGTGTATTCAATACAAAAGTTCAAAACTAGTTACGTATATAGTTTAACTGATGCTATAAATATCTTAAACCATTCAGATTTGTCCATACATGTCGCAGAATATTGATGTTGATGTAGAACGACAAGTTATGTATTAATTTAAATGCCTAATGACAAGGGTGAATTAATAAGGATACAGGCATTGATTCACGTACTGGCCTTAGTCCTCAAGGGATGTCTCGAACCTTCTACCCTGGACGTAGGCGGATTATTATTACCATTGTATTATGAAAATCAACTAACTAAATTGGGTCACTCTCAATTCCGGGTCAGCTATTTAAAAAGTGTTATTTCCGGTTAAGTGCTGCCAGTTAATGGGTAAAAAAGTTTAACAAGAAATCCGGAAAACTTTTCTTGCGCTCTCGTTTAACTACCAATAGTTGTAGAAAATAACAAAAAGAGAACGGACTCAAAGTTAATGGTTTGGAAGTGCACTAAAATAATTGAAATTGGAATAGAACGTAGTTTCACACGTTAAATCCTAGAACAGTACTACAAATTTTATTAGTTAAATGGTGCACGACAGTAATTTTGCTTAACAACTGTTTGGAAGCTAGGAGTTTAAAAAATTACTGTAGGGGGTTTTTCATCGTAAATTATTTTTCACCAATGAAAACCTTAGTGCAGAAGCAAGTAGTAGTAGAAATTGCAGTTAATGCATCGTTAATAAAATTTTCAATTTTCAAAGGGTCGTAAGATTATTTTTTGAGGTAAAACTAAATAAATTTGCATTTCCAATTTCCTAAGTAACTGAAGTAAAACTCAACCAGTCGTCTAAATTTTAATAGAAATTAATCGGGTTTTTAAACCCTGCTATTATATAAATTGAGTTCTGAGATAGAATGAAATAATGAATCTTAGTTAATTTTCGGAAATCCTTAATACATTTTTAAAATCAAATTTTCCGAAAGCGTATTCTTCAATCACAACTTAAAAAACAGAAATTTCACTCCAAAAGCTTTTATTTAGCTGTTTATATTACGGTCTTTCATGTAACCGAAAGGGAAAATATAATTATAAAATTTTATAATAAACTTGTAGGAACACGATCAGATTTCGCGACAGGAAACGATAGCTTTAACAAATCTGCACGTGACCGTATCGTATTATACATTAGACAAGTTAATAATGATCGCGTTGAACTAATAAACCTCGCCACGCCATAATCTCATTTTGGTTTGCCTTTATCGACACAAACGAGGATTTATCCACAAATATCCAGGAATTTCAGCCTCTACGCTTCAATCAAGAAATATTTTCAGGTTTGTAAGGCTTTAACCGCAGATTTTTCGTACAAACAACAACAGCAATGAACCAAATATTAATACAAATTCTTGAATTAAATTCCGTTGATAATAATGGAATATATTTTGCTTTTATTTAAGGTACGATTCAATAAATGTAAACAAGTTTATTTTCGTATAATTACAGGGAGGGGATTTTATTTATGTGCATTTATAAACATATTTTGATTAGGTAACTTCGTCTTCGCGTTCCTTTCATATTTTCTTAATAATTTTGATTATGCGGGACGAGATTGTAATACGAATTTGTTTTACATAACAACGAATATTTTAATAATAAATTATTTTGTAATCAACTTTTGCGTTTCCATTTTCATGATGTTTTGTTTTCCTTTAGATGTATACCTACCTACTCTTTAAATTAACCACGAGTTTATTTATTTAAAATTACCGTTCCAGTCAGGTAAAACGTATGAGAACCTTAATCGAAATTTCGTGTTTACATGTAATAACGAACGAATTAGTGGCTTTCTTAATTTTACTTATAAATGTAGGTATATTTTTGAATTATTTACATATGAATTATTTCAATTTGTTTCGCGTTCAAGAATAAATTGTAATCTTGTTATTAATGACGCAGAATAAAATTTTATTTTTTCTCCCGCTTAAAATTTTTGTGCATACAGATCCACCTCGGATACAAAATCCAATAAAAGATGAGATTTAAGTTTATGCATGCGATAAAGAGATTATGCACTTACCAGCTTGTCTCGCTGCATAGCTCGCCAAAGGATAACGTGAGACGTGATTTGCTGTAGGATAGACTTTATTCCTTCAGCCAATTGAAGTTAATCTAAACAAACAAAAAAATTGAAAATATCGCACAATTCCGAAACACATTTTGATAACATATTCAATCCTTTAAGACAGATTTATTTTGAATAAGTACTTATGCAACTATTATTTTTAATTTTGTTTAAGCTGGTTTTGTTTATTACTGATATATACAGGGTGTCCCAAAATTAGACCGACAAACTTTGGTTGGTTATAAGGGACACCAAAACAAGCAATTTTTGTTGATAAGCCCATCTCCGCAAATGAGCAGTTTTGGCGCTGAAGTGAATCAAAGGCAGTTGATACGTACAATTTTTACCTGGGCCTGGTGTTTGTCGCTATCTCCAAATAAAAATCAGGGTCATCATATCAAGCAAGCAGGTACATGATATCAGCAATTTTGTTTCCTGAGCCAGATGTTTGTCACGTTGACAATTTTTGGGTATTTGTAAGCAGGTCGAATAGTTATTGTTGTTCATTATTGACTCACGAGCTCATTACATAAGCGTTTCTTTATTGTACATCACCTATTTGTTTTCAACATGGAAAAGCTTTCTTTTGGGGAAATGGCTGATATGCATCTTATTTATGGGGAAGCTAGATGTTTACGAAGAGAAGCTTCACGCTTGTATGAAGCGAGATATCCTCATTGTTGTCACCCTCATCATACAACAACTTTTGCTTCCATTCATCGTCAGCTTCGAGAGACTGGCAACCTGAAGCGCTGTGTTAGTGCTGGTCGTCCAACAACAGCACGAACTGCAGTGTTCGAAGAACAAGTCCTGGACCTTGTAGAGCAAGATCGTTCCACAAGTGTGCACGCAATTGCACACCACGTGGAGGCTGCGAAGTCGACGGTATTCTCTATGACCAACTGCTTCACCCTTACCACATCCAGAGAGTGCAAGCGATGGACCATCCGAGACTTGTTTTATGCCGTTGGCTTTTGGGTCGCCAGTTGGCACAGGCTGACTTTTACAGAAACGTGTTGTTCACGCATGTGCAAGCTATTCCGTGAATATCCCATAGAGTTCGTGAAGCCATGAACCAACGATGTAATCTCTGCATTGAAAAAAATGGCCAACACTTCGAAAAACTATTAAATTGTGTAAATAATTAATAGCTGTCTTTGATTCACTCTAGTGCCAAAACGACTCATTTGCGGACATGGACTTATCAACAAAAATTGCTTGTTTTGGTGTCCTTTATAACCACCCAAAGTTTGTCGGTCTAATTTTGGGACACGCTGTATATAAGTTTAGCCCTACCTTTTTAATACCATGAGGTCAAAAAAAAAAATGATTCTGAGCAGGCCTTGACTAGTACAACACGATTGGCTACACTGGTTCTAGAATGCCTATGAATTATAATGTGACAGTGACATTTCAAATGTAAGTCAGTTTTGCAATCTTGTTTCCAGAATTATTTAAGTTTATCGTTGTAATACTAGTGAAGGATCACATTTTGAACACCTACTCTAACATGTATTCATCTTAGTTTTCAGTTTGTTCCCTAAATAAATACTGTTTAGCGTTTTAATTTATTTGACATTTATTAACCTCTAACCTGCTGCCACATTTTGAAATCAGTCTTGCCAATCGTGTTGTACTAGTCAAGGCCTGCTCAGAATCATCTTTTTTTCGATCTCATGGTATCTAATATTAAAAAACTCGCCACAAAAAACATTCAAGCGATATTTAGTTAAGTTGTGTTGCATCTGTTTCTAAAAATCTCAGATTATGACAGTTTAGCTTTTCATCTGCTATCACAAATAATAGAATACGTTTCCCATTAATGCCAATTTTGATATAATATTTCAAAGAGGCTTAGGAGGAGTAATTCTAAAAAGGTGTAAAGTAAAACTGTGCTAAAATAATGTTACGTAGATGCTCGTCAACAAAGTTGTATGTTTCCCCAGAGTTCCAATGAAAATATTTTTTGTTCTATTCAACAAAAGTAAATGTTTTCCAACTAAACGTATCAAAATAAGTTTTGAAATAAAACATTAGTAAAAGTCAGATAAAAAAGTGAACAAGTATAATGCATTCAACTGTTTTCAGAGACTTACCATAATGGAAAGGCACTGAGGTGCAATAATTCTAAAATAAACATACTATATGTGGTTACACAGAAAACTAGAGTAAAACAGAATTAAAACATCTCTGGGGAGGCATCCTCGCTTCTCGCAATGTAATTATTTCGGTTACAATAATAATTCACTTAGCTAATAACATCGCAAAGTGCTAAAGTTTCCTCATAATTTTACAAACTTATACGACGAATTATAAATAATAATATGGTCGGTTAAAAAGAATTTCTACTGAAAATAAGTATGGCAGAACCTAGAATTACCCAGTGAGAAGAAAAATGAGCTTTTTTAAGCAAATACGGAAATTGGAGGAAATTGGAAAACAAAAAATTATAATAAATGCGTTCTCCACAGGTGCGCTAACCACGATTTACTGGGATAAATTTTAAGTTCTGTGAATGCTTACTTTCGTTCCGACTATAAATTAAGCACATTCTGTTTGAAATATGTAAGGAACTATAATTCATAAGATTTTTTTTGAAATTTGCGCATTCTAATTTTAAATTTATGTACAATATTCACGTAATATACACATACGTATACATAAAGCTATGTAGTTTAATGCTTGATTTAACTACTTAATTAAGGAGGCCAAAAATGTTGATCACCAGATGGAAGTAAAAAAAAAGCATGAAAGTAAAAAAGTTGCCTACAACCAACAAAATACAATCAGAACCTTTTTGAAAGAGTTTGTCTCATTCGCTGAAGGATGAATTAGACCATAATTTAGCGTAAAATAGAGTTACCCTTAAATTGTGCAAATAATTTCTCTTAATCAAACTGACGATAATTAAATTTCGTAATTTAGATGATCATAAACGAATTTCATAAGTTTTAAAATTGATTGGAAGCAACGGGCGAGTTTAAAACAATTAAAACAATGAGTTGAGAGTGGCAAGCCGAGAACTCTAACAAACACCTTTGCTGGCAGAGCATCGCGAATGCTAATGTGGTAATTGAAGGATAATTAATTAAATCAAAACGTTGGCTGGCATGTCCGAGCCATTTCTAATTGAATTATATCCAGTGGCGAGTGGAACTCCTCTGTTTTGTGACGAGTTTAATGGCTTAATTAAATGGCATTCAGTCGTGGGTTAAATTTACTCGCATTGCTACCGAACATTGTCTCGAATCTATTGGCGTTACTGTTTCCCACAGAATTTAGTTCTGTACGTACATATTTTCTTATGCACCTATTATAGCGGGTAAATTAATTTTCATTTGAGGGAGAATACGCCGGAGGCTCCTTTTCAAAAGAGGGTAACACCGAGAATGTGAAATCCTAAATAACCTTAAGTTTTAAAATGATTTGTTATACAGCTGAACTGCTTCCTTTTCTTTTACCTACCTATGCTTCCCCTTTCATTCATTAATTAATTACATGAACCTTGGTTTTGTTAAATTGCACATTTTGTGGTTTATGTTTGATTAACACATCTAGAGTTACAATCAGAGGAGAACATTTTCCATTTTTCCTTGGTTCGTAGTTCTTTCAAAATTATTGAAATGTAAAGAAGTAAAAAAAGAATGTAAGAAGTAAAAGATAACTTAAACTTAAAATACTGATACCAAATATAGATCAAAAAATATACAGATATGTGAAAAATCGAAAATGATTGTTGTAAAAGAAGAAACGACTAACAACAGATCTATATTGCTATTTCGTTTTAGAAAGCACTTTTCCAACACGATCTAGAATATTTGGAAATTAAGAGGCAAGGAAGTCAAAGTCAAAATTGAAAATACGAATTTTCTTCATGAATAAAGCTCGCATTATTCAACATAAGTTAATGGTTTTAGTATTTATTCATTTGTAAAACTAACATGTCTAAATTAACATACAAACGATAATATAAAATTTATTAAGGTATGTACTTGAAGCATTCTGAATGCCTTCTCAAAAAGTTTTTTTCCCGTGTTATGTGAGCAACATACCATCCTTGAACTGCAAAGATACTACCAAACCCTACTATTACAATAATACATTTACCGTAGGTATTGATAACCTAGTCGTTAGAAGTTTATTTATTTGGTAAGCAAGATGATATCAGAATCAGAAAGCAGTGAGTGGAGCCCTATGAGGTAAGTAAGGTTGTTAATGCTCTAATACCTAAGATAATAAATAAAAACAACTGTATGTGTAAGAGCTAAATAAACAATACAGATTATAATATAGTTTAAATAAATCATTTTTCTTTCGGTTCTAGGAAAGTGTTAAGTTGCGATTTTCCAAAAAATTATACATCACGATTTTTGAGAAATTCCACACTTCGTATTCAGTCAGAAATTAGAAGAATAAACGTTTTTAAAAGGCTTCAGTTAGTAAAATAGCAAATAGAATGTTTTAAACTACCAGGTGTCTTAAGAAACATTACATCTACATTTACATAGTTACTTTCAAATTTGTTTACATGTAAACTTTTATGTGCCACTACATTGTTATTGGTATTCCATTATCCAGAGCTATCATTAGTTAATTGTTATTTTTCCGTCTACTAGCATAATAGCATTGCGCGAGTGCGGCACATTTTATTTTACATGGGAAATTAAAAGCATACTAGATGTACCTATTTCATTTTAAGACACTTGGTATTACATCTAAAGAGAGAAATTGATGTTTTGTAGACAATATAAGTCTCTGGTATAGCACTGTCAAAGACAGCAAATTAATGAGGAAGAATGTAACTCTAAGTATGGAAATGTCACCATCATCTGCTTCACAAAATAGGTCCATCGACCTGTTCCGGCTCAATTTTCCATCTCTTTCTGGGTCTCCCTGGTTCTCTTTTTCCCCTTGGTTTGTATTTTAAAAACATTTTAGGAAATCTGTCTTCGTTTATTCTTTGTATGTGTTCAGTCTATCTTCTTCTGTATTGTAGTGCCTTTTTAATAATTGGCCAAATTTGTAATTTGTTTCTCATGTCTTCATTCCTGAGATGTTCCAGTCGTGTGGATCCTTTCACTGATCTTAACAATCATCTCGGCCATTTTTATTTGTCTTGCATCCTTCTTCCTTATGACCCAGTTTTCACATTATATTAGCGACAGTACTGCCATGGTCTTATAGAATTTATTTGAGTCTCCTTCCATGTTTTTTTCCTATTGCTCTTTGTATCGCGCCACACATCATCTGGAATTTCGTCGTTTTGTTTTGTATTTCTTTGTCATAGTCGTAAGATTTAGCATTATATTGGCAATATACAAAACACATAGATTTAGATACCTCAGCCTTTATTTGCTCTAATCATTTTTTACAAATTGTCAAATTGTGAAAATGATTTTTAATGCAGTTCAAAGAGTGTTTATCATATTTCCCGAATGGTATGATTGTTACTTAAAAGCAGTTTTCTGATGTGAAAAATCTTATTGAAATTTTTCGAGAATCAGTATGTGTTGTAATAAAAGAAAGGTGTTACAGAAAACGAAGATTACCTGCTTTAGTTGAAGCTGTTCGGCCAGTTAGACATTTATGCTTACAAATTGATGGTTATGGTACATGCCAACGGATACTAAAAACATGAGTTACAATTACATCCCTGCAGTTTTACCTCATTTCAGCAACTTTTAGAGGAAGATTTTCTTAAAAGAGTTCAAAATTGTGGATGGTTTTTGTACAACCTTGACAGTGGCTGAATTTAATCTTTTTTCGGACGGGGCCTGGTTTTATCTTGGCGGCTACATTAATTCACAAATTATAGGGTGTGGAGTAGTAAATATCCTCACGTTACAGTTTATTGAAGTTTCTCTTCATCCACAAAAATTAAGTGAATGGAGTGCAAAATAAGTAATATAATCAAAGGATGATTGGGAATATATTTTATTCACAATCATTATAGTAATATGTCGATTCCTAACCTTTTAGAGGTTGGGAATACGTCATTCCTAACTGTAATGACATTTCTCTTGGGTGGGAAATAATAGAAAACGCTTCCCACCCACGGGCGGGAAATGTTTATGTACGGTTGCCTAGCGGCACTTAAAGTAGGCTAATAGTATATTATACACGACGCTATAATGTATGCTATTATTACCGAGGATAATGTTTGCAACACGAGCGAGCGTGTGAGCGAGATTGCAACTGTCCGAGGTAATAGTAGCAATTATAGCGAGTAGTATACTATACTTTATCCTCGTCTACAAAATACTAAGAATTTTTAATTAAAATTTAAATTAAAATTTAAATAACGACATAACCTATTTCAATGACAACATAACCTATTTCCTTCATTATACACCATAGACAATGATGTTACCATGACACCGTGCATAATGATTTCGGTGTATAATGGATAGCTTCATGAGTGACCAAACACATGAATAATTGACAGATTATTGACTAGTCGTGAATAAAATAAATTATAATAGAGCTCTCAAAAAATATTAATAAAATCAATTTAAAAATCAATGATTAATAATTGTCAATAAAATAGTATAGGTACATACCTCGGTGGGCGTTTCATCTCAGCCTCGCGCTATGTCTGACCACGAGCCTTCGCCTCTCGGTCATACATAAGCCCTCGGATGTAATGTACTATTTTACATAAAAAATTCGCAGGCTCACATACGACCTCATGTTGTGAAATTTGTTCCAGTACGTGAGCAGTTGTGGTTCTAGGGTTAAAAAAGTCAAATTCATTAAAAACAAATTAATTTTATTAAAAACAGATAAAGGAAATATTAATTGCGAAATGCTTGAATGCTGATCAGAAGTGCCGTCGATTGACAACGGCGAAGGAAATCTGCCGCCGTTTTGAAGAAGATTCCTCAAACTTTTTGGATCGGCTTGTTACTATGGACAAAAGGTGGGTCCATCACTTATGACCCAGAGTCTAAAGTGTAATCCAAAGAGTGGAAGCATTCTGGTTCTACACGACTCTAAAAATTTCGTGTTAAAAAATGGTCTGGCAAGATTCTTGCTTCAGTTTTCTAGGGCAAAGGTGGGATAATTCTGATAGATTATTAGGAACAGGGTAGAAGTATCACAGAAGCATATTATACTGAGTTGCTAACTCAGTTTTGTAAAAAAAATGTAGAAAAACGACGCGGAAAACTTTACAAAGGTGTGCTCTTTTTACAAGACAACGCTCCTGCTCACAAGTCGCTGATTGCGCTGCAAAAAATTAATGAATTCTCCGGATTTAGCACCGTCAGACTATTATTTGTTCCCAAAACTCAAAACACATTTGAAAGGTAAAAGATTTTCGACAAATGACGAAGCCATATGTGCCGTTGAGGAGTGGTCTGCAGACCAAAACAGAGATTTGTTTTTAAAGGGCCTAGAAATATTTTATGAACGTTCTGCTAAATGTGTAAATCTTAAAGGAATGTTGAATAAATAAAATTTAGTTTTAAAATATTGTGGCTTTTATATTGTAGGCTAAGTACTTATCAGTACTCCCTCGTATATAAAAATCCTAAAAAGGGAAACGCAGGCTTTTGCATGTTGTATGACAAACCAGTTGCGCTAGAAATGTGTCAAATAGCATCAATAACAAAGGATGAGAGTATTTTTTAAGTGTTCGTTGCTGACTATATGAAGCAACAACTTGGCATTAACTCAAGTTTTCGTTCTAAGTAAAGGTTAAATTTAACAATGGCTTACAAAAGTGCAATTTATTTTTGTACTTATTAAATAAATTGGACTTACTTTGTTATATTTAAAACTTTTGGAACGCTTCATAAATTCCATTCGTTATAAAGCTTATAAATTATTTAAAAATGGCTAATTAAAATAACAAATAAGTATAAACACGAGCAAGCAAATTAATAAAAAACATAATCTTAAAGAATTTGTACTGTAACACCAAAGACTAGTTTTTATATATTAATTGCAGTAGCAGACGTTATAAAATTTTTTATTGCGACATACTTACTTTTACGATATGTCTAATTGCAGTTTTATTATATGCAATTACGCCTGAAGTATTTTGCATACGCATTTAATATTAAAAATTTCATGCATTGTAAATTTTATTACTTTGCATTTATAATGTGCACGTCGATAATGAAAGTGATACGAAATTGTATTGTAAGTTTTACATTACTTTTTATTTTTCTTTCTGATCTTTTTAAGATTCTATATTGTAATTAAGACTAATATGCGAAGGATAATGTAATTTCTATTTATTGATATGAGTGTATGTAAAAAAAATATTGAAATTCCTTGGGTTGTTAGACGAACAATTTAGTTTCTGATTAAAGCGTGAACTATTGTGTTATAAATGAATGTGTTCCAACAAAATAAAATCAAAACGGTAAACCCTCGCAGTTGGGAATGAAACAAGCACAATTTATTCTAAATCCACCTCCTTGTAGTTCGCAACAATCATTACAATAGCACTCGACGCCTCAAATGCATACGAAATAAATCAAAGGCACAAGGGAGCATTGTTTGAAGAAGCAAATTTGATAAGATTTTTGTCGACGGACTACGAACCCAAAGCCCTCAAAATCTGCAACAATCACGTTACTGCAGAATGGGAACATTCTCTTGATCTTAGCAACAAAGAAAAGGAAAAAGCAGAGGTAGGAGAGATAATGTTAAAACGAAATTAATCTTATATAAGTTGTTTGTCCTTCCTACACAGATAAGAGCCACATTAGAAGCGGCGAATTTCGACAAAGAATATTGGAAAAAATATTTCAAAGATCTCGTACCTTCCGATTATAAGAACGTTACCATCCAGAGACAAGTGATGATGCTTAAGGAATTAGGAAAAGGCGCTTTGAGCGAAGAACAACTACTAACGGTAATTAATTTTTCTAAGAAATTACTTATTTGTAGCCTTTTTAGTACAACTACATTTTTCACATCCAAATTTTTAGGTCAAAATTTAAATAATTAGTGTACTTACACAAAATTCAATTTGCTGATGGTCCTCAATTTATTAGAAAATTAGAAGCGTGTTGTATAATAATATAGTTTTTTTTTAGTTTTCACAAATACGAACAAACATGATGACCACCTACAGCACCGCTAAGGTTTGCCCTTACAATAACATGGCCTGCAACGTTGAAACAGAGGGACTAAGTTTAACTCCAGGTAGGTATTTTAAATAAATTTTACTTTTGAAATTCTTTTGTATCACTTTAAACAGAATTGCAACTACTTTTTGCTTCGGTATAGAAACCCTAGACGTAATACCAAATTTCGCTAATTTAATCGTTTTCCTATCCTTTGATGCTCGAAGTTCGAATGATGTTATACTGAAATGGAATCCACCTTGTGTGATTAACAAGTAATTGAAAGTTCGCCACGTTCGTTACGATGGAATTGTTGTGATACGTTTAGACTGCTAAATAACTTTTGGAAGGTGATTTGTAAATCCTAAACCCTATTTTGAGATTGAAATAGCTGTTGTGAATTGTCAGAAGTTCTATTTTTTTTAAATAGCTTTGTATAGAACATTATTTCAACTTTTTTTCTACAAATCTTTTAGATCACTAATTTTATTTAATTTAAGATTAGTCGTTGTTTCTGTTTTATTTCTATTTGTTTCACGATAGAGGATTTTTTTGTTTTAAAGCTATTCTAGTTTTAAAACGTGAGACAAAGTTCTCTCCAAAACATTCGTTGTTTTTAGTAATTAGTAATTTAGCCTGTTTGAAAATTGTCATTTTCAGCAACTGTTGGAGAAATGCCCATTAAAAAAAACAAAACAAAATTGTTTAGGCGATTCCATCAGTTTACAATAAAGTAAGATAAAAAATCTAACCAATATGCTCACAATTTAAAAGTGTTAATTAGGGTCTTTGTGTATACGTCAGGGATAAAATCTACACTTACAGTCTCAGCTATTATAATAAATATTCCAACTCTTCGGGTAACGAATTTTATAAATGTGTTGATTTTAAGCATAAAATACTACTGCTTCTTGGATTTTCAGATTTTTTATATGTTATTCCAGAATTGATATAATTTTGCTATGAATTGCTATTCGTATGAACAATTTCCATGAGGTATAGTTATTAGCAAATATTTCTGTCTACCCTCAAAAAGCTAATCATTTGTGATTCAATCCAGATTTCATTTATTTTTAATATTCTGACTTAATTTTACTACGAAATAACTTTATGCTAACCATTATTTATTTATATATGTAATTAACATTAATTTTTTGAAAAACAGAATTTGTAACTACAATAAAAACTACCGTTTAGATGTTTTGTGAATCTCAATTCTAGTGGCATTTTCTGGTCGTCAATATCAATGTCCAAAGCTGAGTATCTGTCCTATCTGAATAATATGTATCAAAAGCAAAACAGATAATTTTTTGAATACAATATTCTGTAATAAGTTTAGGTTAACTAACAATTTTTCTAAAGGAGTTATTTAGTAAATTTCCCAAAATTATCTTATACCATATGAACAAAAATTATTTAGATAATGGATGGCCATGGTGAACAAAATCACTGTCTTTGATAGGTTCAGCTTGTTGTTGGTTCTACATGTCAATTAAATGTCAGTTTCGATTTGAATTTTTATTCATCATGGTATTCTCGCAATTACATAAGCGATTCATCATTGAATCTTATTTTCGTAATGGAAATATTGAAAATGGGGAATGGATATACAGTACTCGAGCTTGCCTGGTTGAATTTCGACAGCATTTTCCTGATCTTGTGTTCTTGGAAGCTGACTTTTTCAATGTGGTCCGGAATTGTATGCGATTGTTCAAAGAAACAGGAAGCGTAACACATAAGGACGGTGGTGGCAGGCCAACGGTCCGTACAGAGGAGACTATTGAAAATGTTCGAGAGATTACGAATGAAGCACCAACATAATTGCGAAGACTCACACAGCAAGTTCCCGTATCTTAGGGTATCTGCAAAACAATTTTAAGGAGGGACATTAGTTTATTTCCTTACAAGATGCAGACTTATCATGAATTGTTACCGCCTGATCATAACAGGCGCGTGTTATATTGCCAGTGGTTCACCCAACATTTATTGCACAACAATGACCTCTTGGATTTGACTTTCTTTACAGACGAGGCGTGGTTTCATTTGTCAGGGTATATCAATTCACAAACCATGAGGATGTGGAGTGCTGAAAACCCTCACATATTTCGTGAGTCTCCGTTCTTTCCCAGAAAGTTGGGGTATGGATTGGTGTTTCTCGCAGACGATTGATACCCATATTCTTTGAAGGAACCATCAATGCCCAAAGGTACCGAGACAACATCTTAGAACCCTTCATAAACCAACTTCACGAAGACGAGCTACAACAGGGATATTTCCAAAATGATGGTGCCACTTCTCACACGACTGCGCAATCTATCGCTTATTTACGACAATTTTTTGACGATCGTCTGATCAGTTTACGTTGTGTACCTGAATTCCCGTCAAGATCATCAGATTTGACTATGCTAGATTACTTCGTTTTTCCACATTTGAAAAACATAATTTTTAAGACACCAGTTCACACACTTCCTAAGTTGCGAAACCGAATAGTTAAAGAATGTGCTAATATCACACCCGAAATGCTCCGAAACGCATTTGAAAACATGAAAAGGCCTGTAAATTTATGTTTGCATGAGAATGGTGGCAATTTTCAACATCTTATGTAATAAATTGAATTAGTTTAATAACTAAGTTTTATTTGACAAGCTGATTAGCTTACATAACCTATATAATAATAATACTGACGATGAATCAAACATGCAAGGTACGTTCAGAATTCCAAAGCCACCCTTTATCTAAATAATTTTTGTTCATATGGTATGTATTCTACTTCTACATAATAATTGAATTTTTAACAATAAAGTGTCTGGTTCATGCTCAGTACTAAATAACGTTGGCAAATATGAATTTCTTCCATTGTTTTTCTTATCTAAATAAAAAAATTTCGTCAAAATAGGCTGCACATTTATTACGGCTTATACCATTAACTCTTGAAAATTTAACTGCTACGATGCTCGTATGGACGCTTTAGCGATAATTTTTCCCACATTATTATTTATTTTTAAAGTAGAAGTTCCATAAATTACAGAGTTGCCAGTCAATCTGTTCCTGACTTCACCAATTTGCAATAAAAAATTCCAAAATGATCATTTATTATTCAAGGAACGTCTTTTATCCTTTCAGCCCTAATTTCCTTCACGTTTTTAAAATTTCCAAGGAAAAACCTTTATAGAAAAATTTATGAAAAACAAACTACCCCTTCAAAAATCTGATTGAGGTCACTGAATAAGAATATTAAATTGTGACTTATATATTCACTTTATTTCTGTACTGATTTCAATTATTAATTACAAGCAACGTAAATAAAGCCTAAAAAGTTAGAAAGGTTAATTTTAATTCCCCACGTGTGGCCGTTTTTAATCATTTAATGTGGAAAGGTCAAAATTAGCTTAAAAATAACCAAACTCTTCCACAATCAAAAATGCAGCCCGTCTATTTAAAACACAAACCCTAATTTAACGATTAGTCATTTCTGATTCACTGTTTATAAAGTTAATTAACAGAATATGCAAAAACTAACAACTTATGTTGCCCAGAAAAAGCTTTGATTTATTTGTAGGTAAAATTTATAAAAAGAAGCAAAAGAAAAGCATGTGGCCTCATGAAAAATTATTCTTAGGTGGTCTATATATTTTATTAACAAACAATAAACACATCATGAAAGTGTTGTCGGTAGACCTTTATGTTATAAATGCGCCTCTGTTCGCTTGGCACTCATAAATCTTTTTAATACCTTATTGATAATTTATCGAGGTTTGTTTTGATCTTTATACCTTTACTTATTATTTTAAAAATGTACACCTAGTTTTCTGTTATCCGCCATGTTTTTTTTTATTGATTTTTTTAAATAAAAGAGGCACTTTTTTAATTTCTAATTTTATTTATGTTTGAAATTCGACAATTTTCTTGCAAGTAAAAACTCCATTGACTATAAATTTATACCGATCGCCTGCTTAATTTATATAAAAAAAAATCTTTTCGGTAGTGAGTGTGGTTGCCTAATTTTAAAAATTAATTAACACACAAATAGGTTACTAAGCCCACTTGCATACTGTGTCAAATGCAGTTCACGAACAGCCGGTCCTATTTGAGGCCGAATAATAGAATTACAGTATTTTTTGACTACTTCTTCTCCTTGGAGGTACACCCTATCCTCCACTGTGGTGCATTTTATTCTATCTACTGCTGATCTCAATAAGTTAATAGATGCCATTCCTGTCCACTTTCTTAAATTTTTCAGCCACGATGTTCAACGCCCGAAAAATAGAAGCAATAAGAGGGTCATTATTGCTTCTATTTTCCCTTCTATAATCAGCTGCATAAGTTCGATTTCTAAGTATGTGCCCGAAGTATCCTAATTTTCTTTTCTTAATGGTGCTCATAATCTCTTTCTCTTTTTTCATACGTCTCAAAACTTTTTCGTTTGTTATATGCATGTTGTGTCCATGAGATTTTCCACATTCTCCTATAGCACCACATCTCAAAGCTTTGGAGTCCCTTTTCTATTGTTTTTTTGAGGGTTCACGCCTCAACGTCATATAAGAGTACCTACCGAAAAGATGTAGCATCTTAGTAACTACTCTAGTTTTTATTGTTATCTTCAATTTATTGTTACACAAAATCTTTCTCATTTTATTAAACGTTGTTCTAGCCATCTCTATGCGACGCGTAATCTCTTGTGTGCGGTCCCACTGGTCATTCAGTAAGCAACCGAGGTAAGTTATACTTGGTACTTGGTACTCTTTCCAAGACTATTCCTTGTGCTTGAATATTTCCACTAAAATTTCTATTTTCACTGACGACCATGACTTTTTTTTGCATTCATCTTTCGGGTGTTTCCACAATGCGGTTGACTAGCAGTTGTAGACCTTCCAAGTTGTCCGCTAAGAGCACCGCATCATTTGCATATCTTACGTTGTTTATAGAGTTGCCGTTTACTATGATACCTTCATTGATATTTTCCAGAGCTTCTTTGAATAGTTCAACCGAAAAAAAAAATATTGAACAATATTGAAGAGAGTATACAGCCCTGTTGCACTCGTATTATAGGTATTTCTTTTGAGCACTGGGTAACTACCCGCATTACCGCTTGTTGTAACCAGTATAGGTTGGCAATAATTCTGGCATCTTTGTCGTCTATATAAGAATTCCGACCGTTTGTGCTGAACCTTTTGTCAAAGGCCTTCTCGAAATCGACAAAGCACATGTATACATCACAGTTGACGTCTCGACATCGTTCTACAAGGGTTTGCACGCTAAAGAGTGTCTCTCTATTCCCTAAGCCTTTTCGAAAACCTAGTTGATTTTCAGATATTTTTTCGTCTATTTTATTGTATATGCGCTCCTGTATTCCTCGTAGGAATACCTTAAGTATGTGGTTCATCAGACTTATAGTCCTATATTCTTCACATATTTTTGTGTTCTCTTTTTTGGGAATTGAGATAAATATAGATATAAACTGGCGGAAAAAATTAGGGGATATTAAAAAAAATAACTATTATGTAATGAATCGGCGTTTCATTTATTTTCAGTACAAATTGTACCTTCTTTGAATATAATTACAAATAAATAAAGTTGAATATAGAACCATAAAGACATTAAAACCAACACTACAACTTTTCGGTATTAACGCTTAGAAACAAATGATCGAAAAATTTTAACATTAGTAAAAAGTATGCCTTCCTCTTACATCGAATACAGCTTGACATCTCCTAGGCATACTTAAAATCAAGTTGTCAATAGCTTCTTCAGGCAAATTGTCCCATAACATTGGCAAAACTCTTCTTAGTTCTTGAACAGTTTGTGGAGAAGGATTATGCTGCTCTAGTGCGTTTTTAAGCATATCCCATACATGCTGAATGACATTTAAATCAGGAGATAGAGGTGGTAAAGGCAAATGACGTATTTGCTGGGTTTGAATAGCTTCCATGGCAATAACTGCTGTATGGGGTCTGGCATTATTATCTACCAATATGAAGTCTGGGCTAATATCAGCAGCACAATTAGCAACAGTGTCTAAAATAATGTCATTTCGATATTTCTGACCATTCATATTGCCATCACACACGTATAATTGACTACGGTGTCCTAAACATACACCGGCCCACACCATGACAGAATCACCGCCATATGGATGAACCGTCTGAATAATGGAGGGGTGGTGTAGTTTACCTTCTCCATACTCTAAGTCGTCTGGAATCACTATGCAGGCCAACCCGAGATTCATCTGAGAAAAGTACTGTGTGCCATTCAACATCCCAGAGTCTTTGTTCTCGCACCCACTCGAATCTTTGTTGTCGATGTCTGTTGGTGAGTAGTACTCTACGCAATTGACGCCTGGAATGCGAACCTACCTCATGTAGAAGATTTTTGACAGTTCTGGCAGAGATTTGTACATCTGCCGCATTTTGAAGTTGTCGTTGGAGTTGAACGGCAGTAACTTTCGGATGCCTTCGGGCCAATGTGGCCAGTAAACTATCTTGCCTGACATTTGCCGCTCATTTTCTTCCTTGCCCAGGTCTTCGCCAAACATATCTCGTAGTTCTAAATCTAGCACTTAATCGACTTTGACGCTTTGCGACACATTGAACAAGTCAGAAACCTCCACTTGACGGAAGCCCCTGCGGAGTAAATTAAGTGCTCTAGTGGCACTATCAATACTTAAAAACGTTCTGCCATTGTAATTTCTTATTTAGACATACAAACAGTATAAGATATTTTAAAACCTTCATCAAAAATTTGAGCAAACAATTTGCAAAACAACGCGTAATTAGTAAACAAACACAATTTCAGTAAAATAAAGAAAACAAGTGTTTATAAATCAAAAGTGACCTAATAATAACCAATAACCCATCCAGTATTTATTCTTTAATAGCAAACTTTAGGTAACTTAATATGCTTTATGTTGTTTTTTTTAATATCCCCTAATTTTTTCCGCTAGTTTATGTCATTCATTTGGAAATTCACCCTTGTTATATATCTCATTAAACAGGTCTTCTATTATGTCAAAATGGTCTTCTGCTAATAATTTCAGAAACGCAGAAACGCTAAAAATGTAGTGCCGAAAAAGAACGAGCCAAAAGGAAAGGATGTACCTACCTTGTTATATATCTCATTAAACAGGTCTTCTATCATGTCTATATGGTCTTCTGCTAATAATTTCAGAAACGCAGAAACGCTAAAAATGTAGTGCCGAAAAAGAACGAGCCAAAAGGAAAGGATGTACCTACCTGTGTTTCTCTACAACCATATATTGATTATTATTAGTGTTTTATGTTTATCAAATTAGGCAAATTAATTGTTTTGTCAGAACAACCGCCAATTTCACTAAAAAGTAGTATGTATTATCTGTAACCTCTTATATATTTTAGTGTCGAGGCTGGTACGTTAACGTGTGAGTCTCTACGGGTGCAATGCACAAGCTGGCCCGTCTCTGCGGGTTACGAAGTTGGCGCGTCGTTTAATACATACATAATGCATCATGTGTGGAGTGTACATAATGTGTGTGTATGAATAGAACAATGGTTCTTAACCCTTTAGAAGCCACGGAACACTTTTGATTGTAAAAAAATTGCGGAACACTCTTACTAAATCATCAAGGTCATTAAATAAACAACAAAAATATGCATGAACATGTTTTTTTATTGAAAACTACAGATTACTCCTTAAATAACAAAAATATATACAGGGTGTATCAGAAATAAGTACATTAAATTCCCTCAGTAATAGAACTCGTCAAGAACTACAACATTTATATTAATAAATTTTTTTTGTATACTTTTTAGATTTTGTGATAAAATTAGTTAAAGATTTATCACAAATTTCATTACCCGCCAATGTATTTCACATTTTTTAGTTTTTATGTTCGTAAATGTTGAAAAGCCCAGTTCACACAAATATGATGTCGAAAACTGTAGCAAATTTTTCAGTGCTTTTGTGGAAAGAATTGGGTACTCAGCTTGCACAAAACTCCAAAATTCCTGAAGAGTCAGTTCAGAAAATTTCAATTTTAGAGTACGGTCCGTCGACAAACTAACCAACCGTTCTTCTTCTTGTAACCAAAATTCATAATTCTACCTTAACTGCAGGGAATGGATTTCGAATCCAATGAAAATCGCGCTCGGTAGCACTGCTTCTGAATTGTTTTATTATTTCGCATGTAGCATGTTCGTGGACCACCTGTGTCTCGAGGAACACCGGTTAAGAGCCACCGGTATAGAACCTTGTTGCTCTACCTCGTAGGCTAGAAAAATAGTGATAAATTAAAATTAATAAAAATATGGTAGTAGAAAAACGTTTTTGTGAGTATATAAAATTAAAACGCCCAAAAATGTTTGTTCGCTCTTTTTGCATGAAGCCTTAATAATAAAATTTTCGCTTTAGCACTATAAGCATAATGATTTAGACACTGTTCGAGAAATGCAGGTTGATAGACAAAGCCCTCGAGATATAAGACTAATAAAAACTGTTCAAATAGATATGAATATGAGACATTTAGGATTAGAATAGTTTGATAATAAAATATAGTTTCTGTAAAATGTATTTGCATTACTAAAGTATTTTTATCTGCAGCCATGTGTAAATCCCTATCTCTATTTAGATATTGAAAATAACTGCAGCGACACTTACGAAATGCAAACAGTAATTCAGTAAATCACTCCAAATCTGTATTAATAATCATGTTATAAATAGTAAAACTGTAACTTAAATGCCAATCAAATATGTTTTTTCAGTATTATCACCGAAAGCCCCAAAACGCTATCAATTTTAAAAATTGAAAGAGCTTTAAGATCGAAAACGGAACCTTAAAGAAATGATACATGTAACACTGGATAAATCTAAAGTTGTGTTTCAAGGAAAAAATAAATAGATGGTTATTTAATAAACAAATTAATATTCGTAATAAAAAGGTAAAAGGTAAAATAGGCAAATAGTGGACAGAGATATAAAACCACAGCAATGTATTATTGTTTTGTTAAAGGTTCAGTTATTTTTAAATGCAAACAAATAAAATGCTAGATAGGGTTAGTAAATGTTTATTTGAATTATAAGCATTTAATACTATCTAAAATTATTATGATACAAGGCCGGTGGCTACTTGTAACCCCCGGGCTAGTTTACAGTGGCCCATCTGCCCCTGTATCCATAATTTATTTTACTGTTAATCGTTATCAAATACAATTTGATGTTAAGTTACTGCTTGTTTGTTTATTAATTAAAGACCAGTCTTTTGGATGCTAAGGAAAGCCAACTTAACAATTTAAGAACTTGATAATGATCGAATAACCTATAAAATTATACAAGAATTAACGCCGATCTGTTATGATTGATACGAATTTCAAGCAAACTATTTCTGAAGATATGCTATAACCTGACAGAAAGTTTTATTTCCAAAAATATAAACCATTTTCTTGCAGATATAGAAGCTATAATGGCCTCGTCAACAAATTACGACGAGCTTTTATTCACATGGAGAGCTTGGAGAGATGTAACTGGCCGTAAAATGAAAGATCAGTACGCGAACTACGTGGTGCTTTCAAACTCAGAAGCGAGTGCTAACAGTAAGTAAATGTTTTCACTAATTTAGTGGGAGAGAACTAAATAAATTTACACTGGGAAACGAAATAATCGACGCTGTCAGTTTTTTTGAGGGATGGCTTTTCCAGCCAAGAAAATATTTCGTCTGGAAATGAAGTTTAACCCGTTAACATGTAAATCTGCAGAAATCTTTCTTTTATAGATTTTAGTGACAAAGGTGCAATGTGGCGAAGTAAATTCGAATCTCCTACGTTCGAAAACGATTTGGATAGGCTTTGGAATGAAATCAAACCTTTGTATGAGGAGCTTCACAAATACGTTGCGAGGAAATTAAAAGCACTTTATGGAAATTTAATTTACGTTGAAGATGGTTTAATTCCCGCCCATGTTTTAGGTAAGTCTTGTTCGTTGAATTTTAAAACTAAATAAATTAATCATCAATTAATCTTTATAAATCAATCAGTCAAGTCATTTGTGTGACGTTTTCTAACAGCCGGTGTTCGATAAGATTAATTATCGGTTCTTAAACCCTAGCCGTATGAAAAATCTAACTTAGCGGTATGAAGAAGTTGTCCTACAAATGAGAAAAATAAAAAAGAAAACTCACCAGAAATTAAACCCATCTGAAAGTTATTAAAGCAAAATTCCGGAAATCTATTCTGGTCCTACCACCGGTTTTATAATTAAATAAGTAAAGTTCGGAAATTAAAATCGCGTATACAAAAAACTCGCTCGCTTTAACAAAAAAAATATTTATTAATTTCCTCAATATAATTAAGTTCCTCGTAAATCCGTCTACTTGAAGGAAACATGTGGGCACAGAATTGGATAAATATCGGACATTTGGTAATGCCTTTTCCAAGTGCTCCCCAAGTAGATGTAACGGCTGCTTTAAAGGAGCAAGGTTACACACCGTTAAAGATGTTCCAAACCGCGGATGAATTTTATCAGTCCTTGGGTTTGGAGCCAACTAACATGTCCTACAATGTTACTGCTGGGGCCATGATCGAGAAACCACTAGACCGAAATGTTATTTGCCATGCTTCAGCTTGGGATTTTCACAATGGACAAGATTTTAGGTTGGTAATACGATCTTTTTCAAATTAGCTGGTTTTATTCCCTACTTATGTAAGTTGCAGCTTTAGTTCTTTGATTTAATTTTCAAAATAGATAATATTTATTTATTGTCTACATCAAATATTCATGTATTTCATTATTTAATTTATTTTAAATAATTTACGTCGATTTATATGAAAAACAATTTACGATGAGGTGTTTTTATCAAACTTTATTGAAATGTAAAATGTGAAAAAATGACGAAAGCAATTATAGAAATATAAAAATTGATCTATATCTCTAGCATTTTTTTAACTTTAACTAAAAATTTTAAAAATATTATAAGAGGCAAATATCGAATTTATACAAACTCGAAACATTTATCTAAGAAGTATTTTAAATTTCCAATTTCTTTAACATCGGTGTTAAATCCATTCATAAGTTCCGAATATTTATTCAAGAACTTTAGGGTTTTTTGAAAAGCCTCTGTTTTATATTCAAGAGAAAAATTTCAGCATTAGAAAAAATGCTAATTTTTTTAAGCAACTACCGCCAATAAGTTTCCAACCAGAATAAAATTTTTTAAAAGACCTTTTAATTCATAATTCGCGCAAATTTATCAAATTAACGCCCAATAATTTTTCAATAAAAATTATAAAGGTTTATATTCAAAAGTAAATGGAAATTTGTGTAAAGTTTACACACTTCATAAATCACTATGAAAATTTTGCATTTCTGGAAGTGTTCCAAAAACCGTGCGCATAAAATGATAATTTTGACAGTGAATATGTGTAAACTATTCGTTTTATGACGCTCTTATTATACCGAAAATATTAATATTTCGGCATCTAAGTGAAAACTTACGAATGATAGCATGACATGTTTACAACCGTCAACAAATAATTTAGTAGATCTGCTTAGTGAGTAAGTTTGTCATCGTTATTTTCTGGTGTTTTATAAATTTGAACCTCTCAGATTTTAAAATTATGTTTTAATCTAATTTTTCTTGTTTAAAAATCGAATATTTATTTTTGATTAAATTTCCAACGGGTCTCCCGTTAAGTTACAAGTTGTAAGAAGTCTCATTACAACTCTGTTTATCAATCGTTATAAATGTAGCTGCAGAGTAGCAATGAAAGTGTGCACTATAAAAACAGAAATTAACATTTAAATCAAAAATTTGCGGTTAGCATGTGTAAACGGCACGATTTTAATTAGCGATTTTTAAATTCAAAAATTAAACTCGATACTCGGCGTAATTAATTTATGTTTTGTAAATATTTAAACATAACACTGCCATATTTGGTTGTTTTGTGGTTTACATTTCTGTAATTTGCTAAGCTATTTATATTTAAACATGAAACAGCTGGGTTAATTTCAGACTCTGTTTATTTTAATGTTTACTCACTTTTTGAGGTTTCATAGCAGAAAATGTTATTTTATTTTGTATGGAAACTTGATTTTTGCTAATTTAGTATGCCAAAGTAAGCTTAAGTTACTGAAAATGTATTTTCATTCGACTTAATACGTTAATAGTTTTCAGTTAATTCTATAGTAGAGGCATAAAAATTAATCTTGGAATTCCCAGGCTGTAATTGCCTCAGTTTTGCACCTTGTGATGTGCAAATTTTAATTCGCTTAAATGAAGCATTTCAGATACGTACATGAGTAAAGTTTAACAATGTTGCGTAGTTTCAAACTAGTACAAAACTTTTCAATTATATTCAGTACAAAGACAATGAAAGGGTAGAATTTCACTAACTATTCAGCTATTGAGAGCAGTTTCATCAACAAGCACCAGTTCGTAGTTTTTAAATTTCAGAAAGCAGACTTCAAAGTAAAAGCCAGAAAACAAAGAGCTTCTGATGTTTTTAATTTTTAATTATCATTATTTTAAAAATCTGTATATTTTCCAGATGGTGGAATTGCTTGTTATTTATTTATCTTTAATTATTCTCTTATTACTTATTATACCTACTAAAGGTTTCTGTTTAAATTTTAAACCAGACAAGATAACTATAGAATTTGCATTTTAGTAAAATCCTCAAAATGTGTGCTTGGTTTTGTATTCTCGCTTTGAAATAACAATACGGTTAAACAAATAAATTAATTCCTGAAATACTGAACATTTTATTAAAATTAAATAAAACAAATGTTCCTCAAATCAAAAAGACCTGAAATATTTCAATGGCCCAATCTTACCTTACAAGTAAAACGAAAAAGTTAAGTAACCTTCACCGGATACATGATCTGAATTCTCAACAATTTTTTAATTAAAGTCCCCTTAGTTATTTTTATTTCGAAGGTGCTTTTAATTACGTATCCAAATTTCAAGTGCAAGAAATTAAAAGTTTTTTAATTAAAATTTAAACAAGATTTTCTGTGCTTTAGAGGCCAGAAAAAATTAAGGGTGTTATCTCTCACTGCGACAGAGTTTTAATTTGTGGGTTTATTGATACAATTTTTAAAAAATTACAGAATTAAAATGTGCACCGAAGTTGACTTTGAAGATTTCATTACGATTCATCATGAAATGGGACATATTCAGTATTATATGTTGTACAAAAATCAACCGCTTGTTTTGAGGTCTGGAGCAAACCCTGGTGAGTATAAATGCTAAGTTAAATTGTTAAATTAGAATTTTGTTACAGATTTTGTTCTTTTCAGTTAGCAGGGAGGTTTTATGTTGTTTTCTAGATATATCTCCGTGAGTGCGTTATAGACGTGTGTATATTTTAATGTACGTACAATTTTATTATTGACAAACCTCTCGGTTGAACAGTGAACAATGATTATCAAATTTAGATTCAGTTACAGGAAAATCTATATTTTAATCATGCGAAGTGTCGGTAACACTAAAAACAGATTAAGAAACAAAATATAATCCAAAATCTTAATAGCATAGAAAATTAATCTAAGCTATTTTTGAGTTTTCCTATTTTTATTTAAAGCACGGCAGTTAAGTTAAGGTTATACGATCAGGATTCAAACTTCGACGACTTGTGGGAAATTTTCCACGCCATCTTTGGGAACTGAACCTGATAAGCTAAATTTAGTATTAAATTCAAGTGGTGTATTAATAAATTGTGTTCTTACATACAATTCAAAAACGCAAAAACCAATACATTTTCCTAAATTTCAGAATAGTTCTTCTGTCTTTGCTTATGTGTTATTTCCACCTTAGTTTTGCATGTTGGTTGTTGCTTCCTCGGTGCTGTTATCTTCTGCAATGATGGCAGTGTCATCAGCAAATGTTGCAATGGTGGCTTCGTCCATGTTTGGTACCTATATTATTTTTTAAAGAAAATACAGCATTGGTCCTAACCTAACACACTCCCTTGGGGATCTCCTGCAGATATTTCTTTTAAATCAGAGTGTTTTACTCTGTAGAGTTTGTTGGAGATGTAGGATTTCAAAAGGCGATTGTGTTGTTTGGGTAAGTTCTTTTCTATTTTATATACCAGTTTCTCATGCCAGGACCATATCTTCACATTGCAACAAATCACAGAAAAGGCACTAGTAAAGAACGGGGAAGTATATTTAGGTTTTTTGGATATACGAAAAGCATTTGATACGGTTAGTAGGACTGGAATATGGCAAAGCTTGAGAAATAAAGGAGCAGACGAAGACCTTATAAAAACTATTCAAAGCCTCTACGAAAACACTAGCAATCAAGTAAGAACATGTAACTTAACATCACAAGAATTTATTACCAAAGAGGGGGCCAGACAAGGAGGGGTGTTAAGTCCGCTATTGTTTATATCCGTCATCGATGAGGTCATCAAAGAAAGTATTAAAAAAAAAGAAAATATATAGTGGGATATAAAAATCTACAAGCAATAAAAGTAGACGCATGTGTATTTGCGGATGATATAGTAATGGTAGCGAAATCGGAAAGGGACTTGGAACTTAATATGAAAGTATGGGTAGAAGAACTAAAGAAGTATAACCTAGAAATTAATATTGAAAAGACAAAAGTGATGGCCATAGCAAATAAGGAAATTAAGATCAACATTGAAATCGAAGGAAGAATAATTGAACAAGTCAACCTATTTAAGTATCTAGGAATAATGATAAATAACAAAGGGACACAAGAAGACGAAATTGGAAATAGAATCAAATTAGCAACAAGAACGAACTATGCTATATACAAAAGTTTCCTAACTAACAAAGAAATATTAAATAAAACAAAAATGACGATATACCAGACGATCTATTTACCGATAACCATTTATGGAGCAGAGAATTGGATTTTGACAGGAAGACAAGAGAAACGACTACAGGCTTCTGAGATGAGGTACCTCAGAAATGTGGTAGGTGCAAAGAGAACGGATAAAAGGAGAAATGAAGACATCAGAAAAGAACTGGAGGTAAAATCATTAGGAGATAAAATTAAAGAGAAGAAATTAAAGTGGGCAGGACATTTAATTAGGATGAGTGATAACAGACAGGTAAAAAGGGTATGGGAGGCAGGAACATTTGGAAGAAATAAACGAGGGCGGCCAAGGAAGACCTGGAATAACAGTGTGGGAGAGACATTACAGGAAAAAGGAAAAACTTGGACTGAAATGAAAGTGCTTGCATTAAATAGGAAAGAGTGGCGCAAATTTGTGGAAAAATAGTGAATAGATATCAGTGATATCTCGACACCTACGGGTATAAGAGATTAAAATGATTATGTTATGTTATGTTATGTTATGTTATGTTATGTTATGTTCTCATGCCAGACTCTGCCAAGAGCTTGGATAATATTCAGGAATAGTACTGAGCACATTGTCTTTTCTTCTATTGATCTTTCAGTTGTATTTGCGATTCTGTGGACCTGGTCTATCGTTGAGTGAGTGCTTGTTTCTGAACACAAACTGTTGGTTTGGAATCCGATTATTTTCCTTGATAGGTTGAGTCGTTGAGTTACTTTTCAAATAATGGTGTCAACAACGAAATTGGATGGGGTGATGATTTGGTGGCTTACCAGACTTTAGAATCATAATAACTTTTGCACCCTTCCACTGCATAGGTACATAATATATTTAACACATGTTTTTTTCCTTAACGTGAACGTTCCAGCGTAATTTCACATCTACTGCCATACCCAAGTATTTGACCGAGTTGGAATGGGGTATCGCGCTGAGTATTATTGATTACCACTGGTAAGTGCTAGATCTTTGTATTAGTGAAGTTTGAATGCACCAACTTGTTTCGTTTAGTTTTATTAGTCACCACTTAGTCCAGGTACGTACTCTATCGACCGCTCTTTGTAGCTTGTCCGTTACGGCGTTACTTCTTCGACTATGTTTCCAACAGCAAGAATTGCGGTGTGATCCGCGAAGGTGGCAACGGTGGCTTTTAATTTTGGTAGGCCACTTGTGTACAAAGGTACATGAGTGGTCCTAGTACGCTTTTTTTAGAACCCCAGCTTTTATGTCTTTTAGGTCTGAATATTCATCATCTTATTTGACTCTAAACATTCTATCCGATATATAAGATTTCAACAGTTGACTATATTGTTGGTGAATGTACATTTAGTTTGTAAAATAATCCTCGGTGCCGTACTTTATCAAAACCCTGCGCTACATCTAAAGAGATTGTACAGCAAATCTTTTTCTCTTCTACTGTTTTTTCTATTACGCTGACTTCTGTGTCTATAGAATGTACAGTTCTAAACCCGAACTGGTGAGATGGTATTATTTCTTTTCTATCGGTTATCGTTGTAATTTTGAATATCAATTTTTCCAATAATTTCGTCATTATTGTAACAAAAATATTGATCGGTACGACGTGACTTCATTGGGTGCTTTCGCTGGTTTTGGTATCAGACCATAATAAAGAACCAAGTCCAGATTAGAATTTTAACATCCGAGTCCTAATCGGATCCGCATTCAATCTTAATTGGCATTCAATAGATAGTCTAACTTAATTCGAATTAGAGACTGAATATTCTTTCTAAAAAATACAAGATCCAGTCTTACGTATGAACCCATACCGATAATTTTCAATTTACCATTTAAAAATCAAGGCTTCGAATTCAGTTTACAGCTGAAGTCGGTTGGATGTCGCAAGTTTTCAATCGTAAGTCTAGCGAAACTCAAGTTGAGAACAGAACAGTTGATAAATGAATTAAAAACTACAATGTTAAGTTTAAAGTCATATTTTTAATTTTTAATTTAGGATTTGATATCCGAGGTTTCAATTTTTAATTGTATTCGAAACCTAAAGTTTAATCTTAAGCTTCGAAGCCTCAAATTGAAACGCAACTTTGAATTCCTAGTCTTAAAACTTGGATTCGAAGCCTCAAATGTCATGTTTAGATTTTATACTGAAAGACTGAGTCCTTACATAAAGTTCGGAAGTTTACTATAATCTAAAATCTTGATCCACGAGGATCTGCTCCATGTCAATTGATGATGATGATGATGATGATGAGAATTCAAGGTTCGAATCCAATCATTGTTAAATCTATTGATTGACGGCCTAATTTAAACTTGTCATTAAAAGTTGAATATTCATACAAACAAATAGGTACAATACGATTTGAAAATCGAAGCTTCGGATTCAGTTCTGAATTGAAATCAGATTCGATGGCTCGGGGCTCAGGTTTAATCTTAAGTCAGGATTCGAAGCCTAAAATTTGAATTCCAGGCGCACTTCGATTGTCAAAATTAGATTTGAAACTTGAAATCAAATCTCAAACCTGAATTCGAAGTGTCAAATCTGGATTTGTCAAGGTTAGATTCGAACATTTAATTAAATCCTGAATCCCGATTAGCAGGAATTACTTTTATTGATTCCATAGTTTATATTCGGGGGTGAAAATCTGAATATCTTTAAATCTCTGGAATCTTAATAATTAAAATCTGTACCAAATATAAAATCCTTCTGCCATCTAAACCTGCAATTTGACAAATGCAAAATGTGTAATGACAGCAATCAACGTGTACCTCGTAGAAAATAAAATATCCTTCAAATTTTGTAGTTTAATTAAATTCTAAAATGTCAAAAAACCAATTTTTGAAAGTAAATTTATTTAAGGATTTCACGAGGCAGTAGGTGATACAATAGCTTTATCAGTATCATCCACAAAGCATCTACAGAAAATCGGTTTAATCTCCGGCAACCAGATAACACCCTCATCAAATTTGAATGCTCTCATGAATATGGCTTTGGAACGAGTTGCATTTTTACCCTTCGCTTTACTGGTAGATAAGTGGAGATGGGACGTTTTTAGTGGAAAAGTCCCGCGTGAAAAGTGGAATTCCCATTGGTGGTATTACAGGTAAACCTCGATAACCAACATTTAACAAAAATTACCCAACCTTCCGTTTGTAGGAAAACAATACAAAAAGTGAAACCACCGATATCCAGAACTGACAGGTTCGATTTTGATCCCGGATCTAAATTTCACATAGCAGCTGACACCCAATACGTTTCGTAAGTCTTTCCGGATCTTTACGAAATGCAGGCGCAAATTTAAAGAATATTTTGCAGTTATTTCGTGGCTCACATTTTAGAATTTCAATTACATAAAGCTCTCTGTACGGTTGCTGGTCAATACGACCCTTCTGATGAATTGCTGCCGCTACACAAGTGCGATATTTATGGCTCTAAAGAAGCTGGTCGAAGATTAAGGTAAGATGAAAAACTTTATTCGGTAATTTAGAGGTGAGATTGTGTTTCTTTTTAGAGCTGGCCTTACACTTGGTGCAAGTAGACATTGGAGTGTTGCTTTGCAAGAAATAACTGGGGAAACTGAATTGTCAGCTTCTGCCATCTTAGATTACTTTAAACCACTTTACAGTTTTTTAAAGCTGGAAAATTCCCGTAAAGATTTTACTTAAATCGAGCTTATTAACTCAGCAGACTGTAACATGAGAAGCTACAATAAAAGTTTCAACAACCTGTGGGTTTGTTTCTAGGATTTTATTCGAAATATGATTGCTTTATAAAACAATACCATTAAAAATCCTTTCTTAAACAGTCATCGTAAATTACTGTGATTTACACCAAAATCTGAGGATTAGATACGACCAAATGAACCGGTAGATTAAGAAAACTTCTACAACCTTCGCGTTTCTGAAAATTTTACTAAAAAAATCAACTTTGCCTGAAATCCTATAAAACATAACTGTATTTTCCTACAAATATTGAATTGAATTAATATGATTTAAAATCCCAAAAACTCGATAAAGTAAGCTGAAATGTAAATCAGATTTTAAAAATTAACCCTATTTTAGGCAGCCATTTCATTAAAGCTAACTTTTAAATTAAATACGCAATGTTTGTACTTCAGAATTCATTAATCAGCAGTGCTTTTTACGTATAAAGTTTTCGGAACTTAACAAAACCAAAAATTTAAATAAATTTGCATGGTGGACGAAAACTGAGGCGGTTTTTTTTGCTTTCATGAACTTGGAAACCGGAATTTCATATACAATTGTTCAAAATTTCTGAAGTTAAAATAACAAACACGTAATATTTTGTTCATTAATTAAATTGAATGTAAAATCAATTGATTTTTTAATATTATGTTTAAAGTCAGGCAAATAATTTGTGAGAGTTTTAGCTTTTTCAGAAATGAAAATATTCAGAATTTAAGTAAATTTGTGCGCCGAAATTGTAATGTCTAAAAGTGCAGATTTATATAAAACTAGATTGATTTGATTGTCCTGAAAGTAATTAACTTTTAAATTAGTAAATCAGTCTGATGTAGTCTTAAAAATCTGAAAATGTTGGAAAGATTATTTTTATAATCGCTCCTGACGGGTTAATTTTTTGATGATTTTGAATTTTAATTATTAAAATTTTTAATAACAAAAATTGAAAGCGTATTCTTTATTACTGAATAATTTTTAATTTATGTAGGTATGTGTATTTCTAAAATTTTTATGTTTTTAGTTAGAACATTAAACCGGATGAAAGCAAAACATTCGTTGACATTTAGTAAAATTTCAAATAATACCCCCTTTTAATTTTATTTATCAGACGTCAATTTTTAAAACGGTTTTATATCATAACCGTTTGATCTTTTCCAATTAATTTATAAACCTACAACAAAGGAAAGGCTTCATTTATTCATTGTGTTGTAATTTTACAACGTCATTTTCAGATTTATTCTGTAAAATATTCAAAAATAGAAAGCTGGACAAATTATGCGTACTACCCAATTTAAAATCATTAAATACCCTTCACTGAAAATTTTTAATCAGTCACGTATTGAGTTGCTGCTATGACAGATATTTCATAGTCGGCATCAGAATTGAAGTGCATTATTACTTTTTTTAGGATGCTTTGTAGTGATTACGTGAAATTAAAACGACACGCTATGGAAATTTTTCAGTTTTCCTGTTATCGCCAGTTCGGCAGTAGAGGAATTTGAGTTGGCTTGTTAATACCAAATGATTTCTCATTCCCAAATATTACATTGTTAGCGTTAAACATATTAATCTTTCGAACATGTACAGAAACTAAAATTAATGTCTTTAAACTTCAGCAGCAGTTTTAAAACACGTTGAATTTGAGATTTTTTAAAAAGATGCATTACCAAATTGTTACAAAATTTTTAATATCTTTAACGGACGTAAATATAATTATAAGAAATTTGCTGTAAATTCGTTAGTAAAAAGTTTGAAAATAAAGCAGAAATCTTGGATTTGAATTTTCAGTTACTTTGAGACAAAATGAAACCGAAAAATAATGTTACGAATGTTAAAGACACTTCAAATATTAACAATGGATTCCAATTTTGATCAGTTTCGGCATATGGTGGTTCTCTATGTTAAAGGACTTGACATTAATTATACATTGATTACATCGTATTTACAATTTGTCCATTTCCCATTTTCTTATGTGTACCAACAGATGTTGTTGAATATTTAAACGGTAATCCTCCTAAATGCAATTGAATTACTGCATCTCATGTTAACGAAATGCATAAGAAAGCAATAGACGTAAAGCTGGATGAAAGTGGTCGATTGGCATTTTATTCAGTTAACTAAATACTTTAAGGAGGGTATTTGATACATTTGGTGAGCTTCATACTCAACCCAAATTTTGGTTTCGTGTTCTTTTTTATAAATTATCATTGTCTTCTCATTTGAGTATGGATAAGCCAACAAATTTGATCCAACACTGCAAGAAATTACATATTGCCAAAAAGAAATTTGGTTTTAAAAACTATACCAAAAAACAAGGTTATACCAAAGAGCAGTATGATGGCTAAACCCAAAATTATCAGTGTTAGAGTCAGAAATATGGGTAAAGTAGCGGCCCGAACTAAACAGAAAACGGAACTTTTTTGGTTCAAAGAAGAGATATGTCAAAATATTATGAGCGCTATTTCATCGACTATCAGTTATGGTACGTTCACAAGAAATTGGGGAATTTAAATACTTCACAGTGCGATTTTTAACTCTTTAGATTACAAAGTGAGAAATATAGTGGAATATGTGGGTAAAGAACTGTATATCAGTATATCAAATTGAAGAATAAGTTATATCACTTATGGAATAAACTCGACTAAGTGAACATAAATGACTGTGATGATGTAGTTTCTAAATTGCATAATAGAGTTAAAAACTATACAATTTGATGACGTAGAATTAAATATTTTCATTCTTACTATTTTAAAAAAATACTTAGTATGAATTTTGTAAGAACGAAGGATAATATTATGGTTTTACCAGAAAAGCTGAAAGTATTATTAATAACAATAACACCTCACAACATAAAAATTAATTAACAACTCATATAGGTACCAGATATTCTTTGAAAGGAAAGAGTTAATAAATCTACGAAACAAATACGTAATATTGAATGCCAACTGAAGAAGATAAATAAGAAGTTAAAAGGAAATAACGCAACTGTGATAAATCCCAACAAAGGTAATTTTAATATAATATTAACGTCTGGCAGAATATATACATATATCCAAATTTACGACCTTAATCAGACTAAAAACCACATTGATAAGTGTCAAAATTGTGTTTATTGAACAACGTTTCGATATGGTTCTAGATCCTCCTCAGGTTACAGAACTAAAATACAGTAAAATAGGATAATGAATTGATTGAATTATTTGAAAAATTATCAGAAAAATTATAATGTACAAGAATATTACCTGTGTTCGGATTATACTTCAAAAAAGTAATTTTAATATCATCGTTGATAAAACAATTATTACGAAAAAAGTGATTTGTATTTGACTAACGAGCAGGATCATTCATTCTGTAATAAAGCCGAGCGAGTTATGTGGTCAACTACAATAACAAAACGCGCCATTTTCGATATACAGGGTGGCGAAGTTTCAATTTTTTTTATATTTTGCGTTTTGAGATAATTATTTGAAATTTAGTATAGCTACTATCTTTTAGAATCTCCACAATAAAATATCAAAATCATCAGTTGCAGTATACAGAGTGCTACAAAAAAAAAAACAAAAAAAAAATTATTTTGACTACACTTGGTTTGTATTGATCGCTATTTTTTCAAATAACTCGAAAACGGTGACAGATACGGGAATAATGGGAAAAAACAAAAAGCTGGAGAAAAGAACAGGGAATTCAATTAAGATATAAAAATTTATACAGGGCGCTCCAAAAAAAAGTTCCGGAAGGTAAAATGGTTGGTAACCCAAAGAAATGTAACACCCTGTATACTGCAACTGATGATTTGGACATTTTATTGTAGAGATTCTAAAAGATAGTACCTGTACTAAATTTCAAATAATTATATCAAAACGTACGGGAGAAAAACGCAAAATACGAAAAAAACCTTGAAACTTCGAAATTTTCGATATACAGGGCGTATATCGAAAATGGCGCGTTTTTGATCATGTGTGTATTAACATTTTTTTCTTATTTTGCCGAGTACTATCACCCCCTGAAATATCTGCACGTCATTAATTTACACCCTGTATAAGTAGGGTTATTAACAAAACTCCTAAAACTTTGAAATTTTATTGTCTATATCCGAAAGCTCAAACGTAAAAAAAACTGTAAAACCACAAAAAATTAATTAATAAAATAAAAAATGAATTTCGCCAATGAAGCTGCCATTCTCAGTATTAACCTTTTTTGACAATGTTGATAGGAGTCGGTCTTTGAAGATATTCTCATCACCAAATTACAAAAGTAAGGTTAGCTGAGACAAAACTCCTGAAGATATACCTACTCTTCGAAGTGGTTCTCTGGCGATTTGGCGAAGAAAGTTTAACACATTTTTATTAATTATTTTTTTGTGGTTTTACAGGAACCAGTGAATCAAACTACAAGGTCCGTTCCTTAAATCAGAAGAATTTTATTCTGTGCCTCTTCTACCATTGCATCTTAAGTTGGATCGTGTGTTAGTTCTAACAATAAATCGTTAAAAGACTTTACTAAAGAATATATTAATTAGCGGTATAATTTTATTAATTGGTGACTTAACTGACAAAATTAAAAATATCGAAATTAAAAACCACTACAATCTGATCAGCGTCATCACTAACCTATTTTCAGAGGTCCAGTAGAGTGCATATAACAGTAATATTCCTGATGAACATAAGGAAGAAATTATAATTTTACTCGATATTTGCATGAAACATAGTTAGGCAAATTTGAGATACGTTTTACAATCAAAAATCAGGTTTATTAAGCGAAATATTTATCTGGAAAATAAACATGTATCCAATAAAAGAAAATTCATAGGAACACTATAATTTTATATTTATTAATTGGATTTTTCGCCACCAGTTGCTAAAATAGAAATAAATAAATAAAAAAAATAACTAATAACTCATTGAACGTAACTTTCGGAGACAAGCCTATCTTCATTTTCAAACAAAACAAAAAGCTATAAAACGGGGCTATTCTTTTTTTATATGACATACAAAACTATAAACATGTATTTTTATGGGGAGTGGTTATAGGAACAGTTGTCAGTCTCGCCACAACTTTAGAAAATATTTGAACACTATAATCTTAACAATACTCCATAACGATTTAAGTTATTATTCATCAGATGCAGACTTTCTTAACAGTAAGAATTTTGAAGAGGAAAAGAAAATATTCGAAATTGCAGACAAAAAAGATAAAAAAGAAAGATATTAGATAAGATTTCGAAAATGGTTAAAAGAAAACGGTCATTAAAGTCCCTTTTAAATAATGAGAAGTCAGAATATCACATCGTAATATCTAAATATTAATGTAACTTTTAGAGTGTCCCGTATATAAGGACAAGGATGGAGGTTTACTTTGTTCGGGAGTACATAAACTGAACTGTAAAGCCTGCAATGCGAGTTATATTGGTATGACGATGAGAAGTGTGAAAATTTGAGTTGCTGAACATATAAGACAAATTAGAAATAATAATTCTGGTACTCAATTTTCACATTTCGCTGAACGGAGAATTAACTCACTATTTTGATTATAATGACATCGAGATTTTAGAAAAAGAACGCAAGTTTATATTATTGACCACAAAAGAAGAAGAAGCTTTTTATTAATAAACACAACAAGAGATATGATGTAAACCTAGTAAACCACATGATTATTTATACAACCAACCCAGATTACCAGACAGTCGAGTTTAATTTTTGGACCCAGTTGTTTCACAATAGCGGGCATCAGTGACTTGGTAAAGAATTTTTCGTCAGGGATTACGTCTCAGCCAACTTTACTTTGGTAATTTGGTGAAAAGAATATCTTCAGAGACTAACTCCTGTAACGCCCTACTGTGGCACTTGGGTAGTTCAGTTGGAGCCGGGGTTGTTGTCTCAGCTCAAATGTAAATAGCACAGAGGTTTTGTAAAACGTTATAATAAATAAAAATGTATTTCCAATGGTAAAATAAATAATAACGGTAATTTCCAATAAACAATACAACTTCTCGTAATATATGTAAATAACTATGTACAAATGAAATTAAATAAACTATTGTTTCACCAATTCTGGTGACCGTTCTCTCCGTCCGATGTCGTGCGTTCCTTTGGTTCTTCCTTGACCGGCGGGACGGGGCGTTACTTTCCTGATCGTTGGAGCGGGGCATTCCTTTCCTGACCGGCGGAGCTAGGTATTCCTTTCCTGACCGGCGGAGCTAGGTGCGCATTGACGACGTTTCGTCTTGCTGTGGTGGTAGGGGAAATCTGTGTTGTTTCTTCGTGACAATATGGCGACGGCCGGTGCTAATGCTACACAAGTAAAATTATATTAAATACACAAGTATTTAATTAGTTCGGCAGTTCCGGGAGAGTGATTCCATCGTACGCGTGGTTAAGGGAGTCGTGATTTGTACCGGCAGGTAAGTAAACCCTAATCTTAGCGTTGTTTATTACTCGGATCTCGTAGACTACGGTGTTGCTGGTTGAGGGCGGTTTACGGGGAACGGGATCACGTCGTCAACGTGCGGGTACTGGAGGTTACGTCTTCCTTTGTGGGGCCGACGTGTAGGAACGGGGTTTTACGTCTTCCTTTGAGGGGCCGACGTATAGGAATGGGATTTTACGTCTTCGTTTGAGGGGGCGACGTGTGGGGACCTGGAGTGCACGTCTTCCTCTGTGGGGCCGACGTGTAGGAATGAGATTTTACGTCTTCCTTTTAGAGGCCGACGTACGGGTACTGGTATAGCGTATAGGACGACTTCCTGGTGGTTGTAGGACAAGGACTAGCAGACGAAGTCGGTGAAGGTTTAAGGATCGTAGATCGGTTGATTCTCTCTTGGTCTCCGGTGGGTCTGCGCTTTTATACCTTTTCTAGGGCGATGTGGGGGAACTGTTCGAGTACGGGCAAAAGATTATGTTCTCACGTAGGCCCGCAAGCTGGACTTTATCGCTGATTACGCGGTTACGGTGCCGCACTGGCGGGACGATATCCGGGACGGAAAAATTCCATTGAACGTGCACCTGCACTAGACTTGCTGCAGGGAAATTTCATTTACCTTTTATACAGAAAGTCGCTAAAGACAGGTGGCACGTTACACTCCAACCAACTTTGTCAAGAAAGTTTTATACTGAGAACGGCAACTTAGTTGCCTAAATACGTATTTGTTTATATTAATTATTATATACAGGGTGTCTCTAAAATGCATGGACATGGCTTGACCACAGATTCCTGGGCGCAATAAAATGATTTAACCCAACTTACTTATATCCAAATTCGTTTCGTTAAGCCAGTATTCTGCTTCAAAGTTGAGACGAAAAAGTTTACTATTGAATGCTTCTTCCTGAAAAAAATATTACTTTAATTATCGGTCTTGCTATTAAAGTGTTACTGTCTGATATGTGCTGTGACACACATTTTCATACACTAGTGGTCCATTGATAATAACCATTACCATCTCAAAAGATGTCTTATGTCCATATGGAGCGGCATGCCAAATATCATCCAAATCGATCCAAGCGTCTTGTTGTTATAAACAAAAATTAGCTTTTTTCAAAGAACTTTGAAGCAGAATACTGACTTAACGAAACGAATTTGGATATAGGTAGGTTGGGTTAAAGCATCTTATTTTGCGCCCAGGAATCTGTGGTTAAGCCATGTCCACGCATTTTAGAGACACCCTGTATGTGGTTTTACAGGGTATTTGACGTTTGTTATTGAACCAGGCCACAGTTTCCGTTTCTTGGATTAAGTTGTTTCACAGTTTTGACTAAGCTCCGTTCAAAGATTTTTTTTCTGAGTGCCATTGCACTGGCAAGGTTTTATATTTCCTAAGCTTACTCGTTATTTATTTTATTTCTTTCAGTTGAGAATTATTTTATTAATATAGCCAAAACATTAGAACAGATACAGTATCTCCAAGTCGTATTCATACACTTTCCATTTTGCTTTATTTATATGCTTTATGTTTAGGATCGTTGTCCTGGTAAAATATAAAATTATCAGCTATTCATAAAGTAGTTGCACTGGACTTCAACTTTCTTTTCAAAATATCTATATATTTATTCTTGTCCATAATTCCATCTATAATTTCTAAACTTCCAACTCTACTTGCTGCAAAATAGCCCCATACCCTAACTTACCCCCCACCAGGGCCGTCTTAGTCCATGCAGGGGCCCTTGGGCACACAGAGTCTGGGGGCCCTTTTCGAAAGTAAAAAAAAAACGTGAATGAAATCATTAAAATGTACTTTTGTTTAATGACTTTATTGGTTATTATGGTTAGCTTTATACAAATATAAGTAATGTGATTATACTGTTTCAAGAATTGAACTTACATTGATGTTAATGGTTTCTGTGTTGTCAGTTGTCGTTGTTAATTATTTCCTGTTAAGAAAAGTCAAAAGTCATGCTCTTAATTTTATAAGAAACTTGGTTTTTATAATGTAAAACAATACAGTTTCTTTCGAGAATAAATTCTGAAGTGCAAAATCTTCAATTATATCCTCAAAGTTCAATTTTATTTTTGAAGGATATCACTTTCTATGCACACATGATTGACAAATTAGTAAGTCGTTCTTGTAACATAGTCGTTCGTAATTCATTCTTTATTCTTTTTAGTTGTGAAAATGAATGCTCTCCGTTGCAGTTGGTGACCATTATTAGGCAAAGGAATATCCTTGTGGCAACTTCCACATTCGAGAAAGTTTCTTCTAATTTGTCTGCTTTTATTAGAGTATGTAAGGCTGAGATACTCAAATCTGCGGATTCATTTGCAAGGTTTTTCAATTCTGCCTTAAATGAAAACATTCTAATTTTAGCTCACTAGCGTTAATGTCTAATTACTACGTGCGCTACTACTACTACTACTACTACTACTACTACTACTAGTAATATAATCGGCAAGAGATGCAAAAAGTTTTGTTGCAACGTCCATTGTTATGGCATTATTCTGTAAGCTTATGCTTGTTTTATTGATAATTCTCAGATGGTCATTCCATATCTACGTTAGGGAAATGGTCTCCAGTTTTTCCATTTTTTTGGCAAGGCTTTGAGTCTCGTTTCTTGTTTCTCCTGGTTGATCGGTGTTTCTGGCAATTGATGTTAAAGCTTCAAAAATATTATTGTAACTAATTCGCAAAGCGTTAACAGCATCAGCGCGTGCAGACCATCTGGTTTCAGAGAGGGACTTCAGAACTTAATTTGCACCTAAACATTCTGTCAATATTTTCCATCGATTGTTCGAACCCGAGAAAAAATTGAACAGTTTTTGGACGAATTGGAAGTATGTTACTGCTTCTGAAACACATCCAACCGTCTGAACACCTACCAAATTCAATGAACTACACATCATGTTTTAAGGGAGAAATTTATAGTTCACCTCAAATGGCGCCATCGTCCTTTCTAAACTGCGTCTTGGCTAAATAAAGTGGGCAGGCCTTAATATGTAATATTTAATTTAGCTGGCCTTGGTCTACACTATAGGTAGCGCTAACGTAGGTGACCGCTAGATGGCATGGTTTCACATCTATTTAGTTAATTATGGGTTGAACTAAGAAACCAATTTGTTTTTTTTTTAAATTGATTAATTTAATTGGATGAAAATATATCATATATGGGCATGGGTTTCGGCATTTTGGGGCCCCTATCAGGCTGGGGGCCCTGGGCTCGTGCCCCACGTGCCCTTAGGGTAAAGACGGAACTGCCCCCCACCGTATTTTACTATGCTCTAAAGATTTTCTTTGTTCCAACTTTTATTAGGCTTACACCAAACCATTTGCCTTCCATCTGATTGATATACACACAATTTTAATATTTATTTGCAAACTAGACTTCTTATCTATTCTTAGCATTTACAAAATGCTTTCTTCTTGCCACACGACCATTATACCCATTGCTTCGTATTGCTCTACGAATTGTTTCAGCACTTACTTTCTTGTCAAATTCATTTTCAAATTTACACACAAGTTTTAGGGCACTAATTGTTTGGGTTTTCTTCATTTCGTTCATAATTCCACGTTCTACGTGAGCATTCAGCAACCTTCTGTTCAAATTGCATAGTTTGTTTCCAATTCTACCATCAATTTTAAAACGGTTTATTATACCTACATTGTATTGTAGAATGACTTTTATTTATAATTTTAGCTATATCTCTTAGAGATTTTCTACTCTGATGGTGAAAAATAATGAGTTCTCTTAACTCAAATGACGTTCCTTTTCTGTCCATGATAGTTAAAATACCTGTGTCAGATTGTTTTTACAACAATTAAAACGTTGGCAACGAACGTTTGATTTATACTAACTAGATTATAACGTTAGTTTTTAAATATAAATGGAAGTAGAGAGGTAATTATCTAATATGTTTTTATATTGTTGCTATTATTCCTTTATCTTGAAAGAATGCATGCCAACAATTCTTAGTATTACAAAAATAGGTTTCGTAACGATCAATCTGATACATATATTTTTTTGAATAAACAAAATTGTGTGCATATTCTGCATATTATCTAAAATTATGGGAGGTGTATGAATACGACTGAGAGAGCCTGTAGATATTAAATAGGGCCACACAAAAAAGTCTAAAGGAATCACATCACAAGAGGGAGAAGATCAAGGCATTTCAATATTTCTGTTAATGATTCTACCGTCGAAATACTCTCGCAAGAAGTTTAGAATATTTGAGGCTACATGTACTGTTGAACTATCTTGCCGGAAAAAAACATTTTGTAATTCATCTTTACAAAGCTGATTCAAGAATGGTTACGATATTACATTTCTATATCTCGTTTTCTGCCAAATCCTTCTTTCATTACAATACACATAAGTTACAATTTCATCGGGATATTTTTTTCGAAATTTAACAGAACAAGGAGGAATTGAAGTGGTTGTACCACTCTCCATCAATTTCTGCCATTCCGGAAATATGATTTAACGATAAACGCTCGTTGAAGTGCATTAAAAAGCATTTTCGGAATTTGATAGACTTGCGTAAAAAATTGTTAACAACAAATAAAGACTAAAGTATTTAAATTTATGTGTTATCTGCAAGATTTAGAACCATTGTTTTTACAATTTTATTTGTACAATAGTATTATGACAGCAATACAGAGATGGCAATTAATAAATTCTTCGACGCGAATGGCAAAGAACCAGGAATCCCAACTCAAAAACAGATTAAACAATATAGCGCATCAAGTCAAAAGAGAACTGGATAACCTAAAAATCAATAAATATAAAAATAAATAGCTGACCTCAGCTCAGGAGATTGGGGCCTTTGGAAAACAACTAGAAAAAGCCTAAACCAAAAAGTGGAATTGCCCACACTATCGACAGAAACCGATAATGTTACATACACCTCGGACTGCTGCCTTTGCTGCTCACCTCGAAAGAAACTTCGTTCCAGCAATTATTTGGACGCCTACTCACAACACCCAAATTATAAACAACATTGAAACAAGAGTGCCAATACAAGACCGTATTCAACCAACTTCGCCCAATGAAGTTATTGACAGCATAGAAAAACTTCTCGAAAGGAAATTTCCTGGCCATGAGCTAATTACCAATACAATTCCTAAACACCTCACAATGAAGGCAATAGCTTATCTATGCTCCACCTACAACGCCTGCAAGAGACTATACTTCATTCAAGTTAAAGATAAAGTGGATGTAAACAATGATCGGCGCGTGATCAATGCGTGATCAGCACGTGTGCTCCATTTTGGCTAATGCGATTGAATGAACCTTCACCACTGCACCCTGGAGTTACATGTCGTTGATATCAGTCCATGTCCGGCTTAAAATTATTTTATTTTCATTTTTTTTAATAACGAATAAAAATGTTCTTTATAAAATGTTATTCATTACCAAATGTCTAATTATTAACATCATTTCAAATTTGTTTTTAGTTGATTTTTTAAATATTTTTTTGCTATACTGGTTTGTATTCAAATCTTTACGAATTTCCTTAATACTGCCCTGTTTCGTTCAAGCACGTGAACAGCGCATGTATTTGTTTACATCCACTCTATCTTTAAGTTGAATACAGTATAGGTTACTTCCCACCAAGGCCCGCTGAATTAATATTTCATATAAGGCCTTACCACTTTATTTAGCCAAGACGAAATTAGAAACAACGGTGGCGCCATTTGCGGTGAACTATATACATTTTTAATGGAAAAATGTATAGTTTACCTCAAATGGTGCCACCGTTGTTTCTAAATTGCGTCTTGGCTAAATGAAGTGGTACGGCCTTATACGCAATATTAATTCAGCGGGCCTTGCTTCCCATAATCCAGGAAACATGCACATATTCTAATGTTCGGAAAATCAGGCAAAAACAGGCAGAAAATAAGCAGCTACAGACCCATAAATCTGTTGACGTCACTATCAACACTTATCGAAAAAACCGTTTACAATCGCTTATTAGAGCATATCGAAGATCTCAACATGCTACCCAAATTCCAATTTGGCTTTAAAAAAGACCATTCAACAAGTCGTCAGCTTCAAAGAAGCAGCGAGTTTAATGAACGCGGATTTCAAAACAAACAATATACTGTAGCAATTTTTCTTGATGTCGCACAGGCATTTGATAAGGTGTGGATCTCGAGCCGGAGTTCCACAAGGCAGTATTTTAAGCCCAGTCCTCTTCAACATATACACGTCTAACTTGCCAGCAGACGTGGATCTATACAGAGGCTAATGAGGCTTAAGCCTCGGGCCCCATCAAATGTGGGCCCCGTAGGGCCCCCATGAGCAAACACTCATCTTACCGACACACAAAAAAAAACACACATTTTTTATTTTTCGGGTGGATTAGGAAAGGTTTTTTTCATTCGTTTTGGTTTTGGTTTTGGTAATTTACAGCAACTCTATGTGTTTTTTTGCTGCATCTCCACGTAGATAGGACATTTTAAATAAACACGCGAAGCTAAAAACTAACACTAAAAAGTCTAAGTTCAACCCGTTGGTCCACGCATCATGCAGCCGTTAAATTCTTGAAGACCGGATACTGCGCAATTATCAAAACCCTTCAATTTATTTATGAAAGTGAAAAGAAAGCAGAAGGCAAAAGAGAAGCACAAAATTTGTATAAAAAGTTAACAAAACTAGAAACAGCAATGTTAACTACGATTTGGGAAGAGATTTGGGAACGTTTGATAAAGTGAGCAAGAAATTACAGACATCTGGTCTAGATGTGACCGAAAGGTGGCAGCTTATTTCATCTTTGCAAAAGTTTGTAGAAGCATTTAGAAATAAATCTGCAGAAAAAGTCCTCGAAGTTGAAGGAAAAGTTAAGTTAGGTACTGTGCGATAAAGTAGATGAATCTTACAACGATGGAAAGAGAAGAAATCAAACGCATATTTATTCCGATTATTAGATTATCTTTCAGTAGAACTGAAGAAGAAAGGAAATGTCTATGAAGAGATACAAAAGAAATTTAATTTTCTTATTGACATTGGAAATTCGAATATCCTAGATATAGGTAAAGACAGTTTGCAGTTGGCTCTTTCCTTTTATAGTGATGATGTTGATGTTGACGAACAATTTTTCAACGAATGTGTTCAGTTCAAACAGTACCTGTTAGCAATAATTCTTCAGGATAAAGAAGAAATAAAATGTTCGGAAATGTTAAATTTAATTTATAAAAAGAATGTACCTAAGTGAACTTTTCCCTAACCTCATTACTATTTTGATAATTTACGTGACATTGCCAATTACAAGCTGTGAAGCAGAAAGATCTTTTTCAAAATTAGCATTCATAAAAAATAAGTATAGAACTACGATAAAAGAAGAACGATTGAATTACTTATCAATTCTGTCAATGGAAAATGATTTGACAAGGTCAATATCTTATGACGATGCAATTAAACATTTAGCGAGTGTTCAGTGCAGAAAAAAATTGTATTAACAAAACGTCTTCCGGATTGGGACCGTGTCATTTTGAGACAAAAGACTCAACGTTTCGCACACTTTTATAAGGGGCTTCTTCAGGAGGAAAGCGAGCACTAAAAGAGCACGGCAACTCAACGTGTCAACCACGCCAGAGGCGAAATTCTTTTAGCAAGAGGCAGAAGGGTAACGGTAACTCAACTTGTCAACCAAGCCAGAGGCGAAACCCTACTGAAGAGAAACAGAGAGAGCAGCGACTTTATACCGGCCGTACCCGGCCAAGCGTATCCGACTGTGACGACGATTGGTCAGGGGTGGAGGGGGAGGAACCAGTAATGATGGCGGATTTCCAAATATCGGATAGATAATAACCAGTGTCACGATTCAAGTTATTCAAGTTCACAGATACGTGTGCGCACTGAGCGACCAGTTTCTCCATTGGAGAAAAAAGACCTGATTTCAAGCAACGTTTGTGTTCACAGATACGTGTGCGCACTGAGCGACCAGTTTCTCCAATGGAGGTCAGGTCAGGTCTTTTTTCACATTCAGCCGTTGCTGAACATCATCACGACACGGGTCATAAAATATTGTTTGAAAAATCTTCGATCATTACCAATGCACCTTATTTTTTCGAACAGGAAAATCCGTGAGGCCATTGAAATCATCAAGACCCCTAATAACTTGAATCGTGACACTGGTTATTATCTATCCGATATTTGGAAATCCGCCATCATTACTGGTTCCGCCCCCTCCACCCCGGAGCACTCGTCGTTACAGTCGGATACGCTTGGCCGGGTACGGCCGGTATAAAGTCGCTGCTCTCTCTGTTTCTCTTCAGTAGGGTTTCGCCTCTGTTTGTTGATCTGGCAATAAATGAATCTAAAAAAAACTTCTAAATCTTGCAATAGACATTATTTTTGTTTCTCATGGCCAACCCTTACCTAAAATTGTTTGAACTCACTGTATAATTGAATTTTCTTAATACTTTGGTTGCTCGTTTTAATGTAAACTGATGTAGATTTAATAAAGAGAAAGAACACTAAAACATAGTTCAATTTAAGACATGTTGTTAATCAGTACCAATCATCAAAATTCTAAGATTTTGGGACACTTGTTAGAAAGGGAGACGTCCTTGATGATTTTTGTGAGATTATATTTACAGACAATTGCCCGAAAATGTGTTCCCATTGAAACCAACTTTAAATGACAGAAAGGCAATGAATATAGCAATAAAACCTCAACTCTTCGTGATATAGTTTCAAGAAATATGCTTCATATTATCAATAAAGTATTTTTTAAACTGATCTAATTCACAGCTGTGCCAAAAGCACTGTTTTGAACAACGCAACTATTATTAGGTTCATAAAACAGATGAACAGCTCTCAGTAGTCATTCCTAACACTGATTTCAAAGGACACCTCGAAAATTACCTAACATTATTCATGTTAAGCCGTTAAGGTCACACTCTAAACAGACAAAAATGCAAAAAAATGCCGATGATAACAAACAGATGCACGGCACACTAATGTATTTTGAGATGAGCATCCTTATAATAATTTATGAATCGCTGAATTTTCAGAATATACAAAGGGAAAAATTGTACTAATTAAGAAATCTGAACATGCTGATAATTATAAGCAATAATTCATGTAGTAATTAAATATTCTTCAAGCTAACCTGTTTTACTATGAAAATCGCTATTCTGGAACAACATAAACTAGATCAAATTCAGAAATTATCTCAATTTCTAACACTTAATTCGAAAAATACATAATGCATATTGAGTATCGAAAACTAACTTAACACTAAATACGAAAACATAATGCGACTTATAAATCCAATGACAAACGCAGGTGTTCGTATTTGCTCGCTTTAAATTATCTAACAGACAAAAGGTGCAAATACCGATAACAAACAGATGGATGGCACTCTAATGTAACACGTGTGTTGTAGTATAAATATTATTGATCAATTTTCAAATTTAGAAAAATACAAACAGTGTAATAATTATAAATGCCCAACTAGTCCAATAACAATTTCAAATAATAGTATATTATACACGACGCTGTAATGAATGCTCTTATTACCGAGGATAATGTTTGCAACACGAGCGAGCGAGCGAGCGAGTTTTGCAATTATCCGAGGTAATAGTAGCCATTATAGCGAGTCGTATACTATACTTTGTTCACGAACACAAATACGAAGAATTTTTAATTAAAATTTAAATAACAACGCTACTAAAACCGTGTGGTAGGACTATGTTAAACGAAGTGGTAGGATTAGAAACATAACCTATTTCCTTCATTATACACAATAGACAATGATGTTACCATGACACCGTGAATAATGATTATTCACTGCTGGCAGTGTATAATGGATAGCATTATGTTTGACCAAACACATAAATAATTGACAGATTATTGACTAGTCGTGAACAAAGTTTATTAATACCTGCCCGCGTTAAGGTACTGAAGACAAATTGTGCTATGGTGCGGACAAATGCTAGTTGCTAGTTAACAAACAGATATAACATATTTTGTGGTTAAAAGGATCAAAACATTCTGCTTTGGTAGGTGTATAAATTATCGGGTAATCTAACTAATGCTTTTCTAGTGCCCATTCGTGCATGTACATGCCTTATGTTTTATTGGTCTGATGTGAACTAAATGTTTAGAATTTGTTTTTTTTTAATTGATTAGATTGTTAAAAGTAATGCAACCCAAGAAAGGGCAACACTCTGTCAGGGTATGCCACTTTAACAATAAGAAAAAGAAATTTTATAATTTTTAAAGCTTTAATTAGGGTCTCACTAAGCGAGAGTATAAGGCAAGTGCTGTACGTGGGCGATCGAGCAAGGGGGGGACCGCTTGCCCAAAGTTTAAACGAAAAAGATTATATAAAAAATGCATATGCTAAGTTAACTATTTACACAAAAGTAACATGATAATCGTTATACAAGCTTCTAAAAAAAGTTACAATAATTAGAGTGAGCAGACAAGTTGGGTATATTAAGAATCACATAATTTATTATACTAACGAGCTTATTTCTTGTTCTTTTATCAATATATACAAAGGTGAAAATACCAACAATGCCTTAAAAGTTACTTCTTCTGAGTTTATAGGCAGTTTTGGTTATTGTTCTTATTTCTGTTCTTTGTGAGGAATGTATAGGCATATAGATATCTGTTATGTAAAAAAAGTGGAAATTGGTAAGGAGCACTATAGTGTATTTTAGTTTGTGTGCTATTACATTAATACTTATAACAACTGACCGAATTTTAAATCATAGGGACTGGTTTACAATGAAACTTCGGCGATTCTTAGTAGTTGAAAAGAAAATGCTAAACTTTCAAATGCATGAATAATAGTCAAAAATTTGTATATCATTCTATTTAATACAAAGCAAAGTGAAGTAATCATGTGTATTTGTCTAAATACTATAAAGCTCCTATATTAAATTTGATTTACTTATCAAAAGCTAGAAAAAACTTATTTTCAACAAAGTTCCGCAAATAACCCAGAAAAATAAATTTTCACTTTTCGGTCTAAAACTATAGTTGCGAATGATGGCACCACTTTTCAATTCTTATACTAAAGTATTTTATAATATTGCAACAACACAAATTACGTTGCTATTATTATTTCAGAATGATTTTATTAGTAATTTTTTTAATTTTTGTACAAACTCTCATTATACTTGCCAAGTTCAATTTACGTATTTTTTAATTAATAATACGTTGACATTGTATTAGTCAATAAAAAAATAATATATAATATACAACGTGTTAAAAAATATATTATGTCACAAACTTTGAGGGGGGATAGTATGTCCCAAAATATGCAGAAAAGTCTGAGTGAACATGGGTCCGCAAATATGCGGGCGACCAAGCGATTTAATTTTATAAAAACTATTTATAGGTACGTCTTCTTATGAAAAAGCTGGAAGTGTTTTAAATGCATTTTTTAAGGATTTGCTCTTTTGCGAAAATATTTTCCCTGCAGAGGTGATCTCTATATAGACTTTTCAAAATCAACTCAAATCTATGAAAACGTTATCAATATTGTTGTGTATTGTGGAATTAATAAAATAACGTATTTGTTTTCCATCCTTGATATGAAATCGAACCAAATTAGAACTACGTGACATTACTTATCTTGGTGTTATATTTACTTGAAAAAGTAATTATTTTGTTGGGTTACCTAAAAAAAAAAACTATTAACAATTTCGATTAAGGTCAAATATGAAACTAATGCATCAAAAAATCAACTCCATTTGAGCAACATAAGACCTTACGTATACACTTTGAAGGAAACATACAAGCAAGCGAACAGTGCAAACACAGACAATCTCAAACTCCACCAAATGCACCCCGTTTACTTAGCTCGTACGTTTTGTTATTTACCTACACAACATTATGAACTAATTAGCTTTCCAAATAATTGAGCTTTCATCATTTACGGTGCACTATATGCACTAATGTAGTCGTTGTGCCAAATTTACACTTAAAGTCTTAAACAGCAACCAGAACGTTTTCTCCTTAAGTTTAGCACGTTAAACGAATATTCAAGGCCTGCAAAACACCAGGAAAGAATTAGAATTAAAGTGAGATGTCCATTCATGTAAAGAGAATTTATTTATTTTTTTAAATCGGGGAATTCTTTAAAAATTGTAAACCAGTTAAGTCACTCTTTAAAAATATTGTAGTTTAGTATGAAAAATTTCAAGGTTTTTCTGGATGATCGAAATACACATAAAAATGGTTTAATTTAGTTTAAAGTTACAAATTAAGTAAATACACGTAACGATTAACAGTTGTGCTTCAAAAACAATTAATCCTCATGATAACTTCATAAGTCAAATTACCAATAAAAAGTTAAAATCGAAAGTCAGTGCAATATCTACTCAAGTTAGAAAACCTAAGATTGTGAATCCAAATATGGTACAAAGAAGAGGAAGGAGAGTATATATGCACGTTAGCCCTTTTCATGAGCCTAGAAATATTGTTTGTGAAAGGAGGAAGTCAAATAACAAAATTATATTTATAATAAATAAATCGAATGTGTCATACTATAATAATGTTTAATATTTTTATAAAGCATGCCTTTCTCATGACCAAATTCTAGGACCGCTACTGCATCTATAGATTTAATTTTTTTTTTAGAAAATACACAAAGAAGAGTATGTACCTATAACACATTAAATCTATTTTTTGGAATTTTGAAAATTTTATTATTTAAATCATTTTCCCATTTATGTACAGTGTGTCCTAAATTCGACATACATGTACAACATATCTATGGGTAACTTTGTTGTTTGTACAGCTACGGCAAAATCGATTGCACGTTATTGGGTCAACTTTTTGGGTCCGCGCCGACCTCATTTAAAAGACCATTTACGGGCTTTTCAAATATATATGGTTAATTTACTTAGTGTTTGAAATAAGGGCATTATCAGCCATTTATACCAAAATTAACATTAATTATAACAAAATGAACAGTTAGTCATGAAACAATAGAGTGTTATAAGTCTTAACGAATTTAACACACTGTACTTGTATTGTTTCATAATACGATATACATACAAATTTCTAACCAGTGTTTTGTTTGATGGTAAACATTAAAAAGAAAATTGTACGAATCTTACACCTAATTTTTGCTTTACAAACATAATAATACATATCTATACAGACCCACTGAAAAGCACAAGCTGTATACGAAATTGAAGAATGTTGTTTTAAACAGTTAATAGATTATCTAAGGCAGGTACTTAAATGAACAAGTTAACGTCAGACCTATTGGGCTAGATTTAGGCGTGCGGATATCAAGTATCTTGACATTTCACAGATCTGTTAAATAAGGCTTAACAGTGGTGGCTCGTGACTTTAGGAATGGGTGAAGCAGATTATTAGATCCCCCTTTGGGGATCGAGCTGCAGGGGCAGTCCCCCGTTTTTTCAAAGTTCAAGGTCATTCGCTTTTTTACAACTTGAAATGTTGATGGAACCCGGGTTCGCTTAATGTAAAACTAAAAATATGTATTTTTGAATTATTCTTTAGGTGTATTAAGAGCAATTTTAAATAAATTAGGGGCTATAATAAACATTGAAATCAAATCCACTTACCAAAAAACGTGAAAAAATAATTCACTACTCCAAGGAAGTCTTTCTTTCTTTCTTTTTGCATGTGTCTTGTATGCCTGTATAGCCAATCTGCCCGGAACCGTCTTCAGGTATTACTTCCAGTCAGGTGGCTGTGTCATGTCGTCATGTGTGCATTACTACGTGTGTAGTAGTCTTGTTACTCTATCTCATAGACCAGTCCTCCGAGTAGAGCACAGCTAATTAAGCCCAACTGTGAATGGTCTCACCAAGCCTCGTACCGATCCCAGAGGCCTTAGACAAAATTTCCACCAACGTAGTGATTCGACCCGAGACTTGCAACATGCAAGCCTAGCCCTCTTACAACTGAGCTACCTGGCTTTCCACTCCAAGGAAGTTTATAAAGTATAAACAAACAAAAACAAATGGTACTTCACTAACTTCTACCGGGTGTTTCAGGAGGAATCTGCCAAACTTCCAGGGCGTGTTACTTGAGTAACTTTAAGTAAAAAAGTCATACAAAAATAGGCCGTTTGGGAAAAATTAAGGAGTTATTGCCAACTAAAGAAAAATACATATGTACATGTTTGTGTGTTAAACAACGTTTATTATCTGTCATCAGTAAACTCATTAGCTTGTGCACAGATTGTTACTTTGCAATAATGCCATCGCAGTTTTCAAATGAAGAATATGCGGACATACGAGTTCATTTTATTTACGCTTTTTGTCATGGCAATGCCAGAGCTGCTATGGAGGAATATCGTCGACGTTTTCCAAATCGTGATCGTATTCCAAATCGTCATAGGTGACTGCGAGTCGAGGAGGACCACATGCGTGGCCTGCACGGTCCCCCGACCTAAATTCCTTCGACTATTATTTATGGGGACATATGAAAGATTTGGTTTATTCGGAAAGGATCAACAATCGAAATACACTACTTCAGCGAATTTTTAATGTTGCTGCTGAAATACGAACTACTCCTGAAGTACTTGAGAATTTGATAAGCTCCATATTGCGTCGTGCTCCAATGTGCATTTAAGAAGCGAGTGGCCATTTCGAGCAGCTATTTTAGTTGTTACCAAGTTATCTCACTCGATTTGTAATTTATTTTTAAATCAAAACCATTACATGTACGAGCTCAGAGCTCTATTGCACAATAGTTCGCCCATATACAGGGTGCTGAAAAAATGGCGTATTAACTCAATGGTACGCTGTTAAGGGACACTTGGTGAACATGGGAAAATAATTTAAAAAAATTTTTGAGTTTTATTCTTCAAGATATGGAGGTACTATTTATTTATTTAAATAAGTTGAACTGGCAACGTGGTTTATTAATGAAAAAGTAGTAGGTAGAGTATTTGTATCCTAGAAACAATGCAACAAACAAAATAATAACAATTAAATAATATTATCATACAAATGTTGTTGAAATAATTAGAGAAGGTGTTCGAAGTTAAGACCCTGTGCGTTCAAGCAAGCTCTAGCTCTTTTGATAATATTATTTGAAACTCTTTCTAACATATTTTGATTTATTAATTGAAAGGCTGCTTGTATCTGATTAATTAGATCTTCTCTATTTAAAAACTGGCGTTCGATAAACAACATTTTTTATGTAACTCAAAAGGAAGAAATCCATCGCAGTCAAGTCTGGCCAAAGTACGGGGCCGTTTCTGTCAATCCATTGGTTAGGATAATTGTTATCAAGCCATGCTCGGACTGGTGCTGTGTTATGTGCCGGTGCACCGTCTAATTGAAACCACGAATTATTCACTGCTGCCAGAGGAATATCGTCTATAAGCTTAACAAAAGTATTCGTTAAAAACTGCAAAAAGTTTTCTCCGCGTAGCCGTGCTGGTAAAAAAAACAGGTCCAATTACATGGTTCCCCAATGTCCCAGCCCATACGTTTACACTAAAACGATGTTGATAGTTTCTAACATATGTTTAGTGTTGATTTTCAGGTCTGTAACAATGTTCGTTGTGTTGATTGAACATTGTCTGTCCAAATCACCCTAGATGTAAAGTTTCGATCAGCCTCGTTTTGTGCAAGTAACCAGTTGCAAAAGTTAATTCGCCTGTTGTAATCTTCTGGTAGTAAAGAATGAACCTTGGTGTAGTGGAATAGGTGGTATCCCTCATCATTAATAATAGTCCACGTTAATCTTCTATCTAAACCAAATTCCTGTGCTATACCTCTAGTACTCCTAGTTGGTCTAATCTTCTAATGACATTTGGATCAGGATGTCTTCTTAGAGGGTACTGTTGTTCATAATGTCTAGCACCTGCAGTCGCATTGCCATTACAGCGGCCTAATGCTAAATACATATCGGCGTATTCATTGAATTGGTACATTTTCAGGATGAAAATAATTCAGAAAAATTTTGACAAAAATGTCAAATACTGAATAAATAAAAATATTGAATCACGTAGGTGTGTGTTAAAATGCCTGTGCAAAAAATCGTCGTCTGCGTTGTTCCTGTCACTGTTGCCAAATGGATTTAGTGCTTGTTGCTCCAAATTTTTAACATTTTTGAATCAATAATTTTGGAATTTTTCTTCGGCGACGGCCTAAATTATTTACAACTTTCATCATTTACGTTATTAACTTTCAAAATAAAGGTATAACTTTTGTTAATATAAAATAATAAGAAAGTTAAAAACTCAACTTTAGACCTCCACATCTTGAAGAATATTCTACATGTTAAAAGTAAATAAAATAGTAGGCGGCAACGCTGCTAGAAAAACAGTACAATAAATAAATAATGTAATGTCATGTAGTAATGCCTAATGTTAATAAATATTTAAAATAGAAGAGTTTTTAATAAAATAAAAACATACTGATAAAACATGGCGCAGTCGTCAGTGTAATGAATAATTAAAAGGAACAGAGAAGAGAAGAAAAAGTAAAAAGAAATAGTAAACACGTGCTGAAGAGCTAAACGTCAAAGAAAATGGAATTCAATAAACCAGGTATATTTGATTTAAACGGCAATATTGCAGAGAATTTCAAGATATTCCGGGAAGAGGCGGAAATTTATTTCATAGCAACTGAAACTGGAAAAAAGCCGAAAGAAGTACAAGTAGCACGTTTAAAGAATTTGATGGGTTCAGAAGCTCTACGATTGTATCAGACAATTACACAGCTAAAACCAGAGAATGAAACAGTGGAAACAATCTTCGAGCAGTTAGGAAATCATTGCACTCCAAAGAAAAACGAAACCATGGCAATATACAAATTTTTTAGCCGAAAACAATCACCGAAGGAACCTTTTGAAAAATTCTATGCTGACTTAAAACAATTAGTTAAAGCGGGAGAGTTTAAAGAACAAGAAGATAAATTATTAAAGGCACAAATTGTCTTAGGTATAAATTCACCAAACCTACAAGAAAGATTGTTGAGAGAAGATCTAACGTTGGACCGAACTGTCGATTTTTGTAAATCTGTAGAAGTCGCAGACAGAAATATGAAGGTTATAAATGAGCAAACCCAAGATGAGGAAATCCATAGGGTTTCTACAAGAAACTTAAAAAGAAGTGAAAAACCTAATACTAATAACATGCGAGGTAACAGTAGTCATAAGGGTAATTATTATGTAAATAGACAACTGTGTAGTAAATGCAACTATAAACATAATGTAGGTCGATGTCCTGCAAAAGGTAAAATGTGTAGTTTTTGCAACAAACCAAACCATTTTGCATCAGTCTGTAGATTTAATAAAAATAACAACACAAACAAACCTAGGTCAAAGAATATTAATACCTGTAAATTAGAAAATGAATCTGAGCTTGATTTTGATGTCAATGTTATTACGTATAACATGTCTACTGTAAATAATAATAAGAATAATAGAAGTTGGTTTAAGAATTTAATAGTAAACGATAAATGCATCAGATTTAAGCTTGATAGCGGTGCACAAGTAAATACATTACCAGTAGAAATAGTTGAAAAGTTTAAATGGGTGGATCAGATTAAAAGTACTAATGTTAAATTATGTGCTTACGGTGGATTTAAAGTAGCACCAATAGGTACTATAACTGCAAAAATAGAACATAATGGGCATATTGTAAATGCAGAATTTTATGTTGTAAAAAATGACATACCAATATTAGGGTTGGCTACATGTTTAGATATAAAATGTATAGCTCGTACTGATAGCATGACTGTTAGTTCACCTGCTAAACAGCAATTTATACAAAATAATATTGATGTGTTTAGAGGGTCAGGAGAATTTCCTGAAGAATATCACATAAAAATTAAACAAAACGTAAATCCTGTAGCTGCATCACCAAGAAGGGTCCCTCTTCAAATTAAAAATAAGTTTAAACAAAAATTAGAGGTAATGGTAAAGCAAGAAATAATTACTCCTGTTAATAGTCCAGATGAATGGGTCAATAATGTAGTTGTAGTTGAAAAACCAGATAAATCGTTGAGAGTATGCATTGATCCAACAGAGCTCAATAAACATATTATACGTGAAGTTTATACAATACCGTCATTTGAAGAGATAGGTCCTAATTTGGCAGGTAAAAACATATTTTGTGTATTTGATCTAAAAGATGGGTTTTATCAAATCAAATTAGATGAACCTTCAAGCAAACTATGTACATTCAGCACACCCTTTGGTTGTTATCGATTTCTGAGAGCTCCATTTGGTCTTAGTTCAGTTCCCGAAGTATTTCAAAAAATTACTCAGAAATGTTTTGGAAACATAAAAGGTGTTACCGTCTATTTTGATGACATTTTATGTGCAGCAAGTAATAAAGAAGAATTAGATGAGATAATTAAACAGGTTTTGGCAAACGCCAGAGAGTATAATATTAAATTCAATCTAAAGAAATTGCAATATTATGTTACTGAGGTGAAATATTTTGGCTTTGTTTTTGATAACAATGGTATGAGACCTGACAAAGGTAGGATTCAGGCAATCCAGCAATTAAAGCATCCAAAAAACAAACTAGAGTTGCAAAAAATTCTAGGGGCAATTAATTATTTAAGAAGCTTCATACCAAATTTATCTGAATTAATTTCACCTTTTAGAGAATTGCTAAAAAATGGTACAATTTGGATATGGACAACAAAGCATGCAGATCTTTTAGACAAAATCAAAGAAATAATTAGTAATGCTACAGTATTAGTTCCATACGATCCAAGAAAAGATATTACCATACAATGCGATTCATCTAAAGATGCTGTAGGCTGTTGTTTGTTTCAGGAAAATAAACCGATAGCATTTGCTTCCAGATCACTAACTCAAACGGAAAGTGAATATGCACAGATAGAAAAAGAACTACTTTCTGTATGTTTTGCATGTCAAAAATTTCATAATTACATTTACGGTCAACAAATACTAATTTTTAATGATCATAAGCCATTAGTATCTATAATGAAAAAGAACTTACGTGAAATTAAAAACAATAGGCTTAGAAGATTAAGAATGAAATTATTAATTTATACATTTGATCTAAAATACATACCAGGTTCTAAGTTATACATAGCTGACCTACTTTCTAGAAACTTTGTTGAAAATGCAGAAAAAGAAAATGAACATTTAAGTGATATTATACATACAGTCATCGAAGGTGAATTTGCCATAAGCAAAACTAGGTTAAAAGAATTACAAAAACAAACGTCAGAAGATACTGATTTACAAAAAGTCAAGTTTTATTATCAAAATGGATGGCCTTCAGTTTGTAGTGCAGAAGGTGAACTCAGACATTTTTTCAAAATTAAAAATGACATATCAGTAGAAAATAACTTAGTTTATTATAAGGATAAATTAATAATTCCTAAGACCATACGAAAATCCATGTTAAAAATACTCCACGAGACTCACTTATCCTTGAAAAAACTAAACGAAGTGGCAAAAAATAATCTCTATTGGCCAGCCATGAGCACAGACATAGATAATCATGTACAGTCTTGTCAAACTTGTGTCAAATTTAGTCGATCAAAGACAAGAAGTCCACTATTATGTCATGAAATACCACAAATACCACATTTTAAAGTAGGGGTAGATATAGCAGAATATGCAGGTTGCAACTATTTAGTTCTGTATGACTATTATTCTAGGTGGTTAGAACTAGAAAAGTTAAAGTATAAAAATAGTCAGAGTGTAATTCAAAAACTTAAAGAGATTTTTAGCCGTAACGGTATTCCAAAAACACTAATTGCAGACAACATGCCTTTCAATAGTTTTGAAATGCACCAATTTGCTAATGATTGGAATTTTGAAATTGTAACATCTAGTCCGCATCACCATCAGAGTAATGGGTTGGCCGAAAAAGGGGTACATATAGCTAAAACCATGTTAAAAAAGGCAGGAGATAATAATCAGGATATAGAATTGTATTTGTTGAACTATAGAAACTCACCTGTTTGTAATTTAAAGTATACACCTGCACAATTAATGTTGAGTAGAATGTTGCGTTCAAAAATACCATGTACTACTAATAGCCTAATACCTACTTTAGTTAATTCACAATTAGTGCAGAACGAAATGATAAATTATCAAAAGAAACAAAAAACATATTATGACAAAAAAGCTAAAGTAAGTGTCCAGAAATTCCATCCAAATGAGAAAGTATGGTTACAGAATGTACACACTAAATTATGGGAAAAAGCGATAATTGTTAAACCCATTACAGAAAGATCTTACTTAGTAAAAACACTTATGGGTAAATTTTATAGAAGAAATGAACAATTCATTAAAAACACTTCTGTTCACTTAGACATAGCACCTAGTAATAGCACTGCTAGTGATAAGGTACATAGCAATAATGGAGGTCGACCAAAAAGAACAATTAGACAACCTGAAAGGTTAAATTTGTAAATATGTGTAAGGTAGTTTAGTTTGTAAATAACTTTGTTAGTTTTCAGTTTAAAAAAAAATATATATATATTATATTTGTAAATATCTGTAAGATAGTTTTTAAGTTAGTTTATTAGTTTCCAGTTTTGTATTTGTTAAAATAAAAAGGGGAAGATGTTAAAAGTAAATAAAATAGTAGGCGGCAACGCTGCTAGAAAAACAGTACAATAAATAAATAATGTAATGTCATGTAGTAATGCCTAATGTTAATAAATATTTAAAATAGAAGAGTTTTTAATAAAATAAAAACATACTGATAAAACACTACACATATTTTTTTTACTATTTTTTCCATACTCAAAAAGTATCCGTAAACAACGCACCATTGAGTTACTACGCCATTCTTTCAGCACCCTGTATAATTTTATATAATTATCAATGAATACAATGTGAATATCCATTTAATTTTAATAGCAACACCATAAATTATTGTTTTTACTTTTTAAGAAACAGAATTTTACGAGGCAATTAATTTATTTGTAAGTTTTCGAACATATTGATCCTGACACAAAGAAATAAGGCTAATTTTGAGATTATATTAATTTGGAACTCCTTTACTGTAGCCTATTGCAAAGAACTTGTGGGTACTATGCCACGTCGGATTGCTGCAGTTTTACAAAACAAAGGCGGTGTTACACAGTGGTAAAGCGGCTTATTCTTTGAGTATCTTCTATGGTGTGTACTAAAATTAACATTAATTAACATTCATTTAGATTAGTTTATAAGTTCAACTACACTACTCAAAAGAAAAAAGTAGTCACTTTTTCAAAGTGGCGTAAATTTACTGTCAGTTTAGGAATCTTGTTGAAACTTGGTATATATGTAGATAAATTGTTTATTTGGATAATTCTACATGTTTTTTAAAAATTTAATTAAATTTGTAATCTTTGTATAGCTTAGAACTTATCAGTAACAAAAACTAAAGTAATCTAGGAAATTTCTGAAAACAAAATATTATATCTTAAATTAGTTTCACTTCATTACTTATGATAACAATAAATTCAATACGAAGTATTGCCTCCTCTTGCTCGAATTACTGCTTGACAGCGTCTTGGAATGCTTCGAATTAGCCTACGAATCACATCCTGTGGGATGCGCTGCCATTCTTCTATCAAAGCTTATTCTAACTGAACAAGGGTTTTTGGGGTGTTTGGACTAGTGTGAACAGCTCTTCCCAACATATCCCACATGTGCTCTATGGGATTCATGTCCGGACTACATGCTGGCCAATTCATTGTTCGAATGTCTTGATCTTGCAGATAATTTATCACTATGTTTGCGACGTGTGGTCTAGCATTATCAAGTATGTAGACGAATTCCCGACCAAAATTTTGGGCAACGGACGAATATGTACATGTAGGATTTCATTTACGTATCTTTGTGCATTCAGAGCACCATTTCGAACAATGACAAGCTCAGTACGGGTATCTAAAGTGATGCCGCCCCATACCATTTGGGATCCTCCACCAAAAGGAATAGTTTCACGCATTGTAAAGGGAAGGTAACATTCTCCTGGTCTTCTGCATATACGTAAACGTCCACCATTACCTGACATAAGGAGCCTAGACTCATCCGTAAACATGACACCTCGCCAGTGCCTCAATTGCCAGTTTAGGTGTTCTCGGCCGAATTGTACTCGAATTCTACGATGGTGTCTGGCCAATTTGGGCACTTTAACCGGTCTTCTGGACCTTAGATTATCTTCATGCAGTCTATTTCGAACAGTTTGGTCACTAATTATGCACCCAGTAGCTTGTCGAACGTCTGCCTGAAGGTCTCGTGCTGTAGCTGTACGACTGCGAAGGGCTTGTAAACGAAGAAAACGGTCCTCTCCTGCAGTAGTTTTTCTGTCTCGGTCACTATCAGGACGTCTAGTGACAAGCCCGGTCTCCCTGTAACGTGTCTAGAGCTTCCACACAGTTCGCTGTGCAATTCCCAATTGTTGAGCCACGTACCGCTAAGATCGCCCTTCTTGTAGCAAAGTTACCGCTCGCATAACCTGTATTGGCGGTAATTGCCTTCTTATTTGCGGTGCACCTTGAATGTGTTCACCCATAATGATAACAAGCAGTTTTAACAAGTACATTAGCGTATATGCATGTAATAATAATGTACACCCTACTTTGTTTTTTGTTACTTAAGTTATTTACCTTACTTTACATAAGCACACTTGATGATATTTTTGTATTATGTAGAAATTATTAAAGATAAAGGACAGGTGTTCACATATGCCAAGTTTCAACAAGATTCCTAAACTGACAGTAAATTTACACCACTTTGAAAAAGTGACTACTTTTTTCTTTTGAGTAGTGTATGTTTAAATTCACTCTAAATATGTTAAAATGTAATATCATTTGCTAAATAAAACATTATATTTACATTCATTTAATTTAGACGGAGCTAACACACTAAAAATATAAAACAGCAATGGGCGAACTGTTGTGCAATAGGGCTCGTATATTTATGTTTTCTTTAGTAGGCTATAACTCTATAATTTTTTCGAATCGGACCTATGTTGATTTGACTTTTTTTGCTTAAAATTACTTAGGGAGTACACCCTTGAAGTTTGGCAGATTCCTCCTGAAACACCCTGTACAGTCACTTCAGAGTGTACAGTGAAGTTATAACCAAAACCAGAAGGCAGGTTGCAAGTGACGCAGGTCTATAATCTGTTTCACTTCTCCGTCAAATGCATTTGCATTTCAGGGTGTCTCTAAACAGCTCCATGTGGAAGCTACAAGTCTTTGAAAATGGTGTTGAAAAAACGGAAAACAATTGCATTTTAAAAACGGTTTGCGATAAAAAATCGAAATTTTGCAGGCGGTCTAATCTATTGAAGGTATAAACTTTCCACTATTTTTTTTTGTAAATTAACCAGGGGCGGCACGAATGGGGGTTATCATATTTTTTTGTAACCCGTTTTTCTTAACCTTTTGGGTTTTTCCATTTTAGTTTACAGATTTGTATTCCCTGCTGCCTAATTAACAAAAAAGTTACTCTTGTTTCAACTCAGCTGGACTAACCGTTTCCTATAAAATTCAGATTTCTGTTTGTCTCAGTGTAAAATGCAGTGATTGTGATTTTAAATTCAAATCTATAAAAAGCATGTGATAGAATAGTAGGAACTGTAGGAAGTTTATACTTTCAATAGGTTAGACCGCCTGCAAAATTACGATTTTTTTTTCTCAAACCGTTTTTAAAATGCAATTGTTTTCCGTTTTTTCAACACAATTTTCAAAGACTTGTAGCTTCCACACGGAGCGGTTTAGGACAGGCCAGCTTTTAGTCTTGTAAGTTCTACGGGTTTCGAGCTCATTCGCAGAAGCAGTAGAAAATTCTAGTGGCGGATGACGCATGTGATCTCGCACCTGCTCCCTGCAGCTGCTGACAAAATTCGTTACCCTGCCCCCCTCTTCAAGTCTGTTCGGTCCCAGAATAGGTCTCGGCCCTTGATTCCTGAAGAACGGGTCATGACGGTAACGGCATTGTTCTCCTCTTCTGCATGTTCCACTGCGGTAGAAGTAACAGTTTACACTCCTCTTTGGTTTAAATACAGGCTTCAGATCAAACCTGCAGACCAGGATAGCAACATCGGAGTCCTTGAAGACGACCTCCAGCATATTTCGTACGATCCTCCCATCTAACATAAACAGCCCGCAGCCGAGTTTGGGAACTGCCAACGTCTTAATACCCTTAGCGAACAGGTCCTCCTTTAAATCCCAGAGGTCTACATAATCCGGTTTCTGGTAATGGAATTGTTTCGTAACCAAATAATAAACGAATCGTTGTTGATCTGGGAGATGTAGGGCTTTGCCGACCATGGGGTTCTGTCTGTCTTTCGAGTTCCTCTAGTCGTCCAAATTTCTTCTTAAATACGACCGCAATTCCTCTTCCTAAATGAAGGTCCTTGGAAATGCAGTGAGCTATCGAATAGTCAGTGGGAGCCTTGAAGAGATCTTGCTGCACTTCAGTCGTCACTCCAAATCGTGTTTTCCCTGTTCCGGAAAATGCCGACATGAATGCTTCAGAGGTCGGTCGGCTTCCTGCAGGTTTCATTCTTCTGACCTCACCTTCAACATGTGGGGTTTTCTCGTTACTCCCCTCGTATGGTGCCAAACGATTGGAATGTACTACATTTGGTTTTCCTTTGGGTAGTTTCTGAATGCGATAGATCACGTCGTTTATTCATTTCTTCACTTGATACGGACCTTCCCAATTCCGTTGTAGCTTCGGTGATAAACCACGACACCTCTGCGGGTGGTACAGCCAAATCAAATCTCCAGGTTGAAATCCGCCTTCTCGGGTTCTTACGTCGTAGGAATTCTTCATCCGGTCGCTAGCAATCTGGGTATGTACGCGGGCCCGATCATGGATGTCATTCAACTTCATCTTCAACTTAGTGACATAATCATCTCCTGCTACTTCTTGTTCCGCGGGCGGACATCGAAATTCGATGCAGGGTAGTCGCAGGTCACGTCCAAACATTATACAGGCCGCTGTTTGACCAGTGGTTTCGTGAACTGCTGCTCGATTGGCCATCAAGAACAGATGCAAGTATTGATCCCAGTCTCGTTGATGGTCAGATACAACTTTGGCCAAATATTTGCCCATGCTTTGGTTCATTCGTTCCACCATTCCATCGGACTGCGGGTGTAGCGGAGTAGTTCGAGTCTTACGGATGCCCAATAATCGGCAAACATTTCCGTAGAGTGCAGATTCTAAATTGCGGCCTTGATCCGAATGTAGTTCCAAGGGTACACCAAAGCGGCTGAAGAACTCGACGACCGTCACGGCTTCCTAATTTGATAGTGCATATGCTTCCGTCCATTTGGTGAACTAATCCGTTGCTACCAGGATATTCTTATTTCCCGTATCAGTCTCGGGAAACGGTCCAACAATGTCTGTTGCCACTCTCTCTAAGGAATTCCCCACGTTGTATTGTCTCGTGGGTGCCCTTCTTTTTACTAGCGGCCCATTACCTGCGGCACACAGCTCGCACTTGCGACACCATTCCTTGACGTTTTCTTTGCAGTTAAACCAGTAGAATCTTTCTCTAATTTTCTCGAGAGTATTCTTCACACCATAATGTCCTCTTGAGGTGCCATCGTGAAGATGTCTAAGCACTTCTAACACCCGGCTTCTCGGCACTACGAGCTGAAGCCTGACGGTAGTTCCATCCTCGTTTTCCAGTTCTCGCTTCAGAAGTCCGTTTTCTATCTTCAAAGAGTCCCACTGGGTCCAATACGCCTTCAGGGTTCTATTAGAAGGGCTGATCCCCTGCCAGGTTGGTCTTTCACCCTTCCGTTTCCATTCAAGTACATTTTCAGATCGGGATCTTCCTCCTGCTCTCGTTGCAACTCTTCAGGCAACCAATGGTCGTTGATAATGGTGGTCCTGGATACATGACAAATGTTTTCTTCTAGTCGTGAGCAGTGAGGACAGTCTGCTGGACATGGCCTTCTTGAAAGGGCATCGGCATTTCGATGACTAGTACCCGCACGACGTTCCGTGTTAAAGTCGTACCCTTGTAGCCGTTCAATCCATCTTGCGACTTGTCCTTTCGGATTACGGAACTGCAGAAGCCATTTTAACGCGTCATGGTCTGTCCTCAGCAAAAAGTTCCGTCCGTACAAGTATTTGTGGAAGTGTTCTACAGACTTGACGACAGCCAGCAACTCTTTTCTGGTTACGCAATAATTTCTTTCGGCTTTCGATAAGACTTTGTTAAAATAGCCAATAACCTTTTCATGTCCATCTTGTATTTGGGAAAGAACACTTCCAAGGGCTATATTACTCGCATCCGTATCGAGTATAGACTTTCCATCCATCCGTGGGTAGTTTAGTATCGGCGCTGTCACTAGAGCACGTTTCAGTTGTTGAAAACCTGTCTCACAGTCTTCGCTCCAGATGTATTCGCGCCCATCTTCCGTCAGCCTTGTCAGCGGTTTCGCTATATTGGCGAATCCCGGAACAAAACGTCTGTAGTAGGTACATAATCCAAGGAAACTTCGCACTTGGTGTTTATACCTTGGTGTTGGCCATTCTTGCACCGCTCGGATTTTATCAGGGTCGGCTGCTACTCCATTTCGTGATACAGCATGTCCAAGATAGTTAACTTCTTTTCTAAATATGTGCCACTTTTTCGGACTCAATTTCAAATTGGCCCCACGATGTGTTTGGAACAATTCTTTTAGATTTGTCAGGTGTTCTTGGAATGACTTGCCAACTACAATCACGTCGTCCAGATACACCAGGCAGGTTTTCCAGGATAATCCCCTCAAAAAGGTCTCCATCAGGTGCTCGAAGGTGGCCGGAGCATTGCATAGACCAAAGGGCATAACTGTGAACTGCCATAATCCTGAACCGATGGTGAACGCAGTCTTCTCTCGGTCTTCAGGTTCCATTTCAACTTGCCAATAACCACTCTTCAAGTCCAGTGTCGAAAACCACCGTGAACCAGATATCGTGTCCAAGGTGTCATCAATACGCGGTAATGGATAACTGGCCTTCTGCGTGACTTCATTAAGTTGCCGGTGGTCCACCCAGAAACGCGTTGATCCATCCTTCTTGCCAACCAGAACCACTGGTGATGCCCATGGGCTGTTCGATGGCTCAATTATCCCTTGTTTCTCCATGCCAGAAATAATCTTTTCAGCTTCCTCACGCTACGCCCATGGAAGTCGTCTCGGATGTTGTCGTATGGGTCTGGACTCTTCGGTGTTAATCTTATGTCGTACCACATCAGTTCGTCCCTTTTCACCTTCATCAAGGGCAAAGACGTCTTGGTATTGGTAAATCAAGCTTCGCACCTTCCTCAATTCTGTTTCATTGAGATCTTAACATGAATTGGTTATCATGTCAACACGTTCACTAGCATGTTGTTTGGTAGCTGGTCTTTGGGATTCATTCGTGCACTGGGCTAGTTGGGATACTGGCACATTGTCCCAAAAGGGTGTTTCTTTTCAGCGTCACCGGCTCCATATTGACGTTCATAATCCTCACCGGTATTGTTTCTCCAACCTTGACCAGCGCTTTTCCTACCAGTATACCGCTGTGGACTTTCTTATCACAAATAGGTTCCATCATTCGTACACATCCCGCCCGAAGATCTCCATCCAGACCTGCCTTGACAATTCGTTCACTTTTAGCAGGCACCGTCACGTCTTCAGTTAACATGACTCGTACTACAGGATCGTCCATCGGATGTAGAGGAAGTTCTTTGTTGCCGATTTTTAAAACACCTTCCTTCAAATCCACCGAAAACCCGAATTTTCTCAAAAGGTCCATTCCCAGGATGAATTCGTCAGTGATGTCAGCCACTAATACTTTATGTGCAAGCTTCTCGCTTCCAACACCGATGGTCATCTTCGCTATACCATGCGTTGTTATCACATCACCTGTCGCAGTCCGAAGCTGGGTATTCGTGGATGACAGCTTCATGGATTCTTGCAAAACGTCTGGGCGTATGATGGATTTTGTTGCCCCAGTATCAATGAGTAGCGGAACAGTTTGGCCGGCAATGTTTCTATCAACAAACAGACTGGCATTTTGGTTCTTTGACGATATGACGTAAATAAATTGACGTTGACTTAAATTGTACTCACTTAGAATTCTGTCCCGTTTGGCTAAAAAAACACAGAACAACCAAAATGTGTACGTCATTAGTACATCCAAATAACTATGTAATAGCTTTTGCAAAACATTAAATTTTGGCACTAATTAGTAACAGTTTCTGTAAATTTATTTGTATTTGGTTTAATGTCTAATAATCAACATTAAATTTGTTAACGAGCAACTATGAATGTTAACAATTTCATGCATTCAAAAATTAATTTAGTTGCAAATTTTATAGTTAGATTTCTAGTTAATTTAGTAAAACAGTCCAAGTTTGACAAAGTGATAACTGATGTAAAACAATTCGAATAGGTTCCCTATAGTGCAGGTATTCGTAATGTGTAAAGCGTAAAGCTAATAGAGAGAATACGCAAACAGGAGCCAAATGAACAATCTGATTAAATTCGCGTTCACGAGGCGCACAATGAGCGCAGTTCAAATTTAATTAGTACTTGAATCTAGATTATTATGACTATTCAGCATGTGAAAACAACAATTATTGGTGAAAAAACCCGGGAGATTCAGAATTTTCTTTTTTAAAAATTGTGGACGAAATTAATAATAACTTAAGTGCTACCTGTGCATCATGCGAAACGGTAATATTATGCAAGTTTTACAACCAGAGGTGGTTTTTGCATAAATGCAGCTATAAACCGTGTGCTGTAAGTGTATTGAATGTGTAATGAACTGCGGTATGTATCTATTATACACAAGCATCCAGTAATTTGTCTCTGAGTCTGCGGTAAAAACTTTTCCTATTTTGCAATTCAAATATCTTTATTACATTTTTTGATAGTTCTGTTTTCTCTTTAATGAAGAAAGGTTGAGTTACGCATCGTAATAGATGGAAACGACTACGTTGTTATTTTGCTCCGATTACATTTCGAAACATTATACCTACTTATTTTTTTTAATGAATATATGAATGTTTTTAAGTTACTGCTTTGGAAGACTTTGGTTCAAGGTTTGACCCTATATAGGGTTTATATAGAATTTTAGTTTTTGGTTGCTTATATTGAATCTTATTTCTATATTTATAAATTTCTTCGAATATATTTTATACTGTTTAGAGTGTGTAGCTCTAAAATCTAAACTTGTTGAAGGTGAGTTTTTTGTAAAACGTTGACATCAGAGCCTAGGTGTTCGCGTGCGCAAAATATATATTTAAAAAACTGTTTTAACCGTCAGTATTACAATATTTTATTTCATGCAGCTTCTAATTTTTGATCATTCATACTTTTGCTGCATTTTTTTGTCAGTTTACATCTTTCAATACTTGAAAGGTTTACATATCCCGTATTCATTTTAAAAGGTACGCCCCACCCAACGAGTGTCCGCAACAAAAAAAATTTATAACCCGTTGCTCTGATTCGCAAATTGTATAGGAAATCAAATGTTTATTATTAAATTCTACCCAAAATAGGTTATATTGTCCTTTTGGCTAATTTCCATCCTACTCTGGCAAATTGCGTTAAAGTTAAAAGGATAGTTCCGAAAGTCTAACTAAACACAACACATAACTTAAGCCTACCAGAGACTAAAACCACAGTCATGACCGCACTAGTGGGGTATTTTAAGCCTTAACTTTAAACGTTCTTCTTCTTCTTAGAGTGGCATGCCCTTTACAGGGCGTTGCCGATCCTCTCTCCATATGCCTGTGGTGTACGTGACAAGTAGCCTACAGACATAGGGGACCTACAGCTTAACGTGGGCTCCGAACCACGGAAGTGCTTGCACTTCTACTACTCCAGAGAGGACTTTACTAGGCAGAATACACCTAGGTGATTTGCCATTGCCTTCCGAGGGAAGCGGCCGGGTATTTTCGGTGTATATGTCAGACGCACCCTGAACCAACTGAGCCACGACCGTTAACGCTATTTTCGCGAATTGGATGGGGATTAGCACTTTTTGTGTAAAATTTAATAAAGAATATTTTTGTTTCTATAAACATTTCCTGTTTAAACAACGGCTAAAGAGAAAAATGAGAAAAACAAGCACAATGTACGAGCTGGGGCGTGATGTTTGGTCAATAAGGGATGTTGCGGACACATATCGGTTGGGAACTTTTCGGGTTTTTGTTTCTACCCCTGCTGAGAGTTTATCTACGTAATATGAAAACTTTATAAATTATTTCTCCTATTCTATGTTTTAATGTTTAATTTGCTTGTACTAATAGGAATGCATCAACATTTGGCTGCTTAGCAATGTGAATATCTTATAATAGTATATTGCGTCATAAGGGAAGATATAGGCATATTTCATCCCGAAGATTTTTGCTGCACGAGCGAACGTAGTGAGCGAGGGCAGCAAAAGCTAAGGGATGAAATATGCCGTTAGATTCCCGTAGGGCACAAGTTATTTTTCCGCATCCATGAGAAGTTCGTATTAAATAAAAATAGTTATAATATAATACGTACCTATGTTTTTGACATATAACCTCAAATTACACATGTCAAATTTGCGTATTAAAAATAATTTCTATAATGAATTTATGTAAAAAATAATCGTATTTGCTTGAATTTTAAAAAATAATTACACTTATCAATCACTCAAATGAAGATTTTTGTATAATCAAATAATAATTTTGATTCTAAATTCTATCGGTAGATGTCACGTCGATAGCATGCACGGTAAAAACCCGCAAATGTTCATATCATCCCGCTTTTTCATATTTACCCGCCATCCGCCATTGTTAACCTCAAATGAGATAAATAATCTGTCAATTACATACCATGGATACGGAAAAATATATTGCACTATTTACCTACTTGGTTTTTAGACAGACTTCTTATAACAAATACACACAATACATAAAAAATGGCTGTATGACTTATGTACTTCTTTATTACTGGAGTTCTTCATGCAGTGTGTTTATATATATTGTTGTTATAGTCACGTTAATGGTAGAATAACATTCGTATGTAGTTAAGTACCGTAAGCTGTATATTAGACATATAGTAAAATGAGGTGATTGTACGTTGTTATCATGTTCGTTCGTTGTATTTACATAAGCAAATAAATGTGAAGTTCATGGCAATTATTTACTATTTAATTACGTTTACCACAATAGTTATTAAAGTACCAAGGGCATTATGAGCAAAATAAGCGTCCAAGATTGTTAGTTTACAACCCGAGCGCCTGTGGCCCGAAGGGTATAAAACAATCGCGGGCGCTTACTTCATAATGCCCATGGTGCCTTCAACGTTTTATGTCCTACCAATTTTCTTATCTAATTAACATTTATTTCGTAATTTAGATTTGACATTAACTGAGCTGTCATTAATTTTCACTGTGACAGTGGCGCATAATAAAGTTGCATCCATGGAACCAATGGTTTTTACTGGTTTTTATTGGTCATAATACGCCCTAGGGCATTATAAAAAAATAATAGCCTTAGGGTGTTATTTTGTATATAACATACCTTAAAATAGAGTCATTACTGTCAATTAACATACCGGTAGGACATAAAAAATATAATTGCTAGGTGGCAGCGCACTCATGGCTTATAAAATTTAAATATTACCAGGAAACGTGATTGAGCGGTATAACCCACTGAGCGTTGTTAGCCCTACCTCCCCTAATAACGATTTTATTGCAATAGCAGAATAAATTTGCTTCTGTGGTTTTTAAGGTGTTATTGTATTTTACAATAAAAAAGATTACAACTAAATAAGATGTTCAAAATGCCGTCCTTCCATATCGACACAGGATCTACATCTTTGTTCAAAGTGCGGGCTCTCTTTCAAAAAATCCGGGTTTTGCTCGAATTATCTGGCAACAGTGTTCTATTAGTTGGCGCAAATCTGGAAAATCGTTTACCCGTGTTGCGTACACTAAACTGCAATGGGAGCCCTCGCCCTATCTATCTCCCAGGAAATTCATTGTTCAGATGTTCCGTAACAGCAAGCGTAAAATGCGGTGGAGTTCCATCTTGCATAAACCAGAGATTAAGTCTCTGATTTAAAGGTAAATCTTCAAAAAGTTCAGATAATGTATTGTCCAAGAAATCAAGATTTTCAGGACCTGTTAAGCGTTGTGGCAAAACAACCGGTCCTAACAACCGGTCCCCTATCATGCCTAACCAGATGTTTACACTGAAACACTGCTGATGTCTGGATTCAACGATACGGCTTCATCTGTAAAAAGGATGCTAGCAATGAAGTCTGGCCGTTCAGCAGCTTGTCGTAAAAACCATTCACGAATGTCCTTCTCGTTTGATAATCCGGAGCAGTAAGGGCTTGTGCCCGTTGGATATGGTAGGGGTATAGGAGCTGCTCATGAAGAGTTCTCCGAACAAGATAGCTGCTTATACCCACTTGAGCCGACATTCTTCTAACACTTGTTTCGGGATTTTCATCATCAATATTCAAAATTTGTTCTTCTACCTCCGGTGTACATGCTGATCTCTGCTGTCCAGTATCATAAGACCTTTTCTGAAACAAACCAGTTTCTCTTAGTCGTTGAAACACCGTCTGAAACATCACATGCGAAAACAGTTGGCGATCGGAAAACTTTTCCGCATAGAGGCGATGTGCTTTTAAAGCATTCCCATTGGCACGACGGTACATAAACACCATATCGTTCATTTCAGCATTTGAATACGCAACCATTGTAATCGGTACAAATTGCACAAAAATTCAAATTAAGCTGTCATAAAACAAACCAACTCTGCTCAACAAACAAAACCGATAAGTACATGTTTACTGACATGTGTTATCGTTGAGTATTTAATGTATCTACTGGGAACAATCGCTGTTATCTCGTAAACGGTTGAATGGCGGATGTGTATTGGGGTTTTTTGCCTTATCTTCGACCATATCACATGCTCCCAAAATCTTTAAACGTTGTGTTAAAACACCCTGTATAAATATATAATTTCTGAATAACATAACCTATCTAATTCTTAAAATTTAAATATTTGTCTATGACTAGGTACTACTCATTTATTTAGAATTGTTTACACAAACATTACATCCGATATTCCGCCCTTTGGGCACTATATCAGTATTGCTATGGTACGAACTATGCCTGTCTATTTTGCCTCATGCTTATTGTTTGCGATAGTCTCACTACTTTTATTTTGCGCTAAAATGCTCCGAATGAGATACAATTTGCATTGTTGCGTTAGTGAAATCTGCTAAGTTGTGAGACTATCGCACTTACTTAACCTATTCCTAAACTAAAGTCTCTTGGAACAGAGCCTTGGTATTTTCTGTTGCTACGTGTTGTCTTTGCTGCAATGCCTGTCCATTACCTAAACCTAAAACTTATAAAACTTGTACTGTGCCTAAGAAACTACTAAAAACTTATCTATGCTGCTTAAGAGTCATAATATTACTGTCTGATTATAAGTTCGCATAAACTTACACACACTCATCACTCGCGCATCACTTCGGTTTCCGTTCACTTAGTTATTACCTGCGCCACTAACCGTCTTGTTCCTTAACCTTCGCGGTTAATTTCGAGCCTGTGGACCTTGGACGCGAAGTCGTGGAGCGCGGTCCACCATATGTCTTCACCTGCAAGGTCCGTGACCTCGTTCAATGTTCTAGGCCATCGGAGTCCGCTCGCGATCAGTTTGTTGGCCGCGAGTCCCCGGTGTTGCTCCTCCATCTCGCATTCCATAAGTATGTGTTCCGCTGTTTCATCATCTGCTCCACACGCGCATCTTGGATCCTCGCGTTTGCCGATCCGCGTGAGGTAAGCCGCGAATCCCCCATGTCCTGTCATGAGCTGAACCGTGTTGCGGTCTGGAGCTGTCCATAGCCGCTTCCGGTGTTCGACCGTCGGGATAAAGCGGTGTGTTAGCCGTCCAGTTGTTGCTCTTGCCCATCGTTGATCCCATTCTTGCATTTTGCGGTCGCGAAGTGCCCGTTTAATGTTTGCCCTGCTGACTAAGTTGAAACTAGGTTCCATGCCACTGTCTGCGGCTTCTTTAGCTAATTCGTCGGCCCTTTCGTTGCCTTCATTGCCGTCATGCGACTTGACCCAGTGCCATCTGATATTGGTGTCCTGTGCTAGTTCGCGCACAATCGCCCATATTTGTCCAACCAGCGATGTTGGCTCCCGCAGGTTTTCGAGCGCAGTCAGCGCTGATTTGCTGTCTGAGATTATTGATATATCTGTGAGGATCCTTCTGTTTTCCGAGATGTACTCGAGTGCCTCCCTCATCGCGGTCAGCTCGCACTGAAATATCGTACTCCCGTCGGCTAATTTAATTTGCCTAGATATTATTTCTTCGTTTTGATCGTTGTACATTACGTACGCTGCGCCCGCCTTCCCGTCTTCGAGCCTTGAGCCGTCCGTATAGCATCGGATTCTTTTTGCTTCTTGTTCACCTGTAGTGTATGTGATACCTGTCAAAGCCGCGGGGTGTTCGAGGGTGTAGACGTCTATCCTCCGTTCTACTTCCCTTCCGGCCAGGCCTAGGTCCCTTAGTTTGTTTTCGTCGCCGTTCTGGATTACTTTCCATCTGTCCGCCACTTCTCGCAACGTGAGATCGATCGGTGGTAGATTACTTAATATTAACGCCGCTTCCGTGGACACCGTTGAATATGCAGCCGCTGCCTTAACCGCTAGCACCCTCTGTGTACTCAGCAACTGCCTGGTCTGTTTGACCTTGCAGCTGTCAGCCCATATGGGAGCCGCGTATAATATTGCGGGCTGGACCGCCCCTTCGTAAACCGCGGCTAGTGCTTTCCCACGGAATCCCCATGTTAAGCGCGCTGCCGCGCGGATCTTATGCGCTACCTCTTTGGTTTTATTGCATGTTTCCCGGACGTGTGTTTGCCAATTCATGCGGTGGTCAATCCAAACTCCGAGGTATTGCATGCTGTCGCTGCAATAAATTCTTGCTCCTCCGAGCATAAACGTAGGTTTTTGCTGCGCCGCTCTCTTCCCGTAAAAAACTGCTTGTGTTTTGGCCGCATTGAACTTGAGTTTGATGCCTTCGGCCCACCGTCACAGGGCTTCCAGTGCTTCGTTGGTTTTCCGTTTGAGGCCCTTATACTGTTGAGCTTTGACCACAAGTAGTGTATCGTCCGCGTAAGCAAATAGTTCGCAGCCCTCCGGTAGCCTCTCGCGAAAGATTGTTTCGTGTATTAGTTTCCAGTACACTGGCCCGGAGCATGAGCCTTGTGGGCATCCCCGTTCTATTGTTCGTGTCACTAGGTCGCCGGGCAGTTGCACTCGCGCTTCTCTATCGTGGAAATAGTTCTTAATTAGCCGGAGCCAATTTCCTGGGAAATCGCGGCGTTCCAGCTCCCAGATTATCTGCGGCCACCACGCGTTATCGAATGCCCCGGTTATATCCAGTGACACCGCCGCTACATATTCGCCTCTTGCCCTCGCTACATTAATCTCGCGCACTACCGCACTTATCGCATCCGTAGTAGATTTCCCGGTGGCGAATCCAAATTGTCTTTGATTAAACCCACCATGTGTATTTACAAAATGTTCTATCCGGGTTGTGATGATGCGGTCTAGTACTTTACCAACCATCGGAAGTAGGCTTATGGGCCGCGCACTTTTCGGATCGGTAGGCTCGGAACACCGCGGTTTGGGAATAAAGCACACCGTGTGGATCTTCCAGCACCGTGGGAACACTTCATATTCAAGGCACCGATTAAAAATGTCCTCGAATATTTGCGGGTCTGCTTCGAACGCCCGATTAACGGCGTCCGCAGTGAGGCCATCATAGCCTGGCGCTTTGTGCGGGTTGAATCTACCCAAGGCCCGCCGAATTTCACATATTGTCACTTCGCGATCATTTGCACCTCCGTTAGCGTCTTTCCACGTTCGTCGCACTGCTGATTGCACCACTGTGTCTTCGCGTTCGCGATCCGCCGGAAAGAACACTTCCAGTAGGTACGCTGCCGTTTCGCGCGCGTCGGCAGTATATGTCCCTTCACTCCGTTTCACACACGATTGTATAGCATTGCGTCTTTTCTTACCCCTCAATACTCGGTATGCCGTTCCCCAGGGGTCTTTTTCGGAGTTTCGCGAGCAGAACTCCTTCCATCCGCCGATACGCGCCGCAACAATTTCTGCTTTGTAGGTTCCCCTAACTGCTGCGTATTCTGCCTTCCTTAGGTCCCTTTCCGCCGTCTTGGCGTTCTGGAATCTTCTCCTCATTCTCCTGCTCTCGGCCCGTAGTGTGGTTAGGCGCGCACTCCACCATGGCACGCTATTCTTAAATTCTTTTCTAGGTGGCATTGACCTAGTGCAGGTCGCGACTAACGCCCTATTTAGCGTTTCAGCCGCGCGTTCTACACCGTTCTTGTCGCGGCAGTTTGAAATTTGTGCCCTGGACTCCGGGTATTCTTTGACAATTTCTTCGTCGAATACCTGCCAATCTGCTTTCTTGTTACAGAAGAGCCCGTTGGTTGTGATACTCCCACCAGGTGCCTTCCCCAGCGTTAGCTCCCAGGTGATCAGCCTATGGTCCGATACCGTTTCTTCGTCCGTTGTCGTCCAGGCGGTGATGTCCGCGTAAGCCTTTTGATTCGCGACCGTCACGTCCACGTAGCTTGTGCCTTGGTGCCCTATGAAAGTAGGGCCGCAGTCGGTGTTGACAACCGTGAGCCCCGTATCTTCGAAGAGTTCCTGGAGAAGCGCTCCTCTGTGGTCTTCCTCAGCCTGATTATTTGGTCCCCACAGCGGGGATTTGGCGTTGAAGTCCCCGCCTAATATGAGTTTAGCACGCTTTGGCACTGATTTAATTATGATCGCCAGCATATCGACGAAGTCCTTATCCGTGTATGCCTCGTCGTCGGGCGGAAGGTATACGGAGGCCACAAATATCGCGCCGTTTTTAGTGCTCACTTCGGCTACCGTAACGAACTCGTTTGAAATGTCACTCCTTATTATCCCCGTGTAAGACCGCTTACAGAATAACACCGCACTTCTTGGCCTCTCAACTTTTTTAGCCGCTACACTTATTGGCGCCGGGAATCCAATCACTTGGTCTGTCCGCGTGTTTGGTTCCTGCACTAAAACAATGTCTATACGCTTGTCTTTAATCAATTGTATTAAGTTTGCCGTTGCTGCTTTTCCTTTCCCGAGGTTAATCTGTCCGAACTTGAACACTTCACTGTTATTTACGGGGGCGTTGGTTTTAGTCCCCATAAAAATCAATCTTGTCTTTAGCAAGCCTTGCAAGTCGCAGCATTGTTGGGCACCTACTTGACTTAGCATCGTGAGCGGTGTCGACCGGTGACCCTCTCTTTTCCGCGTTACTTCGTTCGCATACTATGCACCTATGATGATCCGCCCTACACTCTGCGTAACGGTGTTGGCCGGCACATCCCCCACATATTTGCGTCTCTTTGCATTCCTTTGAACGGTGACCAAACGCGTAGCACTGATAGCATTGCACCATACTGAAGTAGTCCTCGGCCCAGATCCGTTGCCACTCCAAATTGATCGGGGTTTGTAATAGTGCCCTTCTCAAGCCGGGATGCACCTCGAACACTGCCCCGAAGTGGTTATCCTGCTCCCGCCTTCCTCCAAACCTGAACCGCTCCTTGAATTCGCTTTTAAACTGATCTTCGCCGCCGCGTGCGCCTACCAGATCCGGATTGTTCCCAATTATGCACTCTACTAGTCTTTCACTGAGGTCTAACCCGATCCTAGGCAGGAGCATACGTGGCCAATTCTTGCGTATCTCTTTGCCCCTCAATTCGCCCGCCGCCTCCGTCGCGATTGATAATCGGAGTTTATCCGCGTCCGCTTTCCCAGCGCACTGCACAACGATGGCCCCGTTTCTTCCTTGCCTCATTCCGTTCACCGAAATCCCCGCACGAATCGGATTCACCTTTTCTTTGAGAGTACGTTGTGTTTCCCTCGCGGTGATGCCGGCGTTAATTGGTTCGATCACGACCTCGCACACCGCACTTTTGTTTCTGCGTAGCACACTCGCGAAAGTAGCCTCGCTGTGGATCGGCACTACAGGGGGCTCTAGCATTCCGCGCTCGTCCGCCTTCGCCTTCTCCGCGCTTTCCTGCATTATCTTTACCAGTGCATCTTTTTCTGCGAGTTCGCGCCGCAGCTCCTTAATTATACCCGCTAACTTTGCTGCCTCATCGCGTATTACATCCGAAGCCTCGCGCACCAGCTTCCTATCCCCGGTCTTGATCGCCTCCGACTTGGACGGTATTTTTGTCCTGATCAATTCGTAGTTGCCTCTAATTGTTCGTATCAGCTCATCCTCAGGCAGGGCGCTTTCATTTGCATTTGGAATTGCAACCTGAGTACCCTCGATCAACTCGTCCTGGGAGGGTGTGGCTTCCGAAGTCGACCGGGCGCTTGCTATCGAGTCCCTTCGCTGGGTTGAGCGAACGCTTCCGATTGAGTCCCTTTGCTGGGCGACTCCCGCGCAGTTTGCCATATCGTGCCTTGCCTAACGCGCACACCCCACTCTTCCGTCTCTGTCGAACTCACCCCGCTGGGGTGGTTTACGCACCCACGCTACGCCGAGTACCGAAAATTGCGGACTTCCGGCGTTCCGCACGGCACAAACAAAGGACGCGTACCCAAGCCGCGCGCTCAAAATGGCGATTCGCCTTTCTGGTCTTTACACTATCACTTACGGTCGAAGTTCACTAGCTTAACAGAATCCTAATACTAAACCACTGGAGAAGTCTACTTACATTAATTGCCACAATATAGTGTCCGTGCTTGATACGGCATGATCCCACCGCCTTGGTAATGGCGGGTAGCCGATTGAGGTCCAAATATCACTATCACTGAACATCCAATGTTTCCTTAGTGCTACCTATGAACTAAACTATTATTTACAAATGTCTTTTGCCCACAATTACAGCGTTGTGAAGCGTTTAGCACTTAAAAACCGAGAAAGCCTCAACTACTGCCATGCTCGATTTTGTTAGCTTGGCTTCTTTCCGTTTTCCGTTTTTTTAAAAATTAAATACTAATCCGCCGACGTAGAACACCACGCGAAATACACTACCCGATTGCATTAACGAATATCAGCAGAGAAAAACTTATTTGCTCGACAAAATGTGGTCGCTTCGCGGAGCGTGACTTAAACACGTCCGCTCAGTTCGGCTGCGCTTAGAACTTTCTATGACTAGGTACTCCAAAATATTTCATTTGTAATCCTGTTTTAATTCTAGACCGTCTATTTTAATTTTTATAGAGTGAGTATTCTCGTAAAATACAGGGTGTTTACTAAACACGCGTCAAAAAATATTCCTTGGTCTATTTTAAGATTTTTGTGTCCTTGGATGATTTTCGGAAAGACGCTTTGTTGCGAAGATACAGGGCGATAAAGGCCTTTCGAAAAGAAACAGTACCTACTTTATTACTTTCAAGATGCTTAATTACAAAAACTGCTGAAAATGACTACCCCAGCTGGGATGCATGCATCCAATCTTCTCATTGACTGCCGAACACGTTCAAAAACACCAGCGGTGTTTCTTATTGCATCACACCCATCAATTATTATCCTATTTCTCAAATTTTCTTCATTTTGCACTGCAGTAGTTTAAAAACTCACGAGCAACCACACTAAAATGTGTTGGTGCACCATCGTGGATAAACCACATTACATTTCTCGTTGCCAACGGTACATCCTCTAGAAACCCAGGTACTAGTGATTCTTCCAAAATATTTCGATACACCTCACCGGTAACTCCTCCCGGTAGAAATACAGATCCAATTAGCCAGTCACCCACAATTTCAACCCAAATGTTTAATGAAAATTAATGTTGGAAACGATCTTCAAGTACCGCATGTGGGTTTTCACCAGTCCACATATGGCTATTATGGAAGTTCCAAATTGCATTTCTGGAGAAATTTGCTTCATCGGTAAAAAGAATCAGTGCCAGTAGTTGAGGGATTTGAACCAATGTATGCAGAAGCCATTGACAAAATGCAATACGTGGAGGAAAAACAGCAGGGAAAAGTGCCTGAGCGCGCTGAATATGGTATGGATACAAGCACTGCTGCTTCAAAATTTTCCACACAGTCCTATTACTGACATTGAACGCATTTGGTAGAAGTACCTGGATCTTCCTCTACCATGTACAGCACATTTTCTTCCAATTCTACCGTTGTTACTGTATTTGGCCTTCCTGGTTCTCCATTTCGTTTCGAGTATGCCTGTTTCATGAAGACGTTGATGAATACTTTGGAAGGTTTTTCTATCAGGAACATGACGATTGGGAAATCGTTCACTGTACAACCGCCTAGCCTCTAACGAATTCCCATTGGCAGGTCCATACATAAAATGCATATCAGTCATCTCGGCGTTCGTATAGCGATTCATATTAGAGAGCATCACTAACAAATGTTTAATTATCATACAAACATCGAGACGCAATCAATTTTGACAACTTTCAAAGAGAGAAAATGACAAATGACAATGGAAACGTAATCAACAACGTATGAAATCTCCGGTAAAACTAATAGGGCCATATTCATAGACAGTGTTTAGAGTTAAATGTTACTAATTGCTATAGCAACATACACTGTGGATAAATGAAAATGCAACACCTATAAATGGTAATCCTATTTTTCTCAAAATTGGTAGATATGACTGGTGCACCGAAAGACGAAATTGGGATAATGACTGGCGCCAGGTAGTGTTAACGACGAATCTCGGTTCTCTTTAGATTGGCATGAGGGTCGAATACAGGTCAGACGGCTTAGAAATGAACGACACAATCCGGACTGCATAAAAAATCGGGAGACGGCTGCTACTCGAGGGGTTATGATTTGGGACGCTTGCAGTTATGATGGTAGATCACCTTTGGTGATTATAAGAGGCACTTTGACTGGTCAGCGCTATTGATTACGTTTTGGAGCCGGTGTTGTTACCATTTATAAGAGTCATTCCAGATGCCATCTACCAGCAGGACAACGCACGACAGCATATTTATGATGTGGCTACGACCTTTTGGCGTCAGTCTGATATTCCCGTTTTTCCCTGGCCGGCTAGATCTCCCGATATGTCACCAATTGAACGTGTGTGGGATATCATTGGTCGCCAAATAAAGAGTTACGATGCGAATCCTGCCACGGATGATAAATTGGGAAAGAAGGTACAAGTGGAATGGGATCTTATACCGCAGGAGAAAATTTCACATTTGTTTAACTCCATGATTCGCTGAGTGGGGGAATGCATTAGAGCTCGTGGGAGTCACACTCATTATTAAACCTTTTTGGAATAACTATAGATATTCTCAACGTAGAAGTTTGAAAATTTAATCTTTTGTTATCCTTGTGAATATCTAACTTACAGCCAAATTTCGTTCCAATATATTTATGCACTATAGGTGTTGCATTTTCATTTATCCGCAGTGTATATTAATTATATTGGTTTAATATCTACTAAACCCCTACTAACTTTAAGTACTACCTATGATAGCGTTTTCGCTATCTGCACTAGCCTGGCGTGACTGCAAATAATATCAATTGTTAGTAAATAATCGGAATGTTGTTAAAACGATAAATACGGACATTTTTTGTACTCGATAGGCCCAGTATAGTACACCATCGTGTTACATAGGCTACATTAAATTTTTTTAAATATCCAAACTCTTATCGCCCTGTATGTTCGCAACAAAGCGTCTTTCCGAAAATCATCCAAGGACACAAAAATCTTAAAATAGCCCAAGGAATAACCACCTTAATTTTTGCCGCGTGTTTAGTAAACACCCTGTATAATCATTTACATTGTTTTTGGATCCCTTTAGTTTTAATTTATTTACTTGTATTCCGTTAGCAATAGTCTGTAGGTGTAAATTACTTTTATTATAGCGTCAACAAGGTTCTCGTTCTTCACGGATATTTGAGATGTATCATCAACAAGCAAATGTATTGAGCTATACTTAAAATTAATATAAAGTACAAATAATGATGGACTTAAAACCGATCCTGGAGCAACTTAGCTTTTGTATGCTTATTGATTCAGAAACGTTACTAAACATTATGTTTGCTCACAGTTTATATAAGCAAATTACTTGTTTTCACGAAGTACTAATAAACTGGTTTAAAGTTTTAATGATTCCAAGGTATTAATTTTTTTACCCAAGTAAAGCAGCGGCTGTTTCTTCAACATCTAAATTTTCATAAACCGAGGGTTTTTATTGCATAAATTTAATATTTTACTTATTCTAACATTCTTTTAAAATGTAAAGAGTTACTTCTAGAACGTTGAGATAATTTAATTCACAGATCTCGACGTCCATCCCATTAATTAACATAAAATCTTTCGGAAATCTCGTCCTTTTAAGAGAAAGATGCTTCAAAAGAAAATCCTTATTTACATTTCATTTGATAAAATCTTGAAACCGTCAAATAGTCCGAAACGTTAAAAGATAGTTTGCTTTTAAAATTTAATAGGCGATTATAAGTAAGGTAATAAGGATTACTTGATGCTTATTTATAGCTAAACCTAGTTAGTTTAGAAAAAAAGACGGCGACCCTCCTAAGGGACGGGATTTAGTTCTCAACCCTTATCATCACAAGTTGGTGGACACTTGACGTAAAATCCACGTTGATAGGTCGCGTTAATTCCGATGTGTCCCACTAAATTTAGGTTTACACAAAATATTTCTCTTAATTAAATAAATGGCGCATTAAATGGGGTTTTATGTAATAATATAGAAGTTTATTTGACATTCGGCGATTCGGCGAAGAGTTCAATGTTCCAACTGTAATCGTGCCAAAGGGTTATTTTATGAGACAAGCAACAGATACAGGGGATAATTATAGAGTAATCCCACTCTAATTGGCAATTATCTATCCTTACTAGAGTTATCTACCCCTGCTGTCGTTGTTGCACTACGGAAACGAGCTCTAAATTATTGACATCTTCCAATAATAAAAGCAATCTTTAAGATGATGCGATGATGCAAACCGGAGCAATTTTCTCAAAATATTTTTACTGAGTGGATTCTTTTTGAAATAAACAACCCTTCTTTTACTAAGAATTTCCATAAACAAAGGGGGAGCTTACAAAATAAACAAGTTAAGTTATGCATTTATATTAAATTTATCGTCGATATTGACTGCAAAGTAAGTACATGTATTTATGTATAAGATAAAGTTCAAACTTTTAATAGAATTGCAAACAAGTTTGAGATAGATGGCTCTAAACTTTAAAATTATACTGTCGTTTATTTTAGAACACCGGCTCAAGAAGGCAGAGGCTTTTAAAATCTACAAATAGCAAGAAAAAAAATGTATAAAACACGGCAAAACTTTTAAGATTAAATTATGGATCTTCGTGTATGTAAATACAGAAAGATATAACGTGCAAGTTTCGTTGGCTTTAAAATTGTATACCTCAACTTGGAATGTTTATATGGCTTCATACTTTCAAGAAAACATGTTTATTCAATCTCCCGCAATGTGGATTTGTCTAGTTTGCTACTTTATTGCAGCCCATGAAATGAATACTTTAAATTTTATTACTCTACTTCTGGGTACCTACCTGGATTTTTACGCCTTTTGTATGATATCTTTGGCGGAAGTCTTTTAAAGTAAACTCCCAACTTTTTCTCAAACTCACTAAACAACAAAAGCATTTCGAAGCTTTCGTATACAGGCGGTTCAAAAATTAGAAAAAAGTAATGAAAAAATCGAACCGAACGTTCATAACACATCTTACATGGTAATGTGTGCAGTTGAACCGAACAGTTTCCAATTCCATTTTCAATGCAGCCATCCTGAAAATGGCGAGTTTATCCAATATGCGATAATGCAATTGAAAAGATTCCAAATGATTTTAGATAAATCTTGAAGATAGCTGAGCCATCGTTTGTATAACATTCTTCTCGTATTTCTGTTGGGGATATTTATAATAAAAATTTATGTATAGTAGCTTTTATATATTTCTGTGTTGGATAACGAATACGATTTGGATCTCAATTTACTTGACGAGGAATATTCAATTTAGATTTATAAATCTGCCTTCCCTAAATGCGAATTAGCATCGAGAACGACGTTACGAATTTTGCCTATCAGGAAATTTATCTTTTATCCAGAAAATAAGTTGTGTACCAAATATGGAAAATATATATCTTTTGGCTTTTCAATTTGGGATTGCTGCTTTATCTAAATATCCGGAATTAAAAATATTCTTAAGAAATGAATACTTAAAATTCTTTGGGCAAAAGTGAAGACATTTTAATTGCTCCATTGTGGTGAAAATAGAAAAAAAAAAATTATAATATGAATAATACTCATCGAAGCATTGGACACTGGAAATCTATCGTATGAATAAAAAAGATCGAAATTAAGTGTGGTTCTGAAAATAAAGCAAAGTTCCAAAAGCTTTCTCTGTTGAATCATAGTTGCGAAATAGCATGCGGTAAAAATGGCGTCTGCAATTATTCTTTCATAGCGTTCTGTAATAATTTCAGTACCTATAATTTTAATAAACAATTATAAATAAGGCAACTTAAAATTATACTTATATTTGATTTTCTGTGAAAAATAGCCTTACTAGTTCACTAATAATATGTTTGCTGATAACATAATGTGTTGTAAGTCCTTTTCATTTTATAAAACAGGCTCAGTCTCAATGTATAATTGCATAGGTTATTATATCGCATTCACAATTTTTTATTGTGAAAGGTAATGATGAAAGTCAAATTTTTCGTTTACACATGTCTAATCCTCGAAGTTTAAACATGTTTTGTCACTAGTTAATCTAAATTAATGTAGCATAGAACAACTGTTAAATTTTTAAAGGGCATTTAAATCTGACGGATTGCTGAGAAATTAATGAAGGTTTAGTAATATCATCATCAATACTATGCTTCTTAATGTTTCGAACAATACAAAAATATTAGGAATTATAGAAGCTTGTGAAATGTTAACAAATGCAGACAGTGCATTTAAGGAGAAATGGTTTTAATAAATTGTGTTTAATTTTGAGCAAATTTTAATACAGCAAAATTGAAATGTTTTTCAAAATTAAATTCCTTAAACATACATAGGATGTTCTCTTTCCGCTGAGCCTAGTAAAGTAATCCGCAATTTATTGATAAAAAACATTTATTTATAATTTTGCAAAGTATTCCCCTCCACAGCATTTTTGCATCCGTAAAAAAAACTCAGTCGTTCGAGCAAGTTGTGTGGCCGAGCATTATCCAATGGGAACAACGCTTATGTACCTTCAAATGTTTGTGTAAAGCAACACTAATCTTTAGAGTTGCTTGAATACTCCTTACAGTAACATGCCGGTGCTCTTCAATCATGCTCCGAATAACACCAATATTCTTTTCGGTAACGACTGTTTTTGGCTAAGGAGCTCGAAAATTGTCATTTAAGGAAAGTCGACCACGTTAAAATTCATGATACCACCGCTTTATGGTAGCTAAAGAACACGAATTGTCTTCAAATACTCCATTGATTTCCTTACAACATTGTTTACGGGCTTAAGCCACGTTTGAAATTGTAAAAACATAGCTCGATAATGTTCCCTGTTTAATTCCATGATTTCTTGCGAAAATGATTACTTTAAGCTTATGTATTTTAAAATATTCAAGTATATTTGTCAACCGACACTGTCATTAAACTTGTAAAGAACTAGCTTCCACTGTCAAACAAAATTTGTTGCAAATTTTAATGGTCCTAATAGATAGGCTCAGCGGAAAGACAACAGCCCTCGTATGTCCCCAATGAAGTGAAACTTTATATACTTAATCTGTAAAATATAGAAACAATTTAGTTAAACAGTGTTAACTACGCTATAGGATTAATTTAAATTTACCGAGATTTCTCGATTGTCTAGTGTTTACAATCATTTCTAAAGGGCAGCGGTAGTCCGGTAGTCTCGTCCATGTTATACCTTCTAGAATCAACATTTTATGTCAATTAAGATGGCCGTATAAAGCGAAGCTTTATGCATTATTAGTGAACCATAATGTAACCTGACCTTTTTTGTTTATATCTCTAGAAGCGGGCGTCCAAATAAAAATACGTTCATTAACAAACTTTTGTCGAGAAAATTTGAAGAATTTTCACACCATATCCACTGGTAGCTCTTATAACTCACAATTTCTTGCCGAATGTGGGCACTAACGGTCTCGTAAGAAACTTATGAGTGAAAGTAAGTTCATGGTAAGACAAGAATGACAGTAAATGCGTCTCCGGAAGGACTTCGTTACCTTTATTTCAGGCCTGTGATATATAATCTAGCTCTCTTGTAATCGCATTAAGGTACATAGTAGAAACTAAGAAATATCTGGAATTTGGCTCGCAGCTAGTTTTACCTTAGTTGTACCATTGGGGACTTTTACGGGTATTGTCTACGGAAGCACCAGGAACTGCCGTAGCTTAGTATTATCATTTTGACGATATGGTAAATCCATTTTGATGGTAGTGACGTCACTATTAAAATGTTTTGATGCCTTGTTTCTATTGAATCAAAGTACTTTAAATTGTTTCGTTTGAAATCAGGAATATTTTTCTTAAATTTTAAACTATAAAAACACGGTTTCGATACAAGGTGTATTTCGTATACAAAGTTCTTAACAAGAACCTAAATGTTAAAGCATTCGCTAACGAACCGGCCACTTTTACAAGTGAGAGTGTGGGGGAATTTGATCCAAATACTCGACAGTGGGTCAATGTTTCAAATATTTTGATGGCTTTGTAGGTATGACGGCAAAACTTTATGGTCAAATTTTCATCAAAAATATTTTACGGAAATTATGATTGTGGGACAGCGGCTTAAGTATTGGGCCACGGAACCCTGGAAAATGGCAAGCGCATCTCAGAACACCAAATAAAGTGTTAACTTACTGTAGTTGGGAATCGCCAAATGCATTTCAGTCTCGTGGAGAAGGATGGACGGGAAAACTGTTTCAACTGCCAAGTGTATCTTAGTGCCCCAGAGAGGGTATTGGACCTGAGGCACTATTGCGGCCTGGAAAAGTAAAGTCTCAATTATAATCCCGGTTATTAGTTTATAACCATAAAGCCCATGAAGAAGATACCGCCTTCAAAGCATACCGCTTTTAATTTAATGTGATGACAGCTGTTGGATTCCAAAAAGGTGCAATGACAATGCCCTTACGTTATCACAGTTAATTTAGACATGCCCTTAGCCTCTACTTATATAGAAAAAGTATATGATAGAGATGACAAATATAAGTTAGAAGTTATGGAGCATCTAGAAACGAGGGTACTCAAATCTCTTTATACAATTAATAAAAATGATATACAGGTATACTAATATTAAATTAGATACAGGAAAACAACGGACAAATAAATCAAAGTGTCAGACATTATTCAACTTATATTTAGATCATCATCAAAAATTGGAAAAATGTGTTTAAACCTGGTAGTTCTGATGATATGATAATAATATGTGAAACCGAATATGACTTATAAAGGTTATACCATCTGAATAAATTACTAAAAAAGTATAATCTTACTATGCAGTAAATAAAACAACGACATTGGCCGTTTGAGGACAAAATGCCGTATGAATAAAAATTATAATTGAAAATCAGCTCCTAGGACAAGTTTCATATTTACTTAGACTACTCCGGATGTAATATGGCACGCCTACGATGAAAACGTTGACAAAAAATTACAGAAATTCCAGCAATTATGCTGCTAACTAAAGGATGTAGGTAAAATTCGAAAAAGTAGGAATGAATCCGGAATAATATCTAATATACCAAATTGCATAGGCATCTACTGCAATAATCGCTTAATAAAAAAAGTGGAGTACTAAAAATAATACGATGATGTAGCATGGGTTGGACAATATTTCGTAAATCGAGATGTAAATATATTCAATTCAATTATTTTAAATTTAAAATCTAGCATAATACATACAGGCATTCAGTAACTGTGGGATAGTATCTAATGTAGCAATTCCCTTTATTATTTATCCTAGAACAGCTAGGTTTTAATGGCTATATTCCCAAATTCATAACCTACTACTAATATTCTGTACATTATTACTGAAGTGTAGGCAAAAAGTAAACTACTCAAATCTATTATCTGTTATCAAATCTATTGGTAGGTCTTAAGACTTAAACCTCTTGAGTCGTCTTGCTTCACCATTATCGTGTATAAGAGGTGACTAGCCAATTCGTTTGGATGTGCACTGAGTTTGTCACGGTAGGAAACACTCACTTTTGTAATAATCTCGTTAACCTAATTTATTCACGTCTTATCACCTCGTTAGGCACGTACCATAGAGTGTCTACAATAATTGCTCGTTAGTACCTTGTTCTGAAATCTTCTGATGATATTGATTGTGAAGTTCGCAAGATAATTGCAAACCGTATGTCCATACTGATCTTTAAATTGTTTTACAAGAAGAACTTTATTTCTCTGTTTCGGCATTAGAATGACTTCATTCTAGCACGCGTTTTGATGCTTTAATGAACTGCATTATTAAATGATTTTTGGTGATATTTTGTTTTCAGGAATTGGTATGCTACATTGTATCTAAGCAACTAACAAAATAAATAAATCTATGAATACTTTTTGATTTAGCAAAAACGTAATTGAAGGGGTTAGAATTTCGATATTTAAAACTACTATTTGCTTGCTGACAAAACGAACCAAGTGATTTTCGATGTTTTAAAGCCATCTATCGAGATCGACTAGTGAAGTGAAAAAAGCATGGAAACGCTTTAAATTGTATTTTGGTTAGGAAAATGAGTGAAAACTATATTGCTAAAGGTAGGACTTTATATTATATCTAGTATAAAAATTGTTTTATAATGTGATAAAATAAAAAAAAACATTTTAAAGGTTATTGTTGGCATAACCTAAAAATAAATTTTTTTATTATCACTTCTAGCTAGATGAAGGTATAATTCTAGAGATTCAGACCAATCTAAATTGACGGGGATTCTGATTATGTTCCCCATCCTGAGGTCAATCAAAACCAGGATGATAGTGAATCGTCAGTGGTTCCGACACTAAAGTTCATGGTATGTTACATTTAATTTCAAGATATTTTTTAATTTAATAATCAGGGTGAAAGTTGGTTAGTTTGTCTTAGATTGAATCGTTTTTATTGTTTATATTCCTAGTTTTCATTAGATTAAAAAAAAAACATTTAAAAGCTAAAAAATATCTTTATTTCTATAGCAGCTGTTAAAGTGCTACTTTATCTATTAATTTGAGTAGCTAAAGTAGCACTTTAACAGCAAGGGTAGATAAAGTACTATTTTAACAGCAAGGGTAGATAAAGTATTTTATTTTTTGTTTTTAACCCTAAAACGCCCATACTAATGACATTTTAAAACGTGACTCGATTTGTAATTTTTTAAATGTCAATGTCAAATAAATGTCAAATAAAATTTATTTTATAATTTTTTTCCTTTAAAATAAATGCTATAGAAAAAAAATAGAGTATTATACAGGACGATAAAATTTAATTATCTTCTCGAGCGTAATTAGCGTCTCGACTGGCGTCTCGACACTAAAATACGCCCTCGAATATAAAATACAATTTTAACGTCTCGTATAATAAATAACTATTATTTTAGTTACCGTAAAACGGGGCAACTTGGTCGTCTCGGGTAACTTCGTCAGTTCGGAAGTTGAATGTACGACAGTGTAAATATAACCTGCACACTATCCGTTGTCGTTGCATTTCGCGTGTTTGTTCTTCGTAGGATTAGTACTTTTGAAAATAATGCCGAAAAGAAATAGAAAAGTGTTGGCAGGTAGCAGTTACCAGCGTTATGACCTCCAGTTGGTTGAACACGCACTGCAAGATATTGAAAATGGCCTCTCGGTGTCTGCTGCCAGTGAAAAATATGGAATCGCCCGAACAACGCTTCAGGACAGTTGGCATGGTAGACATATTAAACCAGCTGGCCACACAAAAGCCCTAACGACCTTCGAGGAGGAGGAGGTCGTTGCTGCTATAAATCAACTTTCGGCTTGGTCTTATCCGTTAACAAAGTGATTATTTATCCGAGGTTATCTCGATAAACAGGGAGTTGCAATAACGATTTTTCGAGACAATTTTCCTGGAGACGACTTCATGTGTGGGTTCATGGAACGAAACAACTTGACCCAAAGATCAGCGGCCAACATCAAGCGTTACCTATGCTGTAGCCATTTTGTGCTTTAATATAACTTAAAAAAATAAATACTGATGCCAAAATTTATATATTTTGTTTATACTATGTCGAAGTTGACTTTACAAACGTACAACTTCGTCTTTAGGTAAACACAAGTTAGGCGACGAAGTTGTCCCAAAATCGGAACAACTGCGTCAGGTTTTTTTCAGCAATTTTTCAGTCGTGTAAACGTTATTTATAAAAACCAAAAAATGGGTAATATTTGCCGAACTCTAATTGTTATATATCACCTACTTTCATTAGCCTAAAAAAATCCTACAGAGATGCAGCGCGGTAAAAGTCTAAAAAAGCAATCAAAACATTTTCTGTACGTACTTGTACGTTTTTTTCGGTACACCAAACCACGAATTTGTCCTATTCCTTTTCATACGCGCTTTTGGATTTACTCGGCAACAAATTAATCACTGCGCTTGCTGCCACTTATCGCAATTCCGGCAGTGTTGCTTGTAATTGAAGGGCTCGGTGCAAAAACCTGTCAGCTCCACTTTCAGGCGAGAACTGACTTTTGAATGGATTTAGTAGTAACTGAGATATAACTATAAATGGAGCTGCCTGGCTACCTTTTCGTTGCAAGAACCAAACAGCTCCGGAGTTCAGTTTTAAGAAAATGTCAGCTACATTATTTTCTTTACCAACTGATAAGCTATATGCTACGTATCCACTAACTATTAAAATAAAAAAACTACAAAATGTGTCTTTTCTGACGGACAAATATGTACCCAAAAATGATAAATGGTACTACGATACTGTAGCGAAAGCAGAAGAACCTGTAACCGACGATGTTGAAGTTGAAATGGGTTAAACATAGAGAAACTATTTTTTATAGCTTTTTCCTTAATAAACGTTCATAACATTCATTTTCTTTTGTTGTGTTATATTCTTGGGGCAAAAACGGGACAACTCCATTTGAGAAAAAAAAATCTATACATTACTCTTGACAATAAAATCATTTTCCCTTAAGATAGCAATATCTACATATTCCAACTATTTTTGTTAAAATTTTCTTATCATATTTTAAACAGTTTGTTTTTGATACCTACTGTAAAATTCAAACAAATGGATCTGACCGGTTGTTGCATCGAGCCCTTCAATTGTTCATCCGACAATACAATTTATTTAATTTTATCAATATTAATAACAAATTCGAATTTACAAAGTGCGTACAAAATACACATTCAAATATTAATGTGCAAAACGATAAACGTCAAACATATCACTGTTATCAACCTAACTATTCTATCAAAACATTCCCTCATGGAAATTGTCAACTAATTTTATAAAAAATATATAAGTAGATAACGTAAATGAAAGCCGAAACAGAGAAAATAGTATAAAAAACTCGTTACAGATGGCAATTCGAGCACTCGTCCGTTCAGACACTCGCCGCGTAGCGGCTCGTGTCCAAATTTCGGACTCGTGCGCGAATATGTTGCCTTCTGTAACTTGTGTTTTAATATACTATTATTTATTACTTGCTGTTGTTAAATTTGATTTCCGGCAAATTAACTAGTAAATGTACCTGTATTTCAAACCGAGTTTTATTTTCGTCCAAACACGATGTTTCCATGTGAGGCAGTACATCTTGGTGATAAATTGGATGCCCATGCCTGGCAACTCTTTAAGTGTGATAAGATCGTATCCTGGGGCTTTAGTACATTTTAAGTTATTAAAACTTTTCTGCTTTTGAAAGGCGTACTTGGAAAACTCATTTGAAACGGTGACTCGAGGAACTGGTGAATTTGTGTTTCTTCCTTTGGAATACCTCCTAACGGCCTCAATAACTTTCTTAAATGGTTTGCGAATACTAGCGCTTTATCAAAGGTATTTCTAGACCAGGTTACGTCTTCCCTGCACAGAGGTAGAATATACTGCGTAGGCCGCTTTAGTTTTTTGGTGGCGTTCCCCAAGGAGTAGTTTGTTGCTTCCGTGGGAGACAAATTTTCCAGATAGTGCTGCATTGATAGATTTTTTAAGCATTTCCAGCAACAGCGATTGTTTCACTTTAGCTAAAACAATCCCAGTCAGTTTTTTTTTTTTGTTAAAAAGAGATGTTGGTTTTTCTGTATGAAGTACTTGAGTTTCAAAGGTAATGAGCATAGGTGAATGATCAGAAGGTAAGTCAAGGTAAGATTTAGCTTGTAAAACAGAAATGTTTAGACTGACGTCAATAAATTAACATGTTCCTACTAAACACAACGGTAAAAGAAAAGAAAGCAATAATGATTAAGCTGGCCAGGGTGGCGCAGTAGTAGAGCGTCAGCCGATGGGCAGAATTTACCTGCAGTATGAAGGTCGATATCCAGTCCTGGTGATCATTCGTAGCTGGGCAGTAACGATGCTCTCCTCCGAATATAGGCATACGAAGTAGAGTAACAAAGTCCTACACCTAAGTATACACACTTAAACGATGCATATGGCATAGTAAGTTGGTATTAAACGGGCACCAACCACGTAACTCGCAGAGACGGCTCGGGTTGTGCAGTGCACCCTAAAAGACCCAATACGCTAACGCACCGGCCTCGACACTGAAAGGTAAAAGAGGTTACGGAGACAAAGACAAAAAACAATAATGATTTGATAAGAAAATAAATTGCGACATTTGACGTGCTATAAAGAGAAGTCAACCGTAAATGGTGAAGGATGTACCATGTGGCTCATAAGGGTAAAGATTTGCAAACAATATCAGCGAATGGAAACCTTAGGGTTACCTTGGGATTCCTGGGTAGACCACAGCTGAGATGGGAAAACAATAAAAAAAAAAAAAAACAACAATGGTTAAAAGTGCCACAAAATTGGAGAAAATGTAAAAAATTGGGGAGGCTGCTATCCAATATTGGATGAAGAAGAACTAACAAAAAAAAGGAAGAAGGTAGATGAACCTAATTTCTTTTGTTGTTCTTCAATAAAATGTCGTGTAATTCATTAATTTTCACTGAAGATATTTATCCAAATTTACCTTTAATGGATCTAATTAATTTAAAGTTACTTTTTGAAGTATTCAAAAGCTAAGATTTCGTTTTCAAAAATTTAATTTTACAAGCATCATCATAAACTTTATTATTATAAAAACAATTCAAAATTAATTTCACATAGTTTAGCCATTATTTGTTAATTAAATAGATGCGCTTAATTATTAAAGTTTACTAAAACGCTGAAATACACGAAAATTCATAATCGGAGACCATTCGATTTCAAATTAGTCCATGCATTCGTATACTAAGAGCCGTAATAATCAGAATTTTAATGACACACGCTGCGCCGGATTATTGTTTATGTGCACATTTGCTTTTAGTAATCATCAATGCTGGCTATTGTTGGAATAAACTAATTGTTCTGATAAAGATTAACAGAGCGGCAATATCCCAATTTAATTAATTGTGGAAATTTATATTTGTTTAATAATAATTTTCCCGTAGTTAGGGCGAGAACGTCAGTTGTATAAAGCAGATCGTTAGAAAAATCTTTGCAAAATTTTTAACAATGGCTCTTAAGGGAGTAAAAATTTCTAGACGGAAAATGTTTATTGTTCCTCCCAATTCACACGGCTAATAAGTTTTACTAAAAATGTAAAAGTAGGGGCGTCACATTTACCATTTTATTTGTAAAATTAAATTAAAACAGCAACATAATACGCAGGTGCTTTCAACGCTCCAGCACAGACGTATTAAATTTGGCACATAATTTCACATTTACATGGCGGACATAATTAAATACTAGAAATAAAAAAAATATATACCAGCCAGAAGGCGAATGGTTCGAGTTAAACCGAGTGGAGTGTTGCTAAAACCACCTATTTCGCCTCCATTGTACGAGCGGAGAACAAATGCGACATTCTGTGGTTAAAATGAGATCTCGTTGAAGTAATAACTGTTTTAAGTGTGGTCCATGTAATGAGCAAAAAGGAAAAATTCAGCAGCGCAGCTTGCATTTTATACACGATGAAACATGCATTTAACTTAAATGAGAAATGGGGAGAAGTGAAAAGTAATGGGGAAACATATCGAGAGCACTTGTAATACTCTACAAAATTTTAAATATATTTTCGACTTAAAATTACAAATTAGAAATAACGATATTGAAATAATAATCACATCGATTAACATGTTCAGCTAGTTTATAATGAGCAAAAGATAAAGTGCACAATGGCGATCGTAGTATTTCATTGAACTTATTTACTTTGAACTATTAATTAACCATTTAATAATTATTGTAAAACAAATATTCATACTCAGTGTTAAATTAGCAAGCCAAGCATTTATTTGCCTCATAACCTATTTATTACGCTAAACTTGAACTGACAGCGGTATCCTCATTTTTAAATATTTCAAGTGACGCCCCACGGGTAACTCCTAGCAGCATATTAAATTAAAGTCGAAGAAGTATATTCTGTACTTCGAAAATATTTGGAAAATTCTAAATATTCATTTACGGTCTTAAAAAAATTACAACCAATTCTTTCTAAAACCTAAAACCCAAAACTCTTTCGGCTTGGTATTAAGTTTTCTATTTATTTGTATTGTTTTTGTGAAAAAAATTAAAAAATATATGTGTAAAAAACTATTACAGTTGTTTAGAATACTACTGAAGGAGGAATGGTAAATCTACAACAAAATAATTTTATGTTGATACTTCTTATTGTAGAGTAATTCTCTCTGTTTCATTAATTGAAATATGTTTTCGAAAACCGTAAATTTAGAGCCCTCGAAGACACCACAAGAAACGTGTTAGAATTATAAAACCTAATATTAATATTTAATTAAATAAATCTTTTTCTTCTTTCCTCGGCCTTTCTTTAATAATTAAATATTAAAAAAGATGTAACAAGTATTTTTTAGGGAGTCGAGGGCAAAGGTCAGGCGCTTGAAATTCAAAGATTTTCAAACATTTTATTTCCAAAACTGACCAATTTTCATTTAAAAATTAAACTGATTGTAAGAAAGTGTTTACTTTGACGAAAAATATGTTTATATCTATAAAGAAATGTGTTAAAATTTACAAGAAACAAGAATAAGGCAGAAAACGAATTATTATAAGCTTTAAATTCCGGAAATGTTTCATATTGTAAGCTTCGTGCGCCAACTTTAAAAGAACTTTGAATTATAAATCAGTGTCTTTAGCTAGCTACTTTTAGGGCATATAATCAAATAAGGACGACTTAATTGCTTCTATTTTTAAAAGTAATTGGATTACTATCCTACCTTGTCTAAGTTAAGGAATTCGTCGTTTTTTAAAAGCCTTCAATTGAATTTTCACAGCACAGCTAAAGCACGGACAAGAGGAAGTTGCTTCAGACTGTAGTTATTTATTTATATATTTTTTAACAATAGCTATTGACAATAAAATCAATTTCCAACTTTTGTAAAATTGATTTTCAAAGATTTTCTAAATTTCTAAAAAGTTACAGAAAAATAACTTGACATTCATCCAAAATAGAAAGTTTGTGTTGATTGCTGTGGGCATTTGCAACCTGTGGCTTTGTGTGTACACGTAGTTTACACGCAGTGCTATGAGGTGCTTGATTAATTGGTGTAGTTAAATCTTTTTTAAAACAGAAACAAGATTAAAATTTGTGGAATTAATCTTGAATATGAATTTTAAAATATTCCTGGTTTGCCTGTTATGTTTTCTACAAACTTCCATTTTTGAACTGTGGTTTTTTGCACTTTATTCTTAATCAAGTTAAAAAAAAAATCATTCACAAAAAGCTATAATTTCATAAGCATTAAAGATTCATAATTGCATAATTTTGATACATTAAATCAAATTGCAAGCAGCCTGCCTGAAAAGCCTTCAAAACCAGCACCGTAAAATTTCTAACGAGTAGAAATTCTGTTTCGACGTCTTCTTAATTAAATGCGAGATTTAAAGGGGTCGAAATAAATTCTCATACTTCAAACTAATTTAAGTTCGCTTGTATGAACATATACATACATCACACTTCTCGAGACGTAAAACTGTCAGAAGTTTTGCACAAGTTCCGCCGCTATATTCAGATTGTTAAGCATAATTCGGTAATTGAGTTTCTTTGTTACTAAACATGAGATCCTTGAATTTAATTAACGCTCATGGGGCGGCCGGAAATCGTCTTAGTGCCCGGAAAGACCAGTGCCTTGCGGGATCCCTGGCCTTCCGGAATCTCTGGACTTCCGGTACACGGTTTTCGGTTAACGGGAAGCGAAGACCTTGCAATTATACATTCCAATTAGCTGTTCTAATATTTCATACTGTTTTATGCAGGTTCTATGGAAGGGTTGTTCTACATACACATTTCAAGATTGAATAGATGTCGCGTTATTGTTTAATGTGCTTGAAAACCACAGGATTAAATATTTTTTGGAATTTAACTAAATAAATTTTCAGATTATACATAAAATAAAATACATTTAAACAAACAAAACTGTATCTTCAAAATAAAGTCACCCAAACTAAGGTAATTGTTGTTTTTAACGCGATATTTAAGAATTTGAAGAGAAACTCTGGGGGACTAGTCCTTTAAGAAAGATTTTATTCACACACATTAAGATTAATGCAATCAACTATCTTGTAACAAACAAGATGTAATTCAGTTAATTAGGGTTTGAGTTATTTGCATTGATTTTTGAGTTCGCATAAAAGGTCTAACAAAAGTACGTAGAGTGCCTACATCATCATTCCTAAAATACGTTTACTTTTTCTTAAAAATAATACAGCAAAAATAAAGTTACTGTCATCTTGTCTTTGTTGAAATATCATCCTTATTAAACTATAGAAGAATATTTATTAAACATTTTGATAATTGAAATGTCTGGTAAAATTAATTTTCATTCCTGTCTATTTCTATACTCCCTTAGTATTTCATCATCATCTTCTTCTTAAGTTAGGACTTAGTCTTGTATATACTAATAAAATCCTCGTTATAGTAGGTCTTGTGACACCGGAGCCGGACGTTTAGCCGCGGCCATTTCGGCGCCGCGGTTTCACCGCGGCCGTTTAACCGCAGACCTACTTGGACGCAGGGACACTAAGACGCAAGGCAAAAGGGCGCAGAGACATTAAGACGCGAAACAGTAGGACGCAAAGACGTTAAGGCGCAGAGACACTAAGACGCGTGCAGTTATGTTATTTTAACAACTGACCTTTCTTTAGGCTTTACGCTGTAAAATGTAAATGTTATTACCTATACAAAATAAAATACGTAGCTGTATATTTAAATGAAAGTCCTTATTGAGATCTTAACAAATATTAGCAATTATTAATCTTGTAATTAGGAAAGAACTGTAAGAAACAAAAAAATGCTGTTACTAATTACAAACAAAATTTTTAAAAAGTTTTCTGTACAATACAGAGTTTATTATTTTCTTTGTACTTGCTAAAATTAAACGAATTCTATTTGAATTTTAATAACTACATATAAGTTCCTAGTGGTTGGTTTTTAATTGTTCCGCTAAAGAAATTTATCTGTATAGCTTAGGATACCCTGTACAATAAACGATTTATAACTAGAAATAAAAAATTAAAATAGTCAGAATAGTTGAAAGTGCATAATAATTGGATTTACATAATACTAAATTAAATAAACGCTAATTTATTATTACCTAACTATTTTGCGAACTAAAAATATTAAGAGTAATTTTAGGCATATCTTCACACTCGTATATCGTTAAATAGTGATTTGTAAAGACCTGTAATTGTAATGTGAGCCATATTTATCAACCATTTTCACCAAATATCAGAAATTTAACTATGTTCGTAAGACGGAGATAAACACAGCATGATATTGAATGTAAGACAGAAACAAAATTACTTAAAAGGTCATAAACCCCTAGTAGGTAGTCACTTTAAAAAGGGACAAAACTGCCTACCGAAGATTAGCTTCGGAATTAAACGTTACAATGGAGACTATCTTCAAATAGAAAACAAAACAGTAAATTCGTCCGTAAAAGGATTCTGCGATTTAGCGTGATTTACATTTACAGTGGCAAATTGCTTACATATGAAAATTTATAGTTCATTTTCCTAAAATTCTATTTTTCAGAATAAATGGCAGGATTTAAATTTATAGGACATCTATATTTTATTTCATTCCCTAAATAACCGAAAATTGCTAATTCGCCCTTTTTTATATTTTACTCAATTACTTTCTATGTAAAAATTAATATAAAGTATAAGTCTATGTGTCTTGAAGAATCCATCATTTTTTGAAAATAAACTCTTACAAGTAGGTATATTTTGTTCTGTTTTCGATTGTAACCTAATTTTTCATAAAAAATCCACTAACTAATATTGACTTTATAGTTAATCAGTCTTTAAATAGTTGAGTTGTCATATATACAAATACATAAAAGACGAAATAACTATCTAATACAAAAGTGTAAGCGGTAGCCTTTTTCAAGGGATACATAAATATGTCACTAGAAAAAGGAAGCTTCACTTTTGAAAACAGATGTTGACCGTTTAGGCTTTGGTTTTATGTTAAAAATCAGAACTTTGCGGCTTAATGTTCCTACGTTCTAATGTTTCTGCGCCCTAAATTCTCGCGGCCAAGTTTACTGCGTCATTTTGTCCCTATGTCGTAGTGTCCCTGCGTCCAAGTATGTTTGCGCTGAAACGGCCGCGTCTAAACCGCCGCGCCGAAGTGGCCGCGGTGAAATGTCCTAGACCGTTGTGACACAGATGTCCAGCTTTCATACCAGCGCTTTAGTGGTCGCCCAGGGGGCCTTTTGGATTTAGGTTTGCCCTCTTTAGCTATTTTTGCCAACCGGTCATCAGCCATCCTATCGACATGATCCCTCCACTCTCTTCTCCTTTTTCTTGACCATCTGACAACATCGTCGATGTCACATGTGTGTCTAATGTCTTCGTTTCTCTGCCTGTCTCTTAAAGTATAGCTTGTTATGGATCTCAGTGTTTTCATCTCGGTTCTTCGTAGAAGGCGTTTTGTGGTTGTATTTTCTGCTCTTGTCTCAATAGCGTATGTCATGATGGGCCTTACGCATGTCTTATAGATTCTTACTTTGATTTTTGTGCTCATGTGTTTATTCCTCCAGATTATATCACGTAGATAATCTGATATCATAGCCGCTTTGGTAGTCTGCGCTTTTACTTCTGTCTCTAGATTTCTATTACTAGTTATAATGGCCCCCAAGTATCTAAAATTCACTTGCTCCACACTTTGGTTGTATACGGCTAGTTTACATCTTCTTGGTTCCTTGGAAACTGTGAGGGATTGTGTTTTCTGAATGGAGGTAGCCATGTTGAATGTTTTTGCCGTTGTTTCAAGTTTAAATAACAGTCTTTCTAGGCTGTCTTCGTCTTCAGATATTATAACAGCGTCATCAGCGTAACATATTATTTTGATTTGTTCATTTCCCATTCGGTACCCATTGCCAGCAGTTCTAACCTCTTTGATAACTTCGTCCATGATTACATTGAATAACATCGGGCTGAGGCTATCACCTTGTCTTATGCCTGATAGTACTGGTATTTTTTTTGTCAATCCATTATCTGTTTGTATGTATGTTGTATTATTATTATTTAATTCCTCAATAACTGCTACAATGTGATGATCTATATTTCTCTTCTTTAATAGCTCTAATACATCAGTAAGTCTTACTTTGTCGAATGCCTGAGTAAGGTCTATAAAACACATAAAGGCTGCATTATCAAATTCGATGGCTTTCTCTGTTATTTGGCGAAGCATGAATATGGCATCTATCGTAGATCTATTCTGCCAAAAACCTTGTTGTTCCTCACTGATTCCCGTTTGGGCAATTTCTTCCGCTATTATCTTTGTCATTAGTTTTAATGCTGAGCTCAGCAGGCTTATTCTCCTGTAGTTTTTGGGGTCAGCCTTTGTTCCCTTGTTAAATATGGGTACCGTTACACTTTCCCTCCACTCTTCTGGAATTTGTTTAAGTGTAAGTATTTTATTGTACAAAGCAGATAATTCTTCAAACAGTGTCTCTCCCCCATATTTAATCATTTCATTTGTTATTTTGTCCAACCCTGGAGCTTTACGGTTTTTAAGTTTTGGAGCTGTTCTTATTTTTTCTTTTGTGATAGTCCATTTAGGAGCGTTGCCTTGTTTGATTTCTTCGTCTTCTTGCTTAAGTGCTGTCAGTTCTGTTTTGTGATATGGCTGACGAAAGTAGTTTTCCCAATCTTCTACGGTTATTTTAGTTGTTTGTATATATTCATTTATTGGTCTTTTACGGTTCCTCAACATCTTCCATATCTTTTTTTGACCACCATAGAGATCGTGCTCCATGTCTGAAGAAAATTTCTCCCAATAGTTCATTTTTATTGCTTGGATGTGTTCGTTTACCCTGTTCCTAATTTTACACGTTTTTAGGTTAGAATTTTATCTCACATAATCTGGTTCTTAAATAACCATTATATGATCGCTTAAAATTACAAAGGTTTAAGCCATAAGTTAAGTAAATGTCGAATCTTTAGATATACGCGCTTTAGGCTAAGCTTTCACTTAAATGTGAACTGAAATACCGACCCTTACAATAATTTCTTAAATCTCCAAAGAAATAGTATTTCAAGATTATATCAAGTTCTTTAAAGTGGAGTAAGTTTTCGTCTTATTTAACGCTAAAACTGATTTAACGTTTAATTCAATTTTTATTTTTTTTTATTTTGTCAAGTTAAAGTTTTATAAAATATGTGAAACAAAGCAATATTTTGTTTAGAATTACTAAATTTAAATTCTAACCGGAAGCCATAAGTTCCCAGGGCCAGTTAAATGATGCCACAGTAAACCTCATATGAGAATAACTGCCCAATAAGCATACGACAGGCTAACAGAAAGGTCATATGGTAGCTAAACACCTGCCCTGGAAGAAAGTATGGGTACTATTTAACAGAGCTAAAAGGTCCGGAGGGTGGAATCAATACGCCCAGACAATCAAGCTCTGAGTTAAAACAGACCTGTGGATGAACTTCTGTGGAGATGTCGAAAACACAACCAAGCAGCACGTCTACACAAAGTTCTGTCAAAAGACCCCTTAACTCCAGTCAAGATTGAAAACATGCTGAAACTTACAAGGGAGAACGTGGCAAGTCAAAGGGAAGCACTAGAAGTGCATTTTCGAGGACCACTAGTTACTCATAAGGCTGAAGTAACGACGACGATTAGAAGGTTGGTAGAGAAGTGATCACTCATAATAAGGCACAATCGGCTGTAAAATCCTTTCTACCTGATAAATCACCCAGGCCAGATGGAATATTTGCAGTTCTATTTTAGCAAGGAATCGACTTTTTAGCACCGATTTTAATTACAATTTTTCGCTTATGCCTAGCGGGTAACTACCTGCCACTGGCATGGGGACACATCAAGGTGATCTTCATTCCTCAATTAAAGCGAGAGTCATATGCCCAGCCAAAGGTATACATACCGATTAGCCTAATGTCGTTTTAGAGGCATGAGGCATAACGAGATAGGGTTATAAAATATAATCGACACGTACATCAACCAGAAAGGTTATGTGGATCAACACTTCGCAACCTATGTAGTTAGTAAGATAGAATTGTCAGTGAACTACAAGGACATAATTTTAGCTGCTTTTTTGCATATAGAGGGGGCATTTGACAACATCTCCTTTGATTCAATAATAACTGCCACCCTCAGACATGACGTTAAAGACATTACTAATAGATGGATGAAAACAATGTTAGAGGTCCACCAGGTGCAGACTCATTTGGGAGCGGAATCTCTCAAGGAACAGGCCTCCAACGGCTACCTATAAGTAATCCCTCACAAAAGATCACTAATATCCTTTACTAAGAAACGAGTTTTAGGGACATTCCACAATTTCAAAATCTTTGGTGAACAACTTCAGGTTAGCCAGGAGCTTAAATAAATATCTGGGCATTATCTTAGATGCACGACTGAATTGGAATGTACATCTAAACACTATTGCAAACAAAATGAAAATGGCCTTCGTAATGGGCAGACTCATTTTTGGGAAGACATGGGGACTGAAACCAAAGATGGTCCAATGACACTATATATACCACGATAATTATACCCATGATAGTATATGGCACCCTTGTTTGGCGACTAAAGGTAAGACAGTCTAGGGTGCAACGATTCTCTTGCTTGTGAAGCTGTGGAGTCATAAACAGTATTTCAACAGCACATATGGAAGCCCTTTTGGGACTAGTTCCCCTTAGTCATATATCTGAGGGGAAAGCCTGGATTGGAACACATAGAATGAAAATTAGTGGCAGATAGGACATTAACAAGGAATGATGTGAACAAAAACGAATAAATAAAGTTATTACAGGAAACCCCATCACAAGAATGGGCACCATTACACCTATCCAGAGTATTATTTTGAAAACCAATTCAGGGTAACATGTGACCGCAATGACTGGATTCAAAAGACCACCTTACCTCTCAGAAGGGATAATCTGGTACCCAGACGGAGGAATATATGGGGTAAGATCAAGAGAGAACATCAGCTTATCTCTGGGAACTAAAGCCACAGTCTTTCAGGCTGCAATCTTTGCTATAATGTAATGTGTCCAGGAAACTGCAAATCGCACATATATCCAAAAACTTATAAGCATTGTGTTTGACAGTCAAGCAGCCTTAAAAATTCCTGAATCATCTTAAATCGTTCGAAACTAATGAAAAAATATCCGCATCACCTAACCCTTTTGGCTGAAAAGAACATAGTTCAACTCATATGGGTAGCATGGCATACAGGGATAGAGGAAAACGGACGAGCAGCGGTCATTGTAAAAACTAGTGTAATCAACCCGTTAATAGTTCAAGAACTTATATATTCGCAATACCCAAGAAAAGCATCCGTAAAAAGGAAATGGACCGTCACATAACATATTTGGTGTTGGGATGCAATGCAGGGGCAAAACTAGGGAAGGAAATAATTTGTAAGTCTTCACGAACTTCACTTAGGTCGACCTCAAATTAGACAGCTGGTAGTACTTATCACAAGAGACTGTCATCCGAGGAAACATCCACAAAAAATAGGAGTGTACATGGGAGATTACTCTATAAATTATGTCAGGAAAATAATGTATAGCCCTCTCACATAATCTTTGACTGTCCAACGCTACGCCGCAAAAGACAGCAATTTTTCTGGAGAATGTAGCGTGGAATAGCTCTCACCCACGAGCACCTCAAAAAAAAACTTCCTGTAACTCTTTGAGGGCACAGGATTACTTTGATAGGATCAGGATGCGCCAAAGACCACAGAGTCGAAGTGCAAGATGGTGAGCTCAAATCTCTTCTCTTTCTTCTTCTCTTCTTCTTAATGTAGGATCAAATCCTGTTTTCTACCAGTGCCTCTGTTTATATTTGGTTCTCCTGCGATGCCGATGTCCAGCTCTCTTTCCACCGTTTAGGCGGTCGTCCTCGTTGTCGTTTTGTGCTGGGCTGTTCTTTCATTGCTATGCTGGCTAGTCTGTCATCGTGCATCCTGCTCACGTGCTCCTTCCACTGACGACGTCTTGATCTTGTAAATCTTACGATGTCTTCGATTCTACAAACCTCTCGTATATTTTCATTTCTGACTCTGTCTTGTAAGGTGTTACCTGATATGGCGCGGAGGATCTTCATCTCGGTTGTTCTCATGATCTGTTTCGTCTTACACGTTTCGGCTCTAGTTTTCGCGGCGTAACTCAGAATAGGTCTTACGCAGGTTTTGTAAATACGTATTTTGCTTTCGATGGTCATATATCTATTTCTCCAAATCCTATTTTTCAAAAAACCCTGCTTAAAGTTAATCAATCAATGAACCCCTTTAATTTTAGAAACGAAATAAGAATTCATTCTTATGTTGTTAATTTTCTTTACGGATAATTTCCGAAGAGGAATTGAATTATCCTTCATTTTTCGCTATTTCGATATCCTTAAATTGCAAAATGTAAAATAAAAAATATACAACCTCTTATACCACGGTGTGTCATATTCTTAATTTATTATACTGGTATTAAATTTAATTGAAAATTGATCAACTTATTATTTTATCATTTGTTAAAATTCCGGTTATACAACAGAAACGAAATGATGAAATTTTAGGAACTTTTGGAGGGTCTCACTGCTTATGTTGGGGTTTTCTTTAATTGTTAACTTCAACTATCTGGCTCTCGCATATGAATTAGTTAGGGAATCAGCGCTAATGCGGCAAAAATTGATGATTTCTTAAAATCAAGAAATATAATATATGGGAAATAAACAACTCAGGCCTCATAAAGCCTTTGGCCATTCAACCCACCACCAACTGTTGCGTCTGGTAGAAACCATTGAAAGGGGCTACGAAAACAAACAGCATAGCCTAGAAGCCTTTCTGGATTTTACTCAGGCGTTTGATAAGCTATGAATAAAGGGTCTCCTTTTCAAACTGTCACAAGCCAAATTACCTGACTACATCTTACTACTTATAAGATCATCCTTATTGGACAGAACATTTGCAGTTCGCATTAACGCTTGTTACTCACAAAATCGCAACATAGAAGCTGGGGTCCCTCAAGGTCCCATCTTAGGCGCTATCTTGTTTAATTTATATGTGAACGACATACCCTCTCCACCCAATACCGTTTTTGCAATGTTCGCGGACGATACGGCTCTAGTAGTCCAAGATTGGCGCATATATAAGGCTGCCCAAACTCTTCAAGAAATTGTGAACATCGTTTCCAGCTGGTGTGTTAAATGTAATATTCAATTAAACCTTAACAAATGCGAAACTAAAATTTTTACGCTCAGAAGACCTACTAATCCTACGAATATACAAATTAACAATGCTGATATTGAATGGAATTCAGGACACTCATCGGTTAAATATTTAGGAATCTATCTCGACAAGAAGCTAAGCTGGAATTTCCATATCAATACGAAATTGAATGAGGCTCATGTTAAATTAGTAAATCTTTATCCTTTGATCACCAGAGACCTCAACTACGGCACCAAACATCAGTATTGCTATGCAAATCTGTTTTACGTCCAACAATTACATACGGTTGTCAAATTTGGAGCTCAACTTCAAAAATGAACTTAAAAATTTACAAAGTTTTCAAAGTAAAATTCTTAGAGTTGCCATAAACTCTCCATGGTTTATCAGAAACAGACAGTGCCCTATATCGAAGACTTCATCCGTTCTGTTACCAAGAAGTTTTTTGAAAAACTTCACACTTGTCCAGCAGCCGCTCACTATTCACTGGGAACAAGGAACATTCATACGCGATTAAAAAGGAAGTTAACCTAAGACGTATTCTGCACAAGTGATTAGTGATTATCGGTTAATTAATTAATGAATTATAGTTTAGTGACAGGGAACCCTCTAGGGCGACCCGAAACGAATTATTATAACCGTCAATATGCATGTTTATAAATGAAATCAGTTATGTATAGCACCCAGTGTGCTGATCTGACTTATATAATTGAAAAAAAGCCGTTGGCTTATAAAACCCAGAAAGCCCTACTTTAGATCGAATGAAATTACGTTTACATGAACTGTCGTCAACTATAACATTAACATTTTTACTAGAAACACAGGTTTATACCAGAGAACGTTTTAGTTACACCAACAAGAGTTTCAATCCAATGTGGACTTCTATGATGGAAGACGATGATTAATGCATTAATACAGAGGGAATCAATCCACCAGAGAGGTTTTTTTTCTAAGACCCTCCTGCTTTTTACTAGTTTTGTACATGCAAGCTGAATATTATTTTTTTAGTACTTAGTAGGATTTATTTTCGAAATATTTACAACTTACATGTAGTTGACTACATTGTATTACGAGTAATTTCCCGATTAAATTATCTGATAATACACCTGTACTTCTATATAAGATGTCTATTTTGTGGTACTCTTTTTCTATTTTCCTTATCCACTTGGTTTCTTTTCCATAGTGATTCTGGTATTGTTGATAGTCCTCTTGACAGCCCCGCATCTTCTGGCTTCTTCCATTTCTTCTTGTTTTCCCTTCATTCTTTTCCATACCTGTATTTTGCTAGTTTTTTTTTAATTTTTTTCATTGGAGTTTTCTAAGTACTAACTTTTGATAAGCTTTCATACACCGTTATCCTTCTATAAATATCATTTTTTCAATTTTTTGGGCTTTTTGTTGTTGATCTATTTCTCTTGTTTTTTGCTGTTATCTCTTTTGTCACTTTTGCTAATCCGGTTAGTCGTCGCGCCCGCATTTTCATTGTTGTTTCTTTTTTTATTCCATTTTTTAATTATTTTTTTGTTTCTGGGTTAATCTCTTTTATCACTTCCTGTTATATTTCTCCTTTTTCTTTAGTTCTTATAACCTCCTTGAATAACCTCCTTTCTTATTGCCTCTAATTTAGGTTGACTTCTATTTGTCTCTACTAACACAATGTAGTCAAGAATTGTTCTGTCTAATTCGGGAACCCATTATAAGTACTGCCACTGTAGTGTTTTTGCCTGATCTACCAGTCTCCAACTCCAAGCGTCTTTTGCGTAGATTATTATACTTTTTATAACCGCATTAAATAATAGCGTTCTTATTTGGAACTGCTCTTCAAATTTCCTTTTATCTATGCCCATAGGTTATTGTAATTTTAGCATTTTTATTGCTATATTTCCAGTGTTAATCAATTATTTATTTATTGTCGATTTACTGCATTATCAAAATGGAAGAATACAAGACTGAAACGATTATAATTAGCAAAGATTAAGGAAGGCGATGGATAAATTTGATTTGGTTGCCAGGACAGTGAGGCGTATGTGAGAATGAAAAAGTAGACACAATGGCAAACGCTGGTGGTGATAAATAAACTGCAAAGTCTACACAACTCTATAAAATAATAAATGGATGAGAATGGTTAAAAACAACACATCTAAGGTACTGAAGGGATTGCCCAAACACTCAAAATGTTTCATGGGGCTTATCCCGAGAAGAAAATAAAAAGGGATAAAAGGCATGCTTACAGGATAATGCCATTAAAAGAGGCAGTTAAGTACATTGCATATTGAAGCAAAAAAGTCACATTGTAAATCAGCGAAATCAGTCAAAACCCTCAAATTACAAAGTAGGCTTCCATTGATATGATTTTGTCAAACATCCAAATCTAACTAGAGTAAGATAAACTCATGGGGGCGTAATAGAAATTTTAGGCCACATTTCAAGGGATGTTCTCATGGATTAAGAACCTATCTCAGAACAAATACGACGATAGGAAAATTAACCTCATTGTTTTGCAATAAACGTGTTTAGTGTCAAATGTAGTTTTATTTTTTTGGTAACGAAAGATTTAGAAATGATCAATCTATAAAGTAATAGGCAGGAAATAAACCAAAATTTAAATTTAAAAATTTCATTAATGCTATGATCTTAAAGATGTTTTGATTAAATGGGACACGAAATTCCAAGTTCATTCACTCTATTGAGAAATTCACAAAAAACTTAAAACGTAATGAGTTAATGCAAAGTTCTTAGAAAATTTAATAAATCTCACAAAATAATAATCCGATAGAAATTTAAACAAGTAAATTTACCGAAAACGTTGACAGGCGGAAGGTTACCCTTCAGGATTTTTTATATTCTTTTCAGAATGTGGAAAGTAAGATATGCGTTCTTGACATGTGATGTGGAGAAGTCAGCTTCCTGATTTAAACACATTTTATCTGACAAAGGAACGTCGTTAACCGTTGAAAATAAAATCATGAAAGGAAGTAGAGCTGTTGTATCGGAAATGTTAATTTTTCTCATGTCAGTCTATCTCCTCATATGCTTGAAGCAATGTTAAAAAGATTCTTGTTTCTTATACTTTTTGCTGGGTATTTCGTACCAGTTATTAAAAATTAAATAAAATATTTTTTTGTTACTATTGTAATAAAAGAAATGATTGTTGACTAATACATTTGGAAATTTTAATGATAAAATTATTATAATGAAATTGTGCTTGCATGATATGAATATCACGAGTGCGTAGCACAAGTGGTATTCGCAATCACAAGGAACATGAGTAATTTTACAGCAAAAATAATCTACTTAACTTTGACCACGAATGGTATTTGACGGACTAGTCAACGAAAAAAAATCATTTCAATCGAATCATTTTTCATAAATTAGCCCATATTCAAGTTTGTTTACATGAAAATTGTTCTCTGTGGGATATTACTAGCAATAAACTCTTTTCGAAAAATTGTCGCTTCATATCACTTGTGAAAATTGTCGATACAATTCGTGTTGATTGGCTCAAAAACGTCAAATCTTGCATTTTGATTGGTAGATTTTTGGCAGATGACATATGAGTTGAATAGTCATATTCAGTAAAAATCCAGGAATTTGTTTTCCGTAGCAATACTTAGCAGGAATCAATAAAGATGCCAGACAAGTCGTTAAATTTATAATTTTAAAGTAGTTCTTAAAGTTATTGGTGGGTTTAACAAGTTGTCTATTGTTAATTTATTACTGTTAAGTTTGAGCATTTTTCTGAATTCATAAACTATAGTATTGTTTCAATTCTCGAACTAAAATTTTAATAAAGTTGGATTGAGAGCGCCATTGACAAAACTGCATATTTCTAAAAATTCTGACAAAAAGGAAGGGTTTTAAAAATAAAACGATATTGTTTTAAACTCTGAAAAAATCTTGTGAACTTTAATTAAAAGACGTTTATAATGCAAATGCTTTTAAGATTACTTTTTTGTGGTGTTTGTATAATTTATCGTTTATATTTAAAACGACCATTTTCTTTGCTTATAAAAATGGAACGTTAATATTTCATATCTAATAAAACTGTTTGTTTGTTTTGTTAAAGGGAATTGGCCTGTAAAGAACGTTTTCGCGAACAAACAATTCTGAAATTTCCATTATTATTAAGGAGCCAAATTCTCCATTATTTTATTAAAGACCAGTTAAGCGTTTACTTGTGATTACATTTTTACACTGCTTCGTTTTCCGTATTTTCAGTTGATGGTGGTTTCATATTGAAAATCTGAGAGGATTGCAGTTATCCCCGTACAGAATTTCGGTATTTTCCATCGAGACAACGTGGAAAGTTATGGTTCTGTCTATTAGCAAAAAGCTCGAGAAGGAGTACAATGTAATTTGTAACGTTAGCTTAGCTGCGGTTTTCCGAATTAATAATGGAAATGTTATTATTCATTTATGCGGGAATGAGAACCTTGTTTGAATACAAAACTGAATAAAATCAACATCACGTTTACAGAGTACACGTTAAAAATATTTAATCTGCCCTTTTGCAAAATGGTTTGTAGAAACATTGTTTTTGCCTTGTAATCATTCGCTTTGTATTTGTGTATTAGCCAGGTAGTTTTATTTATAATAACAATAAAGTTAGGGTTTATCCCCCTATTAATGAATTGCTGTCCATTAGGAAAACTCGAATACCTACGTCAAAAGCTTTAGGGTTATTTCGTACTAATCTTTTAATGAATGTATGAATTCGTGTACGAGAATGACCGGGAGTTGTCACGGTTTTGTGTTGAAAGATGAGGGCAAATGGTTTTTATTTTACATGCAAATTGTACTCTTACTAAGCGATTCTGTATTCGTTACGCTTACTTTGCTGGGGTATGCATTTCAGTTCCTAAATTTGGAAAGATTTCCTTATTGCGCTTGTCTGATTATTCGTTCCATTATTTAATTAAAAAATATTTTTTTTTAATAAATTTTTCTTTTTCTTTTCCCTGTAATGTAGCATATTTTATGACCATTAATTTAGAAAAAATAATATACGCACTTTGCAAATTACTTAATAAAGACTGTAGCAACAGTTTGCATCTGTGAAAGTTGTAAAATAATAAAAGACAAAGGTGATATTCTTCCCCGACGTGCAACAGTCTCGACAGGGAATCATTAAACACATATAATCTTCATAAGATCATAAAATATAACCGAATAGGTATAAAGGACGACAATAAAAGCATGACATGAATAAACGATGTATAACGGATTATAACATAAAGGAGATGAACTATTCTTTGCCCAGGCAATTTAATGCATAGGATGTCAGCGTAGTATTTATAAGGATAACAATGGATAAATTGATGTTTACCAGGGAATTAAAGCGTCTTGTAATGTCGTCGGATGACTATTAAAATATCAAAGTAAAATTTAATAAGCTTTACAGCAGATATCAGTATTAAAAATAGAAATTAAAAAGCATTGCTTAAAGTTCTTAAAAAAATGCATATTTGCCTGTAAATAGTTTGCTAAATTTGAGGGGAAAGTATTAATAGGCATAAATCGGTTTCAATTGAAAATAATTCTACGAACATAACATGGAATTTTATTAGGCAACTTAACTAAATTCGTTCTGCAACTAACAAATATAAATAAAGAAGAACGTATTTACTCAGTTTTCAGTTTCGTAAAAAAATCATTTGGAAATTTCACACCTAAAGTTTTAATAACAAAATAATTTCTTTATCGTCGATATTGCCTGAAACCATTTCTCGTTAAAATTTAATGAAGGCTTAAATTATTTCTGTATGTAAAACACTACGTATTCAATTTAAATAACAATTACTGATAACGCTTTAATGTAGATTGTAACATAAATCACGGTTGTATAGGTAATAATAATAATACCACCTAGTAACAAACTACACGAATTCCAGATGATATATAGAACTTCATAATAATAGAACCAAACTAAACTTTTACAAAACAATAGCGGTATCGCCCCTTTTCACGTACACAAGAGAAACATGGATCTTCTCGTCAGAAGATAAAAGTAAAATACACGTCCCGAAGCATTTCTCTGAATTTGGGGCGAATACATTGCAAAAGTAAAAGCAATGAATTTAAGGAAACGAAAGCGACGACGAATTTTAGGTAGATTTGTCTATTGTCTGTAAACAGGGTGGACATTGATAGACCACGGCCAAGCCTAAACCACAAAATATATCACAAAAGGGTACGAGTTTTGTTATCAAAGAAACGATAAGAATTACAAAGTAGGACATTTATAAATATTAAATGGGTTTCGGTTTAGTATAATAAGGATAGGAAGAACTTAAACAGGGTTTTTTAAGTCGACTTGCATTACATAATTGCTCTAGTATTTTAATATTGTAAGCATTCAAAACTGCTTTCAATTAAGTAGGCCACGGTGAATCGTAGAATCAGTGGCGGCTCGTGAGTTTTTTTAGTAGGAGGACACATCAAAATCGAGGTGGAAACAATATCCAATATCTAAAAACACTTACCTCCTTATTTAAATAGAAAGTCCATCCATCTGTTCTTCTTACTGCTGAATACATCAATAACCTCTTTAACGCGAAAATTGAATGGAAATCGTGGCTAATTGAATTAAAATTTAAGGAAAACAACCTTTTAAAACGAACTTCTCAGTTCTCCAGACGTAACCCTATACATGTTAATTGCGTCGAAATTAGATACGAACGTAGGTCTTGGGCAAATTCTTGGAATAATTATGCTGGACTGTTTTGTACAGATTATATTTTGTTTATACATATTTAATTATAAATCTGATTGCAGACAATTTTAGCTACCGAAATTTTGTAGTACGGTGTACGAGATCGCATTTTATTTCATTCGCTTAAAGTACTTACAAGTTTACAAGACATACATTATGTATGCATGTTTTCAAAAATTAAAAAATTAGTTTTGAAAATTGAAGTTATTTACAATAAAATTAAGCCAAAATCATTCTTACACGCACTCCACTTGTGAACTAAATAACTTGAATTTGTCACGTGCCAACAGTCGGGATTTAATGTGCCCTTAACCACGCCCCTACGCCGGTCAAGCAGCGGCGAAATTTTGCTGCAATTTTCCACTGCGCTTGCGCAAATAGGTATCATTTTCATCTAGTCCCCGGACGAAAGTTTTGATAACTGCGTTTCGGCAGCAACGCGGCAATGGACTATAATATTGATATTATAGGTATAAGTAATAATAGATTCTTGTGTTAAAAAAATAAAAGAAGTGAGAAGTGTTATTAAAAAAAGCTTTCTTCGTCTCGATTGTAGGAAGGGCACGTACCCTTGTGCCCTTTAGCACCAGCCGCCACTGCGTAGAATATCTCTATCAAACCACAATGATGTATAAAACTAAACAAATATCCTTAGTGGATACTGGACTCTAAAGAATTATCTTCCTCAAATCAGAAAACATTTAGAATAATTTTAAGGAGAATTTTAAGACAAAGCCATTGTTGCCAACGGTATGTACTCTTTTAAAATGTCTAATTTTTTATATGAATACGTTTTCAGCTTTCTACCTTTGGTAAATTAGTGCTTTAAATAAAGTCTGGCAAATAACTTGGCTTGTTACATGACAACCTGATTTTTTTTTTATAAAAACTAAAGTTTGACAACATAAAATAGGATTAGACAAGTGAGTTAGTTAAGAGTCATCTAGTGTTCGTTACCAATATAATAAGCTAAAATTATGGCCAACTATTACACCAAAATTTACACGACGCTAATGATAGCTTTACCTAAACATACGTATGTGTATTTTAGTTTTAATGCCAAAGAAATGTATGAAATGTTTATATCCCTAAATTTAAGTTTGATGCTTCGTTTGGTTAAAATTACTTAAGTTTGCACGGTTACAGCCTTTAAACCATAAAAGCTTTGCATTTGTGATTTAAAGCTATGAAAGTTAAAGTACATGCACATGTTACGGTTTGTTTTATATCAGTGGCGTGTTTACCATGGAAGCTAGGGAAGCACAGCTTCCCCTACGTTAACTAAATACCTACATCGTATAATTAAATTAATATACCTTAAAAATTTAATATTATACAATATTATCCTGTTGACCCGAATATGTATAATTATTTTCAATATTTTTCAATACTAATCGAAGCGCGAACCTGATTCAAATGCCGGCTGCCGCATAAATTCGAACGACGAAAAACACGACCTAACCCGAAACGGCTTTATAAGCTACGAGCTCACAGCTTACCGTCCGTATACTGTTTTATTCGCTGAAATCGATAGCAAGAGCGTGTGTAAGAATATTAAGTAATAAAATAAATACTGTTTTACTGTGGAATTAAAAAGTATATGAACGTGAAATTAGTTACATATTAATATATAAACAATACAAATATCGTATCAATGCAAAAAATTTTCGTTTTTGCGCATAATTTCGTTTGAAAATCGAACTAAAAATAGTCTTGTGTAAGCTGTAATCCGGCAGATTACATTCACTATCCCCGTCACAAGTGCGCCTATAGAACGTTCCTTTTCAGCGCTTAAACGAATCAAAACTTTTGTTAGGAATTCTACAGGACAAGAAAGATTTTCTGCTTTGGGATTAATATCAATTGAAAAGGAATTAGTGCAAGAATATTCTCGTGAAAAACGTTTTTATGATGACGTTATAGATGAGTTCGCAAAAGAAAATAGACGTATGGCACTTCATTTTAAGTAAGGTAAGATTTTATTATGGTCTGTAAAAAAAATGTTTTTTTGCATAAAAGATTTTTTATCTGTGGCTTTATTTTACCCTTTATCTTCCCCTTTTGTGAAGCTCTAGACACGCCACTGTTTTATAATAATGTAACTGCTGAATCCCATGTAGTTTTGCCTAACTAGAAATAAGTAAGCTTTTGTATTTATTTCATTTTAGTCAGCGGGCTGTCGCTTCGCTATCATAAACTACGATTTTGTTATTATATTACGTAATAATTATTTTAATTAACTTCAGAAAATCCAGAAATATTTATTTGTATAGAAATTTAACAGTCTAAGAGCCCCTTTAGGCCGGAGCGTAAGATTCGGAACAGTAATTTTCTACTTTTCCAACTCGTTAATAAGAGCAATCTTGTTTAATCGATGCCATTCCGTGTGCATGCATTACAGTAATCCTAGCTAGATACAAATAATGTCTCCGAAGATAGGAAAATCCAGATATCGGATTGGTTCCTCTCGGCCAAAGCTCGTATATTTGAGGAGCTATAAATGTCATTTTCAAACGTAGAGTGCTGCTTGCTCGCCGGAATGGCTAACATCTGCTCGCATTCGGATGAATATCTATGTTTTACTTCCAACGAGCATATAAATGTTCGATGGTTATGATTTAGATTTGATATTTTACACTTTAATACATAGAAACGACGGGTACGACATGTGTTTGATATATTAACCCACTTCTTGTCATTTGCATTTCACTTTGTGACATCGGTTGAAAGCTCCGACTGTAAATCGTTTAGCTTTTGGAATATTTCCAGCCGATGATTGCTATAAGCTTGTGTTAATCAGTTTTACGCGTGCTGAAGCGCAAATTTGTGTTTTTATAAGAGACACATTGCGTGTTTTGTATGTGACAACATCGGAATTATAAAAGCTTTCCGATTTATGCAAATATATGTATGGCAGTATACCCCGTTTATGTTTTATTTGATCTGGTTGGTCAGCAGTAATTTTTATCAAAATTTTTGAGCTTTTATAACACTTTACGATCTATTCGCGATGTGGAAATCAAATTTAAAGATATCTGTTTCTAATTTTTCAGCAATTCAATGAAATACGCTATTGAAACTGGAAACATTTCATTTAAGTTGGGAAAAACTAATAACCACTGTAAAATCTTTCGATGAGAATACCATATATTGCTGTGATAGTATATCCCGGGGTATGGGAAGATGGCGTACTTTTCTTCGATGCAATCGAGGAGATTCTGACAATAAAATTGAACTGTTAAATCATAAAAAAACTCTAAATAAGCGGAATTGCAATGTAAATAATTCAGAATACCAGAGCAACACCTGCTTTTGCCGATATGGGCAGACTTGAAGAATAGCTCAGTTCATAAAAATACAAAGAATATTAGAAAAATACCTGAACATTAAATTCATTTCATGAAACCACAGCTAAACCAAAAATTACAGAGGTCAATACTTATCTTACAAATAAAAACATAATTCAGAGTCATAAAAATGAAGGCGCCCATACTAACTTAAAATACAAAAACGATGGAGCAAGGAATTTCGTGAAGCGTGACAATAATCGTAAAAGCACTACGATAATTGGCAATAATACCCATGTTGATCCTAAGTTACAAGGAGTACCGAAAACTGTGTCCCTTCATGGTTCCAGACTAGCTCCAAATACTTCTGCAGAAGACCTAAAACAGCATCTAATGTCCAACTTTCCTGAGGTATCATGTGAATTTCTCGTGTCACGAAAACTAGATCTGTACTCATCGTTTAGAGTAGAAGTGTTAAAAGAACACATCAGCAAGAGAGGCTTGCCTAATAGCGTAGAAATACCTGAATAAAGAAAGAATGAAGATGAGAACTCATGGCTACGCCTCTCACCTGCTTATAAAATTGGTTACGGAAAAATATGAGGACATAAGTGAAGGTAAAGCATTTTCCAACGGCAGTGAAGAAACTTCTGATTGTAGTGTCTTAAAAAAGTAACTACCATGAGATCGAAAAAAAGATGATTCTGAGCAGGCCTTGACTAGTACAACACGATTGGTTACACTGGTTCTAGAATGCCTATGAATTATAATGTGACAGTGACATTTCAAATGTAAGTCAGTTTTGCAATCTTGTTTCCAGAATTATTTAAGTTTATCGTTGTAATACTAGTGCAATTTTTCCAAAAAACACAATTTACAGACATGTAGTCATCTTAGTTTTCAGTTTGTTCCCTAAATAAATACTGTTTTGTGTTTTAATTTATTTGACATTTATTAACCTCTAACCTACTGCCACATTTTGAAATCAGTCTTGCCAATCGTGTTGTACTAGTCAAGGCCTGCTCAGAATCATCTTTTTTTTGATCTCATGGTATCTGATGATAGCTACTCGGTCAAGTATTGGAACCTCGGCAAAGAAAAAAGTAACGTCGAAACTGTGTGAAAGATATTGAGGAAGATTTCCATTATGTTCCTTAAGGGTAGGTACTAGCAAGATCTTTAGCTAAGTTGCAGAATTTAGAGTGTTGACAGTTGAATACTGAAATAAGACAAAAAGACAGTTTTGTTCAATTTAATCATGAATGAGATAATGTTATGCCGACGATGCAGCATTAATTGCTGATATAGAAGATGGACTGCAAATACTCTTCAGATTCCAACAAACAGTTGAAAAGTATAACATGCAAATCTCTAGTGCCAAAATAAAATCCATAGTAGTGGCGAAGAATCCTATCAGATGCAAACTAGTTGTCAATAATCAAATTATCAAGCAGATGACGTTCCTTAACTACCTAGGTGTAAAATTAACAAGGGATAGAAACATATAAGAAGAAGTAAAACACCAAAGCAAAAAGCAGCCCAAACTTCCGGATGCCTATGTGATACAAATTTATGACTGTTGAAAGTAAGGTCCGAATATACCAGACAGTGGGATAACCCATACTAACATATGGTAACGAGACCAGAGCCGAACATCCAGAACAAAACAGACCATGAGGACAACAGAAATGAAGCACTCAGAAACATTACGAATGTAACGCTAAGAGACAGAATCCTAAGTTTAAAATAAGAAGAAAATTGGCAATCCAAGATGTAGTAAGATGGGCACGAGTGGGGAGACGTGAGTAGTATAATCATGTCACAAGGATGGACATCAGATTAGTCAAAACATTGAAAACACCACAAGGAAGAAGACCATCGGGCAGACCACCAAAGCGCAAATGGTTACAATCATGGGTATCATCAGCTCTATTTAGTAACGAGACGAAATTGAAGAAAAACAAGCCCAAGGCCTAACTAAAGAAGAAGAATACAATTGAATGGTACGAGATATCTTGTTTGTGAATTCTAGGAAGGTCAAAGAACCTAGGTGACTTACCTGCACAATGAGTCATTGATTTGATGCAATTTTTGATGTAGTATCACGATGAATGGGTATGAATTATTCTGGAGTAGGGATTGGGTAATACACTTCTAAAAGCTACACTTTTCTCCTGTAATGTTACAAGAGGGGGGTTTGGCTATACGAAGGCACTTGGTAATTTCGAATCGTAACTTAAGTCTTAGGCGCCACAAAACAATTAAAACTTTAGACAGTAGTTATGATTTGATTTAGATTATAAAGAAGTCATGAAAGATTTACTTGGACTAACACTGCATTGGATGGTGTATGATTCGAAGAACTAATTTTAGGGTTTAAAAATCTGAGTTTACCTTAAAAATGACACGATCCTAATTTCTAAAGACGCTTACATAACTATGACACTGACCGTAAAAGTTTTCGTAATTAAAATAATTGGGAATTTGAAAGTTTCATTCATTCACATTGATGTTGGAGTCCAAAACAGTAAAAAACTTGGTAATATAATATTATTAAATTCTTAAGCAATTAACAACAACAATAGAAGAAGGAAACTATGGCAAAGAAAAGGCTGAAAATTAAAAGAAATTTTGGGTAAGGTGAGTTTATACCTAAAGGATGCGGGAATAAGCAGAGAACGGATTACATTATCTCTTGTGTTTTGACTAAGTATCATACTCCTTATAAATAAGGGATTTTTAAGGTTTATTTTTACTTTCGCTAGCAATTTGGTGAAGTGTTCTTCATTGTGGTATAGGAAGAGAAAGTATAATCTATCGTTATGTTTTAAAAAATTCTATATAAAAATATATCGTCCTTGTCAGATTACACGACCTCAATTTTGAAGCTTTAAAAATCCAATTTACAAAGCAGAAACTGTCATGGTCCGCCAGACTTTAACTAAAGCCTGGATAAATACCAATTTTGTTTGATTTAGCAATGCATAAGTTTGTAGTGTCCCAAAATCTAAAATTGTTGCCACTTTATTAAAATCATAAAAAGTTTTAATGAAGAATATTCCATACTCTAAGGGTGAAACTTCCAAATGTTTCGGTATTTCCTATACGGAAGTAAATTGATTTCATTTAAACCAATGTAGTCTGAACGAAACTTTAGAAGGGAAAATGTCACGTGAAACATTTTACTGGAAACGAAAAAGCTAACCCTACTTACAGTTCTATTCAATTCTTGTGAATACAAATGACCGGACCGTCGAACTGACTGAATGTTTCGCGTTTCACAGTAAAGTTGTGCACGGGGTTAAAAATTCTTCTCTACCTTCGGTTCGGGTAATTTAGTTCGGTATTTTTGGTATTGCCTTATATGGGAATTACGTTTGTTTCTGAATGTGAAGTATAGAAAAATACCGAGAATAACCTAAAAAAATCCTCTTTTATCTTTCCGAAGGACTCCAACGCGATCCTTTAAATCCCATCGCATGACCGGTAGCTATATTTCTTTTATGTAGCAGTAGACATTGCCGATATTCGTTCCTATTCTGACCAATGAAATCGTCACTATTAAATATTAATGGCTAGAACAGCAACTTTGCCTTTAAATTAATAAGTAGTCCGTTCTGAACCTGCATTTGCTCTAATAATAGGAAACTCGAAAATCGTGATACCGAACCGACATTATACCTTCCTGACGGGAATTTTAAACTAATTTATACAAGCGAAATACAAAGGTAAATAAATTAAATGCTAGGCGTCTCATTACTCATTAGAGATGATTAGTTTCTTTAATAATAAAAGACAATGAAAAACTGCAGTATTCGACCTTAATTAAAAACAACCCTTTGTTTATAAATTCGTTAGTAAAGGCGTGATAACGGTGGTCTATATGAAAGAGAAGAGGTCTGGTTTATCATCAGGAACAATGCCTGGTCGGAGATAAGTCCATTAATTCGGATTCTATTAGCACGGCGACGAGTAACTGCGAGATAAGCGCTAATCTGGTGGATCGGGGTTACAACCCGATTCACACTTCCGAAAACTTAACAGTTACCCTGTTTTTCCTTCCAAACTATTCTTACTTCGCCGCAAACGTGAGATAATCTGTCTTAAAGATCGGAAAAAAGAAAAAATCTCCAGCTAAAGAAAGGTTCGGACTGCAATTTTTTTCTTCGTATTTCTTGTGTGATGTTTTTCACGGATTCTTTTTATGGAGTCTTTAAGATTAGCTCTTTGATATTATCTAGGAGTATATATCAACGCTTTTTTTTGTCGAATAACACAAAAGCTGTGGTTGCGTTGAGATGTCCTTGTATCATTTAAAAGGATTTTTTATTTTTCTTTTTAACAGCCGAATCTGATTTGAGGAAACGTCGGAAAGTTCAAATTGTCCTTATGATTTTAAACCAATGTTATCCAACTTGTTAACTTAAAGGGAACTTTATAAATATTAATGTTTAAAATTACTAACTTGTGTAAACGTATTGAAATTTAGGATATTTAGAGGATGAAACAATTAGAAAGCAAATATTATAACTATCATAAACTGCAAGAAGTTTGTTTAGCCCTTTGTTAAAATTAATTAAAATTCCTTTTGTTTCTTATTAATTTAAGGGTCGGTCTTTTCAACTTCTGATAAATTCAACCATCAAATGTTTACTAATAGAAAAATTGAATTAACAAAGGTCACAAAGGAAAATATGGAGGTTAAATTTGCCAGGAGATGAAAAGACCAGGCCTAAGTAAGTTAAATAGAAAATTTGGAACTGGAAGTTTCGACACATCTAACAATTTTATACAAAAAATTACGGAAATGATCTTTAATAATTTTATTACAAATAAAAGTAGTTTTTTTTCATTTTCTTATTAATCAAACTTGGGACATAAATTGCTAAGGGCTTTTTTTTATCCGATCATGTTTCGGACTCGAACCTAGGTTTCGCTGGTGAGAAACAACCTGCCTTTTTCTAAAACTAAATTTAGAATTGTTTTACTCATTTCCTCCCATAAATATTTTCAAAAAGACGATCTTAATATCTTTTGGCCCTTTGAGATCAATCAAATAGAGTTTTTAACTGAATTTGTTATTTATTGTACCTATTACATTTAATCAAAACGGCCTTTAAAAAATTGCCGGGGTTTTAAACAATGTCATCCCGCCATTACAAAACTAAATAAAAAAGTAACTTTGCGTATTAAGGACGGAGCTTAACTTTTCATTACAACGAGTACACGTAAGCCATTCGTAATGGTTTTTTTCTACAACCACCATGGAAAGTGGGATTTTCAGACTTCGTCTCCATAGATACGAGTATTGAAAATGAGTGTTTGCCGAACAAGTGAAAATTAGCGTGCGGAAAGTTTACTTTCCGCACGCAAATCTGGATTAATCTGGATTTGCGTGCGGAAAGTAAACTTTCCACACTCAAATTTTGATTTGCGTGCGGAAAGTAAACTTTCCACACGCTAATTTGTTTACTTTCCGCACGCAAATCAAAATGTCATAAATGACATTTGATGAATGTCAGATTTGATTTTGCAGAAATATTTATTTTTTTTGTGGTTGTAGAAAAAATAGTGTGACTGCAGCACTCACTAGCGTTCGTGCTGCAAACTTCACATTCGTGTGGCAAACGCAAGCTTTCAACACTTGTATTACAAATAACTATAATGTTAGATTTGTATGTAACCCGTATTCATTTAAGCTGTCAAAATGTTATGGATGAGATTCAAATTGGGATTTCATTCTAATTTCAATTTATTTTTATTTCGATTGGCCGCTTCTTTTTTTGGTTCTAGTGACAACCTAGGTAATTGGATTAACATCGAACTGGGCTTTAAATTTTTAAAACTTCAGCAGAATTTTAAACAGGTATCTAAATTATTAAAATAAAATTCGGTTTTACATTTCACAATATTTTTATTATTGTTATTCAAGGTCTACGGCGGGAATTTCGACCTACCGTTGATTACAGAAACTATGTACGAAATCTAACTGAGCTAGATTTGGGTTGAATATCAACTAATGTGCTAATTCGCTGTTTAAATCAATGAAGCAAAAATAATAAATTATCACAGCATCGTTCTGATGTTAATCACTTTCCGGCTTGAAATTTGTTTCATCCCCAATTTATAAATACAAATTTACGAATTGCCATTTTATAGGGACGTCTGAAACTCTCATATAATCATTACCCTTTTGTGAATGCATATTTTCATTATTTAATGAACCCCCGACTAATCCTGGAGAACATTACTTATTAAGCAAATAATTGTGACTGATTTGGTTTCAAGTTTGTATCCTGAATAAATTATACTGACTTCGGTTAAATGTTATTATCCGAATCCCCAACTTAATGTTATACTAACTAATGTACTGACTAATATTCCGAATTAAATCTAAATCTGCCTGGAATTCTGATTTACTAAGTATTTCAAATTGTTATTAAATTAGCTGTGGTTAATTCATCTCCACGTGCTTTTCAGATTTCCATAAATTTAATACTTTTTACCATGAAGGCTCTACGATCGGCTTGGAAATTTTGTTGCTTTACGTTTACTTAAAACTTGATTTCAAATGCTATTTTTTTAATAACGTGGTGTTCTGAGTTGGATTTGTAATTTCCAATGGAGCTGAACCGATCGACCGCAGCAAATTCATTAGTTTAACGCAGGATTGTCATAGACCCAGCGTCCAAATTACTTTTGTTCGATTTCTCTCGCCAAATCATTCGGATCATTTACCACCCGTGAAAAATTACCTGTTCTTTCCCGTTGCTGTGTGTGCTACCGTGATTCGTAAATACGACCATTAGTTCTTCTAAGACACCTCGGACTCTCGCCGGAGAGAAAAATAAAAGTTAAATCAAACTAATTACCAGTGGATATCTGCGGGAGGTTAATCAAGTAATGGATTAAGAATTCGGTTTTTGTTTGTCGAAATTTGGGACAAGGGGAGTATCTTTTTTAACCTCCTGATGAAAATTTACGACGCTTTTAATATCAAAGCCGCTGTTAAAAGATGCAAAAATTAATGTATTCAAATTGCAGAATGAAATGAATAATTAACCGCAGTGCATATAAAGGAAAACGTAAGCGCATTTAACAAGCTTTCCCCGGACGATTTTTCTCGTTTAATAATTTTTAATTAAGCGAAGCGTTTCCCTTCCATCATTCATGGAGCAGTTGTGACCTGTCTTGCATGTTTTCAGTCTTGAGCTTCCTGCAAGCCTTTTGTTTAGTGCCATTTGAATGTCGCAGTCCTAGTCCCTTTGTTTAGATATTGCGACCCCTTTTGTGCCACGCGATGTGCAAATCTAAAGACAGTTGTAACTCTCCCTGTTTGTCGCATTGCTGCAGTTGCCCGTGAGTGAAATAAATTGTTAGAGCTGCGTGTAACTTTGTAAAAGCGAATGATTGCATTTTCCAGGATCGATGGACACTGCCCATCTATTTTAAAGGCTGCGGGCGCACACGGCCCTCGTCTGCTCAACCGTGCATTTCAAGCCAAGAAGTGAGAACTACTACGATACAAAGCTTGATTTAGACGAAATAAAAAGATTTTTAAACTGAAAACTTTTACCAAAAGATTTTTACAGGATTTCCAACAGTTTGCAACCGAATCAATCGTTCGGAATACAATTTAAAACTTTAAATTTCAAAATTATTTCACGTGGGTGAAAATACTGAAAAGTTAGATTTTAAAGATTATTTGTTCTTTAGTTAACAGATACTATTTCAGTTTCTAACATTTGATAGATATGTTTAGGCCGTAGCATATTTACAATTAATTAGCAAAATAACATCACAACAGCAAAACGAGTGTACCTATTTTGAAAAAAAAAAAATCCTAATATAGGTACTACAATATTACTAGTTATACTTATAGGAATATTTACAAGGCAATTTCGTAGACATTTATTAAAAATTGCATGAATTTAGTATGTGGAAAAAGTTAAAATCACAGATAAAACGAATTAAATTACCTTAGAATATAATATTTGGTTATAATTTCAAACAGAATAGGTCGAATACTTACTATAAAATGGAGTAAGAAAAACTTTCAGATTTAGAAATAATCATAGAATTGAAATGATTAAGTTTGTAAAAATGCTTGCAACTAAGAATTATACCGTTTTATGAAATTTTCTAATTCTCAGCACAACTGGGATTAATTCCCCTTCTGCTGATTGGAAAGTGGGCGTTAAGTCGCCAAACCTTGAAGATACCTATAACTGATTTGAGTTTTCTTTTGTTCTTCTGAGATCGCCTAATTCGTTGGTAATCACTTTGTCAACTATTTAACAGTAAAGTTGATCCGTACCTTATGTTCTTCTTCTTCTTCTACCTGGTAAGTCTGCAAGACCAAAATACTACAGTTTCCAGTTTTTCATAGTAAATATAACTCCCTTTTCAATTCATCCATAATTCTTCATTGTTTGTGAAAAGATATTTTAAGAATATGGCTGTAGGTATGTACAATGTGATTTTTTTAAAACTCAATTGCAGCAGGCCGTATTCTGTTTTAATAACCTTAGAACTGTCTGTATTATGTCAGAATTCGACCTGCTGCAATTGAGTTTTTAAAAAATCACATTGTATATCTATAATTCAAAGCCATTCCATTGTAATTGCGGTTTCTGTTTCGGTTTGTTTTCATTTTAGTAATTTCAGTCTTCATCAGCATTTGTTCTCGGATATTTATCGGTTTCTAGTGGCTCTTTCATTGCCAATCTTAAAAACTACATGCACGGGACGCGTTGATCTTTGGATATCGCCATATTTTTGAAATATTAAGGCTGAGAGGTAATTTTCTTAAGACTTATAACTCGATTTACACGTAGCAATTTTTTCTGAAAAACTTAAATCTAAGAAAGTCCTAACATTTGATGGATGTACTCCCATTGGCGCACTCCACTTTTGTGTATGTATTAAAGCACTTGGTTCAAGTGTTTTTTGTGCTTATTTTGCACTTTCTTTAATCTACACTGGTTCAAATGGCTTTTGTCTTTTTAGTCTACGGACGAGTCCATTGTTACCATGTAATTGTAACACTTCGGCGTTTTCGTGTTCATGTAGTCTACCTTCGTGTTTTTTTGGGAATCGTTTAATTTCCGCACTGTCCTTAGACACTTTTAGGTCCTTGTGGATGTCTTCATTTCTGATGTACCACGGAGCGTTGCCTATGCTACGTAGTACGTTATTCTGAAAAGTTTGTATGGTTTGAATATTATATTTCTTTGTGCGCCGTAAATCCACACTGGTTTAGAATTTGTTTATTTGTTTATACAACAATAGTTTACTGTGCAGTGACACCCCGGAATGTCTGCCTAGCAACCACCACATTTTTTTTTTTGAATCTAATACAGAGTTCTTCGCGTTTTTCTTGACATGTTCTTTCCATTTGAGCTTGACGTCTAGTGTCATGCCTAAGTATTTCGCTGTGTTACCATGAGAGATTATTTGGTGGTTAATTTCTATTGGAAAGTAATCTATTCTTCTGTTGGTGAAATTTATATGGGTAGACTTCGCCTCATTTAGCTTAATTCGCCATTTCTTAGTCCAATTGGTGACGCTGTTTGTGACGCACATTTAGGGATATCACTGGTGTAGAGCAAGTATAAGATTGGTCCGAGGACGCTTCCTTGCGGTACACTTGTAGCAATATCTCTTAGCTCTGAGTACTCTTCGCCATATTTCACTCTGAATTGGCGGGCGAAGATGTATAATTTAAGAATTCGAGGCTCTTGTGCCATTTCTAGAAATATAGCTGCACATATTTCCTTTTCTTCTAAAGTTTCTTCAATTACGTCGGCGATACGATGAACTTGATCGAAGTTCGAGTACTTGTTCCGAAATCCAAATTTTTGATTTGGAATGAGCTGTTTTTCTTCAATGATTGGCTTGAGATGTTTCAGAAGCAACTTTTCAAACAATTTGGATATGATTGGTAAGAGTGAAATCGGTCGGTACGATGTTTTCTCATTGGATGGTTTACCCGGTTTAGGGATCATAATAACTTCTGCAATCTTCCACTGCATCGGCACATATTGTAGTCGTAGGGCTGCATTAAATAGATACTTTCATTATGCCCTTTTTTGGTAGTTCTTTAAGCCCCTGGCCACTTATTAGGTCGTAGCCTGGCGCTTTTTATGGCACTGAGGTTCTTTTAAATCTCCTTGGTGACTTCGTTCGGGGTTATAGGCTCCACAGCTCTGTCCTCCATGCTATCTATCTCAGGTAGGATCTCATTATCTTCATCAGGGTCTGGTTGCAAGGTGTTTGCTAAATGTGGAAAATAATTCTGCCTTTTCGTTGTCTTGTTCCTTGCCCATCCATCATCTTCCTTGCCTTCCTAGCCTTCCAAAGAGAGTATTCAGTATCTTTATCGTCTGTTAGGCCTCTTCGAAATTCAGTGGATGTTTCATTTTTAATAGAACGGATCTCCTCTTTGGGTTGTGGCTTAACCGATTCAGCAATCTTTTGCCTGTACGTGCCCTGGTTTGTTGCCATTTCTTCCGTGCTTTGCGTTTCGTAGAGACAAACTCTCTAATTCCGCTTGGGTAATTTACAACCGGTACATTTTTTTTTGTATTGTCCCATGCCGCTTGTTGCAAGTTGACAATAAACAATTCCGCTTCTGTGTCAAGTTGTTCAATTGTTCTTAGTGGAACATTAAGTTTGACGCGTTCTTCCACTTCTTTTCTGAAACCATCCCAGCCTGTTACTTTGTTTGTTATTGACGGTGGTTGTGATTTATTGATCATTGGTTTGCTTATTGTCAAGATAATTCTAGAGTGGTCTGATGACAGGTCGTAATTATCTTGAGTGCCGATGTAATTGGAGGATATGCCTTTCTAGTATGAAGAAGTCAATTAGATCTGGTACCTTATTGCTATCTGACGGTCAATACGTTGGTTTTCCAGTAGATTGCCATGCCCATTTGGCTTGCTTTCCCTTGGTGGTAATAAGCCTCGATCCTCCCCAGTAGGTATTTTTTGCATTAAAATCACCTCCAATTATGAAGTGGTGAGATAGCGGTCGAAAGAGTCTGAGGTAATCCTTTTTTTCTAGTGCATACCTAGGCGGGGAGTATATTGCAGCAACTGTATATTCCTTGGATTTTTTAAGGATTTTTACAGCTGTTGCTTGTATATCGCGTGATCATACTTGGATTCTTCATCATGATTGATATTCTCCTTTATTATTACTGCTAACCCAGCCCTCGCTGTGTTATCCGGGTGGCTGGTGTGGTACCTTTTTATGTTCAGGTAGTTTTCTTTAGTGGAGTGAGTTTCAGAAATCAGACAGATTCTGATTCCAAAAGAATAGATTAATTCGTGGGCATGTTGGAGTAGCCCATGTGCATTCCAAATTGCTATTCTAATAGATGCCATTTTGATTTCATACTTTTGACCGCTGGTTTTGAGTTTTGTAACTCTATTTAAAACGGATTTGATGGGCTCCTCTTTTCCCGTCTTTCTTTAAAACATGTCAACTAATTTAATTTCGGTATCATAAAACAAATGGAACATGTTTAAAAAAATAATGAATGAACGTTATCTTCGTTTGGTCTTTAAATTTAATTTATATGCGTTTTTTCTTGATATTAATGTTATATTTCGGCTTTTAAATAATATATTTGTTATAATAAATTTTTTTCTCGGCTAGATTCGTTTTGTTTTCCTAATTTTATTAGTGATTAACACTTCAGAAACATGACAAGATTTTTTGTTTGAAAAGCTATCTTCTGAGTGACATAAAACTTTTCTGATCTGATAATAGATACTGGTTTGTTATTTGACGAGGCCTTTTTCGGTGTATTCCAGTCATGTGTTTTAGTTTTCTTTGTTGTCTTAACTCCATTTTCTTTTCGAGCAATTGTTTTTATTTAATCTACTTCTTTTCACAAGGACCACATCTTTTATGTATCATGTTTAATTTCTTGCTATTTTTATTTAATTCGCTGCAAATTTGACACTTGTCTCTGTTTGAGGTTTATTATATTTCCTTCAAATTTTTTTTTCATTGAATTGAAATATACACACCCATAAATTTCTAGGAATCATGGAAATATTAAATAAACCTTAAGCTAACCTTTAAACCTTTAAAGGCTGAAAAAATTGTAAAGAGAAAATTACATTAAAGGTTTTAGACAAGCGGGGGAAGTTAAACGGATTAAATAGAAGAAGAAAATTATATTTGTACTGCGTATTAAATCACTAAATTAAAAGCCTTGTTTTTAAACAGTACGATTCTAAAACCCTCGGAACTTTCGTATCTTGTTGTAGATGTTTGATTTGCGGTTTTACAACTTCGTATTGGATTTCTGAGTGAACTTTTAGGCGGAACTTTTATATGCACGTACACACATAATCGTTACAACGTAGGCTTTCCCTTTTTATGTTTTCTTATACAGCAGATTATGTTTTGTAGTTTGTTATTTAATTTTCTTGAAGTCAAACAAAATCCATATCAAAAAATTAGATTTTTACTTTTGTTTCTCCACATTTTGTTTTTTGGTTAATAAAATTACTAAATTTTGTTGTAACTAAGATAAAGTAAATGCGAGGTTATAGTTTATTTTACTTTATCGTTTGACTGTTCTCGATGTTCAAGCAATTGTGCAATTTTTCATGCTTAAAGAAAAGATCGTTGCTTTTATCTCCAAATTATTTTGTAAATAAAATTTCATTTCCGTTTATTGACAGTCTGACAAATAACTGCCAAGGAGAAGGACTAGAAATTTTATTTAAGTTACATATTGGCAAAAAGGGCGAATTTTGAATTTTAATTTTAAAATAACAGGTCGTCTTGTTCAGTTAAAGCTCAACGGGAGATTGTAGATTGAGAGAATGAATAAAAATAACTTTAAATATTAAAATAGGATGTAAAAAATTGAAAATATGAATTATTAGAAACAGCAACATTATAGCACTAGCATTTCGTAAGAATACGTTTAAAAATAAGGCTCAGACTGGATAAATAATTAAAGAGGTTAAATTACCAACTTATTAAATACGTATATGCAATAGCAAATAAATTATTACTGCATTACTGCTTGGCGGAAAAATAATTTTAGCTATAAAAAAACTTTATTTATCATTTATTATTTTTTTATGTAATTTTATGTTGGTATAAAAATTGTTAAAATTTTACATCTAAAAAAACATAGGTAGGTACACAGTGGATCAAAAACAACAATTAATACGCCATTGAAAAGTTTTCATTTTGTGGATTGAAATAAAATACTTTCATATCTCTTGGTTAAATAAAGCACGTAATCATATGTCAACACTGTATATAGCCTATGTAAATGCGGGGTAATTTGTTCAACATATGGTTTCTATAATACACAAAAACATCAAAACTATCAAAATCAGTTAAGAAAAGGTGAAGATTTGTACATGATTAACTAATAAAGTGATCATAAATTCAATACCTAACGAGAAGATTATTAAATAAAGCATAAACATAACTGTTACTTTAATATATTACCGTTTTCCTACCTTGAACATCCAATAATGTACAGAATTTAAAAGCTCTCTTAGAAAATATGAAATTTTTCATCCATGTCTAATAATGAAATGGAATTTTTAATAAACAAAAAACATATTAAATTTTAAAGAGTAATCTAAAATGGAATATATGTATAAAATGTCTGTGCACGGTTTAAATTTACAGAAAAAAGGGAGGTTTTGTTTCTGAACATAAATCACGAAGAACTGAATGCAAACATCGTAAATGACAACTGACCATTAATATATTTTTTGGTACCTAACGTCCATTTCTCTGCATTTTTCATTAGTAAAATTGACAGGCGGCATGACTAGAGGGTTCCATTTACCAAATTGTGTTTTGAATGTTAACACATAAACCAGACGTGACCAAAATGTAGCAGTTTGCATGTGTTTTTAATGTGACAACAAATTGATGCATCACCGTGTGGAATACACATAGCGGCACTATTCAATTTACGTATATCGTGTTATGATATCACGCGGAACATAAGCTAACAATTTGTAATGCTAGTGAGATGGTTTAGGCTGTGAATTGCCTGAGCGTTCCTCCTGTAACATCATTTCCTAAATTCAATATTTTATATATCATGAACAAATATTGTTCGCGTTGATGAGTTAATTAAATTTTCAATTTTAGAATAACTCCGGGCCATGAAATGCAATAACACGGGTTTATTTGCTTTCCATGTATCATTAATTACCCCCGGCATAACTTTAAAACGCAAGGAAACCAAAAGCGACCCTCAATGCACAAACTTAGATGCATCCGATTGTGGAATGTTAATAACATTTTTCTAGTTTTTTTTGTTTTTTATTGTGAATGCAATTTTAAATAAATTTTGAACAGAATTCTACTATTTCTTTATTAAGCTAAGACATTTTAAGAAGTGCATTTATAACTTATACAATAAACAGTTCAGTCCTACACAGCCACATTTTATAAGAATTAGTTCAAGTCGTAGACGTAACCACAGACAGACGTAACTCTGTTAAATATAGTGTTAAACTGCTTAAATACTTTATGAATATACATCGTATTCCAGTATAAACATAACAATTACAAAATATACAACAATACATGGTTTATTCGTTTTTTTAATACCCGGATTCAAATATCTTATTTTTAACAATGAATCTGTATTCTGCATCTTTATGAGCATGGGTAGTGGGTAGGACCTCCTCACAATCCCGGTAGAGGAACCCATCGAACCCTGCCCAGGCGAGCTGTGGATTCCTCCTATCTCCAAATACCCAAATACCCAAATTTGCTCTTATAACAACCCAAACTAATCCTACCCATTCCAAATTATCTTCTAACTCGTCTAGCCAGTAAATAATGGCTATTAACACTTAACATGATTAAAATCAATAGGAAAAGACCCCGAGTTCCTGGCAATCTGCAGATCCCCAACCAAGACAGCGAATGGAACAGAATGCAGATTAGGGGTGCGAAGAATTCCCTGGTTACGACAGTCTGTCGTAACATAAAGAAACTGACAATCAGAACGGTAAGTATTGCAACTGTACGAAACTCAGATGTGTTACCCTTTACAGTTTTTCGCTGTGATCGTCTAGTTTTTCACTAAGATTTCCTTTACCCTCAACCCTTATTGGTTAAGTGAAAATCTTACCCTTTAATTAAATAACTGACTATTTAGTCAGAGGACCCTTAATGTTGATGTGATTCGTTGATCTAGAGTAGTTCACCTTATAAAACAAGAAATAAATACTTCATCAAGTTTAATACATATATTATAAAGTCATATTTATGTACAGAAATTTACAAATACAGCAAATAATTAAGCATAGTGTATGAACAACAAGCTACGCAAGTCAATTATGGGCAGTGGCTTGAATAATTATTATTCTTTTGTTTTATGACTTTAATGTACTTAAGGTGGCCTGTGTGCGTGGTTGATCACAAGAAATTATGCTGGAAGTCGGTGCGTCAGTCAAATATGCGATACAAGATCGATCTTTTAAGTGATTGATATTAAAACCAATCTTAAGCGGCAGGAGCCAAATGTGGTATTACAACCAATCTTTTTGACGAGGATGCAATTTCCCTCTAAATGATGTGTATATACGCTTAGCATAACTCTAAGTACATGTGTAAGCGTTGCTTCTCATGTACGAGGCACTAGGTGCCCTCGCACATCGTAAGGGATGTTTCACCCTATCGTTGATTGAGAATATGCCCAAGACATATCTCAGTAGTCCGAATTGTCGTTTTGTTGTAATTAATTGTGATCAGCACTTACACCAGGGCAACCATAAAGCAATTTTGATAAAGTCTAATCTTGAATACGTGAAATATATTAAAATTGCCAACTTTTACATTGTGGTTAATTTGGATTTCGCAGGAAGACCCCTCAATTGGCCTTACGGCACCTTCACCCCTTTGATCAATAAGTACACACTATCGGAAAGCAATGCTTTATCGCGGTGGCGTAATATGAAGCAAAGCAACCAAGTGCAATACAACTAACGGTATACTTGACAGTAATTAGATACACTAATTAGTGTACAAATCGAAATTTCAGACGACTATACAGATAGACTGAATAATCAAGACTGATTTTTTTTTGGTAAAATTTGAACTGCTATTTATACTGAGAAAATTCGCGTGCAGCCCCGCGGTGATTAAAGGTTCTCACGGTTTTGCGTAAATAGATTGGTATCCAAATATTCCATGAGTGACGCTTGCTCTCTAAAGCTGGTAAATTTCATGGTTGAGTAAAAATCCTAATACTTTTAAATTTCTTTGAAATTTGATACTTTAGCTGAACACGTGTGGGTACACTTGTTTACATATATGCGGCGAACTAATTTGCAAAAGGGACGTGATTTTACGCGAAGGATTTATGATATTTCTGTTATTAGTTTAGAAATGCAATTAACCTTCCGCCACATTCTTGCCCTAAAGAAATACCCCTAGCGTTATGCTTTGAAAAAATAATTACATTGAAATTCTAATCCCTGAAAAATAGAAAATTAAAATTTTAAACACGCAGGTGGTCATCACAGTATACAAACATTACCTGAATGCAGAAGATATCTACAAACTAGAGGAGACGAGAGACCAGAAGAAAAGGAAACAACAAAGTCCCTAAAAGAAGTTTCACAGAAGATAGCTAAAAAAGATCCAGGCAAAAATGGCAAACTTAGACAAAACAAGAGAGATAATAAAACAACGGAACAAATTATGTAGAAAGAATAACATCGAAGAATTTAGAAGATTTTTCAAAGAAACAAGAATACAAAATATAAACGGTATGAAAAAATACCACGAAACTAAAATAGAAAAGATAATAGAGTAGAACAAGAACTGAAATGCTTACGAAAGGCAGAAGATGAACAACAAATTAGGGATAAGAATAAAGATGGAGGAGAAATAAGAGGCAGATAAGAAATAATGGATAACAGAAGTTTTTACAGATATACAAGTATATACAGGTTGTCCCAAAATTAGACCCACAAACTTTGGGTGGTTAGAAAGGACACCAAATCAAGCAATTTTTGTTGATAAGCCCATGTCCACAAATGAGCCGTTTTGGCACTAGAGTGAATTAAAAGCCGTTGATACATATCATTTTTACCTGGTCCTGGCGTTTGCCGCTATCTCCAAATACAAAGCAGGGTCGCAGGGTCATCATATCAAGCAAGCAGGTTCATGAGATCAGCAATTTTGTATCCCGAGTCTGGTTTTTGTCACTTTGACAATTGCTGGGAATTTGTAAGCCACTCGAATAGTTATTGTTCATTATTGACTCACGAGTTCAATATCACAGCGTTTTTTTTATTGTGTATCCGCTATTTATTTTCAACACAGAAAAGTTTTCTTCTCATCATACAACCTTTGATTCCATTCATCGTCATCTTCGAGAAACTGCCAATCTGAAGCGCTGTGCTGGTACTGGTCGTCCAACAACAGCACGAACTGCAGTGTTTGAAGAAGTCCCGGACCTCGTAGAGCAAGATCCTTCCAAAAGTGGGTGCGCAATTGCACACCACGTGAAGGCTGCGAAGTCGACAGTATGGCGTGTTCTGCATGACCAAATGCTTCCCCTTACCACATCCAGAGAGTGCAAGCGATGGGTCCTGCAGACTATCATCCGAGACTCGTTTTCTGCCGTTGATTTTTGGATAGTGAGTTGGTACAGCCTGACTTCCACAGCAACGTGATGTTCACGGATGAGGCGTGTTTCACTCGGGATGGTTTCTTCAACAGTCGCAACAGCCACATACGGGACGAAGAAAATCCTCATATTACGGCCCGTAGAAGAGACCAACACCAGTTTGCAATCAACATTTGGGCCGGTATTGTAGGGGATAATGTGATTGGTCCGTACGTGCTACCACCTCGTGTGAATGGTGCCATTTATCTCCAGTTCCTGCAACACGCTCTACCAGAACTGTTAGACGATGTCCCTTTGAATATCAGACGATCCATGTGGTTTCAACATGACGGGGCACGGGCACACTTCAGTTGGTTCAGCGTGCGTCTGACCACTGAAAAGGTCCGGGTTCGATTCTCAGGTCACCCATACACCGAGAACACCCGACCGCTTCCTTCGGAAGGCAATGGCAAACCACCACCACCAAAATTTTTTGACGAACGAGTAATTCGTTTACGATCAAATTCCAGAAATTCCAAATTCCATCTATGTAGATTGCCAGACTTAACTATTTTGGATTACCTTATCTGAAAAATAACTATATCCAGGAATTGCAAAGCCGAATTACCCATCTATGTGTCAATATAAATGTCAATACCAATACTTACAAATATAATATGTAACAGCATGATTTATTAAAACTAAAGCAGCTTCATTACGCATCTATCACTTAACCTCTATTGAGATTTAATTATTTGCGCTTGCTTGCGCCTGTACTAACTGGTAATCGGCTTACAGAGCAGTTACCTGAGTGAATTACTTTCAGATCATAATTTAAAGATTAATCTAAAGAATTTAATTACTACGTGCCAGCGACAAACATAATCTAAAAATTATAAACTAATATTGTGATCGTAAAAGTCAAAACTTGCATAGCATAATTTGTGTTTTGCTTGGCCACGTTTTATGCAATTCCTTTGAGAGATGATAGAGAAAACACTAAGAAAACGTAAAACGAATTTAAAGCAGATATAAGGGTACAGAACTATATATTTCGGTACTCTAACTTGATCAAAGGGCTGGAAGTAAAGTGTTTTATGGACTTGCAAAAGGCATTCAACAGCGTGTATAAATTGAATAACAGAAAACACTTAGAATTTTTGCTGTAAGGGTAAAGTTACAGTGAAACTGAATTTTTCGTAGGTTTATTCTGAATTGCATTTACTAAAAGATGACATTCAATTATTCTTGGATAGCTCTATTTTTAAACCTATGGGTAATCCGTATCAAATGTGGTGGTTTTAATATAGATACTCGTAGATTACAATCCCGATTTAGAGTTGAAACAATTGCTTCTGAGTTTTAACCTTAAAGGTATTTTGAATCAAACTATCTAAGTGGGGAACATCAAGGTGACTTTTTTAGATAATATTTTCAGTAACAGAGTACATATGCAGAAAAGGTAATTTGTTAATAAAACAATCGGAAGAATTAAGACGGATGAAGGGCTCATCACAACTCGAAAAGAAGAAGCAGTAAACATGAAAGTGATGAAAAAGAAGAAAATCATGGAAAGATCAAGTAAGAGAGATAACAGAAGCCAAATATGTTGGAGAGGCATAAAACTTGGGATTTGAAAATATAAAGAGAAAAGGGCACTTCAAACGACTAAATTTTTATACCGGGTGTCTCAGGTAAGACGCACCATAGGGAAACACCAATGTATTTTTTCAGAAAGGATCCACGATACCTTTTGAATATGTATGGATTTAGTGTTCAACGTATGTTATTGGATTTAGTTAACGCTAGAAAAAGATAGAAATTCCGAAGGAGTCTGCCATTGCGACAGGCGATTATTTCATTGTTTATTTTTATATCTGTCAATTTTGACAGCACCTAAAACTTTCATTTACAATAAAAATACGCAAAATACGTAATTTTTTTAATCGCCGTTTCCGCATTCTGCATATTTTAAATTGATTTCGCCTTATTACAACAGCACACGTAAAGAAAACGTAAGTAAATTCTATAAACATGGAATAGTATTGAAACCTATCAAAAGAAAGCAAATGATCATCAGTCATCAGTCAGGTACCGAATGAACTTAAAAGTGTAATGAAAATAAGAATTTGTCTAGTCAGAAGTTATTAATGCAACTTACAAATTTTAATGGTTCATGTAGATAGGTATGAAATTGGTTAGATAGAGAAAAATGTATAATTGGGCGAAGTACAAGTGCAAGAAAAATGTAACAATTATACGTTTACGTAAATAGTGATTTTAGTAAATATGTAAGGTATTATGGCATTATAAATAAATTTCTTAAATTATACTTATTGTTTTAGTATAATAATAATAATGAATCTATAAATGTGCTTCATTGCATTGTAGAAGTAGATTCTTTAGTAGGAACTGACAAGTTTAACAATTTGACGTTTAGTCGCTGTCAAAATTGACAAATATAAAAAATAAACAATTAAATAATCGCCTGTCGCAATGACAGATGCTTTCAGTATTTCTATCTCTTTCTAGCGTTAACTAAATCCAATAACATATGTTGAACACTGAATCCATACATATTCCAAAGGCACCGCGGATCCTTTCTGAAAAAATACATTAGTGTTTCCCTATGGTGCGTCTTACCTGAGACACCCGGTATAATATGTTTGGCAACCAAAAACTGGTCAAAAATTTGAGAGCTTTAGTGCCATGAAAAACAATAAAATAGTTGTTATCAATTATCTATGTATAAATATGTCAAGTCTAATTTAATAATCGATCCAAACACATTTGTAATTAAGTGTTGTACATTTCGAATAGAATAAATACCTTTCACAATATCTACCCAGTTATAACAAATTGGCGACGAGGTAAACAAGTAAGGAAGTCAAATAATTGTAAGTAAATCGATAAAAATCCAAGTTTACAATATGGACCCTGAACAGTTTATTCAATTTATGCAATTTCAACAAAATATGCTCGATAAATTATTATTGCAAAAGCAAGAAGTAAAACAACAACAAGTACATACAGAAAAAGCTCCAGGAAACACCGTCAATACTGCATTATTACCAAATTTTGATCATTTCGATTCCAAAAAAGAGTCATTCCGGAATTACAAACAACGTTTTGAAAATTATGTGGAAATGAAAAACATTATCAGTAATAAAGATTATTGTGCTAAATTGTTACTGAATTCAATCGGTGCGATAAATTTTAACATGGTCGCAGCTCTTGCAGCTCCGAAAACTCCCAAAGAGCTGTCATATGATGAATTAATGAAACTATTGGAAACACATTTGTCGCCCAAGAAAAATGTTTTAGTAGCTCAACATCAATTTTTATCAAAATATCAAACAGAGCAACAAACAATCGCTGAATTCATGGCTGTATTAAGGGCGGACATAGGAGAATGTGAATTTGTTTCGACGTGCACATGTAAAGCTTCAATCGCTGACACTTTTCTCAGAGCACAATTTATCCGTGGAATTCGAGACAACATTATTAGAGAACAGCTGTTACAGTCCGAAATATCGACTTTCAATGATATTGTATCCAGGGCCATCGCTCTCGAAACATCGAAAATCGACTCAAAGGAACTAGCCCAGAGGACATCAACGGCATCAACTTCAACAACAACTGCAGGTATCAATAGAGTCGCCCAGACTAAAAACGAACAACGTCAACGAAGCCGCAATCGATCTCAACAACGTTCTACACGAAACCAGTCCAAAACACGAAGGCAATCAAAATCAAAAATAGATTATAACCATTTGGGTATCGATGGATTGTGTCTCCGGTGTGGAAGAGCTAATCATTTTTCTAAAGATTGTCGAACAGAGAAGGCAAACTTAAAATGTTCCGGTTGTAATAAAACTGGTCACGTAGTTAGAGTGTGTATTCGCTCATTACTAAACAAAAAATCAAATTATAATCAAAATTCAACAAATTACGTTCAAAATGAAGTTTTCAATCAGTATGGCGTACATCATATAGTCGACATTTACCAGAATTATCAATCCGAGGCAGATATCGAGCGTTATCACACAAACGTCAACATCGAAGGAAAATCTGTCAAATTTGAAGTCGACTCTGGTTCAGGTTATACGTTCCTGCCCAAGAGATCAATTCGCCAAACTGAATCTCAACGTTCAACTGCATCCAGTGACTATAGGATTTCGATCTTATACACAGAACGTGTTCGTTCCTGATGGAAAAATAAATGTTAACGTAGATTACAAAGGAAAATCAATACGGGATGAAATCTACATTGTACCGGAGGAATATGGAGCATTACTGGGCCGAATTTGGATTCGACGTCTGGAAATCAACTTGAATGAAATTGATCGACAACATTCAACTGATACATTAACGCATTCAATAAAGATGTTAACGAAATAGAAAACAATAACGTCGACTGTTTATCGAGAGCACCAATCAACCCAAAACCACACACCGATACCGCTATCAACGAAGAGGTTCATTTACTTTGCGAAGAATCAATATCAAGGATTTCGACACTAAATTTAACCTTCCAATCAATTCGTGAGCAAACGATCAAGGATGAAAGTCTTTCAAAAATTATGAAGGAATTACGCGAAAATAACGCATCCGAGTCCGAATTCACAATTGACAATGACATCGTCTTTAGGGGACAGCGCATTGTCATTCCACTGTCTCTGCAAGCTTCTGTTTTACAGGAACTTCATCGTACGCACATTGGAATTACAAAAATGAAGCAGCTTGCTCGTTGGTACGTATACTGGAAATTAATTGACAAAGACATTGAACGACTAGTTCGTGCGTGCCCCGCATGTGCTATGATTAAAAATAATCCAATTAAAGCGCCTTTACATCCATGGAATGAACCAGAAAACAACTGGCAGCGCATCCACATCGATTACGCAGGGCCGTATCAAGGTCATTACTTTCTTGTCATTATCGATGCCAAATCGAAATGGGCAGAAATCGAACCAAGTTTGTCAGCACCAACATCAGCTTCAACTATAGACATACTTCAGGATGTCTTCTCACGTCATGGATTCCCAGATGTTATGGTGTCAGACAACGCAACAATCTTTACCAGCGAAGAATTTCAAAACTTCTGCAAAGAAGCAGGGATTTTCCCTAAATTTATCGCCCCGGGACACCCTGCAACAAACGGATTAGCTGAAAGGAATATTCAGACCTTAAAGCGAAGACTTGCAGCCATGGTTGATGAACCGTTATCAATGCGAAAGAAAATTCAAGAAATACTTTTTCGATATCGAGCAACACCCCTAAGCAACGAAAAAACACCCGCAGAGCAGTACCTTCAGCGACAAATTCGTATCCAGCTTGACGCACTCAAGCCTACAAAGTTCAAATCTACCAGTATTCCTGTACGTACGGCTCGACAGTTAAGCGTGGGAGAACGCATACAAGCACGCTATTATTCAAATAATAAACCACAGTGGAAATTGGGGATAATTATTAAGAAGTTTGGCCAACTTCACTACATGATCAAACTCGACAACGGTTACATATTCAAACGACACATCGATCAGCTGCGTTCAACTGATATTCCACCAAAGAAGTCAGTATCATTTGCACCTGAAGTAGTTGAAGAACCAAACCTCAAACCAGAAAATCCAGCACCAAGTATTGGAGATTTGGTAGAACTTCCAGGCAATCAAACGCAGCACAATATTCAGCAGGACAACATCGAAGTACCAGAACCGACAGCTGATCTTGCTGAAACCAGTGAAACTCCAAATCTACCAATGCGTCGATCGGCAAGACCACGTAGACAGCCTCCGTACTTGATAGATTATATACAGAGGTAAACGGAGGAAACATTTTAAAAAGTGTGGGAGAACTATTATGAATTATTAGTACCATGAAAAACAATAAAATAGTTGTTATCAAGTATCTATGTATATGTATAAATATGTCAAGTCTAATTTAATAATCGATCCAAACACATTTGTAATTAAGTGTTGTACATTTCGAATAGAATAAATACCTTTCACAATATCTACCCAGTTATAACATTAAGCAACCACCGTGATATGTAATAGAGACGCATTGCTTAATATTAAGACAATACAAAGTTATGATACTCAAAATACAGAGCGAAAAATAATCAAAAACAATCTCCATTTTCCCCTTCAAGCTATTCAAGAAACTTCACAAACCATAAGGCAAATGAATCGCATTGAAAAAAATTAAATTTGAATCCCCAAATACAATCTTAATATCGGGGGTATTTGTGAAAAAATTATTTCAGTAATTTCATTTCCTTAAGCGATAATAAATTTAAAATGATTTGATTCCGATAAGATTCCGGGCCACATCGTCGGAAATATTATTGGCTGTTTAAATTCACAAACGGGTAATTTGTAAACGTAGGGATTTTTGATATTTAAATCCGTAATTTAATTCCGTATTTGATGAAGGAAATCTGAACCGAAAGTTATTGAATGCTTTAGTCAATATCTCTAAAATACTGATGCGATTTACTCTTGAAAAGATGGCTTATAAGTATACTGAATTTCAGTCACTTCTCCATCATCTGATATTAAATGGAGTTTTATTATTAGAAATTATCATATATTTCTGCTAAATCTCTTATCCTTGAGCTGTATATATTTGTGGTTCTTCTTATTTGTGAGATCTTTCTTTGGTATATACTTGTGTTTTATGCAACACCTATGTTTCTTATGGATTTTAAATTTTTAATTTTTAAAAATCACGTGATATTAAGAATGTCAAGACAAACACACAAAAATAAAGGACAGATATTATGTTAAATTGTTTATCACGTTAGTAATTAATTAATATTAAAAAAATATTCAAACGAATTTATATTGAAGTTTCCTTTATTTACAGTTGAAGTTTTCAATTTGTAACTACTTATACATTTACGAGGAAAACAAACTATAATAGTGGCTCTTTCCAAATTCAATTAAATTAAAGCTAGAAATGCTTTCTGCCCATTCAAATTTCTCCCGACGTTCAATATCCGTACAGTTGTTCATTTCGGACCTCTTTAAACTGAGGTGTGACTGTCCTGCATTCGTGTTTTTTATTTTTAATAAAAAATACGATTTACTTAACAACTAAAGTTTGATTTATTATTACTAAAAAATAATAATTTCCGTTGTTTATTGATTCCATAAAAAAGAATTCAAACGCTTAAACCTTCTACGTTTTACTAGATTTTATGCTCAGTAATTTCAGGGAAAATTCACTGAATTGGGAAATTTTAAGAAACATCACAATCTCCTCTTTTCAAAACCGAATTTAGTCGTCTTTTTTAGTTAGATACTATTAAAATCTACAGTAATTTTAGTTTGCCAATTTATAAAATACCGACCTCTTTATATTATTTAAATTTAAATTTATTACGCTAAATAAAATATTCGGCGTTACGGTGGTTATTTAATTTCAATATTAAAGTCTGTTATGTTACTGAGTTCGGTTATTTCAAGTATTCTCTATCTGCGAACATTATAATCGTATTCGTCGAAAATTGTTGTATTTCCAAGAGACGTTTTGAAATAATTAACGAAAGTTTATTTAACATCGTTTGAAATTCACAGGTCTATTATTACTGTAAAGTTAATTTTGTTGTTACAGTCTGTACAATTTTCATTATTAAAACAGTTAAAATTTTCAGATTAATTTTTGATGTAAGATGAGTTTAATATCATTCGTAGCGTGATTTTTATTATTACCGTTATTATTTAATTAGTCATTACTCATTAGTTTTTTCTAATTACTATTTATTTATAAGAATTTTCAGATTTAAAACTAAATCACTGGGACAGTCTATTAATTATTAAAGTTATAATAATTTTTCTTTTCTGGTGACATCTCAACAGACGCTTATTCCAAAAACATCTTAAAAGTAAGTTGTTATTTAAAAAAATCTGGTCTTATTTAGTCTATTTATAGAAAGTTTATGTTTACATCTCCTTTTCACAGCTTTTTTTGCCAGTTTGTTTTCAAAGTTACAAAAATCACAAAAATGTCGGTCGGTTCTAAAAATATTATGAGGTCGACAATTATGTGACTGTAAACATCTAGTTTCGAGGTGCGAAGGTGAGAAGTTCTGCTTTAATTTTATTTTGGAAGATATTCCGCAAAGACGTATTTTATTTATTACCAACGCACAAAATTAATTATGAGGGGCACATAACGAGTGCTTTTAATACCCAAACATTTCAGACTTAAACCTTTACATATTAATCAGTTGCCAACATGAGTTTCCTAATTACCCATTCTTTAGGTCAACTTAAAAATAGACGTGATAAATTACCAAGTTTATTGTGTTCCAGAGTTGCTTCTTGGGGCTATTTGGCACTTGCATCTTATATTCGAAGTATCTTATTTCTGCATATATTTATCTAGCGACTTTAATTATTTTGAAATATAGGGCGCGTTGCGGAGTTTGAAATGGCATCTATAAAAATAGTTAAAAAGTAGAAAATTACATAAACCATACAACATTTTAAACCCCCTTGCGAAACTCGTCATCTGCAGTAATTTAATCTTTCAACGCCACTTGTTCGTAAACGACAGGTTATGCAAATATTTTCGTCAATGACAACCGCTGTTAATAAATGATGGGGTTGAAATTATTTTTCCTTGTATTATCTCGAGCGTTTCTGCCTGAAGCTTTTCATACTTTAGTTGTAGTGATGTATGTGGGTCGCTGGTTTATGAAAATGAAATATACATGTCGTATGCATTCCATTGTTTGCTTTGTTTGTATGTGTATTGTAGATCTGATATACTGGGTTTAACTTTTTAAATTAGCTATTTACGTTCAATAAATTAGTTGCCATGATTTAATTGATCTGAACAAGCGTTTATCAGCCTGAAACTTAAAAATTCGCAGAAAGTCTGAATTTGAAAAGAGATTTTCTGTGAAGGATAAATTAATTTTCAAAATGGAAATTAAATCTCAAGTGCATGAAGTTAATGGTGACAAAATAAACTCAATTCATAATGTTGATTATCGATACAACTTTTGGGCAAAAAGTCTGTAGCAGCTTGTAACTATTAATTCGACAATCGTGATTCATGCAAAGGGTGATTTTTTAAAGGCTGCAAATGAAAAAATCAGGTCACACAAGGGAGAAAATTGACAAATGATTTGCTTTTAACGAGTGAAATGGTGTTAGTCAAAGCTTTATTTTAATTTGTAAATATTTTAAATTTTATTTTTTACATTAATGAAAATTAATATGGCCTTTAATAATAATATATGTAATAATAAAATTGTTAGTAATACGTTACGTAATTAAATTTTGTATTCGTTAAAATCAGATTAGAACAGATCAAATACAATAAGAACATAAGCGAATTAAAGAAAGAAAATGAAAATTTAAAGAGTGAAAACAGTAATGTAATAAGGGATTATGTATACCTTAGATTAAGGGGCTACAAGGCACAGACACACGGGATTGGAACAACTTGAAAGACAGAAGAGACAGAATAAGGTAGTAATACAGGATGAAAAACTACATTAATAAAAAACACATTAAGGTGCGTATCGAAACAATTTACAAAATGGGATCAAAAACATGCCTAATAGAACTAAAAAGTTTTGAAGATATATATCAACAATGTCTGCATAAAGCAAGAAAGGGATACCGAGTAACAAATCAATATGATAGTAGGAGGAAAAAGAAACCAAAAGAAAAACTGTCAAAAGCGGCCATAGAAAGTTAATTGCAGAAAATAATAAATAGAAATGGAACAAAGTAAAGGTCGTGTTGGAAGAAGCAAAAGATGAAGTACTTAATTTAAAACAATAAGCATTATAAAGAATGGAGTTAGGATGACAAATTTGGCAAAGAAAGGGGCCACGAAAATGGAAAAAAATCAAAGGAGCAAGAATATGACGAAGGAGAGAAAATAAACAAGAATGGGAGGAAGATGAGGAATCTGGAAAATAGGAACATAGAACATCAAGAGCCTATCGTGCAAAGAAAATGAATTAAAGGAGGAAATCACGAACGGATATTCGGGATATAATGGAAACAAAAAAGAGAGAATAGATACCGTGCTAAGGAAGGATGCCTAATAAAATACGAGAACATAAAGTACACAAATGGACAAGGATGTTGGAAAGAATACTGAAAATAGATATAAATCTGAAACATATCAGTAGTAAGTAGTAGTATACGCACCTCGGAAAGATAAAACAGCAAAAAACAATGATGACTTCAAGGAACAACTAATGGAAATAATAGAGGAGTGTAGGGAAAGACTGCTAATAATAGCAAACCTAAATGCCAGAAGAAAGGATAGGAATATTTGGTGAAAACAACAGAAATAGTAATGGGACAAGATTGATTTTATATACCAAAAAATCCGACAATAACGAATACTTTTATCGCGCTCATCCGGTAGACAAAGATAAGTAAGAAGATAAATAGAAATTATATGAAGGAAATAAAGAACATAAGAATGCAAAGAGGACCAGAAATATATTCTGATCATTACTTACCAATAGCAAACATAGAAAAACAAGCAGTACAAGAAAAATAAGAAACAAATAAGCTAAAAGAAAGTTAGGCGACAAGACGGGGATGGACAAAATCAATGAAATCGCAAGCAACAACGAAATTAATGAAGATCGCGGAGATCAGGATACGAAAATAGAAGAGTTAATACACGCAATGAATCTGTTAAAAAGAGACAAAGCAGCGAGCCAAGTCTGAATAACTACAAAGATGGCAGTAGAATATAATACGATCGAGGGATTTGGAGATGATAACTAAACCATTAATTTTAATAGCTTAAGAAGATGAGAGAAACACTCAAACCCCAAAGAATCCATCATGTGCTACAAAATAACAATCGTCAAAACTACCATCCATCATTTTAACAGCTATTTATGTATCAAGTTGCAAAATGATGGACTTTTTATCACTAGGCTTCGCCTCGACGAACAATACGCCGTGTGATAAAAAGATTTTTTTTTAATACACCTATTGCCAGTTCAGCACATTGTGCTATTCATGGCAGGGTGAGTTTATACTGTTCGCATGTACGTCGCTAAGGAGGTTATATTCCTCTTATCACTAATTTCACATTGGATAATTTCTGGTTAGTAAGTATGGAACGCGCATCACTTATTGCATCCGTTAAAATCACTGAAACTACTACACCGGGTAATAGAATTATTCACTATCACTGCTTAAAATGTCTGCTGGTAACATTCTTTTAAGTCTATGGTGTATATGTCTTCTTCCTATATTATAGTGAACTGCCCCACTGCACAAATTAATATTATGATAAAATTTTTTAGTTGTTTGAGTTAAGAATTCTTGAATAGTGGGGATGCCAGTTTCTCTACGTAGTTGTGAGTTTCTAACGTACCACCCAGCATTGGCGATCCTGCGCAATACCTTGTTTTGTAGAACTTCTAGTTTATGCAGCTTAGTTTTGGATGTAGCGCACCTTATAGGAGATCCGTAGGATATAATTGATGTGTACCTATATTTGAATTCCACATTTTAGTTTAAGTGATGACTTTTTGTTTACTATTGGGTAAAGCATACTTAGTCTGGCATATGCGTCCGAAAGTTTTTTGTTTATATGAAAGCTCCATGTTAGTCTTCTGTCGAAATAAATACCTAGATATCGTATAGCACTGTCTTTGGGATCCCATTGTATTGGAGTATTATTTATGGTTATGTTTGGGGGGTCTGCAGGTCGGCGAAGGGTAAAAATTTTTGACTGGCATTTATCCACATTAATTTTGACGCACCATTTGTTGAACCAGATATTAAGTTGGTCAATGCTTCCTTGGAGTTTTTGTGCTGCGCAGTTAATATCATGGTCTTGCGTTATTATAGCTGTGTCGTCAGCATACATGGCGAGGTCAGCATTAGGAGTTTCTGGGATATCTGACATAAATATGTTGAATAACACGGGACCCAGTATGGATCCTTGGGGAACCCCTGCAGTAATGTGTCGAATCGAGGAATGGTGAGAGTTGTCTCGTACTTGAAAGGTTCTTTTGGTAAGGAATGATTTAATAATACGTAGAAGATATGAGGGTGTGTTATTGCTTTCCATTTTATATATTAGTCCATTAGTCCAGACTCGATCAAAGGCTTGTGCCACGTCTAAAAATGTCACCAAGGTATGCATTTTGTTTTCGTAATCTTCTTCAATTTTTTCTGTGATTCTTAAAATCTGGTGATTGGTCGAGTGTGAGGTTTTAAAGCCAAATTGGTATCGTGGGAGGATATGGTTTTGATCGAGGAACTGGTTTAAGCGGGTCTGTACAACTCTCTCGAGAAGTTTGGACACAGTGGAGAGTAGGCTGATGGGTCTATAGTGAGCCGGGTTTTTGTGCTGTTTTCCAGGTTTAGGAAACATTAGTATTACAGCATGCTTCCATACAGTGGGAAAGTATCCAGTGCGTAGGCAGGTGTTGAATATTGCTGTTAAAAATGCTACGGATTTGTCGGGCAGATTTTTAATAAGTATATTGGGTATTAGATCAATTCCTGGTGCCTTTCCTATTTTCAGATGTTTGATATGTTGCTTGACTTCGGAGGGAGATACTGGCTCTATCACTATTTTATCATTATCATTGATGTTGTTGATTTCTTGTTCTATCTGATGGATATGGTTCGTGTTGTTCCCGTCGTCCATGGTGGTGAAGGTTTTTTCTAGGTGCTCTGCAAATATTTCGCATTTTTCCTTGTCGTCGGAGTAGGTGCCGTTATTGGTTTGAAGCGGCGGAACAATCACTGGTTGTCTTAAAATCTTTTTTGTGACCCTCCACATGTTATTGTCTCCAGGGCTGAGGGATTCAATGTAGTGATTGTAAGAGTTAATTCGAAATTGGTCTAGCTCTTTTTTTACCGTGTAAATTAAATAGTTAAGGCGTGTTTTGGTCAGTGGGTCTCGTGTAGTTTGCCAAAATCTTCGTAGCCGGTGCTTTTCTCTGATGAGATTCATTATATGAGCAGGAGGTGTTTCGTAGTTATTTTTTCTTCGAGGTTGAGTGACTCTTGTGGCTTGTTGAGTAGCCTTAGTTATCGCCTCCGTAAATGATGTAACAGCGCTGTCGATATCCTGCCGTGAGAGTAGGTTAGTTGGACATTGTAGCTGAGAATTGAGTATTGATTGGAAACGTTCCCAGTCAACTGGGCCATTTATTAATTTTGGGAGTTTAGGGTAATAATAGACTGGCCGAGAGTAAAGACTACAGGCAGATGATCAGAATCAAGCTCTGTTAGGATGGTTTGGTTTATTGGAAGAATCAGATTTTTATGTACTATTATATCGAGGATATCTGATAACTGGTCAGTTCTGTAAGGGAAATATGTGTGCTTGCTTGGTGCGGAGATTTGCAATGCTAATTGGGAAGCAACATGTTCTAGCTTAACACCATTAGGGTTGTTGGCTCTGCAGCCCCAGTTCTTATTTTTACAATTAAGATCGCCTACCATTATTGTTGGGTGAGAGTGAGAGCCTTCAAAAATAGTTTTTATTTCGTTTGGATCGAGTTGATTTATAGCTGGCTTGTATGCAGATACCAAAACTAATGAATAATTATTCTGCATTTTTAATTTAACTGCTGTAGCTTCTAAATGGTGTATGTTGGGTAAGTCGATTGGGCCGATTCCCGATTCTCTATCTTTCCGTAGTACATAGTATCCTGGTATTGTGAATTTTTCATTTTGTATTAAATGGGTTTCGGTTATGCATATATGCATGCGACATCGATTGCATGCCTAGCCATAAATGAGATAAAGGTTGATTGTTGTTTTTTTAATCCTTTGGCATTCCAATTAAGGAGAGTTAACTTATGTATAGGATTAGGACTATTTACCGACATTTTTAAACAACATAGGAATTATATAAGGTCATAATAAAGTTTTTAATTTGGTCGAGGTAGGGAGCAATTATTTCAATGATGGACTACAAGATTGTTGAAGTTAGTGGGTTAGGATTATTTGTATTCTGGTTATTGACAGTATTTGTGCTAGAGTTAGTGGTACCGGGATTGTCAGCAACTGGTTTGGCGTAGGTTGTGTTAGCGGTAATGTTTCCAGTAATAGAGGCATTGGGGTTGAAGGGTCTTATTGTGGGGAAGGAAGGTTTTTTGTTGTAGTTTTTTATGTAAAGACAGCCCTTATAATTGGAAGAGTGTTCGCCTCCACAGTTCACACATTGGGGTTTATCTTGGCCTTTGAGTTTCTTGCATTCGGAAAAGTGATGGTTCTCAGTGCATTTAACGCAGCGTGGGTGTAGATGACAATAATCTTTGGTGTGTCCCACATGTTGGCAATTTGTACATTGCGGGATATCATTACTTTTGCGCCGTGGTTCTACGGTTACCATGCAATATAATAGCCTATTCAGGTTGAAAATTTCTTTAGCTTGTGGCTTTTTTCTAATTCAATGGCAACTAGGAGCATTGGCCTTTTTTGGCTATTTAGTAATCGGGTGGTTTTAGTAACTGGATAATTTAGATGAGCTAGAGCTGTTTGTATTTCTTCCTCGGTGATGGAAATTGGAAGATTCCGTATTATTGCTGACACCCCCGTGTCTTCGGGGTTCCGGTAAGTATAGTAGCTAGCCTTTTGTTCATCGTAGAATTTAGTAAGATTTCGGTAATCTTTGATGTCCGTTAGGTTGATTCTTAATTGATTACCTCTTAGTCCAGGGAACAGGGAGATAAAACAGGCGTTACCTGGAAAAAATTCAAGGAGTTTTGAAAATTGGCAGTTTTACTCAGTTGAGTGACCCGACCAACATACTATATTTGCGACCTTGGCGGGTGTCCGCTCGCTCCGCCATATTGGAAAAGACCGACCAAAATCCAAGTTTTTGACAATATCTCCCTTCCAAGACGTCCTATTCAGAAAATACCTATTACACAAATTGTAGAGGAGTAAATTCTTTACAATTTTTGCCTGAAACACTTTTTTTCAAAATAAATTGTTTTGAAATAATCGCATTTGAAGTGCAGTGTATTTTTAACAACTACGTAAATGCTACCTTGCCACCCGAAATTTTACTCGCTATCGATTTAGTTATGATCAGTTGTCATTTTTACTCATTTCCACACCACCATGAGGTAGAGTAACCGGCGCGATCTTTTATTGTGGTTTCCCTAGTAGGCCTAATCGGATCCTTGGGCCTAATCCACGTCTTTGCTTTGGATACACCTTTATACCTTCCTCCGTTTCGCAACTCTGGATGGACCAGGTGTGCTCACGTCTACTTCGATAGTGTTTGGTTGAGTGGCGTCCTCCTCTTCTGTAATATCTTCTTCAGAATTCTCTTCCTTATCGAACCAATTAATAAGTTTGTCGACATCCTCATTGTCACGAATAATGCATGAGCTTCTCATGCCAACGTGCTGCTCCGTAGTTTGCAGCGATATGTTGGAAAATCTCTCAATTTCGTCACACACATTGTGCAGGAAAGCCATCCCTAACGTCCACTTTGTCAAGACACTATCTGTTATTCCACGTCCGTGAGTTAGTCCACCAATACTTTTCATCGTTCTCATCAATGTCTGTTCGATGGTCATATCTGACCAAATTCCCGACCAAAATTTGTCAGAACGCCTAATTGTGAAGAATCCTTTTGTTGTAAATGTTTCGTATTCGTCAGGATGCATTTTCTCTTGCAAAGTCAACATATCCTGTAAATACAAATGACAGGACTTTGCGTAATACCAGTGACCGCTTGCGCCGGCTACTCTACCTCATGATGGTGTGGAAACGAGTAAAAATGACAATTGATAATAACTAAATCGATAACTAGTAAAATTTCGGGTTACAAGGTAGCATTTACGTAGTTGTTAAAAATACACTGCACTTCAAATGCGATTATTTCAAACACAATTTATTTTGGAAAAAAATGTTTCAGACAAGAATTGTACAGAATTTACTCCTCTACAATTTGTGTAATAAATATTTTCTGTGTAGGACGTCTTGGAAGGGAGATATTGTCAAAAACTTGGATTTTGGTCGCTCTTTTCCAATATGGAGGAGCCAGCGGACGCCCGCCAAGGTCGCAAATATAGTATGTTGGTCGGGTCACTAAACTGAATAAAACTGCCAATTTTCAAAACTCCTTGAATTTTTTCCAGCTAAAACTACCTATTGCTTGGGCTATCTGTAGGTCGTAATAAAATCCTTTATGTCCGTTATGATATTTTGATAGTGAGTCCCATTAGGTATACATATTGGAGGAACCTTAGGCTTTTTGTCTATTGGATTAGATTCTGTTGATTGTGAGAGATGGCTTGCATCTGTTTGCAATGTGTAAAATCTGTTTTGTGCTATAAGAGTGTCAGTGGTAAATAAATAACGTTTGCTTATGTCCTTATCATCAGGCGATGTTAAAGGTCGTTTATTTGAATTTTTATCTGGCGTTGGTGTGATCTGGTAATCCATTTCAGGTTGACTGTTGGTGGTCTTCTCCCCCTTGTGGATTATTGTTGGCTGTTTTAATACAAATTTATTTGTTTCGTGTGAACTCATTTTAAGGTGTTTTAAAAGAGTAAGTTTTATATTAGGTTATTTTATCTGCAACGACGCCCGGGACTCGCCGCAATCACGCAGATTGGGGCATTTGAACACTGATATGTCACTACCGATTATATAGTGGATATTAGTTAATAAAATAATTAAAAATACCATTAAATTGCTTAAGCTTATTGGTTAAATGTTAGGAAAGATTCGAAAACACGTTTGCACTTGGTCGCGTCTAAACCCGAACTGATCTGCTCGGACTGTGGGTTCGACTCGCGGCCCGTGCAAGTCAGGTTTCACTTAGTATAAGTTAGTATATAAGTTGCATGAATGTAGTATGTAAGGGACGCCCGTACCCCCTGAAGTAATGCGAAAGCGGTTCCGGGGGGTACGGTAGTATGCATGAATGAAAATTAAAAAAAAAAAAAAAAAAAAAAACCCGAACTGATAAAAAGATATGTTTTGCAAAAAGATTGTTTCCAATTCAGATAAAAAAAAATCTAAAATGCCACACATCTTGTTAAAAAAGGAGTTGGGTCATCGTCTGTAGTTGAAGAAGCAGCCACATTTTGTGATAGCAAATTCGAAAATTGTACAATTAATAGTTACAATAAATAAAGCTGGTTTTCTGTTTTTCTTATATATTGTACCAATGAATTCCAACTGCAACTTTTTATCACTAGTGATAAAATAAGAGCATATTTTGTAACTAGTTACAAAAAGAACCACTTTTGAATTCCAACTGCAACTTTTTATCACTAGTGATAAAATAAGAGCATATTTTGTAACTAGTTACAAAAAGAACAACTTTTCACAATTAAAATCATATGTCAAAATGTTGACATTTCGTAACTGAATTGGAAAAAATGTTTTAAGTAATTTTTGAGGTATTCTTTCGTGTATAAAGAATTTTGGCAGTTATGAAAACTAGTACACCCCCCCCCCCCGCCACAAAAAATATGTTCTAAAACCGCCCTTGGAAACACTAGCAAATTGGGTGCTAGATTGCTACACCAGCACTGGGTGAAGATATCAAATGTTATCCGGAGGTGATAACGCTAAATAAACCCGCTACTCTGTTGCGTAGGCGTGAGGTTCCTAAAAGAAAATAGTAGTGCTCACTAAATAACTAAACTAATGATGTTCCTTGGGCGCCAGATCCTTTCTTAAGTAACAGTCTTCGGTCGGATCTCCTGAAGAATAAACCTCCAAAGTGAATTGACTTGATAATAAAACGCAACGCTTTGTAATTAACGAAATAGGATATATTAACTGGTAAGCAAAAATACATATACAAAATTGAAAATTAATAATGAAGTTATCGTTCAAATAAACCAATGAAGAAAATTTATTAAAATCGTAATCAAAGTCTAAATGTAATGTTTCAAACACCAATATCTAATTAAACAAACAAAAAAAAACTATAGGGAATATTCAAAGACAATATCGTAACTAACGAAAGAAAAAAATGTAAGGTTCAAATTAAAGCAAGATCGTAATTAAACGAAAGTAAAATCTAAGGATTCGCCAAGGATAAATCTTAAACTAAACCATTAAATACGCATACGTAGAATTGAGCTCAGTTCGTCGCTTTGCGGTTATAACATAACAATAATACACTAAATAATAATAACGTCCTGCGAAACCTGTACGGTAACCACAATTCAATTACGAGTTAATATAAATTAAAAGAAATAAATAATTGACTAAGTTGAAACTACAAAATTTGAATATTCCTTTACAAAATAATAATACAATTCATAAATGCACGTTGCCCTGAACGTAGACACTATTTTGTTTACTCGTATTGAAATACGAATTTACTAAAATGACGATTGAAAGTTTACAACAAAATACTTTAAACTACAATGAAGTTTCTAATCAAATTACTAATTACAATCTACTAAAATGTTTGAACGTCTTTATATTTAACTAAATAACCAGATAATCTCAAAATCAAATCTATCTGACCTTAACCCCTTAACCTTGAGTCTTAAAAGGTGTAGATAACAAACTGCACATCAGGAAAATTCCAGCTAATTCCAGGGTAATTGCCTTCTAAATAATTACGAGGTGGATGATTTCTTCGAATATACGAACTCCAAATAAAACGTGATATTGAAATAACACGTGGAATACAGATGTCTGTAGCAGCTAACAGGTGGTTTTTACGAACACGTCGTGCATGGAAAACAACAAGAAGTACAGGAAGTACTAAAAGTACTACAAGAAGAAGGTACTAGAAAGTACTAGAAGGGCTGAAATTCAACGAATACCGTAAGAAATCTTCACATAAAACCAATGCATTACATACCAAAAGTTGTTAAGCGCCCTTTTTAGAATTCTTTAAGCAAAATGGTCGACGAACGGATTAAATCTAAATTAATGTTTGAAAATGGCTCAAAATCCAAAGCTACTAATACCATTTTCGAAATCTCGTACCTTAGGATGATCTAAATAATCTTTGGAAAAACCAAACTAAAACCCAGGTATGACGATCTGTTCACCACGATACTTAAGAACAGAAGAAGGTTGACTAAAAATTTGCCAACAGAATTTCCTAAAGAAAACCAACCTAAAGATTTACAAATTCCCTAAAAATTCTAAATCCACTAGTGACTTAATTCATAGTAAGAAGAGGCAGTAAGAAGAAGCGCCTATGACGCATGCATTGTATGCAACCATGCAAGCTTAGATGTAACTGGGAAGTCTAAATAACGACAGATCAATAAAAAAACCAATTAGGGTAGGCTGTGAAATTGAATTATTTTGAATTGGTACTTTAGCCACATCCACAGAATGACATTTCTGACATGAATTTAAGGTTATAAATTTTGTTTACAATAAAAATGTCAAATTACAAACGTTATAAAATGTCATTCTGTGGATGTGGCTAAAGTACCAATTCAAAATAATTCAATTTCACAGCCTACCCTAATTGGTTTTTTTATTGGTCTGTTGTTATACAGTCTGTCCCAAATTCAATCCCCACCATTAGGATCTCGGAAACTATAAAAGCTACAAAGTTGGTTAAATAGGGAAAGTTTTAGGAATTTTAATGCTCATTTCATATCCGTTGAGAAATCACAGCCAACTTTGATCGTTTTCGAGATATCTTGAAAAAACCGAAATTTGGAGTTTTCTGTTTTCCAAAATATCTCGGAAAGTATTAAGTTATTAGTTTCAAGACTTGTACATTGTGAAGGCACTTTTTTACGGAGAATCGGGTGGTACCATTTGTTTATATTTATGACGCTTTGTTTCTATTCTATGAACAACTACTTTTGATTTTCATATGGACGCCATATTGAATTTTGTCGTAACTAAACTCTGCTCTTTTTTCTCTTTTCAATGATGTGTCACATGTACGGTTTTTTTGAAGAAGAGCGGGAATAAAATACATTTTTTCTTTATTCGCGTAGTAGGCTATGATAAAAAAAATGTATTTTATTCCCGCTCTTCTTCAAAAATCCCGTACGTGTGACACATCGTTGAAAAGAGAAAAAGGAGCTGAGTTTAGTTACGACAAAATTCAATTTGGCGTCCATATAAAAATCAAAAGTAGTTGTTCATAGAATAGAAACAAAGCGTCGCGTCGTAACTAAACTCAGCTCTTTTTGCTCTTTTCAACGATGTGTCACACGTACGAGTTTTTGAAGAAGAGCAGGAATAAAATACATTTTTTTATCATAGCCTACTACGCGAATAAAGAAAAAATGTATTTTATTTCCCCCTCTTCTTCAAAAACTCCGTGCGTGTGATACATCGTTGAAAAGAGAAAAAAGAGCTGAGTTTAGTAACGACAAAATTCAATATGGCGTCCATATGAAAATCAAAAGTAGTTGTTCATAGAATAGAAACAAAGCGTCATAAATATAAATAAATGGTACCACCCGATTCTCCGTAAAAAAGTGCCTTCACAATGTAGAAGTCTTGAAACCAATAACTTAATACTTTCCGAGATATTTTGGAAAACAGAAAACTCCAAATTTCGGGTTTTCCAAGATATCTCGAAAACGGTCAAAGTTGGCTGTGATTTCCCAACGGATATGAAATGAGCATTAAAATTCCTAAAACTTTCCCTATTTAACCAACTTTGTAGCTTTTATAGTTTCCGAGATCCTAATGGTGGGGATTGAATTTGGGACACACTGTATAACAAGACTAAAGTAAATCCGATAATTTACGTACATACAGCAAACGAGTGATTTCTACTGTAACAAGGGATACTGCTACCAATTTACAAAAAAGGGAGCAGAACGAACTGGGGGAATTAATAAATAAATTTAAGGAAGAAAATAGTGATGGTGATAGAAAAAGAAGTTCTGAACGTGATAATAAAATTAAGTGAGAAAAAGGTTGTACAAGTGGACACATTTAAATACTTTGAAGCAAAGATATAGAAAAATTGAAGAATTGAGACGGATAGCTAAATGATGGAAAATTTAGCAAAATTGTATTTACTTCCTCAGGAGTTTATTCGTAAGGAAAAAGAAACATTCATTTTTAAACCCACTAACGAATAAAACTATACATGGAAAGCAGAATCTATGCAGTGGAAACGAGGCACCGAAGAAAAGTTGTGGAGATAACAAGAGGAGACAGAATAAGGAATGATAGAGTAAAGGAAGAGTAAGAAGTGGAACCGTTTGTGAAAAGTATTAAACGTGAGCAACTAAAGAGGTTTGGGCACCTAGAAAGAATGGAGAAGGAAAGTACAACAAAAAGAATCGTGGGCTTACAAGCAGAAGGCACTAAGTCGTAAAAGACAGTTTTGAGTAAATCGCATTTTAACATTTGTGAGTCTTCCATAATTATTCTTGAAATAATCCGCATACTTTTTATACCCTAAAATAAAGACAAATATGTTCTGATAAATGTATTTAATTAATAAAAACCTTAATGTTTAAAAAAAACCTGTTTTACACATTTTCAAGTAGTGAAAGCATCGACTTAGTGCTGTTTACTTGATAAGAAACTGAAAATTTAGCCTTAACACGTTTTAATTAATAATAATATTCACAAGTAACTGCATAATAATTTTAGTTTTAATAATAATAGATTGCTATTGAATATGAAGTGAAATTTTATAATTTTTATTTTACATAGAAAAATACATAAAAATAGTAATAATAATAACTTAACTAATGGATTAACCTAAATAACAACAAAAAAATGTTATTTTAACATTACGTAGGTTAAAAAAATCTTACAAGAATGTTTAAATTTTGAAAAAATAATATTTAGTATTTATGTTTCTTCCATATCAGAATCATTCATGTCCGCTTCTGGCAATACATCCTCAACTTCTTCATCAGAGGGTAGACTGTTGATCCAGGAGTGGAATATCTCAGGAATCACGTTTTTTTTGCACATGGTCAATAGGTTCATCTTTTTCAGCTGGCTAATTTTCAGTTGTTCGGAATATAGACATGGAAGATCTTCTACTTTTACAAAATTAGAAGTTGAACGTCGTCCAGCTCGTTTTGCCCGAACATTGATGCTTTTATAAGCAGTGTTGTAGTCGTACTTATACTGAAGAACATGAGGCTTTGCTTTTTCGTACTTAAAACATTTCACTTTAAGCCAGTTTACCTTTTGACCATCTTCATCTAAATTCCTATTTTTTACTAATGTTTCGGACAACACTTTTAGATCTAGAAATTCATCAAACTTGATTTCTTGAGTTATGTAAGGTGGTTTGTCTTTGTTTCGCCCCCTTGTCGAACGGGCAAGTGTAAAAATGTTTATCCAGTCGTTAACACAATACACAGGTAGAAATCTTTTTTGTCGCTCAATTGCACTATGCATTGAGTCGACTTCCATAAACGAATGCCCGCTCTCCAAGAATTTCTGTTCTATTACTTCCAGATTGTTTTTTTGAACCAAATTAAGAAAAAGTGCAGATATTTGTACATTTCTGTTTTGGCCGCCACATGTATCTGAGAAAAATGAAATTTCCCTTACCTCAGGTGGCAAATTGTGCATATATTTTATCAAGCAAGTACCAATTTCACAACTTCCTCTTCGTCCATTCACTTCGGTCCAACAAAAGCAGAATGCTCTGTTAGGAGTAACTGCTTCATATACCGTTAAGTTATACATATTTAATTTCCGCAAATAATAAGCCAATGAAACTTCCGACGAAGGTATCTGTAGTACACTTTGTAAATCATAAGTTACTGACATAAATGATTTGTCGATTCTGGCTCTTTCTTTGTCTGCTAATTTCTCTTCCTGTGCCTCTTTCTTCCTTCTCAGATGATTATTGTAATCCGCCTCCATACTTACTTTCCCTTCTGGAGTACTTTGCCGATATGATACACAAGTAAGACATTGATCCTTTTTAGGGTGGAAAAAAGACAAGTTGTAATTTTTGCAGAAGATTCTACGATATGTTATAAGACTCGCAACTTCACGGTCTCCGTGTTCTTGGCATTGTTCTTTATACAAAGAATACATTTTACTGATAGTTAAACAGCTGTCTAAATATTTCCTGGATGAAGATTTGCGAGTATAGTGACTTTCCATACACGGAAATGATTCTATATGTGTCTTCACTTTAGCTACTATTTCATCCTTTGTCTTGTTTGGTGGAGTCTTTTTCCCTCTCATATCACATCCAGAAAAGTGTCCTAATTCATCTTTTCCCATAAAAGCGGTAAGAATAACACGATTCGAGATGTTTAATGTTTTCATAAAAAAGTTTTGACAAACCTGCATCGTCTCATCGCTTTTGGTAATAAAACAACGTTTTGCGTTTTTCCTTTGTAATGCATTTTCTTTTCTAGGTCTGCGTGATGAAGGAGGGCCACTTGAAACGTTTTGGAGAATAAAGTCTTTTTTGCGTTCGTAAGTCGATAGCATCCAATATTTTTGGCATATTACCTTCCGCTCCTCTTCTGAAAACTTTTTTGTACATGCAAATTTACATTTTGTACAATTTACTGTTTTAGGGCCTTTGGCGGGTTGCCTAACTCCTTTATAATTGTCGTACGGGAGACTTTGGCTCTTGAGAATTCTGTTTTTCTGCCTCTTCCACGTTTGCGGCCTGGATTCTTTCCATCTTGATTTACCCCTATCTGATTTTTCTTTGTCACTTTCCTTCTCTGCTTCTTTGTTTGTACCATCATTTTCGCCGTCAGAAGACTCATCTGCAAAATTTGGAACGTAGTCCTTATCATTGTCAGAATTGTCATTGTAGAGATCTTCATCTTCATTGAATTCCGGCATGTCACTTTTATAGTTACTTCCTAAGTCTTCAAATGTAGCAGAAAATGCTGCTGCAGTATCGGTAATTTCACTATAGTCACTGCAGTTCAGAGGTTGTAAGTCTGTCAAGTCGTCTTCACAAGGGGTCATATCAAGAGCATGATTCATTGGTTCCATTTCCATTTGCACGGGGCTTATAATATTATTACATGCTAATTCTGAATCTTCTGCTGTTAACTGCATTACGTTTGCATCGTTATTAACTGGTGTGCAGCTATGAACTTGTGTTTGCGTAGGGTTACTCATATTAATATGTAGTGGCTCTTTCCAAGGTTCAAAACTCTTACTATGCAAACCATCTTCATCTACAGTAGCAAAGAAATAACAATGTTAAGACTATACTAGTCCAATATTTAATTTAGAAGAAATACTGATATAAATCAACGTCATGATAAATTTAATTAATTTAGTTATTTATCTAAACTGCCAGAAAGAATTGAGAGATACTAAAAAAATGTAAAGAGTTGGAGCTGAATAAAAATTGTCATTTTTCTGGCAAATTCAAACTAGTGATACTTTGTAGATTACCTTAAGTTATAATGCAAAAGCTGTTAATTACTCTTCCTTCATTACATAATAAAAAGTTGTCCTTATTTAGATAACTTACTTTTGATTTAGTTGTAATCATTTAGATAATCAAAAATTGTACACAACACTTGGAAAAATTAATAGCATAACCTCAAAATTTACCTAGTATATTTTCCTGGCGTTTGTTGTTTTGTAGCAATGAAAATATTTTAGCAGTTCTCTTATTAATATTATTCATTGTATCCTCTCACAGACCGCACGCACAACTAAAAAAACTATCAAGTAGTAGGTACTAAACCTCAAAAACCGCCTGTTTTCAAGAATACAGCACATGTCATAGTCATAACCTACACTGACCCCAACATAAAACAAGCATGCTGATTGAAGGAAGGCAATAAGTCGACTTCTCATACTTTCGGTACTATTATTTACGACCGGAAAAATACACTAAGTCACTTAGTGCGTTTTTACCCAAAACCCTTGTCATATTCGATGCAGCTAAAACGCATTAAGTGACTTAGTGCTTTGTGCCGGTATACTATTATGTTGGAAGTACTTTAATGCATTTGGTACAAGTCTATAACTCCCTTTACATTGAATATAGGACTTAATGCGTTCTTGCAGTCGACGGATGGCAAAATTTCATAAAAGAGGGCCAAATTTGTCATTTTTTAACATTTTTGATTTAGTGCGTTCTGCTTGTAAGCCCACGGAATATAACCAGCAAGTCACAACCGAGACGATCAAGAGGCAGACCAAGGAAAGCATGGGATATGGGAATATTAGATAATTTAAAAGAAATGGGAATGGCATGGAGTGAGTAGAAAAGCCTACCAAGGAACGAAAGAATGAACCAGGAAAATTTACAGTTGAGTGAAATTTATAATAATTAATTTTAGTTCTAACTTGCAACATTTTGTTTTTCATGTTGTAATTATACATATGGTTATGCTTGTGCACCTTGACACCCAACAGTATGAATATCTTGTGACACTGTACTCATATTGAATAGGAAACCACCCCAACTGATTGACTGATTCCATAAGGTTCACTGAGATGTGTACAGTGTACAATGGGTTGCCTATTCAGAGCCAGAAACCGGCAACGATTTAAAGTGGGAAGAAACTGAGTTTATTCCGGAAGGTTTTAAAGTGAACAAATTTCATTTAGTGCAAGGGAAAACGGGAATTTTAAACGAGAAATGAAGGAAAATGCCAAAAAAGGAACACACAAATGTTTAGTTGAATAGATAAGTAGTGATAAATAACGACGAAAGTTAAAGAAGGTCACGCGCGGAAATAAAGCGGCGTTGCTGGATTTACTTAAAAACAGCAGAAGCGGGGTGAATCAAAGAAGTATCAAACTACGGGAAATGGAGGAGTTTAAAGAGCTGATAGAATATATGGAAAAATGAAAGGAGGGGATGAAGAAGGAATTAAAAGAAATAAGAAAAGACCAAAAAGCATATTTTGAAGAAATAAAGGAACTGAAAAAGGAAAACAAGGAGTTGAAAGAAAAAATGAGTAAACTAGAAAGCAAGATTGAATACTTGGAGAAAAAAGATAAACGAAACAATGTCATAATTACAGGATTGATGATCAGAACAAAAAATCCATGGAGCTGAAGGAAGAAATAGGTAGAACCATAAATGAAATGCTAGAAATAAATAGCGAGATAGTATCGGCACAGAAAATCATTCAAAATACCTACAAAGTCGAAATAAAGAACACATATGAAAAAAATAAAATCATGCAAAATAAAAATAAATTAAGGAAAATGAAAATAGAGAGAATCTTCATAAATGATGATCTCACTGAGAAAGAACAACGAATACAAAAATGCATAAGAGATAGAGCTATGAAACTAAAGGAAATAAAGTTATGATAAGTTATCAGAAGCTCCTTGTAAACAACGAAAAATGGATTTGGTGTGCTAAAGAAGACCAGTGGATAAAAAAAGCAAAGGGTTTCAAGAGGAATAAGCACAAAAAACTAGCAGATGAAGGGCATATGACATTGGCGAGGAAAACGGACATGAATAAAGGAAAACGACAAACCTTGAAAGTAAAAAAAGAGAGATGGCATTTGGGAACATGGAATGTTAGAGGACTAAGAGGCAAAGAAGAAGAGCTTGTAAAAGAGATACAAAAAACTAAGATAAAAATTCTAGGAATAACAGAACCTAAAGCAAAAGGAAATTATAATAAGGTAATAGGGGAAGGAAATATATTAATAAACAGTGGAGTAACCAATCCACAGAGAGCACAAACAGGAATAGGCTGTTTGATAATGAAAGAAAGCACGCAATACCTAAAAAATTGGATATATATTTCTGAAAGAATACTAAGAATAGAATTAGAAAGAAGCAAAACACAACAGATGGACTTAATTCTCTGCTATGGACCAAATGAGGACGACAAGATTGAAGAGAAAAACACCTTTTGGGAAAAAATACAGGAGACAATTGAACAAAGTAAAGAAAAAACGTTAATCATAGGAGACCTAAATGCCAGAGTAGGGACCAAAATAGGAAAATGGAAAGGAATTATTGGTAAGGAAGGAGAAGATAAAATAAATACAAACGGGAAAAGGTTACTAGAGTTCTGCAGTGACAATGACCTATACATCACAAATTCATATTTCAAGCATAAAATGATTCACAAGATAACTAGGGAAGTTAAAAACAGAGGAGAAAAATCAATTATTGACTATGCTATAGCAACAAATACTCTAAAAAAGGAAGTAATAGATACAAGAGTAAAACGAGGAGCTGAAATAGGTAGTGACCATTTTCTATTAGAGACAACACTAAAGGACCAAAAAGGAGAAAATGCAGGGGAACATAACAAAACTACTAATCATTGTACAAGAAAAATAAGAATACATAAACTAAGACAAGATGAACTACAACAAAAATACAAAAACCAGTTGGAACACAAACTTGCAAGTAACCCAATTGGACCAGAAATAAAAGAAAATATAGATGAATATTGGAAACAACTTAAAGACATGATTATAAAAACAGCTGAAGAGGTATGTGGAATTACGAAGCAAAATAAAAGTAAAAGACAAACGCCATGGTGGAATAAAAAAGTTGAAAAAGAAATTAAGAAAAAAAGATTCTATGGAAAAAAATTTTAAGTAAAAAGACCCAAGAAAGTGAACAGATGTATAAAGAGCAAAGAAACAAAGCTAAACAGATAGTAATAGAGGCAAAAAGGGAAAGTTGGGAAGAATTTGGAAAAACTTTAGAAACAAACAGTAAAGAAAATGTTAAGTTGTTTTATAAAACAGTTAAAAACCTAAGACACAAAAAAGAACCAACTTTGAAACAAATTAGAAGTAAGACAGGAGAGATACTAACAAATGAAGAAGAAATTATGGAGCGATGGTAGGATCACTTTGAAGAACTACTTGACGTGAAAGGAAATGGGGGAAGAGACAACGATAGAAGACAACAACAAGAAAATTTTAATCCGGATGACAGCGGAGGAGAAAACGAAAATGAGGAATACGGACGAGAATATATAACAGGCGATTAAGTGAAAAATGCCCCAGGAAAACTGAAACTAGGAAAAGCTCCAGGAGATGACGAAATTTACCCAGAAATGCTAAAATTTTTAAGTGAAACGGCGATAATCGAACTAACTAACATCTTTAATAAAGTATGGGAAGCGGAGAAGATACCCAAAAACTGGAAAAGAGCAGTTATACTAGCCATATACAAAAAAGGAGATCCAAAACAATGCGACAATTACAGCGGGAATATCCCTTTTATGTGTGGCTTCCAAGGTATATGAAGTAATACTAGAGAAAAGATTAAGAGATATAACTGAGCAGCAACTAAAAGACCAACAAAGTGGCTTCCGAAAATAACATGGAGTACAAAATCATATCTTTACGCTCCAGCAAATTACGGAGAAGGCGATAGTAAAAAACAGAAAGGTATATCTCTGTTTTGTCTTCATTAAAAAGGCGTTCGACAAGATCAAAAGAGAAGAGATTTGGAAAAGCCTTAGAAGAAAAGGGGTTAACAAAAAATTAATATCAGCGATCCAGTGCATCTACGAACATACAACAAATATAGTTCGAACAAACAACAGAAGATCGAAACCTTTTAGAACATATGAAGGAGTAAGGCAAGGGGGGGTTCTTAGCCCACTATTATTTATATGTGCAATTGGTGAGATAATTAAAGAAAGTATTAAGAAAACGAAGGAATACAAGGTGGGATGGTACAACATGAGGGAAGTTATGGTAGAAATGTGCGTCTTTGCAGATGATCTGGTCCTGATGGCGGAAAACAAGGAACAATTAGAAAAAAATCTGGAAATATGAAACAATGAATCGAAAAAATATGGGCTAGAACTTAACATAGAGAAAACTAAAGCATTGGTACTTACGACGCAAGAAGAAACATTAGAAATTAAAGTAGATGATGAACAGATAGAGCAAGTTGAAAACTACAAATACCTAGGAAGAATAATTAACCAACAAGGTACGATTGAAGATGAATTAAATAATAGGATGAAATCAGCTGGAAAACTGTTCTATTCGTTGAACAATAGCTTTCTAAAACATAGAGAATTTAGTAGAAGAACAAAAACCACGGTGTACAAGACGATATGTGTGCCAATACTTACGTACGGGTGTGAAAGCTGGGTGCTAAATAAAAACAAAAGAGCCGCCTTCAAGCATGCGAGATGAAATTTCTGCGTAGAATACTAGGTGTTAGAAGAATAGATCAAATTTGGAATTCAGATATAAGGAAACAACTAAACACAACGCCACTTTTCGAAAAGATAGACGAGCAGAAACTAAGGTGGTTTGGACACATAAGTCGTATGAACGATAGCCGACAAGTTAAGAAAGTGTCGGAAGCTAGGACGAACTGGTAAAAACAAGAGAGGACGACCCAAACAAACATGGAACGAAAGTGTAAAGGAGATACTAGAGAGGAAAGGGCTAACATGGGCAGAAAGCAAAGCAATGACAGAAGACAGCAAGAAGTGGCGCAGTTTTATCCAAACCACTGCAGAAATGTGAGAAAAGACATCCTCGACACCCCAGGATACAAAGAGGACAGGATTATGTATGTATGTAGAAACGCTACAGTATTTTAATTTATTTATTTAAATTGACGATACACCATTCGAAATGTTTCTGCTTAGAAAGCGTCCCCAATAATCATATTTTAGATTTCTTCGGTTATTTTCTGAAAGTTGTTTGTGGCGAATATGGTATTTTATACTTCCTTTCTGCGTATGAAATAGTGACATATCAATTAAAATTGCCGACAGTTGTATGATAACCTAGAGGTGAGTTGCACAAAAATTTGTTAAATTAACGAATGATCAAAGACAAAACAGTTTTGTTTTTTGTGTATTAACGTGTTATTTGAGTTATATTTAAATTTATTGACGCTCGTATATCAAAAATGTTTGTATTATTTGTGTAAACGTTTGATTCTAATAATCATGCAAATTAAGTACAAGCTGGAAAACTTGTCAAATGAATTTAAAAAATTAAAAATCAATCTAACAAATACTGAAAAGTTCGTATTATGCTAAATTAAAATACCGAATTTTTGCCTTTATTACATTCAATTTAAAGTTTAATGTTAAAAGCAATATTATGTTGTGAAAGCAAGTCAAATATAAAATCCATGAATTTAACAATAGATTCACGATCGCTCGCAGTTTCATATAAATATGAAATATATGTATGAACTACAACTTGTAATTAAAATTAATACTTTAATATTTCAAATTAATTTAATATTTCACAATTTTAGTATTTTAATATTCGGCTATGAAATATGATTTAATTAACGTTCTGTTACGTATTAGTTATTTGTAGTTTTATGTTGCAAGTTTAGTTTACAGAATGCAGGAATGCGAAACTGATTGATTTTGATTTTTTTTAATTTGCTTTTAAAATAGAAATTTTAGTAAAAATCAAATAAATATAATTATTTAGTTCGTTGTTACTAATCTTAATGGACACTTTAATTACACCAAAAAAATCAAACATTATTTGTTTAAAAATTGTAAACTTCTAGGAGCTCAAGGTATTCAACTTTAAAATAAATTCACTTATAAATAATTGAAACATTATCCATACCCACACAAATCGCTTTGAGTGGATTAATTACAGGTCTCTTTATGTATAAAATTCTAATTTTCTGGTGCATTATTTTGGGTTAATTTTATAATACTAACAGATGTTATCATGTTATCTAAATGGACACGGTTGGTTTCCATTTAATTTTCGGTCGTTATCAATGGTTATTCCCGGATGCTGCTTTTCCCACTACCATATTTAATTTAAATATAAAAAAACACGAAATTACGATTATCATTCGTTTATAAAACGTACTTATTCGTAGTGAAAAATCTTAAAATTAAATTTTCAAAGGGATTTTAAAAACCAGCGCCTGCATTAATTAAATGATACTAAAACACACAAAACACGGAAACGTGGTTTTTTAAAACTAAATTTAAACAGTACAAATCTTCAGTATAAATTTCCATTCGTCGCGCTTTTAGGTTAACACATAAAGAGAAATTAAATCTGTTTCAGTTTAGCTTTTCAGCCCGCACAAGCTTTCCCATTACGTCTAACTATCAGATGGAAATTCCGCGAGTTACCGTCGCAAACAAAAATTCTTTTAGAATATTCAGTAGGGAAGCGGAAAAGAGCTCCCACTTTTAAAAAATGCGCACCGTCATCAAAAGCGCCATTAAGTGTTAATCGAAATTTCGCATCGCCACCGATGGTTTATTTATATGGGACCCCTAAACAAAGGTAAGCTGAAAGCTCTGGCGTAGGTAAGCTCCAAGCTCTACTCGTCAAATTTGGACATGCGGGGCGCATTCGAGCTCCATTCTGACGGGCAGCCTGTCACTCAATTAACAATTCACTTTAAGCCCACTCTGCTAGTACTACCCTTGCACATCATAATGTGAAAATCAATGCCCTTTCAAATTAAAACCGAAAAAGCAGACATCATTAGGCCACAATTTTACACTTTTTTATTTTAAACGAACCGAGCCCGAATAACAACGGAGTTTAAATTGCGTGTGAGAAAACAAGGTGTCGTGGTAAAACAATTTCTTTCAAATCATTAAATAAAGGGCTGTCGTAAGTTGAGGCCCATAGTTTCCCGGAGCATATGAACTAGAAACCCGGAAAAAGTGAGCGTGGATGTTGGATTCAATAAAGATCAACTCGATGTTGCTTTATGCCTTACAGCGTATGTTAACATTTCTGTGTTGGTAAAATATAACAGCCGCTTGTTGCTTCTACTAAATAAGAGTATTTCGAAGATTTCAAATATTTCTCAGGAATTCCGACTTTCCTGGTATACACATATTAACGGTTGTAATTGGGTAAATTTTACTCTAGCAAATAATAACGATTTCATAAACTAAATAAAATTAAACCATACTGGTGAAAACCACCATATAATTTTTCATTTGTGTTACAGACAGAAGAAGATGATGAATAAACAAAAGAAGTGTTACAAAAATTGTAACTGAGGTTCCAATGGTTAAAGTTTTTTTTTAATTTGTAGTTATGCTATAATGTTTGAATTATTTATAAAGCGGTTATAATTGTTATTGATAAACAGAACTAAAAAATCCGGAAAAGATTTTTGAAAATATTTTAAAACAAACAGCAAAATGCATAATCTTATGGTTCTTGTAAGTTGACGATACAAAAACATTAATTAGAGAACAAAAAGAACAGTCTGGTGCTCAGTTCTGAAAAATAAAAAGCGTCAAAAACATACAAAAGCATACATGAAAATGAAAATTATGGTTCTTTTTATCATTGAGTTTCAGCGATAATGACCTATTTTACCAATTGATCGAAGAAAATCCTTCTTTTGTTAAATGTTCCGAAAAACGTCAAGAAAATTACCCTAGAGATACAAATAGTCGGAGATTTACTGTTGCCAATATAGAGAAAACATTTAAAAAATGGTGAAGAAGTAAATTGTACATAACTAACTCTTATGTATTGTTTTTGCTGCAAGTGATTTATTTAGTTGTGTGTTTAGTTTAGGGGACTTTGGCTCTAATGATTGGCGAAATTTAAGTCAAACCGTAAAAATCCACGAAACCTCGTCAATGCATCTGGAATGTAATAATAACTGGTTGGAATTATTAATTTATTATTAAAATTTACTAGCGAACTGGCAAGGAAATATATGCCACAATAGACAAATTTTATGAATCTGAAACACGTACAAAATTTAACGGTAAAACCATTGACTGAGATCTGTTGATAAAGCAATGTCGAAGCTTATGATGTTGCTTTGGTGAAATCTCTGAGATATTATCTAGGGCTTTTTAGAGTCATTTGAAGAAGCTAAAGTACCACAATTAGATTTGGAAGAACTATTATTTGTAATTGATTCGCCATTCAACCAAGAAATAAAAAATAATAAAGATTATGAAAGCCAAAATGATACAGTTTGTGATCCAGAATTAAAATTCGGAATATTTTCATCTTGTGTTGGACATTGCAATTACATCAATTCAGAAAATATTTCAGAAGCTGAAAATGAATATAGCGCTTTTCGGATTTTCAAATACAATTTCAGATATTAAAAAAATTGGGTGATTCTTTAGCAAGTTGAAACTGAAAGTAGGGAAACAGATATCAATAGCCATGAAGTGCCAGATCAATTGATTAAAATAAGCGATTACATTTAAGAAAACTCAACTCCGCGGAAAGTTAGTATGTATATGTACAGTGTATGTATGTGACAATAATAAATCATACAGAGTGTGTCAAAAGTAACTATAATTGGCTGTAACTTTTTAATTTGAAGAGCTGCAAGAAAAAATTGCATACGAAAGTTTTTTGTTTGGTTGCTATGGCAACCAGCTTTGTTTATTTAAATAGTAACCATATGTTTTATTAACATATTTAAAAAGTATAGGTTTTTTTTCTATTCGCCCGTGCTATTACATCGAACTTAAGAAAAAAACACAAAATAACAAAAACAAACAAACTCCGTCAAACACCTCGAAAAAATTAATAATACTTTGCTTTGATAGCATTTGTTTCTTTAGTTGGCAAATTTTCAAAACGTATCTGATCACAGTTGATATCTAAATACTTGATATCATTTAAGTAACTGATTAATATTACTGCAAATCAGTTCACATTTTTTTGTAATGTGGTATTTAGTAGTATTCAACGTACGATATAATAGCACAGAAAAAAATCTATACTTTTTAAATATGCTAAGAAAATATATGGTTGCCATTTAAATAAACAAAGTTGGTTGCCATAGCAACCAAACAAAAAAAGATACTAACAAAATAAAAACGTGATTGTATGCGCCGCAATTAGCCCAAAAACTTTCGTATGCAACTTTTTCTTGCAACTCTTCAAATTAAAAAGTTAGGCAATATTAGTTACTTTTGACACACTCTGTATAATAGTTACTAGCTGAATATTATTATTTTTACAGTTTTATAATTTCTTAAACTAAAATTTCAGAAAATTATTTACATAACATAAATAATTTTCAAATGGGTTTTGAAAACTATAGCACTTACTTACTAATAATAATTTTTGAAATCTTGCCATGCGAGTCCGGAATAAATGTTAATATTAATTTTAATAAGTATGTTGATATTATATGTTTGGATAATGTACTTCAATTTTGTTTTTCATTTTTAAATGATAAAATTTAACTTAAAGGATAAATTTGTGAATTTTTAATGAGATCATTTAGTAAATGTGAAAATAAAATTCTAAATTATTTAAGTATATGGTGACGAACGTTATTTATTCTCAAATTAAGAAAATTAAATCCATATAATAAAAACAACACACAAAGAAGTGGCAATTATTCCCTAGAGAAATCTGCTTACCAACAATTTTTAATAATAAACTAAAATTTTACTTTAATCCCACAAAAGGATTTGCTTTCCCAGGTATTTCGACATTTGTACTCCGAGATGTCATTTACGTTTTACACAGTCGTGTCGCATTTTGACAAAAAATATTATTCCAGTTTCTTTGCAAGATAAAACATGCGTTAACAAAAAAAATTACATTTTGTTTTAATTATCTATATTTAACTTGCTTTTTGATAAAATATAAAATTTAAATTAGGTATCTTTATAATCTTGGATGGTTAAATAAATTACACCTTTCAAAAAAAGTTTAGCAGCGCTACTTTGACCTAAAATGAAGATATACCGTAGTTTTTATAACCCTCCTTCCTTAACACCTAAAAAGTTCGATTTAATTTTTGACGCTTTCTGAAAATATTAAGCAAGTTAGTTTATTAATTCATATCGAAAACTTTTGAAAACCTCAGGGTTGTTGTTCAAAGTGAGGTATGTGATCGTTACGTAGAAATTAAGTAAAAATTATTTCCAGTTGAAACCTTCTCAGCGATTTTTAAGAGTTCCCTCTTTGCTCTTAAGCTAGTTAAGAAAACTATAAACAATTCACTTATTAATTAGCCACATCGCCTATTAGTTACTCAAAATGCAATAAAGTTGGGTCGTATATTTTTACTTAGCAAAACTGAATTTCTTTCGGTGGTCTTTCCTAACTTTTTTAATGAAGAACCATAGTAATGTAAACATGTATTAAAATAATATGCATTTTAAATAGGTACTTTGGGATAATGCTTGCTCATGAAAAAGTCTTCTAAATGGTATTATGCGTGTTAATTATTGAGCATTATCCGTAGCATGATAATTTAAAATTTAATAAAACAAAAGCACGACCTTCCCTTACCCAAAACCATTTGGAATGCATTATACAGGGTGTATCAAAAATAGTGTCCATCCTTTATAGGCATACATTATTAGCATCTATAGAGTATGAAACTGATTGCAGAAAAAATATTTGGCTTTTCGTTTAAAAGTTATTGAAAATTTAAATAAAAGAAATTTGGCAACAATGCACATGTTGGAAATAATGGTTTTATTAATTAATACAAGCAAGAACGAATAAATGAAATGTAAAAAATAGTTATAAAAAATGTTCAAAATTTCGGCCCTGTACATTTAAGCAGGCTTCAGCTCTTCTACGAATGTTTCTGTGTACATTTCCAACATTACAGGGCTAACATCTCCAAAGGCTTCTTCTATTCTCTCTCTTAAAACATTTTCATTTTCTACTGGTGTTCTATATACATGACCCCAGAGCAAAAAATCCAGGGGTCATGTCAGGGGACCTTGCTGGCCAATTCACAAAACCACCTCGCCCGATTCACTTATTATTTGGAAAGTGTTGATTTATCCACTGCCGAACACCAGCATGAAAATGTGGTGGAGCACCATCTAATTGTAACCACAACATATCTCTAATTTCGGCCAGAGCGAGCTCACCTAGCATATCTTCTAATGTTGTTGAGAGAAAATTTAGGAAATGCTCACCGTTTAACCGATTTGGTAGAAATATTGGACCTAAAAGTCGATTTCCTATAATACCTGCCCAAAGATTGACGGAAAAGCGGTGCTGGTGTGAAATCTCGTAGCTGACATGTGGGTTTTCTACCGCAAAAAAATGCATATTATGTTGATTAAAATACCCACTCCTCGAAAAAATTGCCTGCTCTTGCCATATATATTTTTTTTTGTAAAATTAGGGTCACCTTCCAACATGTTCAAAAGCCAATAATTGCTAAAATTTTATCGCAAATGAAAATCTTGTTCCAATAAAGCCTGGGTTTTAGTAAAATGAAGGCATGGGTGTCTCCTATCTTGAAAACGTTCACCATACGCACTGGCTGCAGCTTCAGCATTTTTTACATGCTCACACATCAAAAGTAGCATGTCGAAGTACTCTCTATTTGTATACATGCTTTTAAATTCAGTAGTACACAAATTTTTGTACTCTTTACTTTCTGTCAATATGACAACTAAGTAGTTGTTAAGAGAAAATTTACTATAGGCATTTACGAAAATTAAACCGATCCTAACCGGTTTGCACCATAGTCGTTCGAAAATGTAAATTCACGTATCAAACCACGTTCGAAAATTGACTCGGGACATATACCGGGTTTACAAATCGTATACCGGGTGTTGAAGCCGGTGCATGCGATTAGTACGCAAACATAACCTAAAAATGGCGGAACAGGGTGTGTTACAACCTACAACCTTATAGTCTCACTTTCTAGTGTTTGTTTAATAACATCACCGTTTGTAGTAATGCAACAATCAATTTTAGTATTATTCATATTTAACAAAAATAAAAACTTCAAATGCCTCCTGTCAAAATAAACTTTGAACAGAACCTAAAACAGCGGTACAAGGGCGTTCGATCTTATGCAGTTTGGTAAATACAGCGTATTGTCACCCCTTTGTACCGGAACAAACCGACCGGTTTAATTTTCGTAAATGCCTCATGTAATTACTTTCATGGCATCTGTTATAAAAACATGAACAACTGTAGGTAAGTACCTCCAAGGCTGCCAGATATTTTACTGCTTTAAACGAAGTACCAAGATATCCATTATTTTTCCAAAAACTGAGCTAAGAAATTAATTTTAACAAATTTTTCTTTTAACTTTAAACCAGCCTAAAAGATTCCCATTGAAAATTTGGAAAAAATATTATAGCTAAAGAATCTGATTTATGTAACTTCATACTTTATAACTTGAAAAATAATCATCATAGGAAAATTTTGTTTATGATGTTAGAGTTAGATTAATCAGTAGTATATGACATATAAAGGATGGACACTATTTTTGATACGCCCTGTATATGGCATTTTTACTGAATATTCTGAATATTACAAAAACTAACATATTTACTCTGTTGCTCTTAAAAGCGTGTTCTCATACTTGAAAGCTTGAAAGTTTTCACTTCTTTCTGGAAAACAAAAAAGTAAAACAGGAATCAAAAGTTTTTCCCGGGAAAACAAAATATATGTAAATGTATTCCGGTTGAACGCTTGAGTGTTATGTTTCAAGTGATTATTCCATGATTTGACTAATGGAATAATCCCGTAAAGCGAATGACATCTACGAAAGGGTTACAGACACACAGGAAAGGCTTTGAGTCGTAAGCCGCCCACACACACATACATAGATGTACACACACCTATAAACACACACACACACAGATTTACAACCTTATTAAATACGCGTAAATTGAAATTCCAGTCAGTCCTTATGTAACCACATTATCTGGCGTGTGCTTTTTGATGCTGTTGCTCGCTTTGTGATCATTTTGCTGTTCGAAATTCAAGCGGTTGGAAGGCCTCCATCAAACGGATAGTGCTTACATCGGTTCGACGACAAACGTATCAGGGATATTTCTCCCACAAGAGATGTGCCTATTGTTCATGTTCAGCATATTCCGAATTGAATTTTCCATCCTTGCAAATCGCATTAATATCTTTCATATCGATAGTGTTATAACTTTTACTGAAGTGGTAACTCTTGAATGGGTTCAATTAAATCTACGTGCGATAACAAATTCGAAAACAGCAAACCGACGTTCAAATTACGTGATGTGAGTTGAAAATGCAGGAACAGCTTTGGCGGTCAAATTTTTCTAGATATAATTGAATTTTATAGATAGCAGATTTAAAAAGAAAGAACAACGGGAAATATTTTTGTAAACCTGCCGGCACTTTAAATTGGATCCAGATTTAACGGAGACTTTATTACCCACATTCTATTTTTATTTTTAAAACCGAGAACAACAGCAGAAAAGTTACTAAATTATACAGTTTGGCGAGAAACTCCGCATTCCCTACATCAGAGGTTTTATAAGCTTTCCGTTTTAATATTTATCTGGCTTCGAATTTCATTTTGAAATTATTTTCAATTTAAAACTGACCTGGAAAAATTATGAAGTGAAGGAATGGCCATTAAAAATTTCTAATTTTAACACATTGCACATTTAAAAAATTAAATATATGTATTCATGAAAACTAACATGATGAGATTAAAAAAGAAAATATAAACTGGAGTAATAATCGTGAGGTACAAATAGATTTATCTCCATGTTGACGCACATAAAAGATCCACATGACCTCAAAGAAAAATCTAATGTTATCGTTTAATCAATATAGAGATAACTAATTCTATACAAGATGCACTTCGACCGCCAAGCCACATTTTTGAAGCTACACGTCAATAGTTCTCAAGACTAATTAATTCCTTAGTACGAAAGAAAACATATAACATAAAAATGTAACCATTTATGGTTTTAAAGTATTTATTTTACATAAACCCCCAAAATATAAATACTATGGAGTACAGGAATCTAAGGGCTAGAACTAGGTTTGCTTTAAAGATTACCTTAGGGTAGTAGTCATGCATGTAGTTCCTGGGAGTTCTAAGTGTTGATATTGAATTTTGGATACATTTTCTGCAGAGGGCCATTATGTTTATATGGGGATACCTGCCCAAAACCTCCAGGTAACGTGTCCTGGAGGAGCTTTGAATAAGTAAGACTCCACAAAAGCATCTGAACAATTTTAATCTACAGTCGTATGAAGATGCAATCTGTAGTGCAAGGGTCCTAACACAAAAGAGTATGCCACAGGCGGTTAGGTTATGCAAGGTAGTTGGCAAGAACCCGGGTAATAAATTAGGAATTAGAAAGCTTCAGAATGAAGGTTTCACATATACACGCGAACAAATACTAAAACTATTCCTAAACTCTCACTTTCCTACCTCAAGGGAAATTGTCTGAGGCTGCAAGGCAATCCGGAGCAGACCTACATCTGTTGATCGGAAAATTTAATTTAGTATAAAGTTGTAACGTTCGAACAATCACAATGGGCATCATATTTTGTTCTAAGTATGTAAATCGCCAAGACCTGATGGACAGTTTCCCGTGCCTTTAGACTGTGCCATGAATATAATAATCAAGCCTTTCTAATATATATTTCAAGCTACCTTAGTTCTGGGATACATCCATTTTTTGTACGACAAGTAAAAATGATATTTAGTCCTAAATTTGGGCATTGTTCACACACCCAAACTTACTCTTTCCAGAATGACAGACGACACTCTTTTATGTTGAAGGTTATTCAAAGGTTGGTAAAACAAAAACTGAAGCGTATTAATTCTATGACCATCGACACTATCCAGAAATGCGTCCACATAATACAAAGTTGAGACAGCCATCATTATTCGATGGTTAAATTGCACTGTAAGAAACCTTGTTGGTTGCAGGTTTCGTAAGAGGGTTTTTGCCTCAATCTTGTAGTCACTTATGGTAATAAACCACCTACACAATATCCATCAATATCGATTTTGTAAAGATGGTGCAAATATTAGTAAATTGCTTTAAAATGAAGTAATTCTGTTCAGTAAGAAGAGGAAACTTATTGGCTTCTACGACCCAGTTCTCTTTAACGAAGTCGTATGGACCTAAATATGATAAATATTTAGGAGAGATTCTAGATGCAAATGTGACTTGAGCTGGAATCACGTCATGTAAAATTCTATTTTTGTAATATCATGTTACTTAGCAACAAATAATATTTCTTTGTAGATGACAAGTTAGCTCACGATATGTTTTCACTTATTATCTCATAAGAGCCTTAATTCTTTCCGGAAATTTTTAGGTGTGTATTTCAACAACGTATTAATCGGCCCGAGTGGAACATCAGGACCCGATTACGTTGTTGGAATGCACTACTAAACATTTCCCGGGGATTATATTATTTAGTTATTTATGCTTCCAACAATGCCTATTGCTCTAAAATTACAGGAATTCTCGCCAAATCGATCACAAATAATGGCAATAAGAGGTGAATACTTTTAGTATAGTTAGAAAAGTATAGGGCAATTTCTGAAAGTCAACGCGATAATATAGTCCTTCTTAGAGTGGCATACCCTTACAGGGCGTTGCCGTCTTCTCTCCGTATGCCTGTAGTGTGCGTGTAAAATGGCCTACAGACATAAGGGACCTACAGTTTTACGTGGGCTTCGAACTACGGCAGTGCTTGCACTTCTACTCCATAGATGACTTATTAGGCAGAATACCTCGGTGGTTTTCCATTGACTTCCGACGGAAGCGGTTGGGTGTTTTGGATGTTGTGTGGCCCTGGGAATCGAACTTGGGCCATCTCAGTGGCCAGACGCACACTGAACCAACTGAGCCACCACCGCGACGTAATATAGTCCTACTAAACGTAATACCAAAATTTTAGGACACCAAAAAAACAGATTTCTACATAATATGATCCTAGCGCTTGAATGTCCTTAGAAAAGTAATACCAAAAGCGTATGGTTTCTTTCGGATATACAGACGTACCTTCGGTACAACACGGGCGTCGTTTTTAAAAATTAACTATTGGTTCCAAACAGCCCTAGTTCACCCATTGCTGCAGTAGTAAGGTATCAGAGATTATATAGATTGCCACATCCGAAACGGGAACCTACCGAAGATTGCATGTTTCGGAATAACCAGAATTAGTATTACAGAGGCTACAGGGGTTACGTGGTTCTATATTTAGTAGTGGAGGCAGAAAAAACGTAAAATTCAAAATCTATAGTTAGACCAATACTAACATACGTTGCAAGAGCCACTACCTACTTTAAGAGTTAAGCAAAATGTTAAGAACTACCGGGATGAATATACTCAGAGCGATAGTTGGCGAGACACGTTCGGACAGAATGAGAAACCAGTTCATAAGGGATAATGCGAAGTGCAGGACATAATTAAATTTTTTAAAAGGAGAAAAATAAAATGGAACGATCATAATATCATAAAAACCGAGGCAGACAGATAGATAAAAATAGCTAGAGACTCAATTCCACAAGGGAAAAGAGGACACGGTAGACCTATGAAAGCATGGGCTAATATCTGGCTGACCGCATCAGCCGATAGCCCATAATGCAAGAATGCGTGAAAAAAAAAACAGACACAGTTCCTAAAATAAAAGAAGAAGAAGAAGGTATAAAGAGGGCTTCCTTCTAAAGGTTAAGCTTTAACAAACACCCACTGCTGTAATAGAAACTTCTTTACTCCCTCTTTATTTCGATTTGCACTTAGTGAGAGACCTATACCTTTCAGCTAAAGGAACTAAGATTACAGATTGGTTTTGATACATTATCAGAGCAAACAATAACTCTTTGAAGCTGACGAGCTTCCGAGACCAGCGAGCAGACGGGTCCTGGCGACCTGGGAAGAAGGAACATACCACAGTTGCTCAACTTTTAAAAGCAATTAGACCTATTACCATGGTGCGTGATAACCTTTCGAACATTCTTTTACGTGTCCTGTAGACGGAGTTCGGAATAGGGATGTATGGAAACAAACTGAAGCTCAACTTAGACTTGCTCTGGTGAAGTTTCCTACAGTTTACCAAGCTGAAATGGTTCCAGCCTTAGCTCGGACATATGAAAACCTCCATGATATCAGTAAACTAAACAACAATAGATTCTCCAAATTCACGGATTGTCCTAGAATGTCAGCTTTACAGTCTACACTATAATCACATAATCACAACCTTTCGATTTCCGAACATAATAAAATAGCAGATCGATTAATGGCGGATACTCCGAAAGCGACCTAACGGTCTAAAGCCTACTCTAGAAGTACATCCAAGCCAGGTCTAACAAAATATCAGGAACTAAACTAGCAGAAAATTTCGAGGATGAGTACTTTAGCTTACTGTGATGGTTTAAAGTAACTAATGCTTTGTATCAGCGCCTTTACATCGATAATTAAACCACTTCTTAACTTTGAAGGAAGGCAATTGAAAATAGTAGCTAGTGCATTTACCCATCAATGATGATATACAGAAGATACAATCAGCATGAAGGAACTTCCGTTCGTGTAATGCAGTATTGCAATAGGGTTGTTTCTCTAAGGCACATTCGTACACCTAGAATTCATTTTTTTTTTGTAGCTCACCGACTGGCAGAGAGGTACACTAAGCATACTTTTGTATAATTCAAGATGATCATAACGGATCTTTAAAGATAAGGTATTAGGGCATCTTTATAGATTACGGATCTTCATCCCTTTAGAGTATTTATTAGTTTAAACAAAAATCGTAAAATGTAAAACCAGCAGATATGTATATAATGCACTTATTATGTGTCAAAACTATAGAATATTACCAAAAGGAGATATTAACCTAACATTAATATTAATATACATCGCAAAATAAGCAATTAATAATTCAGGCTTATTATATGTTTGCACTAATAAATTTGAAACCTAACGTCACCTTTGATATAAGGCTTACTGAAAATTAATGAACAAACCTCTTTGTCCTCGTCAAAACTTGTCGCGTTTTATTACTAATAAACATATAAACGTGCATTAATTAGTTTCAGGTAAATTATGTCAGTTTACTTAGGCAAAGGCAACATAAAAGGTTTGCTTACAAAAGCCTTCAAAAACTTGGTAGTAATTATTAATTTGTATAAAAGGTTTAATAACTTTAAAAAAGAGATCCGAGCAAAATGTCAAGATTTTAATAACTTGTCCATAATAATCATTTATATAAAAATTATACAGAGAAAGATGCAAGTTTAAACTTACAGGTTCACGAATAGGAATGTTCCCGAAATGTAAACCAATTTCTTTGAGAAAGGGTCAGATGAAAACTTAGATTAAACTTTCTGTTTTTTATATACCCACCTATCTTCGGATGATAGTAGTTGAAGTTTATCGAACTTTCTAGACTGGTTTTTAGAAGCACACAAGACTAAATGCCATTAAGTTTGGAAGGCGAACTTGTTGTTTAAGAGGAATTAATTCTATAAATTAATGTTATGTCTTTATTTATGACAATTACGCAAAATAATGAATTTTGAGATGAAGTTATGACATGTTTCAGTGTTTACGAAACTGATTTAAAAGTTCTTTTTAAGTCGTGTAAACGAGTAATTACGAGCAGCTTTTAATTTTGCGTTGAAATAAGTATTTATTATACGTATATAAGGTGACCATTGGTCCTGTTTTAAACGGGACAGTCCCATTTGAAAGTAGTGTGTCCCGTTGTCCCAATGAATTACATCGGGACGGGCGTTTATCCCGTTTTTTAACAAAAAATAATATTTTGCGTAATTTTTCACGTATTCCGAAATTTTTGCAATGTTTTTAGCAGATGATATGACATGTTGCCCTCTATGAACTGGCTTACAAAGTATAAAGTCTCCAAGCCAACCAATCAACGCACACTAGAACTAATTTCAGTTTGGAGGTGCAACAAAAATTAACATTGATATGGATTGTCTGGAATTTTACAATTTTCTTGAGAGTTAAAAAGACAAAAAAACAAATTTTGTCGACGGAAAAATATCAATAATTGTTTTCGTTTTTTATTTGTTATTAAGTACATGACAAGAGTTTTTGTTGTTTTTTTGTTATCATTGTCCTTAGCATTTTTAGTTTATATAATGTTATTTATACATGTTTATTATAATGTAAAATTTCTTGTTGCTGCTTCACACAAATAATGATTCAAATTATATTGAATGTGCACTGTTCTACACACAAGTGTTAAATTGGTTGCATAACGAGTCAATATTATTAACACTCTGGAATCAGCAGTAGTCTTAATTAAGACTAATTCTATTCACGTAGACTGTTAATGAATGGTGAAATCAACAAGTAAACTAACACAAAATGCAATTATTCAAAAACATAGTAAATACAGTAAATGACATACGAGTGGCTATTGACAGTTCACTTGGAAAATAAAAATCACTACAAAAATCCCTGCACTATAATTATGTTTGTCCACGACTAGTCAATAATCTGTCAATTATTCATGTGTTTGGTCAAACATAATGCTATCCATTGTACACTGCCAGCAGTGAATAATCATTATTCACGGTGTCATGGTACCATCATTGTCTATGGTGTATAATGAAGGAAATAGGTTATGTTTTTAATCCTACCACTTCGTTTAACATAGTCGTACCACATGGTTTTAGTAGCGTTGTTATTTAAATTTTAATTAAAAATTCTTCGTATTTGTGTTCGTGGACAAAGTATAGTAAGTATACGACTCGCTATAATGACTACTATTACCTCGGATAATTGCAAAACTCGCTCGCTCGCTCGCTCGTATTGCAAACATTATCCTCGGTAATAATAGCATTCATTATAGCGTCGTGTATAATATACTATTGCATAAAGCGGCAAAATATCATTACCACGGGCACCGCCTCCTTCGACTACAATCATTTATAATAACCCTGTTTTATTAATAAACAACTGTGATGACCGTTTTCGTGTTATAAAAATGCATTTTAAAAATGTCCCGTTTTCGATCAAAATATTTATATCACCTTAATTATATATATTATATACAGGGTTTATCAAAAATAGTGTCCATCCTTTGTAGGCATACATTATTAGCCTCTATAGAGTATGAAACTGATTACAGAAAAAATATTTGGTTTTTCGTTTAAAAGTTATTGAAAATTTAAATAAAAGAAATTTGGCAACAATGCACATGTTGGAAATAATGGTTTTATTAATTAATACAAACGAGAACGAATAAATGAAATGTAAAAAAATAGTTATACAAAACGTTCAAAATTTCGACCCTGTACATTTAAGCAGGCTTCAGCACTTCTACGAATGTTTCTGTGTACATTTACCAACATTACAGGGCTAACATCTCCAAAAGCTTCTTCTATTCTCTCTCTTAAAACATTTTCAGTTTGTACTGGTGTTCTGTATACTATGGATTTTACATGACCCCAGAGGAAAAAATCCAGGGCGGTCATGTCAGGGGACCTTGCTGACCAATTTACAAAACTACCTCGCCCGATCCACTTATTTGGAAAGTGTTGATTTATCCACTGTCGAACACCAGCATGAAAATGTGGTGGAGCATCATCTAATTGTAACCATATATCTCTAATTTCGGCCAGCGCGAGATCATCTAGCATATCTTCTAATGTTGTTGAGAGAAAATTAAAGAAATGCTCACCATTTAACCGATTCGGTAGAAATATTGGACCTAAAAGTCGATTTCTTATAATACCTGCCCAAACATTGGCGGAAAAGCGGTGCTGGTGTGAAATCTCGTAGCTGACATAAAAATGCATATTATGTTGATTAAAATACCCACTCCTCGAAAAAATTGCCTCATCTTGCCATAATTTTTTTTTTTGTAAAATTAGGATCACTTTCCAACATGTTCTAAAGCCAATGGCTAAAATTTGATTGCAGATGAAAATCTTGTTCCAATAAAGCCTGGGTTTTGGTAAAATGAAAAGGATGAAATTTTCTAGGAAATTTTTCGTAACGCAGAATTCCGTTTACTGAACTATGGCTAATGCCCGCCATGCCTTCACTATCTCTTGTTGAAATTCTGATATTTTCATTTACCAAGTCTAAAACATTTTCTATAGCGTTCACTCCCATGCTCGGTCGGCCTCTATCAGGTGTAAGTGGTTCAAACCGTCCTGTAGTCAATAATCTGTCCTCCAGCCTTCTGATGGTCCTCCCGCATGGGTGTCTCCTATCTTGAAAACATTTCAGCATACGCCCTAGCTGCAGCTTCAGCATTTCCTACATGCTCACCCAACAAAAGTAGCATGTCGAGGTACCCTCTATTTGTATACGTATGCTTTTAAATTCAAAAGTACACAAATAATTTCACTCTTTACTTTCTGTCAATATGACAACTATAATTCGTTGTCAAGAGAAAATTTAGCATGTAATTACTTTCATGGCCTCTGTTATAAAAACATGAACAACGGTAAGTACTTCCAAGGTTGCCAGATATTTTACTGCTTTAAACGAAGTACCAAAATATCCATTATTTTTCCAATATCTGAGCTAAGAAATTAATTTTAACAAATTTTTCTGTTAACTTTAAACCAGTCTAAATGATTCCCATTAAAAATTTGGAAACAATATTAGAGCTAAAGAATCTGCATTATGTAACTTCATACTCTTATAACTTGAAAAATAATCATCATAGGAAAATTTTGTTTATGATTTTAGAGTTAGATTAATCAGTAGTATATGACATGTAATGGATGGACACTAATATTGATACACCATGTATATTATATATTATTATAAATATTTAATAAAAAAAAACAATTTTTTCTATAGCAGCTGTTAAAGTGCTACTTTATCTATTAATTTGAGTAGATAAAGTATCACTTTAACAGCAAGGGTAGATAAAGTATATTATTTTTTGTTTTTAACCCTAAAACGGCCATACTAATGACATTTGAAATGTGACTCGATTTGTAATTTTTTAAACGTCAATGTCAAATAAATGTCAAATAAAATTTATTTTATAATTTTTTCCTTTAAAATAAATGCTGTAGAAAAAATAGAGTATTATACACGACGATAAAATTTAATTATCTTCTCGAGCGTAATTAGCGTCTCCACTGGCGTCTCGACCCTAAAATACGTCCTCGAAGATAAAATACAATTTTATCGTCTTGTATAATAAATAACTATTATTAACCTTTAAAAAATACTTTTTATGCGTAAAGATGTTTTTTTAGATAATTAATTATAAGGATCTTTAGTTTTGGCAATTTGTCAGACATGTTAGAACGCTACGTTTATGCAAAATAGTTATTTTTAGCGAGTGCCTTTGTCGTTATCAGAAATATGAAAAGCTGAAATTATAACAAAAATGTTTGTTTTTTTTTTCGTTTCACGGAGTAAAACCTCAAAATATTAAAAAGATTACATCTTCATTATTCTTATTTCAGTACTTTTTCGAAACAATTTCTGAATTAGATTGGTAAAAAAGCAAAGGTTGAAAATATTCCCATTTTATTATAAACCATTCCTTACTAATATAATATATTAATATATTACCGGCTAAACGGTTTTTAAAGGCAATATTTTTACGTAAATTCTGGAATATTGTTGGGTTACATCTTTCTCTTATTTAAAACTTTTTCAATTTACTTTGAAAATTAAAGTAAAAATGAAAGTGTGTTTTATTAAAAGTTCTATGAAACTTAAAAGCGTTTTTTAAACTGGACTTAAAGAAATTATTTGATACATAATAAGAAAATAATTCCAAATATGAATTTTACTAATTTCGTATGTTAGGTAACACAAGACAAGAAAGCTCTTTTGTTTCAAACATGACAGGGTTTCAACCCGGAAGTCGTTCTGTTAACACTAAAACACTGACTGTGGAAGTCTTCGAATTCATTACAAGACAAGAAAGTTTAATTTAAAACATCCTGATCAATTAATATTAAAATAAAAATTTAATTGAACCCCTCTAACTCCTCCAATAAATTGTTTATTGCCTTTTACTTGCTACTTTTTAATCAGATGGTCAAATTTATTTGATCTACATATTATTACTTCAAAGTTTTAGATATAATATTGGAAGGCTTTCAAATGTATATATAGTATGTTCCTCCTACATACCTAATTGCTTCGATTTTCTTTTGAATTAAATATACAAAGTCCTTAGACTCCAATATTACCAAGCAACGAATATCTCAGATTACAAATTCAGCAGTTTACAATATAAAATATATACATTAACCTTTGCAGATTTATATTTACTTATTTCCGTAGACAATACCTAGAATAACCCATCTCTAATTTATTTTTAACGGGACATTTAAGTTCTAAATTTGATCGTGTTTGTCGACCTGCAATGATATTTTTATTACTCACACTTCGAATCGTTCTGCAAATGCGAAACTATAAATTTTCCTGTTTAATCCCGGCTTTATTAGAAAATATTGGATCGAGTTTCCATGTATTGCGGGCTTTTTTTAAATTTCCACAGCAGGAGAAACCGAGGGTTTGTTTTGTTAGTTTTATGATTTCATTTTTCGAAAAGCTTTATGCTTCTGTTTTATTTCTTTACGTCGGTGCTATGAATTAACGTCAAGTGATTGCTTTTACTCAATACAATGAATGTCCTGCACGGATTAAAGCACCAACTTTATCAATATGGCAACCGCACGCTTTGAAGTGAAGGATTATCATTAATACACCGTCGCTGTTCGTCGATGAAGGAAATTAAAAATGTAATTACACCCGTATGATGAAATTTCCGCTTCCCGGTAATGAATACCTTGCCGTTACGTCTGAATCATAATTACGAAGTTTTGTGCATTTTATTTTTAAAACTTATATTCCTGCGTTTAAAATTCGTCGCAGTTTGTACACTTGATGACTTACTGAACGTACAAAGCGTTTTTTGCCTTTAAAAATATTGAATCATGTTCCCTTTGGTTATTTCATAAAATATTATTTGTAGATATTTATAATTTAAGCTGTTGTGAAAAGACCACAACAAACTCCTAAATCAAAAGCTGTGTTTCATTTCTAGACTTTTTACTGAAATACTTGTTTTAAATCAGTTTTACCCTAAAGAATAATGTCTGTGAACTAACATTAAAAAATTAAATTCGCATATGATGATTAACTACCCCAACTCCTTAAACAATTATAGTGGCGAAGAATCAGAAAAAAATAATCAGACTGACTGAATAATCACGACTGAATACATGCCTGGAGCCCCTAAAATACTAATTGATTAGCTTAACAGCAGAGTTGCACACTAGATTTCACAATAAATCATCGAATATACCGATTTTGTTATTAAATGAAAATGTTTAACTAAATGGCATAATCAGCGAATATGTTAAAACTGAAGATAAAAAGTAAGATGTGAAGCAATTCTTTGAGAGGTTGATAATGTGTAACAATTTGATGTATCGCTGAAGAAGGACTACTCTCCTAAATACCTTCGGTTATGCTTGTATAGTTGACTTGTAGATACGTAACTTAGCTTAATAAACATTATAGATACAATTCGATAGATAAACAAAAATCAACACATATGGCATTTTGGTCATGTCAGGCAACTTTTGCAGGTCAGAGGGTGCACAACCTGGCCCCCTTATTAATAGATATTGATAATTCGAAACATTCTGTGGTTCATAACATAATTCTAAAAATTCCCTCAAAACTATTTTTACACATTTATTATTAGTTTTAGAATTTTTAAAGTTTAAGATTTCAAGCAGCAAACTTATTCTGGAAAAAGAATTAGAACTAAATTTGCAAGTTTAAAACTTAACCTACGTCTTACCTAGTAATAATGTGGGGAAATTTTAAAATAAAATCGATACTGCTAAATTGGTTGTTTAAATGGTATAAGTACCTATAAGCTTCGTCTTAACCATATAAGGGTGCCATGAATGTCGAGTACTCTACAGCGTAGCCAATAAATCATGTTTCAGTTGCCAATGGGCTTTTTGTCCAACGATCTGTACATCTTACTGACCAAAACATTTACTTAATTTGACAGAACTTTAATGAATAATGTTATATGTGACGGATTTCCAATATACCGGGTGTCCCAAAATTAGACCGACAAACTTTGGGTGGTTATAAAGGACACCAAAACAATCAATTTTTGTTCATAAGCCCATGTCCGCAAATGAGCCGTTTTGGCACTAGAGTGTTGGCAATTTTTTTCAATGCAGAGATTACATGCGTGCAAGCGGTCATTACCTTGCCAACAAATCCTCCTCTACAAGTACAGGAGTCACGCACACCAGAGATTTTACAGAACTCCAAAGGAAAAAGTCAAGGGCGGTAAGATCAGGATATCGCGCAGGCCAAGCTACAGGACCGCCTCTTACAATCCACCGGTTCGAAAAATTCTGATCCAGATACTCGATCGATGATGGATGTGAATTTTTAATTTGACCCGAGTTAATAGTAGGATATACACGGTGTTAAAAAAAATGTGTCAGAAACTTTGAGGGGGGATAGTATGGCCCAAAATATGCAGAAAAGTCTTAATGAACATAGGTCCGCAAATGGACGGTTTCGCTAATACGAAACATTTTGCGTTTACACTACTTTTTTATTATGTACGGGTTATCCATTTTTGACACTTTTGCTAGGTATCTCTTTTTGGGGAAAATAAAAATGGTAAAAGCAGAATTTAAAAATATATATACAGGGTTACTGGTAATTCGATACATTCCTTTGGAGATGTGATGGGACAGGAGGTAAGGAACAAATTTAACCCTAACATACATTATGCAAAACTCAATAGTTTTTGAGATATTTCAATTTTTGTGTTTTTCTCAAAAAAGTAGATCTTAATGTCTTTAAAGTTAATTTTTAAAAAATCTACTTGACATTTTCTGAACTTTTTGACTGGGTTACTTGTCCCACTCTATGGTCATCCGTTTCAAATGGAAAATATCCTGAAACATTTCGATCATGTGAAAATTTTAAATAAAAACTTATTAAAAATGATTTCTAAAAATCAGCTACGAAAATTACCTATTCGTTTTTCTCAGAAATTATTTTTTTATTTTTGCATAATGTATGTTTGGTTTAATTTGTTTCTTAGCTCCTGTCCCATCATATCTCCAAAGGAATGTATCGAATTACCAATAACCCTGTATATATAAATTGAAAAATTGGCGATTTTAGAATTGACCACTATAATCTTGGTTACTAATAATAGAAGAAATTGTTTAATATAAAAGTTTCTTAGTTTGCTAAAAGTTATCGGAGCTAACTTTCTTATTTTAAATGTCACACCCTATATATTGTTAGCCAAAAAATATGCATTTTTAATTCTCGTTTCAAACATATAACATACAATATATTTTATTATTTAAATAAGTGAACAGTGAACAGTTTCAATTTTTATATTAAATCAGTAGTAGGCCGTGCATTATGAACTAAGAAACCGAAATAAAAGATCCCATTTTTCGTAAAAAATAATTATTGTTAGTTATTAAAGTAAAATAACTTGCATCTAAAATAATTTTGGTACAAAAATAGGAAAATTCTTTTGTAAGTCATCGGCAAAACTGAAGTCCTATTTCGCAATTTCCGCGGGATTTCAGTATTGTGTCAAATCTACTTTATATGGAAAGTAATAATTTTTATTTAAAATCTTTTGAGTTTCTGTCTCTCAGAATAATATGTAAATTACAAGTTTAAAGCATTTTCTTAATTTTTCTGCAATATTATACGCATGCATAAGAATACCTATTTAAATAGTTTAGTAGGCTATGGATGAAAATAGTTGCCATGAAAACAAAACAGGATAAATAATTTTGTTTAATGACAGATCGCAACGTGTTTCGAGTTTTATGTTTAAGTTAAATAAAAATGGTTTACGAAAACTATGAAAAATATGATATGTTATGCGCATATATTGAATGTCAAAGAAACGAAGAAAATGCCTTAAACTTATATTTTCAACGTTACCCTGAGAGGCAGCAACCCTTCAGTGATATTTTTAAAAGACTAGAAAACAATCTGAAGAATTATGGAAGCTTTAGTAAACCGAAACCTCATGAATATTTTAAAGAAAATAAAGAAAATGATATAATAAACGCTCTTGTGTTCGTGGAAGCTGAACATCGAGTAAGTTTCGGTCACTATTACCAATTACCTAGAAAAATTTTTAAAATTGCATATTTGTCATAATAATGTTGATAAATAGCTATTTATGCAACGAGTTGCAAAATGATGGACTTTTTATCACCAGGCGTGAAATTGTTCGTCGAGGCGAAGCCGAGATGAACAACACGCCATGTGATAAAAAGACATGTTTTGCAACGTGTTTCATACAAGATTTTATCCAATTCAGATAACAAAATGTAAATGCCACATCTTCTTAAAAAAGGAGTTGGGTCATCGTGATAAAATGGGAGTGATAAAATGGGAGCATATTTTGTAACTAGTTACAAAATGAACCACTTTTCGCAACTAAAATCATCTTTTTGTAACTAGTTACAAAATGGGAGCATATTTTGTAACTAGTTACAAAATGAACCACTTTTCACAACTAAAATCAATGTCGAAATGTTGACATTTCGTAACTGAATTGGATAAATTTTATTTTCAGCAAGGAAATTCTTCATCTCCCTAAAATCCAGTATTGGTCAGTTTTATCAAAGTAGGCCGATCATTCTGAAAATTTGTACAACTCCATAACTTTTTATTCTGAACAACTTTTCTTAGTAAAATATTGGCGTACTGTGAATGGAAATAGTACTTTACCTGAAACGAAATTGACAAATAATGAATTTTATCAAAGTAGGCCGATCGTTCTGAAAATTTGTACACCACCATACTTTTCATTCTGAACAGCTTTTCTTAGTAACCCTTTGGCGTACTGTGAACAGAAAAGGTACTTTACCCGAAACGAAAAGAGTTATTGCTCAACTGTAAAGGCCTACTTGATTTTAAAAAATCGAAAGTAAACTAAAAATAAGTTTCAGACCAAGCAGGGCGGAATCCCAAAATATGAAATTCCAATTCGAAAATTTTTGGTAATCATACCTATTGTAAACTCAATCCGGGGACATACTGTATACCTAAAATAGAAAAAGCAGTTGGAGTGTCAAAAACGAAGGTTCAAAAGATTTTAAAGAAAAACCATTACTTCCCATAAAAAGTAAACTTCACACAATATTTGCATCCCGGAGATCATGAGAGAAGAATTCAATTTTGCCGCTGGTTTTTAAATCAATGTAATGAAATTCCCAATTATTACACCAAAATTATATTTGCCGATGAGGTCAGAATTACAAGTGATGGAATTATGAATCGCCACAATGAGAGATACTGGACCAACACAAACCCGTATTTAGTGAGACCAGTTCGCCGACAGGGCAGAGTTGGTTATAACATCAGTTGTTTTTTAAAAGGACACAGGCTTGTTTATACAATTTTTGAAGAAAATATGAATACTGAAAGATACTTGAATATTCTGGAAATTAGCCTGTCAAATTTGCTGGACGACGAACCCTTGGAGGAACGACTTAATGTATATTATCAGCAAGATGGTGCTCCCAGCCATAACGCCTTAAGAGTAAGGGAATATTTAATTTTAAGGTTCCCAGGTATCTACCATCTGGTTGGGAACATATAGACCTGTTAGATGGCCGCCGCGCTCACCTGACTTGACTCCGCCAGATTTCTTTCTAGGGGGTCATCTAGAATCAGAGATCTATAAACAAACGAACAAAACACAGGAACAGCTTCGTGAATCAATTCATGAGGCATTTAGAAAAATAAAACCCATACACGTTATCAATGCCGTAAGATCGGTCAGAAATCGTTGTCAACAGTGTATTGATAGCAATGGAGGGCCATTTGAGTATCTTCGTCGATAAACGTTCCACGTTTTTTTCAGAATCTTATATATTTAGGATTAATAATAATTCTTGATTAGCTCGTTATCATTACTGTTTGATCGTTAACTTAAATTATTTTTCCTATATAAGTAAAAGCAATAAAAAAAATGTCAAATTGGTTTTTATATCATATTAATAACTAACAATAATTATTTTTTACAAAAAATGGTATCTTTTATTTCCGTTTCTTAGTTCATAATGCACGGCCTACTACTGATTTAATATAAAAATTGAAACTGTTCACTTATTTAAATAATAAAATATATTGTATGTTATATGTTTGAAACGAGAATTAAAAATGCATATTTTTTGGCTAAAAATATATAGGGTGTGCCATTTCAAATAAGAAAGTTAGCTCCGATAACTTTGACCTGGCCCCGTAGATGCGATTTTCAAGCGGCCTCATATTCTACTTAGCAAACTAAGAAACTTTTATATTAAACAATTTCTTCTATTATTAGTAATAAAGATTATAGTGGTCAATTCTAAAATCGCCTATTTTTCAATTTACCCCCGTATCTTCTATAAGAGCGAATATTTTTCAATTCTGCTTTTACCATTTTTATTTTCCCCCAAAAACATCTCATGGTACCCACATCAGTTTTTTGATATATTCAATAATTACCGAGGTACCCAGCAAAAGTGTCGAAAATGGATAGCCCTGTACAAACAAACAATGTAATTTATGAACAAACAACAAAGGCAAAAAGTCAAATGAGATGTTCAAAGTGCTGTCCCTCCATTTCACAGCAACCATGACATCTCTGCCGCAAGGATTTTCGAACTCTTTCGAAAACCTCCACCTAGCGTACACTAAAGTTTTCAAATATCCCCAAAGAAAGAAATCAAAGGGGTTTCAATCAGGCGATCTTGCAGGCCATGATACAGGCCCGGCCCTTCCTACCCAGCTACGTCCAAAAGTGCCGTGCCATCGAAAAATGCGCCGGAGCACCATCATGCTGGAACCACATTTGTTGCGTTTGGTTCAAAGGAATGTTGTCTAAAAGATCGCTCTTGTGTTCTGCAGAAAGTTTAGGTAAGCAACGCCTGTTAATCGGTTTGGTAAAACAACTGGACCTAGTAACCTGTTGCCCAAAATACCCATCCAAATGTTCAATGAAAAACGTACCTGATGTCTGGATTCCATAATAGCATGGGGATTTGCGTCGGCCCACACATGCGTATTGTGGAAATTAAAAACTCCATTTCGTGTGAACCCGGCCTCATCAGTAAAAAGAATATTGGCAACGAAATCGGGGTCCTCAACATCATTGCCTAGAAACCAGCGGCAAAACAAAAAACCAAACATGCTTGATGATCAGGTGGATTTAGGGCCTGCACTCGTTGTACATGGTACGGGCAAAGCTGCTCCGCGTGGATGATTCTCCAAACAAGAGGAGCACTAATTCCTACCTCGGCTGATATTGTCCGCAAACTCGTCTCCGGATTCTGCTCTACCCGTGCTAAAATTGCCTCTTCTGCCTCAGGGGTGGACACCGACCTTGGTCTCCCGGAATAATGGGACTGTTTCCCAAATGAACCGGTATCACGCAATCTTTGGTGCAGTCTTACACGAACTGAGGGGATATGGCAATTGGGATGAGCGTCAACATAAAGACGTAGCGCTTCTCTGGCATTCCCATTAGCACGACCATACATGAAATACATGTCGGCTAATTCAATGTTAGACTAAATAGACATAGCGAAAATTCGTAATATTGTGCGCTAACCACTGAATGTCAACTTCAAACTGTATGTTTAACGGACTATCTGTCGACTACGATAAGAAAATAGAAAGTTTTTGCGAATAAAGAGATTAGCGAAAAAATGCACAAATGCTACAAAAAGGAATAATCATCCGTATCTCCGAAACCGTCCATTTGCGAACCCATGGTCGTTAAGACTTTTCTGCACATTTTGGGCCATACTATCCCCCCTCAAAGTTTGTTACACATTTTTTTAACACGTATGTATATAAAAATAATGATTACTACTGAACATTTAGATTAGTTTTTCTGCTTTGTGGAAGAATGTTTTATTTGAAGTTTGTTACAGTTTGTTACGTGTGTTAATGAATCGTAAGACTCACTTACTTCACCCGATTCAAATTTCTAACACACATTCTATCAAGTCAGTATGTTACTGTCAAATGGCAGCATATATTAAAATTTACAATCAATACCCAACTGAGATTCAAATACTTTTTGATCGCACGTAATTATGACATTCATAGTTATAAAGATATAAACCATCCACTATCTCGACATTTTTTATTGAAATTGTGATATAAAATCGCTTTTAGTTACTTATGGTTATTTCAGAATAATTACTTCAAAACACTTGCTCGGGCAGTAAAATTTTAGATAGTATGAGGCCGTAATACCGTAAAACATTAACGTATAGTTAACTGGCCATGCATTATAAACAAGCATATTTTTAGAATTAGTAAACACGTTCAGCAAAAAATTAAATCTGAAAGAACCAGTATTAACTTATGTAAATTTTAGTACAAGAATGTAGTACATTATATTTATTTATTTCTTTTCTGTAGAACCAGGAAATTACATCATTATTTAAGCTGTTCTCGCAACCTCATCACAGATTGGTTGCTCTAGAGATGTGCATGTTCTGGCATGCATTTTAAATTACTAACAAGGATTGTGCTTGATATATCGACTTGGCACATCTCGCTCTTGCAGTGCATTTAGCTGTCGACGTCTATTACGTGCTGCATACCCCAACGACAAAGCGTTTACATTGGATTTCTGCATGCAAAGTTCACTAAATGTTATTATGTTGGACTACTTCATTTGAATTAAAATACGCGTAAATCTCCCATGTCACTGCTCTATTATTAAAAACAGTTCCGGAAAATTTAATTTCTGCATTCTGTTTTAATACAAAGGCCCTGCTAATTCTTGAGACAGGATTTATGCATTAATTCTCAGGTAATATAAGGCAAGCCTTTTTAGTTTAACCAATAAATAATACTTTGATGTTTCCGGTTTTCAAATACACAAGCCTTCAATTCTTAAAAACTGATAATAAGTCAGAACTTCGATAATCTATTATATTAACCATCGATTCAGAATTAAGAAGAAGGAAGCTCAAATAAAGGCGCAACCACAAAATTTGTAAACATCAATCTAGAATTCTTTAGATTTTCATTTAAAGTACAAATATTTCGATATTAATGGTGTTCCGATTTTTTTCCCTCTTTTAATTCTTCGTTTCTGCTTAAGCAGCAGCGCCTTTCCTTTTCATGAAAACTCATTTTACTTAATAATGCAACGGAGTGAAAATTCGATGGATATCTTGATTATAATGAATTCGACTCCGTAATTAGAACTCAAACACAAAAGTGATTCTAAATGTCAGCATTTCCCCACAGTTCGCAAATTCAGACCCTTCGAGTGCTTTTTATTAATGAATCTGTTATAAATGCCGGTGAACAATTTACTGCTGATTTATTTTATTCCACGAATGAATGAAGGAAGAACTACTGCCATTTTCCAACGGAAATTCTGAATTTGTGAATTGAGCTTTCATTTCAATTAAATATTTCTTAAGACCAAGAACAGAACTATATTTAGAAATATTTAAAAGAAAGAATAAGTTCAGGTTAAATATGTATACCGTCGAATCAATTATTTTCTTCATTATATTTTGAGAAATCTAAACATAAATTTAATTAATATTTTTTACTGCTAAACAGAGCCAAGGGGTTTCTTTTAATATGATGTATAAACAAATGTTTTCTTTGCAATAAGTATGTAAAAATACTGGGGCCCTTTGGGTTCGGAATTTTATAAAATTATTCCGCATTAACTTAAATTAACAAACAACAATACGTTTTTGTCCATCAATCAAATACTAAATATGTATTATAATACTTAATGTAACTCCATAAAAATAAATTTTTACTTGTGCAAACAAAAATAACAAGGGATAAACTTATTCGTAGCAAGATTATACGTTCCGTGTAAATTAACGGTGAGACCAAAGTAATTAATGTTTGGCGGAGTTCTTTTATTAAAGCGGAACCGGAATTGTGTACGGCATTTTAAGGGATTTCATTGGGAAAAATGCCCTTAAGGTTATCATTTAAACACATATTTGATTTTATGTGGAAAGTTGTATTTAAATAAAGAAATATCCTGCGTTCCCTAACTTTTTCATTCGAATTCTAATAGAAAATTTTAAACCTGTCAAATAATTTTATTAAATAGATTTAGTTCTTAGATTACGATTTATTTGTATTATTCGTTTTAATATTTGTAATTTCAGTGAACGCTATTCCACACAAAGTGAGTTTTGAATATCCTTTCTTTGCGCGGCGTTATTACCTTGTTTTACACAATAATTTTCTGTAATTTTAAATTTACAAAAGCAACAATTACCTTCTTCTGCTCTTCAATCAAAATTAAATATTTTTGTTTCATGAAAACTGCTTAAAAGCTTCAACTTTTAAACAAACACATCTTCTTAGATTGTGGACCGAAAAGCAAATTAAAAAGAATTTTTTAGCCCTTAGCAAACATTCAACTCCCTAAAATACAAATTCACCTTACAGATAATTTAAAACCCACATATCTGACTGCTATAAAATGCACCCTCTTGTCCTAAACTTCACTACCTTATGTTTAAGATTTCCTCTTTGAGATTAATTTTTACGTCACGATTAAAAAAGATTTTTAATGTAAACAAAATTAAGATGTTTTACTTATAAAAGAGAATTCTAGTCTTTATGCTTTGCAGAACATCAAAGGACTTACCGGTCTAAAGACGTTTGATAAGATAAAAAGTACATTACATCTAAAAGGCATGAAACCTTAATATATAGCTTTCCTCATGTTACTTTATAACCTCAGAACACCTTGTCTTTGAGAGCTTAATATTTAAAGACACGGAAGATTAGCGAGGGAGATTCGCGCGTGGTTCTAAGAACGCAGTAAAAATATTATATTATCTCTTTTTGTGGTTTTAAAACGTCAATTTAATGATTTTGTACTTATTTTCCAGTAAAATTGAATGCACCTCGGAGAGACCGCTTATAAAAGTCAACAAATAATAAATCAGGGTACTCAGTAGAAACGGATTTAAAAGCGATCGCGTGTTTTAATTCAAGATTTAAAGAACTGATTTGCCCTTTCTGAATTAATGGTAGTGGTTCGAAATAATAAATGCACGATTATCATGTTTGTTTTCGTTTGTTTTGCATGTGGTTTTATTTTAATCAATTTTAAAGAATTTATTATAAAAAAATGAATTTTGTGGTTAGTGCTCGATGAAATTTTAAAGAATTCTTGGTGTTTTTTACCAAGTCTGAAAATGATAAAGAATAACCTTTTATAGAACAGTGCATTAAAAATAAACTTGGTAAATATGTTTTTCAAAGAAAATATCTTTAAATAAAAACTCGAGGTTTTCCCATCTCTAACATTGTGCGTAACTTATTTTCTGAAAGGACCAGTATCTTATTATGAAATTGGTACCAGCCGTGGTAACAAAATGAAGAAAATCTGCGCACCTGTCATCTCCCTTGGCTGTTCACGTTTAATATTAATGCGAAATTAGCTCTGTACTCCCTTAAGTCTACCTCCTAAACCTATTAGCGTGAAAGACTGCAGCACAGCTATTATGGAGAATATTAGGTTTAAAGGTTTTCGTACGCCCGTGTCACAAAACAAACTATCGCTTACACCGGTTCGGAAATGTGATAGGCAGAAGAAAGGAAACGAGAATTTATCTGAAAAAGGTCGAATCCAATTAAAAAGCAAAAATTGCCGCTTTGCTTTAACAAACGCAAATATAAATAAAGGGCACAAAAGGCTCGTTTGCCTTTTTGGATAAAAATAACGGGGTCGAGCACTCCGTTAATTTAACTTAAAGATCGTACAAATTAAACTGACTCTCGACTTTTTATATTCAACATTTAGACGCGATAATAGCTCTCCTCCGAGTTGATCAACGCCTTGAATTATTTGCATCGCTGGCTTCGGCAAACAATCTTGAGACGTAATTATGTAACTCTCGAACGCTCCCTTTTCTAACATCATTATTTTACCCAGAATGATCTATTACCTAGTTTTATGTTAAATTTACCTGTCTAAACTGCAATTTCAGAAGTTTCGTTTACTTAAATAAGTTCTTAGAATATCGTTAATTAATTAACAACGTGAAATCTCGTTAGCACCAAAAACATCGGCGTTGTAAACCGCAACTCTTAATTCCAAACGCTATAATTGTGTTTTCTTAACACTTTTGACCGACTAGAATCACGTAAGGGGTGCATAAAATTAGTGAAACTCGTTTAACGAAATCCCCCGCAAATTAGAAGAAAAATCGCTCAAAAATTGGATGAAATCCTTCCTATATGCAAACAAATACCAAGCGTAGTCTGCAAGAAATTAATTAGCCGTTAATTCCGGGCTAAATTGGCCATTCCTGCAAAACGTGGCCACAAATCGCACATTTGCAGCGGTTCTGCGATGCGATACCATCAGCAAATAAGGGCAATAGATCTTAGGGAAAGAGGGGCATCATAAGGCATCTAGAGGCCTTCGCAGGACTGCTATAAGAGAAGTGGACTCCCCGGGGTGCTCTCCTCCTCGGCGTTAACAGCCATCCTGCGCGTTTACAACGCTCAACCATAACGTATCGACTTACCCCTAAAAACCCACTTGCAAGCCCGATAAGTAACGCTTATGCATAAATGGTTTTCTCAAGGCAACATAAACACAACATACAACATTCTTAGTCTTAATTCAGAACTGTTTTAAACTCTTTATACGGGTATTATGCCTTTCCTTCGAGGGGTTTTCATTCTGTGAACGGAATTTTAATTACGTACTCGCATATTTTTAAAAAGTTTACGATATACCTTGTTTGCTTTAAGAATATAAACTGTTATACTCTATTATTTTCCTCCATTCTCACTTCCAAAGTTTGTTTTCAGCCGCCTTAACATGAAAAAGTCTTAAGTCGATATGAGAAAGTGGCGGTAAGAGTTTGGATACCCGATCCTTTTCCGATCCTTTTTTATATATAAACTCAAGATATGCAAACATATATGCTGAGGATAAAATATTGAAAATAAAATATATTTAGTCCCTTAGCCAAGAAAACGATAGTATGGAAAGCCTTCGACAGTTGCTTTTTCCATTCGAGTACGAATTTGAACAAAAACTGATACTTTGGAAAAACAACAAAACAATAAGGAATCTATTTTTCTTAAAAATCATAAATAACAGATTCCATCAATCTTACAATATGTATGTATGTATGTAATCGTTAACCTCTTGTACCTTTCGGTGTTGAGGCTGGTGCGTTAGCGTATGTGGTCTTACGCGTGAAATGCACAATCCGGCCCGCATGCGAGTCACGTGATTGGTGCGCCGTTTTTTGCCTGCATACAGCACCATGTGTATAGTGTATGTGTGTGTACGTATAGAACCTTGTTACTCTACCTCGTAGGTCTGTATTCGGAGGAGAGCGTCGTTAATTAGGTGCCCAACGACGAATGGTCACCAGAGCTCGATACCGATCTCCGGGAAAACTTGCACCCAGCGAGATTCGAACCGGGGACTAGCGTAACGCTAGCCTGACGCTCTTACCACTGCGCCACCCTGGCCCCCAATCTTACAATATAAATTAATTAAAATCTGTTGAAGAATTGAAAGCCGGCACCTCAAGTGTTAACAACTTACGAAGTTTGCCATTTTGAATACTAACAGTAATTCTTTAGCATGAGATTATGGAAAATACCTAGTTATTTCAAAACTGCACTTGTGTTATTTAGAATTTATGTCTGTTGAACACAATCTCCCCTAAGGATTTTAGCTCTTTAACGTTATGAAAATATTTCTTATTTTGTTTAATTTTCATATAAATTTGCTCAAATTTACTAATTTAAATGATAACAGTTCTGGAATAATATTTGTATTCGACAAAGGAGTTGAAACTCCCTAAGATTTAATTTAATAAATTTTATCTGAGGTGTTTTCGACACATTAGATTCGAATCTATGAATCCGTATCTAAGCAGTTAATATCCAATCCATATGCTTTGGATTTGAACATGATGACAATTAAAATTTTTCATCGAATTGAATTTGCCGTTTAAATATAGCATTTCAGGACTTGCTCATATTTAAATCTTAAATCTAATCATTTAATAACTTAGCGCAACACCTATCTTCTACAATTCTGTCTCGGCCACCTATATGTCGTGAATTGGTGAAGATCAACTTCAATCAACTTTGACAAGGAAACTGTCGAAATACGTATTTAGTTTTCATAATCTATTGTGGTTTTCAGGGTTCAGTAATAGTGGTCCATTAAAACAGACCACAAATTCCATTTCAGGCTTAAAAATCTAATATCTCGAGTCAGATCTTCAAAGTAGAATTTTAAATATAACATTTCAAATTTAGAAATAGAAGTAACTAAAAATTTGAAGTAAAACTAAATTGCACTAAAGTTTGAATCAATTATGCACTATGAATTAAAATGTCAATTTTAAAACTAAATAATCTAATTTTGCATTTCTTTAACTGAATATGCCAAAAAGTAGTTCCTGGTAATGCGCCTTTTATGGACCTATTTTTTATAAATAATTTTTGCAAAAGAGAATATGAAAGCTAAATTCACGCTATAAACTTAAAAATAATTAGTTTTTATGTTCGCTGTTTTGATATTTCTAGTTTATAGCCACATACAAATAAAAATATCAACCGTTTTGAATTACGCCTTTAAAATTAACTGAAAATTTCAGCAAACCGTAATCTGAATTTAAGACATTAAACATGTCAACTAATTTATGAAAGCAGATTGAAATCGACAATCACATATTAAGATCAAATCCAATGAAATAATTTTAATTTCCAATTGAACTGAAGATATGTTTAGAAAAAACTCGCGTTTATAGCTCGGAATCCCAAATTTCAAAATTGAGTTTGAGAATGCGAATGCTTAAGCCGATTCAAAAGTTTGAGTTAGAGATGTGAATATGGAGATCCAAATTTAGGAACGTTCAGAATGAATTCCATCTTCAAACATCAATTTTGGACGTTTTATATTTGTACTCGGAGATTCAATTATTTATGAAACGTAGCTCTGAATCTGAATCCGTTTACAGAAAAAAACAATTTTAAATTTTTCTTCTAAAAATTAAAGTTAAGTTATGAGTATGTTATAAAACAAAAAATAATTTCTTATATTGAATTGCTGAATTGCTTTTAATTTATGCGTTTGAAGAAAAAGTAAGATGTGTTATTCGGAGTAAAAGTGATTTTGTGTGCCTCGCATGAAATTGTCCGACTCGCTAGCGCTCGTCGTTCAAACGTCATGCTCGGCACACAAAATGCAAAATGACACTTTTACTCCTAATAACACAATATGGGTACTAATATAAACCACGGTAGAGAAGACTTTTCTCAGCCTCACAACTTATTTCCCTCCATGCTTCGCATGTCGGGTAATGATACTGCTCGGCTGAGAAAAATGTGTTCTCTACCTTGGTATATAATATACTATTACAGTGGCGTGGATAAGAATAAAAGGGCTAAATGTGATGTTTCGATAGTAATACATAAAAAACTCAAACGATATATAAAGAACTGGGAAGAAGTAAACGAAAGAATAATTTTAGTCAATTTAAAAGTATTTGCCCAAGATACCACAGTAGTAGGAATATACGCCTCAACAAATGATGCGACTCAAAACATAAAAGATGACTTTGAAGAACAGTTATGTATGGTGATCAGTGAGATAAACGAACGCAGTGAAATATTTATTATGGGAGATCTAAATGGTAGAGTAGGAAAAAAGAAGGATGACAAGATAGTGGGAAGGTTCGGAGAGGATGTAATCAACGATAATGGAAATAGGATCATTGCACTATGCGAACAATTTTCATTAAAAATAACAAACGGGTTTTACAAACATAAAAGGATTCATCAAATAACCTGGAAACAACCTACACCCCAGTTAGAATCCATCATAGACTATACAGGGTTATTGGTAATTCGATACATTCCTTTGGAGATGTGATGGGACAGGAGCTAAGAAACAAATTAAACCTAACATACATTATGCAAAAATAAAAAAATAATTTCTGAGAAAAACGAATAGGTAATTTTCGTAGCTGATTTTAAAAAAAAAAAAGGTGTTGCCAGCTAATATATGTTCCAAAAGAGTGGAAAATCTCACATATAGTGTCCCTTTTTAAAAAAGGTAATAGAAAAGACCCTAAATGTTACAGAGGTCTAAGTGTTACTAGTACGTTAAGCAGGTTGTTTGGAAAAATCATACATGAAAAATTAAGGACTGATATTGGACATCAAATTGGAGAAGACCAAAGTGGCTTTATGCCAGGACGATCTTGTACCGACAACTTATTTACACTGCAGCAAGTATTGGAAAAAAAGATAAAAAAAGACGAAGAGGTGCACCTTGCATTTGTGGATCTGGAAAAGGCCTATGACTCAATACCAAGATCAAAATTGTGGGAAGCTTTAGACATCTTAGGCATTAATTCCCATTTACTAACAATTATAAAACAATTATATAACGAAAACATCTCGTACGTTAAAATTTCTAATCGCCTCTCTAGTCCAATTAATACCACAAAAGGACTTCGACAAGGCTGCAGTGTATCTCCATTATTATTTAACTTATACGTCGAAATAGCACTGCGTAACTGGAAGAGACACTGTGGACAAATGGGGATCCTTATCAACGAAAAGCCTCTCTTTACGCTAAACTTTGCAGATGATCAGGTGGTCCTGGCGCAAGACGCATATGATCTTGAATTTATGATCAGAAGACTGTACATCGAATATCAAAAATGGGGTCTGCAAGTCAGCCTGAAAAAGACCGAATATCTTGTGATCAATTCTAATGCACGGTTTGATGTAATTATAAATGACGATGTTGCTGTAAAACAAGTAGACCAATTTAAATACCTGGGAGCAGTAATAGACAAAAATGGCTTAGGAGAAGAGCAGATAAACCATAGGATACAGCAAAGCAAGAGAATAGTAGGTTGCCTTAACTCTTTATGGTGGAGTAAATCGTTATCACTAAAAACAAAGAAAAGGATAGGACAAACTATGGTAGAATCCGTCCTATGCTATGGGTGTGAGGTGTGGACCGTGAAAGCAGCAATGAAGAGGAGACTCAACGTAATCGAAATGGATTATCTGCGAAGGAGCACAAGAACATCAAGACTAGAACGGATTCCAAACGCTGATATTAGAGCCACAATGGAAGCAAACGAAACCGTGACGGATAGAATTGAACGCAGAGGATTAATATGGTTTGGACATTTAATGCGTATGCCAGAAGATAGATGGCCAAAAAGAGTGTTCCAGTGGGTACCTTCCGGACAAAATAAACGAGGACGACCGCGCAGATCGTGGAATGAGGGAATGAGACAAGCAATGTTACAGAGGAATCTAGAGGAAGAACAGGCATTGGATAGAGAGGCGTGGTGTAAAGGAACGGGAATGCGGCATTTAGCTGTAATGTGATTTATGTAGCATATAATACTTGTACACATATGTATTGTAAATTACAAACCCGAAATATATATATATATTTTTAAAAATCATTGTTAATAAGTTTTTATTTAAAATTTTCACATGATCGAAATGTTTCCGGATATTTTCCATTCGAAACGGATGACCATAGAGTGGAACAAGTAACCCAGTCAAAAAGTTCAGAAAATGTCAAGTAGATTTTTTAAAAATTAACTTTAAAGACATTAAGATCTACTTTTTTGAGAAAAACACAAAAATTGAAATATCTCAAAAACTATTGAGTTTTGCATAATGTATGTTAGGGTTATATTTGTTTCTTAGCTCCTGTCCCATCACATCTCCAAAGGAATGTATAGAATTACCAGTAACCCTGTATATTATCGTAAAACAACAAACGAATACCAAAGTAATGGACGTTCGAGTACAAAGAGGAGCGGAATGTGGTACGGACCACTTTATGGTAAAAACCAAAGTATATTTTAAAATTATAAAAAATACAAATAGACAGACAAAAAGCATGGAGACCACAGAAGAAAAGATCCGAGAAGAAAAATTCAACATAGAAAAATTACAAGATGAATCGATTAAATTCTTATACAAATTACGACTAGCAACTGTGTAAATAATGAAACGGATGGATCAACAGAACAATTATACGAAGAACTCAAGTCAGTGCTTTTCAGAGCTGCGAATGAAGCCTTAGGGAAAAAAACCAAAGAAACTTACAATAATAACAAGGGATGGTGGAACACTGAGGTACAAAGTCTGGTACAAGAAAAGAAACAGCTTTGCGGTAAATGGCTGTCAACCCAAGATCCTGAGTACAGAAAAACATACATGAGGTGTAACAGAGAAGTAAAAAGAGAAGTAGCGAAACTAAAAAACACAATGTGGCAGAACAAATGCAGAGAAATAAATTCACTAATGGGTAGCACAAGATCAAGAGAGTCCTGGAGAACGATAAAGGCACTGAGAAAAAATGAAAGCAACAAACTACAACTAATAACTACAGGAAAATGGAAATAATATTACGAGCAACTACTTAATGAAAGCAGAAAAAATTTAAAGACATAAATTAGAAGAGTATTAGAGTAGAAGCAAACCAACATAATATCACAGAAATAACAGCTGAAGAGATACAAGCAGCCCTGACGAGTATGAAAAACAGACGATCACTTGGTCCTGGAGGCTGTCCTATAGAACTGTTAAAATCTGCCCCTATCCAAGCTCTAGAATTGACAAGTAAACTTTTTAATAAATGTTTAAAAGGAGACGATATTCCAGCAGAATGGAAAGAAGCACATATCATACCTATATTTAAAAAAGGAAAAAAAATAGATTGTGACAATTATAGGGGGATTAGAGTGACATGCTCTATCGGGCGACTGTACGGACGAATACTGAAGAAACGATTAGAAGAGGAAATACAGGAAACAGAAGAACAAAGTGGGTTTCGGTCTGGACGCTCGTGTATAGACAATACATTCTGCCTAGCTCAATTAATAGAAAAAACACTGGCGCACAATATAGAGGCGCACATAATATATATAGATCTGAAGAAAGCATACGACAGTGTCCCGATTAAAAAGCTACTAGAAATCTTGGAGATAAGTGAAATACATCCCATATATGTAAATGCCATTAAAAATGTACGAAAGGTCTCCGACAAGGATGTTTGTTATCTCCCACACTATTTAAGATATATCTTAATAAAGTTCTGCAGAACTGGAAGAGAAAATGTACGAATATGGGAATTCCAATAAATGACAATTACTTGTTCACACTATTATTTGCGGACGATCAGGTTATAACAGCAGGAGATGACGAAGACATACAATATTATGTTAAGAAAACTAACTGACGAATATGAAAAATGGGGTTTGACAATAAATATAGATAAGACTAAGTATATGGTCATTGGAAAAGAGGGTGACGATATAGTAACAGACAAAGGAATCGTGAAGTACTGTACAGAATACAAATATTTTGGCATAACGATCACTAGACGGGGTTAGAGACAAGGACATGTTAAATAAGATTGGACAAGGAAGAAAAACGATTCAACTATTAAACCCGGTCTTGTGGAGTACTGAAATTACGAAAGAAACAGAAAAAAACATATTTAAAACCATTACAGCAAGTGTAAGTACATACGGTCCATACGGATCAGAAGTATGGGTAATGAAAAAAACACTAGAAAGAAGAATGAGAGCTCTAGAAATGGACTTTACTTTACAGAAGAATTAACAATACCAAAATTGTTAATTCGTTTTATGCATTTAATTCAGTAATTTGGTTAATAATAGTGCTGTTAAATGAATGAATATCATGTTAGTTTTGTAGTTAATCATCGCTACTAGATCTTAAGCATTAAATTTAAAAAATCGTTCCTCTATGTATTGAAAGTATACTTATATGGTACCCCTAGAACGATAATTTAAAAATCTATCAAAAAATATATATATATACAGGGTGTTGCATTTAAAATAAGAAAGTTGAATATCGCCCTTCAAAACAGTTGACTGATATTGAGAAAGTTATAATGGGAAAATATAGCTTTTATAATGCAATTTAAGAATATATACAGGGTGTTTCTTAATAACATGCTAATATTTAAGGGGGTTATTCTTGGGTCCATTTTGAGAAAAAAACTTCATATGAACATATGTCCTAAAGGTCTTAACTTTTGAGCTACAGGGTGCTAAAGTTTTAAGAAAAAAATCTTTTTTTTATGATAACTTTGGTATGACCCTAGATATTTTTGTGAAACGTAGTACGCATCTTCTATGCATCAAAAGGCATTTTCTGCTGTACAACATAATTTTTTATTCTTGCCAGTGGCGTTCGTGCGGGATTTGCACTGAATCATTTTAAAGAGAAAAGTGATACGCCACTGCTTTTTCTTAAAGTAAAAATTATTTTTGAAATCCTCATTCCTTTCTGAGCAAATCTGGTCTCCTGATTTTTTTCGTTTGATGTACGGTTTTCGCATAAAAAAATAAAATGCATTCATTTGCGTCTCGCTAGACCACTTACGAGAAAAAACAATTTAATGTAACTTTAAACAAAAATTTATTTAAGGGAATACTTTTTAAACGGTAACATTATAAAATTATGTTGTACAGCAGAAAATGCCTTTTGATGCATAGAAGATGCGTACTACGTTTCACAAAAATATCTAGGGTCATACCAAAGTTATCATAAAAAAAAAGATTTTTTTCTTAAAACTTTAGCACCCTGTAGTTCAAAAGTTAAGACCTTTAGGACATATGTTCATACGAAGTTTTTTTCTCAAAATGGACCCAAGAATAACCTCCTTAAATATTAGCATGTTATTAAGAAACACCCTGTATAGTTTATTGGGTTTAACATTAATAATAAAAGCACTATAAGCTGGGGCCTTTTTTATAAATCGGACGGTATATATAAACTTTATTTTCTGTCAGTTATCAATTCACGTAACTACCTAATTACTATGAATAGTAATGTTGACTATTTTAATGAGGAGAGGGTATTTATTGTCAAAACATTTTATACTGGCGTCAGTTTTCGCACAGTTCGTGATTTTAAAAACTTCAAATTATCATGGCTAGTCTGCTTTTTGTGAATAAAATGCAAAATATTTATTGTAGTTTTTAAGCCGATCTTTATTAAACAAGCAACAAATTCAAGTAAAGTAGTATCAAATTAAGCGCATTCTTTTTGTCTTTCGATTTATACCACTATCAATCCTATCAACTCAAACGGCAAGCAGGAATCTGCATATAACTATACGATTTCCCATGCTATTTCCCTATGTTCGCCTCTTAAGTTAAACACGCGGTATATTAATTTTTAAGTTTATTATTTATTTACAATAATTAATAAGTTAAGCTAGGATTTTATCGGATGTATGTATAGACAAACAAACAAATAGAGATGTTATCAAATTTTTTGACAAAAGCAACTTTTCATGAAAATTTTATTCATATCCGGAATTAAATTCTCCGTTTATATTAACAGAACGTCTTCCGGGTTGGAACCGTATCATTGTTGAGACAGAAGAACTAAACGTTTCGCCCGCTTTTTTAAGGGGCTTCTTCAGGAGGAAAAGAGGGCACTAAAAGAGCACGGTAACTCAACGTGTCAACCACGCCACAGGCGAAACTCTTTTAGCAAGAGGAAGAAGGGAACGGTAACGCAACTTGTAAACCCAGCCAGAGGCGAAACTCTTCAGAAGAATACCCCTTAAGAAGCGCCTTAAAAAAGCGGGTGAAACGTTGAGTTCTTCTATTTCAACAATGACACGGTTCCAACCCTGAAGACGTACTGTTAATACCGACACTGACCGTGGAACTCTTTGAATTCTCCGTTTATAGTTTAGAACTTGATGCCTTGAATTCCGATTCTCGAATTTAACATGAGAATTTTAATTTTGGTTCTGGATCCTAAAATTCGAAATATAAATGCTAACCTTATAAAATTCGAATATTGAACAATTCTGCATATTAATAAACCTATTAATTTCTCTTTCTTCGATATTTTTTTTTAAATTAATTGAATTTAGAAGAATTTTGATCAGTTAATGCTTCGAAGGTAAATTTACATTACCGTACAGAATTTGTTTATACGAAATTTAGTTATTAACTAATTTTGATTTTCTCACCGTCGTCTAACGAAAATTATTGTCTACACACCAAGTTAGCTAAGTCCAGTTCTCTTATCCACAACTGCAATTACCGATAACACTCTCTTTGAGACAGTTCAGTGCAAAGTTTGTAAAGTGGATTGGGATCATTAGGATGCGTCACATCCACGTCAGCTTTAACCCAACAAGAAGGCTAAATCTTAATGAGGCGAACACATTTAACCAACATAATTTGATACGTACAGATTTGATCAAAAGATCATTATGTGTGTTGAAATTCTTGCACAAACGCAACGCTCATGATGCGCAAACAAAGAGCTTTAAACCCTAAATCCTAGACGACCCCAGACTAAAGCGAAGCTAAATCCAGGATTCAATTCAGAAGAAAAAGCTTTAATAGCGAAATTAGTACCGCTCGATTAAAACACGCGTCTACACCGCTGCTGAAAAACCCTTTTGCAGAAGAGTAAATTGGAATAGTTTGACGATTCCCCGACAATGAGACAACATCAAACGCGAATTGTTTCATTAAGGGAATCCCATGTCGAAATCCCCAATACACAATAGCATGTTCTGATAACTCTGTGGACAACGAGAACATAGAACATGTTGATAACATTAGTTCAAAGAACCCAATCAGGTGCTGCAAACGCGATGAATTCGCCAACCCGTGACGTTTATTGGCCATTACAAACTAAAACTTGGAACGGGCAAGTTGGGATCTCTATGGAGAACATCGTTATTGCTCTACGTTTGAATTATGATGTTCTACTACTTAAACATAGTTTCAATTGGCTCGGAAATTCGGTAAAATATCTGTTAAGCCGCTTAGAACTGGTACGGTTATGTAGTTCAAAGTTGAAACCAGAAAATTGTTAGATAGGGAAATTGGAAAGCTCCAACTTCATTAACTTTATTACAAGTATATTGGTATAGAAGGTAACGAATGAAATTTTAATCGTACATCTTGATAAATTTCCATAAACGTCGGTTATATTAAGTAAAGATTGTCTTCTACGTTTAAGCGAGATAATTAAAACTTTGAAATAATAAGAAATGGCGACTTTCAGTCAGTCGATATTCCAAGAGAAGATCATTTCTAAATGATAACTACCTTATTACCCATTTCTTGCTTAAGGAAATTTTACACAACGAATATAGTGATATAATTTTAAATTATTCGTTAGGTCTCAGGTCTTTTCATGGCATCATTGCTCGTCACCTTTAAAAGTCCCTGTCTTCTATTCTATCCAATACGTAATATTTTATTAAATAAGTAAACTAAAAATATAGCACTTGCCATTTGCACAATTTTTCTGAGATTAACTTCAATAAAAGTGGCGTTTTTTTGTGTTGTCTCATTTATTAGCCATCAGAATATTATTATACATACATATACAGGGTGATTCGTGAGGAACCCCCCATATTTTGATAATGTGTTCAGGGAACTAAAAGAAACAAAAAAAGTATAATAAACATATGGTCAAATTTCAACCGTTACTGAGATATTGTGAAAATAGTTTTTAATCAGGTGAATTTATTGTAATGCATTAAGAATGAAAAGTGTTTATTTCATAACATAAAATACAAATTAATTAATTGATTTCTCAAAAATATCACCATTCACCTCGATGCATGCGTCAGCTCGTTTGTGAATTGCAGAAGTAGCTCGTTGAAGCGCACGGTGATTATCTCTGATGAGTGCTGCGCAGTTAGTTATTCTATCGAGTAGTGCCTATCTTGTGTTCACTTTTATTTTATAAACTAATGATTTCAGCACTCCCCAAAGGCAATAATCTAGAAGAGTGAGTTCTGGTGACCTTGTTTTGTCTGCATGCAGGGCCAGCTGGTTAAAAACTATTTTCACAATATCTCAGTAACGATTGAAATTTGACCATATGTTTATTATACTCTTTTTGTTTCTTTTAATTCCCTGAACCCATTATCCAAATATGGAGGGTTCCTCACAAATCACCCTGTATAGGCCGTTTCACTTTTAAAAAACCACCAACGTCGCATTCTACCTTAGAAATACAACCGGCAACAATGTTTAGTGGGAAATATTTCAGCTTGAGTTTTAGAGGTTATGATCAGTTATGATGGATCTTATTTGTTCTGTCATCTTTCGCTATGACTTTCGTTACCAGATCACGTTGTACATCAGAATTTGTAACTAGTAGATATTAAATAATATCATTATACGGTCAATTTTGCTTCATCTTGGGGTGCTGTAAAATGGTAAGTTAAAGAAATAATTCTAGTTCTTTTAAATAAATCTTTTAGATCACAGAGAAGGGACAGTATAAGAACTGAAGCGCCACACTTTAAGGACTCTATTAACGCAATCACTGAAGGGAAAATAAACTGTTTGGAATTAATCCGTATCTTCAACTTCGTCAATTTCCATGTATACATCTGGATTATTTTCGGAAATTGTAAATTGTAAATATTGGAACATGATTTGTATTTACCGAAAAAATATTCTCTAATTTTTCGTGAATCTGTCTATCACTTAGGTAAGTCTGGTGCCAAATATTTTAACTCTTCAAAGCATTTGACTAACTCATTTTTCATCTTTCGATCTAATAAATTGCGTTTCTTGCGTCCCATTCTTCCAAAAAAGTTGGACAAATTGAATTTGAAATATTGAAAATTAATTCAAATCTGACAAATGATAATGCCAACCCTTTATTTCAAAAATCGCAATATTAGGGTAATTTTAATTTTGCCAACTTAATTCAACAGGTGGTGGTTTTTTAAAAGTGAAATATACTATACATAATATGTAGATATTCTATAAGCTAATGTGAAGGTTACATACATGACATGAAAGGAATAACACCCAGTGGTGTTATCCTACAAGTATAGTATATTGTGCAACAAGTACGTGAAGCTCACCTTTTTATACAAGTGTGCAGTTTGCGACACGAGCCGAAAGGCGAGTGTCACAGGCACACGAGTATAAAAAAGGCTTCACGTATGTGTTGCACGTATGTGTTGCACTACTACGACCTCAACTCAAGCTTAAAAAATGAGTTAAATTAGCAAACGTTCACTTCACTTGACAGTTCTGACAAATTCGTCGTCCAAACAAAAAAACAAGCACAGCAATCTATTCAAGTGTTTACCCGTGCCGAAAAGTGTATAGGCTCTCATGGCAGAAATGCGTCAAATAAACTCCACAAGAAATGCATTGCACTTCAGGCATCGATGTAAGAAATACGATTTCACGTACTGCGATCAGTATGTGAAACTACTACTTTATGCATGGGAGTAGAAAATAGCAGATTATTCTACAAGTAAAGAAAAGTGGCAGTTTTCTAGCGAGTGGAAAATGTTTGTTTCACGAGCGTTAGCGAGTGAATTACAATTTCACGAGCTAGAAAACCACTTTTCTTACGCGTTGAATACGCTATTTTTTTGTGTAAGTACTAGAAGTTCGAATTTTCTAGACAAATTTGTTAAATTTATCAAGGTTATGTTTGTACGGAAACATAGCAACTACAACACGTACATAGTAACAAGTAAACAAACAGACTGTGTTGCTAGGAATAAAGTGTTGGTTGCTAATGACTCAAGCGTTGTAATGAGGAAAAGATTGCTAACGAGAAAAATGCCACTTTTCTTTACTATTTTCTACATAGTAAAATGGCCGTTTACCATTGAGTAGGTATACAAAAAAATATATTTATTGTCGACCAGCATCATCATGCTATCATTATTATAGAGAAAATCGTGCATAATATTATATTTTTTGCATTTTGACAAAAAAAGTGGACTTTTTTTATTAAAAAATCATTATTATAGAGAAAATCGTGCATAATATTATATTTTTTGCATTTTGACAAAAAAAGTGGACTTTTTTTATTAAAAAATCATAAGAAAGCAACACTTTTTTTAACTACAACTTAATTTTACATTTTGCATTAAGTAAGTATGCTTTAAATAAAGTATTGTAAATTGTCAGTTTGACAACTGTAAATTCTCAAATCCTTTTTATCCTATTTTGAGGGGTTTAAGATGTCAAAATGCAAAAAAATATTGTGTACAACTCGTATGAAAGCATCCTTTTTTCACTCGTTTGGTTGATGCACTCCGGCTTCAAACTCATGGAAAAAAGTATTGCTTTCATTACTAGTTGTACAAATAACTATGTATTAATTATCATTCATAATTAAAATAGTTATTTTGAAGTATATTTTATTCAATTCCATAATACTGTACATTATAAACTAATTTCATAATGTACTATTGTGACATTTACAGTATTTTATTGACTAGGTAGTCTAGGCTACTATATCTGTTGGCCAAAGCCTTTTAAGTCGTCCTTGGTAAGTATTATCCGCTAGCGGTCGTACAGTCATATTTGGATGAGTTTCAAATTTACGTATGTGGTTATTAGCATATTTGGTGATGACCTCTCTGATATACGGTACTTTCAGGTCTTGATGTAGTGTTTGATTGGACACATACCACGAGGCATCTACGTATTATGGCGTGCAAGCTTTTTGACTGGAATCTCTGCAGTATATCTACATTTGACGAGCTGGAGCAGGTCCACAGTTTAATTCCATAGGTCCATATGGGTTTAATAACTGTTTTATAAATTAATAACTTATTTTCGGTTGAGACGTTGGATTTTCTGCCCAAAAGCCAGCAAGGTGTTTTGAATTTAATGTCCATCTCCTGTCTTTTCTTAGCTATGTGTTTTCAAGTAAGTCGTTGGTCCAGATGCATTCCTAGATATTTTACTTGTCTGGATTGTGGAACTTCGATACCATTCATTACTATTGGTGGGCATAGCTGTCACCGTAGCGTTATCTGCAAGCAAAAAAAAATAATTACATCATAATAGGGTATTAAATATCAACTAAAATGCATTTTGGTTCTTTAAAATAAATTTAGTTAACTCACATATTACAAAACGCTAAACGCTGCGCTGATAAAATAAATAACCGCAAATAGAATAAAAGGTTTCTAGACATTTCAAATTTTTCACGAGTGTTCAGGCAGAACATTTTTAATGCGAATAGAGTTTAATGTATTATTAATATTCAGTTTCAACAAAAGTTACTCGTACTTCAAGTTAAAAAATAAAGTAGGACCCTTCAGAAGTCAATATGTTCAGCCTAACATGCCCTTTGCTCGAAGTGCGCAACAAGACTTAAATTAATAACACTAATCAGATCAGCTCAGTATTAGCCAACCAACAAAATAGTGATACGACAGAACTAAAGAATATGATGAAAGAGCTAATTAGTCAAGTGAGTACTATGTACTATAACGAATCTTACCTCCATACTGTCCCAATGGACCAGTTTCTGAAAAAAGGCGTATGGAACGCCAACGGCTTGTGGCAACATGCACAAGAAGTTAAATTGTTTTTGCAAGAGCACAGCCTTGACACAACGTTAGCGTCAGAGCCCCACGTCATTCAAAAAAGTTACATCTGTATTCCAAAATATCACACATATAGCACTAAATATCCTGTTGGCACTGCACATAGTGCACATGGCCCACATGGGGGATTGCAATCTTTATCAGAGAAGTTATTATGTATTACGAATTAGAAGATTATTGTAAGGAATATCTACAAGCAACAATGATAGCCCTAGAAGATAACTTAGGAACTCTAAATGTAAATGTAATAAGATACAAATTCCAGATCTTTTAGATCTTGGAATTGTGCAAGGAATTAACGTAAGGCAAATAAGGCAACATCGATATTGATCTCTCATATGACCACTCACTAATTATAATTCCATTAAATTCTCACATAACAGAAAAACAAAAACAACCAACATTATACATATAGAAGACAAACAAACTGGGAATTATACAAAAGAACTGTAGATGGGCCAATCAATTTGAGTATATTATTAAAAACCCCAGAAGAACTTGATCTCGCAGTAACTGACCTCACTGAAGTAATACAAAATGCAGCCTGAACAGCGATTCCGGACAATAATCGTGCTACCTTTAAAGAAAAATCTGCTATAATAATTAAACTAAAAATTAACGCAAGCAGAAAACAAAAAAAAGTAGCAGATCACAAGACGGGAGGACAATAAAAATAAATTCAATAAACCAGCAAAAGAACTTAAACAACTATTAATGCAAATAAAAAAATCGATACATTTAAGAATATTTAAGCAACTTATAGTCGCGATCGTAACTCAGTTGGTTCAACGTGCGTCTGACCACTGAAATTGGCCCGAGTTCGATTATTATCCCAGACCTTGAGAAGTAGCACAAATTATTCCGATATTAAAACCTATAAAAATCTCATAAGTTCATTACTAATTCTCTCTAAATTATTTGAAAAACTATTTCTGAAACGACTAAAACTGATCCTAGACAACAACGAACTCATTCCTGATCATCACTTTGGTTTTAGAAGCCAGCATAGCACTACAGATCAAGTACACCGGATAGTCAATGGAATTGATAACGCTTTCGAAGCTAAAATTACTATTCAGCAACCTCTCTAGATATCCAACAAACCTTCCATAAATTCTGGCGTGAATATCTTTAATATAAAATTAAAGAAAGGCTCTTTCACAATTGATTGTTTTTAAACCTAATCCAGTCAAATGGGAATTCAACTTTGCATTTTGGGTAGACAGCGATTTTTTTTATCGGTGTGTAGAGGGGTCAATGGTGAGCCTAAGGTTTCAGGGCCAGGGTTTTCGGGGTGGTAACCCCCTCCATTCGGCCACCATCTTGAAAAGAAGGGTTAATTCGTTATTCGGCTATATCTCTGTAGTCCTGAATCTTACAAAAAGTTTGTATAAAGCTTTTTTGTAGAGAATCGTATTATCTGTTATCTATTATTAATAATTTTTTTACATAACATTAATAATAAAAAAGTTATAAGCCGGAAAACACAAAAATTTAAGGGCTTACAACTTTTTTATTATTAATGCTACGTAAAAAAGTTATTAGAGCGCGTACATTTTGTCATGGACCGCGAAATGCGCAGAGCGGAGAAAGAGATCACTATAGAAAAAAGAAGACGAATATACTTAAAAGTGAAACCTGAAAACATCGAACACTCTTACGCGGCAAATTTAAAGGTTTTTAGAGGTTTTTAGAGGCCCCAAGACAGATAATTAAACACAACGACAACTCAAAACAAACGCACATGCTAACCCAAGATGGTCGCAATGACAATAATAAACGAATGACGATGTTTTTAAGATGGCCTGTAACCGCCGTAAACACAATTTCGTATTCCGCGCAGTAGTCCATGAGAAAATGTATGCGGTCTAATAAAAGTCCTACTTAATGGAAAAATCAGGACGAATACATAAAATTACTACTAATCAAGTCTGGGATACCACAGGGTATTAGGACATTAATTATAGACCTGTGAAGTTGGGTATTTATGAAAGCTTAAGACATTGGCTATCTAACTGGCAAATTAAATATGAGGCGTTCCATTAAAAAAAAAGAGAAATCGATGACGGCATTTTTTGATCGCCCTTTATGCTGGTAAACGTTAGTGTCAAGTAGTCCTAGCTATTCCATCAATGACAGTGTCCTTAATTTAAATTCTGAGAAAGAACGCTTATTTTGAACTAATTTCGCAGTGGCGTTCGTCCAAAGTGAGGTTATATTTTTCGAAAATAATTGAGTAACTACTAAAATATTAGTGATAGATACTTATAGTGCTATGTCATTGCACTCGTCGCTAAAGGCTGAATGTCTAAAAATATGGTGTTCTATTTGAAATAACGAAGTTAGTTTCTATTTCCGGTATAACCGTAAGTTTTACAATTTTACAAATATTTTCAATCGATTTTTAGTATTCCAAAACCCTATTTTGCAAATTTTTGTTTATGTACTGGAAGTTTTCCTTAAGAAACGCCTAATCGACGGTCGTCGTGTCAATTACTGTAGGTATAGATAGACATTTGACCTGAAGGAAACATTTCTTCAAAAGAAGAAAAAAAACTTCGGCTAAAGGTAAAGAAAATGCACTGGCTCATTCAAAAGCAATCCCAGTAAACGGTTGCTGTTGTACAAGGTAATCCCCATATGCATATGAACATATGGAACATATGCTGTGGGCACAACAAGTAACTCGAATTTAGAATCTTACAATGCTTTCAAACCAAATTCCTGCGAATAGTAGATAATGCCCCTTGATATGTTCCCAAAACGGCCAAAACTATAATTCCAATAGACTAACAAATTCCTTCGATCAAAAGAGAAATCAAGCGATTTAGTGTAATTACAATGCTAGAACTGAAGTGCATCCTAATGCACTCAAGAAATTTGTTTAAAAACACTGGTGGAATGAGACGCTTAACACGGTTCAAACCCAATGACCTAATGGAAGAATGCATGATGTCATAACATCCATATTAGGATACCTATTAAAGAAGAGCCTTCACTGAAAGTATTTCCTGCATGCTAAGTATTTTTATATTATAACTATAAACAGGCTAATCATATCATTATTGTCCAAATGGACAGATTGTAGGGGAGGGTGGTACTAAGTGAGACAAAATAGCTTTTTTATTGTTTTTTTAATTCAGAGGTTCAGTATGCAAAACTGGTAATTTACAGCTAGATATAGTAAAAGTCTTTATTTAAAAGTGGGGAATTTTTTTTTCGAAAGGTCTGCGAGTGTCTCAGTTGGTACCACACGTGGTACTAACTGAGTTGGGCATAGGTACAAAGTGAGACGAGACGTGAAGGGACACATTAAGATGTATGTGGTTTCTATAGTTTGACCCTAAACGTGCAATATTTTTAGAAAAATATTTATTTTAAAAAACGGAAAGAACACCTATAAAAAATTATATAATAAATTGAAACTCAACACTTGATCTTAAACTAAACAGTCCTTTATCGTTGGGATAGGTATCCATCACTATTATTATGCTTCAATTCGCAAGACATACCTACCTACCTAATATTAAAATTAACGCACGTCCAGTGTATCAAAATATAACTCGTATTTTAGTATTTCTTTTCGTTCCATGTCCTGCAATGGGATCAGGTAATATAAGTTTTATGTCACTAAAATCAATTGCTGAAATATCCGGGACATTGGGAAACAAAAAGCTATTTGGGTTCTTGGAGCTTTTTCGTGAAACGATACTTCTGACTCCTTCAGGAATTGATTGGAAGTTAAAATTTTGCCGATATAGAAAACATTCTTAAGGAATTGCAGAAGAACAAATTTCCCTGGTGTTATATGTTCTTCATTAGAGACTTCATATTCACTTTGGTTTTCCTGCTTATGTTAGCCAATTTCAACTGTTGTTTCTCTAGTTTCAGTTGTTCTTTCTCCTCAATCAATGTTTTCTCTGGTGTGCTAGTTATAACTGCACTTCGGCCTTTCTGTAGGCCTTTCTGTAGGCTTTCTTACTTGCTTTCTAGACCCAGCTTTACGAAACCCTCTTATTTCGTGGGGTGAAACAAAATTCCCTGAGGTTCTGGAACTTTCTGCAATTACAACGTTGTTGTTCAAAATAGGTAGCGGTGTCGCTTGTCTCTCGACACCACAGTGAATATCTCCATGTGAATCACCCAACATAGAACTGCATCCTGGAAGAACTTTAGTGTCTGCTGCGTCACTAATGTTCAAGTTTGGGGGTTGTGTAACATTATCCACAACATCTACTGGATCAATGGTATTGTTACCAGCTGTATTCACTTCGTTTTCTAACGGATGATCTGTAACTGATGAGGGCAAGAAATCAGTGTCAGTAAAAATGTCCGAATCATAAGGTACTACTCCACTTTTTCAAAAGCCAGCCATTATATTTGTTGGTGTAAAAGCCTTCTCAAAGGCTTTAGCGATACACCCTCCGATATAATTTATTATTAAAGCCTGCTCAGGGTGGGTTAGCATCCAGTCATCGCAGGATTTACTAAAGTAAGCTTTAAATGGACCTAGAACACCCACATCTAATGGCTGCATTTTATGACTGGAATGAGGAGGGAGAGTTGAAGAGTTTGGATGTTTGACAAAATGATCAAATATTTCTACAAAGAGCTCAGTATTCATCCAACCACTAGGAGCTGCTAAGCCCAAAGTGTATGGAGAGGCATCTTTTAACATCCGCTCCTTATAATATTTTCGGGAATATTAAAACTGGGGGCAAGAAAGTGCCTATTCCAGAAATAATTCTTGAACACATGGTAACCAGTTCACCACGCTCCCTACTGGTTGACTTATGTACTTGTTTGGCTCCTTTTGGTGCAATTATTTTCTTTTTGTGCTTGAACCGTAGTAGTTCCTGTTTCGTCCAAATTGTAGATCCTAGACCCCTCAGCTAAATTTGGAAATCGTTGCAAAATTGATTTCAGATTGTCGAAGAATGACTTAACATTATGTTTGTTGAATGATGATAGTCGCCCAAGACTAAAAGCTTCTGGTTTTCTGATGCTTAGATCTTTATTTCTTTTCAGAAAAGCTCTAAGCCAATCCTTTCCAGCCAATTTTATTCGTTTCCATGATTCGGGCATATGTAATTTATTTACAGCTACAAATTCATAAGCAAGCCTTCTGCAATCTTCCATACGCCAATTTACTACAAGTTTTCAAACAGACAGCGAGGTTCCGTTCTTGTGCTTCACTGAATATCTTGCGGTGTTCATAATTGGGTCTTATTGGAATTTCATCATCGTTGTTCTTTTGTTTATTAACATATCGCGCCAATGTTTGAAATTTCACGTTGCAGACCATAGCAGCATATTAACTGCCGCTCTCATATTTTCCTCCGAGGCATTTCCAATTTTGCGGGGTTTCGCTTTTCGAGGCATCTAGAATAATACAAACTAATAATTAAATGACAATTAATGAGAAGTAGGGGTGGTACTATATGGGACTCAAATTTCAAAAAATAATGATTTAAATTTAGCGTCGTTTGACTTCTACAAAATCCATTTGAAGGTTAGGAAACGAGCCCCAGAGTTACAAGAATAATACCATCTCGAATCAAAAAGTTTAATTATGTGGGCAAAATTCACTCACTAATATTACTACTGAAATATTCTGTTCTAGACAACTACAAATCTTCATTTACAACACACTACTGTAATAACAATGCCAACTACGACAGGAGTTAAAAATAGCGCGCGCATTTACAAAGTTATTCGCTTTGTCTCCCCTCCACCCTCCCTAAGCATAAATGAGTTAATAAAAGGAAGCATTTAATAATGGTTAATTATAATCTAATTTTTTAATGCAATCTTTGGAAATTTTATTTAAATAACAAGCTTAAGTATACCTGGATTACCGAACCAAGGGAGCTATCGTGCTTACCCAGACTGCCCATATGCAAAGTGAACAGAAGCAATTTAACAATTTAGATTCTTTGTAATTCATCTTTGAATGTTTACTATATTTAACGATTACTGATTTGCATATTTCTTTGCTTCCCATTGCTGGATTAAAATTCCTCTCGGCACTTTGATAATTCCTTGTGTAGAAGATAATTCAAAATGGAATACAAATATTTTAGGGGGTGACAGACCTTTAATTAAGACTAGTTTAATAGATAAACTAATGTCCAGAACTTCGAAATAAGGGAGCTATTAGAGGGGATTTTAGAAGCAGACTTCAAATTGATGTTGTACATTGCACATTCTACCGTTTGGATCTTTTTGGAAAACCACTAGAAAGATGCAATGATGATTCGTGCATATGGGACTTCACCGTATGCCATCAGACCATACGTTACACCAACACTTTTTAGTAGAGGTGTTGACGTAACTAAAACAACCTGTTCGCCCACCGGACTTTATTGCACTATCATTAATAGTAAAGCAAAATCGTCGAAAAGAATTGAGTATTGGTACAGAGCTCTTATCAATAATGCTGATATTTGAACAAAATCGTGTCTTCTTTAAAAAAAAAAGGGCGACACCTTTGTATTCAAGAAAACGAAAGTAATTTTATTCTAATTTATTGTTTTCTTTTCTTTTGCTAACAAATTGAGCTGATAAGGTGTTAATTTTTTTCGTTTGATGATTACATTTGGTAATATAATACCCTAAAATTATTCTGAAAATTTAATTTGATATTTTGAAGCTTTTAAAAAGTTATAATAAAAAATTTGATATGTTTCCCCTCTCATTGAGAGGTTGAATTTGAGAGGTTAAATTATACAGCAAACTTACTTTAAATTTTAAAGTCACGCCCCCTCCCCCCAAATAACTGTATTTATTTTGAACCACGTTGTACATCATCTAATATTTAATATTTTATTTTTACCTCGACCTTTGCATCTTCTCTTCTGTATGAGCAACTTTCAGTATACTTACATTTTGGGTCTCTTTCTCGAACCTTAAATATAATATTCTTTGTTTTATTGCATCAAAACTATATTCTTTTTATACAACTTTAGCCTAAGTATGAACTCTATTCTCTGCCTTTTTATACTTTAAAACGCCCACTTTTCACAAAACAGAATTTTCACCTGAATTTTCGTAAGTTCGAGATTGAACAATTTTGAGCGTAAAATAAGAACTTTATAATCAATATGCAGTGCTTCATATACGTGAAATTTAACTCTTATCAGTAAGTGAGCGCCCTGCAGTCCCCATTTTCCAGAAGATAAGCGACAAATACCCTTCTTGGTACGTAACACTACATCCGTTAAACTTGAAATCTTTGGTTTGATAGCAGCTTTCATCTTGCGCTACCGATTTAATAAACATAATTCAACAAAACTGTCAAAACGGTATCTAGCTTTCCATGTAAAACATATTTTATGTATTATACTCGAAAAGACTATTAAATAAAGTATAAACGAGTTTTTTATAAAAAGGAGTTTGTGACCTATTATTTGTATTAAAAATTAAATTACATAAAGTAACTAATTTATGTACCTATGCTTATTTCATTTATTTTACAATATGGTATTTAATTTAAAAAAATTGCTTTTGATAATGAGCGGTTAAGTTCTTAAGTTCTGATAATTCCCTAAAGCGACCTACAAATTCTCGCGTATTAAATTTTATGAAGCCTTATCTTAATAATGAAACTGAGATGCTCTTCTAAATCGATTTAAATCAATCTTTTATGGCATCCTTCAGGTGTCAGTGGTTCCCTTTCCCGCATTAAAGTCGGTTATACCAGCTTAAGAACGATCTTGATTACTTGTTAAATATGTAATATGACAGCACATTTTGCACAACCTACGAGAGTATTACGTATTACCTTTTCCCTAATTAAAGTTCTAAATTTACATTTGTGATAGGTTTTATTCATTTTATTTTATACTATAAAGGATGAAATATATTGCCTTCAAAACATGGTTAAATTGCTTTAGAGGGAATTCAAAGCTATTTTATGTATTAAAATATAGCGAAAGAAGAAAACAAAATCCGATTTACGCGTTTTTCTGAAACTTTCCAAAAGTCAAATTAAAAAAATGATTGACGTAATCGTTACAACAATTTAGCCTTGGACATTTCTTGTCTCACCTTTTATTTCACCAGCTCAAAATAAATTGAGCTATTAAACAAATTAAGCCACTAGGTAAGTTCGTTCGCATCTACTTTTCAAAACAACAACAAATTTATTCTTAAAACCAAGACGTTACAAATGCAGTCAATCTTGCAGAAATTTATTTAAAACGTACGGAATTTTCACGGTCACAAATTTATATATTTTTAACGTCGCTCAATACATTTTTAAAAAAAAGGACTCGCTGATATACACGGCATAAAGGCAAGAAGTCATATCCTATTCCGAGTTCCTTTTGCACGTTTAAATTTAACAAAAAATTCGCCAGATGTGTTAGGCGTAAAAATTCTTAACAGGATCTTGTTAGAAATGGAGGACGAATCTTGCAATACAAAATCATTTAAACAGAAATTAAAAGCTTATCTTTTGGAGAATTCTTTCTATTCAATTGGGGAATTCTTTGAAGGATTGGTCTGACCTACGTAAGTTTATGGCATAGTGTGATATTTTCGTTTGAATGTAATGTTTAAAGTAGTTTTAATTGTAACATGTAATTGTATGACAGATGTAATCACGTAAAGTGCTATCTACATAAATAAAATTATTATTATTATTATTACGTTTCAGATTTTTTTTCACGCGTTAGATAATCCTGAAAAATGAATTCCCAAACGGTAAATTATTCAGAATAATATATTTTAGTGTGCTTGCCATTCACTGGGTTTCTTTTAAGCAGTTCCACATATTCAACGGAGGTTTTCGCTAGAATACGGTATTGCTCTGGTTAAGCAAAGTTTTCTCATACTTAATTTTTTAACGTACGGGCTCCTCAATCTCACACATTTACATAAAGCAGACTGCCAAAACTATTAAGGGTAATTATTGCACCAAGGAGAACTGGAATACAAGACAAGAGCAACCCAAGTAAGTGTCAAGATACAAAATTCTTGCAATTTATTGCCCACCAAGATATATTGTAGGAGACGACCTTAATACAAAAACATCAGCTGGGGGTCCAGGTTAACAAATACCAAACATAAAGAGCTTTTTGAGGTAATTAAAAAATGTAAGCCGATTTCCACTGGTAAACCTGCCGACTGGCCAACAAATTTTACCAAAATTCCAGATCTCATTGATTTCTTTATAATTAAAAATTTCTTGCAAATAGAAGAAGGATAGAACATGAGCTTAAATCCATCTTCAATCCAATCATCTTGACACTTGGTGGCAATGGTCGGTATTCTCACCTCATATTTAAACTTAATGTTATATTTAATGTTTAATGTTATGGCAATACTGCGTGTCCCTAACTCCCTAAGCGTCTTTAAACATGAAGTAAGAATACGAACCAATATCATTAAAAAAGATAACTCTAGTTTAACTGAACATTTAACAGAGTCTTAATCAAAAACCTCTCATCAACACTTTTTAACATGAGCCTAGAGCACATAACTCGAAAAATAAATAAAGGCTCACTAAGAACAAGGGGAGGGCAGTTACTAGCATATGCGGATGACGTGGTATTAATGTCAAAGAGAAGAGACATACTAATTAATATGTTATAAGAAATAATAACGGAGGGACAGAAAATTGGACTAAGAATAAATAAGGATAAAACAAAAATTATGAGAATAGGGAAGAAAGATGGAACAGGAAAAATAAAAATGGGCAATCAGGAGTATCAAGAAGTTGATAAGTTCAAATACCTGGGAGTCATGATATCTAGAGATGGGAACAGAGAAGCTGAAATAAGAGACAAAATAGTAGCAACAAACAGAGCATTTTACGCCAATAAGAAGTTATTAAAAAATAAAATTATTTCTAAGAAAAACAAATTAAGAATTTATAACACATTAATAAGACCAGTAGCAATGTATGGGACGGAAGTTATGACAATAATCATGAAAGAAGAAGAAAAATTAAGAACTGTGGAAAGAAGAATTTACAGAACAATACTAGGACCAATCAAAGTTACAGAAAATGAGTACAGAATAAGAATGAACCATGAGATAGCACAGGAGTTAGAAGAAGATATCATAAAGAAAATAAAGCAGCAGAGGGTCAAATGGCTTGGACATGTGATGAGGGCAGAACAGCAAGAAATGACGAACATAATAATGAATTGGATACCAGCTGGAAAGAGAAAAAAAGGAAGACCAAAGTTGAGATGGCTGGATGAAGTAAAACAAGACCTACGAAATATGGGAATGGAAAATACAGATGAGAAAGTTAGAGACAGAAAACTATGGAAAGAAATAAGCAAACAAATTGAATGTAGACCGGACAGGGACTGATCCACCTCAAAAGATCTAGAAAGCTTCTAAGAAGTGTCGAAACCCCGACTTGGGGTGTCAAGCCATACATACATACAATCAAAAACTCAATCTCCCTGTCCCTTTAAGAAATAAACAATAGTTAGATGAAAAGGTAGAGTTATTATTAAGAATGTCCAACAGCCGGCATGGGAAAACGCCGCTGTTGTTGTCAGAAGAAGAATAACAGTAGGGACTAATTTTCCTAAAGAAATCAGAAAACTAATTAACAATCTAGAGCTTCACATGACAAACTTGTCTTCACTAACGTCGCCTAAAGAGTTAAAAGAGAAGTTCAACTTACTAAAAATGGGCTGATTAGCAACTATGTACCTAAGAGAGTTGACAAATGACAGTAATAAGTACTGATTACTCTCTTTAGAAATCTACTAAAAGATTAGAAAACCCGTAATACAGATTTCCCCACTTAGATTATAAAATGGTAAGTTGAGTAGAAATAATCAACAAAAAGCAGAAAGAATTGTGAATCACTTAGAAAAAGTCCTTCAGCCTCACGAAGAATCAGCTCGGATTCCAACTGACCAAAAAATGGAACTCGCCTCTCCTATTACTTTTATATCTTTAGGGATATTTCTAATAATAATAAATAATAATAATAAAACTTTATTGTCCTAGCTTCTTATAGAAGATGATATTGTCCCAACATATGTATAAACAAATATAGTAATTAATAATAATACAAACAAACATACAGACTAGATACAGTTACCAATTATAAACAATTCCGCAAGGTTCTTAGATGATCTAACATTTCCTTAAAACTATAAAAACAATTTTCGGTCAATAATTCCCTTAAGCATTTCTTGAATAGTTTATGCGATTCAATCTGTTTAGTGTAATTAGGTAAATTATTAAACATGTAGCAACCAAAATAAATTGGAGATTTTTTATAGAATGCATGGTTAGGCCTGATTAAACAAAAATCTTTTTGAGTGCGCGTGTTATACGCGTGTACTTGGGAATTAGTTAAAAATTTGGTTTTATTTGAATATATGTAAATTAATAGTTGATAAACATACATAGAATAAACTGTCATAATCTTATTTTGTATAAAAATCTGCCTACAAGAATAATTTTACGGTAAGTGAAATATTAACCTAAGAATTCTTTTTTGCTGCGACAATATTCTGTTTGCGTTACCAGCTTGACCCCACACACAAATACCATAATTTATAACTGAGTGAATTACACCATAATAGATTTGCAACAGCTTTGAGATGTCTAAACAGTTTTTCAATTGTAACAAAATATAAAAGGATTTGCTTAACTTTTTACAAATATAATCTACATTATAATTTCAGGCAAATCATTAACAAATATAATAAAAATTATCGGACCCAGCGTGCTACCGTGGGGTGTCCCACACTGCACATTAAATTTCTCTGATTTAGCTGTCCCAACTTTAGATTGAAAAGTCCAATTAGTTAAAAAAGATAATATCCATTTGTTGAATGGTTCACGGATTCCCATAGCACTTAATTTATCGACTACAAAGTTTGGTTCCTCAGTGTCAAAAGCACTCGTTAAATCAAAATAAATAGAAACTACATACTCATTTCGATCCATACAGTTCATAATATGTTGGACATACTCAATAGCTGCCGTGGTCGTCGATGTACCACATCGAAAACCGTGTTGGGATGATGACAATAAGCGGTATTTCCCCAAAAATCCATGAATCCTTTCTGTAACTGCTTTCTCGAGGATTTTAGAGAAGATGCTCAGAATCGATATTGGTCTGTAATTGGCAATATCATCACTCGGTTCCTTCTTCATTACAGGAATAGTTATTACTTGTTTTAAGACTTCAGGAAATACGCCATTTTCAATTGACAGATTAATTAAGTTAGCTAAAGCAAGCGCTAATATATCTGCGCAAGCTCTAACTACTTTAACTGAAATTTGATCAAAGCCCATCGAATTATTATTTTTAAGATTCTTTATGATATTAACTACTTCAATATCAGACACGGGCATAAAAAGCATCGAATTAACCGGACCATTATTGGTTGTAGTACATTGTTGTGATAAATTATTACCAAAATGTGCTTTTAGTTTATTGCTTACAGCTGTGTGAAAATAATTACCAAAAGCATCTGCAACTTGCTTTTCAGCATTAGTTACTTCATTTAAAATCCGCAATTGAATAGATGATTTCCCGTTGCCACATTTATTAAATTTCCAATTAACTATGCTCCATAACGTTTTGGATGTATTTGTAGAGTTCTCCAGTTTGTTACTAAAATATTTACGTTTCTCATGTTTTATCATCATCTCATATTCTTTTTTTCTGCAAATGTACCTTGTTTTAAAGTAATCGCTTACTCTACATAAATCATACAGGTTTCTTACCTCTCTTTGTAGTTGTAATAAATTAGAAGGAATGATTTCCAAAACTTTGGCATCGGGTGAAAATAAGCATTTCTTACTTTCCTGAGTTCAATAGTGTTGCAGGAAAAGTTTAAGAGCCTTGCAATACTTTTTGTAGAGCATGAAGAAATAAAGAAATTAAATTTTGAACAAATAATTAATGATTTAGCTGATAAAAAAATATATATTATAAAAAAAGAAATGTGATCGCCTATACATTACATCATTATTTAATGTATTAATAACTTGAAGGGCCTCGGCGAAAATTCTGCGACTGGGTCGCATATTGACTAAGGCCAGCGCTGCTGGTAAAGAAGTCACCATCATAGCGAGTGTCTTTGCAACTTTTATGTCTCGCAGCCTATTTCGCCATAGCTCTCTGTCTTCCCAGTCTGCTTCTCCGATAACTGCCTTTTTATCGTGGCTTCCATTACGCTTCCTTTCCATGTTTTAAAAGTGGGCCCAATCTGTCTGTTATGTCGAAACTCTACAACAAACGGCTACTTAAAAGAGTGAAAACAATCATTGAAGAAAGGGAACTAATTCCAAATTATCAATTGGGTTTTAGAAATAAGTATTCAAGGATCAATCAATTCCCCGAATAACTAGCATCATAGAAAAGTCCCCACAAGACAAAAAAGGTTGGTACTACCATCTTCGTCAATGTAGCACAAGCTTTTGATGACGTATGACGTGAAGACCTAAAAAATGCACATTCAGAGATATTGAGGAGTATCGTGAATGCGCCTTGGTACATCAGAAATAGCGATAGGGAGACCTGGGAATGGAAACTTTTAACCAAATAATGAAAAATAACGATTCCATGCCTGCGTCAATGTCAAAGCTGTCCTGCTCCTCGCTATTACTGAAACAAAAAGAAGACTTACAACGGCTAAACCAATTGAGTTAGTTTAGTGCCAGTGAATTAAAGCAGGAACATAGTATTCGTGTAAATACACCTTAAAATAATAGTGTATGTTGACAGAATCGAAGAAACGCTGATGATGAGTAGGTACATCTTAATTAAGTAAAAGCTTTAGTAAAATTATGTTAAATTTAAATTGTTCATTGATTTCTTTGATCAGATTGCAATACTAAGAGGCGCAACTGGGTACTTAAAAAATAAGTGAAAACAAACTAAGTTGTTCCACTTGAACCAAAGCTACACTTTTAACAGATTGAATTGGCATTTTGTATCGATTCATATAAAAGAGTTGTGAACCCAACAACACAAAGATATTATGAAAAAATCAATCCCATAGAGGCGATTTCAGAAACTCTTCAATACATCCTCGTAGTAGCAAATAACGAAAAAGCGAGAAGTTCTCGTTGATTCGAACATATTTCCAGGCTGGAAATAGATAAATCCCCGAAAAAAAGATCTGCAAGACAAAAAACAAAGGCCAAGGTATGCGATATATTCCCTATAAGCTTGGAATGTCATCTATTACGCGGTGCCATTACTTTTCTACAAAATCACCATCCCTATCTACACAGGCACGCCAACGCTGAACAAGTTTCTTCGACCCATTGGAGAAGAAATCGGCATCTGCCGCCGGCACCAGTAACGTACAACTGCTTGCACCTCCTCATTATTGGTGTATCGCTGAACCTTCGGGTTTTCCTTCAGCTTCAGAAAAAGAAAAAAACCGCAAGGGACGAGATTTGGGCTGTAGGGGGTACGATAAAACGTTGTGAAATTTCAGGCACTGTAATGTTTCCTGCGTTTGTCGACTGCAGTGAGGACGAGCATTGCCGTGTTGGAGAATTACTTCGGTGCCATGTCTAACTCGTTAAAGTCGAACTCGGAGTTTTTTCAAAGTGTTCACATGTTGGCTGGAGTTGATAGTGTCGCCTTACTTCAAAAAATTAATGTGGACTATGCCATTCCAGTCACAAAAGACGATCATCAGTACTTTTCCAACCGAAGCGAAGACTTTAAATTTTTTCGGGTTAGGACTGTTAGGAAAGCCCCTATGCCTGTACTCCATTGATTGCCGCTTGTTTTCGTGGTCGTAATGGGGTGCCCAGGACTCGTCACTAGTGACTATCCGGCATTACCTTCCTGTTCATATTGAACCGAAAGTTACTCGCAAATCTCCTGTGTTTCATTTCAGGAGTTAGCATACATGGGGCCCATCTTGCGCACACTTTCCTGTAGCCAAGCAAATCATGAAAGATGTAGTGGACTCGTTCAAGGGAAATCCCAATAGTTCCAGTGATATCCTTCTGCTTCACGCGAGAATTACTACGAATCAGTTCATCTACACGCTTGATGTTGTTCATCCGTGGGTGTCAATAGCCGACCATATCAAGCCTGACCAAGCAAATTTGTGTGGCTGGATTCTTTCCTTTCACACTTCTTGCTCACCGCCTAACAATTCTGACATCTACACAGGCGTTGCCATAGACAGCATCCATTCATCGATGAATATCAATGGGTGCACAACCCTCAGTTATTAGAAACTCAATAACAGCGTATTGCTTCAACCGAATGTCCATGTCACTTGTTATTTTGGTCACTACAGTACGGCCACATGATATTACGGGAAAACGCTACAGCGTGTCTTGATAGTCAATGAGTTAGAGAATAATATGATACCTATTTCGTTTACCTCTAAGCAATATTACCAGACCTATCAGCTAGGAGGTAAAGGTTTTCAAAACACCGATTCGAATATCTAAAAGGTAATGACGCCAGAGCCATCAAAACAAATCTCTAGAAATGTCTTAATTTAAACAACCTAGAAACCAGCTGCAATGGTAATGTACATTTATCAACATTTTTTCTTCCCTACAAACATTTTAAGCCTGCTCGATAAACTTTCGAAGCATTTTTTCAATGACCAGTACAGAAGAGCCCTCCAACTACCCAAGAAAATTTTTAAATGAAAAGAAGTTTTCTAGCTTTCAATAAAATGCCGAATAATACAAAATTAATTTCATACCAAACAAACAAAAAACCCAAAAACTTTAATCAGTTCAAAGTACTGTTTAAACAATGAAAACTCTATTGATGTAAATTCATAGAACCCCTCGTACAAAGCTTAAATTCATGGAAAGAACAATGGAACGTTGTGTAATCCTGTATCGTGTTAGAACACAGAAATTGCTCTTTAAAGGCTGTTAATTAATATAATATTATACGTTTGCGGTAATAATCAATAGTAGTACCCAACTAAAGCCTAAATGTTCCTGAAAGTGCTCGTATGCTGATAGATTTCAGCTGACGGTGGCTTGATAAGGGGGGGTGAGAAAGGGAAATAATGGGGAGCAAATGGGGGAATTTCGGATGTGTCAGCGACTGTCACATACGCGAGATAGCATCTTGTTATGTGTGCCTGCGGCCCTCGAAAGCTGTCACCGAGATAATCAAGCGTTTCACTTTTGTGTAATGAAGGGCTACCAACTTTATAGAAATTAATGATCTACAGCCTGCACTCCCAAAGGCATTGTTATTAACTTCATTTGTTTGTAAACGACAACCTGTCATAAACTGAATGAACAACTTTAACGAGAAATTTGGACAAACTTTTGTTTGAGCTTATCTAGATATTAATTTTTCATTTCAATACTACGACAATAGGAAATTCATGCGATTCTAAGGGTAAATTTTCATTTACGACATTTTGCGCGGGGGGGGGGGATAAAAGGTATTCGAACAATCGAACTTTTCGAGATTTTTTTTGCTAATTGCGTTTAATGGAAGAGACGAGTTCGTAAACGTGCAGTATTCGGTCGATTTAAGATTAACCAATTATAGGCGAGAAGAGATCGCATAATTTTGTTAAATCCGATTCGGGCCCGGCAAACGATAACAATAAGTGTAAAACTCGAATTTCATTCCCTTCCTGGTACATTAGGCTCAAGCAATTCAAACAACCGAGTGATTTATAACTAAATAATCAAGGGAAAGCGGTAAATCTTTGCATAGGTACGTACCTTATTTAATTTTCCCTCTTATAAGTTACAGGGCCCGGAGCGCCTCCATAATAGTATTTTACACAACGCTCGCATAATTAGTAAGATGAAAGGAAGCGCGTTTTAGAGCAAATTGATTTCAGACTCAAGACATTTTGTAGTCCTCTTTGGTACACAGTACGCGTGAAGGAAACCACATATTCTCTAAATGTGATAAGGATACTAAAGACTTAGTGAAAGCTTAATTTAAATAGCGAAGTAATTAATTTTCCTAATTTCGAAATTACGTTTTAGTGAATAACGAACACGTGCTTTTTAAAGAGTCAAAGCGGAACATTGCCCCTTTTCGAGAAGTTACTATTTCTGAACCTCGATTGCTTCACAAATGTTTACTTTTACGTAGCTTTCTCGCTTTTTAATTCATCTGGTACTTTGGCGTACTCGGTATCTTAAAAGAAAATAACCCCGGAAAGTTTACTACGTAATAACGTTAGTCTGTTTTCTTTGAGACAATATTATTATAACGAGATGGAAAAACTGTAATACCTTAAGAGCAAAAGCAGGAAAGGGAGTTAAAGCGCACCTTACTATATTTAGACAGTTCGGGAAAATCTCGTTTCTACAGCAACTGCTGTCGCAGGTCTTTTGTATTCTCTACCTTATTAAGCTTTAAGAATATTTAAGTTTCTCGTACGTTTCGCAGACAAACGAATGCGTATCGACGAGAACGCGTTATTCAAAAAAGTGCATAAATAAAGTTTTAAGAACACCGGCGAAGTAGTTAAGAAAACAACGACCAATAAAGTGAAAAATCTACTCGAAAGGGGTGCGTCCCTCTCCGCTTTCCAGATTAATAAACTTAAGGAAAGTGTCAAACAAAAATTAAGAAACTTCTCAAGTGCCTCCTTGCTTCTTAGTTATCTACCTTGGAATTAAGAAATACACTTTATGACTCTCTCTTTTTAATTAGACTTTTTCGCATTTTATCCGTAGCTCGTTAAAACTTTCTATTGCGTTAATTTATTAAAACATATTTACCTTATTAACCTATAAAAATATTATACTGGACTAATGACTTTTGTTGCCACTTCGTATACTCGAATACTTTTAATGAGGTTTCTTAATGTGGCGACATAATTAGCTTTGGGAAACTTTAATGATATTACGTACTTTTGTAAAACAAAAATCCGAAAAGGACTTTTAATTACTTCTGTGTAAATAAGATTTCATTCAATCTCTAACTTCTCTTCTAAATTTAAACTAAACCTTTTACGGTTTTCAAACGCCTTTTAACCGCTAATTTTTTAAATAATAAAACCCAAAATAAATTTAAACCAAATCTTATCTGAACTCAAACGTAAGACGGTAATAAAATAAATAGTTTTCTTTTAAAAATCAACAGTATTTTTATAGATCAAGTTCTGAAATAAAAAAAATAAATTCAACCAAATATTAAAAATTCTAACAATTACAACTGAAACTAAAATTCTACAAAGACCTTGAATTTTTAAACTGGTTTCTCCACATTTTCATTAATCCCTTATCATAGGTTGCAAGAGGTGTTTTGTAAACTTTTGTTAAAAATTTATTAAAAAAGCTACACTGAAGTAACGTTTAACTTTACTACGAGCATTTCAAGAGTGAAAACAACTTAAACCTAGAGTTAATATGTTAACACAATGATATAGCTGTATATTTACAATTTAAATTCACCTCGAACATTAAGCTGGGATAATACAAACCGATGTAAATTTGTTCGTCACGAGGATATTCCGACAATGTTCGAATTAATAAACAAGTGTTTATCTATGAATTCGATTTCATGATATGCAAATACGGTACTTAAAATGCCCAAATATCTTGGACGAATTAAAAAGAAAATATATTTAAAAAACCGGATTTCGAAGTTTCCCTGTAAGTACTGCTTTTTTTAAATTCTGTAGTCTCCTCTGTAACTTTTTGAATTTTTCAGTTTGTTATTCTTTACATGTTGCGAAAACTTTTTCTGAAAGAATTCGAGCATGTCCTGAAAAAGAAAAGGTCAAACAATTGTCGTCCAAGACATGTCCAAAATTCGTGCGTTTAATTTATCATACGTGACTTGCTGAGATTTAAAAAAAAATCTCAAACGTTCCAGTAAATAAACCTAAATTTTTTAACATGGTTTTTTTCCGCGCGGGAAAATTAATACCGAAATTTACAAAAGTCATTCCAGAGAGTTCGTTAATAAACAGTCTACCAGGAGTATTTTAGTCTAAAATGCGAAAATCTGAGCCAAACCACATTGTAGAGTTGTAGACGGTATGTTTGCAATATTCCGTAATCTAGTACAGTAATATGCGGATTATGTACCAATTAACAAGCAGAATGTTTACTTTAATAATGTGGTTTAGCAACGAAATCTAATTAACGGATGGAACGATCATAAATTATGTTTTCGGTTACGAAAGTACTCGAGATAAGGATTAGGAAAACTATTACAGTACTCAGAAAACCCTTCAAAAATAATTTGGGAATAAATAAAAATATTTTTCCTTACAATTAAAAAAAAGGCTTTTCATTAAGGTGGAACTTCAAATAGAACGAATAATATAGAAAATATAACCTAAAAGAAGTTTTCATGAGGAAACTATTTCTAAATTAAAAAGTGGTTGAGGAAAGTATCGCAATAACTTGGGGAATAATTGGTAGCTACAAATCAAAGTATTTCCAATAATTTTACGGCAGAAATGTTCGTCGGTTCTATCAATAAGTAACTAACTTTATCTCGAATTTCCGTTAAACGAAACCGCAACAACAAATCAAAGCTGAAATATTTAATTAAAACTTGCATCGAGCCATCGGTTTGAGTCAGTCATAACGCACGAGTAGCAATACGACCGGCAAATTTCTATTAAAGCCCCGAAATTTGTCTGGCGGGTTCCTGAACAAAGAGTACAACATAAATCAAAAACTGAGTGCTTCCCCCTTTTGCAGTGAACGCTATTTTTATTAACATCAAATTTCACTGTATCAATAACTTGAGATTCACTCCGATGGCTTTCAGGAATTTTCAGCTTCAGTTTGGTGCAACCACTTGAAAAGAACCCCGCTTACAGCTGCTTCGAGAAATTCCTGGAGCGTGTTCGTTTCTAAAGCTACATAAAGTATTGTAAATGTCGCGGTTAAGAGCACCAGCTTTATATCCGCCTAAAAAAAACTTTTCGACTTGTAAACAAGCGAACGTTAATAAACGCCGAATTTTCAGCGAGACATCGAAGTACAATCCCGATATTCTCAAATTGTCAATTTGAGGTTTCCAACCGAACCAAAACTCTAATATAGCCCCAGATAACCTCTTATCAAGAACAAATGCCCCGTTTTAAAAAGGGGGGATCGAATAATTTCTAGATAATCTCGAGCACCACATAGAACAATACGAAAAAAAGCATCGGGAAAGAAACAATGGGCGTAATTTTTTCAGCAAATTCATTGTTTTCAAATATAAATTGGCGTTCGCTGAAAACTACACCGACATGGTTTTTTTGTCGGGGAGAATAGAACTTCAGCTTCAGTGGAGCACCGCAGGGCAACCAATCAATAGGCATTGTTATTTTATCCGATATTATTAAAGGAAGCAAGCTGACAACTGGGAAATGTAATGCGATAGTAGAGTATCGCGTTTCACGAATGAATTAACTTTTTTCATATCACGAGGACAATGTGCCTCAACAGAGAGGAAATTGAAATATCTTTCGGCATCATGAACTCTGAAATATGCCATGTAGTTCGACGAAAACCCAGATCTATTACCCTATAAAAAAAGAACTAGTAAGAAATATGGACGCGCTTCGTCACCGCAATCCCCAACGCCACCTCGATTCGTTCTGGGAAAAAAATATTCGATTACCGACGAACTATAAATCAGTTTCAGTTATGAAAAATAGTTAGAAATTATCGGTTCATATTTAGATTACGACTGCATTGGTCGAATATTTCAACTCGATACAAATTATGGATTGGGCTGCAGGCGAAAGGCAGCTTCCAATTAAATTTGAACGAAGCATCAGCAGCTGAATTCTAAACCTTAATGCGTTTTACTTGTTTTTCATTTAGTATTGTTTCCGTTCAATCACGGAATTTAATACTGAACCCAATGAATACAGAACAGGAGACTGCACCAATTCAATTTTACAGTAAAATTTGAATGATTCGATACAACTTGCATATAAAGTAAGTCGCCGATTTTATAATACGAACTTCGATATTATTAAAACGCCCTGCTTTTTGTTCGAGCTACTTCAAAACTACTAAAAGTACGAACAAAAAATTAAGTAGTACACTAAAAGCTCTTCTTAATAGCCTTTATTATTTAATGAACGTACCGAAGATTTTAATATTAATCCTAAAATATATACTGCATAGTTTTGTTTTACGTATTTTAAAAACTTAACGAGTAGGGTATCCTAATAATTTTCTTGGTGTTTCCTACATGCAATACCTCAATAATTTGAATTTGAAGGAAAGTTCGAGTTATCAAAAATTCGCCAAATCACGTTTATTTTTAATAATGAAAATTATACGCAGTTGTAAAGCTTTTATAGTTGTATATTTTACTATTTTACAAAATCTAACATACACACAAGTATGAAAATTAAACACTCTGTAAATATTTAATTAATGCAACATTTTACTACCGAAAGTCCGAAATTTTGGTCCCTAATCTTTATAAATCATTTCTGCCTGTAATTTTGGGAAACTTGATTCTTTTAAAGATTTTCGATCACTGTAAGCTGCTTCTTTTCGAACACTTTTTAATTGCATCCTTATTTTTAATTAAATAATACGACCCAAAGTTGAAAAGAGAAATTAAGAATGAATCAATAAATAAACATCTGACTTTGATAACAGATGATAAAGAAACAGATTTCTCTCTTTGGAAAGCCGTTAAAGAACTTGAAAAACCAAGTATGCAGAGTTAATTAAAGCTTTATACGGAAGTTGGTTACGAAGCAACCAATAAAAAGCATAAACGTTTGCTATCCACTTAGAATAACATTCCAGCCAAACGAAACTCACTTCGAACATGTACTACGAGAAACTGAAAGCGAAGATGTTGAAATAGAATTAATAATACCTAGAGAAATTACTAAAAAAATTAAAAATCACCTTAATCCGAAAAAAGCATCAGGCTATGACCTCACTGCAGGAAAAAATACTTAAACACCTACCGAAAAAAGAAATCATAAAACTTACTTACAACATGTACCAAATATTTACAAAATGGCTGAAGTCGTAATGATTCAAAAACCAGATAAACCACAGAATGAAGTCGCATCTTACTGTCCAATTTCACTACTACCGGTAATTTCAAAATTATTGGAAAAACTGTTAATTAAAAAATTGAAGCTAATGATCGAGACATAATTCGGTTTTAACTAGGAAGAAACATTCAATAATTTACCAGGTGCATTACCGGTATTATTCAAAAAGCCTTTCAAGAAAAGAAAATATGTTCAGCCATATTTCTACATGTTGCCCTGGCGTTTGATAGGGTTTGGCATGAAGGCCTTATGTAGGTATAGACTTAAGAAGACACTACCAAAACCCAAAACAACTCTCTAAACCTCTAATGTCCTACATTTCAGGTAGAATGTTTCGTGTTAAACAAGAGCATATTATGAGAGAAATTGAAGCAGGAGTACCACAGAGCAGCGTCTTGGGACCAGTGCCCTACTTACTTACCTACGAAATCCCCCAACCAGAAAACGTCATAACGGCCTCATTTGCAAATACTACGGCTATCGTGAAGCGTGGATATCGGCAACAACAATGAAGAAATAGCCAGAAAACATCAATAAGCAAGTGACAAAGCAATGGACCAAAAGGTAGAGAACAAAAATCATGGAAAGCAAATCAATAAATGGTGATTCTATCTAATATCGGCAAAGTCAGTATATTCTGATAACAATAAATGGCACTATCTCATCCCATACAGCTACACGGCGAAGTACCTTGGAACGAACCTTAAGTTCGACTCCGATGGAGGGAGCATGTTAGAAAAAGTAAAAAACTGGATCTAAAATATAACAAATTGTATTGGTTAATTGGAAGAAAATTTCAGTTAACAATACATAAAAAACTTACTTTCGTATAAACAAGTATTGAAACCCATAGGACATTCGGGTTTCGATTACGGGCATGTGCCAAAAATGCCATGTTAATAAAATATAGAGACTTTTCAAATTAAAGTCCTGGGGAACATCGTGGCTGCACATGGTATTTCCGTAATGAATTCCTACACAAAGGAAATTTCAATAATCAATTAAGAAATCAGGAGAATCGCATGAGGTGAGACTCCACAACCACGTAAACGCCGAGATTCTACAGCTTCTGGATAATACCAACCTAACAAGAAAACTCAAGAGAATCACACCGTCTGAGCTTGTAAGTGTATAATTAATTAGAGCATTTTACGTGGAAAGTGTTTCTGTGTAATATACGTGGAACGTGGAACGATTTATACCATAACACCTAAGATATACCGCAAGTGACATCTTAGTAGATAAGTACTACCTACAGTTACGAGTTTAGAGAAAAATTGTAAGTTAGCCGATCGAGTAATAACAATAAAATTCAGAAAAAAATTTAAAAATTTCCCTTCTCTTTCTTTTTTATCGTCTGTTGGACTATTTCAGTTAGTCGAATTTTTAAATTGTTGCCGTCTGGGTCCCTGGGCGTGTATGGGAAAAATTTTATGAGTATTAGTGCAGTGCGAAAATGGTGTAGGATTTTTCGGGAAGGACGAAGCAATGTCCATAATGAAGGCAGTCAGGGAAGGAAGTCCGTAGCAACAGACGACATCGTCAACGAAATGAACGGTATTCGAGAGCGCCGTCGGCTCACAATTTCTGAACTGTCTGCTGCCTTCGTCATGGACATCAGTCAATTTCTGAACTGTCTGCTGCCTTCATCATGGGCATCAGTTCGTCCTTCACGAAAAATCCTACACCATTTTCGCACTGCACTATCACTCATAAAATTTTCCCCATACACACCCAGGCGACAACGTGGTATGAGGAGGGTATACAAAAACTGATTCCCCGTTATGGCAAATGCCTTAATTTCTTAATATATCTATGGCGAATACGTTGAGAAATAGTTCAGATGTATAAGTAACTCTTGTATACAGTGTGTCCCAAAAAGTTTTATACAAATGAAGAAAAAGTTTATCTTACATTTCACAAAAAAAATATTCTTGATAAAAATATCTGCATGACTTGTAGATCCATAATACAAGTGGGCATAATTTTTTGCTACTTAATAACAATTTCAGTGAACATTTTGCCCTCCACTACAGTTTTATTCTCACTCTAAATCATGATTTTGATTTTCCCTGTATTCTAGCCAATGTTTTAAAAATTTTGTACTTAATTATGGATCTACAAGTCATGCAGAGCTTTTTATCAAGAATATTTTTTTTGTGAAATGTAAGATAAACTTTTTCTCCATTTGTATAAAACTTTTTGGGACACACTGTATATTAAAACTTTTCTTACTGCCCTTATTTGTTTTCGCCAGCTCACCGGAACTTGAAAAAAATCGCCCTCGTATTTATATTTAGTTTCCGTTTTTAGCGTAATAATAAAAATGAGGACAGTAAGAAAAAATTACCCAAATTTCAGTATTTAGTTATCGAAGTATTTTGATTACTTAATATGGAGCTTTTGGGCTTATTATTAAAGAGAAATGACTCGAAATAGTTAAAGTGTTGGGTTGTAGCGATTTCAAGGGTTCCAACAGACGATTTGATAATTTTCTTGTTCTAAATATACAAAATTTCATTTAAAAGCAGTAGTTGTTCAAGAATATGATTCTGGAGATGTTTGTAATGCTGATGAAACAAGTTTGTCCTTTAGAGTTCTTCCCAATAAATAGGTACATTTAATCTGAAAAATAAAAGATTCTTTTAGTGGTTAAATTTCGATGGACCCGTTAAAGATTTAATTATGCACATTTTGCTAGTAGAAAATTCGAAAAGACCACGTTAAAAACCGTAAGGATTTTTTTACCTGCTAACACAACTTCCGCTAACTATTCAAATTGATCAAGGAGTTATACAACTTTAACTTTAACTGAGTATTGTATTCAATTGACATGTTAACACCTCTTAGACAAATCATTGGAAAAGGCGATAAGTGTTATCGTTTTTACCTATACATACAGTGCGCACATAAAGGTTGGAACAAATTCGATAAAATCTTTATTGGGCAAGTAAGAAAATAATGCTCGGACAAGTCGATTTTCTTTTCTAGATACGCATTTTTTGGTATACGTATATTTTTTATTACGTCATCCCTGTTCGAGTTATGATGTCATCATCAGTTTTTTTTAAACAGTAACACTCTCTTTCGATAGTACCATTTAAAAGAGCACATTTTTTTGCGTACAGACGCCAAATTCTATGGTATGTTACATAACAATATTTTCGAGAAATTAGTACCACAGTTGTTGCAATATTTTTTTTATTGACGGCATTAAATGCCGAAAAATATTTGAATTTGCTACAACAGCAGATAATTCCCGCACTTGTAGCACTATATCCAAATAATCAAAATCACCAAATGCCGGACGAATCAATATGGTACCAACATTGTGGCGCGTCACCACATTATTCACGGATTGCGCGTGATAATCTAAACACCTTTTTCGCCAATAGATGGATATTGTCAAGATGTGAATGGCATACAATTTGAACATTTAATTTAATGGTAACAATAATAACAGAAATTCGAGTTTACCGTTGTCATTGTTAACTATCACTATTATTATATTGTTTTTCTTTACGTTGCCATGTATAGGACGTATAGTTGCCACAAAAACTCATCACAAAATAATTCATATTTTGCAAATAATATTTTCTTGTTCTTTTAAACTACTTGCTAATATAATAAGCAACACGGAATGTATGGACTATTAACATTTTCGGAAGGCGACGAGCCTCGGCTCGTATTCGCCTACCTCAAATGTTAATACGTCCTAACATTCCTTGTAACTTAATAGTTATTTAGGCAGGCCCGTAGCCAGGTGGGGCAGAGTGGGCACTGCCCACTCTGGAAGGAAAAGTTGCCCACTCTAGAGAAAATCCTAGTATTTTTTTAACTTAACGACACACAACACAACAATTAATTTAAAAATTGTGTTATATCGCTGTCATTGAAACCTGGGACACCCCTATTTTTTAAATTATATTTTAATATATCAAAATCAAATTTCATATAGGTAATATTTATGCTCTTTAAATTACATTTTTTGGCATAGAGCACACATTTCTGCCACTTCCGGTTTCTCCGGAATTGCCCTAAATTTTGTTATTTATACATTTTTGGAATCACCAATTCATTCTACGTATGTTAGTATCAAGTTTGAAACATTTTGATGGCCAAGTAAATACTGCGGAAGAGTTTATGTATTTATTAATCTAGGATGATACGACCTGCTTAAAATAAAAGTTAGGGTAGGGTGTAGGGTCAGGAAACATCACCGGTCAGGGTAGTCAGGATAGGAGTGTTTTAGAACTTCAGTTGTAGCAAGTCTGTCACTTGTTTTGTGCATTTCATTTGTTTCAATTGTCTTAAAACCCAGTGCCTAGATTTACATGTCCAGAATATGGTTTTTCTGAATGGAGAGTGTTTTTCCGAATTACATTTCCGTAGTAATCCCACGTTATTGGTATCAATGAAATCCTTGAAAAACACTCGTTTTTAATATATGTAGTGTGTCCCACCCTAGTGCCATTTGAAAAATAGAGTTGTTCTCGAAAAATCATTTTTGCCATTCTAATAGAGCAACGAAAATAGCTGAAGTTCCAAAACAATTTGTCTCGAGTGCTGGGACACCTTGACTTTAATTTTGCGTAAGTCATGGCACTCTAGATTAATTTCTGCAAAAATTTACTTTGTCATCAAAATTTTTCGAACTTGATACTACCATACGTAAAAGTGAATGGAGATTCCAACAATGTATAAATATAACGGGTGTTCCATTTAAAATAACACGGAATGTTAACTCCGGCGAAACCGGAAGTGAGAGAAATGTATATTCTATATAAAAAATGCCATTTAAAGAATATATTACACATAGCAAATTTCATTTTGATATCTTAAAAAATAAGAAAATTAGAGGGGTGTCCCAGGTTACGTTGACACCCTGTATAGGGTGGTCCATAGGTAATATGACACAGACCAACAGTAGATTCGTGAAGCCAGAATATTACGATTTACCTAAAATTATCTTAGTCCAAAAGTTAATATTTAGTGAGATACAGGGTGTCAAAGTCGAAATTTTAATTTTAATTTTCTTCTGTTATTTCTAAAGTTTTCGCAATATTGCTATGAAAATTGGTGAAACTACTTTTTTTTTGGACGAGAAACAATAATCCGTTCTCAATCTTAATGTAGCTTTTAAAATAACCTATTTTTGCTACACCTAATACCGTAAAAATACTTCAATTTGTTTGTACTTAAAGTTAGGGCAGATCTAACAAACAATTTCCTCGTCTTTTCTATATAAAAAAGGTATTTCAGTGTCTCTAAAGTTCACCGTTTTCAAGATATTTGCGATTGAAGTAATTTTACTTCAAAAATATCCTCCCCAAAAATTTGAGTTGCCCACTCTAAAATTTGAGTTGCCCACTCTCAAATTTAGGTCTGGCTACGGGCCTGTATTTAGGCTACAAGGAATGTATATTGTATGGACGTATTAACATTTGAGGTGGGCGAATACGAGCCGAGGCGAAGCCAAGGCTCGTCGCCTTCCGAAAATGTTAATAATCCATATATACCGTGTTGGTTATTATATTTTTTTCGCTTGGCAAGTAGTTTAAAAGAACAAGAAAATATTATTTGCAAAAGTATGAATTATTTTGTGACACTTTTTGTGGTAACTAATGCGTCCTATACTTGGCAACGCAAAAAAAGTTAATATAATAACAGTGGTAACAATGACAACGGTAAACTTACATTTCCGTTATCTGTTCATTATTTTCCTAGGAACGTAAGAGACACTATTAAGTTCCGTCGTCAAAGGTAACTAGAGCCCGAATGTTATTAGCCACTTACAGTCACTGTTGCCATGGATTGCTTACTTTGCTGGTAGCGAAAAAATAACTATAATATATAATTTGAAATAAAATATCATAAAAACTGCAGAAAAAAATACCTCTACGAAACAGGCGCTTCTCTATGATGAACAAAAACGTCGGTCCGTCGATGTACGTTATGTCGGGGTTTCACTGTAATAGAAATTCGGGGAATCAAGGTATATTTATTTATCCAGATATACGTTTTGTCGATAACTTACAAGAAGTTCGCGTACCCTAAGTTTTCGACTTCATGATATCAAGGTTCTCCTGTATTGAACGCACTTAAAGAAGATTTTATTTTGGGAATACATTGATTCCTAAAACTAAACTGATATTAAAGTCATACAACAGTGCTATAATGCTTTAAAGCAGGCTTAAAGTATAAGGTGTGCAATTGTTAAGGAAATTAACAGTGATAATGTATTGGAGTTATGTATTATCTACAACTTCTTATACCTTTCGGTGTCGAAGCTGGTGCGTTAAGGTATAAAGCTCTACGCCTGCAATAAACAACCTCGCCAGTCTCTGCGGGTTGCAAAGTTGGTGCACCATTTATATCTACATACTGCACCATCACCATGTGTAGAGTGTAATGTGTATGTATGTGTAAGACCTTGTTACTCTACCTCTTAGGCCTGTATTCGGAGGATAGCGTCGTTAATTTGGTTCCCAACGACAAATGGTCACTAGGGCTCGGTACCGATCTCCACACTGCAGGAAAATTCCGCCGATCGAAAGATTCGAACCAAGAACTAGCGCAACGCTAGCCTACCGCTCTACCACCGCGCCACCCTTTCTCTATAACAGTGATAACCTACGTTTTATTTCAAATAACCCCAATTACAGGAAATATACGATCATTATATTTGAGAATATTAAAGAAAATATAATAATTATATGTAGATATGTAGATATGTAGATAAATAGATAAGAAACAAAAATAAAAAATGAAAATAAGCATAATAATCAGATAAGAAATTTGTGCAACACAGGTTATTTATTGATCAATAATATTTTGGCGCTGTCTTAAGGCCGAGTTGAGGCTTTCGGAGAGAACACACGTACTTTTGAGAGCTTCCGTTAGAAAAGTTTTATTTGAAAAAATAAATCCTATAACTACCGGGGCAATAACAAAGTTCTGGTAATTATAATAGTAATTAAAATAATAACAAAACGAGTGAATAATTAAATAAATAAATAAATAAGCTAAAAGTGTTAGTGCAAGTGGGGTACACGGGAAGGACTGCTGAAGGAGTGTACAAGGAAGCAGGGACAGGATCGGACACATGGGATCTCACGACGAGATCACATGAGGAAACGGAATAATTCAGTTTTCAAAAAATTCTTAATAAAATTTATATTTTCTATGGTTGTGTGGGATGTTGCACTGTCCTACTGAAAGTAACCGTTTCTGAACTCATCATCGATCGTGCAGTTCGCTGAAACAGGGCATTAAGATATTCTCCCTGTAGCGTTCAGCATTACCGATAAAATTAAAAAATATTGGTTCCATTATCTGCCTTTGGGATACCCAGATAAGTGGAACCAGGCTTCGTCCGAAAAGAAGGTTACATTCAAAACATTGTTATTATTCAAATTTTGATTAAACCATTGACAATAATCCGCCTTTGAAAATTCGAGGTAAACTTTCGTTATACACGTGAAACTTTTAAGGAAGAGTCCAATATCAATTTTTAAAATTCTGACAAGTTCCCAGTTTCCACAGATAAATTTATTTCCTGGAAAATCTTCCTTATTGATTTTTATGGAGTTCTGTCGATAATTTCTCTCACATTATTAATATTTTCAGCTATTCTCTTATTCTTAGGTCTGCCAGATTTTTATTTCCGAATAGAGCCAACCCTCTCTGCAATTTTGAACACAATTCATAAGGTAAGGTTTGGAATTTGGTCAGTCATTAAAAGCCAATTGCACAGAATACGACCATTGTCCATTATCTTCTTTATACCCATTCCTAAAATATGCTTCTAGCATAAAAAATGTATGTTCTTCAAAGAAATCCATTTTCACCTTATCACTTTGACAGCACTGACAGTCAACTGATTGGTATATTCTATCGGGTGATCCACAAAATTTGTCTTCAGAGTGTGCTATGGAAGAAAGAGATAGGTATACAAGTCATGTTGCATATTGTTTCAGTAAATTAGCATCATTTTAAGTGACTTATTTAGACCTGTCAAACTGTACTTGACAATTCCACCCGTCAGTTATAAATATTTTCAAGGTATTTTAAATTATTAAGTCATCTCCATCCATATCGCCTACAAGCTTTCCATGAGATACTGCCTAATGACAGGCCCCAAATTCTGCAATTGGTTTCTAGACCATCTTGATAATAACCATGAAGTATTGCAAAAAAATTTTTGACTGATGAAGACTGGTTTCATATCGCACTTAATAATAAAAACAGATTTAGGATTTAGGTACAGCTTATATTTATTATGTAATATTAAAATTGCCATCTTTCGTTGTTTATACTCTGTGACCAGTATTAAGTAGCTAAAACTTATTTCAAGACTACGCTCAGACATACCTGATTTTTCTCATGGTACACTCTGAAGACAAATTTTGTGGATCAGCCGATATAATCGTCATACCTATGCACCGCCTACTCTAATTCAGCTACTTACGGTACACTTGGTAGTTACTGTATAAATTTATAGTAAAAGATCAACGTTTCTTCTTTTCTCTAATCCGACAAAATCCGCGAGAGTTAATAGAGCTTGACAATCACAGTTATTACCTACGAAACCACATTTAAAACTACAGCACCTACTTAAAATGTTTTTTTTATAATGCTTCGTACATATTATGTTACTTAAGTAATAATGATTCAAAATCGCCGTACCATAGTCAATTTAGACCAAGGAAATTAATATAATTAAAATATTTAAATTTGTAAAGTGTTTATCATTGCAAAATATCAAATAGGTAGGTAAGCAATGTATCGAAAATCGTAGTATATTGTCGACATTAGTAAAGTGCTTCGCTTTTCTAAAACCTTGATATGCATGTAAAATGTGTACTTTGAAAAGTGAATAGACTATATTATTTAATATCTTCGTTTTTAAGTTCTTAACTTTGTTCTAAAAGCACAAAAGTAAAATTCTCTAAAACAACATGGGCCGCAGAAGAATTTAAAATTCCCATAAAATTCCAACAGAATAAATGATCTGCGGCTAGATTTTTTTCTAAAAACCTCAAAACTACTGAATTTACAAAGTTTACAAGGTAAGTGAAATCTATTTCACTAATCAATGATATATTTATGTTTGTACGTGCAACAGCAGAACTTATTTTTATGTTTTCTACATTTGGTCTGCAGCATTTCTAAAATCAGAACGAGTATAAAAATATTGGTAGAACGAAGAGTTAGGGCGTAGTTTAAACTGAACTTCGAATTCACTAAGTTTTCCGATAACAAAGCACATCCGCACACAAATATTGTCTTTGTTAACCGGTTCTAGGTGAGAATATTGTCCGTGTAAAGTGCAAAGCGGTGTAGGTAAACACAATAGAAGCGTCACGTTGAACAGTCTGCAGTTTGAGCCTCCCTCGCCTTGGAGTGCCATGTACTTGGGTCTTAGTGATACTTAAGAGGGCACACCATTGGAATAAAGATATGGCTGTGCTTTTTACCACGAAAATGCATAAAGCCATCATTCGGATTATGACTGAGAGGAGCCTAAGTTTGCCTCCAAGCATACGCAAAACTTTTTGCGCCGCTCGAGCGAGAAAAATTGTTTAAAATATCTCTAGTCAGCTACGAGCAACGAACCCTATCTCCCGTTTTAATTTTAGCCTATTTGATATACCCTTAGGTCATCGCATCACCGTATAAGCATGTAATCAAAGTCAACATTAACTACTGAAAGTTAATCAAGCAGAAAACCATATAGGACAACCCTCTGAACTTTAATTTTCTTTGAAGTTATAATTTAGAATGGATTTTCTGAAAATAGTTTGCATCCTAATGTGACGAAATAGAACAATTTAGTATCGTTCCGGAAAATATCTCAATAATCCTTTTAAAAACACACAAAACCTGTCCGAAACAAGTTTTATCGCGAATATTAATTTGTATGTATTTATTAGTTGTTACCATAACATACAGTGCAATCCGTAGAACAAGAATTAGTTGACAAATTATAAACTAACAAGTAACACAAAGCAACCTGGCACATTTAAAAATTTTCAGAGCCAACTGGGATATACATTTCTTAATGGAAAAATAAATAAAGCGACCACAAAATTCCTAAAACGAATTACCAAAACTAAATCATAAAATACCAATCTTCTTCGGTAAATATCTTGACAATAATATGTCTAAGAAATAAGTTCAGCTGGTTTTATTTATTTTTATGTACTTAGTCCCGAGGCTAAGGATTGCGTTCTAGTAGAGCTACGTCCCTCCGGTTATTTTCTAAGGATACATTTGATTGGCGACTAGCACACTGGGCAGCTTATAGAACGATTCCCCCAGGGATGCAGCCAACCAGAAATACTTTCCCAATTAAATGGAGAAATAAGTTCCATGTCAATTTAAGGCTTAAGGGAGATACAATACAATAACGCTACATCATCATTATGAAATTAGAAGCTGATCTTTAGTAAAACAAAGGAATGATAAAGCAAAATTCCATTTAGGATCGCTGACAACTTCGAGAGAATGTAAATGATGGCCAAAAACGGCAAGTATCCACGGAGAATGAAGAGAAATTAACTCATTCTTTCAAATTGAAAGAAATAGGGGTAAAATTAAAACACTTTCGTCTAATTTGTGGGATCGTGTTCGCACTTATCTATATCTATTATAATAAAAACCTGGCACGTGAGAGTATTTTCTATAGGCTTACCCTCAGGTGGGGATAATATATGCGTCCCCTGAGTCCACTCAAGGAGAGGGTCCACGTCCAAACCCCATATCTCATTACATTATAGATCTCAGCAAGAACTCAATGCGGGTCTCTAAAAGACGTCGTTTCAAACGGGCTCCCAGAGGAAATCGAATATCTTGCGAACGCGAATGAAAATATAATCAAATAAACGTATTCTCCATATCGAATCAATGAAACTTAATAAGCAAGTGCATAGGGAAATAAATGACGTTCAAACCCCTCAACCTTTGATTTAGTTTGCATGTGTTTTTTTTGACTTTTCTTCAATCTACGTCTGCCTGCATTAAATTGAGTTAAGCTAAAACGTTTTTAAAATATGCCCTTTGATGATTCAATTATGGAGTCTCAGATAAGAAACTAGTTTATCTATCCAGACGTTCCTTAAACGTCTCTTAAAATAATGTAAACTGAATTACTTTAAATATACACTTCCTTCGTTATTGGCCTTAGCTTTAACGAAATCTTTAAATGCAGCCTATAAAGATTTTTTAAGTTAATTAGGTACTGTTAATAAACTGTTAATATAATACAATTTTCTTTTTTAGTCATAATTAGTTTTAAATATGTATCATTCGTTTTTCAGTTTAAAGGGACTCGAAATCAAAACCCTAAAAATTCTTTTTTATTATTCTTTTTAAACTACCTAACAATAAAAATGCTAAAATCCTCCTTAAAATATAGAAGCACGTAAATATAGAACAAGAATTTTTTACTTTTACAGTGAAATTTATAAAATTAAAAATCTTTAGAAAGAGTCCATTCTATCAACTTTAAGAAGTGATTGACAAGGCTGTATATACATACATCTATGCTGTGACAAGCTTACAATAGTGGACACGCTGAAATCAAATCATTTTTACGGCAAGATTGTTCGAGAAGGATCTCTCTTGCTAAAAACATTCCACCTTAACGATATACTCTTACTTGGCAGTAAACTCGCCAGTAAAGATACCCGAAGGTATACTTAATTCACTTTTATATGTGGGTTGTACCCATGCAGGGGGAAAAATATCTCGGACAACCAAACAGTTATTGCTATAATAATTAGAACGCTTCTGTACTTGAGTTTAGATAAAACCAAAGTTTTATATTAGTTTTCTTCGGCTTTTTTACATGCGAAAAAAGGGGCAAGTATTGTAAATAATCTGCTTTATCTACTCAATAGCGACATTTATGGACTCGTTTTTCTTTTATAAAATCTTATTAAAAGGCTTAATACTTATATGATAAGAAAGGGGGTTGAAATATAAATTATTGTCGTAAAATCTTTCCCTATTGTCCTAAGAAAGGGGATGTCTAGATATTCTCTTCAGCTATTTATTTTAAAAACGAACATTTTAAAATAACTCGTAAGGAAAAATATTCTCGAAAAGCAAAAAGATCATTCAAAAATAGATGAAGCTTGGTAAAAAGTATAGCACACAAGGAGCAACGAATATATGCAAAATTGAAAACCTAAGATAATGACGCCAAAACCGTCAAAAGAAGTATCTGAAACACCTTGTAATTGGCAAAAAGTCTAACAAGCTGGTGATTAAAAAACCATTGTTTCAACATCGACACCAACGTAGCCCCAGGAAAAGCATCCAATCCGAAGTTTGTAAGGTACATAAATATTTTTGAGTCACGGATTCTCAAGGTTGGCTATAGTGATTATTATTTGTATAATATAATCTGGCGATTGATGGATTTTAAGCAGACAAATTGTTTGGTCCAGTATTAAAATTGTCACACACGTCGTTCTTTTTACGCCTGATCTGGCAAAACTGTACAGTTGAAAAATCGAGGGGTGTGACTGAAATCTTCCTTCTTGCCGACTTTCACACGTTGTCAAAGCTTCATTTTTACCCGTTTTTCTTTTCCATTTTTTATACTTCGAATCCATACCAACAATTTGGTAGTGCATAAATCCATGATGTTTTCTCATTACAAAATTATATAGAATACAACGCGCTATCACAGCTTTACCAGTATTTGCTAACTATAAATTAGTCGTGCGATGAAGTATTCAAAAACTTAGAACCATACCACATATTTTCTTATACAACGAACACCAAGTAATAAGTTTTAAAAATAGTAACAAATTAGACGTAAATGAGGTTTGAGGTAATAGGAAAAAATGTTCCCAATACATTTATAAATTTGTCGAAAGGCGTACGAATTAAAAATCAAATATGTATTTTGGCAACTATTTTACCATACTTAGTGAAATACTTTCTCGGCAATGTTGGCTAGAGTTAGCCTCTGAAAACATCTTTTCCATGCAATTATAAAAGAAAAGAAACAGAACTGTTCTTCACCAAAGCGTACAGAAAGTGTTGTATAGTTTGTACAAGATTCCTAACGTTCGACTTTATAAAGGAAGACATCGGCAGCTTCAAGTGGCCCATATGGATCCATAATCTTCAACTATTCAAAACAATCGTCCAAATCAACAATTTATTATTGAGAAAAATAGGATTGTCTGCTCAAAATACAGAGTCTTAGTTTCTTCAAATCCTATATGATTGGTAATGAAATATTACACATTTTGTTTAGTTACAAATCTATTTTTATTTTTGCCAAATAGTCTTCTGTAATAATTTTCATTTTTGTTTCTTTCAGAGAATCCTTCCAAACACATTAAATACCTATACTTAAAAGTCTTTAACAAAAACGATGAAAATGAATAACTGATGCGATTGGGCTGTCTTGACAGTTACTCTATTTTTCTTTGTTTCTTTCAAAACCTTCTAAGTTGAACGAATTTCCTTCAGTTGTTTGATAAAGTATTTACATAATTTTTTGCACTCCCGAGCGTAAATTTTAAAAAATGTCATTAGAAAAATTTTATTATAAATCAAAAAATTTAAATAAAATCTCCGCTCGTGCATAAAATATTGTATGTACCACAGGCGTTATAAGCGACTTTGGCCTTTGGCGTGTTATAACCCTCGGCTAAGGCCTCGGGTTTTAATATTCACGCCGCAGGCCAAAATCGCCTTCTTTACGCCCTTGATACATAAATAACTATTTCATTCTCGGGTTTAATCTGCAAAAAGCAATGAACGGATTTTCAAGTTCTTAGTACCGTTGAACTTGACTGTCTTAAAAAAATAATTTTTTTTTAATATTCAGTTTTTCAAAAAATCATTATGGTTGTTTATTCATTCGACATTTCTCTCAGATTACTAAAATGCAAAATATAAATGTTCCATTTAAAAATCAAAAGTTCAGGTCATTTTCCGGCAAAATGGAAAGTTTCTTTGTTGTTCAAAAAATCGCGTTTTTCCTAAATACTCAGCCCTGTAATTTTCATTTTGCAACACAAAAAAATATAATAAGGAATGAGAAAGTAAACTTGTTTTCGTTTACATTCTACATGGTGATATAATTTGTTCAAGAACTTGAAGTAATATTTCAACCGAAAATGTTTAATCTTGATAATTTCTTCAGGCAGCCAAAAATGTCCATGTATTATTCGTTCATACTGTGCATCATGAAATTTACAGACTTTTTATTATCATTAGAGAATTCGAAGGCTTCCACGGTCAGTGTCAAGGTTAAAAGAACATCTTCCGGACTTCCGGGTTTAAACCGTGTCATTGTTGAGTAAGAAGAACTCGACGTTTCATCCACTTTCTAAAGGGCTTCCTCCTGATGAAGCCCCTATCTACCTAATAGTTTTACTAACTTCAGCAATTCTTGGCCCATTTTCTTATCTTAAATCTTCTAAAACTATAAGATTGGCATGCTAAAACTATTTTCGCTTTAAAAGCCAATTTACCTGTTTCGAACATTTTTGCTTAATACATTTCACTTTTATGGCTTCTGCCATCACCACCGGTCAACGGACAAGTTTTCATAAAAGAGCTCGCACATATGTGAATGTGTTCGTTCTTAGCCATCCTGGTAAAACTGAACAAAAAGTACGAAATCTGTAATATGACTGCTATTTGTACTTACCCCCACTTCCTTCCTACTTCCTAATTCGGGTTTATTTACACACATCGTTCTCCTTGATACCCTCTATCAATCCTAAAAATATATCAATCGCATTCTGATACATCCTTCGTATCAATCCCCTATGTTATAATTGCAAGAATTCATATTAGAATAAAAGTACAAGAAGATCTATGAAACTGAATTTTTTCTTCTTTATATAAAAATTCCAGAAGAATATTTTGAAAGTAATATTGAAACGAAAACAGGAATTTCTTTGATAATCATCGCGTTCATTTTTAATTATACAATTTAAGGTTGATGGTCGTATAAAAACAGCAATTAAACGAAATATAAGGGTAGGTTAAGACCGGCCTTAGCTTTTCGTTTATATCCTGGTTTCATTTTTATTATAATTCGCGAGTAAATGAGATGTGGAGAATTATCAAGAAAAAAGTTCCCCTGCAAACTCGAAACATTTGGTGGATGTAGATTTCAAGTTTTCGTGCTTTTTACGAGAAGAATTCGTTTTAAAAGCGATATATGATATACATTTATGTGGAATACTTAATACCGCGACTCGTAGTAAGAATAACAAAAATGTCGTAAAATCTTTGTCGGGAAAGCATCGTAATGATCTGGTGGCTAATAAAAACGGTAGTATAAAATGATCTCTGGCGTTTAAGTGTATGATTTTGGTACGCAAACATAAAAGCTTAACACGTAGAAGTAGTCTCGTTGTGATTGGCCACGAGCGAATTAGCAACCCTCAAAAGTTAAAGTCCCTAATACACACAACCCGGGATTTTACAGTCTATTCGTTTTGCATACAAATTAGGCTGCATGATTAACACAAGCTTTCGTTGTTATTTCGCGGGAGTAAATCTAGTTTTTAACCACAAAGACCGGCGTTAGATTTTTAAAACAAATCGCTAGGCTGACTCGTTATCCAGCTTTTCAAAAAGTTAAAGTGGATGGACGTCCTCGAAAATTCTATTTACGCGATGCCGGACCGAATAAACTCCCAGTACCGACGTAATCAACATGCTAAACAGGTCTTTCGTGCTTATTGCTTGATTAAAATTCGTTTTCTTTGAATGGATGAAAATACGCCGTTTCATTAAAGCCCGCTTGAAAATTCCTGAAATGCAAGAAACTTCACAGCTCAAGTTCTACCATTAACGTTTGCTTTACCGTTACGTTTTCTTTATAAAATAACTAAAGACCGAAAAGGTACAGATCTTCCTAGGTTTTTTTCTCCCTTTTTTCCATTCATCCAGACACGAATTTCGAAGTCTCGAAGTTAACGACTGAGAAACGTTTGGACGACTTCCAGTAAATCACTCCATGATGTATATTTGCTGGATGAACTGAAACAAATCGGTGTTTGTTGCCAATTGACCACTTTAGTCGGGTAATCAAGTTATTCTAGAAGCGCTGAACCCGAACTGATCAAATATCTGTTTAGCTGACTAGCTGTTGCTACTTCTGATTGCTTTTAGAACTTTACGTAACGACGTTTTAGCACTATTAGTTTAACATTAACAAGTAGTATTGGAAATGTTTCAAACAATCCTTGCTAAAACAAACATTTCTTGTCATTTACCTATGTCTAAATAGCAAGATAACTTCTACTAACAGACTTTACTATACATATACAGGGTGTGTAAAAATTCGCGTGCAAGCTCTCCGTAACTTTATTCCTTGGACAATAATAAGGCGAAATTCTTATAGCGAAAAAGTCACCAGATGCTTCCTCAACTCGTGCGAAGCCTTCAAAGTTCAAAATTGGCAACGCGAAAAGGAAGCCGTTTTTGCAAAATTCTGTTACTTTATGAATAGATTAAGTATTAACGGCAACAATTTAGTATCGTTTATCAATTAAAAGTACCAAAAAAATACTAGTCTTCATAATTATAATAAATAAAATGTATTTGCTTGCATCAAGAATGTCATGACATCCTTGATACAAGCATACACATTTTGAAGAATTCTGTGAATTGAAATTATGAAGACTAGTATTTTTTTTGGCACATTTAAATGATAAACGATGCTAAATTGTTGCCGTTGTTACTTAATCTAATGCATAAAGTAACAGAATTTTGCAAAAACAGCTTCCTTTTCGCGTTGCCAATTTTGAACTTTGAAGTCTTCGCAGGAGTTGCGGAAGCATCTGGTGACTTTTTCGCTATAAGAATTTCGCCTTATTATTGTCCAAGGAATAAAGTTACGGAGAGCTTGCACGCGAATTTTTACACACCCTGTATAGGTAAAAAACAAAAAAATAAAAATAAAATAACAAAAAATATATTAAGCCGATAAAACATTTTATCCAATTCAGTTACGAAATGTCAACATTTCGACATTGATTTTAGTTGTGAAAAGTGGTTCATTTTGTAACTAGTTACAAAATATGCTCCCATTTTGTAACTAGTTACAAAAAGATGATTTGAGTTGCGAAAAGTGGTTCATTTTGTAACTAGTTACAAAATATGCTCCCATTTTATCACTCCCATTTTATCACGATGACCCAACTCCTTTTTTAAGAAGATGTGGCATTTACATTTTGTTATCTGAATTGGATAAAATCTTATATGAAACACGTTGCAAAACATGTCTTTTTATCACATGGCGTGTTGTTCATCTCGGCTTCGCCTCGACGAACAATTTCACGCCTGGTGATAAAAAGTCCATCATTTTGCAACTCGTTACATAAATAGCTATTTTAAAACTACGATATGTAGGTATAGTAAAACCCATTATAGTTTTTCAGATGTTTAGTTTGTTCACTCTTAAAATGATACTTCAATACAAAAAATAACTGCATTTGGGGGTGCTGAATCAAGAAGCTTGCAAAATAACTTAGGTGTTCCCCGAGTATCGGTTTTAGGTCCATTATTATTTGTGCTCTATATTAATGACCTCGAACGGAGCCCTGAATATAATTCAATAAATTTATTTGCCGATGACACGTTAATATCTGTTACGTATAAAAACCCTGTGGACGCTTTGAATAAAATTAATTTAAATTTACAGACTGTATCTAACTGGACTCCATTTACACACCTGTCTTAAGACAGGAAAATTTAATACTTGACAATGCAGAAATACAGAACTGCAATAGTTTTAAATATTTGGGATCAATAATCACAAAAAATGGCAAAATAGAAGAAGATGTTGATAACAGAATCAAATTAGGAAGAACAGCAACAAGTGCGCTGCATGGAATGTTATGGAACAAAGATTTGACGAAAGAAACAAAAAAGAATATCTTCCACAGTATAGTAGAAAGCATTGTGTTGTATGGAGGAGAGATGTGGCGAGTAACGGAAACAATAAGAGATAAAATTAGATCTGTGGAACTAGATTTCATGAGAAGGTGCCTACAAATAACGAAGCTAAACAGGTGGAGAACTAACAGAATCTGGTAAGAGATGCAAATAAAATCGTCTATAACACGAAATCTAGAAAACAGAGCTCTGAAGTGGTATGGTCACATTGAACGGATGGAGGTAGGGAGATGGCCCAAAAGAATTTATCAATGGTATCCGAGGGGTAAAAGAAGAAGAGGACGACCAGCGTTGAAATGGAAATCATACATGAGACAAATAATGATAGACCGAGACCTTAAAGAAGACGACTGGAATAATCGTGTGTTATAAAAACTGAAAACGACAAACCCATAGAGGAAGAAGTCGTCATAATGAATGATCTAACTGGTTACAAGTAAAAAGTAAAGTTATGATACCTCATGAAAATACTCTCACTCAGTAAAAATTAAAATAGACGATCTGAAAATAGAACAAGTACAATGTGACTTTTTAAAAACTCAATTGCAGCAGGCCGTATTATGTCTTAATAACCTTAGAACTGTCTGTATTAAGTCAGAATACGGCCTGCTGCAATTGAGTTTTTAAAAAATCACATTGTATCACAGGTTATATATTTTGGAGTAGTCGTAGACAAATATTTAAATTTTATGAAGCAAGTTATTAAAACAAGAATCGAGCCTACAGATCGATGCAATTATGGCCATGTTGAATAGATTGTACTATACAACAGTGTACACATATTTACTGAACCAACTATACAACAGTGTATCCTAAATTCGAGGTAATGTATGGGCCAGTATGGGCACATTTATTAGATGTAAAGTAACGGCAAAACGCCGTATATGTTATGCTACCAACTTTTCATCAATTGTTATGTTACGCAGCATTGGTGATATTTAAATTTGTACGCGTGTTCGAGCTAAACTATTTTTAAATAAGATTTACAACTTTCAATAGCATTGATTATTACTGCGCTGCTTATTTCAAGAAGTATGAAATAGTAGTAACGGAATTAATTACAAATTAGGAGTTTATCACTTTCAACTTTTGTCGAAATTTTCAGACAGACATTCTTATAGTAATGTAATTAATTTTCTGTATATACTATTTGCACACTATTTTCAAAAACATTTACTTACTTATTTACTTAATCCTAGCCTTTCTACCCTAACGGGTGTAAAGCGGGGCGGAGGAATTGAGTCGTTGGGGAGGACTTTTCTTCTATGTTTCTCTCCATCTTTTTCTATCTTATGTTATCTGCTTTATTTCTTTCCATGTTACTTCTTCCTTTCCGCCGCTACCTTTACTTCATCTATCCATTCCCTTCTGGGTCTTCCTCTTAATTTTTTCTTCATAGTTCATACTTCGAAAATTGTTTTAAGCGTCTTGCCCAATCTCGATCTCATGACCTGTCCCAGCCATCTTAACTGCCCTTCTATCGCTTTGGTCTTTAATTTTTCTCTAAACGTTGTTTTTCTTATTTTGTCAATTCTGGTTTTTCCATCTGTTTTCCTTGGGAACCTCATTTGTTGGTGTTACCAATTTCTTAAATATCTGTACTTTTGCTTCCTTTGGAATTTTTCTTTTGCTTAGGAATGCATTCTTAATCTTATTAAGGAGTCTCCCTGCTGCCCCTGTTCTAGCTTTTATGTCTTCGTCCAATGTTCCGTCCTTCGTTGCTATTGCCACTGCTTTAATTTGATAACTTTTCCCGTTCTACTAATAACCATTGACTTTGTTTTATTGTCACTAACCTTCATCCCTCTTTTTTCCTGGTTTTCTTTGTAAATTCTTAAGTTTCCATTCAGTAAAATTTTTCGTCTCTTGCGATCAGCACCATGTCGTCTGCATTTGCTAGTTCGGCTATTTTTACTTCCTTTATGTTCCACGATCGCACACTATACTGCTTGGCTTTTGCTTTGCTTCCTTAATACACTCATATAAAACAATCGAGAATAGAAGCAGGCTTAGATTGCACCCCTGCCTTACTCCTTTTGTTGTTTCAAAGCTGTGTGACTTCTCGTGCCTTACTCTGACAAATTTGATTGTTCTTCTGTTCAGGCTTCTAATTCCGTGTATCATCCTTTTTTCCGCCCCTCTGTTCTGTAATATCTTCCATATAACGTCTCGATTTATTCTGTCAATGGCGTTTACTAGGTCAATGAAGCATAGATGAACCTCTTAATCCTCCTTAGTTGCCTTTTCACTTATTTGTCTTAACATAAAGTTGGCGTCTACTATTCCTCAGTTAGACCTGAAACCATATTGCGTATCTTCCAGGGCTTCCTCAATCCGTCCTTTTTTAAGGACTCTTGCATACACCTTTTCAACTCAAAGTTTAAACACAACGAGGTACACAAAACAACAAGAAAAGTAGTGAGACGGAACAAAAAATCGATGATTGACTACTTTTTGGTCAGTAGAAAAATGTTGAAAACGGTAAGAGATGTCAAAGTTAGAAGAGGTCCCGGCAGCGATCGCTAATGTGATGGCCACCTGCGCGTTTATAGTTTTATTTTTCTATTTTTCAGGGATTATAATGTATTTCCTTTTATTCAAAGCATAACATTAGGGTTGTTTTGGGCAATTATGTGGCGAGAAAGTGTTGATTTCATTTATAAACTAATAACAGCAATATCATAAATTCTCGGACTTAAGCAGTGAAATCACCGTCCCTTTTATAAATTAGTTTCGCCGTCTTGCATGGAAACGAAAATATCAAATTGCAAAGGAATTTAAAAGAGACCATAGTATTAGGATTTTAACTCAACTATGAAATTTTTTAGTTTTGGGACAAGTGTCACTCATGGGAACGTTTTGATGCCAACCCACTTATGAAAACACCCGTGAGAACGTTTAATCACCACCCCGCTGCACGCGGATTTTTCACTATAAATAAGAGATCAAATCTTGCCACTGGATCCAGTCTTGACTATTATTCAGTCTGTCTGTATAGTTAGTAGGCTGTTACGTGTATCTAATTACTGTAAAATATACAGTTAGTTGTATTGCACTTTGTTGCTCTGCACTAACTGGTAGAAATTAATAATCATACGTACACCGCTGTAAAGCATTGCGTTTCCGGTTGCGCGTATTGATCAAAGGGTTACAATAAAGTAATTCCAATAAGTTAGCAATTTTAATATGTTTATCGTATTCAAAATTAGACTTTATCAAAATTACATTAGGATTGACCTGTTGTAGGTGCTGATCACAATTAATTACAACAAAACGACAATCCTGACTACTGAGATATGTCTTGGGCATATTCTCAATCAACGATAGGGATAACATCCCTTATAAATGTACGAGGTACCTAGTACTCGTACATTTAGAGTTGTACATAGCGCAGATACACGTTAATTTAAGAGTCGTGCATAGCGCACGTACTCAATTGGATGGGAAATTGCATCCTCGTCAAACTTTAAAGGTTGGTTGTAATACCACCTTTGGCTCCGGCCGCTTACGATTGATTTTAATATCAATTCCACAAAAGATCGACCTTGCATCGCATATCTGACAGACGCACTGACTTAATTTCTTGTGTTCGAACCACTGCAATCAGGCCACCCTGATTACATCAAAATCATAAAACAAGAAAATAGTAATTATTCAAGCCACTGCCCTTAATTTAACTTACCTAGTTTGATGTTCATTCACTATGCTTAATTATTTACTGTATGTGTAAATATCTGTACATAAATATGACTTTATAATATATGTATTAAACTGGATGGAGTATTTATTTCTTGTTTATAAGGTGAGCTACTCTAGACCAACGAATCACAACAACATTAAGGATCCTCTGACTAAATAGTCAGTTATCTAAATAAATGGTAAGATTTTCAATTAACCAATAAGGGTTAAGGGTAAGGAAAATCTTAGTGAAAACTAGACGATCACGTGAAAAACTTAAAGGGTAACACACCTGGGGTACGTACAGTTACAACTGATGCCACGTGAGTAGGATCTAGAGTTCACAGAAAGCTCCACCTTACAAGAAATTATTTATTAATCAAGGAGGCCCCTCGAATTTTAATTATTACTTGTACAAAGTACCGATATTAATTTAGGAAATCCGACCAGTGACGTGCCTTCTTGACGAACTTTAATTTGCAGGACGCAAACGAGGTCCAAGGGTATTCAATTGTCGTGATGGCTGACGCTGAAACCCAGGCCGACCCAGGGGTTCAACCTATGGAGGAGCCGCAGGACTTGGTTACATCGCAAGATTCACCTCAAGGAATCGGAGGACCCGACGAGATGGAGGAGGACGACTCTCCCCCGGAGTGGTTCTGGAGCTGGTCGCACAAACAAGCTTCTATGGACAGCGTAATCAACAACTTGAAGTACATTGCCCATACTCTCACTAACAGTATGCAGCAATTCCATAACAAAGGAGAAACTTCGACTTCAACTGTCATTACCGCAACAAAATCACCTGAAGATCCTGCTAACCCTAACACGCAAAAATAAGAGGCATTTTCTAAGGAAGGTCTGCCGCACAAAGAACCAGTAATTCCCACGTGTGCCGACATTGAAAAATCGAGCCTATTGGCAACATTACCGGAAAAGCCCTCGTTCCACGGAAATGATGACAAAAATCCCGTTGAATTCCTGGAAAAGCTCGAGAAATATTGTCGAAGGTTAAAATTAAACACCCCGCAAAAACTAGAAATTGCTCAAGAATGTCTAAAAGTTCCTGCAAAGCATTGGGTTGGAATTTATATGGATACGTGGACATCCTTCGAGGATTTCAAACATGATTTCTTACGTACTTTTTGGTCGGAACAAGAACAATTCCACCTCAGACACAAAATAAGTACCGACAAATGGCAAGAAATTGGATGAGGGACAATGTTGGATCATTTTGCATTGTACGTTAAACAGGCAAGATGGTTGACATCAAAAATATAAGACACCGCATTCACGGCGGAACTAATCCGACATTATCCGGAAAGAATACAATCTTTGTGGCAGCTAATTTTTGCCAAAAAATCATAATATTACTCATGGAATAACAATGCATTTGTAATGTCAAATTTAAGAATCAAAGTTAATTGGATAGTATTTCTTCATTCTATCGGTGCAATTTATAACCTAAAATATTTTAAAAGCCTAAATTAAAGTTACACAGTAATAGTACAGCGCCACCAATCAAACAAGTCTGTCAAGTTGGCGTGGTGTGGTGTCGCTGTATTTTAGAGGTACACTCAGTGTCAATAGTACTTTGGCGGTAAATTTAAACGTGTAACATTGTGTATTTGCAAGTTTATTAATTTTTATTATGTACCTACGTTCTTATATAAATTTGTTAAAACTGTTAAAAGAAAATTTAGTAGACAAGTACCAGAATTAGATTTGAGAAGGAAATAAATAAGGAAATTTTATTTTTATTTTAGATAAATTTTGTCTACTATATTTCTGGCTTCGGAATGAACAGTTTTTTCCCTTTACTTGCCATAGCGATAAAAGCGATTAGAAGAAATGGATTCTATAAATAAATACATAAATAGCAAATACCTAATAGGTAAAAAATATATTTTGAGGTTATGCGAAAGTTTCATTTTAAAAATACTTTAAATTATCTATAAAATATATGCCTACCTTATTAGGAATAAGTCGAACAAAAATAATCTTAAAAAAGACTGATTTTTTTTATAAAGAGGAACGAAAGCAGAGAAAATTAAGAAACACAAACACGCGATAACTGTCAATTTGTTAGCTACTTTCACTTTTGACACGGAAGGTACAACGCCGGCAGGAGTTGTAGGTATTGGCTTAAACTTTTACCGCCACGAATTTTTAAAATTAGTTGGCATATTTTCCGATGGATTTGTTTGCTTGGTGGCGCTGTAGATTATTCTACAAGTAAAGAAAAGTGGCAGTTTTCTAGCGAGTGGAAAATGTTTGATTCACGAGCGTTAGCGAGTGAATTACAATTTCACGAGCTAGAAAACCACTTTTCTTACGCGTTGAATACGCTATTTTTTTGTGTAAGTACTAAAAGTTCGAATTTTCTAGACAAATTTGTTAAATTTATCAAGGTTATGTTTGTAGGGAAACATAGCAACTACAACACGTACATAGTAACAAGTAAACAAACAGACTGTGTTGCTAGGAATAAAGTGTTGGTTGCTAATGACTCAAGCGTTGTAATGAGGAAAAATTTGCTAACGAGAAAAATGCCACTTTTCTTTACTATTTTCTACATAGTAAAATGGCCGTTTACCATTGAGTATACAAAAAATTATATTATAAATTCAAGGCTAGCTTGACCCAAATGGGTTTTTCTAAAATACATAGCATTCAAATTTTATTTACGTACATTTTCTTCTTTAGCAATAAAGCAAGATAATACTTATATTTTCATCAGTGTTCTAACACAGTTAAACAGTAGTAAATACATTCATACTAGCAGCCAAACTATCACTACGTGATTTCCTGGCTACAAATGTCATACGCTATACAGTATGTTCTACAAAAAGGGCCCAAGACTATAAGGACTTCAATTGTGATTTAACCTTCAACAAACCATATACATTATTTAACGAGACACTTTTAGCTACAACTTGGCGAAAAAAAATCTTTTTTAAACACCTTCATGTGTTTGTTGTGATTTTTTTTTTATTTAAAAAAGAATTTTTTTCGCCAAGTTGTAGCTAAGAGTGTCGCGTTAAATAATATATATGGTTTATTGAAGGTTAATTCACAATTAAAGTCGCTATAGCCCTTTTTGTATAAAAAGAATAACTCTAATCAAAATTAAATTATTTCAAATTGCCGCAACGTTGCTTAAAGTGCCAAAAAATTAAAGTTTATTTAATTATAAAACAACTACTGCATTATGTTTTAGAGAAGCTGCTCTTCATGTTTAGTTTCCTCAATACTAAAGCTGGGAAAACGGAATGCACCTCCACTATCTAATAATTCTAATCCATCATTTACTATTTCGTACTTTATTTATTAACTAGCGGATGTTTGCATTAGCTTAGTTTCTCCTGCTGAAAAACCAGCTAATTCCCTAACCATGGATTCAGTTTAATTATTAGAAGCGCCTGGATTATTATTTGTTGTTCTTATCTTAAATTTTCTCTGCGTTAAAAAGGACAACAATCTTGTGTAGTAGGAAATTATGAAATTCATGTTTGCAGTTTTATTTCAAAAGGCGTTTTTTGATTATTTGATTTGAATTTAAAAACAATATTTGTTTAAGGTATCTAAGCGTTAGAGCCCATGAAAATAAATGTACATTGTACAGTATTTTTCATCCAGCATTTGGATTGCGACGTCAACAAACTCCGCCCAAAAACTGTATGGGTAGACACGCATTCGTGCGCAGTAGGTAATGAAAAACTAGTTTAGAAAGAGATGAAGTATAGTTGGATTGTGAATTTATAAGCAGCGCGTTGTCGTCACAACCCAAATCCTAGGTGAAATAGACTATATGTAGAATTTCCGAATTTTAATAAAACAAGCAACTGTTCGTAATTAAGGATGTGACTATTTTTATGATTTTTTCGATTCAGTAATAAAAAGTTCGGTACACAGAAATTACTATAAATTCAGTTCGAATAAAATTTCTGCATATGACAATGATAAATGAACAAAAAGCCCTTTAAGCGTTATTTGGAAATAATTAATTTTATTAAATGATCGACAGCCAGAGTTTGGAACTTTTGGATACTTTCAATAAAGTTTCAATTCGGAGTGGCTTAACTAAAACTCGGAATAACAACAGATTAGGAAAACTCGGAAAGAGAAACAAATCGTAATAAGGAAAAATTCTTTTAATTTCGCGCGCCTAATAATCTTCAGTTAGAAGTCTCTTTTAGTGTAGACGACGGACGGTTTTAATTATTCAGATAGCATCAGTTTATTCAAAGTTTATGACAAGTTTTGAAAGACGGGTATATAATTAGAAATGGCATTTAATATTGCAGGCGTACACTTTGCACTAAGCAAATTGGATTTCAGATCTAAGTTTATTTATGTAACCTTTATCCTTCTGTCTCCAGCTGTCTTGCACTAATTACAAATTCTAAATTACATTTAGTGCAGGATATCAACTTTTAAGAAATAGATATTTAACCCGACAAAGCTTTAATTAAATTCCCCGAATTAAGTCGAGAAAGAGCCCTAAGTAGAAGCTTAATTATGTAGGAATCTAGCAATATTATTTTATTATTAACATTTAAGGTCGATACCAACTGGTAAACTTTAGATAAAGCGTGAAACAGCACTAATACTTAGTTTAGCAAAACAACCAAGCAAAATACCTCCAGGGGTCCACTTACTCCCTTTGACGCAATTACTCTCGGCTAACAGGACACCTGAGGCTACTCCATGCTCCCGTTTCGAAATACCAAGCTCCTTTTAAAAAATAAGGGGAGATGATTTCGTAAAGAATATCACAGAAAGGACAGTGTCGACACCTGATTTCTTAACAAGCTTGGGTAGTTTCAACCACAATCTCTCGTTAGAAAGTTGAGAATGTGCAGTTAACTCATCAAGTTGCCTTTATCTCCCTGATTTTTGGAATTTTGTCCTGAATTACGGGTCAGAACTGTAATTCTTGTTCTAAAGTTGCAAAAAAAAGAACAAAAAACCTCAAAAACTCGTACGTTATGCCTTTATAACTTTGAAAGAAAAATTTGTTCGAACTGAAAAACTGAGGTTCAAAAAGTTTTGCCAGACGATTTGTGTTTCAGACATCTTTATCGATTTTGGCGAAAAGTGTTTTTGTTATTCACTGTGTGAATTTATTGATGTAACTTGGTACACTTTTATTTTATTTTCGGTATTCTATAAGGGTACCTACTAGAAAAGGAAAAATCTTTTTTTCTAATAATGAACGAATTTATTACAATCTTAAAGTGTTGCAAATAATGTTAAATGAGAAATTCATTACATTGACTCAAAAATATTACTTTATGACAATGTTGTGAACGCTGGAAGCCATGTAAGGGACCCCAAAATATTAACAAAAATAAACAGAACTTCATGGTTTAAGAATCTCCGACCATAATACAGACAAAGTACATCATTGTTTAGAGCCACCGCACCCCACCAAAATTGCAAATAAATAGCTATGTTGATCGCCAAAATCCGGCAGGAGATGGCACGAGAAGAAGAAATGAACAAAAAGAGAAATGGCCAAAGAAAAATGCCCCTACTGTTTCGACACCTCTACAGTTAAGAATTAATCTTCTAGATTAACAGTGGACCTTATAAAGTACTAAACAAAAATCCCTTAAAGAATATCATTGACACAATACAGGCGGATATATTGAAATCACAACCTTTGGGTATAAACTCACTTTACCCAATCCCCAAAACCCACCTGGACCCCAAAAAGGCTTTTCGGTCAAAGATTCTGTAGAATTTATCAATAAAATGAAATATTGCTTCTTGGTGTACCGATTCCGCTAACTACGATGTAAATATCTCGGGATAATGCTAACGGACAATAATTTAGATGCTAAAATAATTATTGAACACATGAGGCTAACCAACCACTGCGTAAACCAGAACTGCTTCAAAATAGAAAAACAATTCTGTGAGCAGCATGAAAGGACTGTAACGGGAAATAACCTTTCGCCCTTTATTGCTAACTTATTTATGGGAAATCTGAAACCGAATTCAAAAACAATATGGATATGGATGAGAGATGTGGATGATTTTATAAATGAACTAAATTCCAAATTTCTCAATATTAAGTTCGCACATGCAATATACAGCCATTTTGAAATACATCAGTAATTAGGTACTTAGAAATAACATAAAAGGGTTTAATATTTATAGGAAAGCAACGAACGTTATGCGATGTATTTTAACATATTCAAATCACGTTGGTTATAATGGTTTCTCTCCTATAACTATCGGCAATCTAATAATAAGTTAAAAATCCCAACAAAAGTATATTAGAATACCTTTTAACGCGGCCACAAAATAAGATTGGGAATATTTGTAAAAGTTTTGACTTTAAAATTATTCATGGTTACTTCGTAAGGACGTCGTGCCATACTTGAGTTATTGTTTCAGACCATGATACTCTATCTTGTACATGGTAACATACCTCAGAAGATATATATCCAGTTATTGATTTAATTTGATCAATCCACCGTGTTGGCGGCCCTCTTGATCTGTCTTCAACATTGCCTTCCACAATCGGTCTTTTCATAATCTCTCAGGCAATGTGACCGAAGTATCTCAGCCCGTTTCTATTTAATGTTACTGTAAGTCTTGCTACGATTCTCAACTTTTTTAGGATAGAAATGTTCGTGGGGTAGGCGAAGTACTCTTCACAGTACGCACATTTCGAATGCCACATAGTGTCGATAGGAAAAATGAGTGTATTCACGAGTTGTAGTTGGTGTTCTTGTAACATTTTTGTTTCTTTCGATTTTGTTTAATTTGACTGTCGCGGTCCATCCCATACCAAGACCTCTGCGGATCTCTTTTTCGCTTCCCCCACTGCTATGAGTGAGCCAAGATAGTTGAATTGGGTTACTGTATCGTATCCCGCGACGTTTCTGACTTGAGGTTGATTATTTTTGGCTCTGTCAATTACGATGGCGTATTTTTTATGTTAAAGTATAAACTAATTCACTTCAAATAGTTTAAATTAAATTTGTTAATACAACACAAAATGTACACTGTGCAAGAAAGCATTTGTATTATTGAGGCGAGAGCGGGAAATTCAAAGCATAACTAGATTACCTATGGCATTTTAAGATACTTTGTATTACTATAGAAGGGAATAAATGGGAAGTTTTACAATTAGAAGCATATAGGTACACGAAAATATGGAACATAGTAAAAAGATATTATACATGCTCAAACGAATCACAAGTAGTGAAATTAGGCAAGGGAGAGGATTGGACTCACCGTTTTTTGTCGCCTTAATGGGCGAAATATCCAAAAAGTATATCAAGACATAGTCAAAATCATAAGGGTAGGAGTTAGAAATTCATCACGGAACTTCGTTTCGAAGCTAATGAACACAGACCACCTAGTAATACTTTCAAATGCAGAAAAGAACCTCCAAGAAAATATAAACGAATGGAGAATTTGAAAGTACAAATTGAAATTACAAACAAATAATGTTAGATATCTAAGTTGAATGATTAACGCACAATGAGACATGGAGTTAGAAATTATTAACAGAATTATCAACATCAACAACTATACTATGCTCTATATAAAAAGTTTATAAGGAAAAAAGAAGTGTCGGTAGAAACTAAGGCTAAAATTTTCAACACCGTATGTATACCTGTGCTGAGCTTCGGCTATAAAGCTTGGGCGGATGAGAAGCAAGATTCGGGCAAGCGAGATCCGTTACCTAACAACAGTAGCAGGATTAACAAGACAAGAAAGCACAAGAAACAACGACATTCGGGAACATCTCGGAGTTTTACCAAAATTTGATAAAATTGAAAAAAGACTATTTGTGGGGTTCGGATACATCACACGTACGGATAATCAGAGACAGAAGCGGTAGTTAATCAAAATAGAAAGCATGGTAGACTAACAAGAACGTGGAATAGTGAAGTATTAACAGTCTTGTAAGGAAGCTAAAGAAACAGCATACAACCGAGCAGAGTGAATAAAACGCTGCAGAATTTCTTCTACCTGTAATGGTGGCAGAGGATGGATTATATACATGTGTAAGTGTATACCGGGTATAACACGATCATGGTACACCCCCCTTTTTTGCATTAGTTTTCAAGATAAATAGTTGAAATTTGGAGCATCCTATATACTTATTAAACGTCACTTTTTGACATATAAATGATTTTTTCCACTTTCGGTTTCACCGGAAGTGACACTAACTTTTGATTTTCAAATGGTACACCCTATACAGGGTGATTTGTGAGAAACCCCCCATATTTGGATAATGTGTTCAGGGAATTAAAATAAACAAAAAAAGTATAATAAACATATGGTCAAATTTCAACCGTTACTGAGATATTGTGAAAATAGTTTTTTATCAGGTGAATTTATTGCAATGCACTAATAGTGGAGTAACGTTAGGCAAAAATAGGGCGTTATCCCGGAACCGGTCAAAACTACTCCGATTTGAATAATTTTTTTTTTAAAACGTGGTAAATATAAAACATTACAACCTTTATAGGTTAAAAGTTGACGCTCGTTTTTCATTAATAAATGTAATAATGTTATACAGGGTGCTCCATAAGTAATGTGACACATACCAACAATAGATTCCTTAGGCTAAAATATTACGATTTACCTAAGATTACCTTAGTCCAAAAGTTAATATTTAGGGAGATACAGGGTGTCAAAGTGAAAATTTGATTTTAATTTTTTGCTGTCATTTCTAAAGTTTTCACAATATTTCTATGAAAATTGGGGAAACTACCTCTTTTGGGACGGGAAACAATAATCCGTCCTCAATTTTAATGTAGCTCTTAAAATAACCTTATTTTTGCAACACCTATACCCTATATTTCTGTAGCAAACATAAGGTTGTTTTAAGAGCTACATTAAAATTGAGGGCGGATTATCGTTTCTCGTCGCAATAAAGGTAGTTTCCCCAATTTTCATAAAAATACTTCGAAAACTTTTGAAATTACAGCAAAACATTAAGATTAAAATGTCGACTTTGACACCCTGTATCTCCATAAATATTAACTTTTGGACTAAGGTAATTTTGGGTAAATCGTAATATTTTGGCCTCACGAATCTACTGTTGGTCTTTGTCCCATTACTTATGGAGCACCCTGTATAAAATTAATAAATTTATTAATGAAAAATGAGCGTCAACTTTTAACCCATAAAGGTTGTAATGTTTTATATTTACGACGTTTTAAAAAAAAATCATTAAAATCGGAGCAGTTTCCACCGGTTCCGAGATAAAAACCTAAGATTACTCCACTATAAGAAGGAAAACTGCTTATTTCGTAACATAAAATACAAACTAATTAATTAAATTCTCAAAAATACAGCCGTTCATCTTGATGCATGCGTCAGCTCATTTGTGAATTGCACGGGTAGCTCGTTGAAGCACACGGTGATTATCTCTGATGAGTGCTGCGCAGTTAGTCATTCTAGTGTTCACTTTTGTTTAATAAACTAATGATTTCAACCATCCCCAAAGGTAATAATCTAGAGGAGTGAGGTCTGGTGACCTTGGTGGCCAATTCTGAAAACTCCCTCAGCCAATCCAGTGTTGAGGGACAGAGGGAAGCGATTATTAAGGCCACCTGATTAAAAACTATTTTCACAATATCTCAGTAACGGTTGAAATTTGACCATATGTTTATTATACTTTTTTTGTTCCTTTTAGTTCCCTGAACACATTTTCCAAATATGGGGGGTTCCTCACAAATCACCCTGTGTATTAATGCATTTTTGAATTCTGAATCATTTTCTGAATCTAATGATACCACATAAGTGACATATCAGTTTTCAATATTTATTTTAATTTAATTTCTAGTTTTCTTTTTAAGTGTGCCATGACTGTTCCGATTTATTCTGTGTAATACTAGAAAAATCGAAATCCCTTCGAAACTAGTAAATTATGTGATTTATGAGCAAATAAAGTTTATCAAAATGGTTTTTGGGACAAAACACGATCTTTTCAAATGTAACCATATTGGTACCGTGGTACCATTTATTTCTAGCATTAATAAGGCATTTATTCATATGCCTTCTTAAAAGCTGCGATAAATACAATCAAAATTACAGCTAAGAGGAAATAAGAAAATACAATTTTGTTCCAATTGTAAGGTAAGAAGTAAATAAGGTGGCTTTGAAAACAATGAAATATTTAGCTTGTCAAACATTTGTTGATTTACCAGTGTTTTTATTGTTTTCATTGTTGTCAAAGCCACCTTATTTACTTCTTACCTTATAATTGGAACAGATTTTAATAAGGCACATGAATACATTTCTTATTAATGCTAGCAATAAATGGTACTACGGTACCAATATGGTTACATTTGAAAAGATCGTGTTGTCCCAAAAAACCATTTTGATAAACTTTATTTGCTCATAAGTCACATACCTTACTAGTTTCGACGGGATTTCGAGTTTTCTAGTACCTATTACACGGCTCAATTAGAATAAATCGAAACAGTCATGGCACACTTAAATAGAAAACTAAAAATTAAATTAAAATAAATATTGAATATTGAAATGTCACTTATGTGGTACCACTGGATTAAGAAAATTATGCAGAATTCAAAAATGCATTAATATATGTATAGGGTGTTCTATTTGAAAATCAAAAGTTAGTGTCACTTCCGGTTTCACCGGAAGTGGAAAAAAATTATTTGATATGTAAAAAGTGACGTTTATTAAGTATATAGGATGTTCCAAATTTTAAGTATTTATCTTGAAAACTAAAGGAAAAAATGGGGGAGTACCATGATCTTGTTACACCCGGTATATTATTTTAATATGTTCGACGCTTGAGTAATTTGATATTTACATTCGTAAACAGCTTACATTCTACGAACAATTCTGAAATTAATATATGTTACCAGGACAATTAGTAGCATCTAATTTTGAAGACTGTTTATGAATTTAACGCATGATTTTTTCCAAAACATTAAAATAAACAGGATAATTTTTAAATAATCAATCAAATTATTCATAAATAATTTCAATTCAAATTCAAATACCTATCTGAATTTGAAAAATATTTCGATATAGATTACGAAAATTAATTATAACAAGTCAAATTTATAATATTTCCAGTTCTTCATGCTTTAGTATTCACGAGAAGAAGCTCCAAACAAATATTTGCATTTCCTCCATCCCAAGAGTTAATCACAGTTTTACAAGATTCTTTTAACTTTTCTCATTGTACAGTATTAAAGTAGAATTTTCTCTTGAGATCCTCAGAGCTTTTCTAAATATTTAAACAGAAATTTTGTCAATACCCCGATAGTATAAAGCACTTAAGGCAGACAACACAAAATTTACATTGAAAATATTTTACAACGGCGGTGGTTTTAATGGAGTTGTCACATTAAACCCCCTTGTACAATCTTAGGTGGCGTTTATCAATAATTAATTTTAAAATTTCGTCCCAAGTAAGCTATAACTTTCTTTCTACTTTTATAGAACGAGTAAGTGTTGGTTAAGCAGACACCCTTTTCGTTCGATGCCGTTAATTAATTATTCCATAAAGCGGCGATGCTAGAGGCGAATACACATAACTTAAACATAACAACCGAACATCCAATCGCTCGGTTATATGAAATATAACATGTGTTAGTTTAGAATTATAGTAGGTGGTTACTGCAAGAATAAACTCATAATGGTGATTTACAAACGGCAATTACACTTTACATAGACTTGGCAAACTCTCAAACCAATTTGTTAAGTGCTCACATTTGTTACGGGCCTCGTTGTTGCACAATTTGGTCATTGACTTTACAAAGTTCGGGTCTGTACAAATTAAACATTAAATTACCTCCTGACTTTTTTAACGACCTACAATCAAGAACATATTTACATATAATGCAGTCACCATCTTTTAAGCCCATAGTAGGCCATGTTAAGTCGACAATTTCGTTGGTGTAAACAAAACTTTTCCTGCATTTTAAGGTTATGGTTATGTTTGTAAACTTAAAAGAACTATTTAGACCTATTGAAGTAATTCTAAGACTTTAACAAACCGTGTTTGCTAATAGGATAATCGCTGTTGCAAATTTTGGGAAAAAATCACTACATTTTGGAAATATTTTCTGAATGTTTGTTGTGGGGCTTTACCTTGAAAATCTAAAATTTTCGGATTAGAAACCTTCCGTTTCTATAACACTTTAAGGAAAAATTGACAAAACAGTAACTTCTAATCTTGCCAAATATAGTGCAAAGCCGTTAAATCTTGGCAGTTCAAACGTTTTCTTAAACAATTATACTATACTTCAGAGATATTTGTATGTTTCGTTTCCAATTTTTTCTCTCCAGAGAGATTTATTTTCACTTGATTTGACATGTCTTCACTACCGAAAAGCAACAAACAACAAAGTTATAAACCCCTGTAAATCATTCCGAAGTTGACGAGTTTGACACTTACTTACAATTCAGCCAAGCACACTCATCATTCTCCTCTTATGTTTTCTCCCAATCGACTAATCCTTTTATGAAGTATGAATCAACAGTCAAACTGCTAACCTTTTGTAAATATTGATCATGAAAATCCAAAAATAAATAATAAAATTAATACAAATTATGTGTAGTTTAGTTTAATGATGGATAAAGTTTTACGGAATACGCTGAATAACAGCAATAGAGGAAATAGATGGAGATTCACAGAATTTCTAGAAGAACTTGATTATGTTCACGACGTATGTTTGCTCTCACATACGCCCATTAACATGCAAGGTAAATAAATAGCCTAAAAGAAGAAGCAATGCTAGTTGGGACGGCAATAAACAAACAAAAATCCAAAGAAATACGCATCAATGCAAGATCTAATCATTATAATAATAATAATTAATAATAATTATTATTATAATCATTTAGACAGGGTATGGTTTATTGCCCACTACACTTGAGCTCATCGGCTTATTGTGCGCCTTAGGATTTACATCCTACAAATTGGTTCAATTAACGAAGCCTAGAACATATTAATTTGTAGGATGCATTTGTTACTTCTTCGGGTACTATTAAATCCACCTCAAAGCAAAGCTATCATAAGACCCCCAAAATCGGGCATTCACATAATATATATTTTGCAGTTTCGTCTTCTTCCCCGTAGAATCTGCAGTTTGGATCCTTTGTGAGATAAATTAAAGTAAAGCTGCCTTCTGAGCTGATAGTGTTCTGTTAGCAGCCTATCTACCCTAGGGTGGCCCTTAATTATGGTTGAAACAAATTTTGAGCGGGTCACCCCCCAAATCGATTCTAAAAAAATTAAAAGTAATTTTAAGATTTACCACACCTCCAAATTCCTAACTTAAGGGGTGCCCCAAGGAGCCTGCATTTTCCCATTTAACTAGCATAGGCTTTCAGCACACTTCTGGTTTTTATTTTTTTACAAAAGTATGTGTGTCTGAAAAAATCCGGAGAGTGCTGCGATTCATTGCTTACTGATGCCCCTTTCACGGAAAAAATCATGGGAGCCAGGTGTCATATCTTAACAACTCGTTACAACCGAGAAAAACGACAATATTTTAAAATTACCACTCTCTTCACCCCCCCATTTATTTGCTTAAGATATGACACTTGGCTCCCATATTTTTTCCATGAAAGGGGCATCAGTGAGCAATGAATCGGAGCACTCCCCGGATTTTTTCAGACACACATACTTTTGTAAAAAAATAAAAACCAGAAGTGTGCTGAAAGCCTATGCTAATTAAATGGGAAAATGCAGGCTCCTTGGGGCACCCCTTAACGTTGGAATTTGGAGGTCTGGTAAATCTTAAAATTACGTTTTATTTTTTTAGAATCGATTTGGGAGGTGACCCGGTCAAAATTTGTTTCAACCATAATTAAGGGCCACCCTAATCTACCCTTCTCATTTTTTCCCTACTTAGAAGCAGTAGTCCTCCTGCTCTGACTTTGGAAGGACTTCTCAGGAACATCCGCGATTACTTTATTCCGTGTCCCTCCCCCAATATCTGTAGTGTTTTTCTCGTAATTGTTCCTTTGCCAACTCCTTTACGGTCACATACGAGGGGTGGTTTTTATATTCCCGGGCTGGGCATGAAAACAAATGACTAGAGCAACAATAAAAATTTATTTTTCAATTTAGTTTCCCTGCCTTTGAATACAGATATTACACCGTTTCAATAACATCTTTAACCCATTGTAAAAATATTCATGTGGTTTATCCGCAAAATGGTCCTCAACAGCTGCTATACATAGTCCCGAAATGTTGTCCCTCTAAGTGTTTTTTTGAGATCTCGAAACATAAAATAGTCACTTGGTGCTAAATCTGGACTATAAGGTGCATGTTCAATTTCTTCGAAGCCACAATCACCACCAGCAGCTTTCGAAAGTTTTGACTTGTGCACTGGGGCATTGTCCTGGAGCAACAAGACACCTCACGTGAGTTTTCTGCGTCTGCTCGCTCTAATACACCCTCTGCTGCTAATTGTCGCTTCTTTAGTCTTGCATCCTGCAGTACCATACACTTGATTTTTTCAACAACATCTGAAGTGATCACGTCAATAGGGCGACCTGGACGGGGATCATCATCATACAAACAACGCACGACAACACAAACTGACAGATAATAAAATTAATAATGCTACAATTGTTTTGTAAATTGACACACAAGTTACCAAGGCATATGTGATTTAAAAAAAGCATAATGGAAAATTGCATCAAAATTTAAACCTGCCCAGACCGGGAATATAAAAACGGCCCCTCGTATGCCAACCCGCATGTAGGTTCAGGTCCGATTAGGGGGTTTTCTGCTCCCAGTTTTGTAAGCTGATATGTTTTTTCATTCCCTTCCATAATTTGGTGTCCTGGCACCCATTTAAAAGTTATTTTATTCTGCCAGTGCAAACTGTGCTTCAAGGTGTTCGAGAACTACTTCAGATATGATCTCAACTGCAACAACAGTTTTTAATGCAGTTTGGCTGTCCGAAAATATGTATATTTGTCGATTTTCTTAGCCTTTCTGTAGTATAATGTTTACACAAGTGATAATAATTCCACTAGCAAATCCATGCAGCTTGATGATTAAGCATTCCCCAATGTTTGCTTCATAAATTCCAGCGCTAGACCTTTTCCAAGTTTTTGATCCATCCGTATACCAGAAGGAGAACAACTGATTTTTCAGCTACTGCGCTTCTTCCTGACCCCTTTGCTCGGGTATATCAACCCTGAAAGATTTTCTGAAGTCAAAGACGGTGCTGATTCTATCAGATTATACATACATTTAAAACAACATAACTATTTACAGTTTCAAATATTTCAGAATGATCCCCTTTTCTCCAGGTATGCCTCCCGTATCCACTAATATTCAATCTACAGTATGTCCCAGGATTGATGTTACAAAAGGTGCGATGGACTAAAAAATTTTGAACTTTATTTTAAGATTGTGGGATTAAGTCCTGCTTGGTTTGAAGAGAATTTTAAGAATATTTTCAGTTTTTGAAAAATAAGTCGGCCTCAACATTGAAGCGAAAACTATTTTCTTTTCAGGTAAAGTACCCTTTTAGTACCTTTACGGCAAAATTTGACTAAAAAAAGTTGTTCAGAATGAGAAATTATGGTCCTATACAAGATTTCGGGAAGATTAGTCAACGATTGTCTTTTCATGGCCTCCTGGTCCCTAACTTTTCCTTACCTTCCTTCAGCAATGCTTTCTGAAGTCTAGCACATTCTGGTATTTCTTGAACACCTTTACAATACTTCCTCCAGGAAGAACTTTTAGCTTATTGCATATTCACATTTCTCGCGGGGATCCTTATATAATTCCCATTGCCAGGTTCTTTTTTCCCGGTTAAAGAGTTCACGTACTTCTGCCCTCAATATAGAGAGTTCATGGTTCCACTTTTGCTTCTCTTTACTTTTACAGGCTACCTTATCCTCATATGCCAAATTTATTGATTGAGTTAATAAATCGTTGATTGACTCAGTATTAACAGCTGCTTGTGGACGACCTGGGCACTCTCTCAGTCTCTGTTTTAGGGACTTCTGGTACAGTTCGCAATCACAGTCTCTGGGATCTCTGAAATTTACGACTTCTACTTGTTGAAGTCCTAATTCGAACCTATACTTAGGATCCGACAGTGTCTCTTTTTGTAATTCATACCAACTACTTATCTTACTAAGCACCGATTGTTATATATAATTTCGTTTCTAACAGCAGTGACGAATGTTGGTTCGTAATTTTTATTTGGTATTTCTAGCCTATTAGGTACTACAAAGTAATCTATGAGAGCATCACCTCTAGTCCTAGTTCCGGAACTGCCCCACGCTATGTGATGTACATTGGTGTCACACCCGAGCACCAACTGTAGTCCTTTGCCTTAATAGTTGCTAACGAGCTTCTTAACTTCTCTAGGTGGTGGTTTCCCTGGTTGGTCGTAACCCGAAAACGTATATTTGGTGGTCAACAGAGCAGATCTAAATAGAAAAAGAGATCAGAAAAAGAAAATTTTGGTGTATCGGCAACACATTCGGAAGAGATAAAAAGAAAGTCTGCCATGGAGCGCTAGAGTGGAACCCCCAAGGTCATCGAAAATGAGAGCACTAGCGTAAAAGAGGGTTCGGTGGAGAGGGTTTGTTGACTATGTGTCTGAAAGCACGTGGATTCAGGAAGAAGGAGAAAATGTATAGTTTATGTAGTAGTGCATTTTCTTTATTTAAATTAACTGCACCATAAATATGAACTTCAGAACTTCGAATTTAAGACTAGTAACGTTGTAGTAAGAGTTTAACCATTTCTGTTTAACTTATCACGAACACTAACATCTCACATAGTCACATATACCCTAACATTCAACATGCAACGAAACAACAAGCTGTTCAGTTAAATTAAAGATCTCTCTCTTGGAATTCGGCTAATAAAGTTTACCTCATAATAAGCGAAGCAAGAATAAGAAAACTCCAAGTGACAAACCTAAAATAACGACGCCAGAAATGTCAAACGAACATCGTGAAACGCATTAAAATAAGTAACCAGTTACACATTTGATTATCCACTGAAACGGTTTATTTGGTCACCTACTTTAAAGCGTTTTCAAACGAGTTATTTTTAGTCTTCTTAACACTATCTATTACCTCGTAGATTTGAGTAAGAAAACTATAAACAAGCAATCTCATCTAACAGAAAGCAGACACATAAAGAAACAACAGAGATGTAATTAAAATTTCCTTCCAGCAAAGCAACGCTGGCTAGGTAAGGTAAGGTAAGGTAAGGTAAATATTTATTTCTGTGCCAGTGGCGTTGAAATATACAATACAAATACAATACACATTGTATATAAAGGGAGTTCAAAAATGTGTGCGGTCAAGTTGCCTTTGAAAATTTGTTTTCATAATTTCATAATATGTTACAGCTACCCCACTTTTAATTAAAAAATTTGACATTTCAAATAAACTTTATTATCTAAAATTGGTTGTATTATTATAAGATTATAACACATGGGTAAAATGTCCACCACCTTCCTCATAACATTTTTAGTCCAATAGGGGGGTGTAGAATACATGGAGGGTGTCACAATTTTTGACTTCAGGGCTTTGTTTGGAGTCATTAGGAGGTAAACATACTAAAAGTCCCCGGACATAGGCGGTGAGCGGGGTGCAGGGGGGGACCGAGAAGATCCCTTTTTTTGGTTTTTTGCTTATATTTTGAAGACAGTGGGTTTTAGCGAAAAAGTCATTATATACAAAATCCAAGCTGGCAAAATTTTCCACATTTTTGCTTCGTAAAGTTTGTTTCTATCTTCAACCGTTTATGAGATATCCGCTATCAAAAATCGCTAATTTTCGAAAAAATATTGTAACGTTTTTACGACGTTTATTTAAAATAAACTCGGTTGGTGGTGTAAATTAATTTATTACACAAACTTAAAGTACGAAATAATTATAAAGAACAATTAAACACTAACGTAAAACTAAAACGGAACACTAATATTAAAACCGAACACTAAAGTAATTTATTTATAACAGTTTATTTATTTAACAATTTATTTCTACGTATTCACAAACACGCCGCGATTATTAGTTCAAGACTATTCACGGATATTTATATTAACTTCGCGACCGTTTTATAGCTGGATTAGACTAACTCGGGTTCGTTTGGTCGCGCCTTATATAATAATATATCCCAGCTCCGTCCTTCCAGAATTTCATTCCACAACATTCCCGTAGTCGCGCGAGAGTAAGTAACTGCCGAACGCTCTGGAAGCTTTTCGGTGGATAATTCTAGCGGCGGATGACGCATTTGATCTCGCACCTGCTTTCCGCAGCTGCTGATGCGATTCGTTACAATATATAAAACGTATATACAATTTTTAAGGAAATTTAATCCTCTACAACTTCTTCTCTAGGGATTTTTCTGTAAACCGAAGAGATGAGGTGCTAGAGAGAAAAGTTTAACGAAAAACGTGAGGCAAAATATTATATTTCGAAAATTAGCGATTTTTGATAGCGGATATCTCATAAACGGTTGGAAATAGAAAAAAACTTAACAAGGCAAGAGTGTAGGAAATTTTGTCATCATTAATTTTGTATATAATACCTTTTTTGATAAGATGCACCGTCTTCAATATATAAGCAAAAAACCAAAAACAGAGACCTTCTCAGTCCCTGCACATCGCTCACCGCCTATGTCCGGGGACTTTTAGTATGTTTACCTCCTAACGACTCCAAACAAAGCCCTAAAGTCAAAAATTGTGACACCCTCCATGCATTCTACAACCCCTTTATTGACTGTACTATTTAAAATTCGTCGTCTAATTGACTGTGACACATTGCTGAGCATTTCCAAATCGGTAATTGGAGTACGAAATATAGTGTTCTTAAGGTAAGGCCACAAAAAGAAATCACATGGAGTAATATCGCACGATCTTGGAGGGTACTCGTTTTCAGTATTACGACTTATTATTCGATTATCAAAAAATTCACGCAGTAGTTTCAGTGTTTCACGTGTACAATGCGGAGTAGTCCCATCCTGTTGGAAGTAGCCCACTTGTAACTCATAATCATGTAATTCATGGAAAAATGGTTCCAAGATCTGTTGGCGATAACGTTCAGCCGTCAAAGTGCCTTAAAACAATTTATAAAATTTTACTTTCCTAATAGTCGCAATGCATTAACTAATTACTTACCTTCAAAATATATTGGACCAATTATTCTTCTCTGGCTAATTGCCGCCCAAACACCAATTTTGTCAGGATGCAATGTAGTCTCGACTAATTCATGCGGATTTTCGCCACACCAAATCCTCATATTTTGTGAGTTTATGTAACCCGTTCTATAGAACCAAGATTCGTCCGTAAAGAAGACATTACGCAGGGAGTCAGCCTGATTAAACGTATCAAGAAACCATCTACAAAAATTCAACCTGCGAGGAATATCGACGGGTAATAACTCCTGCACCGAAGTTATTCTGTATGGATGTAAACGCAGTTCCTTATGCAATATCGAGTGGCACTTACCCATAGAGAGATCCACTTGTTGTGCTAAGTGTTTAATTGGGGTCCTAGGTTGTTCCTCCATAATTTGCCTAGCTCTCTCGACAACTTCCGCAGTACGTTTCGGTGGTCGACCGCTGCTATTCTTTTTTATAACGCTACCACTTTCACGGAACAGTTTAATGCATCTATTTAGCGTGACCTTAAAACGATTTTCATCCATAATAACATCAGGGAACATTTCTGATAATTCTTGTCGACAATCAGCAACCGAATATACCCAACGACCGTCAATTTTAGAACCATTTCGAAAATAACTCTCAACGAGGAAGGCTTTTTGTTCTGTAGTTAACGCCATTTTATAAGAAAAAACTCACATTTAGTTCTGAAAAGAACTTTTAACGAAATTAAAACGAACAACAACAACTATAACCTCGAAATTAGACGTTCATAATGGCCGGTAAAGCAGATTTCGCACATCAGTTTGTCCAAGCTATGCAATGTACATAATAATCCACGACATACGTGACAATTTGCCACCGCCAACTTGACGACATACATTTTTGAACGCACGTTACAACTTACATTAATACTAAAATTTACATCAAAATTGTTAAATACAAGGTGTCTCAGAGAGTTTTGCACTTTTCTTTCTAATTTTGCTCAGCTATCATCAGTTTTCACAACTAACTTTATTTGGAACTTAAAACTACATTTATTGGAAATTCATGTATGGAAAATTATATCATTTTAACAAAACGTCTTCCGGATTGGGACCGTGTCATTTTGAGACAAGACTCAACGTTTCGCCCACTTTTATAAGGGGCTTCTTCAGGAGAAAAAGAGCACTAAAAGAGCACGGTAACTCAACGTATAGTCCTTGGACCATAATGAATCCATTCTGGTACTCAATTCAAAAAGTAGATACTATTTACACGACATTTTCTGCAATTTCTTTCAAATTCGAAGGTAAACTTTCATCAAAATCACTCATTTTCTTAAATTTTACTACAAATTCAATTTGCAAATTGTGAAATTGCAAATTAATTTTAACAACGCTCTCTACTTGACAGCAGTGTTTGACAGCAAATAAAGCGCGGCTTGCTTACTATTTTTTATAATAATGGGCGCATTCAGGGACGCTCAGCGGCTGATGCGCTAAGTTAGCAAAGTCCCTGAACAGACACGCTGTGAAAAAGCTTGCAGTAAGTCGCTGAGAAATTCGCTCAGCGTATAATTTGTTAGCTGACTTTGTCAGCGGTGTCAAAAAAAGGAGCGGGAAACACAGAAACTTAATAATTTGAATAAATACATATTAATTAGGGTGACCTGGTATACACAGTCCACAATTTGAAGATCATTAGCCATAATTTCTTTAATTTTTGATTTATTACATAATAGTGAAAGTAACACCTAACCTTACAAAACAAATAACAAACTGTCAAAACAGCTTAGTATCAAACGTTTCATTCAGGGAAATACCGTTTGCTGTCATTTAGCATAAGCTGACTAAATTACCGCTTAGCTAAGCAGCTGAGCGTCCCTGAATGCGCCCAATAACTGCAAGCACCTGTCGTTTCAAAAATACTATTTATCCAATTCAGTTACGAAATGTCAACATTTCGACATTGATTTTAGTTGTGAAAAGTGGTTCATTTTGTAACTAGTTACAAAATATGCTCCCATTTTATCACTCCCATTTTATCACGATGACCCAACTCCTTTTTTAAGAAGATGTGGCATTTACATTTTGTTATCTGAATTGGATAAAATCTTGTATGAAACACGTTGCAAAACATGTCTTTTTATCACATGGCGTGTTGTTCATCTCGGCTTCGCCTCGACGAACAATTTCACGCCTGGTGATAAAAAGTCCATCATTTTGCAACTCGTTGCATAAATAGCTATTTAAATCTTTAAAAAAATATATACTTATTGATGCCAGCATATAAAATTTTGTATGTAATTCGGATCATAAACGATCATTATGATCCTTATTACATAAATAACTATTATGTTTTAACAATTCGGCAAGTGCAAAAACTTTTTTTAGGTTAGGTCAGAAATTATTAAGAAATGTCATTGTTTGAAAATTGCAATGGAAATTCAGTAAATTTAATTCCTTGTTTTCCGAGAAACTTTTAGAGATGAGTATATTTTAAAATTCAGGTAATTTTACTTTTATATTTAGAAAAGATATAAAAAGGCTGTTTTCGCTGCAGTAAAGTTTGTTATTATTTAATTAAGAACAAAATAACACTTTATGTGAATGATGCAAAGAGAGAAGCGCAAAAATATTAAGATTTCAGAGAGACTGTCAGTGTGTCAGCACAAAAGCAATCTTCACAGTGCATATTTAATATAGGAAGCAGACTGCGAGCAGAATGCTTTATTTGTAGCACGCTGTCGAGATGTGACAATTCCATTTCCCTCAGCACAATAGAAATACATATAATCGAACCATATTCAGGATGCTACGGGGTGTATACGCTCAAATATATGTAAGATTCATGACAATCTGAAGAATTGAAAATAGAAAAATACCCGGGGAAATAGCAAAAGTGTCAAACGAAGATGTTATCGGACAAATTTGTTAACCATTCTTTACAATCCGAGGATCTCTGTTCAGGTAAAGGGTTGTTTAATTACACTAAATTACGTAAAGCCACCAATTTAGGGTCGATATCGTCGGAAAATCCGGTTTAATTTTTCACTTTTTGAAACAAAACAAGCCTTAATAGTACAAAATAAATCTCTCGCAGGAGACTGGTGATTAATGTGACAAAGTTCAAGTTACTTTATTCCAATTTGGTTTCAAGAATAAAACAAAGCGAGCTTTTAATTCTAAAGTGTGGAGGTTTACATGCTTTACAAAAAATTTAACTAACGAAAACACGCAGATTTTTTAGTACAGTAAATTCTAAATAACATTGAAGAGGACATAAAATAATTATTACTGATTTTCGGTATAACAGCACACTGAAAATGAAAGATTCGAAATAAAACCTTCTTTTAAACAAATTAGAAAAAATTTGCAGTAAATATGCACAACATATGCACGCAATAATTATAATTATTTTAATTTCGAACAAGTAATCCATATTAATTTTATGTTCCTTTGATTAGATGAGTGTAAATACAAAATTAATCTAACATTTTTTGCATATTGTGGCTTATTGCTGTTTAAAGATTTTCATTTCTGAATAATCTAGATATTTCAGTGGTATGAATTATATTTTGCTCCGAAATTTCCAACTTCATAATCCGTTAGCAGCTGATTTCAAAACCAATTATACATGTAAATGATAAAAGTTTTAATCCGGCAGCTGCTGGCTGTTGACTTCACATTCGCATTGTCGTGGTCTGTTTCCGTAGTGGAAAACAATAACAGGATTACACAGCATCATTAAAAGTTGTCTGTGATGCTCCCGCGAATGCCTTTTCAACATTTAATAAGCGGACACATTTCCCTTCCTTTTTAATACCTACTGAAAATTCTATGCCTTCTTTTAGATCCAACTAACATGAACTTTGAGAAAATAGCTTTTTAAATGTCGTCTCGTAATACTTAGAGGCTCGTGTAGGTTATGTGAGGTGAAATGACCTATGCTAGTTCGCAAAATAATATTATATCACCCACATTTGACATTTAGATGTGAATACAACCGAGTAGAGTAATGGAGCCTGAATTATGATAAGAACTTCTTATCATAATTTTATTTATTTTGAATCAAACTGAAATGGAGAAGAGAATTTCGCCGCAGATCGTTATTTACGTACTTTTGTATCTCTAAACCGAATGCTCAAGCACGCTTGTTATATCGAAGTTCTTCCACGTTTTGTTTTATATTTATCTTTACAAACAAGAAGACCATCAGAACATGATAAAAAGGCAAGGCGCATTAATTCGAAAGTCTAAACCTAAAATTACTTCAACTGCTAATAGGAGGAATAAACTCAAAAATCAGAAATATTTGCTTACAGATTACTATCTTAAACTTTTGTTTGTTTGCAAAACTTAAACCAGAGGTTTTATTGCACAAGTTCCTTTTCTCAACTTTTCAGGATTATGAAAGCCATCCTTTGTAGAATAATAATGATAACATTAAACTACATTTCTGTTTTCCTATTTTATACATTTGACATTTAAGTATTTGATTACATCTTACAAACCTTTGTAAATAAAACGTTCAATTTATATCAAAACAAATGTCAACTAAACTTCTGCGAAGTTAAAGGAATCAAATCCGTTTATTACTTAACTTTAACCCCTGAAGTGTCTTCTTAATTCCCATACGAGTGTCAAAACGTAGATGTTATAAGCAACAAACGTTACTGAAATTTCGAGGATACATCCCATAAGGAACGTAAAGCCCTGGACAAGGATTCTACTTTTATGATTTCTTGGTGGATGTCCATTAGTACCCTGAGTGTAACTTAACTGTACTATTAAAGAGTACCTACGTGCTTTATTTTACAGCTCGTGTTTGCAACGAATGATAATACTTAGTTCATAACAATTAAGTTTAAAATATATGCGGATACGTACTTCAGCAGTGAATATCACGAAACTCTAACCTTAATTTGATTAATGTTTCCATCAGTGGCGGCTCGCCAGGGGAAGTAGGTGAAGTGCCTCTTCACCTAAAATTTGTGTATCCAAATTATTTTATATTCAAATTATTTTTTATTTATCGACACTTCAATGCTACGTATTGAGCGGATTTTTTTAAATTATAAATGCATATTATTTACCATAATATACGCCACTGGCCACTAGCCTATCTTGTCCCTGTCTACACCGCATTCGAATGAAACGAACGCGGCGAACGCGCCTGAAGAGAAGAGTTGGAATTGACTGGCTTTAACTCTGCTCGTTGTCATGGTAACGCATACATTATCACCACCTGCGAGCGGTTCGTTGACACATGTTATTGAATCGTTAGAGTGAAGTGTTTAGTTTTGTATCGACGAACTACTTCACTAAATCCACATCGTGTCGCGCATCGGCTATTACTGATTTCAAATAATTGAAACTGCTGTCTTGTTTTGGTGTTTGTTGTTTGTGTGTTTGTTTTGCAATAAGTATGTGATTTTAAACATGAATCCTGTTAATGATGTTATATGCAATTTATTGGAAACGCCATTTAGCCGTTGAAAGGAAGAAGACAAAAAAGACATTTAAATGAAGGACGACCTACAAAGGCTTCAACAATTTTTGGAAAAAAGGACTTAAAAGATAGTAAATTTAAAACTGTTTGGTTCACCGAATATAAATGGTTATGTAGCAGCCCAATACTACAAAAATTATTTTTTTGGCGCTGTTTGCTCTTTTGTACAAAACAGTCCAAATACAAAGTTTTTTTTTAATTTACTACAATAGCACTTCACCTATTTTTTGACCCACGAGCCGCAACTGGTTTCCATACGACTAGAAATTAAAAAAACTAAACAAATTTTGTAACTGCAACAAAGTATGCAGTTAAATAACTTTCTTTTGGCGAATCCTATAACTTATGACAGACTTTTTGGTTTAATTTCCTTCAATGCAGGTAACACTGCAGATACAATCTGGCAACACTTACAGTTTTCTTGTTAAAATATCCAAGACAATCCTCTAATTTCTAATATTTTAATGACTTCGAAGCTCTGCATCGGACGGTAACTTCCATCAACTGAGGTTTAAGAGGGAAATTTTGAAAAACTCATGATTTAAATTATTTTTTAAATCTTATTACAGTTATAATAAATATATCATGTGCCCATAAAGCGAATTCAATAAAAATTGTAACAAAGTTGTTTGAAAAAACGATTTATTAAGAAACTCAGATCTCACAACCGTAAAATTTTTTGAATTTATTTTTCGAATGGATAGAACAACGTCACCGAATATGCTTTTTCAATGTTTTTTTTATTGCCTGACTAAATAGACCTGGTCTCTTTTAATACGATCAGTAAAAATTGGGGTAGAGTTCATAAGAAAAGTTTTGAAAAGAAAATATCAAATATGTGTAATAAAACAAAAATTAATTTAAATTTCAAATTGCTCGCTGTTCCAGGTAGTGTCCTACATGTAAAATAAATTTGTGTTGAACATTTTGTATAGATTCGGGGAATGCAGCTAAAAACTTTCTTTTAAATCTTCGTTTTGATGGTATATTTACGAAAACCTTGCCTTTTAAGTAACCCTAAAGAATAAAAAATCAACCGGAGATAGGTCCGGCGATATAGCTGGCCGTTCTTTGGGTCCTCGTCTGCCAATCTATAGATTTTGAAACCCTTTATTTTAATACTGCTCCAGTTCGACGATCTTTACGTAAATAGACCATCGAATATTTAAAATTGAAAACAATGAATTGGGTAAGAAGTTTACTCGACCCCCCCCCCCCAATTTATTTTATATTTTCGAAAATAATTGATTTGTCACAATATTGTTGAATTTATAGCAAACCTAAATCTCGCCCCCAATAAATAAACTTCTCAAATTTTTTAATGAATTCAAAAGTCTACGACTAGCAGAGACTTTAATAGCTTTCTGATTTTTTTAGTCATACTATTTTTAAAGAAAAATGTACTGACATCCAAATGTAGGAGTCATATAAATAAATACTCGTTAACTGCTTTATTCACCTTTACAGGACAAAACTTTCTAAATGTTTTATCTGTTATCCTAAAAAAACTGGCTTTCTGCAACATTATAGTATATTGCGTCATAAGGGAAGATATAGGCATATTTCATCCCGAAGATTTCTGCTGCTGCACGAGCGAACGTAGAGAGCGAGGGCAGCAAAAGCCGAGGGATGAAACTTGCCGTTAGATTCCCGTAGGGCACAAGTTATTTTTCCGCATCCATGAGAAGTTCGTATTAAATAAAAAGAGTTTGAATAATTTGAATTTACATTCGTATTTGCTTGAATTTTAAAAAATAATTACACTTATCAATCACTTAAATGAAGATTCTTGTATAATCAAATAATAATTTTGATTCTAAATTCTATCGGTAGATGTCACGTAGAAAGCTTGCACTGTAAAAACCCGCAAATGTTCATATCGTCCCGCTTTTACATTTACCTGCCATTGTTAACCTCAAATGAGATAAATAATCTGTCAATAGAGGATTCACGCATACGCCAGCGCTCATTAAATGAACTAATTTTTGCACACATATTTGTGGTGAAATGTCGATAACAGCGGTCACATTAAATGCTGGTATGTCATGTGACCACTGGTATAGCGGCAAATTTTAAAAAATTACCGTAAAGTCGAAAAAAGTGGGGCTAGATGACAAAATATCGAAGAAAATTATTTGAAAACGTTGCTTAGAATTTAATTTTAGACCGATATGTAAAATTTTAAGTAAATATTTATTTTAAAAAATTTGAAAATCGCAATGAAATGTCGATAATAGCGGTTACAGAGTTCACTGGTTTACTTCTATATGTCTTAATGTGACCGCTATTATCGACATTTCACCACAAATATGTATGCAAAAATTAGTTCATTTAATGAGCGCTGGCGTATGCGTGAATCCCATATTTACATACCATGTATATGGAAAAATGTATTTTCTACAGTTTACTAAAACCATATTTAAACATAATGACTCAAAGGAATTGTTAATAACTGCAACGTTGTTCCGTTTATAAACGAAAGATGAAATCATGTATGTAATTTCCTTTCTTATATTCTTATAGTGAAAGATATACTGACTGTAAGAACTATTTTTGGTTTTATTTAATGTTAAAATGTAAGAAAGAAAATAAATGAATTTTCACATTTTTCTCATATATCAGCAGTAACCGGAAACAGAATTCTGCCCCTTTGTGAAATTTATACCTAATTAATTACAAACAAATAGATAGAAAATAAGTTCGCTTCCGCACGTATTTCTAAAAGAGATGCTAAGACTTTAAAAGGTTTCTTTTTACAGTTGACAAAACCTTAAAAATCCAGGCCATTAGCGAAAATTACATCTGGCATTGATTTGTGTGCCTGTTGTGGGCTGAGCCTTTCTGAAACTGTTTTTACGAAATGAAACCTCCATTCTTTCATTTCATCGATTCGGGCTTTAAAAAAGAATTTGCTGGTGAAAGCTTTCCGGAATGTTTATCTTAATAGGAACTTAAATTTACGTCCGAAGACTAAATTTATTGCCGAAACATTCCTTGTTTGTTCTTCTGTTAACAATTTGCCTCGTACTGAAAAGATTTAAGATTTTTCATAAAAGGATTTTCAATTCTAACCAGCAAGGTTTCTAAATTTGAACTGTAATCGTAAACGAGATTTAAAAATTGATAGGGATGATATTCAAATCAGGTTTAGGTCGCGGAGATGTCTCAATGACTTATTTAGGCGGTTGTGATCCCTTTCCTGGAAGGATAATGCAGGATATATGAGATGTGAGTGCATTTGCGACCGCGGAGTGTCTCGGAATGACCCCACGAATGCCTGCGGTTCACCAATTTTGCAGGACTATTCCTCCGCTCCTCGCTGAAGGGTCGGCTAGAAGTGACATTTATATAAGCACGTCCAGGATACGTCGTACTCGACGGGTCTTGAATAGAAGGAAAATTAAGGACTCCTCGCTTTATGTCTCTACACTAGTAGCTTCCTTTATACTTATATTGGAATTCGCAGTTTACGAGAACAACAATAACCTTCTTGTTTAAACCGAGAGACAAGATACAAAAATTCATTAAACGGTTTTTCTCGTTTCGATGAATTTTTGATGTCGTTGAACTTTATAAATCATCGTATTTCCGAATCCCCTTTTAATATTTTTTTGCATAACTGATCGATGTGCCACCCGCAAACAAGGGTTGGTCGGATTTTAGCAAACAATCAAAGCTATTTATCAAGTTCAGGTCAATATTAAGGCCCTATATATGAATGATCGCTTCCAAATCGTAGATTCTAAACTGCGAATTGCCACAAAAACGACCACGATTTGACCAAACTACGTCGCATTTGCTTTCAACTGCGACTATCTATAAAATTCATTGCTTTTCGTTAGAAATGCTATAGAATCGAGTTATTTGTTGAAATTTTGAAGGAAATTGGGTCATCTATAGGATAATAATTATAATACAAAGGGTGTAACAAAAATGGTCCGCTGACTATACACAGGCGGCTTCTACGATTAAAAATAAGAAAAAAAGTATATATATAAACCTATTGTAACGAGCGGCAGGTGTCAGGTGTTCGGCGAATCATTTCGCGCCCATGCGTCAGCTACTCTGGGAGGTTCTATGACTAATCATTCCACAGTAATGTGGAACTTACGTGAATGAAAGCTTGCCTATATAAAAGGCGTACTCTCTTACGAGATTTTAATCTAATCCAGCTTACAAAACGGTCGCGAATATGTGCGTCGGTAAAGTTAATATAAATGGACGTGAATAGCTATAAATAAACAAACTGTACAAATATATTAATTAGTGTTACGGGTTAATATTAGTGTTTTGTATTAGAATCAATGTTAGTGTTGTGTTGTTATTTCGTGTTACTTCGTTGTTTAATAATTTTAATATGTGTTAATAAATAATTCACACCACGAACCGAAGTTTTAAATAAACGTTTTTAAAACCGTTACAATATGTCCTAAAATGGCTCGTTACTGAGTTACAGCTACTTGAAAATTTTCAGTTTTTTATTCAAAGAAATCGAAGATCCTCAATAGTGCAGCGGCATAGTATAAAAATTGTGCATTTTGTGATAAAAGCATAAAATTGTTATCGTTGTTAGTACATTATATGAACATGATTTTAATATATTGGGGCACTTTGAATTGCGCATGTGTGAGATTTGGGAGCTATTTTAAATTCTGTATGTCTTTTGTATTGCAGCTATTTTAGATTCAGCATATGTTTGGGCGTTAGAACATTGAAGTTGGCATTTAATATTTAATTGTAAAAATACAGTAAATTTGATAATAAATTGATACTAACATATTAATTTATTGGAGCATAATAGTAAAGGGTGTCTCAAAATGGGCGCAACATTTAATTTTTAGGGAACCCTGGAACACTCTCCTTCGCATATGCATAGATCCGTGCATGGTAATTTGCCTTTCTTACATTTGCAGCCTTTCTTACATCCCTTCTTGCATCCACAACGAATTAGTTCATCACATGCTTTAGTTGCTTCAGGGATTGTTATCCACTCTGGAACATATAGGTTATTATTCACTTTACTCCAACCCCAACTTGTCACAGGAGGTAGTACAGGATTTGGAATCAGTGTCTGGCCCCAGATGTAGCAACCCTGATATATGGCTCTCTTAACATGTTGCTTGAGTGCATCTAATGTTGGTGGAATTCTTTGCACCGACCTTTTCCTTGTAAATAGCTTCTTTCTGGTTTTGTTGATATCAGTACTTGTGCCATCGAACAATAGTATGACGAATCTCTCTATTGCGGACATTGTTTCCACAGGAATACTAGACGGGGTACAACTCAAATTTAGTAGTACTTGTGTAAACCCTGGTATCGAATTCCAAGTACTCCATGCGGTCACTTTACTATGTCCAACAAAAGAAGAAACTGTGCCACATCCTGTTATCGCATGGAACATTGGCAGTGCACTACATTTTTCAAGTCCAAGGGCATTAGCAATCTCATGTGCAGCTAAGTAACGGAACATTTTTCCATTCCCAAAGGCTAACCAAAGCTAAACATCAACTGAAAATGTTTGCATTACCATCACTGAAAGAACCACAACATCTGTATCAACGGTATGTATTAGTATCTTGCGGTGCCCACATTGAACTGCATGTGCAACGTGCAATAAAATTTGGGTGTTAGTTTCTTCGTGATTACATGGAGAAATCAAATGTAATAAAACTTGCGGTGATTTACTTGCAGTCTCACTCCCTTTCCTCTCTTGGCTCTTGCAATAGATACCTTTAAGGGAATTTGATTTGTAGATATCCCACACAATATCTAAACGTGAGATAATATTGTCAAACTGCTTTTTCACATACGAAATGAAAACTAGGTTAGCATACTCATCAAATGTTTTGGCAATACCAGGAGACAACATATGAATGATTGCAGCTCCATCAACGACCATACTTGTAGTTATGGGTTTCTCAGCCTGTGAAACAGAAAGTGTTTCAGAGCATGTCAATAGATTACTTTTTGTAGCAATATTGAGTTTTCCATCGCGAGTTAATGAAGGAGGATATATCTAATTTTCTGGTTTGGCAGGCAATATACAGCTGAGAAAATAATTCAACCTCTCTTTTCATGGACGTCAGTTTTGAACCTTCCTTTGAAGTCCTTTTAGTTAAGCCGGTGAATAAGAGGAGGTTGTTTCGATGTATGACATCATCCAATGGTTTGATTCTCCTTACAAGACGTTCTTCCACAATAGTAATTAACGTCACAAGTCCGGGAACTCGTAGTTTACAGTACGAGTGAGATGTTTAAAGACGAGGCGACGAAAGGAGCCGAGTCTTGAAACTCGAAACGAGTACTGTAAACAGAGTTCACGGACGAATGTCGTTATGTATTTTATTTCATACTGTAAACAATTTGATTTTTTAATTTTTACATGTGACACTTTCTCAAAACGTCAACATGTGACATTACTGTGTCAAAGCCGGTAGGTGTGGCTTGGTTACATTTTTACGGGCTCTGATTGGGTGCATAAAATAACAGTCCAGAAAGTGTTGCTTGGGAACACTTTCCGGCTCTGATACCGTAATAGCTCACTTTCCGGACTCAAAATGGCACCGGGAAACTGAATTTGCCAGACAGTATGAAATAAAATAATAAACCGGATAGCAAAAGACCAGTTGGAAGAATACAAAAAAGATGGCAGCACAACATACAATCAACAACAACAGAAACTGAATAAGAGGCAGACAAACAGGAGGAATCCTAGTCGTGTGAAGAAGAAGAAGAAGATTGGACACAATGAATCGTTTCAAAGAAGATTTAGTCGACTGAAAAAGTGATGGCATCAGTTTCTTTAGATACCAAAAGAATTTTGCTGTTCAGTTATTTATAAAAACTAAAAACTATTCCTATCCCATGCTACAAAACACTTCTGGACAAGCCGAAAGCAGCACTTCATAAAAAACATCTGGCAATGGCAAAGAAAAAAGTCTTGTTTCACAAGGACATTGCATCAGCTCAGTAAAATGCTATCGCTTAGCCAAATTTGATCTAAATGGAGCTCGAACTCCTGCATCTACTATATTCGGCTGATTTGACTCCTTCAAACTTCCAGCTGCTCCCGAAACGTAAAATATTCCTGGCTAGAAAGCAATATCGGTCGAATGAAGAGGTCATCGAAGCTGTAAACGGCTATTTCGAGGATCTTGAAGAAAGCTACTTACAGAAGGGAATGGAGAAGCTGGCAGAATGTAGGACTAAGTGGTTGAATTTTGAGGGATTATGTTAAAAAATAAAATATAATTTGGATCAAAATTATTTTGTTAATATTGTCATTCTAGAAACTATTCTCATATAGGACACAAGGAATACGACGAAGAAATTCTTGCTTCTTATCAATACTATTTTTTCATATTACACGCCTCGCATTTTAAATTTGAATCAATTTATTATAGTAACAGAATAAATAGATCCTTCAAGATTTCTACTAAACCTCATTGCATAAATCATTTTTAAAACCTATTTTAGAATGTGTAGAATATTCCGCACATAAATCGGAGAATATTGAAATTTAGTAATTATCGATTTCAGCTAAACATAACAGATTTAGAATATCTGCCTGAAACTGGAATAAGTAGTTAATTATACAAATTCTAGCAACTGCTGCTTGATACGCCTCGATTATTCGCAAACTTGGTAATAGTAATAATAATATTCAAACTAACTTCCCGAACGCTAATAATCTCGAATTTTGCATTATGCCACATACCCTGGCAACTAATAGCGGTAGAAACGTGCGCTTACGGATCGAACACATAAGTTCACGACTATGCATTATGTATGTGTGCAGCGATATGTTACAACAAATCATGATATGCATTTACCTATCCTAATGTATGCAAACGACCCTCTGATAAAAGACCGAACCCCTTATTTTATGACTACTTGCGTCTGTTTCAATTTCCATCGAGCACGTGCGTGCAAAGGGAACGCAATAAAAACAGATAACGTTGTTCACTAAATATACCCTACGTGTTGTGTGTTTCTATGTTTCATTATACACTATTTCCTTGCAAAAACCGTTTACCTGTACTTTTAAGACCTTTAAGATCGGTTCTGCGAGTCTAAATAATTAAAACGCGGATATTAATCTTACTTTCCGTTCCTGCCACGTGGGGAAAATTCAGCTTTTATTCAATTAATTACTTTAGAGCGGCATGTAAAAATATATTTTTAAAAGCTCGACAATAAAAATCTCCCACTTAGCGATGCATTAAGGAAACTGCAGTGTGCAAATTAGGCCCATATGAAAATAATTCAACGAATTCCACTATAGTGCCTTTTAAAAAGAAAAACAAAATAACAATAATTTGAATAATTTATTGATTTGTTGTGGGTAGGCCTGGAAAAAACGAGATTACAATACCAAAAGTATGGAATATTCAAGGGAACAAACGCCTGAAGGAAAGTGTGAGCTAAACTTTCTCACTGAGAAATGTAGTAGAAAACAGCCTGGAAAGAGCGTTTGGGTCAAGAGTAAGGTAAAGCAGATAAAATAAAGCTTTCAAACTTTCTACAACACTTGAAAAAGGGTAATTTTTTTGATTTTGCCAGTAATGATTTATGTAACGAACCTGAATAATTATTAAACTTATTAAAGGAAATATTTTATTAAAATAAAAACTTTTCGGTTGTGTGCTTTAAACAAATAGCTGGGTTGTAACATTATCAAATCTTATATTACAAATTTATTTACACGAAAGGTCAACGAAAGTTGCGCCAATATTATTAAAAGTAAAAACAACAGTGCCATTGTTCTGCTTGTTTATTGTTTAAATTTACTTGTTTTGTTTTCATTGTTTAATCGCTCAGGGATATCTAAGGTACTTTGATCGTTTGCTTTTGTTAATGCTGAAACAATTCCAATTCCTGCGGCAAGACCACAATTAGAAATACATGTCGCATCGGGAAAATAATCTTGTAGGTCGAAATAAAAGGTATTTTAACGAATTGCGAAAATTCTATACAGTGTATCTCAGACATGACTCCCCAGGCCTATAACTTTGTTATTTTTAAAAATAACTATAATAAACTATATATATTCGTAACTGGCAGCAAATTCTCTATAAGATGGGGAAAGAAAATGTTAGAAAATCTGTACTCATATTATGGCAGCGATATTCAACTTTTTTTTTTTCAAATTGCACACTATGCTTTTTTTCTGGAAAAAATACGATTGAAAGTTGAAGGCTAGATTTGCCATGGAAACAACTGATTTTTGTAATTTGTACTCGTCGGCGATAAAAACAATAGCGGATACCTTTCTGCATACAACCCTGCTGCTCTTCTTGCATTCCTCTCGCATAAACGCATAAACCATAAAAATAAGGATCATATCAAGCTTTTCAGAATTAGTGTAATTCATTTCTAATAAATATGATTTTAAACAAGAACATACAAATACAGAAAGAACACCTGTCATTCTTTGCAACGTAAATTGCAATTTTTTTACAGCTATACGCGATTGTTTTCATCGCCGACGAGTACAAATAATCAGTTGTTTCCATGGCAAACCTAGCCTTCAACTTTCAATCGTATTTTTTCCGAGAATTTTCTTATGTAAGACCCATATTGGTTGACATGGTTATAAAGAGAATAAAGAGTACTATCAGAATGACCGAAAAAAAGCATAGTGTGCAATTTGAAAAAAAAAGTTGAATATCGCTGCCATAATATGAGTACAGATTTTCTAACATTTTCTTTCCACATCTTATAGAGAATTTCCTCCCATTTACGAATATATATAGTTTATTATAGTTATTTTTAAAAATAACAAAGTTATAGGCCTGGGGAGTCATGTCTGAGACACCCTGTATATAAAATTACCTCCGCAAGGGATCTGAACCGCTGGCTTTCAGCTCATGACATAGTTTAATCTCTAAAACTTTTAGCTAATCAGTTAATACGAGGATCGTTCGATAACTACGTGGCCTAACACAGATATGGCACGAATTCGGCAGAATCTTCTTTACCATTCTGTAGAACTATCCTTCATTAGGTTAAATATGACAGTACAGATCGATCTGTCATTAGTCTGTAATTGACAGTGCGTCAAAGTGAGCTTCGTGTGTGATTTTGTAAACAATGGTAAAAACTGAGTTGCGGGCAGTGATGAAGTACTTTAATTTGAAAGGCTTAACACCAACCAAAATCAAAGTACAGTTGGATTCGCACTATTCGAGTCCGCTCCTTCGTTTTCAATGGTTAAAAACTGGGTTTCCGAATTTAAGCATTTAAGGTTAAGTTAACGCGTGAACCACGTAGTGGACGTCCAAAAACGGTTACTGCCCGGGATATGATTGAAAAAGTCCATCGTATCGTATTGGATGACCGATGACTTGCCTTCTTCGCCAAAACGGATTTGTCAGCAGAAAAAGTTATGGCAACCGTATTTTGGAATTCTCATGGAATTATCTTCGTTGACTACTTAGAAAAGGGGAAAACAATAAATGGCGAGTATTATGTCAATTTGTTGCAACAATTGAGCGACAAAATCAAAGAAAAACGGCCTCATTTGGCAAAGAAGAAAGTGCTTTTTCATCAGGATAATGCACCTGCCCACAAGTATGCAATTGCCATGGCCAAAATTCATGAATTGGCATTTCAATTAGTGCCTCATTTGTAACTCCGTTCGTTTCTAAAGTGCCTTGGGGTAGCTCGGTTTGGGTCCAGGGTGTGTCGTAGCTCGTATGAATAACACAGAGATCTATGTAAAACGGTATAATAAATTATAATGTATTTCCAATGGTAAAATAAATGCAAGGAGATGCGGAATGCGGAACGTGTGCCTGGTTGACGGCGGTTTACTGGAAACTGGATCGCGTCTTCGATGTGCGGAACGTGGGCCTGGTTGACGGCGGTTTACTGGAAACTGGATCGCGTCTTGGACGTGCGGAACGTGGGCCTGATTGACGGCGGTTTACTGGAACTGGATCGCGTCTTCGACGTGTGGAACGTGAGCTTGGTTGACGGCGGTTTACTGGAAACTGGATCGTGGGCCTGGTTGGCGGCGGTTTACTGGAAACTGGATCGCGTCTTCCCTGGTCGGGACAACGTGCAGGTATCCACGTCTTCTCTGATCTGGCCGACGAGCGGATAGTGGATCGGTAGATTAGACTTCGCTCACGTCTTCCCTGGTCGGGCCGACGTAGTGAATCTGGTGTTCTCGGTACGTCTTCCCCTACGGGCCGACGTAGCGGAACTGGTGCTTCTTCTCGGTTTTCGTGCCGTTTATATACGTTTTTTCCCGCCGGCTATCGGGGTCTGGCCTTGTCCGTCGAACTGATTAAGCGGTTTCGGCACCGCAATGTCGAGTCTATATCCGGGACGGAAAAATTCCGTTTAACGGGCACCTGCACTAGCCTTGCTGTATGGAAATTTTACTTACAGTTTATACCAAGGGCGCTAATGACAGGTGTCACGTTACACATTCGCCTATTCCCCAGATTTGGCTCTCAGCGATTATCATCTATTTCCAAACATGAAAAAATAACTCGACAGTAAGAAATTTTCGTCCAATTCTGAGGTAATCGCTGCTGTAAATAGCTATTTCGAGGACTTGGATTCATCGAGCTACAATGAAGGCATTGCTAATTTGGAGTATCATTGGAATAAATGTGTTGAGCGAGCAGGAGACTATATTGAAAAATAAGATGTTGTTTGTGAAAAAACTTGCTTTTTCTTCGTTAGGCCACGTAGTTATAGAAAGATCCTCGTATTGTAAATTTTGTCAGATCGGACCTCCTGTTGATTGCCATCTCAAAATTAGAAAAACCGTTATGCCTCTTTATTTTGTAAGAATATACAACATATAATTACGTATTATATAAACGACAGAGTTAAATAAAAATTCACTTTTTCTTAGCATGAATTTTTCTTTGTTAAAGAATAATAAAATAGTAAAAATCCTTTACCGAATTATTAAACCTAAAAGTCTTTTGCTAATGGTTATTAAGTGCTTTGTCTGAAACGATTCCATTGTTAAATTTACTTTATACCGAAAAGCAATATAGAGTTAAGTAACAAAAAGTGTTTGTTCTTGATTACGTTTTTGTTATAAATAAAGATTTTCTGTCTGACTGTTGGCTTTTTGTGAAAGGGAAGTAAAGACTGGATTCTTTAGTGAGTACTAATTTGTGGCATTGTTACAGTTCCAATTTACTCTTTATTGGCAACTTATTGCTTTCTAAATTAGCTCGTAAGACGCCTTCAAAGCAATTTATTAACGAATCGATCGATAACCGATCGGCCGTTATACTGTTATTGTTTGTTATTGTCGTTTACGGTTAATGGTCTGCCCTATTACTGTGTCCTGTAAAAATAAAATATGATCGCTTCACTGAGATTTTTCCACGTTGATAACTCTAAAGAAAATCTCAAACTATACGGTTGTGCTCGGGATTGTTAATGTTTCGACGTAATTTTTTTATTTGGTTTTATTGCCAGTGGGGAAATTGCAGTTTTAGAACTTTCAGGAAAGATAAATAAATAAAAATCTAAGGTGGAAGTTGTTTTAAAATTGGAAAATATCGAAAGTTTGCTAAAGTTTTCCACTTACCGTAGAGAATATTTTATATTAGGTATTTAATTTTTAAACTATAAAACAAATATTAATCACCATCTTATTAATTTAGAAATCGAATAACATAAACTTGCAGTAACGTTGCACAATACCAAGTTGAAAAAACTCTCGACATCATTAATCCCTTCAGACGTTCAACAAATCCTGAAAATATTATAAATCATATAAAAACTATTTTACCGTAGAATCCTTTTGTAAACATTGCTAATTTTAAAACATATCCCCCATTACGTATAAAACAATGTGATTGGGCTTCTGCGCAGAGGAGTAACTTATTAAGGATTAATTTAAAAAAAAATTAAACATTTTTTTTCTACTCCCACCATGGAAAGTGGGATTTTCAGACTTCGTCTCCATAGATACGAGTATTGAAAATGAGTATTTGCCGAACAAGTGAAATTAGCGTGCGGAAAATTTACTTTCCGCACGCACATGCATGATTTTCGGTGCGGCAAAGTATAATTTTGCCGCACCGAAATCAAACTGTCATAATGACATTTGATGAATGTCAGATTTGATTTTGCAGAAATATTTAAATTTTTTTATGGAAATGTGGTTGTAGAAAAAATAGTGTGTAATACATGTGTTGAAAGCTTGTATTTGCCACTCTCACGTTCGTGCTGCAAACTTCACATTCGTGTGGCAAACGCAAGCTTTCAACACTTGTATTACAAATTACTATTTCTAATATTTTTTAAGGTTTGTTGTGGACAATTTGACGTTTGATACTTCGTTTTGGGGTATTTCGCCACCGGTTGCTAATTTAATCTTTATGTTAGCAACTGGTGGCGAAACATAAATTTAACTAATGACAGCAGCTGTTAGTAGTTCTAATAAATAGTGGATATTTAAGAATTAATCTAAGACATTTAATTTGCTTTCATAGGTGACTCTGATAAGACGAGTTTTCTAACACTCGTTATTTATAAATTTCCTTGCCTTGATGATCACTAGAAATCTTTATTTAATAAGACATATTTAAAAATCGAAAATGAAAATTAACTTAGGTACCAAGAAAGGACCAATACAGGACATACATTTTAATAAGCACAGGTGACTCTGATAAGACGAGTTTTCTAACACCCGTTAGTAAATAAATAAAAAAAATAGCTTTTGTTAATTAGTGAGGCAATAAGCAAAGCAGTCAGTGCCATAAAAAAGGAAGTAAACAGAATAAAGTAATATCATCTAAAATGTCAAAGCAATGAAATGAAGTTTATCAAAATAATTTCGAAAGCTTACAAAGGCTAACAATCAAGCATGTATATAGTATATGTATGCCTGTTCATTTTCATTCAGCTATGTGGTATATGAATGCATGAACACATTTCATGCCCGAATGCAGCCATAGAACGAATGAGGCTGTAAGTAGTAATAGGATGTGTTCAATAACTTCAATATCACTGCAGGCGCGGTTATAACGTTTTGGTCTTATTCCCGCAACTCCATATAATGTTGCACTTCGCCGGTTTGCTCCGTACAAAGCTCATTTGTGTAATACAAATTGGATTTTCTGGTAGAAATATATTTACACTACTGGTTAAAATATGCACACGTTTAATGCGGTAAAAATTGTTGAATTATTATTGAGGCAGAAAGAAGGTATCTTTATATTCTTGTGACTTTATTTTAAATAATTTTGATTATAAAATTTTATAATAAAAAATTTAGATTAAAAAAGTACAAGTTCAAACAACCTTAAGATGGGAATATAAGTTGATTTCGCTTCCTGAAATTGACAATCACACCTTCAATAAGAACATCTAATATCAGTTTCAGTGAAACGTATCAACAGTGGCGGTTGCTCCATAAGGCCGCGCGGCCGCGCGCCCCTCCTAAGAAATGCTAAGGAACACACAATTTTTTTCTAAATTATTAATATTTATTTTACATACATTCTATGACTAAGTTCAAATTTCAACAAAAAATTCAACTCTATCCAAACATCCGCTCCCATCTCTAATTGTCCGTCCTCGTTGAGATCTCTAATTATCCGCGTCCTCAACCAACGGCCGCGGAAAATCTGCGGCCTTTAACAAACATTATACATTGCCGCCGAACGACTCCGGAGACTAGCCGATAATAGCCGATTGTATAAGTTACAGCAGGCCGCGATTTTAGCGCGGCCTGCTGTAACTTATTGTTGGAGCAATGAATCTTCTTTCATTTAATCGGAGCATCGCAAAGATTCGTACTCGTCTACTCGTAGCTATTCAAATCCTGTTATTTTATTAAGAAACGTTTTACAGAATTATTTCATAATAAATGCAATTAGTAGATATATTTTTTACTGCAAGAAATAAAAAATAACTAGTGAGCCTTTTAGAACTTTAAATTTGTAACAAAAAGATGGTTTTCTTTCAGTTACATGAAATTGTTTGTTTCAATTTGTATATCATTACAATATTCGGTGTTCAAGAACATTTAAAGAAAAATATCATATTATGAAAATATAGGTATTTTAAAAAAAACAAACTAAAATATGTACGATTGCTTAGATAACTAAAAATATTTACAATTTTATTTACAGTCGATTTAAAATATCTAAAAAAGTGGGTAAAGAAGGATATATTCAAATCTAAATATTGTTTGGGTTTCAGCTTCGATAGCTTCAAATTACCATCAAATTTATTTACGCAGTTAGTAGGTGTATACTTCATAAATTACGCAATAACCGTCATGCAGTCTAATATTTGTTATGACTGAGAATGAAGTAATCGATACCTAATTATTTTGAAAGCAATTATTAGAACTCGTGAAAGGCCGAGTAAAACTACCTAGAATGATAATAGTAACTAATCACTAGAAGTACCGAATACATTTATTTGCGGTTATAATATTTACTTAAATGTGCCAATTTTCAGATTTGTATTTATGTAAATTGGTTCGGAAAATAAAGAGACAAATTTTCCCGTAACTTTTGGTAGGTTATTTGGTGTTTGACTTCTGGTGCGCCCCTCCAAACTCAAACCCCACGACACGCCACTGCGTATCAAGTAATCAAGCTTTGATTTTTCAAGAAATAACGATCAAAACCACACGAGCTATAATATTTAGAAGAAGATACTTCTCTAAAAACTTCTAACAACATTGCAAATTGCTATTTGAAACTGAAAATTACGTAATATAATTTGAATTTAACCGAACAAATCGAAAAATTTGATTCTAATCAGAGCTAATGTGTATTGTCCTCTTATTTGTTTACAACATTCCATGTTAATATTATAGCAAAATTATGTTCCATATATTATTTATTAATTACGAGAATATATTGCTCTATCAAGTCTACTGTTAAGCTATATTTTAACTGAACAAATAGATAAACGTCATTTGATATCACCACAGATTGAAAGTTTCCTATAATTAACCTGCGGTTATTTGCTTAATATTTAATTATTACAGTAAATCGTATTCAATTTCAATTTTGCCCAAATCGATACCGATTTATGGGCACCAAAGTTAATTTTGTGGAATTTAACGATATCGTTAGGCTAGTTAAGATCGTTATCGACTCCAAAGGACTTTGTTCTAAGAAAAAACCTGTTGCCATGATAATAATGACCTAGCTAACCTAACCTAAATGGAGCTAGGATTAAATATTTGATGTAATTTTAGGGATTAACCGTTCAAATCAAAGAGGAAATTACGTCTTTTATTAAGTAACCAAACTCTTTTCCCCCTCACTCGTCTTTTACTTTATTTCGTTAGTTCTCTTCCTCTCTCTTTTTCTCACTTTCTTTCCCTATATTAGTAGAAAGGAAATTGTTTTCTTAGTATGTACTCAGCATTTTTTAAATCTTATCTGTCCAAATACAATATTTTCAAGAACGCCCGATATTTTTTTCTTTAAGTTACTGCAGATTTAAAATAATCGTATCTTAGGATTTAAACGAAAATATCCTTCAATATGGCATTAAATAAATTCACAAGTCAGTACCATCCTCAATGTTAAACGTTCTTGACAATTGTGGTTAGAATCAGTCTCTGAAGATATTCTCTTCATCAAATTACAAAACTAAAGTAATTTGTCTAAGACAATACTCCTAAAAAATCATCTCTAAATCATCAGAGAAAGAAACTAGCATCAATTTAATCTAAATTAAACTAAAGGACATCTATAAACTTTGGTTCAACTTTCTTTAATTTTAAAGATATTATTGTTGCTAGTCAATAATGACTAACCTACAATTTTATTTTCAAATTCTTAAAACTAGTTACTTAGCTTGCTCGGGTATCTCCTAGATTCTAAGATGATCGTTCTAACACTGCACTATACACAATTCACTACACAAGTTTAAAAGGTTTGACCCTTTTGAGTCTTCTTTTCAGGCCAGTGTTATCCAGTATCTGCAGAACCTCGATGTTGTCGTAGGTCTGTCGTACCTTCCTGCAAACCTCTTGATTTTTTCTTTAACTGTCAGTATTTTTAGACCTACAGATATAAAGGTGGCCATTTCGCTGTATCATGATGTGGGATGTTGTTATTATTAAGTGTTATTGGAAATTGTTCCCATTCTTTGTAAGAAAAACTAATATGCGATGATTTACTCTCGTTTATTCTTGTTCTTCGCCTCTTAGTCCATTCAGTTACATTAATACACGTTGTGGGAGTTCAGCTGTAGCTTCTATACTATCATTTCCCACTGATGAGATAGCTGCTGTGTCATCGACATAAGTATCAATCATGAATCATGACACTTTGGGCACGAAACAATACTACAGAACCAGAAAAGGCACAATGGCCCTTTGGCTGATCTTGATTTCTTTGCGCATACGTCATGCATAAGTCAAGCCATGCCTTCTGGCAAGCAGGAAGTAGTCTGAAGTATACAGGATGTCCCAGAACGTACCGGAAATATTTTAAGGATGAATTCCAGAACTTATTTAGAGTCGAAAAGTTCATATAAACATAAAATGCTTGGTTTTCGATATACAGGGTGCTAAAGTTTTTATTTCTTTTTCGGTTTTTCTTAAAAATCTCGAAGACGGTTTAAGATATTAAACTGAATTTTGGCACAGGTTATTCCGGTATAGAAACACACTTTTCAATCTAAAATATTTTTATTTTTTTTAACCAGTGGCGTAGCTATGGCTAAACCCCAATACAATTTTAACGAAAAAGATATTACGCCACTGATTTAAAAGAAAAAAAAGGTTTATTCTTAATTACCAATCAATCATAAACAAAAAAGGTCTCTTTCATTTTTGTCGTATAACTTACCGTTAAGGAGCTATTCTTGATTTTATAATTTTTCGGTGAAGATCACCTAGGCATTTACAAAACAAACCAGGCAATGGAACTGCTCAATGACTGGATTGAGTTCAAGAGGAAACACAGCTTTAAAAATTAGCAAAAAAGGTAAACGGAGGAATAACAAAGAAAAATGTTCGAAATATAACGAAAGCAAACAAAGTAAGAATAAAAATACGAAAGAAATACTGGCATACTCGAGGCTTTAAAAATGTTGGTATAATATACAAATCTTAGATATACAGAAAACGAAGCAGAAAAGTAACGACATGTTTAATTTAGACGATTATTACACGGTCTTTGCCAGGCAAGAAATATAGATAAATGACGAGACGTAGTATAAAAGGCAATAGAAACAAATAGCATAGGAAAAAAAGCATACAAATACAAGAAGATAAAGAATTCATATTTTAGGAAGAATATTCAAGAAGAAAGAAAGCTAAATTGAAGATGTTAAAGCTTGTGGTAGAAAAGTACACGTAAAACATAAAGAAGAGAGGCTAATAGCAGAATAGATCTGAAAATATAAACGACAAATTTTGAAAGTCCTAGAACAGCAGTATCGACATAAAAAGGTAAGAAAGTTTTATCAAGAGTTGAAGAAGAGCAAAAAAATAACAGGAAAACAACAAACTTTTGTAAGAATAGGGAAGAAGAGATAATGAGAGATACGATGAAAAACTGAAGAGACGGGCACAACACTTTGAAGAATTACTAACTAGAGGAAGGAAAAATAATATACAATTATGTGTATGAAGGAGATAACTAAGGCAGCTGGACAAGCAATTAAGAAACCGACAGAAAACGAGGTAAAAGATATTATAAGGAATTCGAAAAACGGCAAAAGTGCTTGAGAAAACGGTATATTAAGGGAAATTTTAAAAGCAGAAAAAGAGCACTTACAAAAGTATATAACCGGCTCAATAAAAGAAATTGGGGAGACACAAGTTATAGCGAAAGAATGAAATGAAGCACTGATTTGTGTCATACAAAAAAACGAAGACATTACTTCATGTTCAAACTATAGCAGAATTTCTTTACTAGATGTGAAGCATAAAGTTCTGGCAAGGTTAAGGAGAACAAAATTGACAATGAAGTAAAGGTTCAGAATAAAACAGATTATGACAAAGGATTACAAACATAATCTAGAGTTTCATAGTATATTTATTGACTTCAAATGAGCATACAATTTTTAATACAAAGATGTTGTGTCTACGAAGCAATGCTAAAACCTAATACCCCCAGAAAGATTATCAAATTAGATGAGGATGAGCATCCACTGTCGACTTTTTTAATTTAACATGTATTACAAGAAATAATGAGGGAGAGTGGAATACAAAAAAGTCATTTATCATCAAAACATCAATGTATAACGTTCACTAAAAATATAACACTGGTAACACGATCAAAAAGCGAACTAGTGCGGATTGTGAAACTATAACTCCCAAACAAAAAAAAATGACTGTGCAGAAATCAAAACAAAGCAAAATGATGTTAAGCAGAAGTCAAAACATAGAAAGAAATAATCTGAAAATGAAGAACATTGATGGAAAGGAATGTTCTTTTGAATAAATATACGAATTTGAATATTTAACAAAGCCGAATGAGGAAAAACTTGAAACTGAAAGAGAATAGGAAAGGGTAGTAAGTCAGCCGGATCTCCTAAAGACCTTCTTCTTCTGCGTCGTAGTTCGAGTCCGAACGGTGTAACCTTAAAATGCTCTGTATAGTCAATGTTCACCACAGCTCTCTATCTTCTGCTTTTCTCATTGCTTCAAGGACTGTGAGGTTTGTCATTGATCTTATTTGGTCCATGACTCTGTTTGGGGATCTCCCGCATCTTCTTTTACCGATGACCTTGCCCTATATCACCAATTTTTCCATTCCGCCCTTTCTGACCACGTGCCCAAAGAATTTGAGTGTATGTCTTTGTATGGTTGGTAGGAGTCTTTCATTAGTGCTGATGTTAAGTTCCCGTAGAATTGATACGTTGGTTCGATGAGTGGTGTATGCGATTCTCATTATATTTCTGTAGCAGGTCATTTCAAAGGCTTCTATCTTTTTGCGGCCGGCGGCGTTCAACGTCCAGGTTTCGGATCCGTAGGTAGCTATGGAAAATATCAATGACCTTATTATTCTATTATCCAGTGGTTCTTCCAAATTTGAATGAGTTTTGTCAGTGCTGTTTTTACCATTCCTATTCGTCGTCTAATTTTCACTCCCACCGTTGTTGCAAATCACTGCTCCGAGATGTATAACCTCATTTTTGATTGAAATATTGTTAATGAGGATTAGTGGCGGAAGGACCTTTAGTCTGTTGATTATCATTAGAGCGCACTTGGATTTGTTTAACTTGAGGCCACGTTCAGCGCTAGTGTCTTCAAATCTTCTCAAGAGTTCAGCCATTTCCTCTTCTGAACTTGCCATTATGGTGGTATCGTCTGCATATCTTAGGTTCGAGATCAATCTTCTGTGGCTTTACGAATGATCCACTCACCATAGATGTTGAACAGGATGGGTGAGAGGATACAGCCTTATCTTACTCCTTACTCCTTCCTCCACTTTAAGCTTTTGTTATAGCTGGCTTTCAAATTTTACGTAACCTTCATTAGAATAATATAGTGTTTTAATAAGATGGATGTTCTAGTACAGCCATTTCTCTTAAAATGCTCCGTAGATGGTCCCAACATACAGTGTAAAGAGCTTTTGTGTAGTCCAAAAAGCAAAACAGTGCTGATACATTATACATACTCGTATAGTTTTTCGATTATTTGTCTTATATTTAATAACTGATCTCTGGTGTCACAGCCCGGTATAAAACCTGCCTGTTCTTCTGCAATCTGTGGCAGGAGGAAGAATTTCAATCTCTCCTGAATTATGCAAGAGCACTTTGCTCCATGAGAGATCAGAACCATAGTTATGTAGTTTTCACATTTATCGCGGCAGTTAAGAGGTACATAAATGATTGAATCCACTCCTGGGGCCAGTGTCATGTTGCACAATTGGTGAATGATTCCAATACCTGATTCGTCTAATACAGGAGTGCTCAAACGGTCGATCGCGATCAACCAGTCGATCGCAAAAGGTTTTCAACTCGATCGCGTAAATAATTTAATGCGCACTTATATTACGAAGTGCCTAGAACACGTGGCAACTTTTGACTCAAATATCTCGGCTTAGAAGTTGTTCGAGCATATTTGAATCTTTAGTTTTTAGCGGCACTTGCGTTCGCTAGTCTTCGACTCGAGTCGGGGCGCGTCATGTCTTACGGCAAGCTGAACAGGTGTGTGTGTTGGCGACGCCGCATAACAAACATGTATAAGTTACGTTACAGTCCACATTAAACATATAAACCATTTTTGTGCGTTTTATTTGGTAAACAGCAAACGTTGCAGCGGATGAAGAATTAGTTATTCAAACACAAAAACAGAAGTAGTTGTAGAAAACGTATAACTATTATAATATCTACAATGTATATGTGATTCGTCTGTGCAATTAATAAATACCTACCATTTATAAACGTTGTATTTTTTCGATACCTAGTCGATCGCTTGCTTCCTAATACTTTTACGGTAGATCGCCGATAGTACAAGTCTGAGCACCCCTGCTAGTACCTTCAGCATTTCTCTCATTATTTCTTCAAAATAACTGCGCCATCTTTCAAGTATCTCTATTTTTGTTGTAATTGTTGTTCCTATGGCGTCTTTTATTGGCCAATGGTGCGGTTGGAAGTCTCTGTGTTTTAATCTTCCGGAATAAATCTTTGGGTTCCTTGTTTTGTACGTTTTCTTCGATCTCTGTACATACATACAGCCCCAATATACTCGTTTTTGTGTCTTGTAGTCGCTTTGTGTATACAGTCTATTCTATAAAAAGGGCCCAAGACTATAGCGACTTCAATTGTGATTTAACCTTCAACAAACTATATATATTATTTAACGGGACACTTTTAGCTACAACTTGGCAAAAAAATCTTTTTTAAACACCTTCATGTGTTTGTTGTGACGTCAACGACAATTTTCTTAAATTGCTCGAATTTTAAATACTTTTCACCGGTCTAGACTTTTAGTAGGGTAACACTAGAAAACTTTTGCAAAAAAATGCAAAAAACTGGTTTGAGCTAGTAGGCTGTTAAATCCAAAATTCTCTGGAACAAACAATTGGTGATAATAATTAAGCAAGCTGCAAACAACTGCGTCGCTTATTTGACGTTCCAAATTGCCTAAAGAAGTTCATTTTGTTTAATGTTATCCATCCCAAAATGGAAAATATTAATGAACTAGTAGATATGCTACAAGTTTATTTTGAGTGTCACAAAAATAGTGTTCAAGCGCAGAGGCTTTATGCTGATCGTTTTCCCGACAGAATTTCCAGAGAATTTTGGATTTAACAGCCTACTAACTCAAACCAGTTTTTTGCATTTTTTGCAAAAGTTTCATAGTGTAACCCTACTAAAAGTCTAGAACGGTGAAAAGTACTTAAAATTCTCTACAAGAATAGGTACATAAAAAAATTATACCGTGCAATTTAAAAAATTATCGGTGATGTCACAACAAACACATGAAGGTGATTAAAAAAGAATTTTTTTCGCCAAGTTGGAGCTAAAAGTGTCCCGTTAAATACTATATATGGTTTGGTGAAGGTTAAATCACAATTGAAGTCGTTTAGTCTTGGGCCCTTTTTGTAGAACAGACAGTATTTTGGGTTAATTTATTATACGTTGATGTTATCTCCATTTATACCATCACTTTTCATTTTTCTTCTTTCTTTTATGGATTTCCATGACTTCTCAGTTATCCATGGTTTTCTTGGTTCTGGCTTTTCTTTATATGTTTCTACGGTTTCAACTTGTTGTTTCTATCTTAGACCGGAGTTCGTTTGGGTCATATTGTTCTAGTTCTTCACCAGTTGAACTCAAAAAATGTTTCAAAAAAGGCCAAACGACGGTATATGAAACAATTCGGTAAACCAACCATTACCTGTGGCTCAAAAACTTGGATAATCAATACGTAGTTGCAAAAATAATTGGAATATAGTCAAATAAAAGATGTTTCAATTCTTAGGCAATTTAAACGAGAATTAGTTAACTACATTCTAATTATAGAACGCTACAGTATATCAGAATTTTTAAATCACAGTAATTAAAGTGTAAAGGCATTGTTATTGTGTCATGTTTTATGTTTTATATTTTTTACATTTTTATATCATAATCACTTGTATTTAACGAATTCAAACTTGTGTATATTTTATACCAATTTGTTTTGAATAAATGTGTCTATCTATCTATCTATCTATGGGAAAGAAAAATGTTTAGAGGTAGAAAAGCACAAGGAAAAAATTTGAAGAAAGAAGAAGAAGAACAAATAATGAAATTATGCAACCTTTTTGGATAATAGTCTCAGCGAACAAGATGGTTAGGAAACGTTGTTAGGATGGGATAAGCTATAAGGCAATGGTTTGAGGCAGTGAACTCATACTTAAGAAAAATGAGAGTTAAATATTGAGAAGATAGAACAAAGGACAAAATAAAATGGAAGAAGATAGTCAACTTGACTGAAACCATGGGCCTTGAACTTGGGGCGCTATCTTGTATTATTTAGTGGCATAAACAAAACAAAAATGCCAAATTTTTATTTATATTATTGCATACGCTCAGCCCAAGAGTTCGTAATATTAGTAAATTATTTTACTCTTGTTTAAATTAAAAAATAATTCAGATAGTAAATAACTGTAATATTTCACTAAATTAAATATGTCTGGATTAAGACCTATGCAATTATGAGTTTTAAAATTACAAACTGCCTGTTTTATTTCAAAACTTGGTCATTACTTATTATTATGTATACATTTGTGTCTTGTTAGTTAATTAAATTCTTTCCTCGAGCGTGATAGTCAGCAATCTGTAAAGTTTTAGGTTTCCTACCGTGTAATTTCATGTTTAAGGGCCTAACCCAATTCGATTTAGAAATTATAACCTTTCTCCCTTATCATAACCTTTAACTCGGTGGTGGTGCTATCATTAATGAGTGGATTTATGTTCGTGCTCCCTATCATAATTAATTCGTTTTCATTTAGAATTATCTCCCTCTAATAAATTTTTCAAAGCATCGTAAAGACTTCGATGCTCCTTTTTTCAGGCTGTATCTGCTTTAATTAATTATCTTAGTATTATTTTATGTTGGTGGAAAGAATTGTGCTGGCAAAGAACATTAACACTAATTAGGTTATTATTTTCTTTAATTGCTCCTTCTGTTTGGTTGAAAATAATTTTAATTAATAACCTGAGCATAACGTTTAATTATTTTTCCTTATTAATGTTTCCAGAAATCAATCAGTAACAGAGTAAAAGCCCTTGCATTTTTTTTAACTTGCTTTGGACTGGTTTAAATCGTGTAAAATTGATTTGTTACCGAGTTTTTGGATAACAACGTCCTTTAATAAAAAAATGTATAAGAATAACTTAAGTCTATTATTTTAAATTTCAAAAAGTTTCGGTTGGCTGCACTTTCAGATATAGAAAAAGTTTTATTCCAAATGCTTTGAGCATTTTAGATATCAGTAAAAAATGTTCTTGAATTCAAGTCGATTAAAATTTTCAGATTATGTATATCGCTTCAATTTAAAGAAAGCAATATTCATCAAAGATTTTCTTGTTTTATTTGTTAAAAAGTTTGGTTCGTGTAGAAATTGTGCCACCTTTTACTTCCATGTAGAAAATATAAGAGTAACTTTTCTTTAGGAGGATAATCAAACTTTGCTGGAACTTGTTCCACAATAGATGTTCCAGCAGAATGAGGCGTGCGTTTATACTTCGAATTCGATGTTAAGTCCTGATCCGCGCAGAATGTAAAATTCTGGGATTTATGTGGCCCGACCGTCGTCAGGAATATTGATTTAAGAGAAACACGTTACTCCAGACTTATGCAAAATTGTACTTTGCATATTTTCTTTGAAGTTCCTTTTCTAAGGAAACAATTTTTTGAACGTCAATAACTCGGCGATTTGCATTTCTTTGGCTTGTTAATGCCTTTATCTGAAAACAATCTAGTAAAAAAAATCGCTTTAACAGAAGTTTTTAATTTCGCTCGACCGGCATTTTCTTTTATTCCCTAATCCGGCTGGAATGGAATTATTTTAAACAAAGGACTACTTTTAATCATTTCGCTGCAGTCTTGATAAGATTACAGTGTAATGTTAATTCTTCAGCTAATTAAACGTCCATGTCTCTAACTTAAATGGATTCCTTAATAAGATTATAAAGAATTTCATATTTTAAAAGCTTTTTTCGCAAAACTCATTACCCAACGTGACAACTTAGATTTTTCTTCCTTTATCCAGATTGTATTCAATTTCTGCACTGCGAATGTTTCAACTGATAAAAAATTTCCTTTGTTATATGAATAAAGTACAAAAGATTCTTTTTAAAGCAAAGCAGATCACATTACGTGATTACTTCTTAAAGTTTTCCATAAAACCCGACATCATGCACCCTGCAGCGCTTGCATAATTAAAATAAATCCAACTTAGGCCGTTTTAAATTTCCTCCAGCGTCGACTTCTAAATCAGACCCGATCAACCGACCCGTATTACAATAAATTTAGGCCCGAGTGAACATATACGCGAATTTACCTATTCTTATTTACATAACCCCCCTCGGAAAATCGCAGGCGGTAAACGTGAGGAGAAATTTCCGAGCCAAAAATACCGCTTTTGGAGACGATTAGATCTTTCAATTATTCAATCATCTTCAAAGCGTCATTAATTTTCCTTAAAGGATGAAAAATGAATTTGAAACGCAACATTTTCGCATTCCGGCAAGATATTCGACCGATTCAATAGTAACAATGGCGACGTGAAAGCCGCATTCGAAAGAATATCATAAAAATTGAGCACCAACCCGGCCTTCCTGCAATCATATATTATTCAATTCGACACACGGGAGGAAAATAGTCACGCCGAACTCGCTAGGAATCTCAAAAACATTTAAAAGCCGGGAATGAAGTAGCGACGTCCCCCCTTTCCTGTTCCTATTAATAATGCGGTCGCGTACACGAATTTCCCCGGTGCTTTTTGTCACTTCCTTTTAAAAAGTTTCCTTTCCTGATGCTTTATATTTTATTTTGTTAGTTTATAAGTTTTGTTGGTCTTCCACGAGAATTCTGTCAAGATTTTCCCGCAGAAAAATTTAATCTATCGTTTCAACCAACGCCGACATAAATTCTTTATTTTGTTTTTCACGGTAATACGATTGCAATTTTAGATCAACTAAATCAAATACTAAAATATTCCACAAATCTCTCATTAACTGAGTAAGGAAATTTTTGAAATCCTTGCCAAGGTTTATGTGTAAACCGTTGCAGAAACTCAGAAAAAACTAATGAAAAATATTCCACAGAAAACGTTTTCATGTTACACCAGCACGGACGATTAGATTGTTAGAGATGTTTAAAAACTTAAAAACAGTGATAAATAAACTTGAGCAAATAGAAATCAATATACTGAGTAAAAGTTAAATACGATACGGTAATGCAAGAATTAGTATAAAGTGAAAGAATATATGTACCTATACAAATTAATGGACATATAATTATAGAAAAAGTTAGCACTAAACCCAAAGACCATAATAGCACATGATTACGGCGAGAGCGAACGAGATGACATGCGAAAAAGTAATTAATTCAAGAAGTATAAGAGGACGATAGTCTCATGGTTATGGAACACTAAAACACAATAATCGAAGAAAAGTCAGACAGCAGCATAGTGGGCAAAAGGAATCCAAAAGGAAAGAGAACCTAATTGTAACAAACACAATTTTTCAACGTCATGAAAGAATGCGATGTACTTGGAAAACGTCAAGTGACATACGAGAATATTAAATCAATTGCATTGTCGTTAAGTACAAATTTAAAAACCAGGCAAATAATCTCAGAAGCTACCCTGGCCCTGGACTAGATAACGGTCATAATCTTGTCATGATGAAATGCAAGTTGGGATGCTAGAAAAACATGAAACGAGCAAATGGGACTTAGACAAATTAAAAACGCAGGAAAGCCTTACACAGTTTCAAGAAAAAACTAAAAATAGAATAATAAGAAGGTTCTTTAGTTCAAAGAACCTGAAACCTGAAAATGATGAATTACAAAGGAAAGGATAAAAATTCATAGATGCAAAAGGGAAACTGGAAAGAAAATGTTAAACAAAAATATAGGGAGCTAAAAAATAGAATAAAAAGATCAGCCAGAAAGGTTAAGAAGTTATTTTTAAAAAATATATGTATACAAATAAGAGATGAAAAAGTGACAAATAAGAAGATTTAAAAATATGTTCATGGAAAGTAAATATCGATAGCAGAACAATGGTTGCTGCAAACTGGTCGCGAGATTGACTACTTGGATGTGTGAAATTTGAACTTGAAATAATATATGATTGAATGTAACAATTCTAATTCAAACTTAAATAACCACAGCAATAAACACATGCTGAGATCCTGAGCACTCGCAAGCATAGATCTAGGCCAATGAAAAAAAGCCACACAGTTCAAAGTTGCAACAAAAAATCTGTTAACGCCTGATAAGCTATACTGGATGTATCGCAACTAATGGCCCAAAAAACACTTTTCCAAACAAATGGCTTTTTAACATTCCACCAAACACTATAAATATTCGGTTTTTAATCACTTGCCCATTTTAAAACAAACAAAACTATGTCTTCCAAAAACTAAGACTTTATCCATAAGAATCATGTTGTAAATTACAATAGTAAATTGGCAGAATTTCATTATAATTCATCAAAATCTTGTTAGTAACCGCCCTTAATTTTCTGTAGCTCCACAAAAAGTGCAGTTACACATCCTTCAGAAAATAAAACAAACCTAACAAGATCTTTTATATCCTAAATTTGCAATAAAACTTTTATGGCTCCTTATTTCTTTCCACTTTGTTAGGAACAGAGACATCTATGAATTTTACAACATCAATGAAGCCATTCCACTTTAAGCTTCTTTATTAAACATCGTTTTATTGTTTGTGAATAAAATAAGAACGGTGCTTACACGGTATACGTAAAAAAGACTAAACTTTTTATCAAAAATAAATCATTTGTGTTTAATGTAATAAACTGAAATGAAAAATGAAACAAAGAATTGCTACACAGACGTACTTCAATTATTTTTCCACATTACACATCAAAGCTCAATAAAATTTAAAAGTTCATGCTCATATACAATTCTAAAATTGTAATTTTCTGAGTGAAGCAAATTTCAATTTTGAAGGAATTTCTAAAGGTCACCGTTGAATGAACGTTTAAATGAGACTTTTTATTATATTATTACAGAAGGCAGTCACAACCGATACATCTCAACCCACATTTTTGACCCTAAAAGAAAAACCAATTTGTTATAAAAATATCCCCTTTTTAAATAGGGTTCGAACCAGAAGTTGTCATTTTCTAAAAACACTTAAACAATAGATTGTTTTTACAAAAAGATATTTGTTTAGGGAATAATAACAAAGATTGAGACGTAATGGTTAGATACTGCTCAAACCGGCAGATATAAAACGAAAAACATACAAAGTTTTGTAATAGACAACCTACACAACATCTCAGAAACAACTAGGCTTTTAAATGATAATATTTAATAATTAAAAATCAAAATATTTACTGTTCTATTTAGATAGCCACATATTAGTGTTAATTAGGTAGCAATAAATAAACCAACAGACAAAACCACAGCGGGTGCTCTGATCTCGGTTTCCAAAATATTAAACTGCGGGAAATCTAGGCTTGCGGGTACCAGGTATTTCGATGCGCATCAACTACTATTGCAATTAGCACTACCTAACTAAAATTTTGCCGAATCCAAGGGATTCTCATTTCTAGAAAAAACTTTACCATGTTTTACGTTGTATCCGAAGGATATTTTTTCGAATTGAAAATCAAGTGGAGTCCGAAGTTTCTCAGTGGAGGTGTGGTAGAACCTTTAACTCACCATTAGAAGTGGGATATACTATAGAATTAAAAATCTCACCGACCTGGACCAAGAATTGAACCCAAGATCTCTGGTTTACAAGGTAAGTATGTTAACCTTGACACCACCGAGGTCAGCTAATAAGATGTAATGTGTGCTGCCTATTTTCAAACTTTTACACTCAACGTTTTTGAAATGGACAGATGGACACCATGTAGATAACCGGATAACCCTATTATAATCTTCAAAAACTTTATAGAATCAACTCCTCAACCAGTAATTCTTTCTAAAAATTGTTTCTAAGAAGCAAGAAGGTGTGCAAAATACACAGAAGATAAAAATCTTAGTATGTACGTGTACAAAGTTTTGCTTTTAAGAAAGTGGCACTAAAAAGCCCGTCTTTAATTCTATTTTATTTTCCTGAAATTTCCTTGGCAGCAGTGAGGATTAAATAATGAAAGAAAAAACTAAAATAAAAAGTGTTTACCTTGGTTTCTAAGTTAACGGTATAGAGATTTATACAATGTTGTTAGATTTGTTTAAATGGAATTATATAACTTTGAAATAACATTTTTCAGTCTCAGTTTTTTACTAAAAAACCTTCTATTTTATTATCCGGAAATTTCCTGTGCAAACCTTGGAATTGAATAACGAAAGAAAAATCAAAATAAGGAGTGTTTGTTTTGCCTAATTAATAGTATGTGGGTTTATTTAACGTTGTCAGATTTGTTTAAATAAAATTTTAGAACTCTTAAATAAATGTTTAGAAAGTTCAGCATTTAATTTTCAGTTAAAATTTATTTGTCGTTGTCAAATGTAAGAAAGTAATTTTTCAGTTACTAAAATAAACCTTTTTAAATTCGCCTTTTTCTAAATATTTTGATTTTTACTTATTCTGTGGTTTTATTCAATATGAAAACTGAGTTCACAGGGTATTCCTAAAATGGATGAAAATATTTCCTAGTATTTTTTTACAACAATTATTATCAAATCTTTCGGATAAACTTTTTTCTCTCAATTATCAAATTATCATACTTACCTAACCTAATCAACACGAATAAGAAAATACCGTGACCTCGAAGTTAGTGTTGTTCACATAAAAGCAACAAAAAATAAATCTGCTAATCTTATTTCCCTCATTAAAATTATTTATTTATGTTGTGAATATTAAATAAAACGTGTAGTGACCTAGTAAGTGATATCTGACAGTGCACTGCTTATTGACATGAACATCTAGTATGTGGCTGTCTTTTACAATAATAATTGTAGTTGTTATTAATATAACAAAATATTCATACGTTATTTATTTAATGTAATCTAAATACATTTAAAAGCTTCTTGTGTTGTATAATCCCACGAATAAATTCCACTACAAAACCTTTAGGTTATGGGCCCAGGACCCAGAGTAAGTTAAATACTCAAGAAGTGCCTGATGAAAAATTATTCCAAGCAGAAGCAATAAATTGCTGATTGCTGAGGAGTGAAGATTGGATTGAATATTCCAAATCAGGTTTGCTGTAAATCTTACAAGCATTAGGAACATTGAGTGCCGTTTTTTGTGTGATCATATTTTTAGCTTTACAAGAAGTCACATTTTGTTTTTAAAAATGACGTCACATGTTATCCATATCGAAAAATTGGGTAAAAGTAATTTCGATACTTGGAAACTTCAGATGGAAGCAATTTTAGTGAAAAATGATCACTGGTCCTACGTGAACGGTATGAAAACTAAGCCTGAAGATGCAGCAGAAGTAGGAGCCGTTACTCAGTGGGATGAAAATGACCAAAAAGCAAAAGCTGATATCATTCTTGCAATGTGTCCATCAGAACTGTGCCATATCAAGCAATGTAAGACTTCAAATGAGGTATGGAGAAAATTATCTCAAGTGTATCAATCAACTGGACCTGCTCGAAAAGCAAAATTATTGAAAGAATTACTATTTAAGAAAATGGCTGAAGGTGAAAGCATGTCTGAACATAATAATTCGTTCTTTAATACAGTTGATAAACTGAATGAAATGGAAATTACAGTTGCTGATGAAATTTTAACAATTTTGCTGTTATACAGTATGCCGAGTAGCTATGAAAATTTTAGATGTGCCATAGAAACTAGGGATGAATTACCGACAGCTGAAGCCTTGAAAATAAAACTGTTAGAAGAAGAAAATAGTAGAAAAGGAAATGCTGGTAATGAAGATTCCCAGGCATTGTACAGCAAAGATAAAACTAAATTCAAGAAAACTCGGCAGAGTTTTTCTGATGGTCAAAAAGGTGATGTTGTTTCAAAGAAGCGAATAACATTTAAATGTAATTATTGTAAAAAGCCTGGACACAAGGCTAAGAATTGTTTCGCCAAAATTAAAAAACAACAGTTTACATCAAATGTCGAAGAAGCTTACGAAATTCAAGAAGATAATGTGAGGGGGTTGAATACAAAGAACCCGGAAGCATTTTGGTGTCTTGATAGTGGCGTTACATCACACATGTGTAATGATGTAAACAAATTCTCTGATTTCACACCAATTAAAAATCAGAAAGTTAAGTTAGCTGATAATAAAAGTACTGCCATTAAAGGCTGTGGTACTGTTCGACTGCAAGTTAAAAATGGCGACGTTCTAAAAACAATAAGGTTAGAAAAAACTCTGTATGTACCTGAATTGAAGACCAATTTGATATCCATTTCAAAGACGAATGTAAATGGATATACTGTTAAATTCAAGGAGAATGAAGCTGAAATATATAATAACAGAAATCAAGAAATGGTTTTAAAGGCATATAAGAGTGGCGACCTGTATTTGATTGAATCTTCGTCAGAATCAACAGCAAAGGTATCGGAGATGAGTAAATTGGAAGAATGGCACAGAAAATATGGACATTTGAATGAAAGCGATCTGAAAAAGCTGATTATCAAAGATCTTGTAAAAGGAATATCTTTTAAAGTTTCAGACAACTTACCATCGTGTGAGACATGCATTCAAGGTAAGCAAGCTGCAACAAAGTTTATAAAGTCAACGACAAAGACTGAAAGATTGTTAGAGCTTGTACATTCAGACATCTGTGGACCAATGAGAACAAAATCAATTGGTGGTTCTTTATACTTCGTTACTTTTATCGACGATTATTCGAATTGGGTCGAAGTCTATTTCTTGAAATCGAAGAATGAAGTTAAAGAAACGTTTTTGAAGTACAAAGCACTTGTTGAAAATGTTACTGGAGAGAAGATAAAAATTTTACGTACAGACAATGGTTTAGAATATGAAGGCAAAGAATTCAATGAAAGTTTACAATTGTCTGGCATAAGAAGAGAACGTACTGTTGCTCACACACCGCAAAAAAATGGTGTGGCTGAGCGCATGAATAGAACGTTGGTAGAGATGGCGAGATGTATGTTGCTCGAGCCAAAACTTCCACATACATTTTGGGCAGAGGCTGTCTCAATGGCTTCTTACATTCGAAACCGATGTCCTTCAAGAAGCTTGAAGACTGACCAGACGCCTTACTCAGTTTGGTATAAATCTATACCAATTGTTTCTCACTTCAAAATTTTTGGAAGCAAAGCGTTTTCTTTGAATAAAAGTCAAGGAAGAGGTAAGTTTGACGCTAAATCAACGGAATGTATCTTTGTTGGATATTCAAATGAATCCAAGGCCTATAGACTTTGAGATCCGGCAGCGAGAAGAATAATCAAAAGTCGCGACGTAAAATTCATTGAAGATCAATCTAACGAACATAATATCCTTGAAGACAATTTAGAAGTAACTTTTGATACAAACCTGAAGGTCAATGAAGAAAATGAAGAAAACGATGAAATCGACATAACTACAGACATGTTAAATAAAAAGGAGGAGAAATCTGAATCCTCTGAAGAAAACTCTGGCGATTTCTCCAAGGACACCGTCGATCCTTCTGTTGAAATTCCTATCAAAATCAATGCATCCGCAAAGAGGGGGCGTGGGCGTCCACAAATTATTCACACTGGAAGTCGTGGTAGACCGAGAAAGGAACATCAAACTTCTAATTCACCAACAGTTGAAGAAGCGCAATTCATAGCTGAAGAAGTTGCTAATCCTTCACTGAAAGAAGCTTTACAAGGTCCTTATTCACAAGTATGGAGGAAAGCTATGCAAGATGAGATTGACACTCTCGTTGAGAACGACGCATGGACTTTGGTACCAAGACCTGAAGACGCCAATGTTATTGGCTGCAGATGGGTATTGAGAACAAAGTTTAGAGCAAATGGGAAAATAGATCGACGCAGAGCCAGGCTTGTAGCCAAAGGTTATGCACTGAGACCAAATATTGACTTCCAGGAAACATTTGCCCCTGTAGCTAGACAAAGTTCAGTGAGAATAGTCATTGCTATATCTGTCGAACTGAGCCTTACAATTCATCAGTTAGATGTAGTAGCAGCTTTTATTAACGCAGATCTCGAAGAAACCATTTTTATGGAACAAGCTGAAGAATTTGTTGAACCCGAAAAAGAGGATCATGTCTACATGTTGAAAAGATCGATATATGGGTTAAAGCAATCCGGTAGGCAGTGGTTCAAGAAATTGGACAAGAAGCTACAAGATTTTGGACTTAAATCATCATCTTTTGACAGGTGCGTGTACACAATGAAAAGAAATGGTATTTGTCTTATTGTTGTAGTATACGTGGACGATTTGATCATAGCAACTAATGATTCTGAAATTTTGAGTGACATTAAAATCAATTTGTCACGAAATTTTCGAATGAAAGATATGGGTCCCTTGCACTATTGTTTAGGAATTGAATTCAACCAGAATTCAAGTTGCATTTTCACATTATCACAACAAAAATATACTAATGACATATTAAAGAAATTTGGGATGGAAGAATCGAAACCAATATCTACCCCACTTGATGCTAATACAAAATTAAGTAAGGATATGTCTCCAAAAACTGATGAAGAATTTGAAGAAATGAAACACGTTCCATACCAATCAGCTATAGGTTCACTTATGTATTTATCAGTATGTACAAGACCCGATATTGCATATACCGTGAGTCATCTTAGCCAATTTAATCAATCACCTGCAAGAAAACATTGGATGGCTGTAAAGAGGGTCATGAGGTATTTAAATGGTACGAAAAATTACGCATTGGTATACTCTAAAACATCTAAGGAGTTGTTTGGCTATGTCGATGCAGACTGGAGAGCAGATCTAGACAATCGAGCATCCTATACTGGTTTTGCTTTCATACTTGCAAATGCTGCTATAAGTTGGGAAGCTAAAAAAACAACAGACAATAGCATTATCCAGCACCGAGGCTGAATATATTGCTTTAGCCCAATCTGCAAAAGAAGTAGTCTATCTTCGCAGATTTCTTCAGGAAATAGGTTTCTTGAAACATAAAGCAGATGCTACCATTGTATACTGCGATAACCAGGGCGCTCAGAAGCTAATGAGAAATCAAGTTTACCATTCCCGAACTAAACACATTGACATCCGACACCACTACTTCAGAGAGATTTATGACAGAGGTGACATAGAAGTCAAGTACCTGCCCAGCAGAGAGATGGTCGCTGATTTGCTAACAAAAGGACTTTTTGGACTAAGTCATCATAAATTCATAGAAGAATTGGGTATTAAATCAATTTCATGTAAATAATGCATTGAGAGGGGGTGTTGTAAATATTAAATAAAACGTGTAGTGACCTAGTAAGTGATATCTGACAGTGCACTGCTTATTGACATGAACATCTAGTATGTGGCTGTCTTTTGCAATAATAATTGTAGTTGTTATTAATATAACAAAATATTCATACGTTATTTATTTAATGTAATCTAAATACATTTAAAAGCTTCTTGTGTTGTATAATCCCACGAATAAATTCCACTACAAAACCTTTAATTTAAGAAACCGAAAGAAGCAAAATTCTAACGGGAGCGATTTATTTACCAAATTTCACCCTGCAAGAACATTATTCACTAAATTACTACGCTTCAGAACTGATGTTCATAATCATAATATAAATATTCGAAATGAAGGATTTCTGACAATACCGCCTCGTAAGTCTACAATGTTTGAACGGTCGCTTTCATATATTTCGTCAAAAATTTATGATCTATCAATTTTATCATTCAAAGGTAATTTAGCAAAACATCTTTTTGTGCATCAGAGCAGTGTCTAACTATTCTTATTTTTTTCTCTCTCTCTCCGTTTATTTATACGAGGGCTGTTGTGTATATTGTTAGTAGCAGGCCATGGATGCGAAGAAAAACAAAAACATTTGCATCAATCGAAAGCTTATTCTTTTGGCAGTTTCCAGTTGCAATTTTGCAAGGTTGAAGTTAAAGCATATAGAGATCCTAATTTTTGATTGTTATAATTCGTTTGATTATTACTAAGCATTATGGAAGTGCCGCGGAATGCTTTTCGGGCTATGATTTTCTACGATTATAAACGAGTCTTAACATACGACCAAAGTCACCAAAATTTAATGGCAGCTTTTGGCGACAATAGTCCATCATTATCTACAATTAGTTACTGGTTCCGTGAATTTAAACGTGGAAGGAGTACGTTAGAAGATGAACCAAGACCTGGACGACCTGCAGTAGCTGTTTGTGCTGAAAACATTATTGCAACCGAAAAGCTGATTAAGGAAAAACGGAATATCACTCATAGAGAGATTCAAGACGAACTGGGCATTGGATCATCTGCAGTAGATATCATTTTACATAAACATCTGGGTGTAAGAAAGCTGGCAAGTTGGTGGATTCCACATTTGTTAACCGACGAACAAAAACAAGCACGGGTAGACTGGTGCAGGTTTATGTTAGAAAAGTTCGATGGAGGATCTTCAAAGCAGGTATTTAGTATCATTACGGGGGATGAATCGTGGATATATAATTATGATCCCGAGACAAAACAACAATCAACTGTTTGGGTGTTTGAAAAGGAGGAAATGCCAACAAAAGTTATTCGCGGTAAAAGTGCAAACAAAAAAATGATTGCCGTTTTCTTCAGATACAGTGGTCCAGTTGCAGTAATTCCTCTTGAAGATCGTAAAACTGTAACTGCTGATTGGTATACAGAAGTTGGCCTTCCTCAAGTCTTCGAGAAATTGTGTAGTGATCGCCCAAGATCTGGTTTGCGTGGAATTTTGTTACACCACGATAACGCAACTCCGCATACGGCCGCAAAAACCTTAAATTTTTTACACGAATCCGGAGTCCAACTGGTCACTCATCCACCATACAGTCCAGATCTTGCCCCTAACGATTTCTTTTTGCTTCCGCTGATTAAAAAACTCATGCGTCGTAAGAGATTTCCTGACGCCAATGCGGCTGTTGCTGAATTTCAGCGAATTCTTGACGACCTTCCAAAAAAAGGGTTTTCAGCGTGTTTCGAGAAGTGGTTTCAAAGAATGAAGAAGTGTATTATGTCTAAGGGGGAATACTTTGAAAAACAATAAAATTATTTTCTTTACAAATTCCGTAGTTTTCTTCTAACTAACAATTTACAGAACAGCCCTCGTATTATCTATTCACAACCAGGAAAAGCACTAAATTGAAATATCTTGTGCATTTTTTTGTTATTGAGTTGACAGCACTGCATGCTTTTAAAATTTAGTGGGATATTTAGTTCCCTGAAATGTTGGGTTATGCTGTCATGTTGACAGATATCAAAATCAAAATTTTCATAAATAGTTCCATATGCAGTTTTTAATTCTTCGTAACATAGATAAATTGCCTTGTGTCCTCTTTCGGTAAAATTCATGGTTCAACATTTAGGTTACATTGCATGAAAATTTTTATTTTATAATTAATTAATTTGGTTAAATGTCAGATTTCAAATTTCCCTCCAATCATATAGTAACCAGAAATAACAACATTACAGAGCAAATTATCTGTACCAATTGTTCAGTGCATGCCAACATAAATCTAGTGTCCGCGAGGTCAGTGAACAGATAATACTTGTTACATATTTTGTAACTATAATTAATTTCTACAGTACTCGATAAATGTAATTATGTTTATTATTAATGTTAAAATACTACTTATTTTAAGTTGAGTGGAAGAACAGATGTTTTATTTCTCTGAACTCCGTCTTTGTCAGAAATTATCTTTTTCATTTTTTTCATTTATGTCAGCCGTAACATATTACATACCTATGTACTTAATTATATAATTTTTACTTTATTTACATGTACAATTTTTATTTCTATTTTCGGCAATAAAGACCGTTATTATTATTATTATTATATTCTTTCTGCTCAACTTTCTTGTGTTGGTGAAAATTTCATTTCTAACGGGCTGGTACCAAGTTAGAAGAGAGGAGTACTATTATTATTTTTTTTTTTTACAAATTTTCCTCGGAACGTTTCCGGCCTTTGCTTAAGTTGTGACAGAGATAAAGTTCATCCTATTCTGTCACACATTCAAAAATTTTCGCATAATATGGCCGGTCTGAAGCATGACCGCCTTTTGCATAATCTTTAAAAGTTTATGTGGAATGTCTAATTGGCGTAGATAGACAAGAAACTTTTTAGTTACAACCCCTGTGACAGAGATAATAATGGGTATTATTCGGACACTGGTTAACTGCCAGGTATGTTGTATGTCTATCGCCAAGTTCTGATATTTCGTTAACTTTTCTGTTTCTGTCTTTTGCAGGTAGCAGGTTCGTAGTAAGCGGGCAACCTATATCGATTATAGTAGCTTTTTTGTTTATTTTCTCGATGACTACTATATCGGGCCTATTATAGTCTACAGTCCTGTCCGTGATTATAGGCCTATCCCAGTAAAGCACAACATCAGCTGATTCTAGCACGGCACTAGGTACGTATTTATAGAATGGTGGTATGGTGGTGGATTATCAAGTAGATTATATTGCAGGGCCAATTGTCTGTGGAGTATTTTAGCCACTTCAGTATGCCTCGTCAAGTAGGCTGAGTTGGATTGTGACGGACACCACGCAGTTACGTGTTGTATTGTCTCTCTAGGTAAATTGCATAATCTACAAACATCTGTTATTGCACCATTTTTTAGTATATGCTTTTCATAATTTCTCGTCTTGATGACCCGATCTTGTGCGGCTATTATAAATCCCTCAGTCTCAGGGTGCAAATATCCTTCTTTTAACCATAACAGCGACGATTCCTTGTCAATTGCAGGATTATTGATTAAGTTGGGATATTTTTCATGCAAAACTTTACTCTGCCAGGCTAAATGGCATTCATCACCGAAGTCTTCCTCAGGGGCAATTGCTTCGGGTATAGTTATAGTCTGATTCGGCGAAGAGCAATTTTTACATTCAATGTATTCTTATGTGGATACGCACACTTGGGCGAAGCGAAGCGCTGAGAAGCGCGGCTACTCGGCGGAATTCTTCCGAGAGAATATTTTTCTCTGCTCCGCGCTTAAGGTTTGCCCAGGTGTGCGATACCTAGGCGAAGCGCAGCTGCATAAATTAGGACGAATGCAGTTACGAGACGAATCGGAAATAACCGAAGTAATAAAACTATACTGTATTCAAGTTAAAGATAGAGTGGATGTAAACAAATACATGCGCTGTTCACGTGCTTGAAAGAAACAGGGTAGTATTAAGGAAATTCGTAAAGATTTGCATACAAACCAGTATAGCAAAAAAATATTTAAAAAATCAACTAAAAACAAATTTGAAATTATGTTAATAATTTCAACATTTGGTAATGAATAACATTTTATAAAGAACATTTTTATTCGATGATAAAGTTAGGTACACTAAATAAAAAATAAAATGAAAAAAAAATAATTCTAAGCCGGACATGGACTGATATCAACGACGTGTAATTCCAGGGTGCAGTGGTGAGGGTTCAGCCAATCGCATTAGCCAAAATGGAGCACAGGTGCTGATCACGCATTGATCACGCGCCGATCATTGTTTACATCCACTTTATCTTTAACTGGAATGAAGTATACATCTTGGTATTACCAAATTTTACATTTTCGGTTATTCTGTTCATCGTATATTATCAAAATGTCCGGGGTAGAAGAAAAATTAGTGATTTTAGTATCGAAATACAAAGAACATATGGGGAGTTCCAGTTATTCTAACCAGGCAGTTAAAGATAACTGCTGGTTGGAAATAGCAGAGGAAATGAATTTAGCAGGTAAGGTTTATTAATTTCGTTATTTGCAAATACAATATTATACAGGTATACTATAGATATTAGGGTGGCCCTTAATTATGGTTGAAACAAATTTTGACCGGGTCACCCCCCAAATCGATTATAAAAAAATAAAAAGTAATTTTAAGATTTACCAGACCTCCAAATTCCAACGTTAAGGGGTGCCCCAAGGAGCCTGCATTTTCCCATTTAAATAGCATAGGCTTTCAGCACACTTCTGGTTTTTATTTTTTTACAAAAGTATATGTGCCTGAAAAAATCCGGCGAGTGCTGCGATTCATAGCTCACTGATGCCCCTTTCACGGAAAAAATCATGGGAGCCAGGTGTCATATCGTAACAACTCGTTACAACCGAGAAAAACGACGAATATTTTAAAATTACCACTTTCTTCACCCCCCATTTATTTGCTTAAGATATGACACTTGGCTCCCATATTTTTTCCATGAAAGGGGCATCAGTGAGCAATGAATCGGAGGACTCGCCGGATTTTTTAAGGAACATGTACTTTTGTAAAAAACTAAAAACCAGAAGTGTGCTAAAAACCTATGTTATTTAAATGGGAAAAAGCAGGCTCCTTGGGGCACCCCTTAACGATGGAATTGAGAGGTCTGGTAAATCTTAAAATTACGTTTTATTTTTTTAGAATCGATTTGGGGGGTGACCCGGTCAAAATTTGTTTCAACCATAATTAAGGGCCACCCTAATAGATATACATTTTTAAACATTCCTTCGGCCTAGCTGCACTATGGAATTATTTACATTGCTCTAGTTACTGCCTGTACACAGAAATGGAAAAGATTGTGCGACTGCTTTAGGAAAGCAATGAAGGCACGTAAATTTAAAAGTGGCGAAGCAGCAAAGAAAATTAGGCCATGGAAACTGGAAAAGCAAATGGCATTTATTTTGCCATTCATTGACGAACGCCAGCAAATCAGCAATTTAGAAGAAAATTCCGGCGATGAAGCTGAAGAAGACACCCAGGACGACGTTACCCAGGATGACGCCGACGCCAGCCAGGACAGCGCGCTGGTAACCGATTCTATCGTTAATTTAACACCCACACCCTCACCATCAGCAAGTACACCATCCCTTTCAAAACAGAAAGTTGTTCATCCTCGTCGAAATCAACAGGTCAGCGTTGCAGATGTTCTACATAAATATTTAAGTAGTAAAGACGATAGCAAGAGCACGGCTAACCAGGATTCATTAACAAGCTTCTATCTGAGTATGGCGGATACTGTCCGGTCACTACCAGCGCATTTGCAGATAGAAGTGAAATCACAAGTGTTTGAAGTTGTTAATAAAGCAGAGCTAGCTGCGTTGGCACCGCCTGCTGAACAGCATTTATCTACTCGTTTTTACCATTCCCGACCAACGTATGTCCCAGATTATCCATATCCACAATCTTATCAATTACCCATGCACCCTCCTAATAATAATCCTTCCTTTGATCCTAATGCAAATCCAAATAGTTATAATCAATCACCTCAGTAACTAACGCTTTATTACAATTTATCTCTAAAAGAACTTTTATTTCTATATATATTTTTTTAAATGTAAGTAAAACCTATGTAAGTATTTCCAATAAAATTAGATTTCAGTTCAAATCCAATTTGTTGCAATTCTCGCCTAGTAAGTGGTTACAAAGTGCTATATGATTTAGTATATTTTTATAACACAATATTTTTTATTTTAACTAAACAACAGATACCTACTTGTTTTTATATAGTACTACATACTTTTGGACATACTATTTAGACCTATGTTCCTATGTAATAATATCATAAATTAATTAGAGTGTCTCAAACCCCTTCGTACCATTGGTAATTGCCAGTTTACGGCACCGCCTGGAGAAATAATAGTTATTTATACAACGAGTAGCTAAAGTGCCACTTTTTTGCAAGCGTGAGAAAGTTTAAAGAATGAGCCGAATTTTTTGCATAGTATGCAATAACAACGTGCTTTTGACGTATGGAAAGTATCAAATAATAGCCTCCTTTAGGAAATGGTAGTCGAAAAAATAATTTTTAAAACAATCTCGTATATGTAGAGCATCGTCAGTTGATCGTCCACCAACGTTTCTTAAACTCTGTAGTGTAGAATGACCATTATTTGGTTGTTGAACTTCCTCATCAGGTACAACTTCCGTTGCAGTCAAACATTCTCCTCTGAGAAAATTGTGTAGGCAACAAGTTGCTAAAATCACGTTATCGATATGTTCCGGTTTCATTTGCAGCCTTCGTTGATAAATTCGGAACGTCTGAGCCAATATTCCAAAAACATTTTCTGATAACCTGCGAGCACGGCTCAACCGATAGTTGAAAATTTGTTTAGGCTCGTCGTCTTTTGCTTGCGCCCCAGGATACAGCCGCATTATATTGGTATGTAAGGGAAAAGCTTCTTCTCCAACAATGACATATGGTAATGATTCTTTAGTATCAGGAAGAATTTTGTTGGAAGGAATCGACAACTTTCCATTAAGAAGAGCTTTTCCCATGGCAGAATTGACAAATATTCCCCCATCGCTGTTTCTTCCGTACGCACCAACATCAACACTAAAACGGTAATTTGCATCTACTAATGCCATTAATACAATACTGAACGTTTTTTTATAATTAAAATATAATGATCCGCTGTTAGGTGGGGCTTGTATGACTACGTGCTTACCGTCAATAGCGCCCACACAATTCGGGAAATTTCATTTTGTAGAAAAATCCCTTCCAATTGATTTCCACATATCTTCCGTTGGCGAGGGCATTACTTTATATTGTAGCCGTTTCCAAATTGCCTCACATGTCGAATGGACCATTTTTCGGACCGTTGTGTGGCCTAGTCTATAGCTAAATGCTATTGTTTTAAAAGAATGCCCGGTGGCAAGGAATCTGTAAAAGTGATAAAAGTATTAAAATAATTAGTATGATGTCCAATATGTAATCAATATTAAACAGTTTTTCTAAGCAATGTCCACTACAGTTGAACTATTCCCACCCGCACTACATATTTATAAAGATAAAGATAAAGATTTTTCTTTAGTTACATATTATATTACTGTGATTGATTTTAAACAAAATATGCAATTTTAATGCAGAAAATAGTAGGACTTACCTTAGCGTTACGGCCAAACGTTCTTCTGGTGAAATTGGTCTGCGAAATGTTGTGGTATGTCTCATTAAATCTAGCTTTATATACGTCAACAGCCCTTGAAATTTTTCGTAGCTCATACGAAAGCATTGAAAAAATTTTTCATGTGATCTTTCAAATGAGGAAACAGGGTAGTACTGTATTCCTTGCTTCTATTTTGACAAATTTCATGTACCCATTGCCGTTTTCGCTTGTTATTTTGTTTTTGTTTGTTCTCTTCTTCTTCGCACAATAATGCTACTATCATAACCTTTACATCCATTTTGTCGACACGAAAATATTGCTTCCGGACGAAAACTGCTCGCAAGTGTGCGTGGGTACTAATTTTGGCGCTTCGCTTCGCCACGCTTCGTTTCGCTCAAGTGGGCTCGAACCATAATACGTCTGTTTTGTTGAATCCCCAGGTATTTATAGGTTTCTTCCTGCTGAAGTTGTTGGAAATTGCATTCTTCTTCCTGCATCTGCGTATACTTCCCCTTCAAAAGATGGATTTCTGAACATTTATCTAGCCCAAACGACATTTTAATATCTTTGCTGAACAGTTTTACTGTGTTAATCAAACGCTTAAGGTGATGTTGGGTTTCAGCATACAGTTTGATGTCATCCATAAATAATAAATGACTAATTCGAGAAACGTTAACTTTTACAGCTAGTCCATATCCCAGATTTAGGTGTGTTAATAAATGGGACAATGTGTTTATAGCTAGACAAAACCACAGAGGACTTAATCTGTCGCCCTGGTAGATGCCTTTTCGGATTTTTATGTTTCCTGAGACGTGGTTGTTAACGTGAATTTGTGCTTCCCAGGTGTTCATTAGGTATTCTAATAGGGCGACAATCCTGGGGTGTATTTTGTAGATTTCTAATACTTTTAGCAGCCAGTCGTGTGGAATCGTATCAAAAGTCTTTCTATAGTCGATATATCCTATGCTTAGATTTCGACACTTAACTTCAGCTTGTTTGATGATAACAGCATCAATGGTAAGTTGTTCCTTGCACCCTAACGCAGCTTTAATACATCCTTTTTGTGCCACTAACAATATTATTTTGTTGGCAATGTTCGTAGATTTAAAGGTGCAGGAGTGATGTCAATAGTTTATATAGAGTTAAGAGGCAGGTGATGGGCCTATAATTCTTCGGATCAACTCTATCGCCCTTTTTTAGGAGAAGGTAAGTATACCCCTGAGCTAGAAAGTTCGGAACGTTTTTAGGGTCTTCCAGTATATTATTAAAACATTTTGCTATAAAAGGATGCAAGGTTGTAAATTGCTTCAGCCAGAAGTTTTATATATGGTCAGGACCAGAAGCTTTCCAATTTAATGCGTTTTTTAGGCGAGCTTTAATGTCGTCACTTGTGAATATTGCGTTTGACATCGGTGGTAGTTTACTTAACCTTTCTTCTATTTTGTTAAGCCATATAGATTATAGATGTTAATGTTTTCGAAGACGTTATTAATTCTTTATTTGATTCTGGTGCCACTAACACTATTCTAGGTCGTTCCGGTTTATACTTGATTGACAAATATGACTTGTGCTTGAACCGACAGGTTAATTCTTTTTCTTTTGCGCACGGCAGATGGCTTTATGTAGTCCATATTGGGAACTGTGGTTTTACCCATTACCGTCGATGGAGTTAACAAGTCCATGCCTGTCATGGTATCAGACAGCATTTTACCAAGCTTAACTTTAGGCTCTGATTTTTGCTATACCTTTGGTATTAAGACTGACTTTTCTACTAATAGATATTTTGTGAATTCTTCCTCTAAATCCATTCAAGCGATTAAGAGCATTCATGACCTTGACCCTCAACAAAAATGCCAATTAAATCGAGTAATTGAATTGTACCGAGAATTGGATCGTCCCGAGTTAGGTCGAACTGACAAAATCCTTCACAAACTAGATACCGACGATTCCGAACCTTTTAAAATGAGGCAGTATCCACTTTCTCTGCCTATGTTCAAGCAACTTCACCGTGAGATCGACGAGATGTTAGATTTGGTATTATTTTGCCAATCATAATCTACGTTACTCCGTAAACGTTTACAAGTGAGTGGATGTGCATTCATTCCATTTTATTACGTTCCCTGATTTTGGCCTTCAGCTATGTAAGTTACTTAGTTATATCCAAGATTTATTTTTTTGCATTTTACTGTATTTACATTGATATTCCAATTTTAGTAAAGCTTATTAAGTCGATAATTAATTCTGTGTCTTTAAATTAATTTTGTAATTGTTTAATTTGAACTCTGGCCTTTGCGCCTTTCATGAGAGTACCGTAAAAATAAAGTGTACAAGGTATTTATGGCTTTTATTATCTTTTTGATAAGTTTATGTAACAAAGTTTAGGAATTACGCGTCTATGATGCGGATTAGAATCACGGAATAAATTAAAGTATTCCTTAATCTTTCCGCTATACTCCCTTAAATCAGCAGGTTGTTCATTATAATCGTTCGTTTCTACGACCTCTTGTATGTCTTCTATTATCTCACTATTGTATAATTAATTTCCAGCTCCCCTTCGCAATTCGTCTATTTCGAGTTGGGCGAGGTACTGCTTTTTAATTATCGCGTTTTTTCTATCTGCTAGGTTTTGCTCCGTTAATCCAAGACTGGGATATTTCTTAACAAATTCGGCATAAAATTTCTGCCTCCAGCCAGGCAAAGGTTCATCTCTACACTCATTTATGAGCAGGTAAGTACGAATGACGTCGATATGCATATCTCTGCTCCATTTAATCCGTTTAGCTGTTTCAGGTCCTCTGGAAGCGCCCGTGCCTTCTTGATGACCGGTTCGCCCTCAAGTGAGACTTTGTGGTCTACCTTCACCATTGTTGTTTGCAGACGCGGTAGTTGCTTCGAGTTGAACCCGACGAGGGCACCGCGTACTCGCCTCACGCCACAGACCGCTCTCTATATCCTGAGTGGCAGGATCAGCTCCACCATCCCCAGGGCCCTCCTCAGGCAATCGCTTTCTTCCGTTACAATAATTACTCGTTTCTTGAAATGGGGGGTGCATTTTCGCTCTTCTGCCAGGGCCCATTCTAGTATTCGTAGAAGCTCGGATTGGAAACAGGGTAGAACGAAATAAGGGTGCTGGCAGTACCGTATACCTCTTCCAGTGCGTATCTTCGGTAGCAAACTCTAAAGTTTAGCCAGACATTATTATTAGTATTATTATTATTAGTATTCTTATTATTAGTATTATTATATCCATTAGGGACAGATGGTCTCTCTGGGAAGCCCTCCTTCGCTCACCCCGGGGATAGGACAGAACCTAGCACCCGATCACTCACGTTAGAGGGTTCCCAGATCTCATACAGGCTCTACCAACTTCAGGTCGGGTGACTCATCATACCTGGCATCACCTGTATGGCCCTTCCACGTGCCCGCATCCCAAACCCTGGTGATGTGCGAGCACGGATTACACCACCTCGTGCGCCCTCGCAATGTGGAGGGAGCCAAGAAGAACGGCTTTTTGTATTCTGCAGGTCAGGGAGGCCGAAACTGACCTGCATTCCGGGATGATCTAAAGTTCCCGGACGAAGCTTGCCTTTATCCCGCCTAGGACCCCAATAATCAAAACGGCCAACTTGACCCTATGTCCTGGATACAATTTTCCAAGTTCGGACAAGAGATCTCTATACTTCTCTCTCTTCTCGATCTCCTTAGATGCGATGTTAGGTTCTGCTGGACAAGAAAGTTCGATGACATACAAACATTTAACATCTAAGTCCAGCAGAACTATATCCGGCTTGGTTGCTTGGAGTTGTCTCGTGGTGGGAAATGAATAATTCCAGTATATACGACATCTGGTATTTTCCACCACGAACTCGATCTCAACGGGGACATACGGTATTACAGGTACATTGTCAATACCGTAAGAGTGCCTTAGATGATAATAGAGCACTCTCAGGGCTGCATTGTGTCTTCTGATGTATAACGACACAGCGTATGAGGGACACGCTGACAATATATGCATAAGTGTCTCGGGATGGGTCTTACACGCTCTACAGGCAGTAGGAAGATGTTCCTGAAAGACGATGTTACGATACACCAGCGTGTTAAGCACACCATCCTGGCATGCCAGTACAAACCCCTCAGTCTCGGACTTCAGACCGGCCGACTTCAAGAAGGCGAAGGTAAGTCCTCGAGAAAGACCCTCTCGCTCCACATGACGAAAGAACTGGGAGTGTATCGCCTTTCCCATATGTTCTCTCATCAGACGATCGTATTCTGCCTTCTTCGTTCTTGAGCTGACGGTTGTCACATGCTCCTCAAGATTAGGAGCACCGTCGGCTATATGCCGATCTGGTGAGAGCTATTGTAGTCCGAGCTTTTCTGCAGCCCTGCGGGACGCTTGAAAAAGAAAGGGCCCGTTCCCCGCTTGCTCATGTGACCTAACAAACAACATGAGCGGATCATTACCCCTTAACACACGGTGACATGTATCCAGGACGACACGATCGTGCAGACACTCCAGGCTTAAAAGACCCCTACCTCCAAGATGACGTGGGAGGTAAATGCGCTGAACAGAGGACTTCGGATGCAAACTACGATTGATGTTCATGATCTTTCTGGTTTCTCGGTCGAGCGTTTGTAACTCTACGACGTTCCACTTCGTAACGCCGAAAGAGTACAGAAGAATCGGGACAGCAAGCATATTCGTCGCGGCGACCTTATTCTTACCCGACAGTTGCGATCGCCAAATCTGTGGGAGGCGCGATTTATACTTGCTGCGGAGAGCCTTTTTTACAGCGGACGCATCCTGCATGCCACTTTGCTGGATGCCCAAAAACTTGTATGACTCTCCGACATCTAGATGTCTCACGATGTTCCCATCTACCAGATGAACATCTTCAACCTCATCCGGTGGTCGGCCTCTGTTCAGATGAAACACAGCGCATTTGTCCATCCCCAAACTCATGCCGATCGCAGTACTATAGGTAGATACAGTGTCAAGGGAGCTCTGAAGGTCTCCCCTGCTGCCGGCATAAAGCTTTAAGTCATCCATATAAAACAAATGGGTGCCTTTATGCCGACGTCTACTGCGCGGCCCGGCCATGTAACCTCTGGCTTTCCTGAGCTCGATCGAAAGCGGCAATAGCGAAATGCAAAAGAGAAGCGGACTCAAGGAATCCCCTTGGAAAACACCGCGCTGGATTGTGATCCACTCTGTAGATACCACTTCCTTGCCGGATCTTATGGCAAATTTTGTCTTCCAGAGCATCATCAGACTTTCTACACATCTCGCTATATCAGGGTGGATATGGAGGTCTCCCAGCAAGCGAATGATCAACTCGTGGGATGTGGTATCAAATGCCTTCGCATAATCCACCCAAGCCATTGATAGGTTGCGTCTGTAGTGAACTGCATCGCTGCATATACAGCGATCTACTAATAAGTTGTCTTTACAACCTGAATGGCCTCGCTTCGATCCTCGCTGTTCATATATGTTTTCCCATACGGGAGAAATGGAGCTCAGGATACGTTCGTATAACACGCTGGTGAATATTTTATACAGCGTGTTGAGGCAGGTAATAGGCCTGTAGTTTTGGGGTCTGGACAAATCCCCCGATTTTGGGATCAGCACAGTTCTGCCCTCCCCCAGCCACTCTGGGATAGTTGCGTGACCCGAGATAAATTCAGTGAACACCCTCGCGAGATGAGGGTGCACGGACGGGAAGAATTTCCACCAGAAATTATTAATGGCGTCAATATTAGTATTATTATTATTAGTATTATTATTTGGGTTTCTCACATTTTGTTTTGTGGTGTAGTGATCATGTGACGGATCTTGATCAAGTCACATGTTCATTATATTTATTACTGCTGCAGGAACTTTCTAACTATTGCCGTTGTTTTAAGGATAACTGCCTTCTGAATGTTTGTGTGAGTGTGTGGGTGGATGTCTAATGTGTTGAGGTGATCAATGAAATATTTTGTGGTGATTCGTGTGACAGACATGATGATTGGTACTATTTTTACTGATTCTTGTTTCCAGAGCTCTTTGAGTTCGATAGCTAAGGGTAAATATTTTACAACCTTTTCTTGTTCTTTTTGTGTAACATTTACGTCATTTGGTATTGCAATGTCTATAAGATAAGTTTTATTTTCTTTTTTATTAATTAGTGTGATGTCTGGTCTATTGTTTGCGATTGTTTTGTCAGTGTATAATGTTCTGTCCCAATATACAGTAGACACGCGATAATGTGAACAAAATAAAACAAGGCGTGTTCACGTTTGCGATTTGTTCATGTTATCGAATAGTAATGATTTTCTACTAGAAACTGATAAAAAAAGATCAAAAATAAAGTAAAAATTGTTTATTAACGTTTTACACTAAAATACAAACTACTGTTGCAGAAAGAAATCAGAAATTTTTGTTTGCTTCTTCTGTGTTTCAATATTCAAGAGATTTGGCGCCACGGAAAACGGCCGTATTTAATAACTGTCTACTAAAACGCTTATCAGTAGACAACTAAAAATTAACCAAAACACATTTCTGCACCGTCAACGCTGTTATGTCTGCAAATACCTTTAATGCTGCATAGACATGTAAACAAGTTACAGGAAACGCCAAAAATTCAATATGTTTTCATACATCATAAATAAAGTTCACGTTAGTGAGGGTTAGTGTGTTCACATTATACGGTGGTCAATATAATAAAAATGTTGATCATGTTAGCCGGATATTCACGTTACCCGATGTTCATGTTATCGCGTGTCTACTGTAGTTTATATTCTTCATTTTCGAGGATGTTTTCGGGTGTGTATTTATAGTATGGTGTGCGCGTTAGTATGAGTTGATGTTTAAATGCAAGCTCTTGATGTATGATCTTGGCTGCTGTGTTGTGTCTGTCTGTATATTTGGTTCGGGCGAGTATTTTACATCCTCCCGTTATATGCTCGATTGATACTTTGTATTGGTGACATTTTCGGCATATATCTGAGTCTATATTTCCTTTATTATTATTAGTATTATTATTATTATCCATTAGAGACAGATGGTCTCTCTGGGAAGCCCTCCTTCGCTCACCCCGGGGATAGGACAGAACCTAGCACCCGATCACTCACGTTAGAGGGTTCCCAGATCTCCTACAGGCTCTACCAACTTCAGGTCGGGTGACTCATCATACCTGGCATCACCTGTAGGGCCCTTCCACGTGCTCGCATCCCAAACCCTGGTGCGAGCACGGATTACACCACCTCGTGCGCCCTCGCGATGTGGAGGGAGCCAAGAAGAACGGCTTTTTGTATTCTGCAGGTCAGGGACGCCGAAACTGACCTGCATTCCGGGATGATCTCAATTTTCCGGACGAAGCTTGCCTTTATTCCGCCTAGGACCCCAATAATCAAAACGACCAACTTGACTCTATGTCCTGGATACAATTTTCCAAGTTCGGACAGGAGATCTCTATACTTCTCCCTCCTCTCAATCTCCTTAGATGTGATGTTAGGTTCTGCTGGACAAGAAAGTTCGATGACATACAAACATTTGACATCTAAGTCCAGCAGAACTATATCCGGCTTGGTTGCTTGGAGCTGTCTCGTGGTGGGAAACGAATAATTCCAGTATATACGATATCTGGTATTTTCCAACACGGATCTCAACGGGGACATACGGTATTACAGGTGCATTGTCAATACCGTAAGAGTGCCTTAGATGATAAAAGAGCACTCTCAGGGCTGCATTGTGTCTTCTGATGTATAACGACACAGCGTATGAGGGGCAAGCTGACAATATATGCATAAGTGTCTCGGGATGAGCCTTACACGCTCTACAGGCAGGAGGGAGATGTTCCTGAAAGACGATATTACGATACACCAGCGTGTTAAGCACACCATCCTGCAATGCCAGTACAATCCCCTCAGTTTCGGACTTCAGACCGGCCGACTTTAAGAAGGCGAAGGTAAGCTCTCGAGAAAAACCCTCTCGCTCCACATGACGAAAGAACTGAGAGTGTATCGCCTTTCCCATATGTTCTCTCATCAGACGATCGTATTCTGCCTTCTTCGTTCTTGAGCTGACGGTTGTCTCATGCTCCTCAAGATTCGGAGCACCGTCGCCTATATGCCGATCTGGTGTGAGCTCTTGTAGTCCGAGCTTTTCTGCATTGTCAACTTATGAAAAGTCGATTTCTTTTTATTTTGTAATTTGATTGAGTAAACTGAGTATTGCACCTTTGCAAATTTTTTTGGCCGAATTTTAATTCGTTACCGTGTTATGGGAGCTAAAAGTTTAAGCTATGACGTCAACTACGTCGGTCGCCGGTAGGAGCTCTAGCATAGCTACAAGTACAACGCTAAATTTAGGTTATGTTGTCGACACTCGTGACGTCATGTGCGTAGGATCTGAATTTTATTTTGGTTTTATTGTGGTTATTATCAAAGATATTGAAATTCTACCAATGCGGGTACTTTTACGAGTATTTTACCTAACGTATTTTGATATTTACTAAATATGTTGCATAAGTTGACAATGCCTTTAACACACGGTGACATGTATCCAGGGCGGCACGATCGAGCAGACACTCCAGGCTTAAAAGACCCCTACCTCCAAGATGACGTGGGAGGTAAATGCGCTGAACAGAGGAATTCGGATGCAAACTACGATTGATGTTCATGATCTTTCTGGTTTCTCGGTCGAGCTTTTGTAACTCTACGACTTTCCACTTCGTAACGCCGAAAGAGTACAGAAGAATCGGGACAGCGAGCATATTCGTCGAGGCGACCTTATTCTTACCCGACAGTTGCGATCGCCAAATCTGTCGAAGGCGCGATTTATACTTGCTGCGGAGAGCCTTTTTTACAGCGGACCCATCCTGCATGCCACTTTGCTGGATGCCCAAAAACTTGTATGACTCTCCGACATCTAGATGTCTCACGATGTTCCCATCTACCAGATGAACATCTTCAACCTCATCCGGTGGTCGGCCTCTATTCAGATGAAACACACCGCATTTGTCCGTCCACAAACTCATGCCGATCGCAGTACTGTAAGTAGACACAGTATCAAGAGAGCTCTGAAGGTCTCCCCTGCTGCCAGCATAGATCTTTAAGTCATCCATATAAAACAAATGGGTGACTTTATGCTGACGTCTACTGCGCGGCCCAGCCATGTAACCTCTGCCATTCCTGAGCTCGATCGATAGCGGCAATAGCGAAATGCAAAAGAGAAGCGGACTCAAGGAGTCCCCTTGGAAAACCCCGCGCTGGATTGTGATCCACTCTGTAGATACCACTTCCTGGCCGGATCTTATGGCAAATTTTGTCTTCCAGAGCAGCATCAGACTTTCTACACATCTCGCTATATCAGGGTGGATGTGGAGGTCTCACAACAAGCGAATGATCAACTCGTGGGATGTGGTATCAAACGCCTTCGCATAATCCACCCAAGCCATTGAAAGGTTGCGTCTGTAGTGAACTGCATCGCTGCATATACAGCGGGCTACTAATAAGTTGTCTTTGCAACCTGAATGGCCTCGCATCGATCCTCGCTGTTCATAGATGTTTTCCTATACGGGAGCAATGGAGCTCAGGATACGTTCGTATAACACGCTGGTGAAGATTTTATACAGCGTGTTGAGGCAGGTAATTGGCCTGTAGTTTTGGGGTCTGGTCAAATCCCCTGATTTCGGGATCAGCACAGTTCAACCCTCCCCCAGCCACTCTGGGATAGTTGCGTGACCCGAGATAATTTCAGTAAACACCCTCGCGAGATGAGGGTGCACGGACGGGAAGGATTTCCACCAGAAATTATTAATGGCGTCAATTCCTGGGGTAGAGAAATTGCGTTTTCCTCTGAGGACGCGCTTTATCTCAATGTCCGTTATGGGAGGGCTTTCTTCAGCTTGCGGAAGATGTTCATCGCAATACTGTCGGAACTGTGCTAGCACGGAACTGTCTCTCACAGGGATGGCATTCTCGTAGATCCCCTTCCAGAAGGTCTCTATAACGTCAGCCGACGGTGGGTTGCGAGGAGCTTCGTTTTTTGAACGAAAAAGTGAGGAAAGATTGGAGCTGAAGATGTTATTCTCCTTAATCCACCTTACTTTGTTAACCAATTTCCTCTTGGTGAGAGACAAAGCTCGAACTCTATCTACTGCCTTTTGCTTCATAAGGATATTGTAGATAGGTTGAGCGTGTGATAGTTAGCGCGAAACCTGCTAATAATGCGCTTAATTTTTGATGTAGGGCGGATAGTGCCTTTAAGAACATCCATCACACATTGTATCTTGGATGTCTCTCGTCGTGCAACCGTCACCTTTTTTGTCAACTGCTGTATACGCCGTTCATCCTTACGGACGTTTTGGTTGTTGTTGCGTACAGGACATAAAACAGTGGCGGCTGCGTATACAGCTCGGCTGACGTCCCACAGATCGTGGTCAGGGGTCAGATAGTCCTTCAGAATGCCATCCATCTGAGCCAGGTCTTCGGCTCTCGGTTTTACTCTAAGGTAGACTTTGATATTTCGGTCCTCAATATTGCCTAAAGCAGCTCGGAATTCGGCCAAAAGATCTCTCTGAGGAGTTGGAACATCTCTCACATACTCGTTCTCCAACAGAGGTGGCTCAGTAGGTGCAGAAGTGACTATTTCCTGTTGATCTTCACGCTGCTTTGGCATTTGGCGTTTGAGGGAAGCTACCTGGTCCCGTAGGTTTTGCTGGGACATGAAGTTAAGCTCCGGATGGACCTCACACCACAGAGAATGGGGCCTAGACATGTAGCCTCGCCTCCTAGGCGAAACTGCTTCGAATAAGTTAAGCAGCTCCTGTTTCAACTCCGGCGTCCACACATGACGACGCCGAGGCGGGTTTCTGCCGGTGCCAACTTGATTGGGCATCTCCTCCGAGGCTGGAGGCCCGTTGTGCCCGGCAATACAGATTCTCCCAGATCGTAGTGGAACCGTGTATAGGCCAGTCGGGGGGTTGGCCCAATCTGGCCGCTCTAGTGAATTTGCAACTTCCATTAGCTTACGCCAACTTCTGCCACCGCTAGCCGCGACTACCGCTTCCCTAGAGACTGGGGTAACTTGACTCCGGAGGGAAGGGGCGCCCATACCCTATCAACCTTAGAAAGATTGCCGTACCCGTATTATTATTATTATTATTATTATTATTATTATTATTATTTTTTTTTTTTTAATTATTATTATAAATTTCAATGTTCCAAGAAAATATTTCTAAGAAAAATGGCATTTCCATGCACCGGCTTCCACAGAGACAAGGAATTTTTCAAGCTTTTACTATCTTCAAACATTTCCCAGGCTGTAAATATACAGAGTGTGTCAAAAGTAACTAATATTGCCTGTAACTTGTGTAATTTGAAGAGTTGCAAGAAAAAGTTGCATACGAAAGTTTTTGGGCTAATTGCAGCGCATACAATGACGTTTTTATTTTGTTAGTATCTTTTTTTGTTTGGTTGCTATGGCCAACTTTGTTTATTTAAATGGTAACCATATGTTTCTTAACATATTTAAAAAGTATAGGTTTTTTTCTATTCACCTGTGCTATTACATCGTACGTTGAATACTACTAAATGCCACATTACGAAAAAATTTGAAACTGATTTGCACTAATATTAATCAGTTACCTTCTTAAATGATATCAAGTATTTAAATATGTATCAACTTTGATCAGATGCGTTTTGAAAATTTGACAACTAAAGAAACAAATGCTATGAAAACAAAGTATTATTCATTTTTTCGGGGTGTTTGGCAGAGTTTGTTTGTTTTCGTTTTTTTTTTGTTTTTTTTTTTTCTTTTCTTCCTGAAGTTCGATGTACATAATAGAACGGGTGAATAGAAAAAAACCTATATTTTTTAAATATGTTAAGAAAACATATGGTTACCATTTAAATAAACAAAGTTGGTTACCATAGCAACCAAACAAAAAAAGATACTAACAAAATAAAAACGTCGTTGTATACGCCGCAATTAGCCCAAAAACTTTCGTATGCAACTTTTTCTTGCAACTCTTCAAATTAAAAAGTTACAGGCAATATTAGTTACTTTTGACACACTCTGTATAATAAAAGCGCATAATTTAAATACTAAAGCAAAGGACGCAGCACGAACATTTGTAATTAATATGATGATTCATATAATTATAAAAGAGAAAAATAATTAAAAATGTTGATTAAGAAAACAAAAAACGAACCTGAACATGAAATAAGAGATTATCACACCAACCAAAAGAGCAACACCAGCAAATATAATCTGTCGTAAAGCAACCTACGCGCAAAAACACATCCAACATAAACCTCGATCAGTTACAGAAAATAATACAGCTAGCTCATCTGAGCTAAAATGCACCCCCCTAATCTTTCTCACACGGGTTAAAAGCTCCATTACAGTAATGACACTTTTTGCTACAATCCCGTACATTATGACGTATGGGAACAAAAAAACAAGCGCCATGCAGTGCTACACCAGATAAATGGTACACAATCTAATACAGAGAAATCCTTGAACGGATGGAAGAAAATGAAAAGATGAGAGTGTATTTTAGTTTCACGCTGCGATTTATATAAATACTTAGAATTTCTCAGTTGCTTCAACATTCTGACAGCTCTTTAGTTCGATACGTATGGAAAATGTACTCTATTGAAATCGAGTACATTTTGCATTTGAAATGGAGATTGCAAAAAATAAAAAATAAGCCTTGAAAAAATAATACCTGAATGGAAAGCATCTGCGCCTTTCGATTATGCAACACAATTAACAGTTTACATTCAAATATTCAAAACCGCCAAATGAAGGGTTATTTCATTAACAGGCAACTGTGTTGCATAATCGAAAGACGTAGATAACAAAACATCCTAAACTGGCCGTACTTACCTTATTATAGGTATAGGCGTTCATGACCTTTATAAAGTGGACTAGGCCATTATTTCAATTTATTTTGTTGGCATTAAATTTAGTTAAAATTTGAACAGCGAAGATTTAATTCTAGGTTAGACTTAGTGATTCACATAAGATACGCCCCTTAAAATCTTCAAATGCAGCCCAATATGCATGTTTCCAAAGTATTAGCACAGTATTAGCAATTTCTGCGAATTAGAAAACAAATTTAGTACTTTATGTTCACAAATACTAATTATTATTGTTTACTTATTCATTAAAAGTAACGGTTATAAATGCCCAACCATGAAAATAATTTAATATTAAGGTGATTTGTTTACAAAATTGTTATTTTTTGCGTTTCTTTCTGTTTGCTAATGTTCGAAAATTGGCTTGCCTATTCCAATTGTTAAGAGGCGCATCGGACGTGGATCAACCAATATAGGAGAATCATATGATGCCAAATGTTCTTGTTAGAACTGCTGTTATCTGAAAATATGGAATCAAGTTTTCTGAGTAATTCTAATTAAAATAAATCAATGTCCTATTACCACAGAATAACTTTAGGGATTGTAACGCCTCATCAAATCTCTGGCCCAAATTAAAAAGCATTTAGAAAACTTTAAAGAGTATAATATTCCACACAACGAAAGCATAATTCGATTTACTCCCTCGCGAAGTACTTATAAGTGCCGATACCTTCACTTTTATATTTCAGTTAACGACATTAAAAAAATTATTTCCAGATTTTTTCTTATAATAATTATAACTATCACATACTTATACAGTTGCCAGATTTCATATAACTATTTGGTGTAAGCCTCATATATTTTAACAGAGCCTCAGACCTCATATTAAACTGATAAAAACTTTGACGTCAATGCGTATGTCCCAACCTTAAATGAATCAGTGCCATTTCTGCATGTCAAATCAGTTGCCCTTTCCCAAGGTGACACCAAAGGTTTTATAGTTTTAAAAAGTAAACCATTCTTTTTGGTATGCTTGCAAAATACATGACTTAAAAAGTAGTTCTAAATCTTTGAGTCTAAGTATGTTCAAATCTATATATTAGATGTTTGTTGAAAAGGCAGTATAATTTACTTTTATATTCCTTAAAATTCTCATTTCTCTTTACACAGCATATGGAAAACCTGAAATATTAGAGCAAGAATGTGTTGCATCAACTAATCTGTGGAGAGTTTACATAGTGCCCTGAGCGAGTCTGAGCAAACGACAAAACTAGATACGTTAGGTGACATGCTGCAATACAAAAGAGCTTGCCGGATAGCATATAGCTCTGCAGTGTAAATGCTGGATTGTGGTGAAAGAGAACAGGAGTGAGTCACATCATGTAAGACTAAAACACTGCCTGCCCTTTTTGATCTATCAATATAAAGTCTCTCCGCCAAGGAATATTCTGAAAATAGTTCTAAAAACTTTTGCTTTACAGTAATTGGAATTGTGAATCGTCTGTGCAAGCCCAATAATTCCAACAAACTGAAAAATTTGGAATTAACCATGGCAGTGGAAAACAACCAAAATTCAAAGCTTCGGTAAACGTCAAACGTTCATTAGCACGTAGTGTCGCTGGTTTCGTGACCATCAGCCTAGATAGATAGGCATCATATTTGGCGAATAACATTGCATGATTATTATGCCCTGCCTGAGCCCTGATGTTACTTATATATGATAACAATAACCTTTCGCGTCTACGATTTAGCTATAAATACCGGAATCATAGTATAAACTATCGTGCTAGTGCGAAAGGCCCCGCTAGAGTATCGTAGACCTGTATGGTGGATGAGATCTAATTTTTGTTAGACCGACTTTCATGCAAAAGAATAGGTATATTGTAAAACCATAATCTACTGCATAGAGAATTAAAGCCTTACACAGACGTAAAAGAACCTCTCTGTCTACTCGAAAGACATCTTAAAGGCATTGTCAACTTATGAAAAGTCGATTTTTTTTATTTTGTAATTTGATTGAGTAAACTGAGTATTTCACCTGTGCAAAATTTTACGACCGAATTTTAATTCGTTACCGTGTTATGGGAGCTAAAAGAATTCAGATCCTACATACGTGACGTCACCGATGTCGATCGCCGGTAAGAGCACTAGCATAGCTAGCGTAGTTGCGTAGTAATGCAGTATAATTGTATAATAATGCGTTGTGTAGTAGCCTCCGGAGGCCGACACCGGTGACGTCACGTATGTAGGATCTGAATTCTCTCTACCCGTTTATTGTGGTTATTATCAAAGATATTGAAATTCTACCACTGCGGGTACTTTTACGAGTATTTTAACTAACGTATTTTGACATTTACTAAATATGTTGCATAAGTTGACAATGCCTTTAAAATATTAAACACAACGCACTACTGCGTGGTCATCTCTATGGCTGTGACAGTTTCACTTTTGGCCAAAATAAGGCCTACGAAACGAACTGCAAACACACGCAGTCTCCGAATTTTTAATAAATAGTTGTAGATATGAACTGGACTTTCTTAAGCGACAAAAATGTACGCAAGAAGTTTTAGTCGGCAGAAATTAAAACCGCACAATACTACATTGTTTAGCACTTGATTAATTGCTCTGTGCAATTTATAATAATTAGGGTGGCCCATAAAAAATGTCGTTTTTTTGTGGAAACCTTTATCTAATAATAAAACAACAAACATAAACTCTTATTCACTAAAGCATAGACCATTATGAAGCAATGTCTTTCGCCATATTTTTGTAAGAAACTAAATGCCGCGACAGTACCATTTGGATCTTTCGAGGTAAAGAATTCTCGGCATGCTTCAACTTCTTCAACTCTTGTGAAATTTCTTCCATACAGTAAGTGTGCCATCGATTGGAATAAGTGGTAATCTGAAGGTGCAAAGTCTGGACTATAAGCTGGATGAGATAGAAGCTCTAAATCCAACTCCCTAATTTTCTGCCGAATTTCAATAGCAGTATGGGGTCTGGTCTTGCTGCAGAATTGCGCGCCCCCTATTTACCAATTCAAGGTAACGCCGACGTAGAGCATCATGCATTCTGTCCAACTGCTGACTATATAGGTTGGAGTCAATGGTTCCTCCATCGGGAACCAACTCAAAGTGAATAACGCCTTGAAAATTCTACCATACACACAATATGACCTTTATCTGAAACCTTTCTCGTTTTGGAACATGTAAGGTAGAACTCAGACAGGACCGATCGTTCACGACCGTTCATAATCAACCATAAGCGACCATTTGCTTTGTCGATCGTTTTTGAAATAGTAACTCACACAGCGTCGATCGAGTTGTTGCGATCAAAATATTAGAAGTGGCGCGTATTTATTGAAAATTAAAAATAACTTTAATTTATTAAAAGAGTATGAAATGTAAGTTATTGTTTGTTTCGTTTTGTGTTCAAAAACTGGTCAACAAATGAAACAAATGAATGAAGATAGCGAATCAGAAGCTCAGTGGCCAGGTCGTGAAAATGGGGGGTTACCTTGCAAAAGGTCATGCAGTTTTGGATTTTGGATATGTTGTATGTACCTAGGCCCTTATTAAAAATCGAAGTTTTCTAATTTGGCAAGCCTGTGCGCGCGTCAGTACAACCACTTTTGTGTCACTTTTTTCGGTGTTTGCTCGATTACTCTTTACTAGTGCGTCCTATAGCGTCCTATAGAAAAAAATATTCTTACCTTTTCTGTAGAGCACAAAATTTGCTACAATTTACTTCAATAAAATGTTTTTCTAAACCTTATAGTTACCGAAATACAGAGCCTCAAAGGTAAAAAAGTTTTTCAAAAGTTACGAAAAAGTCAAAAAACACATTTTTTTAAACAACTTATTCCACTGACGTTTGGCAATGACTGCCTACTTTACAATTTTTCAGTACGATTCTGTATGTTAATAGTATAGGGGTGAGCGAGAAGAAAGGAGGCAAGCTGGACATACACGTACCTACAGGCACTACAGGTTTGTCTGCGGTTTTGCACCTCTACGGTTCAAAATTGCAGAGGAAACGTCGTGTTAGTGGACATCAACCGCGCCAGATGGACTTGCACGGCAATTTAGTATTGGCTGAGTATACACGCAGATGTTTTGTAAAAACGACGGAGTTAAGTAGTTTAATATTTAAAGTAATATAATGACCACCGATACTATAGATATGAACCTCATGAGCAGGGAGTTTTTGATAAATTTGATAAATATTTATAAAGAACATCCTGCTTTATGGAAAACTAAATCCAAAAAGTACACAAACAAGAATTTCAAAAATAGGGGTTATGATGCTCTTGTTGTGTATTTAAAGACAGTATATCCCGATGCTGATAGAAATTTTGTTTTCCCAGTATTTGAGCTGCAATTCCCACAGAATACCTATTTTAAATCTTCATATGGCCATAAATCGAAGAGTGGCATTTAAATGTTCCTCTGGGGCAATGGATTCCCTCATAACAGTATTTTGCTTTGAGAGATCTTTTACCAAACTTAATAAATGATCATAAGTTTTAGCATACATACATTCTCAGGTAATTTTTAAAATCAACGGGATCGTTGTCCCTTTGCTCTTTCAGTAGAGGAATATGGGTAATTTCGTGTTACCATGGTGTTACGTATTTGTTTATTGTGCTTGTACGGTGTGAGTTATAGTGCGTTACAATGGCATCTTCCATGTCAGAGTGTTTTATATGTAAAAATAGTTTATACGAAGGTGAGATTACTCTAGTAAAAAAAAAGGGATTAATAGACTCCGAGATTCCTGTGTTAAACGGAAAAATCGTGAAAATGATATCTTACTGCAAAATTTGGAGGAAATAACTGTTCATAAGGCTTGTCAAAAAACGTATAATCATGAAGGAATGATTCTTGCCTAAATTCGTCGTGGAGAAGACGCCCCAAAACCCACTCCTAAAACAAAAACTCAATCACAAGGTTTAAGTTTTGATTTTAAAAATAACTGCTTGTTTTGTGGAGAGATGGTTACAGACGATTTTATTGAGAAACAAAAAAAGTTGCCTCTATCAAGGCGTAATGTTGTGTGTAAAGTGGAAAAGATGGATATAGATAAAAGCATAGTCAGTGCTGGTAAGAAACGTAGTGATGAATGGGGACAGAAAGTGGCTGATCGCGTCCAACAAGTGAGACATAATGAAATCGATTTAGTGGCAGTCGATGCACAGTATCACCTCCACTGTCAGCAAAAGTTTTATACTAGGCCAAAAACTGGAGCGAAAAGGGGATATCGTCCCGCTACAAACGTTGATGAAGCAATGGAAGTTATTTACACATATCTTGCCGATAATTCTGATGAATGTCAGTTTTCTCTTGACCACTTAATTGATCAAATTGAGGGAGAGTATCGACCAGACATGAGAACGGTTAAGAGTCGTCTTAAGGAAAACTATGGAGATGATATAGTTATAGCTGACTCTCCTAACAGAGGCTGTATTTCTGTTTTCGAAATACTGGTCATAAAATACTGTCAGATCTGTGGTATCAGAACAGAAGTGCTAATCCGCAAGAAGAAAGATTGCGAGTTGTCAAAGCTGCTGGTTCAATTATTATGGAGGACATCCGCTCTTCAATTTTCAGTACTGCTGAATATCCACCAACAGATAAGTTCTTGGGGAATGTAAATTCTGTAATACCAGAGTCATTACTTCTTCTGTTGTATACCATCATTTTGGCTAACAAACGTGGCTCATCAGATTCCTGGTAAAAGAAATGCGCTGCACTGGCACATTCTATCATAGCTGCCGTGAGACCAAAATCTTTTCTATCACTTCTGACAGGAATTGGGGTGTACATTTACAAAAACTTTGCGTCAAAACAACTATTAGGCTTGTTGTCAACGATGGGGTTCTCATCTACTTATTATGAAGCTGCTAGACTTGAGGCATCTTTCATTCTGGGGGCATCTGAGAATAAAATCACAAGTGAGGATGGTGCATTTGGTCAGTTCATTTTTGATAATGCTGACTTTAATATAAACACTCTAGATGGTTTGGGTACGTTCCATGCGATGGGAGGGATTATGGCTGCCACTCCACGTGATGGAATAAGAAGCGGCAAGAAAATTGTTCCGCGCATGACAAAGTGTTCGGCAACTGATATTATCAGTAAGACAGGTAGTATGCAACTGAAAACCTATCACACACCAAAAAAAGAAGGATTGAAATCTATCGCAATTACTGATATACAATTTGAATGTTCTGATAAAATACTGCCATCTTTCTCTGATGTTGCTTGGGTTTACGGAAAGTGGGCAAAAATTCCTTCAGTACCGGGTTGGAATGGCTTTATGGAGCAGGCAACAAGTGGTAAACACTATGAAACTTCAAAAATAGTATGTCTCCCATTTATCAATGCTCCCCCAAGCGATCTTGACACGGTGTTCACATCTCTCCTTGCAGCCAAAGAACAATGTAAATCCCTCCATCTTAAATCTTGTATCGTCACCTTTGACCAGCCTTTGTACTGGAAGGCTCGTGATATGGTCATGAATAATCAAGTTCCAGAGTTGAGCAATGTGATTGTAAGGCTGGGCGGGTTTCATTTATTAATGTCTTTTATGGGGGCAGTTGGAACTATAATGGCAGGAAGTGGACTTAAAGACCTTTTCTGCGTTATTTATGCTCAAAATAGTGTAGAAAAGATGTTATATGGGCACGCATATTCAAGGGCCATTCGAGCGCACATTCTAGCTCATGCTGCTTTGAGTAGTTTAGTCTTTGAACAACTGGAACTCACAGAAGAAGAAAGGCGTGAGGTGAAAAACATTATTACTGATGATGACAAGTCTGCCATTCTGAGGGCACATGAAAATCTCAAATTCCATTCTGTCAGAATGAAACTCAGGAATATGCTTTGCACAATTGAAAGTAATGGGCCCACTTCTAAATTGTGGATTCAGTACTTGAGAATGATTACTCTACTAAAGAACTTCATTCAGGCTGAAAGGACGGGTGACTGGAACCTGCACCTACAAACTATCAAAGAAATGCTGCCATATTTCCACGTTGCTGGCCACTTCAACTATGCAAGCAGCGCACATCTCTATTATCAAGATATGGTGAACTTAGAAGACAAAATGGATCCCGAAGATTTCCACAAATTCACCACCAAGGGATATTTCACCATCCGACGCTCTGACAAATTTTGGTCTGGTATCTGGTCCGATATGACTATCGAGCAGACTCTAATGAGATCAATGAAGTGCTCAGGAGGACTGACCCATGGTCGTGGCATTACAGATAATGTGCTTTCCCGGTGGACCTTGGGGATGGTTCACCTCCTTAACATCTGTGAACAAGTTGATAAGTTCACTGGCCTAACCTCTGCAAATTCTGAACAACATGTGGATTTAAGGCCTACTCGAGTAACAAGAGACAATCAGGACATTGAAAAGTTCATTTTGTGGTTAAATAAACATCCCCCGTTTACTGAAAGTGAGGTGATAATTTCAATTAGTACAGGCATTGTTGGAGAAGAGGGAGTGAACTGTCATTTGCCTCGTGAAGTTGGAATTAAAGGAATCAAGAAGATAGTAGGGGAGAATTTCGAAGGTGTCAAATTGCAAAGAAAGAATAAAGTGCTTACTCTTGCAGCATCTAGCAGTGATATTAAAATAGGTGACGACAAAGTTACAATAGATCCACTCACTCTTTTTCAAAGAGCCTGCATTGCAAAACAGAATGATGAAGATCTTAAAGAGTACTTTAAATTTGAGCTAGCGCCCTTTCCGATGGCTCTCTTTTCTGACGAAGGGATGCGGAAAGGTACAAAATCTACGCTTTATGCTTCATTCACTCCAGTACAGAGCGAAATCGTGTTTGGGAGCAAGAAATGTACAGTTGTTGATGGTGGGTATCTTCTACATAAAGTCGTGTGGAGTAAGACTTCAGCGGTCAACTTTGAGTCTGTGTGTAAAACTTATGTGCAGTATGTGCAAAGACACTTCGGTTCAAATGCTGTGGAAGTTTTTGATGGATACCCTGATGAATCCACTCAACTAAGCACAAAATCGTGGGAACGATCCCGCCGAGCTCTACTTCACTCTTCTGCTAAAATCCTGTTTAATAAAACAACTGCAGTGAAAATAGCACAAGATAAATTCTTATCGAATAATAGCAACAAGCATCGCTTAATTGCATTGTTGAAGGATGAAATGGCAGAAGTGGGCATTGATGTAGTACAAGCATTAGAGGATGCTGATGTGTTAATTATAAATACTGCAAAATCTAAAGCATCTGAATTCGATAGTGTTACCATCATAGGTGAAGATATAGATCTTTTGGTTTTACATTAGCATTAGCTTCTTCTCATGATAACATTTACTTTCAAAAAAGTGGAAGAGGCAACGCACCCTGCGTCTTTTATTCATCAAAGTCATTCAAATATGATCCACAAGAGATTCTATTTCTTCATGCATATAGTGGGTGTGACACTACATCGGCCCCATTTGGACATGGAAAAACCAAATTCTGTAGTGCTCTTCAGAAGCACCCTAATTTAGTTGAAGTAGTAAGTGCATTCAGAGAGTCAGAAGCTACTCCTGACCAAATTGAAAAAGCAGGTGAGAAATTTTTCCTAGCCTTGTATGGTGGGGACATGAATGCTCAAACTCTTGACGATCTACGCTGTCAGCTTTTTGAAAAGTCTGTGACGAAAAGCAAGTTTAACCTTGCCAGACTGCCACCAACGCAAGATGCAGCCCGGTATCACGCATTACGCACATATCATCAAGTCCAAACATGGATGGGCAGGGAAAAGAACCCTTTAGATTGGGGCTGGACGACAAACAGGCGAGGACTGGTTCCAATTAAAACAACAAAAAACGCTGCACCAGATTCGTTGCTGCAGACTATTTTTTGCCAATGTAAGAAAGGGTGTGCTAAGGCCTGCAGCTGCAGAAAGGCTGGTTTGCATTGCTCTATTACTTGTAAGAATTGCTGTGGACAATCATGCCTAAATGCTCCTGAGATTATTACAAACGACGATGACATAGAGGAAGAAGCGGTTTCAATAATTGATCAGATGATCGCCCAAGAAAATGAAGACATTGAGCATTTTAACTTTGTTATAGAAAGTGATGAAAGTGACATTACAGATAGAACCAAAAGATCAAAAGTTTAAAGTTTAGTATTTTTCTACAAAAAATTTTGTTTGCATATACGCCTTATTTGTATTAATTTGTATTATTATTATTTTGTATTATTTCTATTTTAGACCGACGAGGTAGAGTAACAAGGTCCTATACGTACACACCCATACACTATACAGTATACACATGGTGCATTTCACGCGTAAGACCATATACGCTAACGCACCAGCCTCAACACCGAAAGATATAAGAGATTAAACGATTACACATTATTTGCATATTTTTTATACATGTATCTATCCTTTGTAAACAAAATTATTTAGTTTTGTCTTAAATTGAACTAATTTGTTTCTTTTTGTTTGTATGCACGCCTTATTTGTAAAGGTATTGTTTGAGCCAATTTATATAAATATATATTCCATGTATTGTGGTCTTATTTTTAATTTTGCATGTATCTACCATATGGCTACAAAGTGTTACTCATTTTGTCTTTAAATTGAACCAATAAACCGTTAAGATGATGGACACTGTGTTTTTTGTGGTAGTTTTCCCTAACTTTTGGAAAAATTTTGTGCTTTAAAGCTTTGTATTTAGGTAACTATGAGGTTTAGAAAAACATGTTATTGGAATAAATTGTAACAAATTTTGTGCTCTACAAAAAAGGGAAGAATAATTTTTGATATAGGACGCACTAGTAAAGAGTAATCGAGCAAACACCGAAAGAAGTGATACAAAAGTGGTCGTCCTGACGCGCGCACAGGCTTGCCAAATTAGAAAGCTTGGATTTTTAATAAGGGCCTAGGTACATACAACATATCCAAAATCCAAAACTACATTTTGCAAGGTAAAATGTACTTGGCCACTGGGCTATTAATAGATAAAATAGAAAATGTTCGGTAAATTTGTATTGGAGCTGATTTTTTGTGCGGACCTTCATATTATAGTTCTAAATGAAATGCCAAAAGCTCCCTTCGATCGGTGTGCTGCTAAAAATTTTACGCGGGGTCAAACGTCATAAAATACGATTTTTTGCGAATATCTCGTTAACGGTTAGTTTTATTGTAAAAATAGTTATTAACGAATTTATAGCTTATGCAATTTTCCACAAGAAAGATTTAATTACCTTTTTTCATAGGAGCAACCATTATCGAGATATTGCGATATCAAGAATTAAAACTCATATTTTTGAAGAAATGCATTCCTTTCCATATCACCTTCGAGGTAGAGTACTCGGGGCGTTTCTTTTTTATAATATGGTATCTCTCTCTAGTAGGTCTAATCCACGATTTTCCTAATAAAACAAGAAAGTAGTCTTGTGCATACTTATATGCAATATTAATTCAGCGGGCCTTGCATAGATAATATAAAACACCTACGGATAGAATGGAAACTTTTGACTGAAATTTGTCATCGAATAGCGCCCCTGGTGAGATGTGCGGCTACTAAAACGTAGGCGCGCGCGAAATTTAAATGTATAAAATGAGCCTGAAACAAAAAATGTTTAAATAAAACACATTTTTAAGCAATTCTGTTTATTTTTTTAAACTTTTTAAAAACATACATTTTGCTAAATATATTTCATCAGGAGCTTCTAACAAAAACTTTCATCCTTTGTAAATACTTGAGATTTTCGAGGCCGATACCCATCATCATCATCATGATTCAGCTTTTAACAGGCCATTAAGGCCCATAGCTCGTCGATAGCTTGTCGAGGATCATTTTTTCTTTTTATAAATGCCTTTAAGCGGTCAAATTTTGATATGTCCTGGTTTTTATTTATAGAAATAGTTAATTTCAGCATGGAGTATTCTGACAATAATGTAGCAGGACCCCGGTAGGGTGACCATAATTCCTTGATCTGAAAACGGGACAAGTGAGGGGGGGGGGGCTGTTAGAAAAAATAATAATAATTTTAATTTAATAGTGAAAAACATTTAAAAAATTTTAATTTTTTCCACAACTCAAGAAATAATTCTATGGTAAGGAATTTTTAGAAGTAAACAAATTATTCTTGTTAATACAGCTCACAGAAGCAAACAAAGTCGCCGGAAAATATGTCAACTAAATTTAAAAATTTGTAGCGGTAAAACGTTCGTCCAATCATCACTAACAATTCTCAGAGCGTATATTCCCAAGCAAAAGTAATACCGACATGCCGAGGTCGCGTCAATTTGTCAGTCGTTGTATTTTGCGTTGGCAGGTTATTTTTATGTTTTGAATTTTTGTTGTTAATTAGTGTTTATAAAAACAGTCTTTTTCAAGACTCTTTTTTAGTGGATTTTGAGAAAAAGGGTAAAACATTTAAATTTACCGCCAAGATACCTTTTACCCGCAGTGTACTCTTCAAAACTTCAAATGTAGAGTCATCAGGACACGCCCCTTCGGGGACTTTGTTTGTTTCTGTGAGTTGTAAGTTAAGAACTGCTCAGCCGAGAATTACCGAGAATGCGTAAACATCAAACAGCAAAGTACGCCTCGAACACGTCTCAAGGTAGGATGTGACCAACCTTCAATAATGCTCAAGTGTGAGATTGAGTGAAGTATCGACTATAAGTACGAGGATTATACGCGTACTGTAACGTGCAGGAACTGTTTGCGCAAGTTCATATTCATTTTGAAATAGCGGTAAATTATTTTCATGGAAAAAATTGTAATATTTTTTTGCCAAAACGGGACAAAAACGTTATTTTGGCTAAAACGACGGGACGACCGGGACATGCTAAAATAACGGGACAGTCCCGTTGAAAACGGGACGTATGGTCACCCTAAGCAGGAGACAATGTCTTTGATTTTGATAAGAAAACGCCAATAACACAACTTCAGTTATTGTGGAAACATCATTTGTTGCACTTGCACACCATTTGATGAACTTTTCATAAGCTTGATTGTACCGGTCGTTGGATTTGTCCGGCAACAAACTTCTGCAGGCAATATTTGCAGCTTCTTGAATGAAATTCATTTTAAACTGAATTATGACTAAATATTCAAAAAGTATAACGATATTTGACAAATGTCATAAAATAATTTTTTTTAAATGGAACAGTATTGTTACCAAAGTAACGTTGACAACAAGCCACATTATAATAAACAACGTTAGGTTATGAAATGTTTTGTTTGTTTGGTTTCGTAAATGGCGCCATCCACTGAGATGTGCGGTAACTAAACTAAATAAAACGTTTGGTGCTATAAGAGTGCGCAGAGTGAGGTTTACCATATGCTTACATGTGTTTGAAATTTTGGACGATCGCGGACGATCGACGCGGTCGAGCTGTCTGAGTTCCGCCTAACGCAGGTTGTCCGATGGTAATCCAATGATTTTCTTTGTTAGGATTATTATAATATATCCATTTTTCGTCGCAAGTAACGACCCGTTTAAAAACACGTTCATTCCAAGGATTTGAAAGCAGCCGATTGCAGACCTCAACTCGTTTTTCTGCCATTCCTGGTGTCAATTCATGTGGAACTTCTCTGCAGCATCTAAGGGCGTAAAGTTCACTATTGCAGACCTAGGGTGCACTTTACGCTCGCGACAAATTAATTTGAAATATCACAAATAGTTATTTATGTACCAAGAGTCGTAAGTGCAGTTTTTTGGGCGAGAATGCAATTTGCAACGCCAAGGCCCGAAGGGCCGAGGTGTTGCAAGCATTCGAGACCAAAAATTGCACTGTACGACTCGAGGTGCATATGAAATTTTTCGTCAAACCTTATATATCATTTTAAAATAAATAAAATTAAGTATTTTTCATTTTTTATGCATAGATGTCATACCAATAATTAATAAAGGTTGCTGTGATTTAGATTAGGTATCCTTGACAACAAAATAAAATAAAACATATTTATTTCAAAAAAATTTCAAACGCGTGTGTCAATTGAATTTGTGCACAATTTGTGATTCTAAAAACATGTCTCAAGAAATAGAAGAGGCTGCAAATGCAGATCCCACAATTTATTATCGGTTAAATCGCAACGGTATATGGAAACATATAACATTTTCAAAAATTGGTGCCATGAGAAGAAATCAGTTGTGATTACAGAAAAAGTGCCGTTGGCGTATTTCTTAAATAGATCTACAAAATTGAAATCTCCAAGCAGTTTATGGAGCGAATACTCAATGTTAAAAAGTACCATTTTTATCAATGATAATGAAGATATTTCCAAATATCCAAAACTAAAAGCGTTTTTAAAGCGTAAAAATGATGGGTATAAACCCAAAAAGAGTAGTATATTTAGTCGAGACGATATGAACAAATTCCTTATTGAAGCGCCTGACATTACATATTTGTTAATGAAGGTACAGTTACAGATTATTTCATTTAACTCAGTTATTAAGGTATATGGAAGTTATTTATCTGTTCTAGGTCGTTATGATAATTGGAATTTCTGGGGCCTGTAGAAAAGACAAATTATGTAAGATGACAACTGATAATGTTGAAGATAAAAATTCTGTAATAATAGTAACAATATCAGATTCTAAAAATGGAGTGCAACGTACTTTTACGATCGTTAACCGAGAAAAACAGCGCATAAATTTTGTTGATTTAATTATGAAATATATAAGTTTCAGGCCAAAAAATAGTGAAAATCGACGATTTTTTCTGAAATATTGTTCAGGAAAATGTGTGAAGCAACCAGTAGGTAAAAACACATTTGTAAAAATTCCTGCTCTAATAGCAAACTGAAAAATCCTGAAACTTATACTGGGCAGTCGTTTAGAAGAACGTCAGCAATTTTTTTGGCTGATACGGGAACTGACGTTCTTGATTTAAAGAGGCACGGTGGCTCGAAATCCACAACAGTGGCAGAAAGTAGAATTTTATATAATCAGAATAGGTATGAAGAATCTGCATCCACATCTTCAACTTCAGTCATGCAATTCAATAATGAAGACGAAATGAAAGATAGCCGCGTAATTGTTCCTAGCACCAAAGAAAATCAAGAACATATACAAATTGAAAATGTTGATATTACCGAAAATATAAACTAAATAGATTCGAAAAAGGAACTTAATTCTCTTGTTCAAATTTCTAACTATCCTAATTGTTCATTTACATTTAATATAAATAAGTTGTAATTAATGTAATGTAGATAAAATGTTTGTAAATAAAGGTGTTTTGTAGACAATTTACTTTTTTGCCCTAGGAACTTAATGAAGAATATTACAACCCGCTGCCCGTGGTAACCAGTACTTGAATGTAAACTATCACTTACCGTCAACAAAACAATGACACAATGACATATTTTCGCAGTAGGTTTGACGAAAAATACCTTAGTTACAATACAATTTTTATAAAATCACTTTTGCCGGGAATGCGTCAATTTGACATTTTTAAAAATGTCATTAGAAAAATTTTATTATAAATCAAAAAATTTAAATAAAATCTCCGTCCGTGCAAAAAATACTGTATGTACCACAGGCGTAATAAGCGACTTTAGCCTTTGGCGTGTTATAACCCTCGGCTAAAGCCTCGGGTTATAATATTCACGCCGCAGGCCAAAATCGCCTTCTTTACGCCCTTGATACCTAAAATAACTATTTTGCACTCCCGGGCATAAAGTGACTGCTTTTCGCCCGCCAAGAAGGGCGTAAATTTAATAATTGCAGACCTCGGGTGCACTTTACGCCCGCAACAAATTAATGTAAAATATCACAAAAGTAAGTAGATTACCTTAGTTACAAAACAATTTTTATAAAATCACTCTTGCCGTGAATGCGTCAATTTGACATTTCTAAAAACGCTATTACAAAAATTTTATTATAAATCAAAAAATTTAAATAAAATCTCCGTCCGCGCAAAAAATATTGTATGTACCACAGGTGTAATGAGCGACTTTAGCCCTTGGCGTGTTATAACCCTCGGCTAAAGCCTCGGGTTATAATATTCACGCTGCGGGCTAAAATCGCTTTCCTTACGCCTGAGCCCCTACTACTTCCAAACATTTGGTACATCTAACGCTAATGTTTGCGATTACATTTTGCAGCATATTTTGATTTTTTATTTCTCTAACTGCATTAGTTATACGTTCAATAAGTTGTTCTTCGTTTTCGATTTCTGTTGCATACACACGCGATTTTAAAATACCCCAAAAGGAAAAATCGAGGATATTTAAGTCGGGACTTCTTGCGGGCCATGGTAGTGTACCCCCACGACCGATCCACCGCCCAGGAGAGTTTTGGTTTAGCCATTCCCTTGTTTGAACACCCCAGTGGGCTGGAGCTTCATCTAATTGCACCCACATGTCTCTAATTAACGGTACTTCCTCTAATAATTCCGGTAAAGCATTTGTTAAGAAATCGACATAATTTTCAGCATTTAATCGACGAGGTAAAATGTGTGGACCCATTAGTCTATTTCCGATGATTCCAGCTCATACATTGATACTAAACCTAAACTGATGATTAGTTTGGTGGAAGACATTACAGTTTTCTTCGGCCCAGTGGTGCATATTGTGCATATTGAACCTTCCGTTGCGGGTTTATGTCTTACAATTTTTTTGCTTTCGACTTAAATTGTATCAGTTTTCCTTGTCAAATGCCAGTGTTGTTTGAATATTAAGAATTTATGTTGTGCTTGTGTCACTTTATTTTTATTTTCTTCAAAATTTTCCATTTTAATTGATTAATTCATATAGTTATTTTCCCTTTTCTTATTTTGTAAAGGTTTTTTTTTGTTCGTGGTTTTGACAGCATTTGTAATGCTATATTTCCATGTGCCGGCGCATAAATCTCCATCTTTAAGCGATGCCTGGTTATTTAGTTCAATTGTTTGTCTTAATTTCGTTCGGAAGTAATTCTTTCCGGTTCTACCGACTCTATCTTTCAAATTTTCTTTTGTGTTTTATTAATTCTCCATGTCCTTCTAGTATTTTCACATTGTTGTGAATCCATTACTTTTTACGCACCGTGTATATTTCGTGTTTGAAATCTCATGAGTTGAAGGTTATAATTAAATGCGAATTTTCGTATATTTTATGCAACTCTAATTGCATCTGTATTCATGCATGCGCAGTGTGGATTTCTATTGAGGTGTCGTACTTGAATTTTACACGAGGTCTCTTTGCTGTTAAACTTTCCTTAGGTGACATCAATTTTGGCAACGTTTAATTTAACGTGCTGTTTTCCAATTGCATTGGTAAATATGTTCTTTTGAATGGGATTTATAGTATCCGATGTTTGGATGTTTTCTTCGGTTTATTAATTATTTAAATTGTTAGTATTCGCACATTTGTTAATTATGTGGTGAGTTTAATTTTTCCTTTTATTTCCAATTGCTTATGAATTTGGATATTACAGCAACTTGCACTGGGTTTAATTTTGCATCTAATTCCCATGGTTGGAAGTAGCTGGTTGTTTTCCGTTGCTGTGGTGCTAGAAGTTTAATTTATGCCTAATTGGGAAATTTGAAGCACGTGGAGGACGCCATTTTGCAGTTCTATTTTTGCAGCTACATTTTGCAGTTACCTTTGGAAGTTCCATTTTAAATGCTATATTGGAATTATTTCACCTGCCTGTGACGTTTGGTTTGGGGAGATAAGTGCCTATAATTATTATTTCAATTGTTAAACTTAGTAAGGTTAAGATCTATGTACCATATGTTTTTTGTAGATAAATTTCATATTTAAATTGTTCATTCATGGTTTAAGCCTGTGGATTATTAATTTGTTATTTCATTTAAAATGCTGGGCTTGTTTATTCATTCCTACCAATGAATGAATAATTTAATTATTGCTATTTCATCTGGATATTTTCTAGATATATTTTTTTTTATTTTTATGTGTTATATTCATATCTAAAAAGGTTCCGCAATGAATGTGTTTAGTTGGGTTTATGACCACTAATTGCATTCTATGAGATAAACGTTCCCTATTAAGCCTTCAGCTGTTGTAAATTTGTTGACATACTTAGCCTTCAGCTTTATTTTATTTTTCTGTATCTTTAAAATTTTGTGTGTTAAGTCTTATCAAGTCTATAATTAAATCTTGTTAATTAATATTTTTGTAATTATTTTGTACCCTGGTCTTTGCGCCGTTCTTTGAGTCCCGACAAAATAAAGCGTTACTTTTATTATGGCTTTTTATTATCGTTAGATAAGTTTTTCGTAACAAATGTAGCTTCATCCGACCATAAAATGTTTTCAGTGAACGGGTCGAGCACTTGTTGCCGTATTAACCATCTGCAAAACTCTATCCGTCGCGGATAATCTTCTGGAAGCAACCCCTGGACTCCCCTAAAGTGGAATGGCTGTAAGAGATTTTCTCTTAACACTCGATGTACAGCGGTGTGACTAACATCAAGTCTTGGAGCTACAGAGCGGGTACTTCGTCGAGGATCGTCTTCAAATATAAGTACGCAAGATGTTCTCTTCCATTTTCGGTATTAATACATGCCTTGGATGGCCTCCACCTACTCTCTGCAAAGGCTCCTCGTTCTGTTTCTCTTAAACGCTGATCTAATCTTTGAATAACATTAGCGTTAGGGCGCCTACGGTTTGGATAACGTTCAGCATATAAATTTGTAGCTTGAAGAAAATTACCACCACATTCGCCTTGTATTAAATACATATTTGCGTACTCGGGAAAACTGTATGCCATGATTTTTATCTAAAATCAAAAACACAAAACTGAAGAAAAAACCAAAAACGCAAAGCTGGAAAACACAAAAGGATAAAAATAATAACTAATACAAAACGAATCAAGAAGAGTTGTATAAAACCAACAAAATGTCATAAATGGCAATATGTCAGCCACGTCAGCCTTCCATAGCTTTCCAAGTTTATTATTAAAATGTGTAAAAACAACTCCATTCTGCACGGTGTTGCAATATCTAATTGGTACTAGAATTTTTTGCTTAGTTTTCACCGTAGAATCGCGTGATGTAAATATTCTCCGCATGTTGTAATACTATATAAATATAATAATATTATATTTGTAACAAAAAGAATTGTTGGGCCAAATGATCTAGACCCAGGACGTCTACATAAAGATATCTGCATATTTGTTGTCGAAAGAGGATGCTAGATGATTAACTGCTATTTGAAATAAGGTAACACATAATATATAACCCTGTGGGACAGAAGGCGTATTTCCCACTCGAATTTTGAATCTTCTTTAAAATTACTGGATAAAGTGAGGAATTGAGAAATAAGAAAGAGGCCCGGGGTGAATGAAGCTGATAGAACAGAGAATAAAAGTTAACACTAGGTATGTACTGGTTTGAACACATGGTGAGAATGTCAACATCGAGAATAGCGAAAAAATTATGGACAATAGGAAGAACAAGGAAAGGAGGAAAGGGCAAACCGAGACTAAAATAGAATGAGGAAGTAGGATGACACCTGAAGCAAATGGGATTGAACTAGAATTGCCCAAAACAAATGGCAAGGAACAGAAAACTAGGATAATAAAAGAAATGTAGTAGAAATCCATACCTCGACACTGGCATTATGTACATATGTATTGTACGTATGTATTGTATGTATGTATTGTATGTATCTATTGTTTGTGAGTATTGAATGTATGTATTGTATGTATGTATTGTACCTATGTATTGTATTGTATGTATGTATTGTATCTATTGTATGTATATATTGTATGTAAGTGTGAAAGGGAATGAGGGAAAGAGGGAGGCCTTTATCCTACATAGGGATGTTGCAGGCTGATAATAATAATAATGTATGTATACACAGGGTGTAAGCAATCGGCCGTAAAAAAGGTATACAGTGTTATTTTCCAACCTACTGTGAATGCTAAATAAGTGTTCTTTTTGTCTTGCTGTTAGTACTTTTCTTGTTATGGTCATCTGAACTTTGAAATTAATACTTTGATTATCTTTGTTATTATGAAAGATTGCTGGAAAATAAAGCCATTGAGAGTTTCTTAAATAAATTGACACTCACTGCATTTGTTTGTTTTTGGTTTTGTCTTATCAGTTGTAATTCTTCAAGGGTTGAAAATTTGCTAATTTTACCTGCAGAGTAAGTTGCAAGGGCGCACTGTGCACTTTATATCCTAGGCAACCGTCCCGTTGTTGACAAAATTATCCTTTATTCAAACAATACATCAAGGCATTGTGGTGCGAATTTACCTTTTCTGCGGCTTCGCAGGGTTGCCAGTGTTACACTTCTTCAGATGGCAATTTCTCAGCAAGGAGAAGCGACCAAATTTTTAAAACATTTTTCTATTACTTTTGAAACAACTCTGAATAACGTGGTATATTTTTTGTACGGTCGATTGCTTACACCCTGTATAATAATATATTATTGACTATTCATGTTTCTCCTGCTACGGCAGAGAGATTATTTTCTTCACTGTGTAAATTTAAAGCATACTTACGATCAGACGATCACCAATGACTCAGAAATTACTTGGCCTGGATAAACATGAATTCAAATATTGCAGAAGAAATAAATATTAATTAACAAGATATGATATGCAAATATTGAATAGTTTTTTTAAGATATTTATTTATGTTGTTTATTATATTTTTGTGGTACATATTATGATATATGAAATTTTTATGTTATTAGTAGTAAAACTATTGTAATGTAAACTAGCGTCACGTTGGGCTACCCAATTATGTAGTGTTCTTTAATCACTTTGAAAATTAAATTTGTAATTGTGTAAACTAATTTTTATCACTTTTATCTCAGGGTTTTTAAAAAAAATGTAGCTGTATGTGTATTTGTGTGTTTAGAAATACATGAAATCAAACATTAAGATGAACTTAATATCTGAACAAATCCCGTAAAGAAAGCACACCACACGAAACTCAAAGAAAATACTTGAACTCTATTTTTCAATTAATAACCAAATAATAAAATAAAATGAATTCTTTTCATTGTTAAATTTTGAAAATTGCATCATTATTACTACCGAAATTTTGGTAAAAACAAATATCATTAAATTCCACTTTTACAAACATGAACAAATAAACTCGTGGATAATAAAGAAAAATAGCAAAACTGATTATTGGTAAAATTAAATTAACTTATCTTGATTGACCTTGTGGTTCAGGCTTCTGACGAAAAGAAAACTATGTTCACGTGGTGAGTAACTTCATAAATAAGAATGGCTAACAGCTCTTCCCGCAATCGGTTGATGTTCCATACAATCTTGCATAGGTAAGTCTTTATTTAACTTATCACTTTCTTAATCACTTTAATGTTTTTTGTAATCACTTTTCTTTAGATTTGGTTAACCTGTTTTACATTTCTTTTCAGTGTTTGAAGTAACCTCACTTTCGGTCAGCGTAAATAACACAACTTTATTCACTTTTACTTCGATGAAATCTTTTTATTAACAATTAATATTGTTTGGAAACACTATAATTTAGTTAACTGGTTTGTTTAAAACTATAACATAATCTTCACAAATCGTAAGTACAAGGTGGCACAAAATCAAGTCCCCTATGAGAAGTCGCTATAATTTTGTTTTTAGTTGACCTATATCAGATTTTCTTTGTCAGTTGAAAAGTAGACACTTGGGAAATTCATTATGAATCGGTATACGCCTCAAGAACGCGCAGAAATTGCAAAAATTTTTTACGTAAACATTTTGAGGAGAATGTTTCCTGGGCGTATTATCTCCAAAAACGGCGATGTGGTGTATCCAAGATCACCTGATTTAACGGTGCCCGACTTCTTTTTATGGGGCTATCTCAAAGATCGGGTTTTTGTAAATAATCCTGAAAATCTAGAAGAATTAAAAGCCAACATACGGGAAGAAATCACCAACATACCACCGGAAATGTTGGAGAACGTAATGAAAAATGCCCTAAAAAGAGCTCACTCTTGCATTAATGTTAGGGGTAGTCATTTGGTTGATACCATTTTTAGTGTGTAGCATAACAACATTTCAAAGTTCAAATAAATATTTATGGTTCACAAAATGAGGGTTTTTTAATTAACCTTACTTTTATACAAAAAACAAATCAGGGACTTGATTTTGCGCCACCTTGTACTTTCAGTTATCATTTTAAAATAATATTTTTACTTTATGATTAACACTTGTAGAAAATTAATTTTATTTATTCGTCGTATTATTTAATTAAATTATCTTCATTCAATTGATTCATTTTAATTAGATTTATTTTTATTTCGCATTTAACTTTAACTTTTAAAATTTTCCACTTCACATCTGTCATCCTTAAAAATTTATTTTGTTCGACATAATTTTATTTCTTTTTGTTAAATTCTGGAGCTCGTCAAAATACGTGTGCGTTGTGCAAGTGAATTTACCAGACTGAATATTCATCTAATTTATCATGAACCAATCAACACGCAGATAATTTTCAAAAAATGACTCAATTCATAAACCAACTTACTTATAGAAACTTTGTAACTTAACTAATCTTAATATTAAACAAATATTTGAAACTTATAATAACTAACTTAAATTTTATATATTGAGATGATATTTAATTGGATGTATATAATTAAAGGTTATGTTGTCTGTTTAATTTATAAACGAAAATATTATTTTGCAAAGTAATGCAGATTTTTTAAATTATTAAAAAATTGTAATGTAATTTTAAGATAGCTAGATTAGATTTAAGTTACCTAGTAATGTAAATAAGTTATTGTTATGATTTTTGTTAGTAAATAATTAGCTAAATTTGTAGTTGTAGAAACGTAAAATAAGTTACTTTAGAAACGTTGTAAATAATTTTAAAGTGAAAAACAAATGTGGACTAAAATATCCAGGATACAAGAAAAACAAATTAAATAGTTAGTTGTAAATTGGTAATCGACGAAGCAACAATAAAGTTGATTTGCTCCTATAAAACGAGTAAATATTGGAGAAATAATCAATTATAAAAGGTGATATCAAAAGAAACCAGTGTCCAGTAAAAGGAGGGTGAATTTTGAAGAAAAGTAAAATCAAAAGGAACCAGTGTCCAGTAAAAGAAATGTGAATTTTGAAGAAAAGTAAAATAAAGATTGAGCTTCTAGCAGTTAAGTGAGGGAGCAGTTCTAGTAGGAGAAAATCAGCAAAAGAAATTCAACGGAAGGAGTTCGAGAGCGAGTAATTCAAAAAGGGGGACAATTTAGAGCGGGGACAAGAAGAGCAGGGGAAGATTAGAATTTTGGTTATTGGGGAAGATTGGAATTTTGGAATTTGGGGAAGATTGGAATTTTTGGAAAAGAAAGGGGAGTCAAGACTAGATAGTGAGTGTTAAGAATAATTTTAAGTTAATTTTAAGCAGGGTTGATAGGGAAAACTGATACCTAATAAAAAGATCTGCATTATAAATATTTGAGTAAAGTTTTATTTGGTTCAAATAAACATAAAAAAATAACAAACAACGAACCTACTTAACGACCTTGAGATAAGAGCAGTGCAAGCAATTAATTAAATTAAAGAGCAAAGCAAAGTATAATTTCAAATATTGATTGTGAAGCTAAAATAAATAAATAAATATAAATAAATTATTAAACAAACAATACCACAACAATATATATCTCATGATAACTGTTCTTTGTGTACCTTTTATAATAATCTTACATCTGACTGATTTTTTTATGTAGTCAAAACTTTAATATAAAATTTCATGACCTTCGTTTTTACTATTAAAACATAATTTATTATTTTTTAACAGTTTAACTTTATTTGTTCGTTTTAGCATGGTAACTAAGAAATTATGTTACTAGAAATCAAGATATCCCATAACATCAAAATCGTAACATGAATTAAAGAAAATTTCCAACATCGGAAATCGAAATCTTGAAACATCAAACTTCAAAGTATGTTTTTCGACATTCTCGTCCTGAATGTTAACTTTACAGTACTTTTATTGAATTTACTCTAGTTTATAATAATGCTTTTATATTTATTTAAAACAAAATTTATCTTAATCTTTCATTTCTGTATATTTGTAAATGTAAAATGATGTATCGCAAATGTCATTTAATTGTGTAAATTGTAGATGTGTATTAAATTGTGATAAATTATTGTTGTTTTGCATTGTTTAGTGATTAGATTACAAAACACTATATTAAGAGTTTTTCCCGTTCATATTGCAATAAATCTATTATTAAGAATGCGGCATAAAAACTATTTTTTACTTTACTGTATAAACATATTTATATGAATAATATAAACAACTGTTCTGCATGTTTTGGTTAGATCCGAACTTCTTACATTAAAGTTTTCGTTAATTATACATATGCCAAAATAAGAACACCCTAGATAACTTACTGATATATAAATTATAAATTTATAAAGGTCAAAAGAAAGCGGAAGAAAAACTGGAAAAATGACGGAAACTAAATAACAAAAGCTTGAGGACGAAGCAGTGGAGAGAGTTAAATCACCTGCTTTTATAGTACCATCAGGACTTTGCTTGAAGAAAGCGTATACTCAAAAAGACGTATGTATATGAAAGAGGGTAGTGCCATTCAATAATGACGGACAGTATATTTTTAGCCAAGCATGGCAACATTACATTATTCTCCAAACAACATTGATGTTTATGAACAATTTGAAATTCATTATACGAGGAAGGTTCAAATTTAACCCGAAATTTTTTTGTAACTTTTTATTTAAACAAGATTTTCACAATATGGTTTATCCTACATTTCAACATATTCCCACCCTGACTCTACACACTTTTGCCATGTCTTTGGAAGCTTCATAATCCCTTCTTCATACATGATTTTTGGCTGAGCGGCAAGCCGGTTTTACACAAAAATTTTGACCTCCTCATCATGTTTAAATCGAATACCACCCGTTGCATCCTTGGCCCAAACAAATAAAAGTCACAAAGAGACAAATCCAGGCTGTAAGGAGAATGTAGAAGTGTCTCCCAGTGTAATTTATCTAAAGTTTCCCTAATCAATTGGGTAGTGTGCCGGCGAGCATTGTCGTGGAGGAGAACCACACTCCTAACCCAACACTTCCGTCTTTAAGTCTGAAATGCGGACTTAACCTTTTCGGCAAGCATTTGAGCGTAATCAGGGACATTAATTGTACGCCTATCGTCTAAAAAATCTATAGACAAAACCCCTTCTGCGTCCCAAAACACAATAGCCTATATCGTCCCGGCTGAAGGAATAACCTTTGCCTTTTTAAATTTCGGTGAAGCTTTGTGTCTCCATTCCATGCTTGATTTTTTGGATTATAGGACAAAATGGTGTACCCAGGTTTCGTCACAGGTCAGTATTGAAAGAAATTTAATGATAATTTGCTGCGCAACAGAATTATGAACGGGTTGTTCCGTCATGATACTTAACAAAAACAATTGTAACCATAACAACAGCACACACGGTTTCTAGATTAGCCAGTGTATTATCAAAAATTGCTATTTCGCCATATACAAATTATTTTGTAACTATATGGCGGCAAAATTCTGGCTTAAATTTGAACCCTCCTTGTATTACCCGAAACGAAACTATTGCAAATGTATCACAATTAAAGCCCATTGAAAGGTTATGACGTCAACTCAAACAAAAGGTACATAAAAACGGTTCCGTTGCAAAAAGAAACATTGACTTTGCCATTTTTAATCTGATCACTTAAAAATTCTAAAGACTGAAATATTAACTAAAGTGATGCAAGCAACTGATTACGTTATTCCACACTGAATTTAATATTATTGTACTGATTTTTAATATTTTTTTCATAATTTTAATAAATTTCATTTAACCAAAAATTGTGCGGATTTTTAATTGACACACCCTTAAGTGGTCGAACTTTACAATTCTCTACCATTTTGTAAAAAGTGTTTTTTAAACATTATTACGTACTTTGTAGGAATAAAGATATACAGGGTGTCTGCTAACACGTGTCTCAAAATTTGGAGTCTGGTTCTACCCTTCAAAACAAGTAAGAAACGCTTAATAAACTATGTCCGGAAATCAACGCCGCCCGAGATGTAGCACTTTTACTTAAAGAAAATAAATAGTCTAATTAAGTACAATTTATGTGAGATAAATAAAATAGGCTGTTTTTAATATTAAATAATAAGTCACTTTACAAAAGATGTTCGAAGTGTTCTCCATTGGCTGCTATGCAAGCATTAGCACGACGCATCATTGATTGTCAAAGATACCTGAATTGTTTCGTATTGTTTGGCAAGCATTTTGAACTATTTCTCGCAATTCTTGAACATTATTTACAGGAGAGGCATAAACCAATTGTTTTAGATATCCCCATAAAAATAAATCCAAAGGGTTGGCATCAGGAGAGCGGGCACATACTAGATTTAAGTGAATTGTAATAACTGAACTTATCTTTAAAAAAAGTGCTACATCTCGGGCGGCGTTGGTTTGCGGACATAGTTTATTAAGCGTTTCTTACATGTTTTGAAGGGTAGAACCAGACTCCAAATTTTGAGACACATGTTAGCAGACACCCTGTATACCTATATTTTTAATATCTGTAGTAGCAGCAAGAAAAATTCATAAGAATTGGCAATGGCATTTTAGTCATGTGTATTACAATACCATAATTAAACAAAACAATTACACTTCTTTGACAGTGACAGTGACAGTTGCTTTTTATTTTGTATACTTATTTCCCTAACGTTTACTTTACAAAGATCATGAAAGCCCTATAATTAATTATTTTTTTAATTCAAAAAACATTACAGTGATATTTCCTAATTTAAAAATAAACAAATCCCAAAACGCTCTACTGATATTGGTATTATTATTTTTCAAATACTGATAGGTATTTAAACAACCTACCTCTCATTTATTAATTGAAAAGCAGCTTATGTGAGATTTTCCCGTGTCGTGTTTTAATAACTCGTGTTTTGTCGCATATGGACGGATTATACGATTTAAAAGCTCTTTCATAGATTAAACCAAATCAAAAAAAAAAAACTTTCGGTTGTGAAAAATACACCTGTTACAAATTTAAATAGAAAATTTGCCAAATTGCGCACAGTTGCATACAGACATATCACTGTAATAAAATCCTGAATACGGCGAAAAATCATTTTTTTCTGAGTAAATAAAGAAATCAATAATGAGTTTCTAAGTAAAGCCTAATAGCATTTAATAAAATTAAAGAACGAAGAGAGAAAATACACCAAGTGAGTACTTAGAAATCAATCAACCAATGACTTGAAACACAACATAGAAATGTAATCAATAAACCCTTGACTTTAATCAAGACCAATCAACCCCCCGGGTATTATCAATACAGGGTAATAGATAATGTGCAATTATTGATGTTCTCTTGTATAAAGCTAACCAATGGAACAAGTGACATTAATGTACAACTATACAACATTTAATGAAATAAATTCTAATTTATGTTTGTGCTGTTCGGCCTATTTAATTTATATCAATATTAACGGTAGCAGAAGCAATTTAAACAGGTACTGTGGGGTTTATTTGAATTAAATTAAATATTTTTCTAGTTGTCGCATGTACGCTGTGAATTGCGATCGAATTTACAATAATATTCTATTTCTAGGGCGAACTTTTACATAGTATAAACCGATTAGATTACCTAGTAAACATTGCTTTGAAGCTTTAAAATGTTATATTATATTTATATCAGTCAATATTAGTCCAGTAAACGGAGCCGAAAAAGGGGGGTTACCCTGCAAAAGGTCGGGTAGTTCTGAATTCTTGATATGCTGTATAGGATGGTTGGTTAGTGAAAAATCCAAATTTCCACAATTCCCTCTCCTCCGCTCCCGCCGCTATCTTGTGGAAACCACCGAAAATCGGCACTTCTTTCAGTTTTTTGCCTATAACCTCTTTCTGATGAATTTTAGGGCAAAAAACGTTATTTACCGACTTGTATAGAACAAAATTTCCTGCAAATTTGTCATTTGAAGTTTTTTTATACGATTAATATCAACGGATCTATCAAGCTTCCAAAAAAGGCTAAAATTGCGTACTTTGCAAATTTTTGAGTTTGTTTCTATTTTACATCGCAATAACTCCGTAACACTTCATTTTAGCGTAAAAGTCTTTATAATCAATCTTGTAGAGAATTTAATTACCTACAAAATCCATGTATCAAGTTCTTTACGTCCAATGCAACAGAGTGGGGATAAATTTACAAAGAAAAAACGAAAAAGGGGATTTTTTCAAGTTTAGTGCAGCAACTCTCTTTGGTTCATTATTTCTAATAATAAAAGTATTACCTTTCATTTCAAACAGAATAATCTGCATACATAGATGAAAATTTAATGTAATTATGTGTTGGCGAACGTCAGTGAAGTCTCGTGGGACTACTAGAAAAACTTAAAAAAAAACTGCACTTTCTTCTTTTATTTGCCTGCGACTTCTTTCTACTGCTCTTCAGCTCAGAATGAGTTATTTGCCGAGTATTATATATATTCTAAGGCTCAATTTTCTAAAAATTTGGCTTATTATGTCTTTTGTGAAACCAATAGCGGTGGAGCTGTACCGCCTCCAACAAGGCAAAAGTAGCGATCTTAGAAAAATATTGAGTTTTTTCCCAGTTTTCCTATCTATAAGTAAATAGATAAATAAATAAATAACTCCTCGGCAGTTGAATAGAATCAATCTTATAAGGAATATCATCAAATTTCATTATTTAGTTTCGTTTTTCCTTTGTAAATTTATTCCCACTCTGTTGCATTGGTCGTAAAAAAATTGATACATGGGTTTTGTAGGTAATTAAATTCTCTATAAGATTGATTAGAAGGGCTTTTACTCTGAAATGAAGTGTTACGGAGTTATTGCGATGTAAAGTGGAAACAAACTCAAAATTTTGCTAAGTACGCAATTTTAACCTTTTTTGGAAGCTTCATAACTCCGTTGATATTAATCGTACAAAAAAACTTCAAATAACAAATTTGTAGGAAATTTTGTCCTCTACAAGTCGGCAAATAACTTTTTTTAAGATCGCTACTTTTGCCTTGTTGGGAGCGGTACAGCTCCACCGCTATTGGTTTCACAAAAGACATAAGCCAAATTTTTAGAAAATTGAGCCTTAGAATATATATAATACTCGGCAAATAACTCATGCTCAGCTGAACAGCAGTAGAAAGAAGTCGCAGGCAAATAAAAGAAGAAAGTGTTGGTTTTTAAAAAGTTTTTTCTGGTAGTCCCACGAGACTCCACTGACATTCGCCAACACATAATTACATTAATTTTGCATCTATGTATACAGATTATTCTGTTTGAAATGAAAGGTAATACTTTTGTTATTAGAAATAATGAACCAAAGGGAGTTGCTGCACTAAACTTGAAAAAATCCCCTTTTTCGTTTTTTCTTTGTAAATTTATCCCCACTCTGTTGCATTGGACGTAAAAAACTTGATACATGGATTTTGTAGGTAACTAAATTCTCTACAACATTGATTATAAGGGCTTTGACGCTAAAATTAAGTGTTACGGAGTTATTGCGATGTAAAGTGCAAACAAACTCAAAATTTTGCTAAGTACGCAATTTTAGCCTTTTTTGGAAGCTTCACAGCTCCGTTAATATTAATCGCACAAAAAAACTTTAAATAACAAATTTTCAGGAAATTTTGTCCTCTACAATTGGGTAAATAACTTTTTTTGCGCTAAAATTCACCATAAAGAAGTTATAGACAAGAAACTGAAAGAAGTGCCGATTTTCGGTGGTTTCCACACGATGGCGGAGGGAGCGGAGGAGGGGGAATTGTGGAAATTTGGATTTTTCACTAAACAACAATCCTATACAACATATCAAAAATTCAGAACTACCCGACCTTTTGTAGGGTAAAATCCTTCGTTTACTGGACTATATGTAGTTACATGTTTTATGAAGCTAACTTTTTCATCCGTTTTTCATTACTTTATGGGGTAATAAAAGGGGTAAAAAATTGGTTTTTGAACTAAAAATATTATTTTTTCTTAATTAATTGACTGCTAGTGAAACCTCCAACGAGCGTTGAATCCCCCTTTTTATATTTACAAAATTCAGAAAATAGAACCTTTGGCAGTCTATAGAAAGTTTAAAATCTTTGATTATTTTTATGTTACGAATATTTTCGTCAAGTTGGTTTCGATGAGTTTAACTAAATGCCCAAAAAATATATAAAATACGAATGGTAAATCTAAAAAAATCAATATTTAGACAAAGAAATATAAATCTAATTAATTATATTTGTTTTTAAAGTTAAATTATGGTATTGGATGTAATATTAACGAACTCTTAGGTTATGTTCTACTTAATTAATGTACCATCATTATTGTGCAAATAACCAACAAGAGTGTCAATATAACTACAATTAACTGATTTATTAGTTTCGTGTTGGTTTATTCAAGATTATATTTGCTAGTGTTGCTGTTTTGGCTGGTGCGAATAATATTTAGTATTGGTGTAGGTATTAATTTCTTCTTATTGCAATAATTTTTGCAAATAACTTTATTTTTCTAAACAAATCTGTTTAAAATTAACGCTTTTATTACATCCAGCCCGTTTCCAAAGATGACGAAAGTGTTTAGTCAGTCATAATGAATTCTTTTTAAAAAGTGCGGGATATTTTTTCGTTTCAAAAGTTGTTTATATCTTAGCTAAAACGTACGTTCATCAAATTACATTTTTACACAAAAAAAGTTTAATAAAAAATGAAAGTGACTTCTATAACGTCCTTTAAATAAACGTTAACTCTATAACGAATGTAAAAACCAGTTATGTAAAATATTCACTTTCAATACCACGAGTGGTCAAAGAATTGTCGATTATTTTTTGCTGTAACACCACGAATGTTCCTTGTGCTTGCATATGAATATCACGAGTGCGCACAGCCACGTAACTAGGGGTGGGCCTAGGTGGGCCAGGCCCACCTAAAAATTTCTAGGCCCACCCAACCGCAACAGAAATTTTATGTCTTGTTTAATTAGAAAATAAATGTAACGAAGAGGAATTATTTAAAAAAATCTTTAAACTCTAGACCCAAAAAACAGTCAGGGCCTCAGCTGTTTTGATATTCTTGGCTCTAATTATCCTCACATCTGAAACATATCTTTAAAAAAATGGTCAACAAACAACAGTAATATGATCACAAATACATACAGTTTCTTGAAATGGTTGGGGTGTTGGGACTAAACAAACAATGTGTGTTTTTAAGTCTTGCATAGACTTTTATGATCATTTTAGTACTAACTGGAATTATTTTGTAGACATAGTATAATTTATTATACCAAACAAATCCCAAACTTCTCAACTGAAATATGATTCCGATAGTTCAAAATCACACGCAGTCACATTTATTAAACTCGTCCCATAAACATCAAGTTTGAATAAACGCTAAACGCTGATACAACAAAGCTCCCTTGTTTGCCATAATATCATAATTCATTATTTAACTCAATACTCAATAGATTACACGAATTTCAACATTTACGACCTTCAATAAAGGGTTCCAGCAAGCCATTACTTAAAATTTGTTCGTGACCATATGGACGTTTCTTACATAAATACGAGTGATTGATATTATTTCTTAAGAAAAAAACTTTTGTTAAAATACGAAGACGGTATCCCTTCCTGATTTTCCTGTTCGAATAGTTAGTTGTACGTGTGTGTTACATGACCCAACTCATTGTGTAGTGCCCTAAAACGTTTGTGAAAATATTTTTTCTATTTTTACGGTTAGAACTTGATCATGAGTGGTAAACGCAATGTAAAAGACTATTTTTCATCTTTCAAAAAAATTAAAACTGCAGATGATACTTTGAAACCTTCGACTAGTACAACAGATTTGTTAAGTGTGGTCAGTGAGGAAAGTGGAATCCTCGAGGAAAGCGAAGAGATTAGTACGAATTCTGAGGATGAATCGTCAGAGACAGATATTTAGGTGAATCTGATGAACCCCAATTACATTTTGATGAATGGTTCAAACGAGCTGATCAACGCACATCCGAAGTGTTATTAAGTGAACCTAGAAGGCCGCCTGGCCCAACGGATATTTCTCAAAATGTGGTAGATGAACCTAAGCAACCCGTTTTGAAAATTTATCCACGAACTAAATTTGCAAACAGACTGAGGCAGTTTAAAATATATGTGTTTTTGCCTTCTATTGACTTAATATTAAATGAATTAGATAATCGTTTTAATAGTTGTTCTAATGTTATCGGTGCAATTAGTGCCCTACATCCCAAAAACTGTAAGTTTTTAAATTATGAACGAATACTTCCTTTGGCAGAACATTATGGTAGTGATTGTGAAACCTTGAAGGCGGAATTTAAAATTTTACCAAAAACAATAAAGCAATATGCAGACGAAAAAAGAATTGAAGTGAAAAGTATCATGCAACTAATAGATATTTTAGAAATTTATAAAATAGTTTTTTGTGAAACATATAAATTGGCGGTCATTTGTGTGACAATTCTTGTGTCTAGTGCAGCTTGTGAACGTACTTTTTCTTGTTTAAAAACGTTTAAAAACCTATATTAGGAATAGAATGACAAATGAACGATTAAATCATCTAGCATTAATACATATTGAACGGTCCACTGCTAAAACTTTAAATACTTCAAAAGTGGTTGATGAATTTGATGGGATGCATAATAATAGAAGAATAGTTCTACATTAGGTAAGTTTTTTTTCGTTGTTTTAATTGTAAGGGGTTGGCCCACCGAACAATTCCTAAAAAAATATATGGCCCACCTTCATAAATAATGCTAGTTACGTGGCTGAGTGCGCAGCAAGAGTGGTATTCGCAATCACAAGGAACATGAGTGATTTTACAGCAAAAATAATCTACAATTCTTTGACCACGAATGGTATTTGAGGGACTATTCAATGAAAAAAAAATCATTTCCATCGCATCATTTTTCATTAATTAGTCCACATTCAAGTTTGTTTACATGAAAATTGTTCACTGTGGGATATAACTAGCAATAAACTGTTTTCAAAAAATTGTCGCTTCGTATCACTAGTGAAATTTTATCGATTATTCCACTCATCCCATCAAATCACAGTATTTTGGTGAATTGAACCAATCACAATCGAATTAAATCGAAAATACCACTAGTGAAATTTTCTAGAAAATTTTGCGACTAGCAGCGTTGCTTAGAGACAACGTCTGTCAAAATTTTTTGAGTGACAAGTATTTCAGTAATTTCATTATAATTCGAGGAATTATCATTCCGAATACCATTCGTGACTAGAATTTTACAGGAAATTTTTGCCGCCACAAACACTCTTGCTTGTTGCTTTGGAAAATCGTAACTCGTGCTGTCGCACTCGTTACGATTTTCGTCGCAACAAGCAGTCGTGTTGGTGACGGCAAAAAAATTTCCGGTAAAATTCTAGTCACTTGTGGTATTACTTCTGACAATCTTTTCTAGTGGAAATTGTCGGTACAATTCGCTTTAATTGGCTCAAAAACGTCAAATCTTACATTTTGATTGGTCGATTTTTGACAGATGACATATGAGTTGAATAGTCAATTAAAAAAAGTTAAATTTTCTTTCGTTCTAGAAACGCCATGTTAACACAGTGTTATTTTAGATAAACTTACAATACTTAAAAAATCGGCTTTGGCAATGGAAAACTTACTCAAAACTCTAAGATTTCGTTTATACAAAGCTAACGAAGTTAAATAAACATTTCACTATTAACTTAAAAACTAAGAAAAAAACTTTTTGATCTTAGTTTTTCTTTCATTATTAAATTCCCAGGAGTGTAAAGGAAATTTCAAGAATCAAATAAAATTAAAGGACTTTTTAGTGAAAAAGTAAAACAGAAAAGTAAATTCTCAACTTTTAAAACTTCGAAGATTCCATTTAGACAAATCTAACAGCAAAAATTAAACCTTTTTCTTTTAACTTCAAAACGGAGGAAAACTTTTTTTATTTTAGTATTTCTTTCAGAGGGGATGTATAAAAATGGGTTGGTGAATAGCGATTAGAAAGGAATTACAGAGGAGATCATTTAGTACAGTTTTGTGAAGAGAGAGAATTAATAGTGACAAGCACACATTTCAAACTACCCCCACGCACAGTACTTCCATGTACTAGGTACATAGTACATGGAAGGCTCCATCTAATAAAAAGAAAAATATCGTCAGAAATCAAATTACACTAATTAGTAAGCGATACAGCAACAGTATTAAATTTGCAAAGACATATCCAGGTGCAGATATAGATTCAGATCACCACCTTCTAGCTGTAATATTCAATACCAGTCTCAAAAAGGTGTCCAAAAGACTAAAAAGAATAGAAATAGGTAAACTAAAACAACCAGAAATTTCAGAAACTGTTCAAAAGAAAATTAATAATAGTACAAAGACCTTAAAAGGAAAGGAAAGACAAATAGAAAGTATTACTGCTATATGGGAAGACATGAAAGGGATAATAAACAAGAACTGCGCACAAAATATAAAGAAGAAAGTATTAAAGAATTGAATGAAATAGGTATAATAGAGTTTATTTGAACAAGCAAAATATTCGATATAAAAAATTAATTTGATTCAATCAGTCTAAATTTTTGAAGAATTTTCCGACAATAAGCAGCTTGATTAATGAAGATTGACTTATCTGGTTTCTGATTAATTTCAATACCCAAATAACTTGTCACATGCTCTGTTATTCTAGCCTTAAATTCCTTCTGTAAATTTTGCAAAAAATCTTTAACATTGTCTTCATTGCATGCAACAACCAAGCCATCAACAACATACAGATTACAATAAGTTTCAAACCATTTTTCAAACATACATACATACAAACAAGGATCAGCATAACTTTCTTTTAGTCCGCCCGTTCGCAAAAAAAAGCCGTGTCTCGATTTATTGATGGCGCTTTGTCAGTAGGTGCAGGGGAGCGGGGTTAACAAAGGGAACTATGTCCGGGTGGTGGAAGCGATCATGCGACCTGTTAAATTCAAATTGAAATGTTACATCGAGATTTTGTTGAGACTTTTCGCTTGCAATGTGAAATATGTTTCCAGACATCGAGAGCAATCCAAAAATACATCTGCCAACGTTTTCTGTGGTCATGTTCGGCGTCTAGGCCCTGCCTCGGGAAAATCCGGAAAAACGGCTCTCGGCGCCATGATGTAATGGTGAGACTTTTCAACAAAATTCGGGATATAGCATAACCGTCGGCTTTCTGAAGCTAAGGTGTTATTGCCAGCGTTTTTTGTGTCGCCGAAAGGGGTAATATTCAAAAAAGTGTTTTGCAACTTGGTCTAACGTAAACTGTTTTTTTGCCAAGGGTGTAAAACCGGAACCAATAGTCGAAAAAAGTTTTTTTATCTTACAAAATGTTTGTATGACTCTTAACTAAAAGTATTGCCCTTGCAAGCGTGTTTTATCCAGTAGTTTTACCCCATTTACCCCTACATGCACCCCAATAGGCACTCCGGGTTTCCGTGAAACACATTTGCGAAAGTGTTTGCGTTTTGGGCGCAGGCTACTACTACAAAACTACTGGATAAAAGACGCTTGCAAGGGTACCCAATAATTTTAGTTAAGAGTCATACAAACATTTTGAAAGATAAAATAGTAATTTGTATCACAAGGCTAGAAACTGCCACTTTGCGAGTACTTGCAAATAAGTTTCTAGGCGTGTGATACACAATATTTTTTCGGCCGATAAAAATACGTGAATTATCATCATCATCATCATCAATTGGCATGGAGCAGATCCTCGTGGATCAATCCTGGATTACGCCAGGCCCACCCCATGCCAACAGGGAACACTGTATGACGTTAACATGCCTGTGACACTAGCCGCTAGACACCGCTTCTACAGTGCAAGGCAGTTAGTAGATTACATATTCAATGGGAGTCGAATATATGACCGAGATGGTTAATCAAGTTTTTTTTTTTTTAAATACGAACACTAAAAAAGAATTTTTTTTATTCAAATATTTGACGCTAGAGAATTTATTTTTCTAGAGAATTTATTTTTCTGGGTGTGACAATGAGAGGGCGGAGTCAGTTCGGTTCAGCGCCACCAATCAAAAATCCTAATTTTACTTTCATGCCTAGGCACGCAAAGAAGCATTTTCCAGACGATTTATGCGCATGAAAATTGAGTGTTTCTAGACGGAGGCCGGAAAACCTTTTTTCTACTCCTTGTTTCGAAAGTAGCCTTTTGGTCCCTGAAATTAGGGCCGAAAGTAGGCAATGTCCTCCCTAGGGAGAAAAATAAATTCTTCTCCCTAGGGAGGAAAATAAAATTTTCTCCAAGTAAAATTGATAACAAAATCAGAATTTATTTATTAACATTAATTGTACAATTATTAAGATTACTAAAAATGATCTTAGATGATACAGATTCAATAACATTTTCAAATTTTGAGAACCACTTTTGAACTTACAACCTGCTGTTGTGAAATACAATTATTTGATTTATATAAGTTGATGTCACCCTCAGCCGATGTAATTGTTATATTTCGAGAATTTCCTGACGACGTTTCTCCACACATAATTTGATTGGCAACACAACACTTCTTAGCGATGGATTCATCTAAATAGCCCTCAGCCACCGCTGTCGATCTTCATCCTCCATGTCGTTTTAGACTTAAAAGATCTCCTCCGGCTTCTACCAATAACGATGCTGAGCTACGCCTGAAGCTATGTCCGGTGTAACCTCGAACGTCGGATAATTTAAAATACTCTGCAATTTTGTATGGAATTTTTGCCATAGTGTTTTTACCTACGACTTGTACTGTACATTTCCCCTTTCTATAATTTAAGAAAAATCGCGAATGCTCTATATGTTTCGGCCGTAAAGCACAATACTTCCTATAAATTTAAATTATATTCACACCATTAATTGACTTATTTGTAATAGTGAATATTCTCTGGATGCTAGTTTTTGAATTTGGAATCTTGATTACTAGAAGGTCATCCTTATCTTGAATATCATTCACCATCATATTGACCAATTCTTGAGAATGACAGGCTCCACATACTCCCATAATTAAGACAACCTGTCAAAATAAAAAAATAAAATTAAAATTAAAAAAATAAATGAACCTACCTTCATCTATAAATAATCGAAGTCTTGAGCTTCTGAAATAAATCTATTTCTATCTTCCCTGCAAAACAAATTCGCCTTTTCGGCTCTCTATCCAAGGCTTTGTCTTTTCAAAAAAGCAGTCAGCTTCTCAGACTTGATATTTACATTATCGCTGACGCTCGCGTTCGGAATCTTCCACTCGTATCGAATTTTCATTCTAACCTTGTTACAGAATATACTATTCAATGACAATATCCATAAAGCGAAACGTAAATCTGCCATGGCTGTGCTGGTATCCAAGCGATTATTTGGAAAAAACAATTGTTTTGAATTGTGGTTTTGAATTTCGTTATGTTATGAATTTTTTAACGACATAAGTGGTGTTAATAGTTATTTATCCACGACTAGTCAATAATCTGTCAATTATTCATGTATTTGGTCACTCATAATGCTATCCATTATACACTGAAATCATTATGCACGGTGTCATGGTAACATCATTTCATTATGCACGGTGTTATGGTAACATTATTGTCTATGGTGTATAATGAAGGAAATAGGTTATGTTGTCATTATGTCATTGAAATGGGTTATGTTGTTATTCTTAGTATTTTGTAGTCGAGGATAAAGTATAGTATACTACTCGCTATAATGGCTACTATTACCTCGGATAATTGCAAACATTATCCTCGGTAATAATAGCATACATTATAGGATCGTGTATAATATACTATTAAGCTACAAGGAATGTAAGGACGTATTAACATTTGAGGTAGGCGAATACGAGCCTAGGCGAATACGAGCCGAGGCGAAGCCAAGGCTCGTCGCCTTCCGAAAATGTTAATAGTCCATACATTCCGTGTTGCTTATTATATTTTTTTCGCTTAGCAATTAGTTTATAAGAACAAGAAAATATTATTTGCAAAGTATGAATTATTTTGTGACAGTTTTTGTGGTAACTATGCGTCCTATAATACTGGGCAACGTAAAAAAATCAATATAATAACAGTAGTAACAATGACAACGGTAAACGTACAGTTCTGTTATCTGTTCATTATTTTCCTAGGAACGTAAGTGACACTATTAAGTTCCGTCGTCAAGGGTAACTAGAGCCCGAATGTTATTAGCCACTTACAGTCACTGTTGCCATGAATGTAAGGCTTGCTTACTTTGCAGGTAGCGAAAAAGGTATCTTCGTGATGAGACGAAGTCGAATCACGAAAAAATCCGAACGAATGCCATAAAACTTATTTACACACGTGTTGCATACATTATTATTTGCACAGACGCAGTATAAATTCAAATAGTAGATTATACCCAAATTTAAAAAATTTTTATTCGAGAATTTATTAATTTCGTTTTCCATATTGTACTCGTAGTAATTCATTTCAATAAACTGAAAACAGTTTTTATACTTATTTTATTAATTCGTACAACATTCGTAGGTACGTAGGTATTTAATGTGACAAGTAAAGAATAAAAGAGAAAACATTTGCTAGTACGTGGCATCGGATTGGCCGCGATTGAAGATGCACATCATGAATAGCTATTAATATAACAAGAATATTATGCGATTTATAATAGACGAGGATGTTGCTAGGTGACGAGGCGCTAGCCGAGTCAACTACGCAACGTCGGAGTCGGTTTAAATCGCATAATATTCGAGTTATATTTCAAGCTTTATCGTATCATTGGCAACAGTTTGTTTATATTATGTAACTAACGAATTATGAAGCCGGAGTTGCTATGCTATTATGTTATACATAATTATTAATAAAAGTGTAATATAAAGTTGTCTTTATAATCAATGATACGATAAAGTTCATTATGCGTTCGATACCATCTTTACGTGTTAGTTACGGCAGTCGTTTTGTAAACATCGAATTTGTAAAACGTCAACTTTAGAGGCGACTCTGCAAAAAATAAATTACAAAACCCTCTAATTGAGAAATACAACTTTTTATTTCTTATTATCAAAGAATTTTCAAGTTGATAAACTAACATGTGAACCATTAAATCTTTAATAAAACATATAGGTACTCTGTGGACAGAGTCTGTTAACTTTAAAAATGAACTAAATTTATCTGTTTTCTACTTTATTTCTTGCATTTTAAAGAGAGAATTGATAAGGAATGAGGTAAATTAAAAGTTTATCAAGTATCATTTTCAAATTCGCACTAGAAAACCCATTAAACATGAGGTTAGGTTGATACCATGCAACGATGAAGAAACTAGCTCTAAAAATGCGTCCCGGCAAGAGCGACAGTAAACGAGGAATATAACTAATGATATAAACATTTAGTTAAATAAATTAGACCAAGTTGTGTTTCGTATTGTTAATCTTAATGTCCATAAATTAGCAAGTAAGTGTTATTGTATCGAAAGAATAATTCACACAGAACGCAAATAAGTACAATTTAGAAAAATCGTTATAAATTCTTAATTTCAGGGAAAAAACCGTGTAAACCACAAATCGTGTTTAAGAGTGATTACGGCAAGTTAAGGTTTTCTTGTCTTTTCTATTTTCTTCGTTTGTTTGAGCCTCTTTTACCGCTAGAAAAGTACCCAAAAAGAACATTTGTTCTGAATAATAGCATTTAATCAATTTGAAAATATTTATACATTTTAATTAAATTTGTAATTAGTTAAACGTATTTTAGTTCCACAGTGCTCAATAAACCCTGCGAATTCTAGAATTTTCAAACCAGATTTTCAAAATTACAAGCTTATCAAATCTACTTCGAATGATAAAAATAAATTTTAAACGATTTCAGGCAACTTGTTTTCTTTTTCTGTCCGTAATTGTATTTTCTTTTTTATAGTATTTACATTATATTTTATACTCTTATACTCAAATGTTTAAAGCAAAATTTTCAAACATCTAATTTTTATGTTGATTCAACAAACGCGCCAGCATTTAAGAGATGCATCTACGATATTTTCAATTAACTCGAATTCATCCATCAAAATACATCGGAATATCCAAATTTCAAGAGCGGCTTCGCATAAAGCTTCCTCCTCAATTTGGTAAAAGAAGACGACGTCATTAAAATGCTGGAGGGCTGTCACGTCTCAAAAACATAACTTGTATTTGATACAAATGAAGCATATTCAAGGGAACACCGGTACGCGCATTTACGAATCGAGGCCGTGTAACAGGTGCCAAATCGTATCTTAAACTTTGTATGAAAGGATAGTTTGTGCGCTCCTGACACCCTTAGGGAGCAAAGTTAAGGACAAGGGAGTTGGCAGAATGTCACTCGAGACCATTGATTGCATTCAGCCCGTAATGAACACAACTTAGCCGCCTTAATCTGGCGTTGACGGTACAATACTATTTATTCTCCTCCGCAAACTATGAATTATTAATACAATACTGCATTTCGCTATTCAGGGAATTCCGGGGAGCATTGTTAATTGATTTATTTATTTGGCCTATGTTTAAAGTTTCTCCGCGAGAGCTTCCACCATTCGTCGAATTTCCCTCTATCCTATTGTCTAAAAAAATTAAGAGATAAGTGAATAATTGGCTTAAGGGCGCACATCTGCGACAATGTGCCGCTAAACTAATTTCGGGTGAGTTAATGCACTCTATAATGCAGGTTCCCAATTTGTTGTAAATTTGCACGTCTCGTGCCGTTACCAATTCTCCCACATACACAAGCAAATGTCTGTCGTTAGGTACTAAATACAAAACAATTCTCACGCCTTTCGAGTTGGAAAGAGCTCTACTTTGCTACAAAATTTCCAACAAAGACACAGGAACTCGGTTCCTGAGTTGGTAGCTTACAAAAGCAGTTGCTGATTGTTTGAATCTAGATTCTATTCCTCCTCTATCTGCAAGGTATTTCTGTACGGGAGCTTTCGAACACGGGCTGGCTTTAACCAGCTCAACTTTTTACATTATACAGACTGAAATAGTGATTGTGTCACGTTTTCATACTAAGTTTCGTCAATTCCGGAAATAAACTCGACAATTTCGTCAAGGGAAAAAATTCGAGACAGTGTTTCACGAACGAACTTTCTGCATTCCCTGCCGTGTGATTGAGAAAAATGTCTTGCATTAAAAGTTGAGGTTTTCGCAAAGCTCTCTTCATCTCATTCTCAGAAAATGCAAAATAAGAACAACATTTTTTACTTTAGCCTTATTTTACTTCGGGGATGTTTCAAAGACATATACGTATACAAGTACATTCTAAATTTTAAACAGAAAACTTAAAAAAAATAAAGATTTATAACGTCCGAAAAAATTTATTTAAAAAAGGGAACTAAAATCAAATTTTAATTTTAGTTAACTTTTGCTTCAACTGGAACAGGTTTAATTGAATTTTTTCATACGAATAATGAAAGGCTTTAGCTTTTCTAAGTCCTGAAGATTTTCATTGTGACCATTGATGCCAACAAATTTTCCGTTTTCGAAATTTATTAATTAGAATCCGCGTAAAACCACTACCTACTTAGAAGAATTTGTTCAAGCCCCCAAAAGAGTCAAAGATATACCAAATTCTTATATTTATGTTTATGACTGACTAAAATCTCACTAGCTACTAGAAATATCAAATGTTTTTATATACAACAATGACAAAGCTTTATTTTTATTAAAACATGTTATGCTTCTAAAGTATAGTATAAACAAAAATAAAATTTATAAGAGCTTTCCATGGAATATTGAAGTCATGTGTATTACAACACTACAAAATAAAAAGCAACTGCCACTATCGAACAAGAGTAATTGTCTAATTGTATTGTTTAATTTTATAACGCATGACTTCAAAATTCCACGGCCAACACTCATGAATTTTCGTTTTGCTTATTACTATATTTTAATTTAAATTTTATTATTTATTAGATAAACAATTCCTGGACCATTCTGTAATTCTAAAATCCTCTGGTATTTTTACTTCAATCGTAATTAATGTTAAATCTATCACGAATCGTAAATAAAAATCGAATTATTAATTCAAAAATTAATTTCTTCCACTTTCGAGACTGTTGCGTCACCGTTATGAAGAATAATTATGTACTAGCAAATTTAATGGGTAACGTATTTATCAAAGTATTGTGCTAATATTTTTTTCCTTTTGTTATATCTTTCGCATTCAGGTTAGCTGAATACAAATCTTCTTGGTTCTCCCTTAAAAAAAAATTGCCCCCCTTCCTTGGATAAAACACCCCTGAAATCAACACTGCACCACTGTCAGTCTCAAGCCTGAAAAAATGTGAGAGGAAAGTGATACCTGTAAATTACATAATTGTGTAAAGTCTCATTTATTTTTCCAGGATCAAATTTCTATCGCAGGCTTTAAATGCATATTAGCCAGAGGTTCTCAAAAGTGTGTAACAAAATTTAAAATAAACACAAATCGCGATAAGCTTTACATTTTTGCTGCAATGTACTTCCATTAAGGTCAGGACTCGATATCGACCTCCAGACTAGACTGCAGGAAAATCCTGCCCATCGAGAGATTCGAACCAAGGGCTAACGTAACACCAACCTGGCGCTTTACCACTGCGCCACCCTGGCTTCTAGGAAGCTTACATATCAGTGGTAAAGTTAAAGTTACAACTAACTTACAAGTACTTCAGACAGTTAGTAAAAATATACGAATACAAATGATAAAATATGTAAGCAATGCAAATGTCAACACTTATCATAGAGCATGATTAAAAATAAAAATGTACAAAAATTCGTTTATTCACACTTAAATATGAAACATGTTGAACACGAATGTGAAAACAGGTTTTTGAAAAATGAATTTAGCAACAAAATTCGTTAGTTTTTCTCTCGGTGAAGGGTGGCTTTGAACGAGCTTCGGCATATTTCAAGAGCAATCCAGAAAAATATAATATGTAAATAAGAGTCAAGTGGTTAAAACTATTAAATGAATTTAATTCATGTTTGATTAATGATAACGTAATAACCAAAGAGATGCATTAAGGCAACCTTAAAGAATTTGGAAAAGACCATTAGAAAATCAGATTCTATCCAAAATTTTCGTAAAATTAAATAATCATAATGAAAAGAAAATTAAAATCATCGCAAACCAAAGGAAATAAAATTAGAGATAATACAATTATTAATTATGCACATGTAAAGAACCTTTAAAATATTTGATGCTATCATTAGTATTCATACATATAATACGATGAAGCGTTTATTTAGTAGAATTCCAGAACGAAAAAAAAATGTGCTAAGGAAAAAGAACTAAATTAAAGAAAACTGCAAAAAAGCTTCGAACCTAAAAATGCCCCAATGGAGTGACATCCTACAAACCTAATTCATAAAAGAAAAAAACTAATTAAAAATTGAAGAATATTTTCAAGTAAAATGGAAAGAAATTTAACTGCTACTATTAAAAATGTCAATTCTCATCTACTTGCAGAATTAGTCGATAAAAACCTAAGAACGGATGGCTTTTCATCCAGAAGAAAACTATAAATACAAATGGGACTATAAAGGAATTAAAAAAGGTTATTATAAAAGTATGCTTTAAAGAAAGAAAAAAGATAAAGAAAATAAAAATAGTAAGAAATTAAAGGTGGAAAAATATGAACAGCAGAAAGACAGCAAGAGTAAAAGAGCCGCCCATTAATAAAAATAAATATTTGGAAAATTAGAAAAACATACTTAATCGTTATAAAACAAAACACTTCTAACAAAATATTGTTTTGAAGTCGGAGAAAAATAGGTATATGAATAAAATAAGAATGCTTGGAAAACATTGATATCTCCCAAGAACTTCTACTGCAACTACTTAAAAATATGTCGACAAACTCTTCACCAGCATAGGTGCCTTCTTACTAAAAAACTGTGCCCCACATTTAGTAAACCCGTTACTAGACATTATGTCAGCCTCATTTGAACAATCATTATTACCATCTGAATGGCTTACAGCTTCCGTCACGCCTATCTTCAAAAAAGGAGATAAGCTTAATTCTGGCAACTACAGGCCGATAAGCCTGGAACCCATTTGTGCTAAAGTTATGGAAAGACTTATAGTTAACCAGCTCCTACCCTTCATTATGCAGAATAATATTATTCCCGATTGTCAGCATGGTTTCCTGCCTGGCAGATCCACGACCACTAATTTACTTCACTGCCTCAATGACTGGACGAATTACCTTAACGAGAATCAACCTGTTGATATTCTATATTTGGACTTCTCTAAGGCCTTTGACCGGGTCCAGAAAAGGAGACTAGTAGCTAAACTTGACCACTTTGGCATCAGAGGCCGTTTACTAAATTGGATTAGTGCATTTCTATCAGGTAGATAATTTCGTGTTCGTGTAGGCAAGAGTTATTCTCAACTCAGAAACATCACGTCAGGGGTACCCCAGGGCTCGGTCCTTGGGCCGATACTATATCTAATATATACGGCAGATTTGTCAAATCACCTACGATGTCAACATGCATTTTTTGCCGACGATAGTAAAATATACAGCAATCCTATAACCAACTACGATGACCTTCAAATGGATCTTCTTACTGTTGAGAGGTGGTGTAAAGAATGGCAGATTCCGTTAAACCACAATAAATGTACAGTACTCCACCTTGGTCCAAACAATCCTGGCCACAGTTACATATTTAGCGAAGGTCAATCAGTTACAAGTGTCACACGTCAACTAGACTTAGGCATTACTATAGACGAAAAACTGAACTGGTCACAGCATGTCAGCTTAACTGTCCGAAAAGCCAATTCTGCATGTTACGTCATATTTAAAGCCTTCCAAAAACCAAACATGCAGCTATTTTATAAACTTTTTTGCACCTACATCCGGCCTCTACTGGAATATGCTGCAGTTGTTTGGTCCCCAAAGCTAATTAAAGATATTCGTCTTCTGGAAGCTGTTCAACGAAAAGCTACACGTAAAATCTCCGAAATTTCGTACTTACCTTATCACAGTCGACTTGAACTGCTAAATCTACCATGCCTAACAAAACGAAGAAAACGTGGTGACCTAATTCACACATACCGTATACTACGCGACACTTTTACAGTTAATTTAAAGCATATGTTCAGTGTAAACACCAACCGGAGACTTAGGAGTCACTCCTATAAACTCGTACATGAAAATTTCAAAGTTTCATCTCGACAGCACTTCCTAACGAACAGAGTTTTTGGTAATTGGAACTCACTTCCAGATGAAGTAGTGACTGCGCCATCAATCAACTGCTTCAAGAATAGATATGATGCGTTTACTAAAACTGTGTTTGTAAAATAATTAAGTGTACTAGTCAAAGTGCGGACGGATATGGCCTGTTTTTCGTGATAACTATCGGTGAAGTAATCAAGATAAGTTTGTGGCGGTGATTTCGCAGTATGTTTCATTTCTTTGGTTAATTTAATAGTTTGATTTAGATCTCTTGTGTGATCAAAAGTATTAATTTTTAGTTTCTTCTTTTTCTTATTATTGGTTAATTTTTGATTTTGATTTGTATTTACTTGATTTGTGTTCACATTTATTGGGCATAATGGGTTGCAAACCTGCCCTTATTTCTGTAAAAGAAAAAAAAAAAAAAAAAACATAACCAAATAGAATGTAATTAAATAAATTACTGCACTAACTACATGAATCACTTACTAGGAGGTGTAGAGGATGGTCACGGGCAAAATATAGCCGCTACCAACAATGAAGCAAGAGTCGAAGAAAGATGGAACACGTTTAAGCAGTGCACCTCAACATCAGCACAGGAAATATTAGGAAAAAAGAAATGCGGCCTAGAAAACCGTGGATAACCCAAGAAATAATACAGTTAGTTAATGAAAGAAAACTATATACAAATTTAGAAAATGAAGAAGGTAAAAGGAAATATGTACGCTAAAAAATAGAATAAATACAAGCAACGAATATGAAAGAGAGTATATTAAAGAAGTCTATCAAGAAGTGGAAGAGGATCTTAAAAAGGAACAAACAGATAGAGCATACAGGAATATCATGTTAAAGTAAATAATCTGTATAACAATTAACCTTATTGTGCTATGTGTCGCCATCTATTAGTTTGTTTTCTTGAAACCTGTTTTCAGTTTTTAGGTTAGTTCTGTTCATGTTATTTCGGCGTGCTATGCATTTCTGTCCGTTATTTTACGTATGTAATAAATGTTAATCAATAATAACTCGTTAGTGTTTTCTTTAATCCGAACCCCCTTTTAACCACCACATATCAAAAGATTATTCGAAGATTATAAATTTCGTAAGCATGGGATAAAAATAATAAATTACTGATTAAAGAAGAAAAAATGGCGGGCAGATGGATCGATGAGCTATATTATGAAAGAAGAGAGGAAAATAGAAACTAAGAAAACATAACTAATAGAAGAAAACGACATACATAGGTGAACTCATTCTACAGAGGGAATTTGAAACCAGTAGAAGAGTTAAAAAATAATAAATCGCCCGGCGTAGACAAAATTACAAATGAATTAATTAATAGTAGATTATTCTACAAGTAAAGAAAAGTGGCAGTTTTCTAGCGAGTGGAAAATGTTTGATTCACGAGCATTCGCGGGTGAATTACAATTTCACGAGCTAGAAAACCACTTTTCTTACGCGTTGAATACGCTATTTTTTGTGTAAGTACTAAAAGTTCGAATTTTCTAGACAAATTTGTTAAATTTATCAAGGTTATGTTTGTACGGAAACATAGCAACTACAACACGTACATAGTAACAAGTAAACAAACAGACTGCGTTGCTAGGAATAAAGTGTTGGTTGCTAATGACTCAAGCGTTGCTAATGAGTAAAGGTTGCTAACGAGTAAAATGCCACATTACTTTACTATTTTCTACAAAGTAAAATGACCGTTTACCATTGACTACACAAAAAAAATTTTAAGCCTGCTTCAAAAGCTATATGAACTTATTTACGATATACACAAAACAGGAGAGATACCTTCAGACTTTACTAAAACGCTAATAATGCATATTCATAAAAAGAAACCGTCATCAGACAAATTGCGAGAACTATCGTATGATAAGTCTAATACCGCACGCTATTAAGATACTTACGAAAATTATAAATAGAAGAATAGAACGAACAATCTGACCCACGACCAATTTGGTTTTAGAAGAAGTTGTGGAACTAGGAATGCAATGTTTGGTCTCCGGCTAATAATTGAAAAAGTGATAAGGAAGAACGAACAAGAATATATAGCCTTCATAGACATAAAGAAGGCATTTGACAACGTGAACTGGAAGAAACTATTTGAAATAATGAGTTCCATAAGGATAAAGTACAAAGACCGACGTTTAATTCATAAAAACTGCATAAATCAAACAGCGGTAATACAAATCCAAGGAAAAGAAAATTACAAAGAAGCTAGGATAAGAAAAGTAGTAAGACAAGGATGTAACCTATCATTCACACTATTTAATGTTTATATACAAAAGTCGGTTGACGAATATAGGTTAATAAATAAAACGGGGGTGAAGATACAGGATGAAAAGTTGACATGCTGCGATGTGCCAATGATATAGCCATAAGCAAAGAGGAATTAAAACTAGTGCTTAACAAATTTAACGGAATTCTCTCGGAAAGCTAAAATATGGAAATTAATAAAGAAAAAAACAAAGGTAATGGTTTGTGGTAAAAACTATAGAACAGACACCATTATACCCATAGGAACTGAAAACATCAAATAGAGCAATTTCTATACTTAGGCAGTACTGTATCGTCAGATGGCAGAAGCATCAAAGAAAGAAAACGTCCCAAGGAAAGATGTTGTATAAAAAGAGCTCCAACGGCATTTCAGTAGAAACAAAAACGAGTTTCATAAAAACATTTGTTTGGAACATCGCTTTGTATGGGTGTGAACTTGGACCGTTGATAAACAAGAAAGAAATCAAATAGAACAGCGGTTCTCAACCTGTGGGGCGCGCCCCCTTGGGGTGGCGCGAAATAACGGAAGGGGGGGGCGCGAAGATGCCAGCAGAATGAGGCAAAAATTACAGAATAGCTATTTATGGTATAAGTGAATGAAGAGAAATTTATCCACGAAAGGAAAAGTTTGGCAGGAGCATTACACCCTGTAATGTGGACCGCGAGCGATTGAACATCGATGCATGCATGTTTTCACGACGCGGCGGTCAGTATTGTCAGACATGGCAAAATTTTGCAATTCATAGCGGAATCTTGGGCTTGTATTAGCGACGTAGCTGCGGCAGAGTAAAATAGATTTAGATTGATACTGGTATTTTATTAGTACCTACTCCAATAAAATGGCTGCGGGGGGGGGGGCGTGGTTAAAATGAATTAAGAAAAGTTGGTCCCAAATAGTAAAACGTTGAGAAAAGCTGAAATAGAAACATTTGAAACTTGGGGTTACAGAAGAATTCGTTAAATCAATTCGCTAGAAAGGGTCACAAACGAATAAGTCCTAAGAAGAGCCGAAACCAACAGGAATATTTGGAAACATCTAAAGAGAAAAAGAAAAACTCATCGTTCGTATATTGAGGCGAGAAGGCATACTCAAAACAATCATCGGGGGAAGCATGGAAGGTACCAACTTAAAAGGAAGACCTCGGCTTCAATACATAAATCAAATTATAGAAGACACACAGGGTGCAAGACATACCAAGAAATAAAAAATACCGACAAAGTTGGAATGCTGAGACAAACCAGTCATAAGAGAGAGATCTGCGGGTCCTTTGAATGCCAATTATTTCCAAACATGCCAAATATTGTGGTCATTTAGCACTGCCCTATTCGAATCTTGTCTATGCAGGGTGTTCCGTATCGTTATGTTCAAATTTTGGGAGCATAAAATAGACTTAATTCTAAGACTAAAAAACACAAAAGTTGCTCGTATGCCGATAGATTAAGTGACAATTCCTATTTCACGCTTGTTTTCTCGTAAGTGAAATAAATAAGTTTTGAAAATCAAGGTGACTACGACTGATCATAAGAAGAGACATGTGGTTACAAATGGATGGTGCACCAGCACATTTCGGAATAGACATCCGGAATTTCATGAACAACAATTATCCACGATGGATTGATGGTGGTGGTGCTGTTGCATGGCTACCTAGAGTATTTATGATTTATAACTTCAAAGGCCTGTAACTTCAGAACGAATAAAGACCGACCTACCACTTTTGGGTTTTTTAGTCTTAGAATTAAGTCTATTTTATGCTCCCAAAATTTGAACATAACGATACGGAACACCCTGTATATGCTGTAATTTATAACATATTATAACAAAGGCGACTGTAAAAATATTAAGCAAAGTTTAAAATGAATTTAATTTATCAGGATCAATTTTCCGTATATAACTGGGACCAAAATACAGTAAAGCCATTGTCTATATCCGGTCATCACAGAAGCAGTCACTACGCGAAAATTGACACCCTTTAAGATGCCGTACTAGTGAGTACATCTAAGATTTGTTTTATTTATTAGCTAGGCATAGACGGACAGATTTGCTGGCCGATTTGCTCATCACGTGCAAATCCGTCAGATTTACTCGTGACTAGCACCGTCGAGTATTTTTACGACCGACACCATACACGTCCACGCAAATCTTACGAATAATCTGACGGACCGGTGTGCCACATGCAAATCTCTATGTTTATGGGGAATTTTGAGCATTTATCCATCGAATTTGCGTTGCTCGTGGCTCCTTGAAAATTTCAAGAGGCCACGAGCCATGCCAACCGCGGATATCCAGTTTACAAGTTACAGTGAGCGAAATCGTAACAAAATAATTTTATTAGGTATTACCTATACTAATGGCATTATTATTGTCACATAATAATAAAAAGGGAAAGTTAGCTGCTGTTGGTCATCATCATCGTCATATTCCTGTATATCAACAGCTTCTTCTGATATTGCAGATGAACTGAGTATGGGCAGATTAGATGTGCTGGGAGTGGCCTGTTCTTGGTCTTTTATGAACATTATTAACATATCGAAATACTACAAATTGGGAGTATAAATTTCATTATGTCCCCGACCACTTCTATTGACTGCTCTACCTTATTAAATTCCTTCCTGAACGTACTCCTTATAGGGACTGAATTATTTTCTTAACTTTTTCTTCAGTAGCATTCATATTACATTTTTTGTATACTTCTCTCAAAGCGGTGTATCCTAACTTCTTCAAATTTTTATTTACATGTTCTGAGCTTTTTATTTTCCATATTGCAGTATGCCGTCTATAAACTTCGATAAATCCATTAAAAATTCTTTGTTACTACAACTCATATTATTTTTTATTTTGATTATTATACATATAATATCGTCTGTCACCAGAATTATTTTAACTCCTGCCTGTAAAATTAATTTAGTGGCGCGCTTGCTCGGCGAATAAAGTATGATGTTTATGACGAAATAAATTTGTGTCGTGCAAGTTCAGACTCGTCGCGAGTTAACGTGGCCCCTGGCGTGGCGCGTTGATTTGCCATAAACCCAAAGATAAATCTGACAATTTTGCTTGCCGCATGCAAATCGCCCAGCAAATCTGTCCGTCTATGCGTAGCTATTAATTCTGGACTTATAACATATTTTTGTGAATCGCCTAAGTTCTCTTTAGCCGTTTCAGATGTTATTTAGAACTTATAAAAATATTCAAGTAAATTAATTAAATCCGTTTTACGGACTTGGTCGTTTAAATGTAGCTGGAAGTAAGTTCTTAAATGTTAAGACTTTATTTAGAATTTGAACTTCGAACAATTCATGTCAATTTGAACTTAGTATAAATTTTGTATTGGAGACTCAGACAAATATGTAAGATTTGGTACCACTAATTTTACTTTCATGCCTAGGCATGAAAGAAGCATTTTCCAGACGATTTACAGGAATGAAAATTGAGTGTTTCTAGACGGAGGCCGGAAAAAGTTTTTGGTTTTTCCCAAAAATATTATTCGCCTTTAAGTTACTAAATAATAATAAGTTTAGTACCTATATTCCTAAGATGTTTTGGGTGAACTACACCAGACCAGTAGTATTTCAAATAGAACATTTACAAAATTTACTTGCAGATCAACAGCACTACTTTATCAAAAATGCAGTGGTCAATTAAAGAAAATTGCTCTTGATACATACAGAAATTAAAAATTATGCCTTTAAATAGCAAATACATAAATTGCTCTGACTTCCTATCATTTTAAAAACAATAGCCATTTATTTGCTTACAACCATAATTATCAGATTATCACCTTGTTTAAATCATTTGTTTACTCTGCACTACTCTGCAGTCCTATCAAATAGGTTCTTTAAAGAATTTAATAAGGGCTTTCAATCTTTAATGTGATTAAAATTACCAATATTAAAAATGTAAACAAAACTCTATTTCGCATTTAAGCGAAATTTTCGGTTTATGTTGATGCGTATATTTACTTTTTTGCTGTAAACTGGCGAAAGCATATTCTTTCCAAAAAGCGGGACTTTCTTAAAACTCGGCGGGACGCGGGGCAAATTGTTAAACATCGGGACTGTCCCGCCAAAAGCGGGACGTCTGGTCACCTTACCTTAGCAATCAAATAAATACAAGACTTAGTATCGGAATCATTAAGCTCTTACACCTTTCGGTATCAAGGCTGCTGCGTTAACATATGGGGCTTTGCAGGTACACAACATGGCCTGTCTCTGCAAGTTACTGATTGGAACCCAGTTTATAGCTACATAGAGCACGACATATTTAATGTAATATGTGTTGTATGTATTCAGAGGAGGACATCGTTAATTTAATGCACCATGGCTCAATACAGACTTTCAGAATATCAGAAAATCATAACTATTAGAATAATTAGAAGATTCAAACCAAGGACTTGCTGACTTGCATAACACAAATCTAACGCTCTACCACTGTGCCACCCTCAGTGGCGTAACCAAGGGGGGGCCCAGGGGGCCCAGGCCCCCCTCAAGATCGAAGTTATTAATCAAAACCGTCTTCAAAATGTAACCAAAAATGCTGGGTGAGTGTATTATGTTGGGTCCCGTCGAGTGCATATATGTAGTATTTCTGACACAATTGTTAAACAGTGGACTGGGCCCCCTACAAACTAGGTGTTAAACCTTAAACAGTGGACTGGGCCCCCTACAAACTACGTTTCTGGTTACGCTACTGGCCACCCTCGCCTCGAGGACAAATATTAATGTCGCAATTCGGTATGTGCAAACCAAAACTTAACATATTGGTTCTCAGTGTATCTGATATTTAGCTATTATGGATTATTTTCTTTCAGAAGAACTTTGGATTTTAGATGGTTATAAAGTAATTCTATTCCTCAACAGCAAAAAATGAAACAGAACAGAATCGCGTACATATATGAAGTTTATTGCTTTTACTTTATTATAAGACAATTGTCAGTGTTCTTTATGTAATAATTCTTTTTTTGTACTACAGTGAAACTCGGTTATAACGAGGTCTCTGGGACTGCGAATTTTTGCTCGTTATATCAGTTAAACGTTATATCCGAGAACGCCTAAAAATTAAAAAAAAACACTAAATTTTTAAAAAAATACTGTTTATTTCCTATAGAAATATATTTTTTGCATCAAAAAACTACATACATGAATAAAAACATTACGTATTACCAGAGTTCTTAAAAAATTCATTTATTTTTAGCTGAATTTTTGGTTTAAATTTAACTTCATTAAAACTACGTCTTAAAACACTTATAGATGTGAATACTTGCTCGCTACTAGCGTTTTCTTCAAAAAACCGCGTCAATAACGCTAGTGCGTCGTCTGCTTTAGCGAATGTAACAGGCGTGGGTTCATCACATTCGTTACTACCTATATCATCGTCTGCATCACTTTCAGCTTCCTTTTCTGTAACTTCTTGTAAAATTTCTTGGTCAGTTTTTAATCCCGAAGTAACCACATCTGAATCAATATGCACGTATTCGTCTATGGACGCGCAATTTTGGAAATTATTGATGTCTCTATTTTTTAACCAAGTAGATAAAGGAAGATCGTCTTCTTCTTCAAAACTTTCATTTAGAACAGAAACGAAACCAGCTTTTTTGTAACAGTTCTGAATTGTTGTGGGGGTTACATTATTCCACGCATATCACTCATTATGCGAATTGCATCTAACACGCTTATTTTAGGATCCTGTTTCTTTTCCATTCGATCGATTAGCTGTAGCACTAATAAGCGACGATAATAATTTTTAAAGCTCCTGATAATCCCTTGGTCCATGGGTTGAAGGATAGAAGTTGCGTTTGGTGGTAAAAAAACAAGAGTAATATTGGTTAAATTTGGTAATTCAGGATGCGCCGGGCAATTATCAACCACTAATAAAATCTTTCGATTACTACGTCGTAATTTATTGTTCCATTTTCTAATTTCCTCTTCAAAAATTGTAGATGTCATCCAAGCCTTTTTGTTAGCGGTGTAGTCCACTGGAAGGCTCTTAACATTCTTAAAACAGCGAGGATTTCTAGATTTTCCGATTACCAACAACTTCTTTTTGTCACTTCCCGTCATATTTGCACATATCAAAACAGTGAGACGATTTTTCAACATTTTTCCACCAATACACTTTTCATTTTTAAATTTCAAAGTGGTATTCGGCGTTAAATTGAAAAATAATCCAGCTTCGTCGGCGTTGTATATGTCTTCATCTTTAAATTTTCGTCGTAAGTCCGGCCAAACACTTGTTAACCACTCATCTGTAACCTTAGTATCTACCGATTTGGCTTCGCCATTTATTTTTCCGTAAACAATGTTATTACGATTTTTGAAGCGATCAATCCAACCATTATTACACTTAAAGTTTTTATAGCCTAGTTGTTCCGCGAACTTCTCAGCCTGTGCTTTTAAAATGGGTCCATTGATGGGTAAACCGGCACTTCTGTGATTTTTAAACCACACAATAAGCGCTTTATCAATGTCATCTTTTATACACTTCCTTAATTTTTTGGCATCACTCAAATTGTTGTCGAATGCTGCAAGTGTTGTTTTTCTGTTTTTCCACAACGTTGACACGATAGATGATGGTAAACCATATTTTTTACACATTACAGAATTTTTTGCACCATTTTCTAGCTCCCGAATTATCTCAACTTTCTCGCGAACAGAAAGCGTTTTTCGTTTTATCGCAGCCATTATTTTACTTGTCTTTTTTCTGCAAAAGTAGCGAGCTAACTGACTAAAAACCAAATTAAAAATTTTAAAGAAAAAATATTGAAAGAGGTTGTAATTTTGAGAATAAGACAAAGTGCATTCATTGTAAAAACAGGTAGGTCGGTAAGCCGGAATTCGTAGAAAAGAAAATTCTGGGCACTAATAACTGACAGAGTAAAATAATCCCAAAGAAATGTTACCTTGAAACGACTTTTATATACCCAAAAACCTTTTAAAATTTGTACGTCTTTTCTGTGAAACGTATAATTACGGAAAACCCAAAAATTCTAAACTGATATGTACCTGAAACGACTTTTAGTGTAAAACTACTTCAAAATTTGCTCGTATTATACGTGAAACGTGATCGTAGTAACCGGGAAAAATTATTATGTAAACTAATACGAATTCAACCATTTACCCAAGAAACGCTCGTTATATCCAGGATCTCGTTGTATGCGTGCTCGTCTTAAGTGAGTTTGACTGTATTTACATAATACAGGAATCTGACAAGAATAGCAATATAAGGGCTCACAATGCATAGAGGGCTAAGAACCAATAACACATGCTTCATTACCTGGTACAGGAATTTTGTTGATTTAGATAATAAGTACCTATTAAATACAAACATAGCTGCGGTTTGAAAACTAAAACATTTTAACAGGCTTTTCTCAATACTTTGCGATTCTTGTATTTAGATACTTAAGTAAGCATCCATTTACGAACAGTTTTAAGCTAAGCATGATAAGTTAACTTGTGAAATGCATTACTCAATACTTTGTAGTTGCATTTAGGAAAATTAATGTTTAAATATTCAATAACATCATATGGAGCTATCTATCTATCTGTCTTTCATCAGTAGAATAGTGGACGGAAGATTAAGAACCAAGGTTGAACAACTGTTAGAAGATGAACAAGAAGTTTATATGAGGCCATAGTATATTTAACTTTTGTTGACTTGAAAACGGCCTTCGACACACTTGTGATAAGAAGTAAAATCTGGTCCTGTCTAGAAAATATAGGAATACAAAGGAAAATGATACAAGTAATTAGAAACATCTACAAGAATATGAATTGAGATAATACAAATTATGGGTAAAATATCTAACCCTAACAGAATCGATAAAGGGATTAAGAATGGGGCCTCTTTGAGTCCCTTATTATTTATAATATACATGGACAATATCATTAAAAAAATAAAAGAGAAAACACCCAAGATGACAATAGGATAATACCATATGCAACCTATACAAATAGTAGCTCTACTTTACGTTGACGATATCGTTTTAGTAGCACATACGAAACAGAAAATGCAGGAAATGTTAAATACATGGATAGAAGAAATAGAAAATATGGGCATACAAGTGAATACAAACAAGACAAAGCCTATGGTAGTGAAGAAGAGACAGGAAATAATAGAAAGTAAAATGTAAAGGCGTGGAAATAGAGGAAGTAACAACAATCGAATACTTGAGAATTACTATCAAGAGAGATGGGAACATAGACCTAAAAGTTGCCAAAAAGATAAAGAAAGCTACAAAAATATATTACACAATAAATAACGCTCCTTGGAAATAAACAATTATCGATTAAAACTAAGAAGGAAATATACAATGTGATTTTTTAAAATCTCAATTGCAGCAGGCCGTATTCTGACTTAATACTGACAGTTCTAAGGTTATTAAGACAGAATACGGCCTGCTGCAATTGAGTTTTTAAAAAATCACATTGTATAACATGTTAATCAGACCAATTATATTACACAGCATTGAAACACTGCCATCACAACAGAAACACGATAACAAACTAAGAGCAACTGAAATGAAATATATGAGAAGAATAATTGGAATAACTAAATTAGACCTATGGAGGAATGAGAATGTCTATGAAGAAACACAACAGGAACCAATAATAAATAGAACAAAGAAGAAAACCTGGTTATGGTGTGGCTACATCACAAGCATGAAAATTGAGAGGCAAACTAAGCTTTTATAGAAACAAGATATACAGAAAAAAGAGACAAATATTGAAGAAATAATAACAGGAGTAAATGAAACATGAAAACAAATAAAGAAAAAAGCCCTAAACAAGAAAAAATTAAAAATTGGGTGGAGAACCTGTACCTGACACCCTAACAGAATCTATGCTAACAGGTAAATGGGAGAATAGAAAGAAGAAGGAGAAAATAACATTTGTTAACACACACAAGAAAATGCACAAACTGTTTGGTACCTATACATTGTACATATGAAATTTAAATGGGATTTAGATAATGTATAATCAGTGTAAAGTTCTTTAAGGTGAAGAATCACCAATTTAATTATAATTCATACTTAGACTTGATGAGCTTTTGATACTCAATACTCATACCATGAGATCGTAAAAAAAAATGATTCTGAGCAGGCCTTGACTAGTACAACACGATTATTGGCAAGACTGATTTCAAAATGCGGCAGTAGGTTAGAGGTTATCTAATTGATTCAAAACAGGAAATTTCAAATAAATTAAAACACAAAACAGTATTTATTTAGGGAACAAACTGAAAACTAAGATGAATACATGTTAGAGTAGATGTTCAAAATGTGATCTTTCAGCTTCGATACAACGATAAACTTAAATAATTCTGGAAACAAGATTGCAAAACTGACTTACATTTGAAATGTCATTGTGACATTATAATTCATAGGCATTCTAGAACCAGTGTAACCAATCGTGTTGTACTAGTCAAGGCCTGCTCAGAATCATTTTTTTTACCATCTACCATGATTCTATTAAATAATAAAAATTTAAAGAAAATAACAGATAATACTTAGTTTATTACTATAATACATTTTAAATATATTATTTATACAATACAAAGGCGTATTAAGTACATGTGCCATAACGAGTCAGCTTTGTGCCTTCAACAAAAGAAATCGTAGTAGGTAGTAATTATTAACATTATTAAATAGCAGCGCCATAACATTTACAAAACTTGCTATACATTTTATAATATAATACTAGAATATTATTTTCGATACACTTTAATTGCAATTTTAAAAAATCAATTAACCTTGCTCCTTTACTAATGCTTTTTACACAACAACACATTAATAATTTTTAACAAATATACATAACAATAATATTCGACACATTTAAACTAAAATTATTACATAATTAGTTCATACTTACACTTGAATTAGTGAAAGCAAAACAAAAATAATTAACTAAGTTATAAACTTACAAATTCTACATGTAGAAGTTAAAACCACACATGAATTTTTCAGCTTACTTTTGTCTCTGTATATCAAGGAAATAATCTGCAGATTTCAAATTTATCACATATTATTAACAAAAAAAACGTCAGGAGTAGTTAAAAGAAATGGACGGAAATTAGAATAAACGTAGCATATACCAACTTCCAGTTACGATTGCAAATAAAAATAAACACCCCTTAATTTAACTCGAGAAATAATAAATTCATATTAAAACAGCTGGTAGTAAAATGGAAATAGGACAAGGGGCGAATTTCCAGCTGTGGAAATTAAACGCCAAAATGACGAAATATTGTAGTGAAAGTAATCAATTTCTGAGTAATAAGTAATAAATGATTCAAAGACCAGCTTAGCGAATGTCATAACTTGATTATATTTCGGTAACAAACGATGCTTATGCACCTGCTACCGCAATCATCTCAGCCTTCAGTTTGTATTATTAATATTATTATCGTTAAACGTTAAGTACTTAGAAATACGGCAGGAGTACAGTTTGTGTAGAGTTTACAACAATCTGACAACGAATATAAATAATTAGCGCAGGGCAGAGTTTAAATCTGTATTGTTTCAAATTAATTAAAATATACCGAAATTTAAGAAAAACCAATGTACCCTTTTTTTGTACTTTAGTGAAAATTAAAAATAACACTCCAAAACCTGACGTTGAAGGCCTATTTTACTCTGATAATACGTCCATAGCTTAGTTAGTAAATTATTAAGTTCAAAATTGAGCTACCTATGCACTGATCTTATACGCTTGCCAATCTATAGCATACCATCATAAATATTCAAACCGTATCTAAACCAGTTAGATACTAATTCAATACCAACATCGTAATTGTATAAAACAATCGTTACTTAACCATTCTACAATACTATATTTACAAATTGCACAGTCAGTCCAGGCAGTGCATCTGGAAAACAACTACTCCAAATGCTTTGATAATTCACTAATCCTTACTTTCAGTTTACCAAATGACTTGGAAATTATATTGTAAAGGAATGAAGAAATAATATTTTAAATGCAAACTGGGGGTTCGTTAATATGTGAAGATTTTAGTACCTCGAAACATTATCTTAGGTTTAGTAGTAAAGTTTCTGCGATTTAAGTAATGTAATCAAAATCACAAATATCCGTAAAATGCAAAAATTCAAATAACCAAATACCGAAACATAACTTTTCTGTTTATGAATTTTTTGTGATTTAAACTGTTCTTATGTAGGAAATACTTAATCACAATCGCAAAACTCTTCAGTTCTTGAACTTAGTTTTATCTAAGTATCATATTGCCTAAATTTAAAAATAAAAATTCAAAGATTATAATTCTTTCTACTAAAACCTTCACATTTATTCTGATCATCGATTCAAAAATATAACATTTGGAAATAGGATTCTACTTGCTTTCCACTAATAACCGAAATGTATCTACCTGCTGCAACAATAACTATTTTAACTGACATCTAATTTAATACTTGGTGCCTTAATGCGGAAGCGAAACACTACAGACGAACTTGGAATGCCTGTGGAGCAGTATTGCTAGACAAAAATGGATTCGTACTATTAGTATTTTGCCGAGCTGCTAAAGCTGCCCATTCTGCATCGAATGGGTCAGGAGATCTGGAATAACTTGCTGCTGAATCCAAAGACATGGCACGGGAATGTGCCCCTAATGTTGGAGCTCTACGTGGAGAAACACCATCCATGCCAGTAGAAGGTGTCGCCAAATTTACAATCTGTCCCAACCATTGATCCGGCTTGGGTAAGCTAGCATTCGATCCAACACTAGGATTAGGTGATTGACTTTTAACAGGTGTGTAAGTTTGGTTGAGACTAGGACTAAAGTTGAGATTAACGGGAGTAATTGTTTTCGTTGTTGGTGCAGCAGGAGTTGAACTTAAGGACTGTGTAAAACTATTACTTGTATTAGTCGCTGACAGAGTTGGAGATGAAGTCAAAGACTTATTGAAATTAATGGTTGTATTAGTAACAGTAACCGTAAGATTATTCTGATTTTGATTTTGATTCACAGACATTTGGTTGTTGAAGTTAAAATCGTCGGAATTGCTATGAGTTAATTGACTTAAGCCTTGAGACAACTGTTGACAAAGGGCCGTAACAGAATCCCCTGGTGATATCTCGGGAATTGGGGAAACTGATTTCATGTCTGATGGTGAAGTGGTTCCGTTTGATCGATATGCATTCAATCTTTCAGCATTGCTAGGAAGCTCATTAACCCTTAGAGACATCTGCCTTTTAAATGGTGAATTCTGCCCGATGGTGCTGAACCCTCGACAACTGCCTTGTCGCGCTAACATGCTCGGTGTGGCATGTGGTCTCTCTATAGCAAATGGATTAACAGGTTGCGATTTAGAACCTCCCACATCTACGGCTCTCTCTAATCTCTCAGTCAATCCGTGTTGCCTAAACGACCCTGTTCGTGTAAATGTGGAATTCTTTGCATCAAACGTCATTGTAACAGAACATTCTTTATCACGTCGTTGTTTTCTTTCCAAACAAACAGCAAAAGCACAACCAACAGCATGCGACAGCCTTTCTCCTGTTTCACGAAGGGCTAAAAATCCGTGACACATCCAACGTCTAGTCGTACCATCTCTGCAAATGTAGCTGAAGCCACGATCGTGATTACGATCAGGAGCACAAAATGAGACTTTTTCAATTGTTTGGTCGACTATCAAGCCTTTGGTTTCTTCTTCTACTACTCGAAGACCATCACCACTCACGTGTAGTATTGCTCGAACTGGTCTTCGTCTTGATCCCTAAAAATAAGTTTTATGAATTTTAAAGTATGAAAACAAATTTTTAAATTGGAGTTATCAATTACTAATATACTACATACAGTTTTCTTGATTTTTATTTGTGTACAATAAACAGACGTAATATGAATTTATTTTCAGAACTTTCTAGTTTGAATTGCCACGATAAAATTGCAACATTATATGTATATGTGCGAAGATTCCAACTTACTCAACATTTTAAATTTATAACAAATAGAAGTAAAACAATTAGTTATAAAGATAGTTTGGCCTTGTTTTAGGTTTTCTCTCCATTTATTCTGAAAGACATTTGAAAGATCTGAAAATCGCTTATAAATAATGTAAATCATGAAACAGAAATCATTCAAAAAGAGATATTTGATTGTATATGTTAGGTTGCCAATTTCCTTTCAAAACCGCTTTCATCTTTTAAATCTTCCGGGGAGAGGACATACTTTAGATAAAGTACGGATTTCTGTGCCTTTTTCATTGTAACACGAGCGACAAAATCCCCTTCATGCAATAATAAATAACTGTTCTCCGCTTCTCAAAATAATAAAAAAATCGCCATAAGAAACACAGTTTATCCAAAGAAAACAGAAATGCCCCAGCTTCAAGTTTAATCCTGATATTCGAATTAATTGCGAACTCGGGGATTAAGCCCAAAGCTATATGAAACCACAAATATTTACCCTTAAAACCTTAATAGCTTCTTCACAAACTTGCATCCCCCTCGATTCGAAAACCTCCACACATCCCAAGTATTTCACTGTAAACGTGCAAGTCCCCGATCGAACGGCAGATTCATCAGCTTGCCATTGATGGGGCTTTGAGCTTTCAGGCATTCGCTCTTTTCGTCTTCGAAAAGAGTCTCTGAAAGATCTCCGAAGTCGGTCCATTTTCCGAGGTGACCGAAGACTTCTCCTCTGTAAAAAATAAAATCAAAATGTATCTCTTTCTCGAATTTATTTGTAAAGGGAAAAATGAATGACAAAGGTAGGGGGAAAAGATAATAGCTCGATCAAGTACCTACGAGTTTTTTATGTTCATTACACAGGTGCCTTAAATTTTGATTTTGCGAAATTCTATAGGTACAATTTACCCTGGTTACGTCTAGAGTTCGACTAATCGATGAAACGATCTGGCAAGGAAACTAAGCCGTTATTTGCTGCTTGGCAAAATGATGTGTTTACACCGTATTTATTTTCGGGCGATAATATTTTGCTAATTTATTCTGAATAAAAAATTTACTTGAGTTTGGATTTTTTCAAAACTTATCGGGCAAGCAAGCTTAGAACTATAAACTATAACTATAAACCCTGATTATTATATATTATATTCTAGGTTAGTAATTTTGTAGCCCCATAAATATTCTGGTAGTTTTTACTCTAAGAATATTTAAAAACCATACAACTAATTTAAAATTTCAAAAAATTAGGCCAATCATAACCAACTCAACAGTAATATTTGCCTAAATATCTATTGTAAATAAACAGACGTATCTAAAAATAACCCAAGAAACGCAAGTACATCTGCCTTTTGCAAAGTAGCTAACTACATCTTACGAGATTCACCCACACAGGAAAATGAATAACACAGAGCACGTCCCATATAATAACATTATTGAACCAACAATCTGATTATGTTAATCGAAAGTTGTGTCTGGTTTATGAAGTCAATTCTTTGTTATTTCAACACTCAACAGCTCTTCCTGTCTCATATTACCATAACTAATGCGTGCTGATCTTCCCATCTGGATTAATTTCCAGGTCATAACAGAGGAATCCTTTTTTATTCGTTCATAAATGCCTTTTAACGAGAGATACGTAATTGCGCACAAACACGAAAATTGTGCAATACGAACTCATTGAAAAGTATAAAACATAACAATAAGTGAATTAAAATAGCTACGAGTATGTTCTAAAAAAAGGATTGCTTAATCGTGTATTTCCGTTTTAATTTTGAAAACAGTGCATTGTTCGGAAAAGTAAGCTGAAAATTAAAATTTTTTAAATTACTGGCGAACTGCTCCCTTTTGAATTCAGGGACTGATTTTTGAACTGAAATTTTCTGCTGGGATCTCCCAGGACCTTAGTAAATGAAAAAGCATCTCAAAGAAACAGGAAATAATTTAAATGAATGGAAAAGAACTCAATCTCGAATTAAAAACAAAAGAAACATTCAATGGCATCTGTTCGTGTTCGTGAAAATATTCATTATCCCAAAATATAAAATTTTGGCACCCGAAAACATATGTGGAACTTTGCTCTAACCCACGAAATTAAAAAAATATACACTCTCAACGTATAAAACTAGAAATGCGCTTACTCGAATTAAATAATCACATTCGCTCATTCGTTATGTTATTTATTTTGATTACTTGATTTCTAACATTCCCCTTATTTATTTTATCACTTTAAAAACAAAATTTGTATATTTAAAACCATTTTAACCAAAAATCTTCAACTTAAACAGGTTTGATTACGTTCACCTGAAACTTCGTGTTTGTATTTTTAAACTTTTAAAGTTTTATTGAAGGAACATCGTTTTCCTAATATTCACAAGCTTTAAGTTTCGCGAGTTATAATTCAAATAGGTGCCAAAGATGACAGTCAGACAGACATAAAAATACAATCTGTTGCAACTTCACAGATTGTAAATGTTTAACTTTAGAAAGAAATCTTTAAGTATAAGTTTACATGAATCACTTAATCTTCAATCAAGGAAAATAGTGAGAAGTTACTATTTCTATCAAATTGTAACGATCGCTACTTTGGAGATATGTATTATCAGCAACACTAAAAATTGCCGCGCGAATCAAGATTCAATTTAAATAAAAATTCAAAAATTTAAAAGCAAGAATTAATTTTTCAAATTTTTTAAATTCCTGTAATCCAAGGCGAACTTGAAACACGCAACGGTAGCTGATCTCGTTCTTATCAAGGCTGATAATAACTTGAAGATTTACAATACCATACGAATTCATTTGCTAAATAAAGTCCGAGGTGAAATTTCTCTTTCAAGAAAAACCTTTCTAGCTAATCTTTTAAATCCAAATTAATGAAAATACATTAAATAACCTCAAAGCTCTGTAAATTACCAGTTAAAAATGCGTAATTAATTCCGTTTTATTTACTAATGACATCACTATCATCATATATACAAATTCCCAACCAGCGCGTGGCTGGACGTCACAAGGACATAAATCTCGATCTTCCTCAGTTTCTTACTGTTATTTAACAATCGAAATGTTGTATTTCAGTTATCATCGCGCTTTTTTCAATTTTCTGTCTCGTTTTGATAAGTTCTACGTCATGTCTGCATAATTCTAGTCGTTTGTCTTCTGTTTACTTAATTTAATTAAGGTATTACTCCGTTACTCGTTGTTTGTTTAATTAATACTGCTGTTTGTGCGCTACTTCAAAATTAAGATAGAATTTCGACGAAACTTACAAAACCACTTATTTGATCTAGAATTAAAATTTAGAAACCCCCGACAGTTTAAACTTGATATTTTTATGGAACAAGGTTCTATGCTACGAATATTTTGACTTCTCAAATTTTCATTTTTCATTCAAGCACACTGAAAATCAAAAAATGAACACCAAGCACTCTGTATATTTCCTAAATATCTAAAACCAATTCCATCCAATTTCCCCAACATGATTTATAAAACGAGTTATCGCTTTTTCAAACCCTGTAAAGTAGTTTTCAAACGTCAATCAAAAGGTTTTTGTTTATTCAAACAAAATTTAACACAACTCGTGTCAACTTCAGTCGGTCCTTAAAAAGGACGAGAGAAATCAAAATCTATTTCGTACACCGAAATTATTGAAAAACTGGGAAAAGAATATTGATTAGTGATTACTCATCGTACAAAACTTTTAAAAAATTTATTATCTCGGCATCGAAGACAATGTTTTGAGTCACATTGTGGGAATCCGAAATATATATAGTAGCTGCATCAGAACTAAAATATGCACTCGTATGATTCATTTAATGACTAAATACTGACAGGAGAATCCGACCTCAATGGTCAGCACTCACCCATAAACTCATGCCGACTTCTTCGTTTAGAATTAATTGTATGTAACAGAAGCGACCTTCATTTATAATTGGTTAACTGTGAAAAAATAACCATACGCTATTTGCATTCGCAAACGCAATATTTTAATAAATTCCGATGAATCCTGACATTCCGATTCACGCCCAACATGAAATGCTACATTAATAAACAAAGAATAAGTAAATTTTGCTTTAATATTAACATTAACTGAAAAAATCTTTTCATAAATCATTGTTAAATCTAGGACGAAGCATTAATCCAATTTTGCACAACAACGACATGTCATTTGTATTAATTACTTCGAAGATTTCTTAAGGCTTTTTTAATTAAAACTATATTTCCTTCACTTTGAATTATAATAAAAAATTGTGCATATTAAAATGATCTACGTGACCGTTCTCAAGTAAATAATATTTGTAGAGCTTGCAAATAATTACAAAATAAAAACACAACAACAATCGAGTTTTACACAGGTTTAAAGGTGTGACACTTCTTCCAGCACTTCAAGCTTATCAACTGTAAGGCATTAATTAAAATAAAAAAATAGTCCCTAATAATTAAAATAATAAAAACTAAAGCAACTTAACCAAAATTTCTATTCGCAATGACGTTAATTTCGAGCGTTTAATACAAAATCACTTTTACAAATTTCAAGTATGTGAGTAGTAAACATTTTCTTTGATTTTAGTTCAAGGTTTCACAGAACGATTCATACATTTCCTATGTCACTTCATAAATAATATTTAATGTAAATTACATCCGCATTTTTCGCGTTCCAGTTCTTCGTTGGTTTGCTCAAAACAGCATTTTTCTTTCAAATTCAAATTTTATAAATTATTCCAAAAATAATACAGTCTTATTCATAAATCGTAACGTGGAATAAAATATCCCGATCAAATCTCACAAACTGATTTAAGAATCCAAACAGACAACACTTGTGTGGATATAAAATAACCAATATTCTTAATTAATTATTTACAATGATTGCCAATGGGCTCAAGTTTATTTTTTCTTTGTAGCATGCAGTATACGAATAAAAGAGGAAATGTCAAACTTTTTACGTGTAGAAATTCTCCAAAGACATTTTACCAAACTTCTGAGCTTGATAAATCTTTTGAAATTCATTAAATTTGAATTCATTTATTGAGGTTGAATAAGCAACAGGAAAAACGTTTCCATAGATTTTCAAGACATATATTTTCCACATTTCTCCAAACTATGAATTCCAAAGGTTGTTTGCTTATTAAATCACAATTCTGAATAAACAAAATAGAAAATATCAAATTCTACGTGTAAGAATTTCCATTGATTTTTCAAAATCTTCCCGAAACGTTTCCAAACTTTTGAGTTTCAAGTTTTTTTGAAATAAACAAACGAGAAAAATAACAAACGTACAGAACTTTCCAGATTTTCCTACAACATTTTTGAAACCTTTCCGAGTCATTTACTTACAAAGGTTTCTTTTCTATCAATTTTCAAAAAACATTCTGGGGAGTTTTCCAAACTGCTGACTTCGAAACTTGTTTGAAATTTTATAAAAGAACTTTGTTGATATTGTATAAACAAACGGGAAAATATCAAATCTTTCCTTACAGAAATTTTGATACCCTTTCAAAAGCATGCTCGAAACTTTTTCAAACTGCTGACTTTCAAAAGCTTTTTAAAATTTAATTAAATTACCGTTTGTTCTTACGAGTTGTACGAACCGAAATATATAATTTGATTAAATCAACGGTTCGGCAAACAAAGGACGAAAATATAAAATTTTAAATGCAGAAATATCCATAGGTTTCATTCGAAACGTTTCCAAATTGCGACGTTCAAAAGTTTTTTATTATTTAACCTTAAATTAAATTGCAACTTACTCTTTTTAGACTGTATAAACAAAACGAAAAAATATCCACACTTTTGCTTACAGAAAGATCAAGACATTCTTAAAAAGACATTTTTAAAAAGAGCAAAGAATTCCTAATAATAGTCATTTTATGCTCTTTGGAAAGAGAACAAGAGATAGAAACAAATAGAAAGAAATAGAAATGAAGGGAAAGAAGAATAGAAAACTTGATAACAACAACAGACGTAGAATGCCTTACGAAAAGATAAAATAGCCCCACAATTAATTAAATTTGGAGGAGAAGAACCAGGAAACTGATCACAAAAAATATGTCAACAGTCACGGAGAGAACAGTCCATGCCATACCAGACGAATGGCAGCAGAATATGATCATCCCGATTCACAAAAAAGGAAGTACAACAGGCCCAAAAAATTATACAGTAATATACTTGTCATCAGTAGCCCTAAAAGTGTATATGTACAAGGATACTGGGGGGTAAATCTGATAGAAGATAAGTTAGAAGAACAGGCAGCTTTTAGAAAACATAGACAGACCCGCGATCAAATACCTATTCATAAAAACAATAATAGAGAAACTTTTAGAAGAGAATAAAATAGTATCTATATCTGGCATTCCTCGACCTAACAGCGGCTTTCGATACAGTCCCGAGACAAAACGTATGGAAGGCATTACAAGAATTGAACATTACTAGAGAACTCCTCGAAGCCATTAAGGGTGTTTTCAAGAAAATAAAAGCAGAAGTGAGGCTTAATCGACAAACCTCAGACACTTCCATGTTAGAAAGAGATATAAAACAGGGAGACAGTCTTATTCCCTTATTATTTAACATCGTCATGAATACAATTAAAACAAAGGAGAGTAAAATAAGAAAAAAAAACGGAAATTGGAGAATAAGAAATGAGATGTCCTCGAAAAGTGACGGGATCGGATTAGAAACAAAATTAAGAGACTTTTTAGAGATGACGCCATTAGACAAACTAATAGAACAAAAACACCTACAATAGTTTGGACATTGGACATGCCTATAGGATGGATGCAAGACGACTAGCAAAACAAGTGATGGAGGCAAGACCAGATGGGAAAAAAGAAAGAGAACGACAACATATGCAATGGATGGACTTTATTTATAAATTAGGAAGAAATAGAGGGAAAACGGAGCAGGAATTGAAAAAAACGGCCACCAATAGACAGAATTTAAGAAATGACTAAAAAAAACCCAAAGCCGTAAATAAAATAGGCTAAGAATGAAGAAAGAAGGGAAAGAGCTGAGATTCGAAAGCTTTGTGAAATTTTATTAAATTACATTCCTTCATTGAAGTTATAGCTGTTTACAGAATTTTTCATAAATTTTTCGGAAATATGTATTCCAAACCAGTGAACTTCAAGTTTTTTGAAAATTTATTAAATTACAATTTGCTCTTTTTATGCTATAAAAACCGAGGCGAAAGAAAAAAATATTAAACTTCTACGAACAGAAATTTCCCGATTTTTCTGAAACGTCCTCAACAATTTTCCAAATTACCGAGCCTTAAAAGTTTTTTAAAATGCTATTACACTTACAAGAAGAAATTTTTAAATTTTCAAAAACAAAATCTTAAATCTTTTCCAAAGTTTCCCAAAGTTTTTTAGAATTTTATTAAATTACATTTGGTTCTTTGAAATTTCTAAACAAAAGAGCAAAATATTAAGACTTCTGCAGGAAGAGATTTCCAAAAAACTAGTGAAAATGTCCAACAATTTCATATTTGTTTTATGGAAATTTCCGAAATTTCCAAATAAGATATTATAACGCCACATTAAATATTTTGTGTGTTAAAAAAGGGCCCCTTTTTATATGACTATATTAAAAAATCTCTCTTATAAAATTACAAAAATTAATAGCCTATTCTAGATTTCCTGTCGTCGACAAATCACCTTTTTATTTATAAAACCTTTATCTTCAGAAAAATGTTCATTATCAGAAAAACATTAAGTAACACATTTCGATCATATCTCTCTACAGCTGTAAATGGTGAACATTTCATTAAATAATCTTGAATTCTAAATGTGCGATTGAAAGAATTTCGCAGTATCAAATAATCAATATAAAATAAAATGCAAGAAAGTAAAAATATATTTACTGTTTATTCGTTCCTAATTTATTTCACCAACAGTGAAGGTTTTACAAGACAAAATTAAGACCGTAGGGGTCAAATTCGCGGTAAAATTGTTTAGGAATACACATTTAACGAATTGTAATGATTTTTTTAAACTGTATAATATATAAAAACATTACCCTATCAGGGATTTAAACACTGATCGCTTGTTGTGCATGCCAACGCTCTACCAATCCACAAAAACGCAAATTTCATTACAAATCACAAAACTGTATGCAATTTCAGAACTCATAAGATAACGGTTTTTCTCTACAAATCACCATCAATCAAAATAATAAATTTACATTTTAATTCACAAGTCATAAGGAACATTTAACTAACTTTTTGTGACGTATTAAAACACCTTCGTAAATATACAAAAACAAACTAAAAGATTTAGTAATTAATATTTTAAAACGTTTAATTTCATGACATACTTGAAATGTAAACAAAAACAGAAAATAGGAATCTCGAATTAAGCAAGGACGAGCAAAGTTTATAATCACATTAAAAACCACTTAAAATTTTAATATTCAAATTGGGATCTCATATTTAAAACAGAAAATTTGTTGTCAGTGTTAGCTTCTTTTTTCACAAACTAATGGCCGGTTTTTTCATCTGATAAATTTTAACTTTCAGATATGGAAACACGGAAAATGAAAATTAACAAAAGTTTGTCACAACTGAAAGTTACCAGACTATGAAATAATCGGTTCTTAAAGTTTATAAAAATAGTCAAAATCCTCACAGCTTAAAAAACCGAGGATTGAAAAAATCATAAAATTATACAATTTAAACACAGAAATGACTTTTCATGCAACTCCACCTGATTTGACTGTTTGGTTTCTGTTTTGATTGGAGTAAGTTTTGTAGGTTTATCAGGCACTTAAAACAGATAATATAAATAAACTGTAAAAAATACAGATTAAGTTTATAAATTACTTTTAACGGTTGTCTTGAGGAATTTCGAAAATTACGAATTTCAGAATTCAAGAGAGTTGCAACAAAATTAATTACAGAGTCGCCAGTTTACAATTTAGGTTGCAACTTAAAACATAATTGAATATATGCGTATAAAAAACAAAACGTATATGTACAATGTGTCTACGGATAGGTGATACAAGAGGAAAAACTTTTTTATTATTGATTTCTCAGATTTTATTCTTGATAATAATTTTTGCTGTATTTAATAGTCTTATTTCTCATGTTACTTTTCCTGCAGGTAAACATTTAAGACTTAAATTCACAATTTTCCGCAATTTTCCTCAGTTTTGGACTTTGAAAAAATTTCTGAAATTTTTATAATCAGATCAAGTAGACACTACAATATTCTTTTTTTGTGTTTCCTTTATTCTTGAAACTTTCAATTTAAAATAAAGTTTTCGAAACAACATAATATCCTAATTTTGTGTTCTTGAAGCGTCTACGAGCACAACAAAAGCCTTAAACTAACAAAAAACAATTCTGTCTGAACAACTTCAAATTTTGCATACAAGCGTAATTTTGTGTTCTGAACAACTTTACTCTAATACAATTTCGCGATATTTGTTAAAATACTATAAGACTTTACCCGCGACTTTACCTAAACCTCACCTTCGTTTTAACAGTGCTAACACAGATGCCTTCATTTAAAAAAAATCGAAAGTCTGCTTAAAATGAATTTAAGAACAAGCAGGGATAGACTGCCAAACAGCGTATTGATATCTAAAAATTTTTGGTCATTTATACCTCTTGTATCACCTATCCGTGGACACATTGTATATGAAAAAAATATACAAAAATTCGAATATGCTGAAAAGTTTTTATAAACACAAGATTTCTTACGCAAAAATTTAAAAAAAGCAACACACGCATTTTATTTTTAAATAGGTTTTTTAAGAGACTATTGTTTAGTTTTGTACCATTTTTACATTCTTCCTGAAATAAATTACCAAAATCCAGAAACGCACCACCCAATTACATTAAAGATATTAACAACAATAAATCACGATATAGTTGGAGAAAAATCCTTGCTAAATAAGCCAACCGTATATGGAATAACCTAGCAATTAGATTATTAAGGTTAACTTCCTTTCATCAGAAGCAGAATATTTAATAAAATCAGCATCTCATTTCCCTTGGAAGCTTTCGAATAAACATTTTTTATTTCGTCTCCTACAGGCAAGTAGGAAATTAAAACTTTAGTTTCTGGTGCGTTCTATAATTTTTAAAAATATTTAATCTGGCACTCCGAATTAAGTGATTTGATAAAAAAAAACAAACATCATATTCTGGGTCTTTTAGTGTTTAAGTGATTAAAAGCCCGCTTTGCAACTAAAAGGGCGCAGGTTCGAATTCAGGGTATCCGGATTTTTTATAATCCGAGCCACTAATATATTCAAACCGTCTTAGATAAGTTAGATGTCTAGGCTAATTTAGAATTAGTAGATAATCTGCCAGTAAAAATGATCGATTCTTTGAAATCTAAAGTAGCTTCTCAGAAATCATTAAAGGCAAGTAATATCCGCACAATTCTGGAAAAAACCATCCCAAGAAAAAATACCAACACGTCGATGTAAAACAAATGTATGCAAATAATAAAAATTCGAAGAAAATCGAAAACTGCGTGTACGATTCTAAACGAGTAACTTTCTTCTCGTTATTTGCATTCCGTAGCTAAAAAGACAACCGTTCCGCATACAAAGTGTATTCCTTTGATAAAAATCGCTACGTAACAATTGTCGACATTCAACACAGTGCGACATTCGTGCGAATGTGGGTGTCCAACCGATCCTTGAAATGGAAACTTTTTTAACAAGTTCGACTTTTCCTTCGTAATTTGCACAGTAATTAAATCTATAATAGCAATAATAATTAAATAATTAATATTACGTAAAAGAATCAGAAAATCGTAAAGAAATGCTTGGTCTTTCACTTATTTTCGATTTGATTAAATAGCAATTGTATTAACTTGATTGAAATTTCTAATTGTTATATTTCAAAACTTCCAGGCTTTCATTTACGGTGTTTTCTTAGAAACAATAATTAAAACTAATAACTTAAACGGTCAATAACTTAAACAGAACCACTTTCTACAGAAACCTGTACAACTTAATTTATAATTTAATAACTTAATAGTACGACCTTCCCAACATAAAACCAGATATAGCACAAGGTTTACAGAATATTTAACTTTACGAAAAAATAATTTTGTCGATTTTAATGTCAGATTTCGAAAACGAACGTTTCATTATTAATAATTTAAAGGGTTCGAAGTACAGCTATGGCATTTAAACTGAATAAATAAAAATGACAGCTCTAGTGTTTGTTATAAATAGAATTCCCATTTCTTAATTTTGTAAGCTGGACAAGTTTTTAACGTTGTTGCATTTTTAAAACGTAGGAATATTTATTTGTTAAAAATCTCGCTTGTGCAATTCTAAGTTGCACAATTATAATGTGACTATAACAGCAATACGCGTTCTGCTGGTTTTTAACAGTTTCAAGTTACATTCTAGGTCTAGGGTTGCATGAACGTATGAATTGTTATTAGGAGTAAATTAATTGCATGGTGTGAATATATTTATTTACAACAATGATTTCCAAATATCGTAACAAAAAATGCCAAGGCAAAAGAGCGATTAAAAATTATTAACGATTGGCTCCAAAGGTCGGTAGTTCAAACTCCTATGGAGGTAAATATTTTCTATATACAGGTTTTCTAAAATTCTTTCGTATTCATTAAACAAAAATTATCAGAAGATATTTAGTAATCAACAAAACAAAACGCAAGGAATAATCAGAACTTATTATAGCTTTGTAATAACTTCTTCCTTTTCAAATTTGCAGGTTATGGATAAACAAACTAGGAATATCTTAACAAATCGCATTTCGTTCTTTGAGGACTATGCCAAACCTCTGTCGGCTGAAATTTCCAAAGTCTGGTAAAAATATTTCATAATTATTGTTTTATGAAATTTTAAAATTACCTCAAAAACCCAAGAAATAACCAGGATTTTTTTAATAACGTCATAAGCTTGTCGTTTTTTCACATTTTCACATTTTTCACAGTTATAATTAAAACGTTATTCATAAATAAATTATCATGGCAAAAGTGGAATGAACGCATGTTACAAGGTTGATTATTTCCTCTGCAACTTCAAACCCCCTTTCTCCAAGGTGTTTAAATCATATCACGTAATTTTTTTAATTTAACTTCCGTGGGGTTAATTTAATACATATTTAACGTAATTTTAAAGCAATTTAGTTCGAAAATAATATTTGACTTTAAAACGGTTTAAGTTAAGCTAAAAATTTACCAGTACTTTAATATTTGTACAAAATTAAAACCTAATTTCTTGTTTAAATTAAACTGTCAATACGATCTCTATCCAATTTCGTGACAAAGTAATTCAAAACGTAATTTAAATTTAAATTATTCTTAAAACAGAAAAGCCCATGGCAGAAATTTCAATTAAAATCTTAAAATTTCTTTTTCTGAAATACAGCATCGCACGGGTTTCATCTTTTGGGCCTTCTTTCTAAAATCGTATCAATAAACGAACAACCAAAAACATTAACGTCTTTATGGACTGCTTCCATCCGCCTTCAAATTTAATGAGTAAGGGCAAACATTAATTTAATATTTTTATAGAAATGTTAGATTTTAAAGAATTCGTTTAGCTACTTCCTTGCAATATAATTTAAATTAAATTTAAAAATGATCCAAATAGTTGCTGGCAGTCTTAGTCATAAATCCTAAGGTGCTGTTCAATGTCCCGATCAAATTTCACAGGCTGAATTAAGAAGCTAAACGTAAATACTATCACTTACAATACCACAAGTGGTCAAAAATTGTCGATTATTTTTTTTGCTGTAACATCACGAATGTTCCTTGTGCACAAGGAACATGAGTGATTTTACAGCAAAAATAATCTACAATTCTTTGACCACGAATGGTATTTGAGGAACTATTCAACGAAAAAAAATCATTTCCATCGAATCAATTTTCATAAATTAGTCCACATTCAAGTTTGTTTACATGAAAATTGTTCTCTGTGGGATATAACTAGCAGTCAAAAAATTTTCGCTTCGTATCACTAGTGAAATTTTATCGACAATTTTTTCTAGTGGAAATTGTCGATACAATTGGTTTTGATTGGATCAAAAACGTCAAATCTTGCATTTTGATTGGTCGATTTTTGACAGATGACATGTGAGTTGAATAGTCGATAAAATTTCACTAGTGATACGAAACGACAATTTTTTGAAAACAGTTTATTGCTAGTTATATCCAACAGAGAACAATTTTCATGTAACCAAACTTGAATGTGGACTAATTTATGAAAATGATTCGATGGAAATGATTTTTTTTCTTCCGTTAAATAGTCCCTCAAATACCATTCGTGGTCAAATAATTGTAGATTATTTTTTCTGTAAAATCACTCATGTCCCTTGTGATTGCGAATACCACTCGTGCTGCTCACTCGTTATATTCATATGCAATAATCGACAATTGTTTGGCCACTCGTGGTATTGTAAGTGACAATTTTTTCTAGTAAAAATTGTCGATACAATTCGTTTTGATTGGCTCAAACACGTCAAATCTTGCATTTTGATTGGTCGATTTTTGACAGATGACATATGAGTTGAATAGTCAAATAAATTAAAATCCAACGAAAGGCAGTCCTGTAATGTCTTCGCAAAAATTCAAAACCTTCTCACACACTTAATTATTCACTTACAATTATCAACAAGCTGAAGGTTTTTATTGAGGTCGTACGAATTGAAAGAAATTTTTTACAAAAATGCCGAGTTTCCAAAGTTTTTTGGATTTATAAAATTACCCACTCAGGTTGTATAAACAAAAGAGAAATAGGTTTAAATTTTTTAAAAGCATTATTGAAACTTTTACAGAGCCGTTAATTAATAAAATTGAAATTTTATTATAACACATTTTAGTTTTTAATATTGTATAAACAAAAGGAAAAAATATAAAACTTCTACATGAACGGATTTCCACCAATTTTCCAAAAATATTCATCTGTCAAAAATCGACAAATCAAAATGTAAGATTTGACGTTTTTGGGCCAATCAAAACAAATTGTAACAACAATTTTCACTAGTGATATGAAGCGACAATTATTTGAAATCAGCTTTTATTTATAGAAATGATTCTTTTTCGTTGAATAGTCCCTCAAATACCATTTGTGGTCAAAGTTAAGTAGATTATTGTTGCTGTAGTATATCACTCATGTCCCTTGTGATTGCCAATACCACTCGTGCTACGCACTCGTGATATTCATATGCAAGCACAAGGAACATTTGTGATATTACAGCAAAAATAATCGACATAACTTTAACCACTTGCGGTATTGTAAGTAAATATGTATTTCCTTCATAAACACTAAACGGCAAACTACTGCTTGCACAAAATGTCATAAATTTTTCAAAGGCATTTTTGAAACTTTTCTGGACTGCTTTCAAAATTCTTTGAAATTTAATCAAACTGCATTTCCTTCGTAAATGTTATATACACAATAGAGAAAATATCAGACTTCTTTATTCATAAATTGCTACGTTTCAAAAGTTCTTTAAAATTTTATGAAACTGCATTTCGTCATTTGAGGTTTTATAAAACAGACAGCCAAAGTGTCACGGTTTTTATGTAGAAATTTTGATAGATTTTCCAAAAAAATTGTCAAAACTTTCTCAACGGATGGTTAACTAATAAGAATTAATTTTCCTTATAATACAAAATTAAAAATTTGCGAAATTTTACGTACAAAATAGTCTATAAATGAAAATATCATCCTGTTCGTATTATTAAAGTTTATACATTAAATATCTTGAACGTTTTTAAATGTAGAGGTTAGTTATGAACCTAAAAACACCAAGAATTAATTAACCAAATTTAAAACTAATTAAAGATTTCAAATAATACAGGTCATAAAAGCAACAATGCAGAAAACCGGACAAATAGTAATCGTTGGTAAAATACAAGTCACTTCTTAACTTTTAATTTCCGCCCAGCGTTATCTTTAAGTTTAATCCACCATAATTTCTCACGATTTTATTTAAATGACGGACCAAACCCATATAATTAACAAAACAACTGTTGTTGATATATGTTCGTGTTCGTAATAAAAGAACTTTTACCCGTATTATGATAGTTCTGCTAACGGTGAGAAACAATTTTTGTATTTCAATTCCACCGTTTATGTTATTGAGAGGATTTAACGTGTGTTTCTTTTGCTTTGATAGTATGGAAGATCATTATCCCAAAATAATTACAATGAAACCCTACAAATAAACAGTAATTTGTGAACGTGGCGTGAAATACGTCATACAATGACCAATAAGGTCAACAAACTACATGCACGTCCAAAGAAGAACGTGCTTTAATCCATCGTTGAAATCACCAGTTAAAAAGCGGCCTATGAATGAAACAACGACAACATTAACAACCCAACCTGATAGATCGGTAAATTGAGGCCTAAGAATGATCTAACGTAACAAATAATGAACTCAAGGTAATTTTGTCCGTAAACAATTGACAGAAACCTACCGTGGTGACATCACCAAATTTGCCGACAGACCCACGTTCCAAAGGTTGATGATTCGAAGGATGATTTCCCATTTTTGATTAATGAAAACAAACGGAAGTAATAAGCGAAACTTAATAAAATCCACTAAAACAATTATCACGAACACGGGGCACTCCAAATACCCACATCACCGACGACATACGTCACAGCAGCATTTTTAGTACATTTCGAAGGCAGATGTGATCCGAACAGCAGATGCATTAGGGTAAGTTTTAAACCAGCACAGTTTCCAACACGAAGAACGCGAACGACGTACAAAACATCACAGGTCTTCTGTAAAGGTGAAGAATGCAGTTGCACCTATATTCACATGTGGTAAGACTAGAATCGTTCAGCAGGATGGACTGGAAATAACTTCGGAGGCGAAGACGCAGAACGTGCGACTCTTAAGTAGCCTTTCTTTATATCAAACCGCCTTCCTTGAACACTTGATGGCCTTGGACGTCCAAGAGGTCACCAATCGAAGGACTTCACTTTTTTTTATATTAACCCGACTAACTTCAAACTACTTGCACCACCCCCTTATCTACCGTAAAATTTTAACACCTCAACAATCAACGATAAACCTTTATTAATCCCGTAATTAATTCGATATTTCCATAAGCGCGCTATTATCAAACAATATAATTAAAGATTAGATAAGGAACGAACTCAAAAAACTAACAAAACCGCGAGTTTGCAAAAATTTTGACGATCAAGACGCGCCCGGAAAAAGTATGACGGTTATACCACGGTGTGCGAGTGTGCGACTATTTTGTTGTAATATTTGTTGGTGACGGTTAGGTAAGGTTTCCCCACACTATTCTATTCTCCGAGCTGAAAACATCTGCACAGGTAAACAAGAATTCCTGGTCGACAAACCACAGGTAGACTCGAATATTTAAACAAGCGAAGCAAGACGTCTGCAGTTTCAGCACAATCTTTAAATTCCACCGGTAACGCTTTAACCGGACTGCAATTTCCAGAAAAATCTGATATCATCTGCCTGATATGAATCAATTTTGTTGTATTAAATTAATGTAAATTGCGGTGAGATGAGATCAACGACTATTTATTTTAATGGTATACTCGCTGTTCGTCCAACGTACAACTCCTGCTTATAATTATTTTAGTGAGCGTGAGATAACCTAAGGGGACGAAAGATCACAGCATTAACAACCCTTAAATATAATTAGAAAAATTAAAACGTTCACGTGTGAACCTAGAACAAATTAGAAACGTATGCAGATAAGAGACCCCAACCGACATTTAAAATTTTAATTAGATACAAATAATTGCAACAGAGCTGCAGCTAATTATAAATTAAATGTTATATTTCTAAACCGATAAGTATGTTAAATCAGCTTTAAATATTTTCAAGCAAAAATCAGGATATCTGCAATGACTTCACGTAATTTTTTTAATCAACAGAGTGCATTAACAATAAATTCGAGGAAACGAAAATACATTTTACTTAAGAGGCCATTTTATTACCACGGAAACAATTAATTATTTGAAAATAAGAAAATTGAATCAAACTTAGCTTCGCGAACACTTGCATGAAATAAAAAATAATTCAACATCAAATCCTTATCGTGATACGCCAATTGGTAATTGGTGCAATAACTGAAAGCTAATGCTTTTCTCTAAGCTGCCTTTGATCAATCTTGTTTACCATAAATAACCTTCAAATAAGAAACAAAGGGGTTTCTTACGACACAGATTCTCGGGCCAAGAATAAAATTCTGTCTTTGCTTCGGAATGCCCTTAACATTACTTCCCAAGGATGTATTTTTAAAAATTCAGGGTCGTCACTACTAAATTTCGACTAAACCCTCTCAAAAGAACGGAAAATCATAACAGACAGATTTCTTTTTAAATTATCCCGAACTGCCTTAAAATTCCTCTAACTGCCTCAGCCTCGGAATTTCGTAAACCGTCCCTGTACTAAATCATCAAGTGTTAGTATCGAAATATTTCTTTATGCCTTCTTAATATTTCTATGTTTTTAATTTAAAAATTGCTTTTTAAACGAAAATCGCTGGAGTGACTACATCGCGAACGATCTCGGGGTCAAACCCGAATCAGTTGCGCTACGGGTGGCCTACCCAGTGGAATAGGGAAGAAGGTAGGCGGCTATCGAGGGCATGGTGGTTACCACATCACGTCTTTCGCATAGCGTACGAAGAAATGGGGTAAAAAAAAGTGACTTGGGAAACCTTAACCCTGCATTTTACCGGCCACCAGTTAATTAATTAATTCACTAGCAATCGATCACGCAAAAATTTAACCACTTAGGAGTTACAACAACTCATATCAACTCTGAGAATCGCTAAAGCAAATACTAATAAAAGGCTAGTAGAATTAATGTTTGCTCTTGTTATTTAAGAACGCACAACTCAAGAAGATAAATCACGAACACTGTGTTTGTTATTATCACCATCCTACTAATTGGCTTATTACAATTTCAGAGAACAATAAATTGAAGTAATTACTTAATGGTTTACCGTTTTGTATAATTTGCACATGTTAGATATTCATTCAATATGAAGATATAAGCTAACGATATGTACGAGGTGCACATCTTAAATAAAATGTTTTACACAAACTTTTAATTAGATAAATTGAAATTTTTATTAATTAAATTAATTATCCAATCCTTCTAATTAAAAACCTTAAATAAGTAGTACAAATGTAACAAATATAATGATTTATTATATTAAAAAAGTAAATAAATTTATTTTAATTTTCGATTACTTATACATATTACATACTTTTCTAAACATAACATTAAAATAAATTTAGAGAACTCTATTCTCATAATTTCAAATTTTGTGTAGCCCAAATTAAATAAGAATAAAAATCTGTAAAAATCTACAACAGAAAAGATGTTTTATTACCAATTAAACGGTCAAATAAACATTCAATTAAATTTCTTGTTTTCGTGCCCCTCATAAATAGGGATGGATTGCCACTAGTCCTAGGCTATCTCCGTTATTTTAACTTCAGAATGATCTAAAAGTAAAAAGTAATCTTTGTAAAACGGATTAGTAAAAAATGTTTCTCTTAAAACGCAAATACTGAATACAACTGGATAATCCAACCATGCTCATGAATAGCATTCATTTTCACTTACGATTGAATTTAAATAAAAATAAAAATCTATAAAAATCTGCAAGAAAATAAAAAAAGATAAATTTGATTACTTAAAAGACTAAATGGATATTGAATTCAAATTCTCGTTTTTGTACCCCATATAAATAAATTCCTTTACGTTTGATTTCAGAAATTTAAACAACCTGTTTAAATCACACCAATCACAGTCAGTTTAAATTACAACTCGTTCCATTATAGTCCATTATCACTCGACTGTATATAAATTTCAGACTTAAACCTCAGAAATCCATATTCATAACAGACTTAGTGAAACACAATTACAATTACCTCTAAGAATTTAAAACTTAATTACCAAATTTGAATTGCTAATAAGATACCTCTTAATTTTTCAACTTGTACAAACAAGATAAGTACCGAAGTTCATATGTTAACGTTTTCTTAATTACACATTTGTATATCTGAAAAACGATTATTATTATTTATTTAACGAATTGCTGTGAGAAAATGTAAACATATGTATTATAAAAATAAATAAACTACCTGCATACGTTTTTAATTGTATAGATTTTAGTCAAATTTCTATTCCGCAATGTTTCATAAAACATGTAATCTAAATGACAAGAGGGGAAAATACTCTTTTTGTAAATTACAGGGGGAACAAATATACCCTTTCATGTATTAGAAAATATAGCGTTTGATCCCCTGTTTGATTTAAAAAATGCTAAAATTATTTGGAAAATAATGTTTCCCACAAGAATAGTTTGTAACACACAACAAGGATGGTATGTTATGAAATTTTAGGAAAACTGAATATAATTACTAATTTTTCGAAAATATTCTATTTTTATTATAAGCTGTTTAATTTTTGATAAACAATTATGACGTAAATTAACTATAAAACCTTTGGGAAAGGTAAAAAAAATAGATTTTGTGCAGAAATTGTCTTTTAATCATCAATAATTACTTAATGGAATTAAATTATCATTGAAAATCTAAAAAGGTTACAAGAATAAACAAGAAAAAATATTTCTTTCTTTAAAAAATAAGCGTCGTACTTTATAGATGCAACCAAAACAACATTATTTGTAAAAAATACTCGTAGTTAAAACAGCTGTTACGCCGCTATTTGATACTCACTTTCGAAAAACAGAAAGTTAGTACCATTATGTTTTAAGTTTTAGCATATGTACATCTCCAAATAAGTGCATGTAACTACATGCTGTGAGATCATTGTTACGTGTGTTTGAATTGTCAAAAAAGATGCAGCATTAATCAATACTTAAATGAGTTTAAACCCCTTGGATAACCCAATGTTCAATTTAAGTTTTTAAATAAAATCTATTCCGAATGCAATTCCTACTTATTAAAAACTACTGTTACAGCTTTTCATAATTTTTTGTTTACCAAAACACCAGCAAACCCCCCTTCGAAAGAAAAACTTAGAAATCCTGTTCTTGAAACGTTTTAGAATTCAAACTTGAAATTAAAAATTAAAAACTAGAACCAGATTCATGTTTTCCTCTTTAAATTCAAAAGCACTGAAAATTTAAATTTATATTTAACATAGAATATTTTAATCCGAATTGGAAATTTAACCGTTGTTTCGGTAGACTCAAGTCTGACTTGAAAAATTCCTTTAGTTTAATTTTAAATTTGAATTCGATTTACAGTCCTAACTGAAACAAAAGTTTGATTTCAATAGAAATGTCGAAATACTTAATTCATAACGACCTTTAACCTTTAACGAACCCAGATACATAATTTCGTAAGATGGCTCTGCCATTTTCAAAAGGATTTCCTAAAAAAAATCGTCTGGACGAAATGTAATATCTTTTAAGGAATTGTTAAAATTCTATGTACAGAAAAATATAGGTAATCCCTGCAAAGATTTGAACTACTGGTCTTCGGAGTTGATATTTTTCTATGTACAGAATTTTCACAATTTACATTTCTTCAGCTAAACTTTAAATTGCTAATACAAAGTAGGAATTGATTTAGACTTAAAAAAAATAACGTTACCTTTATCGTATTATCAACGAAAGAATACGTATTTAGCTTAACTGAACGTCGTATCGATTAAGAATTACAGTATTTCTACAGTTTCCTTAAATTTGTCTAACACTGGCGAAGGAATTCTTAAAAACGCTTGCCAGAATTTCCGAAGAGAATTTGTGAAAACATTAATACGTATTTCAAAGCCGATTAAGGATTTCGACTTCTATTACAGAGAACTTCAATTTAAATTGTTAGAAAAAGAGCATCACAATTGGAATTTCCAGAAACTCAAAGTAAGTCCAAGATTTCTAAATTTTTCCTGTTAATAATCCAATTTGGTAATAAAAATTACAAGAAGAATAAGGAAACTGAGTGAGTAGATTTCCTGTGGGGCAGTGTAACCATGTCTCTCCACTGATGCATTTACAAATAAATGCCCATTCAATACAAGCAACCGAGGTCAAATTTTCAATGAAGCACGTCGGCCTACGAATTAATCAAGTAATTGTTATTACTGTAACATACCACGCTATAATATCATGTAAATTAATTTAAGTAGGTGTTCTAATTGTAGGTTGCATGCCTGTTCAGTACTCGGTACATCTTGAAACCTTAAATCACGAGGATAATTTTGTTACAAATTATCTATTTGAAGGGTTAATTCGTTCATATTAAAGTGTTTGGTTGCTTAAATGCTTAAAACAAACATTTCTGCAACGCATAATTAGCAAAAACAGACTTTACTGAGTAAAAATTTTGGGTTAAAGACTGAAATAAACCACATCGAAATGGGTTTTTGGTTTTGGTTTAACAGTCAAAATTTTAGTTTCAAATTTTTAATATAAATTTTAAACTACACAAAAAGGCATTCTGCGACGGCTTAAAGAAAATAATCAAATCGAAACGCGACGAAGTGTTTTTAAGCAATTACAAATTTTAATTAAAGGGAACCCCTTTTCGTTTAAAGATTTAGCACCTCCACCAATGTTACAATTTAACGGGCGATAAAATTTAATGACTACATTTTACAAATCGGAAAAATTCAACAAGCAAAGTTGTTTTTTTTGTTAATTTTCATGCACAAGTTTTAAAAAGTAAGGGTCATCGTCATGTTTTCAGCAGGGTAGTAGCTTTGTCATTGTTCTTCCTGTTCAGTTAGATTCACAGCCAGTGAACGTATGCATGCAGATGATGGGAAATACCGGCGAAATAGGGACTTGATAAAATATCCCACGGTCTACCCCGTTTAACGGACAATGCTTTACTAGAGGGGGGGCAATAAGTGACACCAGTTCGATATTTGCCCTTTGTCAACTAAAAGGAAATCCTTAAAAATCATAGTTGAGGTACAAGAAATCCCACGGATTACTCTAATAAATCAATATATAATCAATACCTTTTAAATTTTACTAAATTATTAATAGTAAAAAAATTAAAAATAGGAAAAAAATCCTAAACTTTACACATTCGTATTTAAAACCATGAATGTAGTGCGCACTGAAAAATATTTATAGCACTCATTACGCGAAGGACTAGTGACTAGTCTCTAGTCTGTAAATGAATATTAAATACTTATACAGACAGATGTTCACGCTAAATTTAACTTCTTGGTATAGGTTAATACATTTTTTACGTAGTAACCCATTTCAGTTTTACCTTCAATCCGCGACTGAATAATATAATCGACGTAGAATGATTAATTTACAACTAATCAATTTTTACTTAATCCGCTCGTAATCTTAAAATTATTACTCAGTTGATGAATCATCTTAACGAGCAATGACTCGATGGTGACTTCAGTGAAAATCTAAACCACTTTCAATTTAAACTGTGAGTAAACAAGCTGCCTAATTTTTTATTACATGATACTCATGTTTTATATCAGATAATTTTTTTATAAAAAACCAGAACAAAATAAAGGAAACCAAGACCTTCTTCAAATTCTTCTTTAAATTTCTATAATTTCCCACAGTAATTACAGAAAAAGGAAGTAAAGATTAGTAAGGTTACCATGAGGCTTATCGTGAATTTCCCATCCGATTTCATACATTGTTAGCAATGTTAGCCTTAAAATTTGAAATTGTAATACCGAGCCGCATTAATTTTGAGGAATTGTTAATTATTTATTCTTAATTTCATAAAGAAGTTCTATCTTTGTTTGGTTTCCTTGTGAAGTAACAAAATATGAAAGTAACTTTCAAGGAAAAAATCATTACCTAATAAGAAAATCTTGAGGTGTATTAGTTGAATTTGTTTGAAAGCAAAGTAAAAATTATAAACACATGCTGGGTAATTAAAAGTAAATTAAGCAGAAAAAGACGGTCGTGGCTCAGTTGGTTCAGCGTGCGTCTGACCACTGAGATGGCCCGAGTTCGATTCCCAGGGTCACATATACACCGAAAACACCCGGCCGCTTCCCTCGGAAGGCAATGGCAAACCACCGAGGAGTATTCTATCTAGTAAGTCCTCTCTGGAGTACATAGAAGTGCAAGCACTTCCGTGGTTCGGAGCCCACATAAAGCTGTAGGTCCCCTATGTCTGTAGGCTACTTGACACGCACACCACAGGCACATGGAGAGAAGATCGGCAACGCTCTGGCATGCCCCTCCAACAAGAAGAAGCAGAAAAATATTGAGCTTAAAATATTTAAATATTGATACAGAACAACAACAAAAACTGCCTTTATTCTTATATTTAAAAGACAGAAATCCATTTATTAAAATTCAAAAATAAAAAAATATCCGTATACGAAGGGTTGGTCATATTTAAGAAACAAAAGGATGCTCTTCTGGGTCTCGACTACTTAAATTTTAAGAGAATGATTTTCAAAAGTTTATTACACAATTATTATTACTAATTAATCGACCGAACTACTTAAAAAAAACTGTCCCAAATTTTCTGTAACTGTTCGCACCTGCTTCGAATGTCTAGAACTACCTTGAAATACCCTGGTTGAGCTTCACAATGTTCAGGACTACCTGGGACTACCTTAGAATTACCCCTAAGAGAGCCTCTAAGTTTCCCTATTAGGGAACAAAAAGGCTGTCACGGTAGTCAACCCCTCACCTAAAACGCAACAATTTAGGAAACAGAAAGCAAAGTTCAATTAAAAAAATATTTGTATGTTCAAATTATGATTTTTAAGAACTACAAAATGAAAACTCAATCGTCCGTCTTTCATATTTTAAAAACTTAAAATAATATTTTCAAAACAAATGCTTCAGAATTCAAGTAGGGTCTTTAAATTCTCTGAGTACTTCTTTTTGGCCTTTTTTTGATAAAAGTTTAAACATCGAGTTTTAAATTTGAGTATGGTAGAATTCCGCTGCCATAAAATTTGTCCTCTATCAGACTTTAAAAAGCCATGATCAAATAATACTAACTTCAGTTATACATAAATTAATATGTTATGATAAGGCTTAATTCAAAAAGTCGCTTTTAATCAAGTTTTTTTAATAAAAATCTAGTTAATTCGTCATTCGAACTGAAATATCAGGTCATCCAACCAGGTGACCAACCTTATAATTTCCATTTCCAACAAAACATCATCGGGACTTGATGAAATTCCTTGCTCTCTTTTAAAAGAAGTATCCCAACACATTGTAAAACCTTTGGTATTTCTTTTAAATATTCATTTTCGGGTCGAGTATTTCCCAAGAACTTGAAATCTGCAGCCGTAGTACCAGTTTATAAGAAGGGTGATTATTGGAGAATGGAAAATTATCGACCTATTGCTCTTTTGTCAGGTTTCTAAAAAATATACGAAAAGACCTTTAGGTCTAGATTATTGTCATTTCACAGTAAGTATGATATTTTAACAGACAGGCAGTATGGTTTCTGTGAAAACAGAAATACTGAAGACGCTCTCCTTTCTTTTTACAATAAAGTCTTAAGTAACCTCGAGACCTCGACAATGAATTGAAATCTGTTGGTATCTTCTTTGATCTCAGTCGTGCTTTCGATACCATAAACCATAATTTATTACTGATGAAATTAGAAATATATGGAATTCGCGGGCTTTCTAAAATGTGGTTAAAATCATATCTGGACGGTAGAACTCAAGTCGTAAAACTGGGTAAAAATGGTCGTACATATCTTTCCGATTCGCTTATGGTAAAAAGTGGCGTACCTCAGGGCAGTATACTTGGCCCTATCCTTTTCTTAATTTTCATCAACGATATAGTGAAACATATAAATTATTTTACTACGTTATTTGCTGATGACACGTCCACTGTTGTGAACGAACCAACTGTAAGTGTGCTCAGCAAAAAGGCATCTTTAATATGCTTCTACGATATGTCCCAGTTTTGTCTCCAAAATGGCCTTGCTCTAAATCAACAGAAAACCGAGTTACTTATTTTTGACAACTCTAAAGATTCGGGCCAATACAGCTTACTTGTTAAACGAAATGGCCACTCTTTAGTCCAAAGTAAGTATGTAAAATTCCTAGGACTCACTATCGACTTCAAATTATCCTGGGAAGCTCATATAAGCGAAATCTGTAAAAAAACTTGCTTCTAAAAACTTTGCCTTACTTCAGTTACGAAATAGCGTTGGTGTAGACTCTCTTAAAACCTTTTACTATGCATGTATTAATTCCATACTATGTTATGGTTTGCTCTGTTGGGGAAATTGCTCAGACATTCATCGTGTCTTTGTTGCGCAAAAGAAAATTATTAGGACAATGTTTCGTCTTCGCCCTAGTAGTTCCTGTGTTTATTATTTTAAACATCATGGTATTCTGACGGTTTACTCATTACTTATTTTAAATTCAGCATGTTATGTGCGAAAACGTTGGAATCTGTTCGCAACCTGTGGTCAAATTAACAATTACGTTACCCGGTCCGCAAATAAATTATATATTCCAGCTCATAGACTAACAAAAGTCGCAAAAGGCCCTATGATTACTTCAGCTAAGATTTACAATTAGTTGCCATTAAAATTTAGGAATATCCCGAGCTTCAAACGATTTAAAATAGAACTAAAGTCATTTTTAATCGATAAATGTTACTACAGTTTAGCTGATTTCTATAACGAAAGGTTTTGATTGGTACCAGTATGTAGCTACTAGTTATTGTTGTAATTACATTTATTATTTTCCTGTGACAATTTCCAACATTTGTTAAGCAAATCTAAATGGAAATAAAATTATTATTATTATTATTATATATCCCATAAGTAATGACCGAATTCTACAGAATTTTTTTAGCGTTGATAAATAAAACAATTTTAAGCAATAATATAATTTCCATTATTATTTACAGCTGTTTGCCATGTATCATAAACTGAAATATGCCATTTGAATAAAACTGTTGAGATTTTGATTTTCAAAAAGGAAGATACAACTTTTTTTCCATTTTGAAAATCCTTCTGTTCTCTAGCAACTAGCTAATTCTGTAAATTATGAAATAAATGAAAACGCCTGCTAACCCATTTACCCGTTTTAAAAAAGGCTCTTGAGCTTCTCGCAAATGCAAAAATGCGCATATACTAATGCATTCTCTGCGATGATTTTCTGAAATTTCGTGGGGAACCCATTTTCCATATTTACACACTTTTCCCAATCCTTCTAAGTGACAATGGACAGTTGGCTTTCTGAAACCAAGTTTTCTTGAAAGATCTTCGACTGTCACGACAGGATTTTCATCAAATTTAGCAACCAGAAGGACATTATCAAATTTAACAGGGCCGCCTGAACACACTTCATCTTGTAAGCTGTAAGTACTAGATCTAAATTTTTCAAACCATCAACAACACGTCTTCTCATTCAAAGCATCCCTGCCATAAATTTCCTGAATATTTCGTGTTGCTACACTTGTATTACTATTTTCTTTTAATTCATAAATCATTACATGTCGAATATAGTCCTTTGGCAATTCCATGAATTACACTGTGCTAATAGATTATAATGTAATACTGCCACTTCCAAAATTGGTCATGAACAAATAAATCATCAACGCATTTTGTGATGCATGCATGCCTGAATCTGTACATGTGTACATATCGCATCCTATTTTGCAATAATAAGAAAACAGACATTACTTATGGGATGACCCTATACATTAAAAAACTAGTAGGCATAAAAAATTCAAAGAAGGCTTTGATTTAGTGAAAATAATTCAATTGTCAAAATGCCAGAGTCTATGAAGAAATGTGCGGTGTGCAGTTTTGGAAATTCTTTAGCGCCCTCGAGATTGTCCTGCCTCGGCCGCAAGCGGCCTCGGCGATAATTTTTCTCTCGGTACGCTAAAATGGAATTTCGCGGCCTTAGTATACAAATAACTATTCACGAACTCAAAAACTCTCAGACAATAATAGTATATTGTATTATTAGGAGTAAAAGTGTCATTTTGTGTGCCGAGCATGACGTTTGAACGACGAGCGCTAGCGAGTCGGACTATTCATGCGAGGCACACAAAATCACTTTTACTCCGAATAACACATGTTACTTTTTCTTCAAACGCATAAATTAAAAGCAATTCAGCAAGAAAATTTAAAAAAAGTCAAAAATGAACGGCATACCAGCTGTCATTGCTACGGGTTGCTTTGTTATAAAAAATAAAAATTACGAGTTGCCATTGGTTCATTTTATGTCACTTTTAGTTCTAGGAGTAAAAGTGCCCACTTTTACTCCTAGGAGTAAAAGTGAATGTTTAACTGTGTGTATCCAAGGACACAAAGTCGTGTTTTTATGACGTTTGAAGAAAACAGTTTTTTTTTATTTTGCATTCTAAAAATTTATACTAATTAAACTTATATACAGAGTGCTTATTTTCTTGGTAAAGTTTGTTTAAAAGGAAAATGTATTTAGATTTGGAATTTCTTATGTGCTTATATACACACACCGGCAAAATTAGGAGAACATAAAAAAATGCCATGTTTTAAAGAAAGTTTAAATATGTACTACGGCTTTTATCTTTGTATTGTGAGTTCAACATGTACAACAAATAACAAATTGCGATTAACACTTAAATCTGGCCACTTAATAAAGATTGATTGTCATTTTTCCTATTGTTAACATGTTGCTTGGTGTTTCGTTCTGTTGAATGTGGGTGTTTAATTCGTGTTGACTTTAGATCAAGGGTTAACAATAATTTCTGTTTTTGTTGTTGATCCAATTATATGAGGTTAAAATCAAAAATGACCAATTTAGTGGCCACTGATGTCGCTAGAGTAGTAACAATGATCGAAAGTGGCCAAACCTACAAGTCGGTCGGCAGACTCCTCAGCGTTTCAGTCTATGTTGTTCATCGCAATGTACAGAGGTTCAAACAAACTGGATCTTACGTACGAAGATGTGTCCAAGGCAAAACACGGGTGACTACTGCAAGGGACGACCGATTTATTCTGTTACAGACTAGGAGAAATCGACGTGTAACAGCAGTCCACACGAGAAATGCCCTAGAAGATGTACGTCAGGTGCATGTGAGTAAACGAACTGTAGGGCGAAGACTTAATGAAGCTGGCTTGAAGTCACAAGTTCCCGCAAAAGGTCCCAAACTTGAGGTACAGCATCGCGTAGCGAGATTGGAGTTTGCACGTAAACACCGATTTTGGAATTTAGGACAATAAGGGAAAAGTTTTGTTTACGGACGGAACCCGTTTTTTCGTAAACGCAATTGACGGCAGAAAAAGTATGGAGGCAACAAGGAGAGCAATATTCACAGTGCAACATTGTTTACAAGGTCTCATATGGAGGAGGCTCACTTATGGTTTGGGGTGGGATATGTTTGGGGGCACACACTGAATTAGTCCGAATTCAAGGAGGTTCTCTGACAGCTGCACGATATATTACACACATCATGGAACAACATGTAGTGCCATTTGCCCCATTTATAGGGGATGATTTTATTTTGATGCAGAATAACGCCCGGCCGCTTACTACTCGCTGTGTTTCAAATTTCTTATTTGAAGTTGGTATTGCTACCATGAACTGGGGAGCATGTTCCCCAGACATGAATCCTATCGAACACATATGGGACATACTGGGACGACGGGACAATGGTAGAAATACATCATTACAAAACACGGAAGAGCTAGCGGCTGCACTAGTGGAAGAATGGGACAATCTGCCTCGAGCAACCATTGACGTCCTCGAAAACATGAGCAGACGTATGGAAGCTGTGATTAGGGCTTGCGGGGGCAACACGCGTTATTAATAGCACCCCTATTTTCGAATAAAATTACGGAAATTTTATCAAATAAATTTTTTGTATATTGGATAATTAATTTTTTTGTGCTCAATTTTCTCATTTCATTCAGTTTGGCAACCACAATCATAAATTTAATTTGTGTGTAGTTGCAATCTTTCCAACGTAAATTTTCTCCTGCCAAATTAAGTTAAATACATCTTAAAACATCGAACAAATATGAGTTTTTTTTTGTGTTCCTCTAATTTTGCCGGTGTATGTATTTCTTTAATGGAAATAATATTTTATTTTTACGTAATTGAAAAGCTTAATGTCTGCCATTTCTTTCTGATTTTCTCCTACTTTGTTAAACAAATACACAATACCAAAATATCTCATTCATATAATCAATAATTGCGATTACTATTATTTTCGGTGTTTTTTTATTCGCATTACATGCACAATATTTAAATTCATTTTAAAATATTTTAGAATTTCCGCGAAGGAGCGACACCTTCAAAATTTAATTTTCAAAATAATAATAATAATTACAATCAATATGGTTAGTCGAATGTTTTGTTAAAATTGAAGATAAACACATCGAGTGCTACAGAAATAATAATCTTTTGATGTTACTATTACTATTTCAAAAAATGTTATAATTTCAATAACGAAAGTGCCATGAAATATTTTATCTCATTTTGCTGCGTTCTATACAAAACTACCCTATAAGGTGACATTTTTACTGTTGCAGGAAGTTAAACCGTTACCAAAATACAAATTAAAAATTTTTCAAAACACGTGAAAATATTAACCAAGTATTCCAGAACTCAATACACCACAAGATTTGCAATTTTACACAAATTTGCTAATTTAACCTTTGGTGTAAACCTTTATACAAACAGTTGCCTGTATGGGTAAGAAAATTTCAAAAATAAAACTATATTTACAGAATCAAATACAAAATTGTGGTAGGCAATAACAACGAAAATTTTATGTACTAATCACTGCAGCAAAAATTCTTATAAATTTCTTTCTGTCTCCGGATCAGGAAATACCAAATAAATTGCAGAGCACTAAAAAGTTTCGAAGATAAAATACTACAAATGCTTTCGTGATGACTACGTCCTCGAAGACCTAAAAATATGGCACATGTTTCAAAGAATTTGTTCCTTGGGCTATTAATTTATGGTTCACCTGCCTTGTAGATAACTAAAAACGCAAACATTTATTGAAATTAAAAAATAAAAATTAATTTTTGAGATAATAAAATCCGAGGTAAAATCATTTTGCATTTTAAAAGTAACTTAAACATTTATATCAAATAAACCAAAAAAGCTTAATTATCACATTTTATAGTTGGATACCTGTTTAAGTTTTAATTTCAGAAGAAGGGGGGGGGGGGCGAACATCCAAAAAACTCAAATTATTATGTGCTTCTGAAGTAGTCGTAATCTTACAAACAAACAAATTATATCAGTTCTGTACAACCTTTATACTTTTTTGAAATTATTGAATTTTATTGCCATAAACTTCTTCGTAACAGTACTAAACTTCCTAATTAATAATTAATAAAAATTAAAAATTGTTAATAATTGATTAATAATAGTCTTTTGAAACTTTTCGTTATTTAATGTATTTTTTCTTTCTTTCGCAAATTCTTAAGCCTTTGATATTTAATAAAAACTAATGTAGAAAAAAGCCTGCTAACAGATGTAGTTAAGTACAAAAACACCTATTGAATGTGAGGTCATAATACATCACACAAGTTGTATTACATACATAATTATATTTTTCCATTATTATGAAATAATTATAAATAAAGGGCAGGGGCGTTTTGTGCGTGTTTTATTGCAAAAAGAAACTTGTCTCTTATAAAAAATGCCATTAACTCGCCACGACAAACCTTTAGAAAATAAAATATCAAAAAATAATTAAAAGGTAACCCTAAAAACTTTTCATTTCGTTCCAGTTAACTAAATTACCCCAGTTTCCAAACCAAAACCTTGATTAGGTATATTAACGCCTTTTTAAATTCCTACCTGAAAAAAAAATCTGAAAGTACAAGTGAATGTTACATGAATGGGAAGCAAGTTAAAAAATCAAGTTACCCAGTAAGTTTAATTACAAACAGGCCATTTACAAACAAGAAACTACAATGTAAATTGTGTTTGCGTGTGAATATCCAGTTTCAGAGCGAAAAATTGCATGTTTGTGGGAACCCCTCGTTTAATCGAGAAGAACGGGGCACAATTTTACTTAAAAACCAGGTCAAGAGCAATCATAACCAGAGGAAACTGCATAATTAAAGTACTTTTTCATAATAATTAAGTGAGAAATGGATGAGGTGAATATTTTTATATTAAAATAAGCCGCATGGTGGTAATAATGAACGTCGTTTGGCCAGGAGAAGCAACGAAAATTATTTGTGGGTGATCAATAACTAAAATATCAGTTTTATCTCGACATTTCCACTTCGTTTACTGCAACCGTTGATTCTTATTAGGGTGATGGCTAAAGTACACAATTTGTCCGGATATTGATAACATTTTCGCTTTTTGGCTTGTAACGTTAAAAAAAGGCGTGACTTGCTGGTCTTTCGCAAGGACACAGGATAAAATTAACCTGTTACATAAAGTTTAGCAAGATAAAAATAAATTACATACAAAAGAGAAAGTTATCTAAATAAATTTAATCGATAGAAAGCCCGGAGATAAATTAGTAGACTAAAATTGGTTTTAAATCCAGATTATATTTCAAAGTATCACTTTATTAGTTTTTCCTGTTCCTGTTCGTACGGATTATTCGAATAAGCCATGCTGAAGGAAATTGACTGTTTTGTGAGATTTGTATTTGTAATCTTACAAGGTAGGAATGTGGATTAAGATCTTAAAATGCCAAGAACAAACCCAACAATTTCAACAACTTTTTTAATAAGCCTAGAAATACTTTCCGAGTGAGTTATCTTAAACTTTCATATTTGGGGTTGTATTCGCTTGCAAGCTTTGTAGATGTAATTAATTAATTTTAGAAGTTTATAAATTCCAAGTGAAAAAGCAAAATTTCATTCTACATAACAAAGAACAATTTTACTAACGAATTCTACAATTATAATTAAACGCTGCAGAAATAATCAAAAAATTAATACGAAATATCCCTCTTTCAGTAAAAACAAAAATGTGTTTAAAAATAACCAGAACGTGTACGTCATAATCTTCATAACACCTACGAAAGTGTTTAATAAACTCAAAAAATACTGATAACAACGAACAAAGGAAAGATAAACCTAACTACCGTAAAAAGCTATTAATGTTATAGTTGGGATTAAAAAAGGAAATTTACGACAGTATTATTACCTACTAAACTAAAGGGTGGGTTTTTAAGGGGCAAAACCCCAGGCATTTAAATGCCCTACTTGCTCGTAAGGTGCTTACATTTCCTTCAATTTTCCATTTGATTAGAATTTGGGGTGCAATTTAAACGTTCTCACAAAATGAAACGTGTCCGGTACTTTTTCTTTTTTAAGAAAGTTTTAGTTAAGTCAACTAATTAACTTTAACATTTGAATGGCCTTTCCACACTTTATGAAACGTGGCTTTTGTAATATCTTAATCCGTCACTGGTAAACTGCCAAGCTTCATGTGGGGTTTTAAGAGACAATGAAGAACCGTCCCCAACAGAGGGATTAGTTGGGCTACTCGTGTTTAGTTATCTACGGGGTAATATACAGGATTACATGTACAAAGCTGTAAATTTATTAATTAAATTACAAAGTTGATTATGTCATTTTTTTGTTTTTGGTTTTATCATTACGGGTGTCAATAAGTTAGCTTCCAAACATTCGCTTTGTTTTTTATTTGTGCAAAATGCACAAACCACTAAACCGCACAGAACCTTGATTTGGGTGAAAAATAATCGAAAATTCTGGAAACGTGAAGAAAAATATGTCGAAAAATTACCAACACTTATTGGTACAAAATAAAATCTTACGTCAGGAGAAACCTGTCAATATTTATATATTTAAATTTATGAACCGTTTTATCTTCACAAAGGCACTACAAAAGCAAGAAAAGCGTACAAAAGGCAAAATCCATTAAATCTTATTGGTAAAAATGGTTTTGGGCATAAACATTTTTTAAAACTTACAAAGTAACTCATTTATGCTTTTTATTTTCATACCTTCCCAGACATTTTTTTGTTTGTGAAATAAAACACGTTCACTCTTCAAGAAAGAATGAACAGAAAAAATTACGGTGTCGTGCAGTTTTAGCCCGTGCGAATTCGGCTCATGGCGTCAATCGTGCTGTTTCAGCCGCGATGGCAGGTTAAGATAATTAGGTGCACCTTTGGCCCAAGTCATTGGCATCTACTCATACTGACATTTGATAAAGATAATCCTCTTTTGTAAAAGAAGTAATTTCTTTTTCTGTTTACTTTTAAATGTCATACTAGGAAATATTAAATTTGACTGAGGAAAAATACATTTTGAACATATAAGCCTACTTTCATACATAAAATTTTTTGTGTCACTTTTATAATAATAATAATAATAATTAGCGCAATACTATGAACCAATTTCCTAAGGCTGGAAAAGTGCAAAGGAAAACTGCAGAATATTTAATTAGAAAACTTAATACTTAACCCTTTTTCCAACAGTGGTATAACTATATTAGGGTAACACATAAAGTTGTATTATTTTTTTAACATTTTTTAGGCTAGTGTTGATTTGGTTAATCATTACTTCGTTGCTTTAATGTTAGTTTTACCAACTGTTAATGTACTTTTCCCAGTAAAATTTAACTTTTTCTGGTATAATATTTAAAGTTGAATTCCTTCGTGTACAGAAAAAGAAATTATTTCTTTTACAAAAGAGGATTATCTTTATCAGATGTCAGTATGAGAAGATACTAATGGCTTGGACTGAAAGTGCACCTAATTATCTTTACCTGCCATCGCTGGGATGAATTTTCCAAGAAGTCCTTTGGTTGAAAGTATTACCTTTTTAAACCATCTAAATTTTGATTCAATTCATATTATTTTCGTTTTATATAACATATACCCCCTCTACGCTGTAAGGTAGAAGACGGAAGAGGATAAGTAAGTAAGTACACACATCACAAAAGTCTAGGGATATATTTTTTTTTATGCAAAACTGTCAAGTATTTTGATTTTTTTTAGGTGGTTGCATATAATAAATTAACACAATACTTTTACAACATTCTAAATTAGAAATTTAATTTAAAACAAAAGAAGACAAGTTGAAAAAGCTTTAATGAAACTTATTAGCAAAAAGTTGATTTTATACAATCATAAGAAATTGAAGTGTCAGCACTTAAAGTATTCATTAATTAAATTTAGTAGAGAGTATTTCCTCCTCTTTGGTTCAAAACGGCTCTGCATCTTCTAGGCATTGATAAAGTTAAATTATCTATTGCATCTTGCGGTAACTGTTGCCAGTGTCTTACAAGGGTATCACGAAGCTGAATCCGAGTATGAATTTCATCCAATTCACTTTCAATGCTTCTTCCCAACATGTCCCACACGTGCTCAATAACGTTTAAGTCTGGGGACTGCGCAGGCCATGGTAAAACAGAAATGTTTTCGTCTTCAAGCCACTCGGTAACAGTACCTGCAACGTGTGGGGTGGCATTATCATGCATTAGAATGAACTCAGGTCCAACAGCACCTGCGAATGGAAGCACTATAGGCCGCAGTACCCTATTTAGATACCCATCGGCATTTAAAAACCTCTCAAGAAAACAGAGATCTGTTTTTCCGCCAATGCAGATACCACCCCACATCATTACGGTACCTCCTTTATAAGAATGGACATCTTGAACACATCTGAGCCTTTCCAAGTTACCAGGTCGCCTCCACACTCTAACTCTTCGGCTGTCAGGGTGTATTCCGAAACGAGATTCATCTGTGAACAAAACCCTAGACCATTGCTCTTCTGTCCACAGAATATGCTCTTCAGCCCATTCTACTCTACGTGCTCGATTATCATGTCGAATTGGTGGGGCTCTTATTGGACGTCGGGCGTGGAGATTGGCTTCATGCAATCGATTTCTGATTGTTTGAGAACATACAGTTACATTATGAGTAGTCTGAAGCTGTGAAAGCAATTGTTTAGCCGTAATTATTGGTCGTCGTCTAGCTTCAAATGTTAAGTAGCGATCTTGAACTGCGGTAGTAATGCGTACACGACCTGGATGTTGTTCGCTAGGATCTCCGGATGTCCTATATCTACTCCACAGTCTGCTGATAACACTTTGAGAGGTGTTTAAAGCTGCTGCAACGTCAACTTGTCTTCGACCAGCTTCTAGCATACCTACAGCTCTGTTCATTTCAGCTAAACTTAAATGTTGTCGTTGTTGATTACCTTCCATAATAACAGCACCAATAAAACTTAAATCACCCCAATATAAACGTAAATTAACTGTAAATGATGATTAAATTATTCCCTAACAACACTGAAATTGCTTTACTTTTAGTTGAATTGACAATTAAGCATTTGCATTTGTTTGTTTATTATTGAAACAATTGCTATCGCTAGCCCAAAGACTAGCACTAGCATACTTGATCAATGGTAGAGATATTTAATAACAAAATTGATTTATATCGATAAAAAAATATATATCCCTAGACTTTTGTGATGTGTGTATAACATATACGGTGTATGACATAACCTCATCCTCAAGACAATCGAAAAAACATCACTGTTACAAAAAATCAATTTCGGAAAATGATGAGCGTCACACAGCGCTATGTTAAAGAAGAAGTAAACAAAAATAATTGCAAAACATCTTCGAAAAATTAGAGAAAATTTATTGAGTGGTGTAGCATAAAAAGCATTTCCTTTTAAAACTTTTTCAAAACGCAATGACATTCACACCAAGGAAGAAATTAAAGTAAAGTGTGGAAAAAAATGAAAGCAGAATCACACATTAGTTTAGTTTAAGAGCAAAATTTAAGAAAATTTGGAAAAATTAATGAAAAATTGCTGAAAAAATATAAAAAGCTTGTCGAGGCAAAATAACAATTTTTGTCCACAAACACCTTCCAAAATATAATTTAAATTTTGTTGTTAATCATAATCTCATCTTCAAGAAAAGGAAAATGAATTGATTCAGAACAAATTCACCAAACTTTAAAAATCCTATTGTCTCCGAATAAAAGTCAATCATAAAAACCTTGCAAAAACATTTTAGAACATTTTCTTTTATAAAGCTTGTCCCAGAAAAAATTGTCGCCAAAATTTGCCCCTACTGTATATGCCATTTTAATTTTAAAGGCATTGTCAACTTATGAAAAGTCGATTTTTTTTTATTTTGTAATTTGATTAAGTAAACTGAGTATTGCACCTTTGCAAAATTTTGCGGTCGAATTTCAATTCGTTACCGTGTTATGGGAGCTAAAAGTTTAAGCTATGACGTCATCTACGTCGGTCGCCGGTAAGAGCTCTAGCATAGCTACAAGTACAACGCTAAATTTAGGTTATATTGCCGTGTTTTTAGGTTATGTTGCCGTGTTTTTAGGTTATGTTGCCGTGTTTTTAGGTTATGTTCGTTGTGTAGCAGCCTCCGGAGGTCGACACTAGTGACGTCATGTACGTAGGATCTGAATTATCTCTACCCGTTTATTGTGGTTATTATCAAAGATATTGAAATTCTACCAATGCTGGTACTTTTACGAGTATTTTAACTAACGCATTTTGATATTTACTAAATATGTTGCATAAGTTGACAATGCCTTTAAAAAATTTATTAATCAGCCGTTTTTGCTAGTTGGCTAAGTAGTAAATAAAAACAATTAGTTGCCAACTGTCATATTAAATTTGAGAAAGATATCATCAAAAGAAGAAGCATTACCTGAAAAAATATTGTACAAATATGTTAAAAATCGGGGTATTTCCACGAAAAAAGTGGCCTTAATAAGTTAAAAACTACAAGAAGGACTGTTCAAAACGTGTTGAAAATATATAGTGAAATGGGTAATATACGAAGAAAATGTTAAAGTGGATGCAAGCCGGGGTTCGTAAATAAAAATATCGAGAAGAAGAAAGCTCTGTGTAACAATCCAAACCTCTCTATAAGAAACTTGACTAAACAATTTGAAACTACCAAATAAACTGTGCTGAGAGTTAAGCAAAAAATTCCTTAAAACCTTTAAAAAAAAGCAAAAGTGGCTAACAGAAGTGCTAAGCAAAAAACTATTGCAAAATCAAGATGCAGAAAGTTGTACTCAAAACTGGCACACAAAAAATGTGATCATGGACGATGAGACTTGTTGCAAGCTCGACTTCAAATCGCTACCAGGTCATCATTATTATTCTGGAAAGGACAGAAAATCTGTTAATGACGAGTTTAAGATAATTAAAACAGAAAAATTCGTAAAGAATTTAAATATAAGTCGAGGCAAACTACAAAAATGATGTCGAATGACGCTATACAAATTTTAATGTAAGGGGCGAAAATAAAATTGCAAAACTTTTGGGTGAATCATAATCAAGGTTTAAATGTTTATTATTACATTATTCTATAGTTATTAAATAATAAAACTATTCGATAAAATAGTTCAAATTTATTTGTTTATGTGGCTTTTTGTTAAAACCAATAGGCGACAACTTTTTCTGGGACAAGCTTTATTTAGAAGACAGGCTCAGTACCACACATAACGACATAACTTTATTTACGGAAAAACAAAAGTACCTACCTTGAATAATTTAATTCAATTTTAACTTATTTTTAAAAAGCAAATACAAAGCATAATATAACTTCACTACCAAGGGAAAGAATAAAAGTATATTTTAGAAAGAAAATTCACCGAATTATTGTAAGAATCCCGTTATTACTAAATGAAGTTAAATCAATTCACTAAACAAAATCTTTCTAGAAAGTTTTATTGTTAAACCTTTTTATATTTACAAAACATATTCACTATCACACGTAGACTTACTTTAAGAGAAAAATAAACGGAAATGGTTAAAAGCATTACAGAAACTCTTGCGAAAAAATAAAGGAAATTCTATTGAACCTGTATAAGAAATATCGCATTAAATAAAATCATTTTGCGTTTAAAATTCCTAGGAATTTATTTTCAATGCTAAAACCTTTTTCATTTTTAAAAACAGAGTCACAAAAAAGCTACTTCAAAAGAGAAAATACTGGAAACATAAAGGAAAACTCGCTGGAAATAAAAGCGTTGGTGTAAATAAATTTTTTGTAGGTAAAAATCCTCACAACTTTTATTTTCGCTAAGATTCTTTTTGACTTTTAAAAGAAAAAAAAAGGTTAGCTACAATCGCATTTTAAGCAAAAACAAATCTGTAAAAATAAAGGGAAAATCTATTAAATTAAATAAATAAAAATCCTAATGGAACAAACTGAACTCTGAAACTTTGTAAATTTAAAATGATTTGACTGCTTCAGAAAATTATTATAAACATCTACTAAATTAAATAAATACCATATGAACAAAAATTATTTAGATAAGGGAAGGCCATGGTGAACAAAATCACTGTCTTTGATAGGTTCAGTTTGTTGTTGGTTCTACATGTCAATTAAATGTCAGTTTCGATTTGAATTTTTATTCATCATGGTATTCTCGCAATTACATAAGCGATTCATCATTGAATCTTATTTTCGTAATGGAAATCTTGAAAATGGGGAATGTATAAACTTCTGAAAAGTCTACAGAATTTCATTATAAAATAAATTTTTAAGGCTTCTCCCAATTGCTTGTTTAAAAATAGTTATTTATGTACCAAGAGTCGTAGGTGCAGTTTTTTGGGCGAGAATGCAATTTGCAACGCCAAGGCCCGAAGGGCCGAGGTGTTGCAAGCATTCGAGACCAAAAATTGCACTGTACGACTCGAGGTGCATATGAGATTTTTCGTCAAACCTTATATATCATTTTAAAATAAATAAAATTAAGTATTTTTCATTTATTATGCATAGCTGTCATACCAATAATTAATAAAGGTTGCTGTGATTTAGATTAGGTATCCTTGACAACAAAAGAAAATAAAACATATTTATTTCAAAAAAATTTCAAACGCGTGTGTCAGTTGAATTTGTGCACAATTTGTGATTCTAAAAACATGTCTCAAGAAATAGAAGAGGCTGCAAATGCAGCATCCCACAATTTATTACCGGTTAAATCGCAACAACGGTGTATGGAAACATATAACATTTTCAAAAATTGGTGCCATGAGAAGAAATCAGATGTGATTACAGAAAAAGTGCTGCTGGCGTATTTCTTAAATAGATCTACAAAATTAAAATCTCCAAGCAGTTTATGGAGCGAATACTCAATGTTAAAAAGTACCATTTTTATCAATGACAATGAAGATATTTCCAAATATCCAAAACTAAAAGCGTTTTTAAAGCGTAAAAATGATGGATATAAACCCAAAAAGAGTAGTATATTTAGTCGAGACGATATGAACAAATTCCTTATTGAAGCGCCTGACATTACACATTTGTTAATGAAGGTACAGTAACAGATTATTTCATTTAACTCAGTTATTATATTTATCTGTTCTAGGTCGTTATGATAATGGGAATTTCTGGGGCCTGTAGAAAAGACGAATTATGTAAGATGACAACTGATAATGTTGAAGATAAAAATTCTGTAATAATAGTAACAATATCAGATACTAAAAATGGAGTGCAACGTACTTTTACGATCATTAACCGTGAAGAACAGCGCATAAATTTTGTTGATTTAATTAGGAAATATATAAGTTGCAGGCCAAGAAATAGTGAAAATCGGCGATTTTTTCTGAAATATTGTTCAGGAAAATGTGTGAATCAACCAGTAGGTAAAAACACATTTGCAAAAATTCCTGCTCTAATAGCAGAATTTTTAAAACTGAAAAATCCTGAAACTAATGCTGGGCACTCGTTTAGAAGAACGTCAGCAACTTTTTTGGCTGATACGGGAATTGACGTTCTTGGTTTAAAGAGGCACGGTGGATGGAAATCCACAACAGTGGCAGAAAGTTATGTTGCAGATTCAATGACAAATAAATTAGAAATTGCCAGTAGAATTTTATATAATCAGAATAAGTATGAAGAATCTGCATCCACATCTTCAACTTCAGTCATGCAATTCAATAATGAAGACGAAATGAAAGATAGCCGCGTAATTGTTCCTAGCACCAAAGAAAATCAAGAACATATACAAATTGAAAATGTTGATATTACCGAAAATATAAACTTAGATTCAAAAAAGGAACTTAATTCTCTTGTTCAAGTTTCTAACTGTTCTAATTGTTCATTTACATTTAATATAAATAAGTTGTAATTAATGTAACGTAGATAAAATGTTTGTAAATAAAGGTGTTTTGTAGACAATTTACTTTTTTGCCCTAGGAACTTAATGAAGAATATTACAACCCGCTGCCCATGGTAACCAGTAGTTGAATGTAAACTGTCACTTACCGTCAACAAAACAATGACACAATGACATATTTTCGCAGTAGGTTTGACGAAAAATATTATTACTTATATAAATTACTACAAAGAGTTTGTGAAAACTTTTCTTTTTACTAAACTAAGTTGTTCTATTGTTTCTTAAATAAAATTGTCTATCCATTTTGTAAATAAGCAACTCCTAAATTAGAAACAGAACCACAAGCTGCGATTTTAATTGAAACCAGTGATTTACCTTCTAACATTTTTTTACAAAAGGGAATGAAATGCAAATTTCTTCTGAACACGTCAGGTATGCATGACTCTTAAAATTTGCCACTTAAAACTAATCAACCATAACATAACCATCGACTTTTCAATTTAACTTTCAAAAAGTTCAACGTTATTCTTTGAGAGCAAAAATTTGCGAATCTTCAATTAGAAAAAATATAAGTCGATTAAAAGGTTTAAAAAACTTACTCAAGCTTAAATTTTCATCGACTTTAAAATTTGAACAGAAAATTTACATACGAGATGTTCACAAAAAGTTTTGTAGGCTTAGCTTTTTTGTTGTAAAGCTCTTTGAAATAAATTTTAAAGATGGCACTTCGGCACCCTTTGCAGGAAAATCAATTATGCGTTTTAAACAAATGCCTTTTTGACAGTCTAGGTCCTCTTAGTAAATTAAAAAAATAATGCTTGTGTGAGCAACTACAATCTATTTTTCCCACTGCCGATGCCGGTTCCGGAACTTGCATTTACCATGCGATATTTGGTCATATTGTAAGGAGATAGTTGGTTTTGCCATTTGTTAATTGGTTATGATGGTAGTAGGGAAATAAGTGGGCATTTATTTCCCTAGCGAAGTAGGTAGAGTAACTGATTTACTGTCTTTCTACCAAATTATTATGAAAAAGATTTTTTTAATCTTTAAAGGCAATTTCTATCGGCACTGAAATAAAAATATAGCCATGGTTCTTAAGCGATTTATTTACCCTGTCAAGCATGCTACAAAACGAGTGAGCTACACTTACCTCCCTTGCTACATAAATAACAATTAGATAAGTAGTAGCATTAAACTGATAAACAAACATTTTCTTGTACAGATGTATACTTAATTGCTGCTATGAACAAAATAGTTTTCCGTGCTTAAATAGAAAATCCATAAATCTAAATAATTTATTATCTTCTCGATTTTCAAGCATTTGTTTTACATATAATTTAATTCAAACAACAAAGACATACATAAATAAATTTAGCTATCTTATCAGCATGTGTGCGAAGAACATTTTCTGGAATCGTCCCTTACAGATTGGCAGTAATAATTCTCCACCTGTCATATTTATCTTTATAAAATATTTACTAAGATTTGATATTTCATAAACTTATGCGTTAATTAATGTTTCATAATGCACTTCAGTCAGAATAACGATTGAACTTTGCCCCTCATTTTTTTCTAACAAAGGTAAGTTTGTTTAATACTTGCGAATGTTTACGTAGCAGTTAAAATTTGCAATGTAAAACTCGTATATTAAAAACCTACACTTTCTCAAACTTCATATACCTATCACAAAGATAATAGCAAAACGTCTTAGAAATAATAACGATTATAATGGGCCAATTTACATTCCTGTCAAATGTGTCACCTGAGCCCGTTAATAATTTTAGCCTCAAACTTAAATAACTTACAATGAAATTGGTAATTATTTACGTAATGGTTTTCTGTCTGTAATTTATACATGGGAAGTCACAAGTTTAGTAATAATGAGTCATGTTTGCTTTTAAGAAAAAAACATTTATCATTGTTTTACTAAAAATCAATTAGAAAGTCACAGTCCATTGTTAAAATCTTTTTTTGCCGACTATTAAGTTTACATGCTCGTTATGCTTATCTGATTCTAAATTGACAATTTCAAAATTAGGAAAACGGTTATTGAAAATTGTGAATCAAACTCTTTGAAAATAATTAACCAACCCAACTTCACCAATTTTCGATTTATTTACATATTTATTCGAAACAACAATATCAAACGTAATGTTTAAAAGTTTAAAACTAAACTAAAATCACATCGTACCCTTTTCCAATCTTAAACATCTGCAACAAAGCAAGAAACTGCCAGACAATTCTAGAAAAGTAATCAACCTGGTTTCTTTTAAAACAAATTAAATCCAATCGATTTCTAATTCAAGAACAACAAACTTCGTTTAAAACGCCGGATTTACTTATTTCAACAGCTTTTGTTGGTCTTGTTTAATTTAAAGTTTTTAAGTAGGTTAAGCAACGAAGTTTAGGTGGTTTTCATAAAGTTGAATTACCAAAATTTCCACAATTGAAAACTCCTTTCCTCAGTGAGGAACTTTTTCGTATTTGATTACACCGGCCTTAATTTTATAAACAGGGGCGTAATTAAAGTTCCTCAGAGAAGCAATGTACGTACATCACTGATTGATTTTTAAGAGTAGCGAAAGAACGTTTTAACAAAACTTATTTGTTATAAATGACTGAATACATTTTTAATGTTTACGTAGATTTACGCGATTATATGCAAAATTTTGCAACTAACTAATCAACAAGTTCAGGTTTGATATTAAACAACTTCGTATTTTTTACTTTTCAGATCCTTTAATCCTTGAAGAAAGTAGGTTTACTCGAAATTTCACTAAATAAAAATAGAAATGGCACATTTACTTTTAAAAAACAATGTTGTCCTACGAATACAGTATTAAAAAACATCCGACGCTTTATAATCTTCAACCTCTTATTCATTGCAATAACAACAATCAAACTGAACGTCGCAACGCTCATCTAAATTATTTAGCTACTCACTATAGACATTTATATTTTTAGAGTTCGTTCATTTCACATCATGACATGCTATAGAATTTTTTAGTAAGTGGTGACCTGTAATAATTGAGCGTTTACGCTGTAGGTCAATTAACTTCTACAAAAGTGGACAATAATTGGGCTAGCGCGATTTACAAGGGTTCCAGTTAAATTCATGTAGCCGAAAACCTATTTTATGAAACCGTAAATGTTTACACAACAAGTAATAGAGAGGGTTTCGTAAAGTACGGTAACGTAATTATTTTAAATTCCTTTGAATTTCAAACCGTAATATTTGTAATTCGTAACAAATGTGAAATTTGATAAAGGTATAAAAGGGAATTTTAAACAAACAATCTTGGTAAAGTTCACAATGATCTCTTGTTTAAACAGTCGCGGATCTAGCGGGGGGCACAGGGGGCAATTGCCCCCCCCCCCCCCCCCGAGAATTTATGTTTTAAATATAAATTCTCTTGTTTTTTCAATTTAGTAGTAGTTTTATTTCTACGTTTTATTTTCTTACATCCCTACATAAACCTAATGCCCCCCCCCCGAGAAAATTGGCTGGATCCGCCACTGTGTTTAACAGATAATGAAGATATTTATTTATCAATTGTAGCATATTGCATTTAAGTATGTGTTGTGTACCGGCCCTTGTTGTAGTAAAACATTAAAAAAATAAACAAAACATAACGTTTTCGTTTTGTACTGAACAATATCGGTTGGCTACGTAACACTGAGGATCAGGCAAATACCTCGAAACCCTGTTGGTATGCAGCCCACCGATGCCCACCAATTATCTATCTAATGAAGACCGTCACTGGATTTATTTTAATTTTAATTTTTACTTAACTTAAAACTGCAATTTTAATATAAATATTTAAAGGATCTTCAAATCAGGTAAAATTATTCTAACAACTGGAAAAATTAAATATTGTTAAAAATCAAAGACATCAGCAAGAATTCCGAAGTACAAAAGGGACTGTCACAGCATTTTTATTAATTTCGAATCGATGTATGAATCACAAAAACTCTGAATATTCTTTTCCAGTCAAATCTGGCATACAAAATTCTTAGACAGAAACTAAAACATGTTTGGAGAGTTTTTTTAAGTCTTCTGAAAAATATAAATCCCGATAAATTTTCAGAAGTAATACCACAAGTGACTAGAATTTTACCGGAAATTTTTTTGCCGTCACCAACACGACTGCTTATTGCGACGAAAATCGTAACGAGTGCGACAGCACGAGTTACGATTTTCCAAAGCAACAAGCAAGAGTGTTTGTGACGGCAAAAATTTCCTGTAAAATTCTAGTCACGAATGGTATTCGGATTGATAATTCCTCGAATTATAATGAAATTACTGAAATACTTGTCACTCAAAAAATTTTGACAGACGTTGTCTTTAAGCAACGCTGCTAGTCGCAAAATTTTCTAGAAAATTTCACTAGTGGTATTTTCGATTTAATTCGATTGTGATTGGTTCAATTCACCAAAATACTGTGATTTGATTGGATGAGTGGAATAATCTAAATAAGTTTTCATGGCAATTCAAGTTTTGATAAATTAGTAAGGAATTCGGAAATTTCAAAGAAAATCGAAGATATATCTCTACAGGGCCCTGAAAATCAAAATATTTTAAAGACTTGTAAACATTCTGATATCCAGAAACAACCCTTGTTATAAACAATTTGGAAAATCTTCCAAGTGAAGGACCATTCAAAAATTTGAAAAACTCGACGTAGCCCTTGGAACATCGGGACAATCAACATTTTAAAAAAATGAACTTGAAAAACTTCTGGAAAACAAAACCTTTTAAAAAATCTACAACGATTTTCCAAAAAATTAAGAGAATTACACAAGTCTAAACAATTTTCGACGTCAAAATATCTAAAAACGCTTGAAATATAAAAATTCTGAAATCTTAAAGGTGGAACTCTTAGAAATACATAGTTCCAAGTTATGGTAAATTCGTAATAAATTTGAAAGAAACTCAAGAAATCCCTGGAAAATCCTGAAAATCAAGTTAAAAAAACAGAATTCAAAAATATAAAAAAGGTTCACAAGGATAGAAAGTGTTTGAAAAAGTGAATGTTCTGGAAAATTCGTAATGAATTCGAAAATTTTAAAGTTTATTTGCTGGATTTCCTTGAAAAATCCTAAAACTCTAAAACAAAAATAGAATTTAAAAGATTCTGACGTCCAAAACACTTTGAAAAGCCTTTTAATAATTAGAACATAATTATTCAAAAAAGCTTTAGGAAATGTATTTGAAAATCTCAAAGAAAACTCAAAAAGTCTTTCCACAAATTTGAAAATGCAAAACGCCTGTTACCTGTAAAAATTCGGAGATCCTAAACTTTCGAAATCTCATTGAAAATCTTTAAGTCTTGGAAAGAATCCTGAAAATCGAAATTCAAAAAAAAAATTGAAACTTCGCAAAACTGGTAATCCAAAACCTTCTGCAAAAATATCTAAAAAAAACCCTAAAACAAATTTATGAAAAACCTGGAGAAAATCGGAAAATTTTCTAAAAAAAAATTTAATTAACCATCAGTTCGTATGAAATTCACAAATCTCAAAGAATATTCATTAGGTCCCACGAAAAACCTGAAAAACTAAAATCTAAAGCCTTCTGAGCAAATTGCTTAAAGATCCGAAAATGTTTAAAAAAGTAGAAATTTTGGAAAATTCGTAAGGAATTTGGATATCTTCAGGTAAATAGAAGAAGTCCCTTGAATATTCTGAAAATCATAATTCTTAAAAAAAAAACCTCAAACTCGACAAAGTTCTGAAATTTACAACCTTCTTCTGAAAAAAACTTAAAAATTCGGAACAAACTTAGATCTCGAAAAACTTCCAAGATCCAGAACTGAAAAATCAGAAACTCCACGGAAAAAATAAGTCAGAAGGAATATGTAAATCTAAAAAACAAATTCAAGAAGTCCCTTAAAAAGCCTGAAGTTAAAATTCTAGTAAAGCTACTATTTGGAATAATTTTGAGATATAATGAAAAAAATCTTCGAAAAAATTAGAAAGGTTTTGGGAAATTCGTAATAAAGACTTGGACATTTCCAACAACTCCAAGAAGGCCCCAGCAAAACCCGAAAATCAAAATTCTAAAAGTCCTAGAATTTGAAAAATTTTGAAATGCAAAATCCGAAAAAAACATCTTCCGAAAAAATTCTGAAAAGATTCGCAAATCTTCGAAAAAGAAAAAAAAATTGAAATTCGAATTTAGAAATCTTAAAGAAAATCAAGAAGCCTCTCCAAAATACTTAAAATCACAATTTCAAAAAACAATTGCAAAAAATTTGAGATCCAAATACATAAAAAATCAGAAAATCGTCGAAAAGGTTAAAAATCTCAGGAGATTCGTAAGAAATTCGGAAATTTCAAAAAGTCAGAGATTTCCTGGAAAATCCTAAACATCAAGAATAAAAAAAAAATTAATGGATACCTATCCAAGCTCTTTTAAAAAATTCTACTTCGAAAACCAGGTTTTTTTCTCTAAAAAATATCGTAAATGTTTAAAAAATCAAAATATAAACTGAACTTCAAAGATCAAACAAAATCTAAATTATTTCCAGCAATTAAATTAAATTCCCGCAACTCTGGAACTCACAATTTAAATTAGTTCCAACGGGTTGTGCTTTGATCCGTCCTTCAATATTACCAAATGCATATCGTCAATTGTGTTAGTCCTATTATAATAACTTTGTGACAACAAAGAGGCGGCGATGAAAATGTCAAAATTGAATAAGTGAAGTCGTGGAGTCAAAGTAGAACAATGGAATTCTGTCTCTGATAGTTTCAAGTGACACAATTCAGAACCATAGCGTAACAACATGAACATCATATATTATAGTAGTATATAAATCTCAGTGTCTCAGTCATTTGTTAAATATTACGTATTTAGGTTTATTTGCAATAAGAATTCATGTTTTATTGTTATACATTAAAGCAATTATTTGACCAATATTTAAAATTTTTCAATTAATTTCTTAAAATTCTTCGAACCAATTTTTCCAAAATTCTTTCTAGTTTTTCAAACTAAAATTATTTTAAAGGTCTTCTCGGACACAGAAAATATTTTGAAATGTCATAGGAATATAAAACTGCAAGTAAACTAAAATAAAACACCTAATTTCACCTCCGCCCTTCGTCAAATCTGTTTTGTTTGAACTCCTGTGAAAACCTACATTAACACTTATCAAGATACACCAACGAAAAATTACGTAAGCGAAGCACGCAAATCCAAACCATTTCAAATAATGAAATACCTCGCTGGTTAAAATATTAATTACAAGCATGGAACTAATTAATTCTTACCCACTTTTTCATTTTATTGCATGTTGCGTTGTATTTTTTACAGGTAATTAATAAAATGGAACATTTAATCAACGTAGGTACTTTAAGTTGTAAGAAATTACACAACATTATAAAACTGCAATTTGGATGTAATTCAACAGTATCAAATACTTGGCTATTCTAAAATTTCATGAATTTTCACTGCCAAAATTATTCATTCATTTCATTTTCCAGATATTGTTTTTGAGAACGAAATAAGAATCCAAAGAATTCGCAAGGGAAAAATAAAAAGGGTAATTTCAGCACCCTATGGACTTAAATTTAAATTACAGATGTTTTCCAGGACCTCCAGGAATTTCGAGATGGTAAACATCCTGCTACTAGGAATTTATATCGGTTCTTGATTTTTAAACGATTGCAAGAATGCGGAAAAATCTCTTAGGAAAAGTCTTCGGCAAAACCCCTTGAAATAACCCTAAATATATCAGTTTCAGAGTTCAGCTACCTATAATTTAGTTTGTGTTTACGACGAAATTACAAATTAATACGTTAACATAAGATCATGATGTAAAAAAGAAGGAAACCCTTAGGATCTCCAAAATCTACCAGAAAAGCTTTTAGCTGAAATTTTTATAAGGCATGTATTTTTGATTATTCAGAAGTTCGCTTTGTTTTGGTTTTTGCGGACTTCTGCGCTTCTACCTTGAACAGTTTTACGATTATTTCCACAAAATCATTTTATTAGTCCCAAAAATATTCTCAGGAGATACAAAGAAGACGGTTCAATGTAGCCGGTCGAAAACAATTTAAACCAACTTTTAATTATCAACCACCAAATTAATCAACAAAGCTGTTTGCACACTGATTTATAAATAAGTCATTACTGCCAACTGTAAAACGAAAGAAATCGATAAATTCCCAGTAATTAAATTTAATAAACTAGATAATTATCGACGGTTTTATAATAACCTTTTCAGTTAATTATTTCATTAATCAGTTTTAAAATTAATAGCGATGATTGAGTTTGGTCTAAATAACTAAATAAGGTGTTAAAGCCAAAACCGTTGTGGAATTTTTAAAAAGTAATTAAAAAAAAACTAAAACAATAAAGTTTGATTGCGCGCATGAAATTCAGGTTGTTAAATATTTGCTTAATCGAACCTTTAAACGGTCCGCCAGTCAATTAATTGCTACTTTGTTGATTATTCCATCGGTCAGTTAAGTTTTGGGCTATTAATAGTTGAATCAATTTTTTACTAAAAATATAACATAACAATCCATTCATGAAATAATGGTTATGGGATTTGTTCAACGCACCCTTCGAGAAACAGGACTGAAACAGATTTTTTAGCAACAAGTTCTTTATAAATGAGGACTCAGAAATTTCTTAATCCCTCACAACACTTCTCTCAAATTCTGAGATCACTACAATTGCTTTTCATTGCTATTTAACAAAACCCAAAAAATATTTTTAATGAATTTCAATGAATTTTATACAGAGTGAATGAATTCTTATTACATAATTTGATTTTTAAAATGAAAAGTTTAGAAGATCTTAAGGAAATGCCAAATAAGAAGTGTCAAAGTCCTTGGAAAATCTACAAACTTCTTACAACAAACTTCAACTCTGTTTAATACATCCCTCCCTTTGAGAGTTCCTACTTGAAGTAATTTTCCCGTCTGGCAAAAAGCCAAAAATAATAAAAAAAAAAAACAATTCTTTAAAAGTCTAATGAAATACATAGCTTTAATCGATTATGGAAATCCTTAGAAATTTGTGAAATCCTTAGACTTGAAAAGAAAGAACCTTGAGATATCCGTACATCACCCGAAGAATTCAAAAAATTCTTCTGAAGTTTAAGCTGGCCTTTTAAAACTCCAAAAAATCCAGAAAGTTTGAAGCCTTACACAGTTCGTAAATAGGTACAAAACCATTTCACAAAATCCATAAAACTCCGTGGAAATTCGAATCTGTTTTCAAAACTATATTTCGAATCAAATAAATTACCCAAATAAATAATTTTATTCAATTTTGCCGTATAAACACTATAAAGTAACGTTTATTTGTTTCTGGCCTGCCCATAAAAGTTGATGTTTTATAAACAATCGTTTACCATTTTTATTCCGCTAGCGATTTAAAATTTTTATTCCGCTAGCGCTTTAAAAATGTCAAATCGCTTTAAAAATGTCAAATATAATCTAAGGGAGGCGATAACACTTTCCTCCAGAGTAATACATATGATTTTTTCTACAACCACCATGGAAAGTGGGATTTTCAGACTTCGTCTCCATAGATACGAGTATTGAAAATGAGTGTTTGCCGAACAAGTGAAAATTAGCGTGCGGAAAGTTTACTTTCCGCACGCAAATCTGGATTAATCTGGATTTGCGTGCGGAAAGTAAACTTTCCACACTCAAATTTTGATTTGCGTGCGGAAAGTAAACTTTCCACACGCTAATTTGTTTACTTTCCGCACGCAAATCAAAATGTCATAAATGACATTTGATGAATGTCAGATTTGATTTTGCAGAAATATTTAAATTTTTTGTGGTTGTAGAAAAAATAGTGTGTAATACATGTATTGAAAGCTTGTATTTGCCACACTCATGTGACTGCAGCACTCACTAGCGTTCGTGCTGCAAACTTCACATTCGTGTGGCAAACGCAAGCTTTCAACACTTGTATTACAAATTACTATTTTGGCCACCTTCACTAAACGAACCTGACATTATTAATGTTGACAACTAAAAATATGACATTTTACTACAAAACTCGGTTTCATTAAAAAAAAACTCGTAGATAGCTTGAGTATATGTTTCCATGGTGACTGTACCATTAATATTAATCGTAAAACATGTTTACTCATTTTGCCACCCGTTTCTAATGGCAATGCCGGGTGACAAACGTCTACTTTCGATGTCAAAAATTCATTTGACAAGGTATGGAAAATGTCACTTTCGAACAGAGGTGGCTAAAAAATTAATTTATTAACTCGCGGTATCAACGCGCTTGCGGCTACCGCCGCTCGCGCGGTTAAACGTACCGCTCATTAAACATTAATTTAATCCGCATGTATAATAAATAACTATTAAAAACCACGTACACCTGAAATTTATCCAAATTCTAAGATCCTAAACTTCTTAAAAAATTCTAAAACTATTTGGGAAATCCTCAAGAAAGTTACGAATTGAAATCAGAAATTTAAAAAATTCATGATGCCTGCGAAATTCAAAAATTAAAAAAAAATTAAATTTGAAAAGATTATGAGATAAGAATCTTCTCAAACAAATCCTTCGAAAAATTAGAAAATATTCTGGAAATCCCAAACTAAATCTGAACATTTTTGGAAATAAAAATATCTAAAAACACCTAAACCTTGCAAAAATTCGAAAATCTTAAATGCTAAAAATTTAAATCTAACAAGTAACTAGATTTTTTTAGGAAGTTTTGGGAAATTCGGAGAGAATTCGGAAATCTCCATGAGAACTCTGAAAATCAAAATCCTAAATAACTTAAAACTAGGTACCTACCTACAAATTCTAAAATTAAAAACCTAACCAGTTTTTAAAAATCGGGAAATCTTTAAACACGTCCCAAAAAAAGTTTTAGAAAATTTCACGAAAATTCAAGAAATCCCTAGAAAGTTCTGAAAATTAGTGTTCTAAAAAGTGATACTTGAAAAAATTCGAAAATCACTGCAAAGTGTAAAAAAAAAACTCCAAGTCTTACTTGAATATTTCGCAACATTTTTAAATATACTTTGATTTAAATCAATTAATCAAATAAATAATTTAAAAACCCAACACTTGGAAGCTTTTTGTTCTGTTGTTGTTCTCACTTAGATCTCATTCAAAATCAAAGTTCTACTACAAAATACGTTTTGCTTTATAATAACCACAAGCTGAATCTTCAAATGTACGTTGCAAAACCAAACAAAGCACGTATAACAATAAAATTAAAGTTTAGAATTTAATTCAAAAACTTTAAAATGACCGTCATGTTACAGGGCTGAAAAATGTTACAAAATTACATGAAGTGTAAGTTTATTTAATTTTAAAATTTTAGTTTTTGAATCCGAATTTTAAGCAGTTTCAAATCAACAGATATTCGAACAATGGTAGTAACAAACATGCTTCAGAACTGAAAATTTCAGAAAAAATTGCAGTTTGAATCTTTTAATTTTCAAATTTCAGTTTTAGAATCCGGCAAGAGTTTTTCGAGTTTCAAATCTAAAGCTAACAGCTTTCAAATCATAGTTATAACAAATATGTCGAAAGATTGAATATTCCAAAAATCAAATTACAGTTCGGATCTCCGAATTTTGAAAATTAAATTGTCAGGCCGGAATTAAAACGGTTTGAGCTTTTTAATTTTGAAATTTTGAGCAAATTCAAACCAAAGGATTTCGAGGATAATGATCAGCTAGAAACCTTAGGTGATCAGTGTCCTTCATACGCCACTATTAAAAACTGTGTTGGGGAATTTAAGAGAGGAAGATCAGATGAGCACCGCTCTGGAAGACCAATTTCTGTGACCACTCCGGAAAATATTGATTCTGTCCATGATATGATTTTAGAAGATCGACTAATTGGGCTCAAGCGTATAGCAGAAGCATTGCACATTTCCTATGAACGTGTGTTTCACATCGTTCATCACGACTTGGATATGAGAAAGCTTTCGGCCAAATGGAATCCGAGATGCTTAAATACTGATCAGAAGCGCGTTCGATTGACAACGGCGAAGGAAATCAGCCGCCGATTTGAAGAAGATTCCTCCAACTTTTGGATCTGCTTGTTACTATGAACGAAACGTGGGTCCATCACAATGACCCAGAGACTAAAGAGCAATCCAATCCAAAGAGTGGAAGCATTCAGTGGAAAGAACAGTGCTGGGTTCTTTATTATTCTTAGTGTATTTAAATGATCTGCTTCAATTACATTTGAACTGTGAACTTATATCATACGCAGATGATACAGATACAGTACTGTTCCTTGAAGGTGCTTTTTGGGAAGATGCTATTGATAAGGCCGAAAAGGATCTTATAATAATCAAGACTTACTTAGATGCAAATATCTTAACGCTTAATCATGAAAAAACTGCTTTTGTTACATTTAATATTTATTCTAATACGCAATGCCCTTACTCAAAAATAAAAATTCACGAAGCTAATTGTAGTAATGCCAACTGTAATTGTAAAAACATTAATTCAGTATACTCTACTAAATACCTCGGTATAACAATAGACCAGCATTTAAGATGGGACATACACATAAAAAATTTAGGTAATAAGTTTAGGAAAACCTTTTATATTTTTAAGACTTAGAAGTATTGTGTCCTTAAAAATATTAAAAAAAATTTACTATGCTTGGATCGAATCGCTTTTGAATTACGAAGTAATCGGGTGGGGTGGTATCTATAATACTTATTTAAAACAACTTCAAATAAAACAAAAGATTATATTTAAAATAATGCTTAAAAAACCTTTGAGATATTCAACACATCATATAATGCTGGAATCTAAATTATTACCCGTCACTAAACTATACCTATTAGCAATTATTAAATATATTTATAAAAACCCGGATTGTATAACAAGAATAGTCATACATATGGTACCAGAAGTAATAAACAAGTAATGGCACAATTATCTAAACAAAATAAAACATTTGGACAACACACCTTTTCATATTATGCTCCAAGAATTTATAAATTTATAACAAATTTCAACAATATACTTTACAAAACAATGTTACATTAACAAAATATAAATTTAACAAAATCGTGAAAAACTGGTTATTGCAAATACCCGAGTATGAAATGACAGAAATTTTACAGCACGAAATTAACTTATAATTTGGACTTTTTAAGTAATGTTGCATAATTCTCTTCCTTTTGGTACGTCTTCATGCGGTCAAAACAACCTTAAAAACCACATACAAACAGTTTGTCGGTTTCAGTGGTCCATGTTTTCCCACAATCGGAGAACATGTTCTTTATTAAATTATTACCACGTAAACATTTATATATATTTTTTGAATTCTGAATTTAATTTAATAAAGTTATTATTATTATTATTATTATTATTATTATTATTATTATTATTATTCTGGTACTTCACGACCCAAAAAATTCAGTGTTTAAAAATCGGCTGGCAAGATTCTTGCTTCAGTTTTCTGGGACAAAGATGTGCTAATTCTGAAAGATTATTTGGAACAGGGTAGAAGTATCGCGGGAGCATATTATACTGAGTTGCTAATTCAGTTACGTATAAAAAATGTGGAAAAGTAACGCATAAAAACTTACCTACTTGCGAAATTTTGTTGGGCAAGAGCGACTTGAAAATTTAGCTATTCTGCATATACAAGTTGAGGAAAAAGTAACGCAATATCACTATAACTCTTTTATTGTCAACTTTTACAAAAAATATTTTTAATAAAAGTTGTTAGATATATATCTATGGCCTTGAATTTGTCTTACGTCATCACGTGTAAGTACAAGGGCATGCAACTTTACTTTTTTAAACGGCAACTTCTGATTTTTTTTACATTTCTTGAATCGTCAGATTTTTCAGCTTCTGGCAGTATAAAATGTTTAGTAGGTTGCATTAGTAAAATTTTGGGAAAAGTTTAAGTAAGATTTCAAGTCCAATAAAGCTTACAACTGTGTTTTATGCAAAAACAACTTCATTGGGAAATGTTAAACAAAAAAACTTAATTCAATAAATGTTCAAAGTGTTCCCCATTAACCGTTAAACAATGTCCTAATGTCCTATCTTTAAAATTTCTGATTTTCTAATTGTAATTCCGTCTATTGCCATTCTAATTCGGGCTTTTAAGTCTTCTAAATTGTTTGGTCGATTAGTATAGACCGCACTTTTGAGGTGACCCCATAAAAAAAAAGTCGAGGGGAGTTAAGTCCGGGGACCGCGCGGGCCATTACACTTCACCCCTTCTTCCGATCCACCTTCGAGGGAAAACAGTATTTAAATAGGTCCTGACCTCAGCTCCGCAATGTGGAGCAGCTCCATCTTGTTGGAACCAAAAGTTGTTGAGTTCTTCAAATGGAAATAAAGTTTGGCAAACAGGTACCACATCATTTTTTAAAAGTTTTAAATATCTAGCAGCATTTAAATCCCCGTCTAAGAAAAAAGGTCGACCGGTCGATAACTCCCAACCAGACATTTACTTTCCGAGGTCTCTGTGTGTGGACTTCTTCCATCCAGTGACCATTATTCTTTGACCAATACCGACAATTGTGTTTGTTTATGGATCCATTAAGACAGAACGTTGCTTCATTTGAATAAATAATTTTCTCAACAAATCGATCGTCACTACTAACATCACTGTCGCTACTGCTATCTTCATTTAAATTTATTATTAGGGGACATATTTCTTCCCTATCAAACCCAATTTCCATCATTTCCTCGCAGAATTGTGATCTTCTGTTGAAGTTATCTTCATTCAGTTCTTGTAATAACTGAACCTTGTAGGGATGCAACTTCTCCTTTTTAAATGAGTTTCTAACAGATTTTTGATCAATATTATGGTCAAGTGCAAGTTGCCTTGTAGAAACTTTGGGATTTTCCTCGACAGATAATAACACGTCCAATGCTTTATCTTCACTTGTAACCGAGGGGTTAACCGCGACTGAAAATTGTGTACACCAAACTTCCTCATTTAAAGATTTCCTCGGATTTCCCAAGATTTCCTCGGATTTCCCAAGATTTCCTGGGATTTCCGAAGATTTCCTAAGATTGCCCTAGATTTCCTAAGATTGCCCGAGATTTCCTAAGATTGCCCGAGATTTCCTAAGATTACCCGAGATTTCCTAAGATTGCCCGAGATTTCCTAAGATTGCCTGAGATTCCCCGAGATCTCCTCAGGTTTCCTGGGATTTCCTGGGATTTCCTGTGATTTCCCGAGATTTCTCAAGAATTTCTGGAATTGTCCTAGATTTCCTCGAACTTCCCGTGATTTCTTAGGACTCTAAAATACGCGAAACCTTCAAAGTAATTTTATAGATTTGCAATATGCACGTTACTTGTAGTGTCAGTTGAAATTTAAATAAATTATGAGGGTTGAATATTATACGCGTGGCCCACAACTAAGATATTTTCTCGTTTTTTCACGAACAAAAAGCGAAAGGAATACTTTGAGTTCCTCACAATGAAATAAACTTAACTTATTTAATTTTAATTACAATAATAATAATGATGAAAAAATCGTAAAAATGTCAGAGAATCAGTATTAGTTATAAATACTGGCAACAACTGGAAGATGTACCCATAGGGTCATCGCGAGGGGAAGGCGGGGAGGCGATCGCCTCAAGCAGAGTATGACTTGGGGCGGCATTTTTTGAGTAGGTGATATACGACTACCCGCGAGACTACATGCGACCAAAAACTAACCATTCTTTGTTCTTTGATTGAAACAGTTGCGGATGGCAACGTGTGTCCGTTAGGGTTTATTGGGGGATTGTAAAACATCTGGAGATATTTCTGCTTGTAAAAATCAAAGGTTATTTTAAAAATGCAGTTGATGTCGGGGTGGGAAAAAGGTCCGGCGTTTTTCGATGTTAGTCGGTTAGGGAAACTATATGGTTTCGTTAAAGCATGTAGAATACCTTATATCTAATTTTTCGAAAGACAAACATCTCCTTACTATGTCAGATATTTTACCCGAAGATAAAATGAATTACAAAGCAGCAGAAAAGTTATGTTCGGAAATGGTTTCTGACTTTCTTCAAGAAAATGTTGAAAACAGTCGTGCCACCCAAATTTATTTCAAGCTCCTGAGGTACACACTTAAAGCATTTTTAGACAAGAAAGTTTCTGCGGCAACAAGAATATATTTGCTATGGTATGTAGTATTTGTTTTACCAATGTGGAGAGACTGGATTAAAAATTCAGAACAGTATTCAGTAACTAACAATTTTATAACACTAAATTGTTACACCTGCATCGAATTAAATGCTCATGTAATGTTGAAATTAATACGAAAGTTTAGAGATGAGCAAGAAATACTTTCAAATACAGAATTTACTCCTTGGTTATTTAGTTCGCAAGCTTGTGAACAAATTTTTCGAGCAACCAGGTCTCTTACATCTACATTCTCCACAATAGTGAATTTTAGCATGCAAGACATAACTGTCAGATTAAACAAAATTCAAACCATTCATGATATCACAACGGATTTATCAAAAGAATATGTTTTTCCACGAGAACAACGTAGAACCAAATTTGACACTCAATTGAATGAAGACCGAGAAGACTGTAATAATACCTATTTTCCAACAGATCAGGAAATAGAAGTGACGGTAATGAAAGCTCTTGAAGAAGCTAAAAACGATTGTGACGAACTAGGACTGAGCAGCGATAATAATTGTTGGATGAAACTTCATCTGCCTGAAGGAAGACCTAATATCACCGATGAAGATAATCGAGAAGATAATTTAATTAGTAATTACAACGAACTTGATGATATCGTTACAATCCGAGTGAACAACGGTATAACTGAAACCGAGACTGAAACTGATTTTGAGGAACCATGTGACGTTCCGAACGAATTTCTGAATAACGAACATTTAATACTGGAAAGTTGTAAATTCGGCGAACTCCTTAATATGAAAAACCATGAAAAGGAAGAAATTAACGAAACAAGCCCTTTCGTTAATCTCAAAATTCGAGAAAACTCTGTAACCATCCGAAAATCTTCGCTTTGTTGGCTCCTAAACCGGAGTTCCACCAGGTACTTTGGTATGGCATGAGCTTTACTGCATTTATAAAATTTACCTTTACAGGTTGAGTTCCGATCGAACTATTCGAGTCAGAGGGGCCAGTAATCAACCAGCATCTAATACATTAGAAAAAGCGCAGAATTTTGAAATAACGATTGAAACGGAATCGTATTACTGTGTGTATTATTCCGAAAATTGGTATATTGGGCGAGTTCTCGAAATTCTAGAGAAAGATAATTTAAAAATAAAGTTTTTGAAAGAATCTCTAGGGCTTTTTACCTGGCCAAAAAAGGATGATATTCCAATTATATCACCTGAATATGTATTTTTTGGTCCAGTTCGTTTATGTGGAACTACACCTATGTCTATCACAGAACGAGACAGAGAGACAATTAAAAAGAAATACCGAGAAATGAAACGGAAAGAAAATTGTACCTACATAATTCCTATTTTGAATTTTGATTGTATAATTCATACTCACTTCCTCACACAGTTATTATCTTAATTATTTTCAATCATATTTCATTTTGTTTTTACGCAATAAGTATTTTTGTTTATGTTTAATACATACTGTAATACTCTGTAACTATTTTAATATATTCTTTATTTAAACTTAAAGTTAAATATAATTTACCCCTCGATTTACCCCGATTTACCCATTCACTTTCTGTCAGCGCAATGCATAACTAACATTTTTAATGTGACATTTTTAAATTTTCTTTCTTCTTAATTCTCAAACTCGTTCTCAAAGTATCACTTCGTACTGTTGTTTCTTGAGAAGTCTAAGGAAGTTTCAAGAAAAATAATATAATACTGGAAAAAGTTATGGGAAGTACGAGGAAATCACAGGAAATCCGAGGAGATCAACCGACTTCTAGGTGGAAATATCGTAAAATCCAAGGAAATTTCGGGAAATCCGAGAAATCTTCATATAAGGAAATTTGATGTACGCGATTTTCTCTAAATCTAAAACCAAAACTCCTTCAGTTATATTTCAATAACTTTAATTACGAGTTTTGTTATACGGTGCGAAACAATGAGAGATTTTTCTACATCAAATCACATTCTAAATGCCATTTTGCCCAAAAATACAATTACTTCTTTAACTAGACTCTCTATAAATATACTTTTTAATTCCATATTTAAAGAATTTACAGACACGAAAGTATTTTAGATTTTCGCAGTAATTTTTAGCATTGTGCACAATGAAACATTGAAAAATCAATTTATATTTAGTATGAGATCTCCTCAGACCTCCCGAACTTTCTTCAGATTTCTTAAAATTTCCTGAGATTTTCATAGATTTCCCGAGATTTCTTAGTATTTTCTGAAATTTCCTTGGATTTCCCGGGATTTCATAAGATTTCCCCAGATTTCCCGAGATTTCCTAGGATTTCCCAAGATTTCCCAAGATTTCCTAAGATTGCCCGAGATTTCCTAAGATTGCCCGAGATTTCCTAAGATTGCCTGAGATTTCCCGAGATTTCCTAGGATCTGTACACTTGATTTCCTTCGCGGTTAACCCCTCGCTTGTAACACTTTTATGTCTTCCTGATTTTTCTCCATCTTTAAGCCTTCCTATATTTTGAAAACGGGCAAAACTTATAAAGTGTCAGTGTTTCTTTGGATCTAATGCCATTTAAAACTAAGCTGAAAAAGCTGAAAAAACTATCTTATCTATTTCTTTCTTACTACGTTATAATGAAATCAGTTTATTTTAAAAATTTCTTAGGCAACTTACTAAAATTTTTATGCTGCCAAAAGCAGAAAAGTTAGACGATTTCAGAAATATAAAAAAAATCATAAGCTGCCATTTAAAAAACTATAGCTGCAAGCCCCTGTACTTGCACATGATGACGCAAGACAAATTCAAGGCCACAGACTTTTGTTAAAAATATTTTTTCTAAAAGTCGGCAATAAAAGAGTTATAGTGATATTGCGTTACTTTTTCCTCGCCCTGTAGAATCAGCAGAAACGGAGAAGTGTGATTTTAACGATGTAATAGATACATTCGCAAAAATTACATTCAGGAAAAAATATTGTAAAATATTAAAAAAAATTAATAATTATTTGATTGATTGAATGTGAGATTAGGGCCCCAAAACCACACTCAGCCTAGGTATAAACCACCAAGTGGTATAAACGCGCCACTGAGGCTAAGTACTTATCAATACTCCCTCGTATTGCAGAACTGAAAATCACCAATAAAACTAGAAAGTTTTCAAGCTCGGATCTAAGACAGTTTAAACCTTCAAATTTGAAATTTTATTTTTCAGTCTGTATTTGAAACATGAATTGTTTAAGCGTAGCATTCAAATCAAAAAATATTCGAACAAAGTTGATAACAATTATGTTTCAAGGCTGAAAATTTCAGAAATTTCAAATTTTTTTAGACGTTTAAAATGTTAAAATAAAATGCTTTCAACTGACGGTGATCACACATATATGCAGGATTAAAAATTCCAAAAAACAAACTAAGTACAGTTTTTATTTCAGACTAAAATCTTAGTTTTGTAGCACAATTTTAAAATTCTGTTTAAAAAGCATAACTAAATTGTCTATTTATTCGTACCTACCACAGAATTTGTAATTCTAATAACCTGAGAGTCTCACTTTTATAAATTTTTGATGTAAAGATTCTCGTTTACAAACTAAATTCTCATGATTTTCTACTTTTTTCTATTCATTCGTTCAAGTTTAGCTTTCAGTTCGAATTGAATCAGCAATTCAACTTTTGCAGATGTTAGTTAAGCATGTACGTTAACAAGCCGGTCTTTCCATCTAGTTGAAAAAATTATAGTAACAAAAATTTCCAAGAAAAATACTTGGAAATTCAGAGCGTGGAAATTCAGAGTGGGAAAATTCTGTTCTAAAAATCAAACATAAATAACAAAATTAAAATATATTGCATAAAACGATTACAATTACTGCAGGCAGCATAAAAACTCGACAAATTAGAACAAACATCTGGTTTATGACAAATAATTCACAAATAGCATACAGATAAATTCGGGGTAAACCATTAACCACTGTTTTAGATAACAACTATGATAACTTGTAAAAAACTTAACAAATACCTATCTATCTAACCAATAATATTCCAAGGAAAACCAAGTAAAAATTCGAGCATATAACAATTAGGGAATCTTATACCAGTTGTTTGTGAAAGTAACAAAAAGTACCCACACATGTGAAAAACAAATAATTTACACGGTTGGTGGGTAGATCTGCTAATGTTTCTTTCAAAAAAACTTAGACATTTTAACTGCAATGGACTTGTAAAAGAGGCAGTCCACAAACCACGTGGGTTCTGCGCAACAAAGATACTCAGTACATGTTCTGTATGTTAGAAGGAGATAAATATAGATCAATAACCGAGCTCTAGTAAGATATCGGATCAAATATCCGACCTCCCCAAATCTATTATTTCACTCACACTTGTTCAAAGCATCGCTGATTTACAATTTGAGGTTGAGTAGACGACAGATTATTACGAATGTTATACTCTATAAAGCTTTAACTTGCATAATGAAAAGTATTCGAAACAGACTATACACGGATAATACGTCAATTATGTACATTTGCATATTCAATTAGTTAAATCAACGGCCTCACCGCACAAATATTAAAGCCCCTATTATGTATACTTCTTAGTTGAAGTGAATGCTTTTCGATTAAACTTGCATTCATGAATAATTGTACATATGAACGACGTATTGTTATTTTCGTAATCAGGTTTATATCAAACGTCCTTGTTAAAAGTAAAAAATGTTAATGGGTTAAGAACAGGTAAAATGATCGAGACTTTTACCGCAATTTTTTCACGTAATTCAGAAGAAAGCGCAGCAAGCCACGAACGGTGTTTTTCTTATATCCTAAATAAACAAACGAAATGCAAATATTGCAATCCAATAAAGTAAATAACGCAGGTGAAATTTTCTGCACCTGTATGTGTCTATATTACAACTCACCTAGATTTCGAAATCGGATATTGTTCCCATACTGAGCAAAAATCGCGTCTGGTTACGTTCATAAATACACTTTTAGCACAATTAACACTGATTCATATTCATATTTACAACAGTGGCACGAACAATTCGGCGTTTTACCTAAAATATTTCACATTCTTACCCGCCCGCGCTGAAAAACAGTCCATTTTCGCGATTCTGTCTGCACTAGATACAGGAGGAGATAAATTCTGTTCCATTATCAAATAAAAGCACAAAACGGAATACGAAAAAGGATAGATTCAACACGAATTGATACATTAAAGTGAAACGACTATCTCGCCGTGACAAGCCATTGAGTATTGACTCCCTGTGGTGAAACTAAAGGATTTGGGGATATTGCTGTCTTTGTTGGCTACACAGGTAGCAATTTGGGATAAAAAGAGCACAGACGATAGCAGTGATAACAAATATTTCCATGTTTGCGCAATTCACACCTTCAAAACCTCCAGCGACATCTAATAGGCAATACTTAAACTAATGTAGCCATTGACAATTTTACGAGTTGTGGTTAAAGATATCTACTTTATTGACTAACTTTGGTAAAGATTTCTATAATACTTTATATTATACTCCTATTAACATTAGTGTACCGAAATTTGAAAAATTACTGTAAAACAGGGGTATAGTGGGTGTAGCTATTTTCCTTATAGCTGCGTTATACTGTTGTGAAATTGAAATGTGCTCTAGTGTTAAAATTAATTCAACATAGGTATAATCCTCGAAAAGAATTTTTATTTAAGTCATCATACTCTCCAAAAATTTTCTTTAATGCATCATATTTCGACGACCACCTTGTCTCGCCTATAGTGTTTAATCTCTTTTGACGAGTATTCTGAGCATTTTTTGCCCAAAACCCAAACAATATTTAGATTTTACTGAAGAGTAAATGAAAGACTGTAATAATTTATTATGTACAACCTACATATGCTTAACTTTGGATATAAAAAAAATTTTAAAATTGGTTTTGAAAAATTATATTATTAAGCACACCCTTCTCTACCCATTCTTTTAGATAGGAAGATAGGCAATAGCAATATAAGTAAGTTTTAAGGGAATAAATACCAATTTATTTTTAGTTTAAGTTCAAGCAATATTTTATTATAGTAATGTTTTCTTGCGTTTTTTTTTTTAATATATTTTTATATTTTTCTTTGAACTGTTTTTGAACACCGAATATTGTAATGATATACAAATTGAAACAATCAACTTCATTAATGAACAAAATCACCTTTCTATTACAAATTTAAAGTTCTAAAAGTCTCGCTAGATATTTTTTATTTTTGTAAAAAATATATCTACTAATTGTGTTTATTATGAAATAATTTTTTAAAACGCTTCTCAATAAAGTAAAAGGGTTGGAATAGCTACGAATACGAATCTTTCCGATGCTCCGATTAAGTTCTCGTACGAATATGGTGAGTGCATTACCCGAATACCTAATCGTAACCTGCATCACGGAAACTAACTATTCGGTACTCAGTAACGAATACTTTGAACGAATACTGGATCCGAAAGTCGAATATTATCGGTAGTCAGTGAAATATATACAATGTGATTTTTTTAAAATTCAATTGCAGAAGGCCGTATTCTGTCGTAATAACCTTAGAACTGTCTGTATTAAGTCAGAATACGGCCTGCTGCAATTGAGTTTTTAAAAAATCACATTGTACTTTGTCGGTAGTGGACTACCGAATACCTAATCGTATAAGCTGCATCACGGAAAGTAACTATTCGATACTCAGTAACAAATAGTTTGAACGAATACTGGATCCGAAAGTACAAACAACTGACGTCTTTAATTCACAGTAATACAATCAATACAGTGTAACTTAGTGGAGTAACGTTAGGCAAAAATAGGGCGTTATCTCGGAACCGGTCAAAACTACTCCGATTTGAATGATTTTTTTTTTAAACGTCGTAAATATAAAACATTACATCTTTTATAGGTTAAAAGTTGACGCTCGTTTTTCATTAATAAATGTATTAATGTTATACAGGGTGCTCCATAAGTAATGGGACACATACCAACAATAGATTCCTTAGGCTAAAATATTACGATTTACCTAAGATTACCTTAGTCCAAAAGTTAATATTTAGGGAGATACAGGGTGTCAAAGTGGAAATTTGAATTTTAATTTTTTGCTGTAATTTCTAAAGTTTTCGCAATATTTCTATGAAAATTGGGGAAACTACCTCTTTTGGGACGGGAAACAATAATCCGTCCTCAATTTTAATGTAGCTCTTAAAATAACCTTATTTTTGCTACACCTATACCCTATATTTCTGTAGCAAACATAAGGTTCTTTTAAGAGCTACATTAAAATTGAGAGCGGATTATCGTTTCTCGTCGCAATAAAGGTAGTTTAACCAATTTTCATAAAAATATTTCGAAAACTTTTGAAATTACAGCAAAACATTAAGATTAAAATTTCGACTTTGACACCCTGTATCTCCATAAATATTAACTTTTGGACTAAGGTAATTTTGGGTAAATCGTAATATTTTGGCCTCACGAATCTACTGTTGGTCTTTATCCCATTACTTATGGAGCACCCTGTATAAAATTAATAAATTTATTAATGAAAAACGAGCGTCAACTTTTAACCCATAAAGGTTGTAATGTTTTATATTTACGACGTTTTAAAAAAAAATCATTAAAATCGGAGCAGTTTCGACCGGTTCCGAGATAAAAACCTAAGATTACTCCACTAACTAGCTAAAGCAAAATCTGTGAAACCGAACAAACAAGCTTTAACTTTTAGATTACATTAGGGTTAAAAGTATTACTGTTTTGCCTTAATTTTACAAGTTCAATTTTTAAAATTATTTTTTATTTTAATTTCTAAATATCTACATAAGATACGTACATACTGTATACCGGGTGTCCACGGTAAGACGCAACATAGGGAAACACCAACGTATTTTTTTAGTACAGATCCGGGATGTGTACAGTATCACTGTATCAGTGTTCGACCTGCGTTGTTCGAGGTTACTTAATGCTAGAAAGAGATAGAAATAGCGCAACTGACGATTACTTCATGGTTTATTTTTTTTATATGTCAATCTTGACAGCAACAAAAACATTACATTGTTAAACCGAAATAGTAAAGCGACTAAAATAATATATTGCGTCATAAGGGAAAATATAGGCATATTTCATCCCGAAGATTTCTGCAAAAGCCGAGGGATGAAATAAGCCGTTAGATTCCCGTAGGGCACAAGTTATTTTTCCGCATCCATGAGAAGTTCGTATTAAATAAAAAGAGTTTATAATATAATACGTACCAACGTACAACCTACCTTTTTGACTAAGGTGACCAGACGACCCGCGTCTGGCGGGACAGTCCCGATTGTTAACAATTTGTTCCGCGTCCCGCGGAGTTTTAAGCAAGTCCCGCTTTTTGGAAATAATATATTATGCTTTCGCCAGTTTACAGCAAAACATTAAATATACGCGTAAACATAAACCTAAAAATTCACTCAAATGCGAAATATAACCCGGAAATATAATTTTGTTTAAATTTTTAATTATGTCCATTAAATTCCTAAAGTTCATATAATTGTATTTTTTTGATATGTTTACAGATGTTTGTTAAAATGTTCTGTTTTTGAAATATGCTTTTATTTGCTTTCTTTCATAATAAAATTAAAATTTAGTTTTTTGAACTATTTTTTACTTTCATTCATAATACCGGTCGATTTTGTCCCGCCTTACCAAAATTAAAATTTGGTCGCCTTATTTTTGACATATAACCTCAAATTACAAATGTCCAATTTTCGTATTAAAAATAACTTCTATAATGAATTTATGTAAAAAAGAATTTGAATTTACAATCGTATTTGTTGAATTTTAAAAAATAATTACGCTTATCAATCACTTAAGGGTGGGTTTTAGTAGCATGTTTATGCGCTGAAAATTGTGTAGTTTTAAAGTAACGGTACGGTTAAATAATGACAGTTGAAAAGAAGGACGGGTGTGAATTAAAATTTTTAGACCTTTCCTTCATACGCAACAAGGCCAGAACGACCAATTTTAATATAGTAATTAAATTATGTCCTATTATGTAAAGCTTACAAGAAGGGACTTACACAAGACATCCATCAACAATGTATTGATTTTTGCATGTCGCGGGGTGGGTTTCAATATTATCTTCATATGCATGAATCGACCCTTTTGCAAATTTGTACAATTTTGGCGTAGCTAATCTTTATTTGACTTTAGAAAAAATTGCTTATAATTTAATAAAAAACTGATTAAAGATAGGCAACCCAACATTCACCGACTCTGTTTATCATTTTCAATGTTTACAAAGAGGTTTAAAAGATTAAAAAACGGTATTCGCAAATACTTATACTGCATTTTGAAGTTTTGTTAGGTAGAAGCAATACTAGAAGATCCAACCCTTTCTTGGCTATTTTTAAGTCAGGCAACCCAAAATACTTAAAAACGAAAAATATTTTAACTAAAACCCACCCTTAAATGAAGATTTTTGTATAATCAAATAATAATTTTGATTCTAAATTCGATCGGTAGATCACGTCGAAAGCTTGCACTGTAAAAACCCGCAAATGTTCATATCGTCCCGCTTTTTCATTTACCTGTCATTGTTAACCTCAAATGAGATAAATAATCTGTCAATTACATACCATGGATACGGAAAAATTATATTAAATGTTCAAAAATTTCTCCGTTGACAGCTAGACAGTAAAAAAATGTTTTTGTGGGATCAAGAAAATCCACATCGTTTGGAAGAAAGAAGACCTCAAATTAGGTTTGGCTTCAACGTATGGTGTGGAATTTTAGGGACAAAGCTCGTCGGCCCGTATCTTTTTGACGGATCACTAACCGGCATTCGATATTTAAACTTTCTGCAGAATGAACTCGAAAGTATGCTAGATGAGTTGGATCTGGCGACAAGAAGAAATTTATTATGGTTTCAGCATGATGGTGCGCCACCACATAATCTTTTAGGCGTCAGAAATTACTTACAGCAAGTTTACCCGGACAAGTGGATAGGACGAAATGGTCCGATTGCATGGCCGCCTCGTTCTCCAGATATCACACCTCTGGATTTCTTCTTGTGGGGAACACTTAAGAATAGCGTGTATTCAAAAACTTATGATTCAATCGAAGAATTGCGAGATGCGGTTTTAAATGCATGCAATAACATCGACCGACGCTCACTGAGAAGATCAATTAATGGCGTTCTAAAGCGATGCGAAATGTGTGTTCAAAGTGATGGGGGGAATTTTGAATATCTAAAATAAAATTAATAATTATTACTATTTAAATTGTTTTTTTGATAAATACCTGTCTTAGTAGTTTGTTGCGTTATTATTCAATTGTAGGGATGTGCTTTCTTTAATTGATGGCCAACTCTGGCATGTTTTTACTTCTATTAAAAGTTAAACTCGTGTAACTTAGCTGTTTATAAAAATAACTATATCGACCCGTATATCATTGAAAAGAGAAAAAAATAAGCTATTTAATGAAGTCACAGCCAACTACGGTTCCTATTTAAAAAAAAGTAGGTTTGTGTTATATCTCAGAAAAGAAAGTCGATAGATAAAATCTGCTTGATATTGCTTATTCAGCTTGAACTTATCTACAACTTTCCTATTTAAAGCTTTTTTCTATCATTTATAACAACTGAGGAAAATCGGTTTGAAGAAAATGACTGAAACTACATTTTTCAAAATATCTAGTAGGTCTTGACTTTTTTCCAAATTTTTAAAATGTCATTTAGTTCGGCTAATAATTCTGCACTACTTTCCCTATTTGACCGTTTTTCTATCTGCTATAGTTTCCGAGATCCCCATAGTAAAAATCGAAAAAGCTCACCCTGTATATTTATGCATATACCAGGTGTCAATGAGACCCCTATTTTTTAAATTATATTTTAAGATATCAAAATGAAATTTGGTATACGTAATAATATACTCTTTAAACTGTATTATTTGATGTAGAACAGAAGTTTCTGTCACTTCCGGTTCCGCCGGAAATACCCTCAATTTTATTATTTTAAATGGAACACCCTGCATACTTATACATTTTTGGAATCTCCATTTAATTCTACGTATCTTAGTATCAAGTTTGAAATATTTTGATGACAAAGTAAATACGTGCAGAAGAGTTTATTTATTAATCTAGGATGCCATGATCCGCGTAAAATGGAAATCAGGGTGCTCCGACACTCAAAACAAATTGTTTTAGAAGAAATTAATTAATTTATTTTGTGCATTTCATTTGTTTCAATTCTATGTGTGTGTTATTCCGAATTAAATTTTCAGAAGTAATACCATAAGTGACTAGAATTTTACCGGAAATTTTTTTGCCGTCACCAACACGACTGCTTGTTGCGACGAAAATCGTAACGAGTGCGACAGCACGAGTTACGATTTTCCAAAGCAACAAGCAACAGTGTTTGTGACGGCAAAAATTTCCTGTAAAATACTAGTCACGAATGGTATTCGGATTGAAAATTCCTCGAATTATAATGAAATTACTGAAATACTTGTCACTCAAAAAATTTTGACAGACGTTGTCTCTAAGCAACGCTGCTAGTCGCAAAATTTTCTAGAAAATTTCACTAGTGGTATTTTCGATTTAATTCGCTTGTGATTGGTTCAATTCACCAAAATACTGTGATTTGATTGGATGAGTGGAATAATCACATTAATCCTACTTTAGGTCATTCTAATACAGCAACGAAAATTAGATTAATTTTTACCAAAATTTACTTTGTCATCAAAATGTTTCGAAGTTGGTACTATCATACGTAAAATTAAATGGAGATTCCAAAAATGTATAAATATACAGGGCGTTCCATTTAAAATAACAAAGTTGATGTTAATTTCGGCTAAACCGGAAGTGACAGAAACTTGTGTTCTATGTCAAAAACTTCCATTTAAAGAGTGTATTACAGATACCAAATTTCATTTTAATATCTTAAAAAATAAAAAGTATATAGGGGTGACCCAGGTTTCTTTGACACCCTGTATAGTCTGTATTTGTACAAAAAAAAAAAAAATAAAATTAATGAAATTTTGTGGCTTAAGGCTGATGACCGGTTTTGCTATATTTAAAAGGTGGCAACCCTATGCATGTCTCACACGCCCGAGCGATGATTCAGTTATGATCAGTGTTGCCACCTAAGTATAATAAATCGCCATGAAATATCCCATATTTTCCTTAAAAATCCCGCCAAGTACGAATGGTTTAAATTGGATCTTTATTCTTTTATTTTAATATGGATACATGGATAGATACTATTTTTAGTGTTTAGTACTTTAGTAGTGTTAGTTTAGTGACAGTTTAGTGTGCTTTGGCGACCAGAGCTTTTAGGTAAGTACAAAATCTTACATTCCGGTTTTTGTTATATATATTTATATTTAAACAATTCATTTTTAAAACCCTATTTATTCGTTGGCGTTTACGTTTTTCTTTGAGATAAACGTCGCATTCATTAAAGGTATCATGAATCTTAAGATAAACGTTGCATTCATTTAAAAGATTGAATATTTATTTATTTATATCGAGTGCGGGCATGGTGCACTTTGCCAAACAGAAACTAGGAAATCCCATGCTCATGCAAATTTTATAGTTGTCACATATTGGCTCCCCCTTTTATTTTAGAGATTTTTGGGGATGCCCGATTTATCTTAAATAATTTCAACTGTGTCACTTTCGATTATAGCGGAAGTAGGTGGTTACGTCGTTATTTTAAATAAATTCTAAGTAAAAAATATCTAATGTATTTAGACAGAGTGTTTTTTTTTTCCATTACCCACAGAGATGAAAAGGCTTCAACAATCGTCTATATTTAGAAAGCAAAAAAAAGAAGTCAGATGGTATAAATGAAACGAAACCTTCAGAATCATCAACCAGCAATGATATAACCTCTTCACCTTCTTGTAGCTCGACCGTTAATATGGATCCATCATCTAAAGTCAATGAGCTCCAATTAGTGATCAACGAATGTAAAATAGCCTCGATGTTGGAAATTTTATAAAAAATATTTCTTCAGATGATTTTTTAAAATTAGAAGTTTTAACGAAGCGCTGGACTCCTCCCGGGTCTGAAAAGAGAAACCTATCTTTTCAAAGAAACTGGTTTAAACTTTATAACTGGTTGGCATATTCTGAAAAAGTACAAGGTGCTTTATGAAAAGTGTGTGTTTTATTTAGTCAACTTGTGGGCGGAAAAGGCAAACAAGATCTGGGATCTTTAGAAGTGAAACCGTTTTCTAACTGAAAGAAAGCCAAGGAGACATTTGAGTTACATCAAAAGACAGAGTACCACAGAAATACAACACTCAAAGCCGAAAATTTTGCATCCGTAATGAGAGGGAATTCATCAGACGTCGCTAGCATGCTGGACTCAGCACGGAAAAGCCAAGCGAAAGAAAATCGGGAAAAACTCAAACCTATTGTTGAAACAATTTTGATGTGTGGACGGCAGGAATTAGCGTTAAGGGGTACAAATGACGCTGGTCCCGTTGGGCTAGAAGAACCCACGCATAATGATGGAAACTTTAGGGATCTGTTAAGATATAGAGCCAAGGGTGGTGATTTCGTTCTTTTAAAGCATCTGGAGTCTCATAGTTCTAGAAGTATGTACACAAGTCCCACCATTCAAAATGAACTAATTCAATTATGTGGTGACATAGTTCAAGAAGCTATTTTATCAAGAATAAAAGCAGCAAGATATTTTTCAATTTTGCTCGATGAAACCCAAGATATTTCTAGGAAGCAACAGCTTTCATTGTGCGCCAGATATGTAGACCCTAAGAAACAAGTAGTTAGGGAAGACTTTTTATGTTTTGTCGTAGTGAATGATGTAACAGCATTAGGTTTAACCAACACCATCTTGTCAATTTTAAAAAAGTTTGACTTAGACTTAGAATTTCTTGTTGGTCAAGGATATGATGGTGCTGGCGTAATGAGTGACCAATACAAAGGCGTACCTCCATAAAGTATCCGCGAGCAAAATTTGTACATTGCAGCGCTCATACCTTGAATTTAGGTATTGCTCATTCATGTGAGGTTCCCATAATCAGAAATTGTATAGGCACGGTAAAATCAGTTATAAACTTTTTTAGAATGTCATCTTTACGAACCGACGTATTAGATGGCATTATCAAAAATAAAGATGACAATAAGCGCCACAAAACAATACTTGGTCTGTGCGAGACACGTTGGACAGAAAAGCACGAATCTGTTGCTCGCTTTGTAGAAATCTACCAATATATAGTTGAAGCCCTTCCGGCTCTTCAAGAAACAACTAATAGGGATACCGCAGTTCAGGCTTTACAACTGGCGTCCACCATTATGACTTCAGAATTTATTATTGCTCTTTTGTGTGCTCGGCACAATCCCATATATGGCAGAAAAAGCTAAAGATCTCTTACAAATACTAGCCACTTTGCCTTGCTCTACGGCAACTAAAGAAAGATCTTTTTCTACTCTAAGACGTCTAAAATCTTGGCTTAGAAATTCAATATTAAATGAACGATTAAACGGATTAGCTCTAATGTCTGTACATAGAGATATTTGTATTAGTTCCGAAGATGTTATAACTAATTGCTGATCCCCGGCTTGCTTCCCGCGGTCCTGGGCTTCTTCTTGCCGAGATTGGGCTTGCCGGATGGTATCGTTGAGCCTCAGGAGATGGTATGAAGGCGTCTGCCTGAATGATGGCTCTCTGGTCTCGGGTGACGTCGTCCGTGGTCCTTAGTTCTCGTCCGAACGTGAGGTAGGCGGCTATGTGTCCCGTGCTTCTGCCGATTGCTGTGTTCACGGCGGCGGTAGTCGATGCAGATCCTTACTTCGTTGTTGGCTTTCGGGATCATGACTACCGGGGTTACCCATGGCGAGTCACACTCCTCGATGACGTCAAGCTCGAGCATTTTGGCGAGTTCTTGCTTCAGGACTTACTCCTTCGGCGCGGGAAGTCGATATGGGGGTACCGATATGGGCGGATGCGTGTCCGTTTCAATTCGGTGTTCTCCGAAGGGGGTGGACTCCCCAGCTGGAGCGAAGATGTCCTGGTACTCCAGGAGTAGCGCCTGGAGTGCCTTGGTGTCGTGGGGGGAAAGCATCTCCCTCTCGTCGGGACGTAGTGGCCGGGCTTCCATCTCGAGCATCTCGATCCGGACTCGAGGACTCTTTCGTCGTGGCGAGTGAGGAAAGATGAATGGGGATGGTAAGTCATCCTCGATGAAGTCGACCCCCAGTAAAGTGCGATTTTGCGCGTTCGGGAGGACGATGAAGTCGGTGAGGATCTGCCGTTCCTTCAGCTGTGTTGGGACCCTGGTGCTCCGTACTTCTTGGGGCCTATCTGCTCCGTCCGTTAGGATCAGGTTGTTACAATTTTTCTGCTTTCAGAGTCAAATTGTACCATTTTTCTTGTTATTGTCAGTGTTGTTTAAGTATTAAGAATTTTTGTTGTGCTTGTTTCACTTTATTTTCTTCTTTTCTTCAAAATTTCACATTTTACTTGATTAATTCATATAGTTATTTTCTCTTTTCTTATTATATCTTGTAAAGGTTTTCTTTTGTTCGTGGTTTTGACTGCATTTCTAATGCTTTATTTCCATGTGCCGGCGCATAAATCTCCATCTTTAAGCGATGCCTGGTCATCTAGTTCATTTTCTTCTCTTAATTTCATTCGGAAGTAAATTGTTTCCGGTTTTACCGACTCTATCCTTTAAATTTTCTTTTGTGTTTCTTTATTTTCCATGTCTTGATAGCATTTCTACGTCGTTGTGATTTCATTTCTTGTTACGTACCGTGTCTATTTCATTTATGAAATCTTTCGAGTGAAATTCATATTTTTATGTGATTGTTCCGCCTATTAGTTATGCTACTTTATTTGCATAATGAAAATAGGGTGGGAGTATGTGGCTTTGGTTTTTTGCGTATGCGCAGTGTGAATTTTTCTGTCGAGGTGTCGTATTGAAATTTTACACGAGGTCTCTTTTGCTGTGAATCGTCATGAAATTACAATCGTCTTTTGGTAATTTTTAACTTAACAGACTATTTAGTTGCATTGGCAATTATTTCCTGTTAATATAAATTTTCGATGTCCGATGTTTGGATGATTTTTCCGATTTATTAATATCTAAATTATTCGTAATTTTGCACAATTGTTAGCACATGTGGTGACTTTAACTTTTCTTTTTATATTCATTTACTGATGAATTTGGATCTTACAGCAACCTGGTTGGGGTTTAATTTTTCATCTGATTCCAATGTTCAGATGTAGATGGTTGTTCCGGTTGGTGCGGTGTTAAAATTTTAATTTTACTTGATTGGAAAATTTCAAAGCACGTGGAGGACGCCATCTTGATGTGCCATAATCTTGTGCATATTGCAATCCCACCTGGCCGCTATAATTTTATGTAGCTACGTTGGAATCAATTATTCTCCATCTTACACCTGTCTGATGTTAATTGAGGAGATAAGTGTCTATCATTCTAGTTATTTTTGATAAACTTTTGATATATTTTTTTGTGTACCATGGGTAAGAATTGTACTTATTTTGTAGTTAACTTTTAGATATATTTTTTGGTCTTTAAGTATTATTCATAACTGATTATTCTAAGCCTTCAGCTTGATATATTTTTTTGTGTATGTATATTTAAATTTTTGTGTACTTTTAAAAATCCTATCAAGTCTTTAATTCTTGCTAGTCAATACTTAATTCTGTTTTGTAATTATTTTGAATCCTGGCCTAGCGCCGTTCAATGAGTTTCCGATAAAATAAATTGTTGCACTATTTATGGCTTTTTATTATCGTTTTGGATAAGTTTCGTAACAAGGTTGATCAGGTGGTGCTGGAACTTGAATCCCTGGTGCTGGAGGGCCTGGTACAGTGTGTGGCCGGCAATGCTCTACCGGGCGCCTGTGTCCACGTAGGCGCTGAACAAAGCTTGGATGTGTAGGATCGGCCGGGTCCGTTGCTGTGATGTCTCAAGGAGGACTCCTTGTTCTAGCTCGGCCAAGTAGAACGTTAGGTCGGCCATTGCGGCTGGAGTTCGGCTGCACTTGGGGCATTGGCTACGGATGACTCCTGGTGCTCCACATCCGAAATAGGATACCCGTGCGGGAGGATTGGCAGCGGCAGGAACTGTTTCTTCTACGCGCTTCCTCTTACGGCATTCGTCTTCGGTGTGGCCTGGAAATTTGCAGTAATTGCATTTTTCCTTCGTCGAACGTTGCGCCCGGGTTGTTGAAGACGGTGCTGACTGTGTTCCAAGCTCGGTGTCGGCGAACTTATGTAGTTCGCCGTACAATTTGTTAAACGAGTCGAACTGTGTTCTCGGTAACTTCTTGCGAATTTGTCTGTGAAGTAATCCGTACACTATATCGATCCTCCGGTAATTTCGCCAGGAGGGCTCGCTTTTCGCAGATGCTGTCTTCCTAATGGTTGCGAAAATTTCTCGTGGGATCTGGTGTGGTGGTCTATTCGGTCCGTACGGCCCGTAGGTCCTTAATAACCCTTCTCTTACGACTTCCCAGGTGGAAGTTGTGTTCTTGATACCCGGCCACCATGTTGGGGCCTGTTTTTGAGGAGCATGGGAATGACTCTTAATGCATTTGCGTCGGTGACTTTTTCACAGTCTTTGTACGTTGTGATTGCGTCGACAAATGCATGGACATCGGACTTGCCATCAAATCGTACGGTACATTTATAAAAGGATCCGGTTGTACTTACAATTTGCTGTCGTCCGATTCCGCCTATCTGGGCCAACAGCATGTTGAGCTGTTTCATTGATAGCTGGACAGGAGCCTGCAGTGGAGTTGCTGGATTGTCCATTCTGGCTGATTGTTATGTGAGCTGTCTGGCGTACGCCCTTGTCCTAGGATGTGAATCCGTGGTGGAAACTTGCGGGGTGTCCGTGTCTCGGAGCTCGATCTCTGTGTGGTTCAGCCGCCCCTCGTTGGGCGCCACTTATTGAGGGGTTTTCCGCAAGGGAATTCCCGACTCAACAATAAATAAAATAGATTGCTGTTTAAGCAAAGTTTATTGAGCAACAACAAAGTACTATAATAATATAAAAGAACAGAGAATATTTGTATAGCGTAGTGATGGGCGGGTAGTAACTATTCGTTACTTTAGTATTCGTTACTCGTCAGGATCCGAAGTACCGAATACCCACAAATAAGTGTATTCGGTACTTCTAGTGATTGGTTACTATGTATTATCGTATTTGATGGTAATTTGAAGCTATCGAAGCTGAAACCCAAACAATGTTTAGATTTGAATACATATATCCTTCTTTACCCACTTTTTTAGATATTTTAAATCGACTGTAAATAAAATTGTAAATATTTTTAGTTATCTAAGCAATCGTTCATTGTACATATTTTACGAGATATTTTAGTTTGTTTTTTTTAAATATATTTTTATAATATATTTTTCTTTAAATGTTCTTGAACACCGAATATTGTAATTGTTGGATAACAAAACAATTTCAGTAGTGACTTTTAAATGTTTAGTGTTGTCTACATTTAGTTTGAGTAACCAAGCAATGTTAATTTAAATTAAATTACTTCCTGTGTGTGACGTGCATTTAGTCAAGTTGTTCTTTATTTGTAACTTTATTAAACACAATTAATTAAACGTTGTTCAGAATATTATTAACCTCAAATCATATTAGGTTATGGGCCCAGGCCGTTTATAACTGCGGAGTTCTATATTTGAACACGTTTTTCTTTTGTGTGTGTAACAAAAAAGTGTGGCGAGGCACGTGTTACGAAAAATCTGCGATCTGCATCGTTTTCAATTTCAATATCGACGGGAGACGCGATGGATTTTAAAGGGCAATTAGATAAACTGGAAGGTGCCAGTAATTGGACTAAATGGCGGAAACAAATTCAGTTGCTCCTTCAACACAAAGATGTGCACGAGGTCGTTAATGGTGGGCGAACTCGCCCTGTGAAGCCGACGCCGGAAGAAGGTGCAGAAGTTTCAGAGGCTACTCGTAAAGCGAATGAAGCTGAATTAAAGGCTTTTAAAAGAGATGACGCATTGGCACAGTTGATCCTAGTGAGTAGCATGAATGATGCCAATGTTGACTTAGTTGCTACGTGTGACACAGCAAGGGCCACGTGGGAAAAATTAATATCCGTTTATGAACAAAGCTCGGGCCAAAGAGTGGATAGGCTCATGGAGCAGTTTTTCACGTGTGCGAAGGACTCATCTGAAGACATTGCAACTCATATTGCACGCCTTCAACGCAACTTTAGTGAATTAAATGATGAGCTAAAATGTTTAGTAAAATCTGAACTTCCAGATTTACTCCTCATGAGTCGTATAATGTCAACGCTGCCAGCAGAATATTTCGAATTCAAAAGTGTGTGGGAGTCGATTCCACTGGAAGATCGAACAATAAACAAGTTGACGGAGAGGCTCAGATTAATCGAGATGCGGCTACCTGAGAAGTCCGGCGATTGTAATGCGTTAGTGGTCAAATCTGGTAATAAAGACGTAGGCGCTAAAACGAACAAACAACGACGTATATACAGTGTGGTACAAAAGTATGGAACAAATTCAATATCTACTGAAATAATTGTTTTTTGGAAAAACGCTGGGACAGGTATAGCGATTTAAATTACGGTGCATATTTTAAGAGGAATCGAATTTTTTTTGCGACAGTCATTTTTCTACGGTGACGTTATCGCCCTTTTTTTTAAATAGGAACTTGCATATTTGACAATTGCAGTAGATAGTCCTTTTTTTTCTCTTTCTAACCGTGCAAAAGTTTTATACCCTCACATAAGATTTTTTTGAGATATGGTCCTTCGAAAATGCCAAAATCGACTTTTTCGTAGAAGGTTGAAATTCGGATTAGGGGGTAATGAGACCCTCCTAATGACGTTTCCGTGGTCGGTTGTCCCTTAGCGTGCGTTATTTCGAAGATTCGGCCGTTCCCACCTATCAAAAGTGGTGGGGGAAATTTTTTAAAACCCGTTTTTTCGTGTCCGGCGGGGTCGCTTTGGGGATTCGGAAAGAGAGGGGTCGATTTAGGAGAGAACAATTTTTTATCCGAAACATTTTGAATTCGAAATGCCCGAATGGCAGGGTCGATTTTTCGTATACGTGTCTATTGTTATCCCACCCATGCGGAACGTGAGCTGGGTCTAGTACCCCAAAGCGACCCCGCCGGACACGAAAAAACGGGTTTTAAAAAATTTCCCCCACCACTTTTGATAGGTGGGAACGGCCGAATCTTCGAAATAACGCACGCTAAGGGACAACCGACCACGGAAACGTCATTAGGAGGGTCTCATTACCCCCTAATCCGAATTTCAACCTTCTACGAAAAAGTCGATTTTGGCATTTTCGAAGGACCATATCTCAAAAAAATCTTATGTGAGGGTATAAAACTTTTGCACGGTTAGAAAGAGAAAAAAAAGGACTATCTACTGCAATTGTCAAATATGCAAGTTCCTATTAAAAAAAAAGGGCGATAACGTCACCGTAGAAAAATGACTGTCGCAAAAAAAATTCGATTCCTCTTAAAATATGCACCGTAATTTAAATCGCTATACCTGTCCCAGCGTTTTTCCAAAAAACAATTATTTCAGTAGATATTGAATTTGTTCCATACTTTTGTACCACACTGTATAAGTGTTTTAAGTGTCATAAAGTTGGCCATTTTGCCAGAGATTGCAACAAGAGATCGCAAGGGGATGTTTCGAGTGGAATGAAAAATTCAAAAGGTGGTGCTGCTGTAGGAGAAGCTTTCGTGGGTACGTCGATTAATGAGGACGTAACCGGAAATGACGAAAAGTGGATCGCTGATTCGGGTGCGTCTGCGCATATGACGCGAAACAAAGAGTACTTTGTGACGTATGAACGTTTCGTTATACCGAAGCCCGTACAGATAGGTAATAGTCAGTGACGGCTCGTCAGGGACGGCAGGGTCGGCCGGGCCGTACCAAAAATTTGAAAAATAAAAATTAAAATTTTCGGTCAAATAAATATTTTTTATTTAGTTAATGTTAATTATACGCGAGAACAGTTGCATATTTTATTTACTGTGTTAGAATCATAAATTAATTCTGATCGATCAGAACACAGTCCGAAGCTCGCGTTATATACCTAGAAGCGCACGCGATGCTTTCTACAACAAGTACGGCCAGCCGAAATTGTTTGGGAATTCATGAATTAATTCAGGTGCTACGGCCCGTCCGGTTTCGTGGATCAGAGCACAGTCCGAAGCTCGCGTTATATATAAGTGCACGCGTAGCTTGCTACATACAGGTACGGCCGAGCGCTACTTTGCCGTACCTACTACCTACCGGATATTTCTGCGCAAACGACTCAAACGAGTGTTCTTGTTTTGCGGAAATTTCAGTTTTGTATGATTTTCAGATTTTCTGCTGGTTTTCTGATACCATATCAAATAAAAGATAAACATTTAGGATTCTACTTCTACTTTAAATTAAATGTGGCCATAATTTGCAGTAAAAATAATAATTAGATATTTCAATTTCCCAGTTATTCAACTTTTGTTAAGCACGAATTTGTTAAAACGCGAAAATGAGTATTGTTATTAATTTGTAGGATGAATGTGTTAATTCAAAATCTAAATTGTACAATACTTTGTAGTTTCCAATTTTTAAAATTGAAATATGTAGTGCTAATAATATGATAATTGAAGTTCTAGCTCCGCGAGTTCGGCTGGCCGGTCTCCGCCTTAAATGAATCACCTCCACGTCACGTGTTACTACACTACACTAAACGACGTAAAACTTCCGATTTAAACGACGATTCGTTAACAATGAAGCGGTTATTTTTTGAAATTTTGGATTTAATTGTAAATCAAATTGAAATTCGATTTAAAGACCTTTCATCTCTTACCTTTTTAGAATTAATAAATAACGCTAAATTTGATGCTTTTAACCGTCACTTTCCAGAGAAACAATTTAATTCTTTAATTAATAATTACCCGAGATTCTTTAATAATGACAAATTAAAACGGGAATTGCAAGTTTTCTATTCCGATAATACAATTTTCGGTAATTCTGAAAAGATAAGTGATAGGACGGAATTTATTTATAAAAACGACATTATAGCCGATGTTCCGGAGTTGTATAAATTGTTTTGCCTAATATTGTCTCTTCCACCAACATCGGCATCCGTTGAAAGAAGCTTTTCTGCGTTAAAACGAATTAAATCCTACACCCGAAATACCATATCCCAATCGCGTCTAAATAATTTATCGGTTTTAGCAATTGAACGGGGATTGGTTAAAGAGTTGATGAAAGATGAGAGTTTTCATAATGTTATTATTGCCGATTTCGCGACAACTAAACCGCGTAGAATCGATTTAATATTTAAAAATGATTAAATATGTAGAACATAGGACCCTATACCTACATAAATATTGGGCATCTTCGCAACTTACCTTTGTGTTGAACCTGTGTACCTGTCAGTGTCCACAAATGTTTCTATTTTTATTGTTAGAATTTATGTTTGTCAAAGGTTTTGGCTGGCAGTCGGTAGATTGCACTGCAAAACCTTCTTCTCATTTTTAACATTTTTAATTGATTTTTATTGGTTTGAAAACGGATATACAGTTGCCTCCATTGCCGTTTTTGATATTGTAATTAACTACATAGTTTTATTTCTTATTATTTGAAAATTGGTGGCGTAGATCTGCAAAGTTCGTAAGGGCCACTCGTTCCAGTTAGCCTGCTAAGGGCGCTGGCGACGCCCCCAATTATTCTTCATATTATAATTTGCTAGTTAATTTCTAATTTTTAAGAAACTGGTGGCGAAAAACCCTACGCTTGGCGGCTTGGCCGACCCAAGTTTTCAGGGCACGAGCCGTCACTGGTAATAGTGATATTATTTATGCCTATGGACAGGGAATTATAAATGTAGAAATGCGTATTAATAATGAATGGATACAAAATCATTTACAAAATGTGTGGTACGTGCCTAAAATAAGCAAAAACTTATTTTCTGTTGGACAAACAATAGACCAAGGTTTTGAATTTAAAGCTAGTTCTAAAGACTGTGTATTCGTAAAAAACAATACGGTGCGGTTATGTGGCAGAAAGACAGGTAAATGTCTTTATGAATTAAACATGAGGGTATGCAAATCAAAACTTCTTGCAAGTGTGTATGTTGCTTCGACTTCAGACACGCTGCAGCTGTGGCATGAACGACTTTGTCATCAGAGTAAGAATCATGTAAAGCAGTTCTTAAAAGGTCGTGACAATAACGTGCAAGTGGATGAAGAATTTTGTAATGGTTGTGTCTATGGTAAGCAACATCGAGCAAGCTTTGGAGTACGAACACAGAAACCAACCGTGACAGGTGAACTGGTGCATGCAGATGTATGCGGGCCTATGCAGGAAAATTCTGTAGGAGGTGCTAGGTACTTCGTATGCTTTAAAGATGATCATTCAAAATTTCGTAGTGTTTTTCTTGAAGGCAAAGTCTGAAGTAGCGGAATGTTTACGGACATACCTCAACGAAGCAAGTACAGCTGGTCACACTGTAAAAGAACTGTTATGTGATGGCGGTAAAGAGTTCGATAATTCAAACGTAAGGGCCATTCTCAATACGAAAGGCATCAATTTACGTATAATAATGTCGTATACACCTGAACAAAATGGTAGTGCCGAACGGGAAAATAGAACTTTAGTGGAAAGTGCACGCAGTATGATACACGCAAAAAACTTACCAATTAAGCTCTGGGCAGAAGCCGTAAATACAGCTGCATACACACTAAATCGGACAGGACCAACGCCAGTGAAAACGAAGACACCGTTTAACCTATGGTGCAATAAAGACAACAGCGATTTAAACCATTTAAGAATATTTGGTACCCAATGTTTTGTACATATTCCGAAGCAACAGCGAAGAAAGTTCGATAAAAAGAGCGTTGCTGGTCATGTTGTTGGTTACTGTGGAGAAAAGGACAGTTACCGTGTATGGCTCCCAGAAAAGAACAAGGTGATCTTAAGCCGGGACATAATTTTTAAAGGGGAAGAAGTGATAAAAAAGATGCCCTGTCTGATGTCAACAACCAAGGTATTGGAACAAGTTGGTGAATCTGTGGAGGAAGTTGTCCTCAAGAAAAAAATAGAAGCGAAGCAAATCGAATATGCTGTGCCGCTGGTTGACCCTAACCAGCGAAATGAAGCAGATAAAATTCGAACTGCGGAGGAAGTTCGGAACCAAGAAGTGATACCGAATGCTGTTGTGGAGGAAGCGATCACAGCGAACATGGAACAAACTGGTGCAGCAGGGCGAATGCGTAGAGAAGTCAGGAAGCCTAACTATTTGAACGATTATGTATTGCTTGCAGAGTGTTTAAATCCAATCTCTTATATCACAGCAATGAACTCCAATGAATCGGCAGAATGGCATAAAGCAATGCACGAAGAGCTAACCTCTTTAAAAGAAAACCAAACCTGGGACCTCGTAGATCAGCCAGTTGGCAAGAAAATTATTGGGAACCGCTGGGTCTTCAAGGTGAAGATGAAACCAAATGGAACTACTGCTCGCTACAAGGCGAGGTTGGTTGCGAAGGGAAATTCGCAGCAAGCTGGAGTCGATCTTCAAGAAACGTTCAGCCCCGTAGCATGTTTTGATACTGTACGCACAATTTTAAGTGTAGCAGCAGCTGAGGGACTGCATCTCGTTCAGTTCGATGTGAAAACTGCATTCCTGTAAGGCCAATTATTGGAAGATGAAGTGTTAATTCAGCAGCCTGAAGGTTTTAATGATGGTACGGAACGAGTGTGCAGGCTTAAGAAAAGTATATACGGTCTCAAGTAGGCACCCCGTTGTTGGAATAAACGAGTAGTGGACAAACTAGTGCTTAAGCAGAGCGCTGCAGACTCATGTTTGTTTAATAAAAAACTGAAAACTGTAAAATAATTGTTACGGTATATGTCGATGACGGATTGGTGGCTGGTAATGACATTAACAAAGTGAGACTTTATTATTGTTCTAAAAAAACGAATTGCGTTTTTGAAGTGTCGTAGCATGCTTGGTGTTACACAGAACTCTGTTTTGGGAGGAAGTGTTGGATAACAAAACAATTTCAGTAGTGACTTTTAAATGTTTAGTGTTGTCTACATTTAGTTTGAGTAACCAAGCAATGTTAATTTAAATTAAATTACTTCCTGTGTGTGACGTGCATTTAGTCAAGTTGTTCTTTATTTGTAACTTTATTAAACACAATTAATTAAACGTTGTTCAGAATATTATTAACCTCAAATCATATTAGTAATGATAAACAAATTGAAACAAACAATTTCATATAAATGAAAGAAAACCATCTTTTTGTTATAAATTTAAAGTTCTAAAAGGCTCACTAGTTATTTTTTATTTCTTGCAGTAAAAAATATATCTATTAATTGTATTTATTATGAAATAATTCTGTAAAACGTTTCTTAATAAAATAACAGGATTTGAATAGCTACGAGTAGACGAGTATCTACGAATCTTTGCGATGCTCCGCTTAAGTTCTCGTACGTACATGTCGTACATCGATGATTCGAATAGCTACGAATACGAATCTTGCGATGCTCCGATTTAGTTCTCGTATGTATATCGTCAATGGAATACCGAATACTTTGAACGAATACTGGATCCGAAAGTAAAGATTCGGTACTCAGTAACGAATACTGGATCCGAAAGTAACGAATGAGTACAGGTAATCAAAGTACCTAAACTTCCCATCACTAGTATAGCGTAGACCAGGGGTGCCCAACCTGTAGCTCACGAGCCACGTGTGGCTCGCGCCACCTTTTAATGTGGCTCGTTTTATCAACGATGCGCACTTGTAGGTGCTAAATGCAGTGTCAGGTTTCACATTAAAAATATGTTTTTTCTGTATTTAATTTGTATTTGAATTCTTAATAAATAGAAGTACAAGAGTACATAATTATAAATATTCTTTAACATATTACAAATTTTTATTGTTTGTACAACATTATATGTATACAATGAATTCGAAGACTTCCACGGTGAGTGTCAGTATTAACAAGACGTCTTCCGGATTGGGACCGTGTTATTTTGAGACAAAAAAGACTCTACGTTTCGCCCACTTTTTTAAGGGTCTTCTTCAGGAGGAAAGGGAGCACTAAAAGAGCACGGTAACTCAACGTGTCAACCACGCCAGAGGCGAAACTCTTCTAGCAAGAGGCAGAGGGGTAACGGTAACTCAACTTGTCAACCAAGCCAGAGGCTAAACCCTTCTGAAGTTGAGTTACCGTTTCCATTCTGCCTCTTGCTAGAAGAGTTGCGCCTCTGGCGTGGTTGACACGTTGAGTTACCGTGCTCTTTTAGTGCTCCCTTTCATCCTGAAGAAGCCCCTTAAAAAACGTTGTCTCAAAATGACACGGTCCCAATCCGGAAGACGTCTTGTTAATTATATGTATACGTTTAACACATTCGCTGCCGCCCAAAAATAAAAATTTTCACTCTAAGCTCACGCCGGTTCTGAACACCTGCTAGAATTTGCCATTGACGTTAACGCGCCCGCGCGAGCTCGGTTCTGCGCAGGCATACCACTATGACGCGCTAGCGCGTTTGCCGACACCGAACACAAACTCATTCGCTTTAAGCTCACGCCGGGTCTGAAACATCTGCTAGAATTTGCCATTGAACGCTAACGCGCCGGCGCGTGCTCGCATTGTGCAAGCATACCACTATGGCTCTCTAAAGCGCCACCGGCAACCAACGTGTTAAAATTGAAATATTAAAAGTGCAAAATATTAAAATATATTTGTGGCTCGCCTAAAACTTTTAAATTCTAAATTGGCTCGAGTCAAGTTAAAGGTTGGGCACCACTGGCGTAGACTGTAGTGATGGGCGGGTAGTAACTATTCGTTACTTTAGTATTCGTTACTCGTCAGGATCCGAAGTACCGAATACCCACAAATAAATGTATTCGGTACTTCTAGTGATTGGTTACTATTATCGTTCTAGGTAGTTTTACTCGGCCTTTCACGAGTTCTAATAATTGCTTTCAAAATAATTAGGTATCGATTACTTCATTCTCAGTCATAACAAATACTAGACTGCATGACAGTTATTGCGTAATTTATGAAGTATACACGTATTTACTAACTGCATAAATAAATTTGATGGTAATTTGAAGCTATCGAAGCTGAAACCCAAACAATGTTTAGATTTAAATATATCCTTCTTTACCCACTTTTTTTAGATATTTTAAATCGACTGTAAATAAAATTGTAAATATTTTTAGTTATCTAAGCAATCGTTCATTGTACATATTTTAGTTTGTTTTTTTTTAATGTATTTTTATAATATATTTTTCTTTAAATGTTCTTGAACACCGAATATTGTAATGATATACAAATTGAAACAAACAATTTCATGTAAATGAAAGAAAACCACCTTTTTGTTATAAATTTAAAGTTCTAAAAGGCTCACTAGTTATTTTTTATTTCTTGCAGTAAAAAATATATCTACTAATTGTATTTATTATGAAATAATTCTGTAAAACGTTTCTTAATAAAGTAACAGGACTTGAATAGCTACGAGTAGACGAGTACGAATCTTTGCGATGCTCCGCTGAAGTTCTCGTACGTACATCGATGATTCGAATAGCTACGAATACGAATCTTGCGATGCTCCGATTTAGTTCTCGTATGTATATCGTTAGTGGAATACCGAATACTTTGAACGAATACTGGATCCGAAAGTAAAGATTCGGTACTCAATAGCGAATACTTTGAACGAATACTGGATCCGAAAGTAAAGATTCGGTACTCAGTAACGAATACTTTGAACGAATACTGGATCCGAAAGTAACGAATGAGTACGGGTAATCAAAGTACCTAAACTTCCCATCACTAGTAGGCTTCTTGATTCAACTGGTAGCGCTAGGTAATTTCCCCAGGGGATGCTTACTTAGCTAGTAGTTGAGAAGCTTCTTATTTCAGCGGCGTCCGAGGTATTTAGCCTAGTCCGAGAATATGTTCTGTAGGGAGTTCGGATGCGGGTGACCTCTAGTGGCGCGCCGGTGGTGCTTGGGTTTGCGACGAGAGCTTGGCTCTTGCGATGGTGTATGGGGTGTTGCTGACCTGTAGGGCTGTAATGTTCCGCGCTACAACTTTCATATTTTTCCTTTATAAGTTATAAGTTCTAACCAAAATTAAAAATTAAAAACACAAGATAGCTAAAGCTTTAATAAAAGTACCTACTTACAAAATCTGATTTTTAAAGAATATTTTGCTACATAAAAAATGTAAAGTAGGAAACGAATCGTGTATTCCATTCGAATTTTTCAAATTATTATTATTTATAGCTTGTTATTTAAGATTTCAAGTGATAAGTTTATGACAGGAAGTCGCCAATTTCTAAATACTAAATACATATTGTAGTTTTCCATAACTACTTTACCAAATTCTTTGCAAGTGTGAAGACGGATAAAAGTTTACGTGATATCTGTTTTCTACTACTATCGTTTTAAGAAAGTGTTTCTGTGTTAATAACATTTGATTGTATAATTACAATGTAAAATAGGACTCATATATTTTATTTTTAGTGCAGTTTTATTCGTTCTAAAAAATCTAAATTCGAATATTATCAAAATTTCCAATAAAACTAGAGCCAATTTCAAAAATTAAGGAAGTTTTTTCCTAGATGAATTTCGAAAAATCTCATCGGCTTTTAAACAATTTAAAAGTATAGGTATATTTTCTAAGTACAATACACTCGCGATAGGCATCGAGGCTTGAGCTCAAAGGATTACATAAAAAAATATTATTCAAGATGTACCTGTGTTAAATACGAGGATCATCTAGAATCTAATGCCCGCTTTGCTTTTAAGCAAAAATTAAAAACTAATAAAAAGTGGAAATATTAAACACATAGACGCAGAAGTCCTAAAAGTTAAAAATGACAAGTACGTTAACCATATAGAAAAAGAACTGAGTAAGGCAACACCGGTACAAATTTAATTGAAAAATACCCACTGGCTATAGCATATATAGATTACGAGAAAGCATTTGCCACGCTAGAAATGACCGAAATTCTCAAAGTCGAATAGATACTCGATATACAAATGTCATCAAAAATGTCTATAGAAAAGCAACAAGCACAGTAAAGTTGAAAATACCATCTGACAAAATTAAAATAGAGGAGGAGAGGAGTAAATGAGAGGGTGTAGGAGTACTAGCAAATAACAAATGTGAGGAGAAGTATAAAATAATCCGAGACTTGCTAAGAACATCAGGTACACGGAAACTCTAAACAAGATACTGAGATAAAAAAAATAATAAGTATATAATAATTCAGAACAAAGATAAGCCTCTATAAAACAATAATAAAACCACCCCTGCTATATACAGGGTGATTCAAATTCGCGTGTATGCATGGGGATCTTGGAAACGGTAAGAGATAGAGAGTCGGTTAAATGGGGGCAAAGTTGCGTAATCAAAGGACCAACAATGTCCACTTCAAAAATTAAGACTAACTTAATGAATTTTTGAAATATTAAAAAAAAACTAAAATTTTGGAGAATCGCTTTTATTTAATTTTGACTTTGTTTGAGGAGATATTGAAAAACGGAAAATACTTTCTCATGGCCACTTTTTGTCCTCTATCGAATAGCTTTAATATATTTTTGATGCAACGTTTCGGTATTTCAGGGACATCATCAAGTTCATTTTGTTAAATACGGACCTGGATTTTTTGTTCCATTTTTTGCAAGACCTTATGGTACATGACACAATATATTATCAACAAAATCCAAATTGAGACGTTTCGTCCCTAGAATTCCATCTTCAGTTACTCGGAATCGAATTTATTGTTTTTGATTTTAAATTTCCGTATTGAAATCTCACGCTCTCACGCTCTCAAGTTAGCCTTGATTTTTGAAGTGGACATTGTTGGTCCTTTGATTACGCAACTTTGCCCCCATTTAACCGACATTCTATCTCTTACCGTTTCTAAGATCCCCGTGCATACACGCGAATTTGAATCACCCTGTAGATGTGAGTCATGGATCATGAATAACAAAATAGGATAGAAGAATGGGAGAGAAAAATCCTACGCGGAATCTACGGAGGCAAGAAAACCAACGATGGGTGGGAAATATGTACCTACTAAGTAACAATGAAATTTATGAACTGTATAATCAGCCAATAATTACTACAATGGTAAAAGCGAGAAGGCTCACTTGAAGCGTATGGATGAGCCACCTGAGGAAAAAAAGAAGAAAGGAAGACCGAGAAGTAAATGGTGTGAAGCAGAAATGCAGGATTTGGAAAAAATAAGATAAAGACCTGGAGAAAGAAGGAACAGAATCGAGCCGAATGGAATGGGATTAAATGGCCTGTACAAAGCCTACACATGTGTATGTATAATTATAATTTTTACAACATATAATTTTAGCCATTTCACTCAAGAGGTTGAATATCAAGGGCAAAAAATTGTCCTTTAAACAAGTTAGAGATTGATATTACAATGAAAATTGATGATTTAAACCACTTTAAAAAAGGAGTCACGAATTTACATAAGTTGGAGTTTTATGTGGACCTGTGCACAAGGTAGAATTCGTACAACATACAACCCTATCCCTTCCGCTGGAAGGGTTGGTGGCAGGTTAATCCTTTGGTGAATTTGAGCTTATTTAATTACCTATTTTGTCCCTAATTATTAATTAATTAGAATAAAAGCTAATGCAGTTGAAAGTTTTTAAAAAAAGGTGCCACGAGTTTAAATACATAAGTCGAAGGTTTTACATCGACATTTTCATAATGTACATATGTACAATTCCTATAACGTACAATGTAATTGGGTATTTCGCCACCATTTAAGAAGTATACAATGTAAAATTCGCCACAACAAACCTTTAGAAAATATTCAAGCTATGCTACTGAAATGCTTTTAAAAAAAGGTTTTGTAATTTATAATCTCGACCACTTTAGTGAATATTTCCATAACCTTGATTTCTTACAATGTATAACCTTATCCCTTCCACTGAAGGACTTGACAGCCGTTATATCTTATATCTTATAGACAAAAGACTGCCGTTTAAATAAGCCCAAGCTCGCAATATTAAAAGGAAAGCTATTGAAGTTGAATTGATAATAACAACTTGGAACCTACAAGGAATAAATAGAGAAGGCGCAATAAAGCAATTAATTTTAGAGCTCGAATGAATAAATAATTAGAGTGAAATGGAAACCGCAACAACCCCATCCCGCGTTCGATACAAGGTGTTAGGTAATGCTTCTGCCAAACTTTGGGAATAGCTTTATAATGAGATAATGACAAAGGAAGCAAAAAAGTATTTTTTTCACTACTAGTATTAGAAGATGTCATTATTGACATTATTTTCGAGCCCAGAAGATGAATTTCTCTCCTAGTGGTCAATATTTTTTTATTATTGACTACTGGTTAATAATAAAAACAATTGCTATACTTTCAGGTGCCTATTTTAAATATGTTTTACCCAAATGTCAATTGAAATTAACCTCTCCCCTTGTTTTCGAGCAAGGCTATTTGATTTTTGTGGATATTTAGAAATAAATATACGCATCTGTCATTTTATTTTTTATTTATGTAAAAATGATTAATTAAAAGGAATAAAGGTGCTAGTAGTGAAAAAAATAGTATATAAACCACGTTAGAGAAGACTTTTCTCAGCCTCACAACTTATTTCCCTCCATGCTTCGCATGTCGGGAAATAATACTGCTCGGCTGAGAAAAATGTCTTCTCTACCTTGGTCTATAATACACTATTACAATTTTTTTCTGACATGCATAGTTTCTGAGAAAAGGCATGCTTTAATTTTACTTTTTATTCTCGGGAAAAAAAGGGTTAAAGATACAGGAACAAAATTTTTACTGATAAATAAGAGTCTAATACATTAAGTAAGAATAAAACTTTATTAATAATCACAAAATTATTTAAGGGAAAAAACAAAAAAAACCACTTAGAAAAAATGGCATAAGAATTTTTTATTCCATTTATAGTTACCTACAATCCCACCCATAAAGTTTTGCAGAAGTATTACCTAACACCCGGTATATGTTTCAAAAAATATTTTAGTTTACGTTAATAACTTTTAAATTTTAGATTTTAAAAATGAAATTAAATTGATTTCTGATAAGAAACACTCGTTTGTATCAAAAAAGTATGGTCACTGTGAACAGAGCAGCAAGAAACACAAAGTTTAATATTGAATAGGTATAACAATGCAGTAGAATGTTATAATTTTTCTTTTCTTACGAGTTGATTTTATGCATTTCTAGATTATGAATAAGTTTTAATAGCACATCTATATTTTTTGTCTTATTTATTTATTTTTTATTAAAGACATTAAAGTAGACATAGTTTGGTATTTATGTCCAGTTTAATAAAACAAATTAGCAGAGCAAATATTGAGATAAAAAAATTTAGCAGTAAATTTTAACTTTTTTAATAATTATTATGCTTTTTTAAAGTTTTGATTTTTTGATTTTTTTCTATGATGGTAATTTCTACAAATCAACCGTGATGATTTAAAGTATAAAATAAAACGATATAAATTCAAGCAAACTTGTGTGATTCCTTACCATCTTAATTGGGTAATTTTTATTGCAGAAAGTTCTAGTGTATCTTCAAGAAAGTTTAAACTACCACCTACCTAATTTAATTTTTAAACATAATTTAAAAATTCGGTTACAAATTGCAACTATTAATATCTAGCAGCTATACTGAAATTTCAAATTATAATTTTAAATACCACTGCCCTCAATAACAATTAAAAATAAGATCCAATAAAAAGAATTTGCGACAAACTAACCTAAGTAACTAAACCTACAACATTTATATTTATTTCCTATAATAAATCTTCTGTAATCAGGTAATCTGTGGTAGAATTACACATAAAGCTTGGTCATGGGCAGGCTGGTAGGTAAGCGTTTAGTTTAGATTTTTACAGTGTAGTTTGTATCTGCCAAACCCGACCAAAGCCGGTCGGTAAAATTTTTATTTTGCACCTGAAAGTTATACCCGTGTATTAAGAAAAATGCGTTTCATGAGGTTGGTTTTTACAGTTTTCTGAAAAAACTATTCATTCTATCGTTCTTAGACTTGGTATATGTGTAGACGAAACTTGCATAAATACAAGGTGCCTCAGAGAGTTTTGCACTTTTCTTTCTAATTTTGCTCAGCTATCATCCGTTTTCACAACTAACTTTATTTGGAAATTAAAACTACATTTATTGGAAATTCATGTATGGAAAATTATATCATCTAGATGTCGCCCATTTCGCCGCTGGCGCTCTTCCAAACGATGCTTAGATTTTCCATTACGCTTGTGCATAAGTCAGGAGTAGAATAGGGGGACTTGATACCGCCATTTTGTTTTTAATTAGGTCAATAAATTTAATTCATAGCTCAATCAAATCAGATTAATTGGGTCAATCGTTTTAATTAGATCAATTTAATCAAATCAGCGGTATAATTAGATCAATCAAATCAGATTAATTGGGTCAATCATTTTAACTAGATCAATTTAATCAAATCGGCGGTTTAATTAGATCAATTTAATGAAATCAAATGTAATCAAACGTTTTAATTAGATCAATTTAATCAAATCAGATTAATCGAGCAGTTTAACTAGAACATTTTAAGCATTTCAATTTAATCAAGCAGTTTAATTAAATCAATTTAATCAAATCAGATTAATCAAGCAGTTTAACTAGAACATTTTAAGCATTTCAATTTAATCAAGCGTTTTAATTAGTTCAATTTAATCAAATCAGTTTAATCAAGCAGTTAGATTAATTTAATCAAATCAGTTTAATCAAGCAGTTTAATTACATCAATTTAACTAGACCAATTTGTTCAAAGCAATTTAGCCAATTAAATTAACTAGGTCGATCATTTTAACGGGGTCAATAAATGTAATCAACTAATTTAATTTTGTCAAGCAAAGGAATAAATAAACAACCAAGTTCTAGCTTGTCCGCAACCAAGTTCTATCATGTCTGTGTGACGTCGCCTAAAAGATTAATTACTGAAAAATACGCAGAAAAGGTAAATCGGTAGAATCTACCTGAATTTTAAGCCTGATTGCAGCTATGTATACAACAAGTTAAAAGCCTCTATTTTTAGTTTTGTATAGGAGAGCTACTACAGTTGGTGGCGTCGGGTCTCGTTAGGGACGAAGAAAATCTTCGTGCTACGCAATTATATGGCGTAAAATAGCACAGGAAGGCGTCCAGCTAAGTGCGGTGGAGCGTGGTTGTTTCGAGGAACTCTACCTGTACCTTACGAAACTGCAGGAGCATCTACGGGTAAGTACATTTTTTTATATACAGCTTTTTGAAAGTGTCAAAATGTGTTTTAGAATAAAACAGATTCTCGAAATTTATCGCGAGGAGTTGTTAAATATTTATTAATAACTCTAACTTGTGCCGTGGGAGTCTAAATCATTATTTATCTTCGTTTTATAGGTGGATAATCAGACTATCAGCGGAGGTGCAAGCCCTAAAAAGCAGCATGGCGGTGTGACCGCTGGAGGTGTTGTCAACGTAAGTACTTTATAAAAACATACTGAAAACAGTTTTAAGAAATTGAAGTTGTTAATCATTTAAAAACCTCTATGACTGAGTAATGCAAAATTTTAAGTTTTTAAATTTTTCAGGCGTTTGGGGCTGGCGTGCCCTCAACATCCCGTCAAGTCCCGGCTACTCCGAGCCAGGGGCCGTCTATGCCGAATAGAGCTGTGCAACGGGCTGCCAGTAATCAGGTAATTATGTCTAAAAGCTACCGGGGGATAAAAATTCTGCAGCATGATAATACGAACGAGAGTGTACAATTTTAATTTCCCAGGTTAACCATTCGAGTAGTCGAAGGGAGCCTGATTACAACGTCGGTGTCCGTCAGCAGACCTCGGCAGTCCACTTTTATTTAAAATTTATTTTAAAATACTCAGCGGGGGCTTGAAGGAGATCAAAAAGTTTAACCTGACGGCTAAGTCAATAACCTTCAAGTTTTCCGAGGCTGACAGCGAAGCGAGCAGCCCTGCTTTATGGCTTAAGGTAAATAATCTATTTTAAGCTTATAGTGTTTTTAAAACAATTATATTTTTAAGGGTGTTTGTTAATTAAGAAATATTATTTTCAGAACGTATTCAGTGAGATCATCGACCACCTGGTAGCTGACTCACTGCCATCCGACCGTGTGGGGCTGGTCCTCCACAGCGATAACTTCCCTGAGAAACCCGTAGGAATTTCTTTTCGGCGGGTTGACCAGTTGTCGGCCGAGGTCGTGATGGCAGTGCTGGAGAAGATCTTTCAAAGCTACGCCAGTTTCTTCTCACAATACGCCCTGAGGCTCCAAATGGACAGGATCTCGCTCCCTGTGGAATATGGCACAGAAAGGCTAACTGGCGTTAGCTACGAAGAATTCTGCAGGCGCAAGAAGGGGATCTTGGTGGCCGTTAACGATGATACCTACTGTTTAGCACGGGCTCTAGTGCTAGCCATGGCCTGGAGGGCTAAGGATCCCCAGCTCATCGAGTTAGGGGCATCCCGAGATGGACCGGCGAGTGCGCGAACTATGCACTACAGCCCAAGTAGACCTAAGCCAGGGTGGTACCCGAGAGCACGTCGAGCAGTTTCAACAATATCTGGCAGATTATACAATATTCGTGTACAATCACAGGCTAGGTAAGTCCGTCTACTATGAGGGGCCTGATCGCCTGTTAGAACAGTCTTAAATTTAATTTTTGAAAATCAACACTATAATGTTATTACCAATTTATGCTTAACTTTTTCAACTACCTACTTCTGCGAAATGTGCCGTGTACGTACTAATAATAAAGCAGCTCATAAAGGCTGTCATTCATCGCCTCCCTGTAATATAAATGTGGACCTCGTTAAATGCAACGAGTGCCACAGAGATTTTCGCGGACAAGCCTGTTTTACTGAGCATCAGAAAAATTTGTGTAAGACTTTGCGGAGGTGTCAGACCTCTCTTAACAGCGTGTGGGTGGACAAGAAAATTAAGCATAGATGTGAGTACAGCTACTGCAGCAGATGCAAGTCAGAACAGACAGTCCGCCACTTATGCCATATGCCTAAGAGCGTGGCTAATAAGAAAAAAATTAGAAAAACATTTCGGCTTTGTATTTTACGATTTTGAATGTCGACAAGATTCTCTCTTGGATGGTACAAATAATGTTTATCTGCACCAGCCAAACTTGTGCGTTGTACAGAACGTGTGCAAGTCGTGCATTAACGACTCCGATATCAGTCAAGATTGCAACAAGTGCGGAAAGCGCCAGCACACTTTTAGAGAGAATCCTGTCGATGAACTTCTAAATTTCATTTTGAAATTCAAAAAAGTGGCAGGATCTGTCGTAGCGATAGCCCACAATGCCAAAAGTTATGATTCCCAGTTTGTTTTGCGCCAGATTATTAGTCAGAGGGAGAGGTGGAACCCCAAAATTATTTCTAGCGGCACCAAGTTAATGTCCATCACCTGCGACGAGGACCTAAAATTCATAGACTCGCTTAATTACATACCGATGCCGCTTAGCAAGCTCCTCAAAACATTCGGCTTTTTTCAGGGTTCCAAAGGCTTCTTCCCTCACTTTTTTAATACTCTGGCCAATCAGAACTATTTAGGCCCCACGCCATCCTCACACTGCTATGGCCCTGACGAGATGGCTACGTCGACTAGAAGCGAGTTTCTTGCTTGGTACAGAGGCGAGGTCGAGCGAGATGAGGTATTCGACATGCAGCAAGACCTTGTTAAATACAGCATTTCCGACGTCGACATACTGAGGAAGGCTTGCTTAGAGTTTTGGCGAAGCTATTGCAAGTCAAACGGTGTTGGCCCCTTCCGTGAAGCCTGCACGATCGCTGGATCCTGCAATGCAGTATTCAGGCGAAAATTTTTGGCCGAAAAAACGATTGGTCTTATACCCCCAAACGGTTATAGAATGGCCTACAAGCAATCTGCTATCGCCATCAAACGTCTGCTATATCTTGAACACTCTTTGGGTATCCAAATTAATCGTGCGGGAAATGGTCGCGAGGTTAGACTCAGGGAGGGCTACTTGGTCGATGGCTTCTGCGACGCTACGAACACCGTTTACGAGTTCCATGGATGTTTCTTCCACGGTTGTGAGGTTTGTTTTCCTGATCAAACAGCCGAGCTTGGACGCGACAACATGAAAGCATGTTTATGCGTCGTGAGAAAACGGAGGCCACGGCAGCTCGCATCCGATCCTTCGGGTATAACCTCGTTGAGATGAAAGAATGTCGATTCAAAAATTTTCTTAAAACAAACATTCGGGCAGCGGAATTTTTAGCAGACCATAACATTATTCGGAACGAACCCCTAAACCCGAGGGATAGCTTCTTCGGAGGGCGTACCAACGCTGTTAAGCTGCATCATAAGGTAGAAAAGGATGAGAAGATCAGGTATTTAGACGTCTGTTCACTTTATCCCTTTGTTAACAAGTACGGGAAATACCCCTTGGCCATCCTAAAATTCATGTGGGTCGGGATAAATGTGAACAGATTGATCTTAATTCTGTAGAGGGCATTATCAAGTGTACGGTTTTACCACCAACCGATCTATATCACCCTGTTCTACCTCTCAGAATGCACGGTAAATTGATGTTTATTCTGTGTAGAGCTTGTGCTGAGGACAAGTTTATGGGGGAGTGTACTCATACACATGAGCAGCGTCAGTTTACCGACACGTACGTTGCGGACCAGCGCCGAAAAGCTATCTCGCTGGGCTACAGGGTCTTAGAAATTTTAGAGGTTTGGGAGTATAAGATCGCTCAGTACAACAGGGCATCGAAATCGGGGGGGCTCTTTTCGACATACGTCAACAATTTCGTGAAGATAAAACAGGATGGCCTCTTTGGTGTACGGATGACCAGGCCAAGGATCGGTATGTTTCCCAATACTCTGATCGAGAGGGGGTTGCATTAGATAAAGTTAACGTCGCGTCAAATCCGGGTATGCGGTACATTGCGAAATTGTGTTTAAACAGCTTCTGGGGTAAGTTTGCCCAAAGGGAAAATCTAATGCAGACCTCTATCATCACGGACCCAAATGAGTTATTTAAGAAACTTACCGACCCTTCCGTAGAAGTCCATGCATTAACTTTTGTCGACGACAAGACCGTGATACTAAATTAGGACAGACCGGATGAAGGTGTTCAGTCATTAAACACCGTCAATGTCGCGTTAGCGGCGTATACGACCGCGAACGTGCGGCTCGAGTTGTATAAGTATTTGGAGAAGCTGGGCAGACGTGTGCTGTATTTTGACACGGCTTCAGTGATTTTTACACAGCGACCGGGTGAATGGGTCCCCGAAACAGGAGATTTCCTCGGTGACATGACCGACGAAATCGAGTGTTACGGGCCCGGTAGCTACATTATCGAGTTCGTTAGCGGCGGGCCTAAGAACTATGCCTTTAAGGTGTTTTCTACAAACAAAAACGGCTACATTTCTATATGTAAAGTTAAAGGGATAACCCTAAATTTCAAGAATTCGGAATACAGTCGAACTTCGATAACTCAAACCATGACTTGCCAGAAAAAAAGTTCGAGTTATCAAGACTTTGAGTTATCAAATAAAATTCGTAATATGTATGTTTTATTTATGTATGTATTTATTTGACTAAAAATGCGTTACATATTAGCGATGGCTAAATAAAAGACATATTATTATTATTATATATATGTTACGTAGGTACTTTAATACATTTTACCAAAGAATTACAATTTAAATTGTGATACAACAGAATTTCTATGCTGAAAAGTATACATAGGTACATAATACACATGTAGTTTTTATTTTAGTGTAAAAAAGTGTGTTATTTGTGACTGACGAAAGGATTTTTTATTTTGATTTTCAAAAAAAGCTTCAATGTTATTTAAACCATTATACAAAGAATCGGTTGTATTTTCATTGGTTTTTAAATAGGAACGCAAAACGCTCAACGAATTTGCAACCAACTCGTTTGAAGGTGGTTGCCGCAAATCATCCTCCAAATCATCCTCTATCATATCACTTTCGCTGTCATCTTTATTGTCGAGCTGTACAGATTCGGATTCAGATCTGTAGAGCTCGACAATATCTTCATCCGTGGGAAATTCCGAAGTAACAATATCGTCATCCACATGCATAAAATCATTAAAGGTGACACCTTGTGTTTTTGTGACTTTTTCCCAAGCTTCATATTCCATTTGCAGTTGAATTTCTTCCTCACTTCTTTTATTCAAGCGTTCTCTTAAGAAAATCAAAGGAATTTCATCCTCTTTCTCCCACTCAGAATACTGACCAAAGCCGGCTGTTTTAAAACAATTAGAAATGGTATCAGGTTTAACGTCGATATTCCATGCGTTGGTTATTTCATCAACACAGTCCATTAATGTAATGTTCATTTTTTTGTTTTCTTCAAAACATTTGATAGTTTTTTTCAAAATTCTGCGGCGATAATGACATTTCACATTTTGTATGACACCTTGATCAAGTGGTTGCAACTTTGATGTCATATTCGGGGGGAAAAAAGCAAGTTTGATAAATTTTAATCTTTGCTGGATGTCTTTAGGGTGGGCCGGGCAGTTGTCAATGAAAAGAATAATTTTTCTTCCGATTTTTCCAAATTGTTCATCTAATTTTAACAGCCATTCTCCAAAAAGTGCTCCTGTCATCCACGCCTTTGAATTTGCTTTATAGTCGAGTGGCAACCATCTAACACCTCGAAAGCAGCGAGGTTGATTACTTTTACCTATCAAGAGCAATTTCAGTTTTTCTGATCCATCCATGTTTGCGCCAATCATCAATGTAACTCTCTGTTTACTGTGTTTTCCCCCATGGCACTTTTGGTTTTTAAAAGTTAAGGTGTTATCTGGGAGACATTTAAAAAATAAGCCTGTCTCATCTGCATTAAATACGTTCCGTGCTTGATAACCTTCTAATAAACGGGGTAAAACATCACGTTTCCATTTAGTACAGTCCTCGTCACTCACATCACTGCTCTCTCCACAAGCCTTTTTATGACATATGCCACATCTTAAAACAAAAAAGAGAAACTTTGAATCCTAATTTACACATTTTTGTTATGTATGTACATACCTTCGTTTCCAATTATCCAGCCAACCCGTGCTTGCCTTGAACTGTGGTTGTCCCAGTTTTTGACTAAATTCCAACGCTTTTTCTTTAATTAATCCTCCGGATATAGGTAAGTTCTGCCTCCTTGCCGATTTAAACCATTCTAAAACTGCTTTGTCCACATTTCCGTACGTTGGTTTTTTTAGCCTCTTGGAACTCCCACTTGCACCACCACTTTCGATCGCATTGATAATTGTTTGCTTATTTTTAAAAATAGACGACACTGTACTTGCCGGAATACCATACTTCACAGCAACATGTTTCTTTCGTGAACCACTTTCCACTTCTTTTATAAGTTTAAATTTTTCATCGATTGATAAAGTTTTTAAAGTACGTTTTAAAGACATGATATCAACACCAGTGAACCACTTTCCACTTCTTTTATAAGTTTAAATTTTTCATCGATTGACAAAGTTTTTAAAGTACGTTTTAAAGACATAATATCAACACCAGTAAAAATGACGTGATAAAACAAATATGCACCGTATGTATTATTTTTTGACTTATGTAAACAACTAATAAAGCATTCACATGCACTTAAGTAGGGCAGAAACCGAACTGCCTGCATCGTTATGTTATAAAACGAGCGGTTAACACGGTTAAAAACACACGTATTAGTTACGGGATTCCCAGAAAATTCGACTTATCAAAGGTGACGCCAAATATTCTGTACGAGTTATCAAGATATTCGAGTAATAGAAGTTCGAGTTATCAAGGTAAAATTACACATAATTCTCACTCTTGGCGCTAATGCCAACCAATTTGTTACGAGTTATCAAAAATTCGAGTTATCGAAGTTCGACTTATCGAAGTTCGACTGTATGTGAATTTCGAAACCCTTAAAGACATGGTTCTTAACAACGCCGAACCCACGTACGTTCAAACCGATCGGAAGATTGCTAGAACACCTATGTACGAGTCCGTTTCTAAACCTAAAAAGGTTTTTCGAGTCCAGTATACGAAGCGACGTCGTATAGAGGACAGTTTTGACACTCTTCCTTTCGGATATCGAACGTGAATTGGTAGTAGCATGACAAAATTCTCTTTGGTACTATTAAGACAACCTAGCCCCAGATATAGTTGAAACTGCTCGCTATCGCTCCGTAATTAATTTTAGTTTAGTTTTTACGCTAGCATAATTAATTTTAGTAGTTTAGTTTTTTTTATATACCTTTTTGTCTATCATAATAGTTTTTAAGTTCAACTGCTCGCTATCGCCCCGTAACTAATTTTAGTTTAGTTTTTTTACGCTAGTATAAATAATTTTAGTTTAGTTTAGCTTTTTTTATGTATATATACCTTTTTGGCTATCACAATAGTTTTTAAATTCAAATATTATTATTATTTCTTTTTGTACAGTATTCTATTATAATAGTTTTTAATTTTCAAAGATTAGCATTTTTGCTCTGTAGATAATTTTATGTAACAGAATACCAGCTTTTAGTTTACCAATTTTGACTATTAATGATAATTTACGTTGTTATACTTATCATTATAAAGTATGATCAAAATTTCTGTTCATCAAGTATGGCCGTGGAAGTGCAAACCAATGCCTTTAAAATTGGCTTACACATATTTACTTCAAACGGCCTTCAAACTACCAAATTTTATTATAATATTAAATGTGACAGCTGTCAACAATTTTGAAGTAAAGATATGTGAGCCAATTTTAAAGGCGTTGGTTTGCACTTCCACGACCATACTTGATGAACAGAAATTTTGATCATACTTTACGTTTATTATTATTATATTATATACATAATTCACTTTTTATATTCGACGAGTAACCGGGCGTTATCTTGAATGAATAAACTCTTATACAAATCGAAATTTTTGTTTTACTTCGTAGAGACTAGAAACAAGAAATCGTTTAAAAAAGTTTATTTTATATATAAAAAAAAGTGCATTAGATTGTAACGACAGATCAATAAAAAAACCAATTAGGGTAGGCTGTGAAATTGAATTATTTTGAATTGGTACTTTAGCCACATCAACAGAATGACATTTCTGACATGAATTGAAGGTTATAAACTTTGTTTACAATAAAAATGTCAAATTATAAACTTTGTAAAATGTCATTCTGTGGATGTGGCTAAAGTACCAATTCAACATAATTCAATTTCACAGCCTACCCTAATTGGTATTTTTATTGATCTGTTGTTATTACATTTAGTATGTCATACGCCAAAGTTGACAAATTTATCTTAGGGAAATAACTATCGTATATCAACTTGACGAGCCGATCATTGCTTTCTAAATTATTATCAAACATAGGTACTTAGAAAACCTAAAGTTGAGACATTATTCATTCTTAAATATAAATACACTAAACAGTAATGGCCGCAAAAATTTGAAGTTATGCTCTGGATCATTCTGGTATTGCATTTCCAAGATTTACAATTTTTCTGAATAAATTTTAGATGATGTACTGCGGGTGGACGGCCGAATGAATCAAAGTACTCGCCACAGCCATCTTCCTACACGTAGAAGGCGGTCCAGTGTTCCCCGGGTTTATAAGATAGATCTGTATTTGCCACAATCGCACATGGTCTAATTATACGCGTAGGTAATTCATTACAAGCATAAACACGACGTTTCACATTCGATAGACTCGGTATTGTCTGGAGAGCTCTCTTTATTTCGAATGTGTTCATTGTACCAATCAGATAAAAGTAGTACGTTTTCAACTGCACAAACGGGATTTTCAATTGTATTACTCATACAACGTACTGCAATTTTCTTTTTCTTCGATTTATTTAAAGACGGACACCCAAATTCTTCCAAATTTATAACAGTTTGTTTGAGAAAGCTTAAAACTTTTTTCTTTTCCTTGCCTTTAACAAAAACGGTGTCGAAGCACTGAGTTCAAGTTCAAACTCTTCAAAATTTAGGAAACCTGAACCCCAAAACAGTCCGTGAAAATAATTTTCTAGATATGTCACTTCCATTTTTACAGAATCAGGTAGCGATGAATAAATTTGAAGGGGTTCGAAGTGAAGGATTTCAATTTTGTTCCCGTCACCGGTAATAATAACAACTTCTTTTGGAATAAACTTTCTGTCAGCTACACGGAAACCTTGCAAGTCAACGAATACGTCCATACTATGCAACTACAAGCACCTGACTAAATCCCCACTTGTAACAAAACTTGTTTTAACTGCTAAAATCCACCGCCACGTTCCTGTGTTTATCAATTTCGATTACGTTGCCAAATTCTGCGTATATTAAACAATTCACTGTTTCCTTAAGAGATTCTTCAAATCCAACTTCTACACGAAGTGATCCATTTTTCACAAGATTCCAATGAGTGCTGGCGTTTGCCGATAAATCTGGTGTTAGATCAAAAACAAAAAAACAATATCCTTTAGAGTAATTTTCGCGTGAAATATCGTTACCCTCGTTAAGAAAATGAATTCCTGTGCCTGAAAATAAGGTGTGGTAGGCACGAACGTACATTCCGTCCTTTGTAAAATCTGGTTGTAAAGGTTTAGTAGGAATCTGTTGTCCATCAATATACAATGAAAAATAATTCATTTTAAAGTGATCGAAATTAAAGGGATTGGATGCTTATTTGATACAAAACCGATAATGCAACGTTTCGTTAATGGTCCAAGAAACACATTGTCTAAGGATTTTCTTTGTACACCTGATGGAATAGTTAAAACTTTGACATCAGTTCCAGTTATTGGATATGTAGATCTAGCTGTATCCAAAGCTTTAGTGTGGGCTATCAGAATGCTGGGGTTTATCTTCATTCTTCTTATTAATAAACTAGCGTCAGCAATTTTCACTTTATACGTCGAGCCCGCGATAGCCATTAAACTAAACGTGTCACGTGATCGAACAAACTTTATCTTCATTTCAACACCGTTAATAAGAAATTTCTCTTGATTAAACAAATCCGCATGAACATGGCCCATTAATTCAACTTATTTACTCTTACTCGTGAACGACCGTCTTTTAGCTAGTCCACTGTTTTCGTCGCCTGTAGCGTCCATATTTCCAGCTGTATCATTATACCATAGCGAACAGGTTAAGTGAGAACTCTTAGCTTCAGGCCCATAATTCAAAAGAGTCTCTATGTATGAACGGTAGGCGTAAGTATTGTTTGGAGGTGATACCAATTTTTGATTTAAATATATCTCCACTTGACTAAAAAGAGAATGTAGCCAATTATTTACAGGGGCTGTATTGTCCTCATTGCCTAAAACTGCATCGTCTTGTTTCACTATTTTTGCGGTTACATGTAGTATAATTTGACTCAGGTCCAAATAATCATTTCGATGCGAAGAAAGCGGTTTATAAAATATCCATTGTCCATTTTCGATACTAGTTTGAGTAGAAGGTAATGCAAACAAATCCAGTTCGGATTTAATGCATTCACAAGAATGAGCATGCAGAAAAGACCAGGAGATCTTGATGTAGACTGAGTAATATTTAATGTGCGTGGTCTTTTATACCCAAATCCGTCCATTAAAGTGCTGATTTTTGTATCAGCCTTGCGTTTTAAATTTTTTCCAGCTTCTTCCAATCTATTGTGAAAGGCTTCTTTAACGGAGCGCTTGTCTGCTAGGTCATTTAAAAAATTGCTTCAACTTCTCAAGGCTTCTTGTCCGACCACTCGAGCACCTGTCTTAAAAAGAGGAAGGATGCTGCGAAATATACCTCCTAGAAATGATCCAATTCCATGTCCACGCTGATAAGGAGCTCCTCGGTAAATAGGCCCAATACCACTCCCTGCCTGTTGTGCATAATATTGTTGATAAGGACAATCCATCATTAATTAATTTTCTTGAAGTTTAGTTTCAAGCTCAGAGTTCTAAACTCGAATGGCATCGAGGAGCCGGTCTCGGTCCTTATATCTATCTCGAGATTTTCAAATTCTTTTCTCATCACAGGGATGTAGTGAGTGGGTGGGAATATTACATCTTTATGACATCCGTAATTATAATCACCAACAAGTTGAGGTTCTACAATATCGCAATATACAAACATTTGAGATGGCAGGCCTATCCAGATATTTGAGGGGTGAGACGGGGCTTGGTTGATTGCAATGTTTGTCCCCGGTTTATATCCAAGTTGAAGAGCCAATCTTTGCGATAATCCCAGTACGGCTAGCTGTTCTTTTAAGTTTAACGACACCCGTTTAGTAACTTTATTGTACTCAAAATCCAACAGCCTGTTTAGTAATTGATGATTGTTGATCGTTGAAATAACATTTTCAATATTCTCGTAATTCCCAGCTGGTATGTGAAAAACAAACCATCCGTCATTTTCGTATAAAACTTCTGAGCTGTCTTTGAAATGTTTGCTAGCATTTTTTAACATCGTTTCTTTTTCTACAGAGTTAGGCGGCGTCAGACGATAATAAATTAAGTTATCAGTGTCTGTCACCGCTAAAAAGGAACACGGATATTGAATTTCAGCAATGCCAACAACCCAGTTGTTAGTTAACCTTACACATTTATGTAATTGTGTAATAAACTTTGTTGTAGTGTTTTTGGGAAAATATTTCATTGAACTGTTGCTTAAGAGAGTTAGATAAAATTTGTTCTCCAGTTTCACAAACGTTTAAGTTCTGAAGCAGCAACCCAGCTATTAAAATTTGTCGCTGTATCCCCTCCACTTCACTAAATAATATTTTGATTTGCCACGACCTTTTTCAGCTAACACTTTATCGATTTTAAATACTGTGTCTTTTTCTAACGTTACAGGCTGTAGTTCCTCCTCGTAGAAAGTTCCTTCGATAATTTCGTCGTTTAAGTCAACTATTCTGTATACAGGTGGCTTTCGATGTATAGCCGCGCGGATTTTAAAGATCTATTCACTCCAATTTGTTTCGTAACCTTTCTCGAATGTATGTTTTGTTCTACTGATTCTAACATGCTGATTCACTTTAAATTTAGGTTTTCTTTGTACCCCCACTCCTCCACGATAAAGATTGTTCCACACTTCCAATACATTTTGATCGTTTACACTGCTCGGGGTCATTTTGATGCTCGAGTGATATCTATTGTTATATGATGAAACTAAATCTTGCAACACATCGAGATACCTGTACGAGTTTGAATAGGTAAAGTAACGCCACATTCTTGTTTTAAGTGTTCTGTTGAATCTTTCAACTACTGCAGCTTTTACATCGGGATTATTGGTGACAAAGAAATTGATGTCATGTTCTTTAAACAATTTCTGCACGGGCGCTGCCACAAACTCTTTGCCTTTGTCAGTTTGAATTTTTAACGGAGTCGTTTCACATTCGTTAAATATTTCTTTAAAAGCTTCAATTACCGATGCTGCAGTCTTAGATTTTAAAGGTCGTACCCAAGCCATTTTGCTAAAGACATCTATTACTGTTAAAATATAATTATTTCCATCGTTGTGTTTAGTCAAAGTTCGCATGTCGCAAAGATCCGCCTGCCATAATTCAAACATGTTGCTGACAACGTACTTGTTTCTTGGAAAATGTTTTCTAAGAGGTTTATGAATAGTGTAAGCATCCTGTTTCTTTAACCACTCTTCTACGTTTGCTCTTGGAACTTGATCTTTTACAGAGTTTATTAATGAATCGGCACCAGAATATCCAACAGGGTTTGAAGGGTCGTAGTAGACGGCGTTCAAATCAGCCATTTTAAAGTTTAAGTTTTGCCCAACCCAGAGATTCAGCTGAGCGTACGGTGTTGCCTAAAGTTTTACGCTTTTTAGAGTGTGTGCTAGCAGGTGTTTGTTGACTGGTTGAGGCGATTCCAGAAACTTCTTTTATACACCCTTCTGAGTCGGCGTCGTAATCTTCGGGTTTCACTTCTGATTTTAAACATTTTTGCGGCGTACGATGATTATAAGATGAAACATTACGTCGTTTAGGGTTACCTATTATCTCATGAGGTATATTTTTCTCATTCATAAAGGATGCAAACTGTTCCCAGCCTGCAGGATTTGAACTTTTGCGAGGTCTTAATGCGTCATTTATTAGATCGATAATATTTGATGACGGTAGAATTTCACCTTTTATGGAGACAATCCCATTATTATCCCAATCAATTGAACCAGTTGAAGATAAAATATTAATAAGATTCTCCGCCTTTCTCTTATACGTATCGGGTAGTGTAGCTAGTATGTCTGAATGCTGTAAAGATTCTTGTTTGACTTCCACAGGCACGTTGGCTGGTTGTCGCGACTGCTCCGTAAAGTGTAAATATCTCTGCAATGCCTGATTGTACTGAGTCCATTTGTCATGATCGGCTAATTTGGAACCAAGAACTTTTTGCATGTCTTCGTCTAATTGAGATAATATTTTTGGTTGTGTATTTTCAGAAACAGTTAACCGTTGTAACAACTCGGGAGGCACAATCATCATTTTCTTAGCATGCTCCATTTTTTAATTTATTTTAACAAACTTCCCAGAATTCCGCTAATTAGTGGACCAAGAATTAACGGCAGTAATGCACCACCTTTTTGTATTAACAATTTTCTCTTCTTGAATATAGACTCCCCGGGTTTCACCAATTGCCTTAGGATGTGTTTGTGTTGAGAGAGTCGCCTTTTCTGATGAATACTTAATGGAATTTTTCCTTTTAAAGTGTTATAAATACATTCACAAATACAATGAATTTCTTTATCACCCAAGGCCTTTAAGAGAGCCGCTCGCTCCTTAGGCCCGAGCTTTGCTAGGGCACGGAGCAATTCAGAGTTTTTAATCACAGCGTGAGGCATCATGCACTAATGACGCTAGCTTTATAGGTGTTGTATTTATACTCCTTCTTCGGCACGTACACATAGCATGAACCATCCTCTCAAAATATGGATGTTCTGAATCTAAACTCGTCAGGGGTTGATTGTTTTAAGTCAAAGAGTAAATAGCCGTGAGGCTTGGAAGTTGCGTCTTGGTACGCTTCTTGTAGAAATTTGAGGTTTGAAGGAGATATTTGACACGCTAAATGGCGTATTTGAGTTCCATCTCTAGGATTTTTAAAATATATGATGTAGTGTGCATTAAGGGAAATATCCCTCTGCCCTTTACCCTGATGAAATATATTTTGGGTTATGAAAAACACACTTAAATTTCTATGATGACACCCCTTAGTAAATATATTTACAATACTGCCGTTTGTCTCGCGCATTAAATCGTCAATGATTATTAAATTTGGCTGAACCCCGTAAAACTGGTCCATATTTGGTAATCCTTGTTGAAATTCAACTATGGAACTTAAGTCTTTATATAAAGGTTGCCACTCATCATAAACCAGATTACTTTTTCAAATTTCACATTGCATATATTATCTAGCTCATATTTTTTAAAAAATCAACTACACAAAACGACTTTCCACACCCTGACGGTCCCGCAACAATTGCAGAAAACGGATGCTGAAACTGGCACTCCATGTTTATTGCAGCAGCATCAGAGATAAACTGGCTGTAGGAAAGAGATTTAGAAATTTATATAAATAATAAGACAGGTATACATGGAAACAATATTTATTTATCTGTTAACACCACCAGCAATGTACAATCGATCATCAGAACCTACGCTGAGTTGAATTGCAAACAAATTTTTTAAAATTATAGATCAATTCACCTAAAACATCTTCACCCCTATAATCTATTTTATAGGTGTCTGAAAGTAAAACGTCTAATACGTCAAAATTTCCAGAATTTTCAACAATACATGCTACATTTGTATAAAATTCGGTAAATAGCTCAGACAGCTTCATAGCACTCCTTTTCAATGTCTCTAGTCGCACAAAAAGAAAATCTTTCATGTCCACAATTTTCGCTAGCGTAGAATTCATTACGTAAAGTTCAAATGTGTCTGCATCAGTTTTTGGTACAAATTTACACGTTTGCACACCAGTACAGCGCATTTTGTAACGTCGCAAATCGAAATTTAAATTACCTTCACGCAAGCCCGCTAATATCTCGGGTAGCATCATCAACGAACTTCTTAAACGTTTCTTCTTCAAATTCTATCCCAGCTTTAATGCCGCTTTTAACGATACGGACAACAGGAGCGAAATCTTTATACGGATCCATTCCAATATGTATTAACTTACTTCCAGAATTATTTAACGATAGGTAGGACCCGCAGAGTAAACGCTTCTTCTCATTTCGTACCATTTTTCTCTGCTGCTCGTCATGTTCAGAGAGTTTAACACCGTATGCAAGCAGAACCCCATCTTGGAACACACGCACGTCTTCTCTAGTGATATGGCGTTGTGGCGAAAAACTTCGGGGCCGCTCTTTGGATATTGTAGCTGGCGAAGACTTCTGGATGCCGCCTGGACGTGATTTAGCATATGGAACCCAACGCTTCCTGGTTACACCATCCTCAACGGTGAAATTTTCTTGCTGGCTGTTCATACTTCTGTAACTACCTCGTTAGGTCACTAGGTAAAAAGCACATATAGGAACTCTGAATGAAGAAGCATGAGCTCCGGGCCCCTTATTTATATCGTTTTGTAACATGGCAGGGGTAATGTCTCCCCCCTCACCACCACGTTGAAAACCCTGTTAGAACTTGTTTTCGTGTTGGAACTTGCTGCCAGTTCCTGGAAATCTCAGTCCTCACAGACAAGTCGAGACATGTTAGAACTTGTTTTTTCTCATGTTGGACCTTGGTTACGGCTGTTAAACGTCTGTAATTACATCCGTGGCGCCTCGATAATCCGGAAATTCTGAATAGGCTCAGACTTTTAGAAGGGATCAGTGTCGAGAAAATATTACAAAAAAGTTAGCTTTTAAAAACCAGCTAATCATTTTTTCCAATTACGTCGCTCAACTTGATAATAATCCTTAAAATTTGAATAGAGCCCAACTAAGAGAGCGCATCGTTTGCTAAGCCGGAAATTTTGTTCAAGTTATTTGTAAAAATAAAACTGCCCTTTAGACAATTAAGCCGGAAGAAACCCCACAGTCTTTTAAAGCAAGTTCGTTTTTAATATTTTTTACAAAACTAAAAATAGAGGCTTTTAACTTGTTGTATACATAGCTGTCAATCAGGTTTAAAATGCAGGCAGATTCTACCGATTTGTCATTTCTGCGTATTTTTTCAGTATTAATCTTTTAGACGATGTCACACAGACATGATAGAACTTGGTTGCGGACAAGCTAGAACTTGGTTGTTTATTTATTCCTTTGCTTGACAAAATTAAATTAGTTGATTAAATTGATTGACCCCATTAAAATGATCGACCTAGTTAATTTGCTTGGCTAAATTGCTTTGATTAAATTGGTCTAGTTAAATTGATGTAATTAAACTGATTTGATTAAATTGATCCAACTGCTTGATTAAACTGATTTAATTAAATTGAACTAATTAAAACGCTTGATTAAATTGAAATGCTTAAAATGTTCTAGTTAAACTGCTTGATTAATCTGATTTGATTAAATTGATCTAATTAAACTGCTTGATTAAATTGAAATGCTTAAAATGTTCTAGTTAAACTGCTTGCTTAAATTGATCTAATTAAAACGCTTGATTACATTTGATCTCATTAAATTGATCTAATTAAACCGCTGATTTGATTAAATTGATCTAGTTAAAATGATTGACCCAATTAATCTGATTTGATTGATCTAATTATACCGCTGATTTGATTAAATTGATCTAATTAAAATGATTGGCCCAATTAATCTGATTTGCTTGAGTTATCAATTAAATTGATAGCTCCTACTGTCAGGAGTAACGGCCTCAATTTCTTCCTGGATACGATTTTTAAACTTAATCAAATTTGCTGGGGCGTTATTATAAACTCGACTCTTAAGTTATCCCCACAAAAAAAATCGTATGGGGCCAAGTCCGAACTTCTTGGGGGCCAATTCATGTCGCCTCTTCTTGATATCAATTTATCCGGAAACCATTCTCTTATAGCTTCGAATGCGGTATTTGCTGTGTGGCTAGTAACCCCATCTTGCTGGAACCACCACTGGTTATTAAAATCATCCAATTCTTGGAGCGCAGGGCCAAAAAATTCACGGATCATTGCGGCGTACCTGTCAGAATTTACAGTTTGTCCGTTGTTATTTTCAAAAAAGTATAGGCCTATTATACCACTGGAGGATATTGATGCCCAAAAAGTAACATTAGGGCTATGGAAATTGGCGTAATAGAAAATCTAAGGCATCGCTTGGAAGAGTACCAGCGGCGAAATGGGCGACATCTTGATGATATAATTTTCCATACATGAATTTCCAATAAATGTAGTTTTAAGTTACAAATAAAGTTAGTTGTGAAAACTGATGATAGCTGAGCAAAATTAGAAAGAAAAGTGCAAAACTCTCTGAGACACCTTGCATATAGCCAAAAAAAAATTTTTTTGTATTGCTAAATACATCTTTAAAATAGGAGTGAAGTTGGTGAACTTTGGTTATTTTTATTTAATCAATAACAATACATTTTTTAAAAAGGGCCGTGTAAGTTCATCCAATTAACCTTTACACACAACTACTTTTTTGAAGATTTTATTATACCACAATAGTTTCGGAATAACCTGGAAAATACGAATACAATATTTCATAAATTCGTAAAATTTACATACTTTATAATTTTTTTATCTTGCTAATTTGAAACGTTATTCAGAATAGGGCTTTGCATGTACTTCTATTCAACCTTTAACCATACATTGGTTTTTGAATTTTTCATTTTGGTTAAATAATAAGGGAGAAAGGTGAAAAATACGAAAGTACTATTCATCGAAAATGCAGCATTACCCCACAACTTCTTGGAGGAAACGGGACAATTCTGTTTTCAAAAAATTCACGAATAAAATTTATATTTTCTATGGTTATGTTAGTCCAGTGAACGAAGGGATTTTACCCTACAAAAGGTCGGGTAGTTCTAAATTTTTGATATGTTGTATAGGATGGTTGGTTAGTGAAAAATCCAAATTTCCACAATCCCCCCTCCTCTGCTCCCTCCGTCATCGTGTGGAAACCACCGAAAATCGGCACTTCTTTCAGTTTTTTGCCTACAACTTCTTTCTGGTAAATTTTACCGCAAAAAAGTTACTTGCCGACTTGTAGAGGATAAAATTTTCTGCAAATTTGTTATGTGAAGCTTTTTTGTACGATTAATATCAATATGAAGCTTCCAAAAAAGGTTAAAATTGAGTACTTAGCAAAATTTTGTGTTTGTTTCCACTTTACGTTGCAATAACTCCGTAACAATTAATTTTAGCGTAAAAGCCCTTATAATCAATCTTGTAGAGAATTTAATTACCAATTTTTTTACGACCAATGCAACGGAGTGGGGGAAATTTACAAAAAAAAAACGAAAAGGGGGATTTTTTCATATTTAGTGCAGCAACTCTCTTTATTTCATTATTTCAAATAATAAAAGTATTACCTTTCATTTCAAACAGAATAATCTGTATACATAGATGCAAAATGAATGTAATTATATGTTGGCGAACGTCAGTGAAGTCTCGTGGGACTACTAGAAAAAACTTTTTAAAAAACAGCACTTCCTTCTTTTATTTGCCTGCGACTTCTTTCTACTGCTCTGCAGCTCAGAATGAGTTATTTGCCGAGTATTATATATTGTTATGTTTTTACCTTGCTTTGCTCTTTAATTTAATTAATTGTTTGCATGGCTCTTATCTCAAGGTCGTTAAATTGGTTCGTTGTTTATTATTTATTCATTTTACCAAAATAAAACTTTACTCAAACTTTTATAATGCAGATTTTTATTTTATTACGTTCAGTTTCCCTATCAACCCTGCTTATAATTAGCTTAAAATTATTCTTTACACTCACTATTCAGTCTTGATTTCTTCCTCTTTTCCAAAATTCCAATTATTTTAATAACCAAAATTTCAATCTTCCCCTGCTATCAACTCGTGAACTTCTTTCATTTTAACTACACTCGTTTAACTGCTTGAAATTCAATCTTTATTTTTCTTTGTTTCAAAATTCACCCTCCTTTTACTGGACACTGGTTTCTTTAATTATCACCTTTTATAATTGATTATTTTATAATATTTACTCGTTTTTATAAGAGCAAACCAAATTTTGTTGTTGATCCGTCGATTATCAAATAACAACTTTTTTTATTTTTCTTGTCTCCTGGATATTTTATTCCACATTTGTTTTTCACTTTTTAAAATTATTTACAACGTTTCTACAACTACAAATCTAGCTAAATTATTTACTAACAAAAATCATAACAATAACTTATTTACATTACTAGGTAACTTAAATCTAATCTAGTTATCTTAAAATTATATTACAATTTTTTTTTTTTAGTAATTTAAAAATCTGCATTACTTTGTAAAATAATATTTTCATTAATTAATTAAACAAACAACATAACCTTTAGTTATACACATCTAATTAAATATCATCTCAAAATATTCTAAGGCTCAATTTTCTAAAACTTTGGCATATTATGTATTTTGTGAAACCAATAGCGGTGGATCTGTACCGCTCCCAACAGTCCCAACAAGGCAAAAGTAGCGATCTTAAAAAAAGTTATTTGCCGACTTGTAGAAGACAAAATTTCCTGCAAATTTGTTATTTATAAAAACATGTATAGTGCCAAAAACCGGAGGGACAACGTTGCTGCACTAAACTTGAAAAAAGAACAGTTTTTCGTTGCATTGTCCTGCTGAAAGTATAGAGCATTAATTTACTTCCGTCAATTTGCTGGAGGCATTTTACAACTTAGTGGTGGATGATGAGATTTAAATACAACCATCATAAATCATGTTTACTAGGCCGGACTCGAACATTTTTACAGCTATACCTGAACACAGAAGAATTTGCTTTTAAAATTTTAATAGTATATTATACACGATGCTATAATGAATGCTATTATAATCATTAATATCATTATTCACGGTGTCATGGTAATATCATTGTCTATGGTGTATAATGAAGGAAATGGGTTCTGTTTCTAATCCTACCACTTCGTTTAACATAGTCCTACCACAAGGTTTTAGTAGCGTTGTTATTTAAATTTTAATTAAAAATTCTTCGTATTTGTGTTCGTGGACAAAGTATAGTATACGACTCGCTATAATAGCTACTACTACCTCGGATAATTGCAAAACTCGCTCGCTCGTGTTGCAAACATTATCCTCGGTAATAATAGCATTCATTATAGCTTCGTGTATAATATACTATTACACAAATGTCAATAATTGAAATTAGCTCCTCCCCTTGTTTTCAAGCAAGGCTATTTGATTTTTGTGGATATTTAGAAATAAACATATCCATCTGCCATTTTATTTTTATATTAATGTAAAAATGATTAATTAAAGGAATAAAGGTGCTAGTAGTGAAAAAAATAGTATATAAACCATGGTAGAGAAGACTTTTCTCAGCCTCGTAACTTATTTCCCTCCATGCTTCACATATCAGGAAATAATACTGCTCGGCTGAGAAAAATGTCTTCTCTACCTTGGTATATAATATACTATTTATGATGGTTATATTTAAATCTTATAATCCACCACTAAGTTGTAAAATGCCTCCAGCAAATTGACAGAACTGAAAGAATCGACTATAACCGTTCCTGAACTCGTCATCGTGCAGTTCGCTGAAAAAGGGCATTAAGATATTCTTCCTGTAGCGTTCAGCATTGACGGTAAAATCAAAAAATATTGGTCCCATTATCCGCCTTTGGGGGATTGCTGGCCACATCCCAATTTTTAGAGGATGCAATTGTTTGTCGAAATTCATGTGGATTTTCCGCAGACCATATTCTCATATTCTGAGAATTTTCAATTTACGTACCCAGATAAGTGGAACCAGGCTTCGTCCGAAAAAGATTACATCCAAAACATTGTTATTATTCAAATTTTGATTAAGCCATTGACAATAATCCACACGCCTTTGAAAATCTCGAGATAAAATTTCATTATAGGTACACATGAAATTTGTAAGGAAAGAGTCCAATATCAACTTTTAAAATTCTCTGACAAGTTCCCACAGATAAATTTGTTTCCTGGCAAATCTTCCTTAAAGCCCCACATTCACGTTGAGATCTGTATCGATACATGTATCAAGTATCAGTATCGCGATACAAATCTGAACGTGTATGTGACTGTCTCGGTATCGATGTATCAGTATCAGCTAGTATCGACGTCTGTATCACGATCGTGAAACATTGATACCGCGAGCGTGCAACTGATACCAATTTCTAGATGTTTCAACGTGTGTGCGCCAGTATCACTGTATCGCGCGAATAAAGTTAATTAAATCATGTCTGCGGATCGAGATTTTTGGGAAGAGTTTTTGAATATGTATGTTATATCCGTGTTTTGTGGAATTCTAAATCAAAAGACTATTCAAATAGACCACTTCGAGAAACGGCAACAGCAGAACTTGGTTGAAAAGTGTAAGATTAGGTACCCTAACGCAGACCGCAGTTTTGTTACCAAACAAATGCATAGCTTTCGTTGTGCTGTCCGAAGAGAACTCAAAAAAGTTGTGGCTTCATTGAAGAGTGGAGCATCTTCTAATGGCCAAGTATCGTAAAGTCACTATCAGTCTTTCTTTCCCACTTATTGTTTCTCTTGACAGTATTCTGTTTTTCAATTCTTTGTTTTACTATTCCCAATAGATTCCTAAACAGTGTATCTTCTTCTCCTTCTTTGTATTTCTCTTTACAGAGGACTCGTGACCTATGGAAACTAGTTTCATTTACGAACTTTTCGGGCTACTTTTGCCAAGATTCTCTGTTTCTGGCTTCTTTGGTTGCATTCTGGAGAGATGTACCAGTAAGGTCTTTAATTTGGTCTGTCCATCTTTTTGGTAATCTGTCGCGTGATCATGAACCCTCCATTCGTCCCTGTACCACCAATCTTTCTAGGTTATTGTCAACCCTACGTTCAATATGGCCGAAGAATCTTAACATTCGTTCATGAACAATTTGGGATATCCTTGTGAATTCATTAATTTCTCGGATAACAGATGCGTTTGTTCGTCTGGCAGTCCATGGAATGCGGGGAAATCGTCTCCAGCTCCAATTTCAGCGGAATATAGTAAAACTGGAAAAACTAAAGTTTTCACTCTCTGTTTCTTTTCCTTCCAGATCTTCTGTAAATTTCGCATTGTACTTCTTGCCATCTCGCATCTTCTTCTGATTTATGAGTGTTGCCACCTTCATTGATATTAGAGACGACCCAAGATAGATGAACTAACTCACCACCTTAAGTGGACCTATTTGCTTGATGTTCGGCATCATACAGTGTATCATCCATTCGCAAATAGTTTTGAAATCGTTTAAGTTCCTGAAGTAAATTTAAAACAGTAAGTATACTTGTTTTTCTCACGTAATCATTGCTTTGTCCTTATTCTTTTTCGGCGTATTTTTTTCTTTAAAAATTCCGACAATGCTGCTGCAACTCACTAGTGCAACTGCTACAAACACGGGTTAGAGAGGAAAATTTCAGTCTGGCGTTTTGAACTAAACTGAGGTCTCATGATTCGGTCTCAGTGTGTGTGGTTGTACTGATACTCGGTACAAATCTCAGATACATGTATCGCCATTTGTATCGATACAGATCTCAACGTGAATGGGGGCCTTTATTGATTTTGATGGAGTTCTGTCTATAATTTCGACAGTGCCGTATCTAGGGCAGGGCCATAGGGGCACCTGCCCAGGGCGTAAACTCAGAGGGGGCGCAAATTCAGACTCTTCCATCTACTACTAAAAGACTCAAACTGAGCACAAAGTAAAGGTTTCGGGTTTACCGGCGTTGTTCGCTGACATTGCGGTTCGCTTATGAAATAAATATTTTTTCGTACCTGTTTTTTCAGATAATCCTACAATCCTTATTAATAAAAATTGTTTGGATAACAAATAATTAAGATCCGGGGCGACGGAGGGGCGCAAGGAATCAAGTTTGCCCAGGGCGCTAAAGTGCCTAGATACGGCACTGAATTTCGAACACAATTTATAAGACAGCTGTAAAACATTTTGTAAGTAAGGTTTGGAATTTGGTCTGGAAATCTTGTAAGAAAGTCATGAAAAGCAAATTGCGCAGAATACGACCATTGTCCATTATCTTTTTTTGCCGCATTTGATCCAATTCCTTATTAATTAAAGGTTTCGGTTTATTTCCACAGTTTCACCTGTTCGGATAAAATGGATAAAGCCCGGTACATACCATTTTACCGTACGTCTTGCCTGTTCAGTTAAATCGAATCAAGTACAACTTGATGTTTAGACCAAAAAACCGACGTTTTACTTGAACTGAATATGGACGAACGACCGTCTAGAAAACTAATGGGCTGGGGCATTGTTTGGCCGATAAAACGATCGTTTTACCGTACACGTGCAGCATGTAGACGCTCGTTCGTTTTAACTGGTGTTGCTATAGCTCAGTTGCGTCTGTTGTAAGCCTACGTGGCGGCGTTGTTCATAAATAGATTGCAAATAATACGATACGCAATTTGGTTTTAACATATCGGACTTACGACAGTGGTCTCATGACTTTTTTACTGAATTTATTGACTTATACTGAAGTTATCCTTGTCTATGGCAAGTTAAGTCAAGCGATTATAGTGACAGAGAAAAAAAAGCATATGTCGTTTTGGTAAAGAAATGCCAGGAAGTGGATCCGACGGCGACGAAGGATACTGTAACTAAAAAAACAACCAACCATTAAAACTGATCTTAAAACACTGTTCAACCTCTCTAGTAGTGCTGTCAACCGATTCCGAGTCCTAGAATCGGAATCGATTCTTTGGCCTAAAGAACCGGTTCTAGGGTTGTAACAGAATCGGTTTTCCTATTCTAGAATCGAAAAACCGATTCCCGATTCCAGAATCGAGGAACCGATCCCGATTCTGGAACTGTAAAATCGATTTTCGGTTCGGGAATCGAATATCCGATTCTCGATTTTAAAATCGCTACCTCGATTCTCGATTCTAAATAGAATCAAATTTCCCATTCCCGATTCTAAAAACGAAACTCCGATTTCCGATTCTAAATCTGAAAACCTAAATCTAAAACAGCAGAACTAATTAATCGGTTTTCTATATATTATATTATATAAAAACAAAAAACGGAATTGAGCTTGATTCTTACAATATTAGATGTTTTCAGTTTTGAATTTCAGAAATCAAATTTGAGTTATAACATTCAGGCATTGTGATTTTAAGAGAAACTTTGTTTTTGAAAATTGAAATTCATATTATAATGTTAAGCACAAATGCAAATAAGTAGTTTTCTTTTTAGCTTCAAAATTTTTTAATTTACGTAGTGTCACATTTACTATTATTAATTTACTTTTCAGCTCAAATATTTTCAAAGTAATTTTTTACGTGTTCTCCAAACTAACTACCATTAAAAAATATACCGTATATTTATACAAACAAATAGAGGCAATATTAAGATTTAGGGATAAAGATTTGGAAAGTCCTGAATGTCAAACACAAATATTATCTATGCATTCGTCCTTTAAGAATGATTTTAATCTTTGAGTACCAAAAGAAATAATCCTAGAATGCTTGAAGGTATTACAATGATTGTTCTTAGTACTTGGGGTATTATAACAGTTAACCTACTGTTAAACCTCTGCACGCCAGATCCCTTGTACAATACAGCAATGTGAATTATAGCTATAAAATGACAAAATGAGCTGCATAAGATTACGGATTTTTAAAGGGACCGTTACCGTCTTAAATGGTTTCAACATGAATTGCATTCCTTTAAATTTTCTAAACAAGTTCATTTTTCTGCGAAATACTCAGCTACTAAGAGCGTTTACCTGTATGGAATAAGATAATCTCTTCAAAACACTATTGAAAAACCTTTTGAATGTTGTTTCAGTTTTTAAAGTAATTCATTTTACTTTTTTTTTATCAGAGAATACTGAGAATAGACTTTTCTGTCTGAAAAGCAAGTCTCCGATTCTGGACTACCAAAGTGATTTTTGATTATAACAATTATTGGATTTAGATTCTCGTCTTAAACAATCAAAACTACGAATGCCGATTCTCGATTCTAAGAATCGATTTGCGATTCTCGATTCTCAGAATCGAATTTCGATTCTCGATTCTCAGATTCGAATTGCGATTCTCGATTCTCAGAATCGAAATCTGATTCTTTTGGAATCGATTCTCTACAGAATCGAGAATCGGTTCTACAATATTTCCGATTCTTGACAGCACTACTCTCTAGTGTGTACGCTACTTATTCAGACCGTCTTATCTGGCCCTTTCAACTGACAGGCAAGACGTACGGTAAAATGGTATGTATGTACCGAACTTAATGCATGGTAGAAAACTGACGGTTTTGACGGTGATAAAAATTATCTGCCGATGCCTGAATTTTTGCCCGTTCGGTTCGTCGTGTTCGTTCAAAACGGACAATGTAAGGTGTCAAAATTTTATGTTACCGTTTTCAAAATTAAAGGATCTATCGAAATCACGAACAAAAGATTTAAAAAAAATTCTCTGATGTCATTACTCGAAAACAAATGACGATCGAAAAAAGAATTTAATGGAAAAATGTGCATTTTCATAAAATAAAATCGACGTGTTCGACGATTTGTTCGAAAACTGGGCTGTTTCGGTTTTAATTAATATATTCCTTACTTTTTACTCGCACTGTATATTACTATTTGTTTACATTCTCTCAGCAACTACATAGAGCCCCCCAAAATAAATTATCACGAGCCGCCACTGTTGCGAGTACAGTTGTTCAGCCGCATGAAAATTTCCAGCCTCACCTAAGATTACGTACATACTCGTATTTGCATATTCTTGAAGTGTATATTCCATAATGCAATATTTCAAAAACACAGTACCTACTAATTAAACGAAATAACAACTTTTGAACAAAAATACAAAATATCAAACCAAAACACAACAAAATAATGAAACAAACGGACAATTTTCATATGTAATATACCAAAGGACATGTATATTGCCGGAAATTTTTTCGAACCGCTCATGCCCGAGGGTTTGTTGCGAGAGAACTTCACGAGGGCGTAGCCCGAGGAAAGTTTTAGACAACAAACACGAGGACTGAGCGGCGAGGCAAAATAGGTACTTGACAGCAGTGTTTGACAGTAAATAAAGCGCGGCTTGCTTACTATTTTTTATAATAATAACTGAATGCACCTGTCGTTTCAAAATAGTTATTTGTATGCTAAGGCCGCGAAATTCCATTTTAGCGTACCGAGAGAAAAATTGTCCGAGGCAAGACAATCTCGAGGGCGCTAAAGAATTTCGCGGCCGAAGTATACACACGGATTTTTCGTAAACTCATTTTTAACAATTTTATCGATTTTATACATTACCATGTGGACACACTGTATGTATATATTTTTAAAAATTTAAAATAGTTATATAAAAGTGGAAGATTATTGTAGTCCAATTATTTTGAAATAAATAAGGGTTTATTTCTTTTGAAAAAATTTTAATTTTTCAAACGTTTCGAACGTTAAGTTCTTCGTCAGTGGGAATAAATTATATCTAAAAATGAAAATACATAATTAAAATATTAAATAAGTGAAAGAAATTTAATTTAAAAACGTACTTACAAGTAATATTAGAAGATGAAAATTATGACATGTTTTTAAAAATTTTTATTAGTGTCAAAAATAATAATTGACATAGCACATCATATTAAAATCTTGAAACTCAAATAATTAAACAATTTAACCTAGACATATCCTTTTACAAACGATACGTAGATGATATATTAATTTTTGCAGATGAAAATAAAATAGATGAAATATTATCTACTTTTAATAACTTTCACAATAGACTAAATTTCACCATAGAAAAAGAAACAAAATTTCAATCAATCAATTTTTTAGACCTAACTTTAAAACGTGAAAATAACAAAACAATTACAACTAATTGGTATCGAAAAGCAATTAAAACAAACAGATATTTAAATTTTAACTCATATACATCCATAAAATATAAAAAAAGTGTAATTATAGGACTAACAGATAGAGCAATTCTACTTTCAAATAAAAAACACCACAAAAATAATATAAACATAATAAAAAATATACTACAAGAAAACAATTATAATCCACACTTTACAAATTCTATTATTAATAAAAGATTAAAAACATTAAAATTTAGAAAAAAACAACACACAAATCCAAACAATTCATTTAATTTACAACCAAACCCATTTGATAATGAATTTAATAATTATCAAATAGAAAAACCAATCTACACAATCATTCCTTACATTCCAATACTATCAGAAAAAATAGAAAAAGAATTAAACAAAATTAATATTAAAACAGCTTTCAAAAATACTAATACTCTAAAAAATATCTTCTACCATAATTTAAAAGATAAAACTGAAATAACAAACCAAAGCAATTTAATTTACCAATTAAATTGTAATAATTGTAATGCTGTTTACATTGGACAAACTAAACAATACCTAAAAAACAGAATTAAACAACATCAACAATCAATCCAAACAAAAATAACAAACCCCAATAAACCTAATACTGCTTATGCAGATCATGCTTATCAATTTCTACACAGTTTTAATACAATAAATCCAAAAATTTTGAAATATGAATCCAATTTAAAAAAACGCATCCTTACAGAAAGCATTGAAATTAAAAAAAATAATAATGCAATTAATTACAAAACAGATATAGACAATTTAAACATAATATATTATAATCTATTAGAATAATCAAACACATACATTTATAAAATTTTCAAACATTTTCAATCTTACATTTATATTTTTTCAAAATTTTAATATGATGTGCTATGTCAATTATTATTTTTGACACTAATAAAAATTTTTAAAAACATGTCATAATTTTCATCTTCTAATATTACTTGTAAGTACGTTTTTAAATTAAATTTCTTTCACTTATTTAATATTTTAATTATGTATTTTCATTTTTAGATATAATTTATTCCCACTGACGAAGAACTTAACGTTCGAAACGTTTGAAAAATTAAAATTTTTTCAAAAGAAATAAACCCTTATTTATTTCAAAATAATTGGACTACAATAATCTTCCACTTTTATATAACTTAGATTTAATCCATATCTTCAATTTTATACTCATTTAAAATAGTATTTTTGTGCAGCCGGACGCGAAGTGGTCATTTCGCGTACGCAATACAGGACGAGAAATTCGATTTCGCGGCCTTACCCTTACCCTTACCCTTAGTAACGGCCGCGAAATATTTTAACGGCCGTTACCCTTAGTAACGGCCGCGAAATACAATTTCGCGGCCGTTACTAAGGGTAACGGCCGTTAAACTAAACGTCACTTATTTGACACATGAGAGTTGACATATGAAAATGTCAGTTTTATTATGTATTTTTTACGGCTGCACAAAAACTGTTGTGTATACTTCGGCCGCGAAATTCTTTAGCGCCCTCGAGATTGTCTTGCCTCGGACAATTTTTCTCTCGGTACGCTAAAATGGAATTTCGCGGCCTTAGCATACAAATAACTATTTAAATTTTTAAAAATATATACATACAGTGTGTCCACATGGTAATGTATAAAATCGATAAAATTGTTAAAAATGAGTTTACGAAAAATCCGTCGGACATGTCGAGCGATTTGTATTAAATTCTATATTTTGACAAGATTTCCTGATTTTTCCCGCCATTTTTCTAATAGCTATGACGTCATCGATATTTTTTTTAAATGGTAACTCCTATTTTTTATTAGGTCATTCGAAAGAGCGCATTTTTTTACAAATGGTAAGTTAAAATTTATAGTAGGTTGCATTATAAACTTCTTCAGCAAAATTATTTTATAGTAAAAAAAAAATTATCTCTTAGAAAGTAACACGTATAACATTAAAATAAAATTAAACTAAATCAGGTGCTCAAATTGTGCTCCGTTTACAGCTTGACAGTGTGCAAGGCGTGTGATCAGGTGTTCAAACTTCTGTTCAATACCCTATAGCTGTTGTAATCCACACACATTACTTAAATTAAAAAATAAGTTCGCTGTCAACTTCCGTTCTGAAATAAGTAAGAATAAGTAAGAAGAATGGTGCGATTATCCGAGAGGGAACGAATCGAAATACTCACCATGATTGGTTTTGGTGACAGAGTTCGGACACAACAGGAGGTAGCCCGTTTATTTAATGAAATTCATCCTGATCGTACCCCTATTTCTCAAACGATGGTAAGCAGAATTGAAGCCAAATTTAATGAACATGGACATGTTAGGGATCTACCCAAACCTGGGCGGTCAACAAGTGAAGATCTACAGCTCAACGTATTACTGGCTGCACAAGAGAATCTACATTCGACACTTAGAGAAGTGGCTAACAGGTTTGAAGTGGGAAAATCTACAATCCACAAAATATTTTGTAGACGCAAACATCATGCTTACAAAGTTCATCTGATACATGAGATGGCTGAAGCCGATTTTGATCGTCTAATTCAATTTTGTGAACAGTTAATAGAAATTTGTAATACCAACCCAGATTTCGTAAAGGAAATTATTTTTTCTGATGAATCAACTTTTTGTCTGAATGGTGCAGTTAATAGACAAAACAGTCGGTACTGGGCCCAAGGAAATCCGCATTGGATGATGGAGGTGCATACCCAATATCCTCAGAAAATTAATGCGTGGTGTGAGATAGTTGGCGATAGAATTTTGGGTCCTTACTTCTTTGAACAAACAGTGAATGGGGAGAGATATCTGTAATTTCTCCAGAATGAACCGATTCTGGCCCTGGCAGTCTTATTTCCAAACCAAGCAGACCCTGATATTCCACACAACAGCATTGTCTTCCATCAGGACAGGGCACCACCCCATTACGCCGCGCATGTACGAGAATATTTGGATCAAATTTTTCCTGACAGGTGGATTGGAAGGAGAGGTGCTATAGAGTGGCCTGCTAGATCACCGGATTTAACTCCTCTCCACTATTTCCTGTGGGGTTACTTGAAAAGTAAGGTTTACAAAACTAAGCCCGTAAACTTAGAGGACTTGAAAGAACGAATTCGACAAGAAATCCGTCTTATAAACCCGGACGTCATCGTGCAGCACGAATTTATCACACGCCTTGCACACTGTCAAGCTGTAAACGGGACACAATTTAAGCACCTGATTTAATTTAATTTTATTTTAATGTTACACGTGTTACTTTCTAAGAAATAAATTTTTTTTACTATAAAATAATTTTTGCTGAAGAAGTTTATAATGCAATCTACTATACATTTTAACTTACCGTTTGTAAAAAATGCGCTCTTTCGAATGACGCAATAAAAAATAGGGGTTACTATTTAAAAAAAAATATCGATGACGTCATAGCTATTAGAAAAATGGCGGGAAAAATCAGGAAATCCTGTCAAAATATAGAATTTAATACAAATCGCTCGACATGTCCGACGGATTTTTCGTAAACTCATTTTTAACAATTTTATCGATTTTATACATTACCATGTGGACACACTGTATATTGATGCCAGCATATAAAATTTTGTATGTAATTCGGATCATAAACGATCATTATGGTACACGCCGTGTTATCGGGCTCGGCTGACGCCTCGCCTCGATAATATTCACGGCTAGTACCATAATGATCGTCATTATGATCCTTATTACATAAATAACTATTATATGCGTATAACAGAGATATGCGTATAACAGAGATATGCGATATTGCCATGGTAATTAAACATGACGTTAAATTTAAATATGAGATCAGAATACCGACCATTATAGCCAAACTCTAAGTAAAAAGTGCTAAAATACTAACTGGTTTTGTTTCCTATTGCTTAAACTATGACCAGTCATTGTCATTTAATAATAATTCACCCTAATACACAAATTAGTATCCTACTTAAGGGTAAAAACAGACGGAGCGATTTGTGTGGAGTCGACGAATTTTATCAAATGGTTCACACGGAACGCCCATGTCGAAACGGTGTCGATTTGATGGTATCCTGTTACCTTATGGCATGGCGGCGACGTACCGTATCGTTAAAACACAAAAATTCATCAATTTGTAAGTAAACTTAGTTCAAAATGAATCGTAATAATAAAGAATTTCTAATATGTGTCGATTCAGAAAGTGTGCCGCCTGTTTGTCGCGTGGAAATCATACGTCGAATCGACCGCCGCCCCGTGTCGAATGTAATGTGTATTGTTTAAGCTGATTTGATAAAACGAAACGTCGAGTCGACAGTCGAGCGTCGAGTCGACAGACGAGCGTCGAGTCGACAGACGAGCGTCGAGTCGACAGTCGACTCGCCTGCGACTCGGCACAAATCGCTCCGTCTGTTTTTAGCCTTCGACTATCAGTTGCTCGATAACTATAGAGTTACCAGCAAAATGGGACTAGAGTTTTTTGCTTACTTCTTAATGGTGCTTCCCATGGTGTGCCTATTTTTTCGGCTTTTTTCATACACCCTGTATATTTTTTTTCGATTACGTTTTTCAATAAATCCTATTACATAATTTCAATACCGCGACATAGCCGTACAATCTAACGGACAAGATAAAAATTTTGTGTGTCCAGATTATATATTATCCAGTTTTACTGTAATTCTAAGAGGTAAGGCGCCACAGACATCCAGACTTGACTTGACCTGAGTCACGAAGAAATACGGTTTGGGTATACTGCATGAATGCAGCGCCACTGGATTTTGGCAGGTCCTGAGTGGACCAATGAACCAGACCTGAATCTGGTAAGATCCGGTGGTGGAGCGATCGAGCCTTACTCCGTTCAATGCACTGATAATTTTCCCCCGCAAAAACCCAAACCATTTTATTCCGTCACCCTAACAAAACACAAAACCGCAACTTCGACCCCCGTAACGTACAACTCAGCCTGTGGGACAACCGTCTTCGGCTCTCACCACTCGTCACCTATCTGGGTGTAGCGTTTACGTCCACCCTCCATTGGGCCAGGAGACCCGTCGAGAGCTTGACAGAGTGCAGCGGCGTGCCGCCATCATATCCAAACTTCGAGCCAGCCTTCACGGCTGCCCGCCCAGCACGCTCATTCGCACATACAAACGTACATCAGACCCATGGTAGATTACCGCTCCACCAATTTCTCCGGGCTCCCAAACCACCTCGCGGGAAAGCTGGCTTCCAAGGAGATGGCGATCTGCCATCGCGCACTTCGCCTGGACAGACACCACCCCTCACAAGAGGTCTGCGGCCTCGCTACATTCAGCCAATCGCAGCACGTCTCTCGTCCTTTCGCGGTCGCCTTGTTGCCCGGGCGGTGCAGCAAAACCGCGAAGACATCCTAGCAATCCTCCACACGAGACCACCCTGAAACAGCGGGCCCAAACGCAAATTAAAGCACCCTCCCGCTATCTTTCTACAGAACGCCGAGGCTCTCCCAGATGACCTGGCAGAGATCCTCGACGACACCCCATACGCTTTCCGATAACCCCCTCCCCCCTACTCATCAACCACGCACTCACCACAAAACCCAAACAACTGACTGAAAAGACCGTCCCCACAACCCAAACCCGTAAACAACGACTCCCTCAGCTCCTCTTCGTCCGCATTTGATTTTTAGATTTTTATCTTGATTTTTATATTTTTAACCTGAGAACCGAGAACGAACGACGGCCCTCCCTTCCAACCAACCAACATTCCCCATGGTCGCAGAGAGCTTAAGCTCTATATCGGCCGTTGGAGGTGATCGGGAGCAGGGCCACTGTTCCCTTTCACATCCAAAAACTTCACTGATTTGACTTGACTTGACTTGATAATTTCCCTGCGGTTTTATGCAGCGTGTGTTAAGATTGTTGTGCATAATGGAAGTTTGTGTGGACCTTCACATTAAATATATATATATAGTTCAGCACTGCAGGCCTTAAAGGCTCATGGCTTTATTGGTAACTTCTTTCCATCGTTTTCTATTCCCAACAATATTTTTCCAGTTCGTCAAATTGAGCTCCTCCAGATCCTTCTTAACACATTCCCACCAGCTTCTCTTTGGTCGCCCTCTGTAATTTCGCCCTTCCGCTTCACCTTTAAAAATCCTTCTTGGCACTCTCCTTCTTCCCATTGGTTCCAGATGTCCCAACCATCTTAATCTATTTCCCTTTACTATGTTTATGATTCCCGGCTCCTTATATAGTTCTTGCAATTCTAAGTTCGTTCTTCTTCTCCATCTGTCGTTCTCCGTTACTCCACCATAGATTCCGCGCAATATTTTTCGCTCCCATATTTCCAACTTCTTGATATCGGCTTCTTTTAACACCCATGTTTCACTTCCGTAACACAATACTGGCCTCACTACCGTTTTATAAAGACGCACTTTCACCGCCCGCGATACTGTCTTTACATTAAATATCTTTCTGAATGCACTAGCACTTCTGTTTGCTGATACTATTCTTCTATCTATCTCACTTGATTGATCTCCTTGACTATTGAATTCACACCCCAAATATGTGATGGTATCTTCTTTTCTGAAACTATATTCTTTCCCCTCTTGCGTTCTTATACTTAAAAGTTCTGGAAACCGATGTGCCCTTCCCGTAATCATGTATTTTGTTTTTGTTTCATTGAACGTTAAACCTATTTTTCTTGCCTCTTCTTCCAGTCTTTTTGTAATATTTTTCAGCTCTTCTTGTGTTCTTGGCAATACCACAATGTCATCAGCAAATGCCATACATTGATGAGGATTTTGTAATATCGTTCCTTCCCTGTTAATATCACTTTTTCTTATAATTTTTTCTAGTACTATATTAAATAATGTGGTGGAGAGTGGATCTCCTTGTTTTAGTCCGTTGTTAGTTGTAAATTTATTACTTACTCTCCCGTTTATTTTAACTTGGTTTATTGTTCTGTTAAGCGTCATTATGGTCAGTTTCAATAACTTAGATGGGGCTTGCAGTTCATGCATCGTTTTAATAACTTCACTTCTGATGATTTTGTCGTATGCCTGCCGGAAATCTATGAAGAGGCCATGGACATCAATTTCTTTTCTTAAACATTTTTCTTGTATCGTTCTCAGGGTGAATATTTGATCTACTGTAGATCGGTTCCTTCTAAAGCCGCTCTGGTATTCCCCCAGCTGGTCTTCTGACCAATCTCGTAGCCTTCTGTTTATCAGTTGGGTTAAAACTTTGTATGCCACGTTTAGTAAAGATATTGGCCTATAATTCTCGCAGTTGGTTTGGTCACCTTTTTTATGTATAGGGCATATTACAGTTTCTTCCCATTCACTTGGCATTCTTTCTTCCTCCCAAATTTTTTCTATCAGCAAATGAATTCTCTCTTTTAGCTTCTTCCCCCCATATTTTAGTCCTTCTATAGGAATTGCATCTATTCCGGGGCTTTTGTTATTTTTCATGTTATGTATTATCTCTTCAACTTCCTCCAATGTAGGCAGGCGGTCTTATTTCTTGTTCTGTACTTCCATTATCTGTCCATTGATTATGTACCGTGTGCTCTGTGCTTAAATTTTGTTTGTAATATTCCGCCCATCTTTCTAGTATTTTCTTCACTTATTAACTTGCCTTCTTTATTCTTGTATATTGAAATTCTTGATTCCTGCTGCTGCTTTATAGAATTTTCTAACTTCTTGCTTGCTATAGTTCTCTTCTAATGACTCTATTTGTTTCATCTGAAATTGTCTTTTCTTCTGTCTGCAGGTCTTACTTGCTTCCTTTTTTGCATCTCTATATTCTTTATAGTTGTCGTCCGTCATATCTTTTAACATTTTAATTTTTGCTTTTCTTCTCACTTCTAACACCTCCTCACATTCTTCATCAAACCATTCTTTTTTCTTCTGTTGCGGCTTTTTCTTTACTTTGTTATTCATTTCTTGTTTTATTACATTTTTTATTATTTCCCATTCTGTATTAATCTCAGTTCTTGGTGGAGATCTTTCCAATTTTTCTTGTATGTCTTTTTCATAGTTTTTTTGCACTTCTTCTTTCTTCAGTTGTTCTGTGTCATACTTGAAAATGCGTACTTGTTCTGCTTTTTTTGTTTTTGGGAATTGCTGTTCAAACTTAACTCTTGCCAAGAAGTGATCACTAGGGTGGAACGAAAAAATGAAAGTTGTTTTTTTGAAACGTAATAGTGCGGAAAAGTTGCATTGTGATACAAGTATGTAACCCTTAAAATCTGGTTGCCCTACAACAATTCTTTCCGGTGCCCCAACAGGTTTGGAATTTAAAACTTTTTAACAAAACATAATTATGGCTGAAAAAATAAAATTTATTTTTTTGAAACGTAATAGTGGGGGAAAGTTGCCTTATGATACGCGGATGTAACCCTTAAAATCCGGTTGGCCTACGAGAATTCTTTCCGGTGCCCCAACAGGTTTGCAATTTAACAAGTGTTATAAATAGAATGAAAGTTCGAAGGCAAAGGCAAAAACTTCGAAAAGACATCATAAGAAAGGAAAAAGAAAATGTGTCATCTCTAAATGGGTTATATTTCGATGGGCGCAAAGACAAAACTCTAGTTTTAAAAGTTACCGGAGCCAAGTCGTAACGCAAAACTATTACAGAGAAACACTATGTTTTAGTTCAAGAACCTGGTTCAAAATACATAGGACATGTAACCGCTGAAAATATAAAACTGAGCATAGTTAATTATTTAGAAGCTAATGAGATTGATATGACAACAATTAAAACAATTGGATGTGACGGAACAGCAGTGAATACGGGGCCGAAAGGTGGTGCTATAGGTTATTAGAAGAATACTGTGGCAGACCATTACAACGGTTTATTTGCCAATTACATGGGAACGAACTTCCCCTGCGGCATCTTTTCCAATTTTTAGATGGTCCAACAACTGGACCACGTGGATTTTCGAAGCATATTGGTACACAAATGGCTGAATGTAAGAAACTTCAAGTAATGAAGTTTATGCCAATCAAATCAGATTTACCGGATGTTGATGTTGAAGTTGATCAAAAAGAGTTAAGTACGGACCAAAAATATTTGTTGGAAATACGTCGTGCGTTATTACTGGTAAGTGCAGTGAAAGTTTAGCTCGAAGAGATCCTGGGAAAGTATCACATTCAAGATGGTTGACAACAGCTAACAGGCTGCTTCGATTATATATTGGAACAACGTTTCCATCAGAAAATCTTAAAATATTGGTGGAGTATATTGTAAAAGTATATACTGTAGTTTGGTTTAGAATTAAGTGCAACACAGACTGCAAAAACGGTTCTCAGAACTACTTGAACTAATAAAACGGTGAAGTTATCTTAGTCATAATCCAAAACGCATCGTAGATCTGGTAATTCAGAGAAATGCGTACTTTGGTCACCACAGAAATTCTGAATGCTAAGTCAGAACCAAGATTACCAAGTAAAATAAGATGTTTCCAAATTCCACCATTATATTTTGAAGCTCAAGATTACATAGACTTGATATCATGGCAAGATTGCAATTTAACGGAACCGCCACTAACTTTTCAATTTTCAAACAAAGAGTTAAAGGACATGGTAATTTCTGGCGGTTGGAAAGAAGATGGAAGTTTTATGGAATTTCCAAAATTTCCTTGTCACACCCAAGCTGTCGAGGGGTGCGTTGTGTTAGTAACGTAGGCGTCCTCAGCAGTTTGTGGTCCTGATTCTAGAAATGGATTAATTCGCTCCAGATTAGAATCTCGTAAATTAATGCCACAATTCGATACCAAGCGACAATTAGCAAGTGAATAATTTTTTATGTTTTGTTTGTTAAAGACCAAAGCTCGTGAGTATACATTTTAACCAAATACCTGTTGTTTTAATTATATCTTTGAGCAAAAAAAATTTTTTTTTCAAAATTTTAAAATTGTAATAGTGCGGAAAAGCTGCTCGTGAGGAGCTCTGGGATATTGTGTACATAAAATAGCCTTTTAACTATATTAAAAGTATAATGTGCGAAGATTTTCATCAGATAAACTATGTTCTAATGAACACAAAATTCGTTCCTTCTGGGGCACTGGAAGATTTTATTTGACAACGTTCAGATTTTAGGGTATAAAAGAGTTTGCCAACGGGCAACTTTTCCGCACTATTACAATTTAAAATTTTGAAAAAAATTTTTTTTTGGCATTTTCGTTCCACCCTAGTGATCACTTCCCACTTCCGCCCCTCTTTGGGATTTCACGTCTTTAACTAGTGACATATGTTTTTCTTCTATTAATAAATGATCGATTTGGTTTATAGTTTTCCCGTCTGGGGAGATCCATGTACCTTTGTTTATCTCTTTGTGATTTAAATATGTCGCTTTTACTTTTAGTCTTCTTTGCACTGCAAAATTTATAAGTTTCTTCCCATTTTCGTTTGTTTCTGTATGTTTGCTATTAACTCCTATTACATCTCTGTAACGTTCCTCTTTTCCTAATTTGGCATTGGCATCCCCTAGCACAATCTTTACATCATATCTTGGTATTCTATCGTACACCGTTTCTAGTTCTTCGTAAAATTGCTGTTTTTCTTCGTCTTCAGCCGTTTCTGTAGGCGCATGTATATTAACTATACTTATTTTCCTGTATTTACCCCTTAATCTTAAGTAGCTTAATCTTTCGTTAATTTTTTTAAATTCTTCAACTGCTTCTTTTGTTTCTTTTCTAACTAAAAACCCTGTTCCCAATCTATTATTATTTCCCCCTCCATTCAACAGTGTGAACCCCTCTATGTCTGCAATTTGTTCTCCTTTTAAATTTGTTTCTTGTATTGCCAATAAGTCCAAGTTATATCTTTCTGCTTCTTTTATTAGCTGTTTGAGTAGCCCTTCTCTGTACAATCCTCTAACATTCCAAGTTCCCATATAAATATTTTTCTTTGCTTTTCCTTCGTGTTTTCCTTTCATTAGCCGTTTTTTTGCATTTGTCGTCATCTTATTATCCTTCCTTTTTTTATTCTTTACTACTAGTTTTTTGACCCTGTATCTTCTTTCCCTTTTTCTACCAGTCCTTGGGTCTTATCCTTCCATTCATATAGCTTTCCGTTTATAGCTAGTTTTCTATAGCCTATTTTTGTTCTTTTCCCTTCAGATTTTTCATGCCTTGCTATTTCTCTGATTCTAAATTGCACCTTCCTTTCTTCTAGCGTGAAATCATTTTCTATGTAAATTCTCTCGCCTTTTAGTTTATTCTTATTCGTCATTACTTTTTGCTTTTCTTTCCAGTTTGCTAACTCCACTACTATTATATGTTTTCCCTTATTATCATTGACTTTGTATACATCGCTTATTATCGGTGCTTGGTTTAGTTTTTGTTGCATGAAGTTTTCTACCCCGGCTCTGGTATCTTCGTATACTTCCAGCCCTGTTATGACAATATTATTTCTTCGGCTTTTCTTTTCTAAATTCTCAAATTTATTTTCTAGGTTCTCTATTTTATTTTCTAGAGCCCCAATTTTCTCTTCCATCTTCTTTTTCCCTTCATTCCATTGATCGTCTCTTTCTTTCATTTCACTTCTTAATATTTGGAACTCTTGCTTCATATCCATACCCATGTTAGTAATTAACACTTTTAGTTCATCCATTTCTTCTTTTTTACTTTCTTCAGCTTCCTTTTCTTTTGTATAATTTACTCTTATTAACTGTTGAGTTGATGTACTGCTATTTTTTCTTGGTGATCTTGCTGCCTTTTTACTTATTGCGAATATACCTGGCTCCTCGTTGGTTTCTTTTTCCGGTGTATTTTCATCCTTTTTCCTCTTAAAACGGCCCGCTACTTCTTCTGGAGCTGGGTATTCCTTTATTGAACCACTACTGTCTCTCCTTTCTCTTTGTCCACCTTTTTTACTCATTACCTTCTTTTGCCTAAATTTTGTAAACGTGGCAACGCCGCAAATAATATTTTTAGCGACCTTCCTCTTGTCTGGGTCTTCTTATCACTGCTTTCCTTAACCTCCTTAATTTTTCTTCATATTAAATAGTTCTAAATAAAATGTCAAAAGTCCCCATCGATCGGTGCGCTGCTAAAGATTTTACGCGGGGTCAAACGTCATAAAATACGATTTTTTGCGAATATCTCGTTAACGGTTAGTTTTATTGTAAAAATAGTTATTAACGAATTGATAGCTTATGCAATTTTTCACAAGAAAGATTCAATTCCTTTTTTTCATAGGAGTGACTATTATCGAGATATTGCGATATCAAGAATTGTAACTCTCATATTTTGGAAGAAATGCATTCCATTCCATATCACCTTCGAGGTAGAGTACTCGACACGTTTTTTTTTATAATGTGGTATCCCTAGTAGGCCTAATCAACGATTTTTCGAATAAATAGAAAATAAATTAGTCTTGTTTTTACTTCATTTCAAAAGTTACATATTCTTCTTCCCCTAGCTGCTGTATTTCCACAGGCTGCGCCTAAAACAGGATGGATCAAATACATCCTCAACAATACTTGTTCTTGCATGAGACTGCTCTATGGCTGTATCGATTATTATACCATCACTGTCATTTTCTGCTCGTGTTACACAGATATTAGCAGCTATGAACGTTTCACACAACATTGAAATAAATCGATTCTTGTTGAAGATTAGGGATGGGCATGGAAAAACAACGTTTTGGAACCAATTCAAACTCCGCTCCCATCTGCTCTAGACATACTGTTGAACATTATTTTTCGCAATTGCAAAAAGGGCTGTAATTATAATTCTGGTTGCAGAAAAGTAGGTTTACATTGGTCAGCAGTATGTGGCAACTGCCACGGTCAATCTTACTCAAATGTTGCACCTAATATAAAGGACGGCTATGTGTGCGACATCAATGAAGATGTAATTCTTTTCGCGGCGCAGGAAATACAGCAGCTAGAGAAAGAAGAAGAATATCTAACTTTAGAAACGAAGTATGAACAAGACTAATTTCTTGTTTTATTAGGAAAATCGTGGATTAGGCCTACTAGGGATACCACAATACAAAAAAGAAAAGCCGAGTACTCTATCTCGAAGGTGGTATGGAAAGGAATGCATTTCTTCAAACATATGACAGTTTCAATTCTTGATATCGCAATATCTTGATAATGGTCACTCCTATGAAAAAAAGTAATTGAAACTTTCTTGTGGAAAATTGCACAAGCTATAAATTCGTTAATTTTTACAATGAAACTAACCTTTAACGAGTTTATGACGTTTGACCCCGCGTAAAATTTTTAGCAGCGCACCGATCGATGGGACTTTTGACAAATGAGGTCTAGTCTGATCCGGTTCAGTCAAGTGAAATTCGGATGTCTGTGGCGCCTTACCTTTATACCGTGAAAAAATGAGCTATTCTCATCTATACTACAAACTTAATTGGGTTTACAACTAAAGTCACTGACAAAGTTTAGAAATACAGTCGAACTTCGATAACTCGAACCATGACTTGCCAGAAAAAAAGTTCGAGTTATCAAGACTTCGGGGTATTAAATAAAATGCATAATATGTATGTATTATTTTATAGAGGTGAAACGAATATTTGGTTAATGGTTAACTATTCGGCAGTCGTAATATTCGGCCATTTTAATGAATATTCGGCATAACCGAATATTCCGCCGACTTTATTTAAATTTATCATTCCTGGCTACTTATTTTAAGGTAAATCTAACTTCTTTCATTTTAAGTTTGCTTCAAAAATACCAAAAAAGTTTATAGCCTGAAATCTAGCCTTTTTCTAAAATTTCCCGTCTGAAACATATACCTACTACTGAATTCTTAAAAATATTTTACGTTAAAAATAATTAGTACCCCGGATTCAAAAAGTTTGATGTCCATGGCTAATTAATTACTGAGAATTTAGGGTCTGTAAACAAATTTCTGAACGAATGCATTATTGTTTTGTCTGCTCTTAGCAGGGCAATTTAATAATTAAACAATAAATTAGTTCGCTCGTGGCAAAGAAACTAAAATAAAAGCTACGATTTCTTAATCGGTGTAACAATAAGACAGGGACAGAGGAGGGGACATATTATGGTTAAGGGGTCAATGTTATTTAAACTATTATACAGAGAATTGGTTGTATGTTCATCGGTTTTTAAATACAAACGCAAAACGCTCGACGATTCACAGAAAATTCGACTTTGCGAAGGTGGCGCCACATATTCTATACGAGTTATCAAGATATTCGAGTAATTGAAGTTCGAGTTATCAAGGAAAAATTACACATAATTCTCACTCTTGACGCTAACGCCAACCAATTTGTTTCGAGTTATCAAAAATTCGAGTTATCGAAGTTCGACTGTATCTCGAAATTAAGACACTTTAAAAAATCAAAGTAATCTTTCCTAACTGTTTAAACAAATTGTGAAGTTGCACGTCACAATATAAAATTGTCAAATTAGGTGTTACCTAATTCCTTTTTATAAAATACTGTTTTACTAAAAATATTAGTTTTAGAAATCTTTCATGAAATAAAATGACAGAGTGTACTTGTAATCCTTGTGATGCAGTGGTACGTTCAGCCCAATATGAACTTGACGAGGAAGCAAAAAAGGAAGCATGGAAGATAAGGCCTATGTACTCTGCTCCCGTTCGAATAGGAAACTGGAATGAAGATTTATTTCTTGAAGAAGAGCAATTTCGGGTAGCTAGATATAAGCGTGACAGTTGTGATCTTCTCATTTTAAAAACGCGAAAAGTGTTTAAAAATTTATTAAAAGAAGTAGTCTTATCAAAAGAAACGCCATTTGTACAATACGGTTCAGTTTATCAAATACAAGCATGTGATTTACTCAATCAACTGAAACCTGAAACAGGCTACAAAGCTAGTTATGGTTTAACTTTGTCAGGACTTATGAATGAAAAAGATATAGAATTTGGTCAACATTTCATTCATGGCTGTGGTTTAACTTTATCGCCTGATAAGGCGCCTTGTGTTAGGAACACGTTTATCTTTGTAGGATGTGATGGACAAGCAAATGGACAAACAATTTATTACGGTGACGATGTATACATAAGAATATATGAATCTGCTACAGATGGCCATCTGTTTGTGCAATGTGAAAATTCAACATTTGATGATTTCGGAGGACACTTGCAGTTATGTTTAACACAAAGCCCTGATCTTTATTGCAGATTTAAAGTATTTCACTGGAATCCACAATTAAGATATGAAACAACTGGTGCAGGTTTTTCACCGAATACAAGAATAATAATAAAACACACGGCTACCGGTAAAAATTTAGCTGCCGAATATACTCAATGGATACCAACATTTTTTGGTGCAGAATGTATGGCATCATGTCATACATACCGAGACACTCATAAAATGGAAACTGCTGAGAACATGTTTAAAATTATCACCGAAGTGCTCCCAAATATGAATCTGTATGTACGAGCTGCAAAGGGTGAAGAAATACCTGTCGATCTACTTAATTAATTTTACAGATCCTCAATCTTGATTGTTAAAACATAAAAATTTCAAATATATTTTTTTACAATACCACACAAAACAATGTTTCATTTACGCTTAGTTTGATGTAAGGATTCCAGATTTAAATTATCGGATTAAAATTTTGAGAAATTTCCGGGATAGACAATAAACAAACACAGTAAACAATTATCACTTTAATATTAATAAAAGCAAGTGTTTTAAACATTAAAAATTGGTATTTCATTCACAACTCGTGACAAATTTGACTACTTTTTACACTTAAATTAAAAATAAACATTATAAATTATCTTTCACTTTAGAAGTTTCACTGCAACAGTACTACCTACATTCGCTTAATAAATAATTATTTCACAGTAGTTAAAGTACTATTTTATCACTTACCACCATAACTGGATAATTATGTAATCTCTGAACAACCTATATCTTATTAAAGTATTATCTATTCCAAATATCATCCATAGCCTTATTAGAAATGTACTTTTCAGGTAGCACTTTTAATGTCTTCATAGTTTCCAAATAAAAAAGAATCTCCGACGTCACCACACCATGTTGCGGCCCTCCATTATTTTGAATATTCATTTTTATAATTTCATCCCTTAACCTACTTTTAAAGTTTTTATGTACTACCTCATAAATATCTGAAACCTAAACAAACCAAGTAATTTATGTTCTACAAATTTAATAAAACAAATAATTATTACCTGTTCCTCAGGTAAAACGGAACTAACTGCCTCATGTAACTTTGTTAAGTGTCTTGAAACATTTCTAAAAGCTTTAGAAGGAACGGGAGGGCGAGCATCCCAATCATTCAGCTGATCTCCCAACAAGGTATTCATAATGGAGAGCACTTTAGTTTCTAACTGCTGAATATGATGTCCAATATCTCGTTCGACACTGTCCATACTTATTAATAAGTCACTAGAAATACTGCTAAAATGTGCACGTATATGAGGAATCAACCAGAGGACTAATTGTAAAGCCCGAGAAGTCAATGCTAAATTAGTACTAGTAATAGTTTTAAGTCCAGCTGTCCTCAAAGCCCCTGCACCAAGTACTAACTGACACGACCTAGAATTAAACGTCCGTAATAATTCGGCTAAATTTCGACCTATAACGGGAGCTAAAAGGGGCAAGTCATAAGCACACACGCAATATTCACTAACCAATCGTATCAACATTAACACTGTGCCAACGGTTACATATTCCTGAGATCCGATTTTTAAAGCACTCGCTGCTTTACTTATTGTATTCGAGTTGATGCTGCTTTCATCTGTTGGAGAATTAGGCAATGATTTCATAGCTTTGCCAGAAGATATTTTTTCAACTAGAATTTGAAATTCGGGAGGCACTTCTGCAGCTTTCCATCTTTCTGCATCGAGCAGTAGAGTTAATTTACTTTTTCGTTGACTATGAAACTTATGGACGTAATTTCCTGCTTGTATTTTAAAAGCGGCTCTTAAAGCTGGACTTTGACGCCCACAAACGCTTTCGCACATTTCGGTGAAATTTTCAACAATCTCAGATAAATCTGTAATTTGCAAGGCAGTTATAGGTTGTTTATCTGACTGCGTACTAACTAAAGATGCTAATCTTTCGTGACAATAATCACAAACGGAAACTAATAAATCGCGTAGTTTAATTTCAACTCGCTTATGCTCTTCAGTACTAAGAAACCTCTCTCCCAATTCTGTTGTGTCTAATAATCCTGCGCTAACATCTGCTGTTTGTTTTATTACATCATGTACAGCTTGGACTCTTTTAACCAATTTTCCCAATGCAGTACTGGCGAACGATAAAACTTTAAGCCATTGTGCTGAATCTAGAGTTGGTGGAGCTTCTCCCGAACCGGTTAAACAATGTTCCATTTCATCTTCGACATCTGCCAATTGTTCTATCACAAGTTGCTTTAAAACGGCCTGTGCTGCAGTTACAGCTTCTTGTTTATAAATTTCTAAAAACTGTAAATGATTTTGTCTTAATAAACCAGCAACTAAACTTGTAAGGCGTTCTGGTTCCAAAACTCCATCGGCTGCTTCTAATGGTCGATGTAAATCGGCTGCTGCATACCTGCATTACAAAACAAAAATATATAAATATATTTAGTTTCGAGCATTTGAGCCTTTAATTGTAACTACATACAAAATATCTAAAGTATTGCAACATTTACTCATGAATCATGTTCCTATAAAAAATCAAAAATGTACACACCTTTCAAATTCGGTACTCAACATTTTATCAATTAGGCGTGACATTTCCTTTAGCTGTGATGGTAAATGACGTAAACTAGTTACACCAGCTAATTCCTTTGCCAAGACTTCCTGTGTACTTGCTATGAGTTCTAATGCTGCAACGTAATCCGATGAACTCAATAACAATTGTAATGTTGGCTGAGTTTGTAATACCGTCGCCATAAGTTTCAGTTTATCTAACAACATAATGTAATTCTTTCGAGATCGTGCTAAACCCACTAGTTTTAATGAATCTTTGGCCAAAGTCCTATCGACATTTTGAATTTTCGTGCGGAGAGCACGTACTTCTTTACAAGCACTTCCCATTTGCTCCATAAGAGTATCATGTGAAGTCATGGCATGAAAAAAGGCACCAGATTTCTGCGATACTTGTTTGGCAATTTGTTCTTCCACACAATCTAAATAATGACTAAGTTGTTCTTGCAATAGGCGACCACTCTGTTGACTTTTGGCATCTTTAGAGTTTCCTATGCTCGTAAATATGGCATTGAACACAGCTGGGTCATTAAGAGGCAAAGAAGGTTTTAAAAATACACTAGGAACGCTATTAATATTTGTATCACTCGAAGATAGTTCACTGCTTCTACTTCGTGGCCTCAATCCGTCAAGTTTTGTTTGAGAAAGCCTCACATGTCGTCGGTGTCTTCGAGCATACTTTCGCAGGTAAGTTTCGAAATGAGAGTAATTTATTTCTGGTAAAAATGGACTCTTTCCTGCATTTGTACTTTCTACGAAGCTATCTCCCCATGTTCTTGTAAAAAAATAGGGCTGTTTTCCACGATTGGGGTCGTTTAAAACAGCCGGGAGATTCTGAGTAGCAGAAAATACGGTCCAGCGATCAGCAGCTGGGGTCATTTCAGACATTTGAATTTATTTACTACCTAAACTTGTCCATTTTACACTAATACAGATTCTTAAAATTTGCTGAACTTCAATATCAGCTGATAAAATTTCACTCACGTCATTTTGAATTGTCAATTCGTAATTCACACTTTTTGCAAGGTTACCAATTTAAACGTGGCAATATAAAAATAACTCCTCATAAATTTTATGGCGGTAAATTTAAAACATGACAACAAACATTGCCCAATTGACCCCCTACAATTATTATTATATAGAAAACGTACAAATAAACCACGTAAATCCTTAATACAAAATTTTAGTTAAAGTTAAAAACTAAGAAACTATCACAAAATAAAACAGAAGACCAGAATGGATATAATAATGCAAGTACAAAGTAATGATAAACCAGCTACAAAACTAATAACAATGAATTAAAACAAGCCGACGTAATATTTATCTTTTTATTTTCAATTCAAGACAAAAATCACAATCATATAATGCCACATCAGATCTGTTTTTATGAGGAAAACATGGCCATGGCTACCTTCATATTAATGCATAATTACACGTTACACATTTACATTTACAAAAATAACAAATACAACAAATTTTAAATACTAAGAACTAATTTCAAAAACTGAGATTTCCAACGTTGTTAAGCAAAAACGAAAACTATTACAATTCAAACACATCAATAGCAAAATTTAACAAAATACAACTTTTTGCAAAATACCTACATAGATACAGATATTAAAACAATAAGATTGTGAGTAGGTTTAAAAACCAGCTGAAAATATTTACAAAACTAATGCAACTAAGACAATTAACAGAGAATACATTTAAATTGTAACATTCTACACAGTCTCATAATTTTTCTTAATCTGTCTCGAGAGATGGCATGAGAAAATGATTCCCAGTAACTAAACAGAAACGAATATATGTATAATTATATCTAAAAAAAATTTTTGATTATACTAACCTGTACAAATGCCAGCCCTAAACCAACACTTCCAATGGAAACAGCATTAGCTTTAACATAGTTTCCAAAACCTTCCACACATCCTTGACGATACAAAGTCGGAGTGGTAGTGTTACACGTTGCACTTCCAATTAATCCATTTTGTGGTCCACAACATGACATTGGAATATCATGAATGACGGGTATCCAATCTTCATAACTGTTAACTCCACAACAGTGAAACTATAAAATGTAAAAATTCAATAGTAATTAAATTTATTCTTCAAAGAAAAGTACTCACATCAACTTGAATACTGTCCCAAAGAACAGTAGTTGCATTACTTGTGCTAGGATTATATTTATGCAGAGATTCGGTAAGCTCTTGCGTAAGGTATTCTGTAGTTTGATTTCTTAAGACATATCCACTGATACCAGCTGCAAATTCTAATACGAATATCAAAATCAACAAAGAGGAGAACTAAAATAAGAAAATATTAGAAAAAGTTTTTACTTTTTTCTACATTTTAGGTAGGTACCGTAATGGTCATGCAATAATTTTCTTTAACAGCTCCGCAACATCCGAAAAATGCAATTATAAAAATAATAGCTCCAATTGCAATAAGAAGATTAGGCGTTGAAAAATACTTATCATCTAAAAACAATTCATAATCGTAGTAGTATGCTTTGATGGTAACTCCTACTGATAATATTATCACGCCAGTGACCTGAAATAATACCAAATCTATAAAATGTATATACGACCAATCACACAATAATAAATAAATAAATCGAAATTATCATTCTGAGAAGTGACTAACAGATTAAATTCCAGAATGATCATGTACTTCCTTGACAATCACAAACCTATGTCATGTATTAGGGGGAAAACCCATACTTTAAAAGTACAAAAAAACACATTGATTCCATGCACCTGGTAAAAAAGTACCAGATATTGCTTATACTTTATATAAAAAACCTCCAGCTTTATTCAAAATAATATTTACTAAGAAATATCTTACCACAAAGAGCAAATTGAAAATAAAAAGGAGGTATTTGATACAGACAGAACTCCACGAGAGGCTCGACATGTTGCACCTTTATTTTTTTTTCAATCACTATTACGATATGGTGTACAGCCTCAAGGTACCGAATTACTTTTTAATTTCACCAACTTGTAAAACTGGTTCACTCCTCCACTTGAGCCTTCGGTCAATTGTAAAGAAGTTGTTTTAAACTACGTCCACTAAAAATACGATGAATAAACGCAAAAGCTAACAAGATAAAAGGTCGCAAGGAAATATAACCTTTCAGTAAATAGCTAATAAGTTTGTATTTTGAATATCATGCCTGAAATCACGTGGCAATGAATGGTTTGTATTAGTTTTTTTATCTTCTGAATCTGGACTGGACCTTCAATATGCAACCAATGATACATTTCCGTTTTAAAAAAGGCTAAGCAAAAGGTCATATGTAAAATAGACTTTCTTTAAATCACAGAGTAGGCAATACTTGCTCTATGTTTAATTTGTTGTCGGGTAAACTCAGATAAGAAAATTAGATCGATCTCCAGTTAGATAACATGTTGTTAATACATGCAATATAAACACACTAATTCCTCAAACTATAACGAATTGGGTCTCACAATCTTGGACTTGGACAAAGATAAAAATATCTAAACAAAGATTCTTAGGTACCATTTATCTAGATAAAGTTTAGATATTGATCAGATTACTAGAGCTGAGCATCATAACTATTAAGGAACCACTGATATGCGAATTGGAAATGACATAGTACAAAAAGTGCGTGAATTTTCATATTTAGGAAGCATTATTAACACAGGATGAACGTAGCAGGAATGAGATAATCTGCAAAATTCTTCAAGCTAAAAAAACCTTTTACAATAAGAAAAAACTACTAACGTCCAATGGCATTTCACCGAATACCAGAAAACAATTCATAAAGACTTACATATAATATGGCATAGCACTGTATGAATGCGAAACATTGACCATCGGATCTGCGGAAAGGAAACGATTGAAAGCGTTCGAAGTATGGTAGGTACTACAGAAGAATGTTAAAGATCAGCTGGGTAGATAGAATCACAAACTACGAAGTTTTTAGAAGAACAGAAGAAGAACGACGTCTATGGAAACACATAAAAAAGCGACGTGACCAGCTAGTGGGGCACATACTGGAAGGAAGACCCATATTACAATAGATACACAAAACAAATAACAGAAGACATAGAATATAGAACATACGAGGTAACGAAAAGAAAATCGATGAACCGGCCCGAATGGTTCACTGCAACAAACCAACCTACAGGTTGATTACTACCACACTACCTACAAACAGAGAGTATAACTGAAAGATTTCGATAACCGAATTGTGAGCATTTGAATCACCTTAATTATTAAATCATCATTCCAGTAATCATAATAACTCAAGTCCAAATATTGTTACTTATTTTATTTGGATACTTAAATACCTATCTAAACCTTAATGCTTGTACAATCATGGTCATATGTTTTGTCCCTCGGAGCCTAAATGTATAGGCAGCACATTGCACGAGCGGCTGTTAGTAACGACATACGTTCACCGGAACGGGCTACTTTCACAGATACTTTCAGTCGCTTGTCCAACCCATAATTGTTAACAATCTGTCTCAAAAGATTATGATTTGGCTACCTGCTAAAAACCTGAAATAGTATTTGTCCTAAACAGGAAAGTTAAGTATAAAAATAATGTTTAAATCGTGTTTTATAACTAATTTTAATAGTAACAATATTTACAGTAATTAAGTCATTTTTTTAATGAATATCAAGTCATAGTTTTTAATAATGCTGTATCGTAATATAAATTGCTAACAACCATTTTGTAATTTGATTTGGGGAAGGCCTTTTACCTGCAAAATCAGAAGTTTTATAAACATAATAATAATTAACATAAGTTTTTAAGATGTAATTAAGTACTAACAATGTATTTTTATCGAAATTACCAAATAGTGGAACAAACAAAGTTTGTTGAATAACAAATAATATTCGCAAATAATTCAACTGTCCATAACCAGGTACCCATTATAACTCCGACTCGGTAAAGATCATTTAAATTAATTTAAATTAATATTAATTTATGCTTTTATGCAGCTTAACGAAAACAATACACATAAAATGCATGCCATTTTACATTACGCATTATATAAAAGTTATTTTGGACAATCTTTGTAAACTGATATGGAAATATTTCAGTAGGATAATGCATTTTTAAAAGTTTCAAACAAAAATTGAACTTGTAGAATACGTTGCGCTTGTGTTTTTAACAACAATCACACGTTTTTAATGAAAATAACGTTTGTTTATCTGGTATTCAGCTTCTATTAAGTATTACTTAAGTGTTTAGTTTTTTTTTAATTCAATAAATGCATTTTTATACGGAATAGTTAATATTTTTAAAATGTTTGACGTTATTTTTAATTTTTGGAGATTCCTGGAAATTACGTTTAACGGTTATAACAAGCAAAAGCACAGCGGTTCCAGAGACCTCGTTATAAACGAGTTTCACTGTATTTAATTTAAAAGCAAATTCTTGGAATAAGTCATATTTTATCTGTCAACGTTTACTGTCTTTAGAAATAGCCCAGAAATTATTTGATCTAGAAAACTGTTCATCATTTAGTAACTGAAATATGAAAACTTGAATTTAATGTTTCGTATTTACGAACTGTAATACTAACAGCATTTAGAAATTAGATCTTTAAATTTTATTAATAATGTTAATTTTTTTATATTAATTTTTAAAACAATAATATATTTTTGGACTAGAATAAATAGCTGCATTGTAATAATAAATAAAATTTATTAAATTCTAATATCGTGTATAAAAACCACCATTATCTATACAGTCCTGCAGGCGATTTGTCATCGAATGCACAAATTTTTATAGCTGAAGATATTGGGTTTACCCAGAAAGTTGTTTCAAATGAAATGTATTGTCTTTTGTTTTGTAGGGTTTTGTAACCCTTTGTTAAAGCTAAATGGTACCTGTCAATCAAGAGGATTAAAATATAGTAATTCTAGGTAATTCTTAAGATACCAAGATAGTTTAACCGCCAATTTAACGTGATTATTTAAAATGTGCTTAGGTATAGGGTTTTGTAAACATTGTGAAAAACCAGAAGTATTTATTCTTTACTAGTTTTGTTTTTTTAATTCGCACCAAGTAGCATTATTCACGTTTAAATATTCCACTCGGTAAAATTAATAGAGAGTTTAAAAAAAACAAATGATTTAAACGCAAAAATGGAAATGTATCGCAAACACTTTAACATTAACCAGCGCAGAATTTCCTAAACATTACATAGAAAATTTATATTTAAACTTGTTCCTCTCCAATTTTGCGAAAGACTTGAAAGAATTTGTTCCGTAATATAAATAACTGTTAACTAATTGTCAATCGCACTGCGTTGTGAAAATTGAATTCTAACAACATACTTTTGTTAGACTATCTGAGAATGACCGCCATACAAGTTTCAGGTGATTTTGCAAAGAGTAAACTGTAATACAAATTCGTATATTGGAAATAAATACTTAATTTTGTTACTATCAAATTTTATATTACAGTTTTTGTATTTAAATTGATAAAGAAATGTAGTGGGTCACTAAAATAACTACTTATACTTAAAACTTCTAAGACCTAAACCTTAATCCTTTTCGAGAAATTCTTACCTGGCAGCTATTGTTAATGTGTGCACGTTGAACAATGTCTTTAAACACCCTGCCAGGAAAAGTAAAGAAACCCGCTCCGAGGACCGTATGTCGTTACTAACAGCCGCTTTTGCAATGTGTTGCCTATACCTTTAGGCTCCGAGGGACAAAACATATGACCACGATTGTACTTACCTTACTTTTCTCCATCCCTGTATGCCTTAGGATACTCGTCTTCGTCCATCCTCTAGACGTGTCCGATCCATTTCACTTTTTGTATATACTTTTCACAATAAAGAGCTTTTAGACAGTGTAAGTATAGCACGTGCACGTGAGTACCTGCTTCCAGTGGTTCCACTGCCTGCTTCACAAGCGAATGATCCCAGGTTCGAATTTTGGTATGGGATGTGGTGTGTGGTTAATGTTCGCAGCCGAGTTTAGAGACTGCCAACTTCTTAATACCCTTAGCCCACAAGTCCTTCTTTAAATCCCATACAGCATTTCAGAGGTCTACAATAATCAGATGTATGGCTTTGCCGACCGTGGGGTACTGTCCTTGAAGTTTGTCTAGTCGCCCAAATTTATTTTTAAATACAACCGCAATTCCTCTTCCCAAACGAAGGTCCTTGGAAACGTGGTGAGCTAACGAATAGTCAGTAGGACCCTTAAAGAGATCTTGCGGTACTTCAGTCTTCACTCCAAATCGTGCTTTCCCAGTTCCGGAAAACGCAGACATAAATTCTTCAAAAGTCGGTCGGCCTCCTGCAGATTCCATTCTGCTAACAATTACTCTGGCCTCGTCTTCAACATCTCTTCTTCTCAGTCGTAGCTTCATGTTGAAGCGTCGTGACACCTCTTAGGTAGGTAGTTATTGTGTGCACATGATGTATTATATTTCGCCATTCCTCTCGGCTTTCTGCTGTATGAATGGCTTGATGTAATGTTAGGCCTGATTTACTTTTAATATTATCGACCCAACGTATTGGCGATCTACTTCTTCGACGTTTTCCAGGAACATAACCTTGTATTACCAATCTCTCCAGGTTGTCTTTCTCCCGTCTCACTATATGCCCAAGGTATGATAAGATTATTTTATCAATAGTTGTTGGTAGGCGGTAGGCGTTCCTTAATATTAAGTTGTTTAAGAATGGTTGGTTCTTCTGGCAGTTCACGGGATTCTTAAGACTCTACCGCCACAGATACATTTCTAAGGCATCTATTTTTTGCCTGTCATTTTTAGAAAGTAACTTTGAAGATAATAAGTACTTTGTATATTTAAAAATAATATGCAATTTATTTAGTACAATAATAGTTATTTTTTTATTATACATGCGGATTAAATTGTTACCACTCGGCGTCGGGTGCCGGCGGTGAACTCGGGCCGTTCGTGTTCGAACGGGGTGAATGTCAATGTTCGTTGCACAACACTTACACACACACGTATATAGTACAGTAGGGGGGGGAACACAACATAAGTACAAACACAGATAGTCAATAATAATATATATAAAGAAAGAATGTCAGACTGTCAATAAATGTCAATGCACTATAAATGCTAAATATGGCCAGACCGCGGAGCGGCGTAGGCAAAGAGGAAAACAAATATAAAACACAAATACACAAATATAAAATACAAATACACAAAAGGTTACAAAAGAAGAATATATAAATACGGTACACAAATATACAGGTGGTTACCAAGGATAATATATAGCACACGGATAATAATAAGGCGCAGGCAAAACTATAGAGTTAATACACTGGCACGATCACGATCACTAAATGTTTAATAATATGGCTTACGTGTTAAGATCGGCAGCGGACGCTGGACCGATGGATTCGAGCGGAGGCAGCGGACGCTGGACGGCTCGGTCGAAGAGGAAGGTTAAGCAGCGGACGCTGGCCTAAGGTACTTCCGGTGTTGATGTTGTCTTCTCGACGGTGAGGCAGGAACAGATAACGATGCTGCTTCGTGGGATGGCTAAACGAACTCCTCGTTTATCCTTTGGGGCAGCGTATAACCTTGCGGTTTTTACTGCTTGTGGGAATTTTGTTTTCTTACATGATTCGTCGATCCTTTGTTGGGGGTTGGTGGTTGGCGTGGGTGGCTGGTTAGAAAAAGATGTCCAGGATCCGTCTGGGCCTCTTTTTCTTCCGCTGCTGTGACCCCGCTAGCGGAGCGATGCTGTTGATGCCTTCCTGCTCGGAGGCATCTATTCGGTCATAGACCTTTACTGCGGTGTTTTGGCAGTGGCTGGTCAGTGTTGACATCGACAGGTCGTCTCGGATGGTGTCATTCCGTACGTACCAGGGTGCGCCGGTGATCCTCCTGAATGTGACCGCTTGAAAGGCCTCGAGCGTCCGGGCATTGAACTTGGCCAGGTTTACCAGCCAGGCTTCCGATGCGTAGGTGAGCGCCGGTCGGAGGTAGGTTTTGTAAAGGGCGAGCCTGGTTTTGAGCGGCAGGCCATTGTGACTGCTCAGCAGGGGGGACAGCATTCCTCTTGCCCTCCTCGCCTTGGTTAGGACGTCGGTTGCATGTTTGGCGAACGTGAGACCCCTGTCGAACGTTACTCCCAGATACTTCATGGTGGTTCCCCATGGGATCCATTGGTTTTGGATAACCAGGGGTGGCAGGTCGTTCCGTTTCTGGGAGAACTCGATGGTCTGCGTTTTGTCCACGTTTAACCGGAGGCGCCAGTCCTGGAACCAGACGGGTACGGCGGCCAGTTGCTGTTGCAGTCTGTTGGCTGCTATGTTTCGTATGCGGTGCTGGCTGGTGTACATGACGTCGTCCGCGTAGAGGGCACACTGGACTCCGTCGATGCAGGGGATGTCGTTGATGAAGACGTTGAATAGCGCCGGGGAGAGGCATCCACCTTGCGGGACCCCTGCGCTGGTGGGAGTTGGTGGCGACAGCTTCCCTTCTACCCGTACCTGGAAGGTCCTGTTCTTCAGGTAGCTGCACAGCAGCTGCACGAAGGCGAGTGGAGTTTGGTGCTGGTTGGCCATCTTGTAGAGAAGACCGTCGATCCATACCTTATCGAACGCTTTCTCTGCGTCCAGTGCTGCTGCTACCACCGTGCGGGAGAGGTTATAGCCTTCTGCCGCCATGTCAGTGAGCCGGATGATCTGGTGGGTGGTTGATCTTCCTTGGCGGAATCCGAATTGCTCCTCTCTAAGTTGCAGGCGAGGTTGTAGCCTGGTCAACAGGATCCTCTCGAACACCTTGGAGATGCACGGAAGCAGCGAGATGGGCCGGTAGTTGACAGGGTTTGATCGCAGCTTCCCGGGCTTGGGGATCATTACCACCACCGCTCGCTTCCAGGCTGGTGGGTAGTGTCTGTGGGCGATGATTCCGTTGAAAATCCTTGTGATATATGCCAACGTGCGCTTGGGAATGTTTTGCAGCGCTGCATTTCCAATTTCGTCCGCACCAGCGGCTTTTCGTCTTTGTCGGAGGATGACGTCCTTCACTTCCTTTGGGGACACGAACCTGATGTGTCCAACGGGTTCAGTTTCCATCAGGATGTCGATTTCGTGTTCGACACGGGCGGTGAGTGGTTGGTTGACAGCCGGGTTTGGAGTGAAGGTTTCTTGTAGTGTTTCGGCGAACAGGTCGGCTCTCTCTTGCGGTAGGTATATTGGACCGTCTGGAGCGGGTTTACTGGGGCTGCGCGGTTTTTCAATGCCCTCGCGACCTTGTGGACGTTGCCTTCTTTTTCCATGGTATCCTGGAGGAAGGAGTCCCACTGGCGGTTGTGGTATTCCTTCAGAAGCTCTTTGAGGGCGTCTTGCTTCGCGTTGAGAGCTCGCTTACCTGCCGGGTCCCTGGTCAGTTGCCATCGTCTGACGAGTTTCCTCTTTTCCTTGATTGCTTCCTTCAGGTAACTGGGTAGATTGGGCACTTTGTCTCGGGGCTTGAAGGTTGTGCGCTGCTCCAGGGCTCCGCGGATGGTCTGCGTGAGGTTCTCGATACACTGGTCGATGTCTTCCGTGGAGCGAATGACTGGATTTCCGTTGCTTATTGCGGTTTGCAGGTGCTCGTTGTATTTTCTCCAGTTGACGATTTTCTTGTCAGGGCCGGGACCCAGGGCGTTGCAGGAGTTGGTCTGAAGGGTGAGGAGCACCGGTAGGTGGTCCGAGCTCAAGTCTTCTATCACGTCCAGCGTGTGGTTGAAGGGAACGTTGTTGAGCACTGCAATGTCCAGGACATCGGGCTGGTGGTTATGGTTGTTCGGAATATACGTGGGTGAGTCCGGGCCAACAACTTCGTATGAGGCGGTCATACTGTGACGGTAGAGCCTGTTGCCGTCGGGATTTCTGATTCTGGAGTTCCAAGCGGGGTGCTTGGCGTTTAGATCACCGGCGATGACGGTTCGCCCTCCTCCGGCTAGCAGGTCTTCTATGTCCTCCGTGCGAAGGTGTAGCGTGGGTTTTTTGTAGGCGGCTATGAGTTTTAGGTCTTCACCTGAGGTGCGGATCTGGACCCCGGTGGCTTCTAGTTGTGTGGGTGGTAGGATACAGGGTTGATGTATCACCCTCCTGTGGACCAGTACTGCTGTTCCTCCGCTGGCTGGAGCCCCTGGGGCGGTCGGCCTGTCCGTCCGGTAGATGTGTAGTTTGGCATCGTGAGATCCAAATGGGGGGCGAGGTGAGTTTCGTCTATTAACGCCACGTCTGCGTTGTGGGAGCTGAGCAGGTGTTTTAGCTCGATCTTCTTCTTCCGGATGCCGTTGGCGTTCCAGACGATTATGGTTAGGTTCTTGCGACGGTTGTTAGGCATTACTTGGGGCAAGAATGTCTCCGATGGCGCCAATAATCAGGGTGATTATGGGTTGGCCTGCTTGGTATGCGTCAAGAATCCTGGTGATCCAGCGCATGATTTTGGGTATGTCCAGCTGTAAGCCCAGCGGGTTTGCACCGGCGGATGCGCTGGTTGGAGCGGTTGGCTGCGGTTTGGCGTATGTACCCTGCTTTCTTTTTTGCATCGTAGACGGGTTGGTGGCTTGGTGGTTGGGCACGTTGGTCCTGCTGGCGGATGGTTGAGCTGGCGCAGAGGTCCGGCTGGTGGATGGGTGTGCCAGAGCGGTGGTTCGGCTGGTGGATGGTTGGGCTGATGCGCCGGTCCTGCTGGTGGGTGGTTGTGTTGTGGTTGGTGCCCGGCTGCTGGATGGACGTGCTGATTCGTCTTCTGTGGGTGACACGGCAAACGGCAGGGTCGACAGGGTTTGTGTTATGCTTCCTGCCACCCCTCTTCCTGTTCTTGCGGGGTTGCTGGGTCTGCCAGCCTTCGGCGTTGTCTTCCTCTGAGCTGGTGTCGTACTCGGGGAGAGCGGCACTGATTTCGGGGGCTACGGCGGCCTCACTTGAGGTCTGGACGGCTTCCAGGTGTGGGACCTGGCGGCGTGACTTCCGGCGGAGTTCGGACTGGTACGCCGGGCACTTGCGGTAGTTAGCCGGGTGGGCGCCTTGGCAGTTGACGCATGTGGCTGGTGCTTCCCGAGGTTTTTTGCACTCGGATGCTGGCGCAGCGAACGCATCTGGCGGCGAATCCGCAGTTGACGCTGGAGTGGCCAAACCTTTGGCAGGAGTAGCATTGGGGAATGATGCTTTTGGACTTGAACGCCTCGACTTTAACCCTGTTGCAGTACAGCAGCTGGGTTATTTGGTAGATGTTTCTGGTGTACGGCAGGTTTTTCAAACAGACCAGGAAGATGTTACTGTACTCTCTTCCTTTGCCTCCTAACTTGGTGGCGTAGGTGGTGGCGAAGCCCAGGTCAGTGAGTTCTTCGTTCAACTCGTCGGCGGTGATACTATTGGCAAGGCCCCGGATGGCGACCTTGATTTCCCGGTCGGCGGCAAGCGCGAACGTGTGGAATTGAATTTGGTGGGTCTTCAGGTAGTCTTGGACATGCCTGTATTCTGTGGCTGATTCGGTGTGGATACGGGCTCCCTTGCCCGTGGCTCTGATGTCTACGTTCTTGTTGAGCACGGTCTTGAGTGCTCGGGCGTGCACGGTGAACCTCTCCAAGGTGTCCACGAAGATCGGCGGGATCTTGGGGGCTGGCTGCTTGGCTGGCTGGCTAGAGGGTGGGCGCTGGCTGGACGGGGTTGGAGACGGCGGCGGTGACCGGGCTGCGTCGGCGTAGCTTGTCCCGGCGTCCGGGGTTGGACTGGTGGTTGCGATGTCCATTTCGCTGTCGGCGGCATCTTCTTCGCTGCTGGTGGCAGGGCGCTTCTTCGACTTCTTGGATGCTGGTTTGGCGGGCGGCATCGTTGATTTCGACTTAAGAAATTCTTCCATTGCTCTAAAAAGAGCGGTTAACCGCTGCTTGGCATATAACGTCCAACCAACCTGGCACAAGGCCCTGGACTGAAAACGTTATAGCTTTGCAGACGTTTAACAAAACGAGTGAAACTCGCTGCTGGTAGAGCGGAAGCTCTCTGCTGCTGTTGCTGCTTGGTGTTGACGGCTCTAGTAGATGCTGCTCTCTCAGCTGCGGGCTTCTGAATTGACGATGCTGGCTTTTGCTGCTGTATTTATACCCTTCAAACATAATCCCTTCTGGGAATTCCGCGGCGTGACGTAGTCCAGTGGGAGGAGCCTGCTGGTACAACGATAGCGATTGGTCGCGTTGTGCATCAGGTAACAAAATTAATGTTTAATGAGCGGTACGTTTAACCGCGCGAGTAGCGGCAGCCGCAAGCGCGTTGATACCGAGAGTTAATAAATTAATTTTTTCGCATTTCGCACTGTAATGTATTACTTTATGATACTCAAAATCGTCCTGTAATGGGCCACTTTACAGCATAGAAACCATTACAGCATAGCAACGTCAGGTGTCATTAAAATGCAATTTGATAGCTTCTCGGGCAGCATTTAAAATATCTTCTGAATGGTTTTACAAGTTATTTTCGTCACTCAAGTCCATTTCGGAATTAGATTTCAAAAATAAATGTATTTATTTGTTTGAATTGAATTCTGTTATGTCAAAGACAGTTCCTGTCAGATCGAGAATCCGCCTACTTTTTTCAGTGTTTTTATTAATTTTATTCAGAATGTATCTCAATAAATTTAGATAACTTTTTATGTGAGAATATAAAATGCGAAAAAATAGTGTACGCGCCGCGTCCGAAAAGTGATTTAACTAGACTCGTACGGCATTTAAGTACTCGCTATCGCTCGTACTCAAACCTGCCATACTCGTCTAGTAAAAATCCACTTTTCGGCACTTGACACGTAATCTACTATTAATCCGCAAGTGTAATACAACTGTTTATTCAATTTTGACATTTATTTGACATTTTTAAAGCGATTTGACATTTTTAAAGCGCTAGCGGAATAAAAAATTTTTCTACACATGATACGAAAACAAGTATTTTCTTCACGATAAACCCTATGCGAAAACGCTACATTTTCTATCTAGAGATGAAAACATATTCACTTCTAGAGATGAAAACAAGAATTCCAAATCTATGGCAACAAAATAAAAAAATGCGTGTGTTACTATGGAACCGATTAAACAAACAATTAATAATTTGCATTGACACAATTCGGTTTGAATTAAGTCGAATTAAAACTTATTTCAAACAGATAATTAAAATGTCGTAGAAAAAATAGCATTTACTACTCGACATGAAATACGTTTTTTTCATTCGTGATTGCCCTACTCGCTGCTAACGCAGCTCGTGGGCAACTTCTCATCTCACGAAAAAAAACGTCATTTTCATGTCTTGTTGTAAAATATACTATTAAATCGCTAGCGGAATAAAAATGTTTTTCTAACACTAATATCTTATACTGTTTCTATGGTGCATAAGAGCTCACTTGTTATGTTTCCTTTAAAATACGCTTTCTCTATAAAATACGTTGTCAATGACAACGTATTTTGTAGGCCTTTAAATACGTCGTTGCTTAGCAATCTTCGCATTTTGTGTATTATGACGCGTTTCAAATAATAATTTATTAAAATTTCTAATAATATATTAGTGAAAGAAAATGTCTGATATTAGTGTTAGAAAAAATCTTGAAGACAACTCGTGTTTTATAGTTTAAAAATCTCGGTCTATTAAATCCTCGGCTCACTTCGTTCGCTCGGATTTAAACTACGACCTCCATTTTTAAACCTTCTATAAAACACTTGAGGCAGATTTTAGCGACGAACCTGGTTCCAAATTTTCGAACCGCTTCGTTTTATCGACGAACCAATGACGTCACGGTTCAAAAAATTGAACCGGGTTCCAGCAACCGACGAACCAACCTCGCAACGTGTGTTGCTGATAAGTCGTTTGGGTTCGTCAATTATCGGAGCGCGAATGCCATCACGTGACTACTTTTGTATGTTAACAGTGGCTGGCGGTTTTTACGAATTTGAAATTACTGTGTGTAATTTTTATAACTTGCAATTAAAAATCTAGTATTATTTCATAAAAAAAGATGGAGAACATTGATGTCACGTATAACGGAGTGTCTTACAAATTACTTGTAGATTCTGAAACCGCCGAGAATTTAAGTTAATGCTAGTTACCTGAACGCGATTTAACTAATAACGGTAAATCTAAGAATCATTCGAAAACAGCATTTCATAAGCAGCTAACACGCCAAGTTGTCCTAAATACCTAAATCCATTGTAGATACTAAAACGTTCAATTATGTTAGAGGTTAGAATTTTAATGTCAAACCGCCGTTTGAACCGAATTACGTTTTGGCGAACAGTAAATTTGATGACGTCATTAACGAACCGGGTTTAAAAAATCCAGGAACCAGGTTCGTCGCTAAAATCTGCCTATGTTGTCTTAATAGCTATAAACGATTGTTTGTAAAACATCAACTTTTATGGGCAGGCCAGAAACAAATAAACGTCAGTTTAAAACGTCAAAATTGAATAAATTATTTAATCTGTGAAAAGTACTAATCATTCTGTACATGTTATGCAAAATAAATTAATTATGTTGAAGGATCGCAGCTTCTCTTTTAATAAAATAATAATAATAATAGCCTAAAACGAATCCCAGTTCCGGGCAAAGGCCTCCCCCTTGTACTTCCACCATGCTCTGTCTGCTGCTTTTATCATCCACTCTTTCCCTACAAATTTCTCTATTTCCTCCACCCATGTTATTCTAGGCCTTCCCCTTTCTTCTTTTTGCTAACGTGGGTTTCCAGTTTGTTGTAATGTTTGCCCATCTGTTTTCTGATCTGGTAAGATGGCCTGTCCACTTCCATTTTAACACTTTGCAATTTTTTTATTATGTCCCGAGTTTTTATTCGTTTTCTTTATTGATATTCTGTCTTTTAACTTAATTTTTAGGATAGCTCTTAACATTTTATTCTGGATTACTGAAAGGTGGTTTACCGATCTTTTAGTTAATGTCCACGTTTGCGCCATGTACAAGGTGGTCCAAATTGGACACTTTTGATAGGAAACACCAATTTCTGGAGGAGCTAGAAAAAAACTAACCTACATGTTACGAGCTCGATTTTTGTGAGAAAGTGAATGCCGAAAACCGCACATCGATATCTTGAACTGTTTAGGAGATATAGGGTGGTTTTCAATTTTGTGCATTTTTGACCCACCCCCGTAACTTATTTATGAATATTTTTTGTTTCTGTAAAAACATTCTTAAGGCACTTTTTTTAAAGGAATCCAATGGTGTCCCAAGTTTTTTTGTAAAAAGAATGGTTTTGAAGATATGACATAAACTTGCATTTTTTCTTATTGCTGTTTCTAAAATAGTATAAGATGAATTTTGTTAATCTGGAGTGCCATGTTGAACAATAAAACGAAATAAACTTACGGCTGTTATAACATAAATGTTTAAAAAGGAAAGTAGCAAGTATTTTATATATTTAGAAAAAGAATATGCAAAAATATATAGGGTAGTCCATAAGAAAAAATGCAAGTTTATGTCATATCTTCAAAACCATTCTTTTTACAAAAAAACTTGGGACACCATTGGATTCCTTTAAAAAAAGTGCCTTAAGAATGTTTTTACAGAAACAAAAAATATTCATAAATAAGTAAGTTACGGGGGTGGGTCAAAAATGCACAAAATTGAAAACCACCCTATATCTCCTAAACAGTTCAAGATATCGATGTGCGGTTTTCGGCATTCACTTTCTCACAAAAATCGAGCTCGTAACATGTAGGTTAGTTTTTTTCTAGCTCCTCTAGAAATTGGTGTTTCCTATCAAAAGTGTCCAATTTGGACCACCTTGTACATATGTGATTGTGGGCATCATACATTTATTAAACACTTCGCCTTTTAATTTCACTGAAACCTCACCTTTAAATATGAATTTAAGAGCCCAGAACTTCTTCCAGCCATGATTTATCCTCCTTTTTATCTCTTTTTCTTGTCTATTTTCGAAAGCTAATAACTGTCCCAAGTATATAGCTTCAACCGCTGCTTCAGTCTTTTTTCCATCTATTATCATTTGTACAGGCCCCCGATTTGTCAGTATGTGCGTCTTATCGAAATATATGCTTAACCCTATCGTTTTACTATTCTGATTTAGTTCCTTTAGCATTTTTGCCATTTCCTTTAGTGATGAGGGGAATATCACCACATCATCTGCAAATCTCAAATTTGTTAACCGGTTTCCATTAACATTGATTCCTCGTTCTTCCCATTTTAAATTTTTAAATAGAATTTGTAGTGTAGCATTAAATAAAATTGGGGATAATGGGTCCACCTGTCATACCCCTTTGCTGATTTGGAATTCTGTACCCTCTCGTTCTGTCCTAAGACAAGCTTTTGTTCCTTCGTATAATTTTTGAATCAAACCAATGTATTTACTATTATACTATTCCTTAATCCTTTAGTGCCTGCCATGTACTTGTATGCTCAATAGAATCAAAGGCTTTTGTATAGTCGATTAGGGATATACTATGTTTGTGTCCAAGATAAGAATGAACAGCATGGGGATCATGAAAACGGTAAAAGATACAAGGTGGCTCAAATTAGAAAAAAGTTGCGTAATTTTGAACTCAATAAAATGCCGCCTCAAAATTTGAAAAATTTCCACTAATTCCGAAGATATCAGGAATAAACCGAAATTTTGGAAAATGATTTTCTGGGTTTCTCTGAAGAGATATTTAAAATTAATTCACACTTTATTATTTCAACTATTTCCCCTCTACAAGATGGCGTTATCAAATTTGAAATCCGACGTTTCGTCTCTGAGAAACCGTTTTCAAGATCCCCGTGCTGTTCATTCTTATCTTGGACACATTGTATACGAGGGGCTGTTTTTATATTCCCGGACTGGGTAGGTTTAAATTTTGATGCAATTTTCCATTATGCTTTTTTTTAAATTAATATGCCTTGGTAACTTGTGTGTCAATTTATAAAACAGTTGCAGCATTATTGATTTTATTATCTGTCGGTTTGTGCTGTCGTGCGTTGTTTGTATGTATATCAAAATTAACAAAATCGAATACCGGGCTGTTATAAAATTCCTTACAAAACAAGGAAAAGCTCCAAAAAGTTTAAAGTCACCCATTCTGTAGGAAAGATAATGGCAACTATTTTTTGGGATTGTCAGGAAATTTTGTTGATTGATTATCTCACTAAGGGTACTACGGTAACGGGAGAGTATTACGCAAGCTTAATGCATTGCCTCAGAGTCTATTAGGGCCGGTCTTATAATGTTCGGTTTACTATCGGTTGAAACATAACCTACGGTCAACCCATAGTACACGTCTATTAAATTATAGACGCGTATTGCGGGTTGACCGTAGGTTATGTTTCAACCGATAGTAAACCGAACATTATAAGACCGGCCCTTAGAGTGAGAAGACGCAGAAAACTCAGGCGAGGTGTCTTGTTGCTCCACGACAATGCCTCAGTGCACAAGTCAAAATTTTCGAAAGCTGCTGTTGCTGATTGTGGCTTCGAAGAAATTGAACATGCACCTTATAGTCCAGATTTAGCACCAAGTGATAATTTTTTGTTTCGAGATCTCAAAAAAGCACTTAGAGGGACAAAATTTAGGGACAATGATCAACTTATAGCAGCTGTTGAGGACCATTTTGCGGGCAAACCAACTGAATATTTTTACAATGGGTTAAAGATGTTATTGAAACAATGTAATAACTGTATTCAAAACAAGGTGAACTATATTGAAAATTAAATTTTTATTGTTGCTCTAGCTGCCCAGTCCGGGAATATAAAAACGACCCCTCGTACATTGAATAAGATTCTTTTTCAGTGGTTATATTCATTGCTTTTGTCAATTATTTGTGCTTGAATTAATTGACAGAATAAAGCTCAAGCTTCGCCAATTTAAAATTTCAAGTAGGTATATCAAATCTATTGGCTACATACAGTTAAAACTAAAATTAGAATGGCTATTGATTTTAGTGCTGAGTGTTTTAAAATAAATATATGTATAATTAAATAAAATTATAAAAATAATAAACTTAATGTTACTAATAAATTTACCTTCTGTTTAAACTTTGTCTCATTAATTAGTGCGCACACACAAAATTAAAAAACAAGCTAGAGTGAAAAATCCAAACTGTAACGAATCGCATCAGCAGCTGCGGAGAGCAGGTGCAAGATCAAATGAGTCATCCGCCGCTAGAATTATCCACCGAAAAGCTTCCAGAGCGTTCGGCGGATACTTACTCTCGCGCGACTACGGGAATGTTGTGGAATGAAGTTCTGGAAGGACGGAGCTGGGATATATAAGGCGCGACCAAACGAACCCGAGGGAGTCTAATCCAGCCAACAGTCGCGGTCGCGAAGTTAATATAAATATCCGTGAATAGTCTTGAACTAATAATCGCGGCGTGTGTGTAGAAATAAATTGTTAAATAAATAAACTGTTATAAATAAGTTACTTTAATGTTCGGTTTTAATATTAGTGTTCCGTTTTAGTTTTACGTTAGTGTTTAATTGTTCTTTATAATTATTTCGTACTTTAAGTTTGTTTAATAAATTAATTTACACCACGAACCGAGTTTATTTGAATAAACGTCGTAAAAACGTTACAATACATTACAAAAAACGCTAATTATCGTTTCTTAGAAATTTTGGAGTAAAAGACTTTTTAAAACAGAACAAGAAATAATAAACAGAATTAAGAAGGCTAATCAAACATACTACGCCATCAACAAAACAATAATAGGGAAAAAGGAAATAAACAAAAACACCAAAAGACAAGTTTACAACACCATATTGATGCCGGTGCTTACCTATGCCGCAGAGAACTGAATATTAAATGAAAAACTAAGATCAAAAGTAACAGCAACCAAAATGAAGTATTTACGGAAAGCAACAGGATACACCAGAAGGGACATGGTTAACAATAACACTATAAGAAATTTAACTTTTAACCTGATCAAAAAGGTAACACAAATACGCTCCGGCTGCTAGTGGGTGTAGGTCGCAGGTAAAGAGTCAGAATTCTTCAGCTAATGCTGTAGGAACATTATTACAAAGGGCGCCAGGTAGAACACTAAGATCAGTAATCGTATTTGTCTAGATCCTTAATCTGCGGCTACCATGCAGATGGTAAGTGGTCAAAAGCAAGAAGGCATAAATAACTCGAATCGATTTAACGTGTAACAGCACAATATAATTGGTAGGTACAGTAAATTCACTAAATATTCCAATGGAACTATAAACTAACATAAAATGACAAACCTATTTATAACATGATAATGTTTGGAATACAACAAAATTCTCTTTAATTGCTAGATTCAAATGTACATAAATTATTGACTAGACGTAAACTAACTGGATAATAATAATACAAAATACGAATTTAAGTAATTTCGCACGTTGGAGAATTAAGTCTTACTTGACTGACAAGAGTTAATCACATTAATTTCATTAACTAAATTGATTGAATCACCCGTGATAAAAGCGCAATGTCGCCAATAAGTGTCGCATTAAAGTAGATAAAGTTAAATAACGTCGCAACAAATCAGAGGTACCTGCTTCTGGCGTACGTTTCCCCAAATATACACAAATATAAATATATCTCTATAGATTTGTAATTATGGTAATAACAGACTGATATTAAATTGAGGTAGTAAATACGACTTGCGATACTGATGGTCACTATAACTTTTCCTTTCGGTAGGTTCAATCGGTGGTAATGGAATTTATTATTTTGAGTGCAACGGTTCAGTGCAAGATTACTTTTTATGTACAACCGAAATGACAATGAAATACCGCTGAATGAAAGAGTCTTCTCAGTTCAGGTTCAAATATTTAACACGAAGCACTCTTAACTAGGGGACCAGATTGCACGAGATCTAGCAATATAGACGAGTAAAGGTATCTGACCTGCTCCTTTTGATCAAATCTTCTAGATTGTACCAGTAGCGAGTGACCAGGGGCAAGATTCAATTATTGCTTGATTGCTTCGCTGTCGAGGCTCACCGACTTCGAAATAGGAAGGCGTCTTCGGCAGCGGGATACCAAAATGGTGCACCAAAACAGCACTAAGAACGTGTTGTACTCCAATACAGACACACGAAAAAGACCAACGAAGAAACAGAAAAGAAAAAGAAGAAGTAGAAGAAGAAAAAGACCTACGACAAAATTCGGGGATTATTAACGATTCCAATTAATAGTGAGGTACATACCAGATCTTCGGCCTTTCTTTAGAGTGATGAGCTGACTTTTTAATCCACCTTAAGTGATTATGGAGAATGTTCATGACAGTGAATTCACCCAAATCGAAAATCGTCAATGCAACATCTCCATATATATTTGGTTCGACTAATAATCCACCACAAGTGTAGTCAATACTATCAATTAAGACTTGTAGACGAACCAAAGTACTGCCACACTCAATCTGATATTTTACAACCGAAATTGTTTTCTTTTTTCTAACAACCTTCACGTTCCTATCGTTACCGAAATATTGTAACCGACCTACTAGTTTTAGGATTTTAATTAATGACGTACCTAAAGTAAATTTAAACCGTAACAACTGGTGAAAAAAGTTGAAAACAAACAATTGAAATGGTAAGGTCACATAAACAGGATGGAAGGGAACAGGGTTCCAAAAGTAGCTACGGAAATGAAAGTAGAAGGAAACCGATATAGAGGGAGGCCTAGAACATCCTGGCAGGGACAGTTACAAGTGTTGGTGAATGAGCGGGGAAAAACAATACAGGAAGTGAAAGTGTTAAGAAGTAGGAAACAGTACAGAAAATGGATTGAAAATAGTGGACATAGTGTTAGTTACAGTTAAAGTGCAAGAAAAACCCGACGCCTTACGGGCAAAAGGGATAGCAAAAGCAGAAGAAGACTTTTTAAAATACAGTTCCATCAAACCTACAAAAACTTCAGAAGGTCACACTGTAACTGATATACGTGATTATAAAATTATGTTTAGGCTTAATTTTGTGAAGGATGATGACCAAGACCTACCAACAAGACCTAAAATAGTTAATCCTGTTAAAGAAGAGTTTCCTCCACTATTTCGAAGCAGATTGCCGATTTCTAAAATCAAATATGAACATCTACAGATAATTAAATTAACCATTCCTCAAAATTGTTGGAGTTATTATGAGTTATTGCAATCCAAAAAAGACTAATAACTTGTGTTTAAAAATTATTTTTTTTTAATCTATGCAAGATCCGTTTTCGTTTGTTACCTATGTATATCCTACATATATTACAATATTTGTTTAGTTTAGTTTCTACACAGAATGCATTTTTATGTTCTTATGTTTTTAATAAAATTACTTTCTATTATTTCAAACTATTTGATTAGTTGTCGCAGTACCTCGCATTTGCAATAGTAGCATCAGTAATACTTCGTATATAGGTACTTAACAAAAATTTTTATAATTAAATATATTTTTTGTGTTCTTTGGTTATAGTGTATAAAGTACTTCTTGTTTAATCAAACAACAAAGTGATTCAAAAGCTTTTACCTTTTGTTTTGATATAAAACAGTTTTCTGCCTCTGGTGTAAAATTTTGCATTTCTTACTTACGAGGTACCTACTGCGATTGGCCCTCGATATGCTTTTTATTTGCTTACCTCATTCTCACTATCCACTATATCCGCATTCATCGTTAACTTAAGAGTGTTCCTCGAAGTTAGTCTCTTCGTCATCACTTAGAATATTTGAAGTTGACTTTCTTGGTATGTCTTGGTCTCTAACAAATAATAATAAATTGTAGTACCATAATGAAGGGACATATATCTCATTCGATTCAGCACCACTTCTTATTGAGTCTTGTACTTTTTTATATTCCCTCCGAAAACCATGGCAAAGAATATTAATTTTATTTATAACAACGTTTTTTGTTGCGTTAGGCTGAACAGTTTCTAACTTTTGAATTAACAACTTGCATGCCTCTTTTTTTTTAATTGTATCCAAATATTCTTTGGATCTTGTTTGCCAGAGACAAGGTTGTGGCCTGTACAATTCCCTTAAGAAGTCACGTCTCCTAAAGTCTGACATTATGCTAATAAATCTTCGTTCTACAACCAATATTTATTTCACAAAGTAATCCCTAATAAATAATTAGAGAGCAGATAAAAAGGTATTGTAACGGTTTTAAAACGTTTATTTAATACTTCGGTTCGTTGTGTGAATTATTTATTAACAAATATTAAAATTATTAAACAACGAAGAAACACGAAGTAACAACTTACTAATACTAAAACACAACACTAATATTAATTCTAATACAAAACACTAATATTAACCCGTAACACTAATTAATTTATTTGTACATTTTGTTTATTTATAACTATTCACGTATATTTATATTAACTTTACCGACGCACATATATTCGCGGCCGTTTTGTAGCTGGATTAGACTGCCAGAGTTCGTTTGGTCGCGCCTTATATATCCCAACTCGTCCTTCCAGAACTCCATTCCAGAAAGTTCTACTAGTCGCGCGAATATGAGTAACCGTCGACCGCTGTGGAAGCTTCTCGGCGTATGACGAATATGATCCCACACGTGTGCTGACGCATCTTGTTACAGTATTTATTTTGTAAGAATAAGCGCCAATAACACATGTGTATCAAATAACTGCGTGTTTTATGATTTGTACAGGTTTACAAACAATATATTTTTCTGTGTACAGTAGAGAGTAGAGACTCGTTAATCCGGACTAATAATTAAAACAGGGCCTATCCGGAATATCGCAAAATCCGTATTATTGAGATAGGTAGTACCTATAAACCTATACCTACCTATACAAGGTGTTTCAAAAAAACATGGCATAAATGATTCGGCTGATAGAACATTGAAAAATAAGTGGGGCTGGCCTGATAATCATATGTCCTAAGACCCCCAATTTTTGTGTTACAGGGCGTGAAAGTTAAAAATTAAAAAATGATTATTGCCCATAACTTTGACAGTAGTATACATTTTTTATTAAACTTGGCAGACAGTTTTACTGATGTAAAAGACACATAACTGCAAAAAATCCGTTTACTCACTTTTGCCAGTGGCGTACAGCAGCAGTACGGGACCCCTTAACCCCCCTATTTTGTACGACACTGCTTAAATTTTAATTTTTGTTGTATTTTTGAATTTGGCAATGCTTTTTACATAAATAATGTATTCTTGTTTCACTTCTTTAAAGTGGATATTTTTCGAGATATTCGTACATAAAGAATGGGATTTAAACTAATGCTTATTAGTGTTTAAAAAAAAAATTAGAATACGACAAGTTTTTTAGCTTCATCCATTAAAACTACACAAAAGATGTCTCTTTTCTTTTTTTAATGGAATAAGCCTTTTTCGAGAAAAACGGAAAAATCTTATAATGGGCGAAATTGCTTTTACAAGTTTTGAAAACCCTTATCTTTATAGACCTTATACCTAGCTAAAAACTACTTACATTGCAATAATTCAAGATGTAATTAGGTATGTCATCAAAACGAAAAGCAGGACAAGAAGAAAAACTCGAAAGGGAAAAGAAAAAAAGAAACGAAGTAGCAATAAAATGCCAGTCCCTGGATAAAATGTTCGTTCGTTTTTCTGCTCCTTCTTCAGGGCCATCAACTTCCAGAGTTGCAGAGATTCAATTTCAAATGGAGCCTTCAAGAATGCAATTGGAGGAGAAGGAATCAGACTCGGATAAGGACATGGTCAACGACGACGACGACGTCGTGGAAATTGAAGGGGAGAATGACGATGATGTAGTAGAAGAAGAAGAAGAAGAAGAAGAGGTAGTTGAGGTGGAATCAGTTCTGGAACAACAAGAACCGGAGCCTTCTGATTTCTTTGACCGTCCGGATTACAATAAATTAAAGTTATTTTTCGAATACCATCCAAAAATGCCTGCCGCACAAAAAAATACACCTTTTAATCTTCAAAAAGCTTTTGAACGTAAGAATAAGTCGAAGAAGCAATGGTTGAGCTACAGCGAAGAGCGAAAGGCCCTTTTTTGTGCAGTTTGTCTAGCGTATGATAAAGATCATGATCAACATTCTGCTTTTGTAAGAGGTATGTCTGATTGAAAACATGTTTATCAGCGAATAGAAGAGCACGAAAGTGCCATTAGTAATGGAAGAAACTGCGAAACTTTTTTATGTACACCAAAAATCAAACAATTGAAAAATTGCTTTTTGGAAGCGTTGATGATATAAGAAACAAAAAAGTTGCTAACAACCGGCATGTTTTGGATGTTGTAATCGATGTAATAAAACTAATTGGCAAACGAGGGTTGTCCTACCATGGCACGGCAAACGAAGCTGCCTATTGTTTAGGAAATGAAAACCTTGATCATGGAAACTTTCTGGAGATCATCCTTCTATTGTCCAAATTTGATATGATCTTAAAAAAACATTTGGATATTATCATTGCACAAAGTGAAATGTACCACAAGAAAAAAATCAAACGTCGAACTGGAAATTTCTACACTTTCTTGTCAAAAACGACTGTAAATTCGATCATTACCATAATTACAGAAATAATGAAAAAGAAGATTTCTTCAGAGATACAGGCTGCTACAATGTTTTCCATCGAAATAGACAGCACTCAAGATATTTCAGTTACAGACCATCAGACCAATGTTCAGTAGTAATAAGGTGTGTAATCTTAAGTTTTAAATGAATGCTGATTTTTCTTTATTATTTTCATTTATTTCAGATATGTTTACAACGGAACAATCCACGAACGCCTTCTTGCAGTAATTCCCTGCCACGATAGCACAGGAAGAGGATTTCATACCATGGTTCATGAAGTATTAGAAAAAAATGGTTTGGATGAGAAAAATTGTATTGCTGATTCTACTGACGGCGCGGCGAATATACAAGGGAGTTATTCAGGATTCTCTGCTTTTATGATCCAGGAAAATACAAATCATGTTCATATTTGGTGCTACGCACATATTTTAAATCTTGTTCTGTCAGATATTTTGAAATCTCACATCAAAGCAGCATCGTTTTTTTCGTTACTGAACTGTATAGCCGTATTTTTCAAAGAATCACATCAACGAATGGGCTACTGGTTGGACATTGGCAACAATCCTAGAGCGAAGAAGCTCCAATTCATAGGAGAAACTCGATGGTGGTCAAAAGAAGCAGCGTTAAATAAAGTTTTTGGTAATTTTAATGAACCCGATAAAGTATTGTATGTGGACCTTATCGATGTTCTTAATACAATAGAAAATACAACAAAAATCAAACCCGACGCAAAAGCGACAGCTGCCAATTACAAGGGACAATTACTGAAATATGAAAATATACTGATTGCGCAGATATTCCTTAAATTGTTCTCAATAACTGGCCCTCTAACCTCTAACAAGGTACGTACAGACTGCAGGATTAGATTTGTTGAAATGTAACTCCATGGTTGACAATAGTGTCCGACCCAGTGTTGAGACGTACCTAGGTAAATGTACCTAGGTACAAGTACCTAGGTACTTCTCTTGTACCTTCGTATACTAAAAGGTCCATATTTTTAGAATTACCTTTACCTATACCTAGGTATTTTTTAGAGTTACCTTGTACCTAAAAAACATAAAAACTTAAGGTACAACGTAAATTCTATTTTCTCTGTAAAACTACGTAAAAAAATTTAAACAATAATTGTGGATATAAAGAGAATATCAATATATTCATATAGTTCGAATTTTATTGGCGTCATTTGGGTATTTTGTGTAGCGTATTTAACGGTAAAGTGAAAGAGAATGATGATGCCATTAATATTATCAAAATATAGTGAAGTATTTTGAAGATAAGTCAAAAAATTTAAAATTCCTATTTAATTATGAAATCATTTTAAGAATTTTTAAGTAATAAATAATACAATCATACTCTCATCAGCTCCTATTGAAAGACTGTTTAGTACAGGAGGACAAATTTAATTTTAACTTCCAAACGAAATAGGCTTTATGATGAGGCTCTTGAAACTCTATTGTTCTTCAAGAAAAATAAATAATATAAATGATGTGCATGATGTAGGTATGTTTAAGAAAAATTTTTATTTTATTTAAAAAATGGTAGTATTTTTTATATTTCAATTTTAACAATCGATCAAAAAAATTATTTGTGCGGTTGTACCTAAACCTGTACCTACAATATTTAGGTACATTTTTACGGTAACTGTATTTTTACCTAGGTATTTTTGTAAAAGTATACCTGTACCTGTAACTAGGTAATTTTTTCTCTGTGTACCTGTACCTGTACCTAGGTACCAAAAAAGAAGTACCTGTTACAACACTGGTCCGACCGAAACTAAGTTTTGAAGCCGTAACCGAAACCGAAACAGAATTTCGGCTATCATCCGAGTTTCGGCCGAAACCGAAACTTATGAATTTGATGTTAATTTAACTAATGTTTTACATAGAAGTTGGAAAACAATTACTCCTACTTGTTGTAAATACAGGAAAACACATAGTTTAATTCCAATCATTTATTTTGTATTGTTTCAGTAGTCATGTGGCTTCTTTTTAATTGACTAAATTAAATTTCAACATGAAATTAACGATAAGTGTACGCAATTATTCTTTTATACATATTATTCCTTTATAACTTAGACTTATACTAACTTATTATTTGAAACATAACCTTTCAGTATATTTGCTAACGTATTATACTCACTTAAAATAAAAAAAGGAAGAAAGAAAGAAAATAATAAAATCCCTTTACTGACACTTATAATAAATTTAAAATTGTTTAAAACGAAAACAAAAATTTTAAACAATAACTGAACGACTACAAAAGCAAATGTATTAATAATTAATTTAATTTTATAGTTAGCCGGCCGAGTATTCCCAAGGACGACCCGAGACGTAACGACCGAACTTCGTTACATCTCGCTCGGGTCGGGCGCCTTTAAACAAGATAGTTTCGGTTGGGCCGAAGATTCGGCTACTTTTTGGCCGAAAGCGAAACTCAAGCCGAAACTCGTATTTTAGGCCGAAACTGGCCGAAACCGAAACCGAAACTTCGGTTGGTCTCTAGTTGACAACTCTTTGAGTAATTTAATAAAACTTCAAAGGAATATGACAGAAATCGAAGCTTCTACAGATAAATTTATAAATTGGGCTAAACTCGTTTTTGAAAAAAGAGAATTTGAATTCGTTATTGAAGAACTACAGCCTGAAACTCGGTCAAAAAGGAAGAAGAGATTTTTTGATGAGAAAGCCTCTGGTGAAATGCCAGTGAGCCCGAAAGATAAATTTAGGATTGGCTTCTTCAACGTCATTATGGATACTGCAATAGAATCTATCAGCAAAAGATTCGTAAACAACGCTGAATTATGTAAGGATTTGAGCGTTCTGGACCCAAATAATTTTGAAGAAATCGCCAAAGGTGAGCTATCAGAGAACTCTTTGGAAATACTGTCAGAAAAATTGATCATATTTGACTCTTCTGCAACCCCTGCAAAATTAAAGAAAGAGCTGACAAGTTTTGCAGGAAACTGGAAGACTATGAAATTAACAATCCAAGATTCCTTCAAAACAAATTATACCGGATTTAATGACGAAGATTCAGATGCAGACGCCTCTTCTGAAGAACAACTAAACACAAAGGAAGATGAAGGAAGCTCAAAAAAATCCAAAGCGTGCACTGAGTCAAAAAAATGTCAAAACTGCGTAATATGTTGTTATGGTGCAGTTTTGAACTATAACCTGTATAAAGGAGCGTATTCCACACTGGTGCTCCCGTATCAATATATTCTTTCCTTGCCGATTTCACAGGTAGCTTGTGAGCGGTTATTTTCGACTTTAAAATTCATTAAAACTAGATTGAGGAATACCATGTCAGATAATAGACTCGAGTTATTTATGTTGATGAATATTGAGAATGACATTCTGCACAATATCAAAAACGAGGAAATCATCAATCGTTTGGGCCAAACAACCAAACTGATGAAGGAGGCATTAATGTATTGACTTTTTGTTTTTCTTTGTTCCTGCTTTTTCTTTATTATAAATTGTTTTTTAAAGTAAAATGAAATGTGTACCTAAGTAGGCACCTGGATTTTCCTATAAATACTATAAATCCACTCACCGAGTAAGTATTCATGGTCATTATTCCGAAAATGATCCTCGTGAAAAGTCTATATTTTTGTTTAAATGAATATTTCATTGAAATTCTAAAGTGCCAGGAGAATGCGTGACCTTGAATCTTCAAAACTTTTGCCGGCGGCGTTCCCCCCCCCCCCCCCCCGGGGCCGCCTAGTCGTTTTTTCCCGGTCGGATTTATCTTGCCCATCCGCCCCTGGTTATAGGACTCTTTATTGTCTGCTTTATCACTCTATTATCTAAAAAGTTTTCACCTATTATTATTGAGATAGATTTTTAAATTTTGTACCTATTTGTATGCGTTCCTATGTAGGTATAGGTATTCTAACAAGTCTCATGCATTTTGAAAACTTTCGGTTATTTTCATTTTGTTTCTTATGATATTTGTACACACGTATGCCAAAGAAGAAAGATTCTTTTAATGTTTAGTGCTTAAGTACCTATCAAATTTATAAATATAAGAATATTAAGTACTTTATTATACAGGGTGTCCGCAAAAAGGAGGTCAATCCGTTAACCACATATTCCTTGAGCAAAAATAATATGACTTGTATAATGCCATTTTTTTTTTTATTATAGTATTAGAAACTTATGAGATTACCGTAAGCCGCGTATCAAGGACCAGTACTTTTCAAGTTCTCTCTAAAACGAACGATTTTATCAAAATTCGATAAGAGACAAAAAATAATCCAAAATGCATGATTATCTAAAAAAAAAATAGCTTGGAAGTCACTGGCGTAGGTACTAAAAAACAGGGGAGGTCAGTGGATACTGCACCCCCCGTATTTTGATTATTTGACCGTTGTTTTCGTTTTGCTTTTCTCAAAAGATGTGACTATTTATGTTGAAGCTCTGTACCAAATTTGAAATTGATAGCTTATCAAATACTTCATTTATTAGAAATAATCAGTTTTAAATTTCAAACTTTGACGCCCTGTACATCGCACGTGTGGATCTAAAATGAAAAATGGCATTATAAAAGTCATATTATTTTTGCTCAAGGAATATGTGGTTAACGGATTGACCTCCTTTTTGCGGACACCCTGTATAATAAAACATGTTAAATGCGCAATTTGGTTTCATTCTTCAGAAAACAAAACAAAATAAATGGCGATATAATAAATAAAGAGTATATGCATATTAAGCATGTCGGCATGAAACGTAAAAAAATAATTTGCAGCGTCCCTGGAAAATCAAATATCAGTATCTTTTAATATGAGGATATGGGCCCTGGTAAAAAAACTAATAGCCCTACCAAAAATTTGGTTCTGGCTATGGCCCTGTATCACGTGCAAAAGTAATGACATGCCTAAGCATTAAGCAGGCAGAGTACATAGTTTATTTATGCCAATGCAAAATGAAAAACAAAGACATTTTCTTAAAAAATAAAAACCAAAAAATAGTACCTACATATAGTTATTCTTTTAAAAAATTCGTTATTTTAGTTTGTGTAAGAACACTTTTCGTTTGTCTAATAATGGCTTCTTCTTTAAACTGTATGAGTACAAGAATGTGCTGTAGTTGGGCATCATCATCATCATCTACTGCCCATTGCAATCCCAAGGAAAAACAGCAATTGTTGCGCAACAGTCTGATCCGTGAACTGATCAATCGCGCTCACATACGCAACTAAATCATCGATCACACTAATGTAAGCACACATGCAACTAAACTGTTTAGTTTCATCATGATGTTTAAAATTAATAAAGGTGTAAAATAGGTAGAGCACTATCTGCAACTATTTTAACCTGGTATTGGAGGGAATAATTGGGGGCGCTAAACCAAACAGTACTACAATAATACAACAAGAAGCCCAAGTAAGTAGCATATGCCGATGTTTTGGCAGTAATAGTTAAATCAAAAAAAGAACTGCAAAAAAGTTGCAAACATAGACATTAAAGCTAAAAAATAATGAAATGAAAAGAAAACTATGTACATGAAGTGTGAAAGAAATTCAGTGAATAAGGAAGATGTTTTACTAGTGGGAAACTATACTTTTCAAGCAATAGAGAAATTTAATTATCTTGGAACAACGGTCACAAGTCACAATGTTAAAAAATAAAAAAACCAACAAAAGCAACAAAAATTAAAATACATAAAACGTTGATAAGGCCTACTGTGACATATGTACTAAAGACAGGAACATTAACAAAGAAAGAATAAGAGGAATTAAGGAGATTTGAAAAGAAAATTCCAAGAGTAATACTGGGCCCAATAAGAACTGAAGAAGAAATTAGAAGCAGAATGAACTTTGAAATAGAGAAAGAAATTAACGAGGAAGGTATAGTACGATTCATCAAATCACAAAGAATAAGACGGTTTGGACATATAATGAGGAGGAAACCACCAAAAATGTTGAAGAAGATTACTAAATGGATGCCATACAAAAATTGAGAAAGAGGTAGAGCTAGAAAAAGGTGGCGAGATGAAGTAACTCAGGTCCTGGAAGTTATAGGGATAAAGGAATGGAGGGTGACAGTCCAAAATAGGAAGATATGGAAAAATGTGATACAAAAAACCAAATTACATAAACAATTGTACAAAATAGAGAGCAGAAAGGATTAACCTACCGTAAAACAAATGGTTTGAAGTCTTCATATAAGAAGAGGCTATAATCCATAAGCATTGAAAGGACAGAAGAAGAACAATCAATGCAACTGTTTGGTTGCAAGTCAGCTTTAACGTTTTTGAATCTGTATGATACAAAACAATTGCACGGAATTGCGCAATCAAATAGTTTGTGTCGGGACACAAACTTTTTAGTTGGGCAACTGAACAGTTGCATGTGAGCGCATTGTCATATTAACCCTTGGTAGTCACTCTCGCAACCAAACTGTTTGGCAACTGAAAATTGCATGTCAGCGACCAGCCTTAATTGCATTTTCATGTCTAATTTTTGATACTGACACCGATACTAAATCGTCATCTTCGCTGGTACTTGAAACTTCCTCAATAGTATTTTCACTGAAATATTTCGTGATCTGTAGGTTTTTCTTTATCCACAACAGTTAACATGTCTGAAATGTTGTCGTAACATTCCCGAGTTTGTTGCCACTGTTGACGCAATACACTGAGTGGGACCAGGTCTTCCGGTTCGTAAGCTACGACATCAAAATTTCCAGATAAAATTTTGTTCCAACACTTTTCTAAGCAAATCCTCGGCACCTTCTCCCAAGAATTATGTAACAGGCAAACTGCATCTTTGAGGTTGGTACTCTTAATACATTTTTTAACATCGTCCATCTGACCATCCATTAAGGATAAAACATGAGCTAAAAGACTTTTTCTGTATTGCAATTTGGTCAACCTACGAGGGGTCGTTTTTATATTCCCGGAATAGAAAACAAAATAAACAACTAGAGAACCAAGAAAAATTTATTTTGCAATTTAACAATTAATGGTGGCCATTATTTTACCTACTGATGCAGCGACCTTAAACTTTTTAGGAGGGCTGGAAATTTTTCCCTGTTTGGTGAGGAATTTTATAACTGAGCGATACTCAACTTTATTAATTTCGACCTCTTAGCTTGACACGTCTTCAAAAACCAGAAGATAACTAAGCTATAAATTTGACAATTGTTTTATAAATTGTCATATGTTGTTTCATGGCATAGATGATTTTAAAAAGTTAAATAGAAAAATTGCAACCAAATTACAAAGTACCTTATTCCGGGAATATAAAAACAACGGCAGTGCAATTTGGTGGAAGAAACATAGTGAAAATGTCACCATTTTCATCAACTAATTCTTCTTCCTTGCAATGGCTTGGGGCATTGTCGATTAACAATAACGTCTTCTCCGGGAGATTTTGACTTCTTCAAAATGACCTAATGTATAGTAAAAACGCAGAATCGCGTGGAACAATAAAACGGTTGTGAAGCGTCTAGAAAGTTCGGTGAAGTTTAAATTCGCGAGTGATATTGCAAAGCAAGTACTAACGACTAAGCAATTTACGGAAGTGAAGAAATAGTGAAAAACCACGCAGAAAGGGGTTAAATAACGTTCTTGTGAAAAGGGGATTAACTGATAAAGAGTAACAGCTGAGTAAACAGTCTGTGACGTAGCGCGTTACCTTGGCCGTGATTGGTGCATTTACGGAAACGATCGCGATCGCAGTGGTGTAACACACATGTAACAAAAGGGACGCACAAACTACTGTGGAGTTGAGTGAAGGCCGAAAAAAAAAAAAAAAAAGATCTACTAATAAGAGTAAAATGGAGCAGCCAAACGCGATTGAAACAATGCTAAAGGCAATACAGAACGAATTACAAGAAATTAAAATAGATGTAAAGAAAAGTGTAGAAACTAATGAAAGTAACAGTAATGAAATAAAACAACTGCGAAAAATAATAGAAAAACGGGAAAAAACCATCGAAAAACAAGAGGAAAAAATTAATACACTAGGAAAACAAGTTGAAAAACAAGAAGCAAAGATAAGCATACTCGAAAAAGAAATCAAGAAGAGAAACCTCATATGCTACGGAGTAGAAGATGCTCAAGACGAAAAACAAGAGACACTACAAGAAAAATTCCTGCAAATTACGAAACGCATGAACGTAAATGTACAATTAACAACTGAAATTGAAAGCATTCGAAGAATCGGAGTGTTCAAAGACGGAAAAAACAGGCCAGTATTAGTTGTATTTGCAAATTTATACAAAAAAATTGAATTATTCAAGAATGCCGGGAAACTAAAAGGTACGAGTTACTGGCTGAACAATGATTTATCTGAAAAGGAGATGTCAGAAAAGAAAAAGCTAATACAACATATGAAAGCGGCAAGGGACAAAGGATATAAGGCACGAATCTGGAGAAATAAATTAATAATAAATGATGAAGAATATACAGTTGAACAACTGGCAGAAGATAACTATGAAGAGGAAAGAGGTGAGACAGCAGGATACATGCAAAACAACCAAGGAAAAGGAGAGAAGCCTAGATTTAAAAGAACAGTCCAAGAAAGATCACCGGATCAAATAGAGCAGGATGAGAATGCAACAAAGAAAAAATATAACCCAAACAACGATGGATATCAAAGAACAAAAAAATGGAGCCAGACCTTACTAAAAGCACTACATACGGAGAAAAAACAACCTCGACTCCCACAACTACTGGAAGAAGAAGAGACAAATAATGAAGACTCAAAAAACTACTAGAGGAGAAAAGAAAAGCTGAAAGGACAACGACCCAGGCGAGAAAAAGGCAAATGAATCATGGTAAACGAGAAACAGAAAAACTAAAGGAAATAAAACATGTAAAAAACAAAATTCTAAAACATAAAACACATAAAACAAGAGTAGCAACATGGAACGTAAGAACGTTATTACAACCCGGAAAGACGAACGAAATTATGCAAACAATGGCTAACTACGGAATAGATATTATGGCATTACAAGAAATAAGATGGGCTGGGAGAGGTGAAACCAAGATAAACAACTACACATTATCCTGGAGCGGAGGAGAAAAACAAGGCAGGAATGGAACAGGATTCATTGTATCTAAAAAACAACGACATAACATAATGAAATTTGAACCCATAAACGACAGAATATCAAAATTAAGAATTCGAGGAAAAATATATAATACTACCTTTATATGTACATATGCCCCAACAGAGGTAGAAGAGAATGATAAGAAAGATAAGTTTTATGAAGAATTGCAATATGAATGCGAAAAAACACCAAAATACGATACATTAATATTAATGGGAGATATAAACGCCCAAATAGGCAAGGAAGAATATGTAAAAGCAGTAGCAGGCAAGAATACAATACATGAAGAAACGAATGATAACGGGAATAGAATATGCAATCTAGCAGCAGAAATGAATCTATTTATCGTAAGCACAAAATTCCCTCATCCAAAGAAGCACAAAATAACATGGATGCACCCAAATCAAACGGCAACAAGTCAAATCGATCATGTACTTGTAACCAGAGAAAGAATTAGTAACATACAAGATGTAAGATCGTTCAGGGGCGCTAACGCAAACACTGACCACATACTAGTAATTGCAATAATCAAGGAAAAGCAAAATAAAGAAAGAGGAAAAGACAGAAGCAAAAGAAGAAACAAATGGGATGTAAAACAAATAAAAGAACGAAAGGTGAAGCAAGAAATTGAAGAAGGGATAACAAAGGAACTTCAACAACAAATCTCCCCTGAAAGTGAAAACAGAATTGAAACCCAGTGGAACAGCATTAAAAATAGTATTTTAATAACAGCGGAAAAATGCGTCGGACGGAAGAAGAACGAAAAAAGTAAAGAATGGTATGACCAAGAGTGCAAGAAGGCTAGCGAAAAAAAAAAACGAGCATGGATAAAATGGCTGCACTCAAAAGAAGAAGAGGATAGACAAAGATACAAAGTGGCAAATGCACTAGCAAGAAACACATGTAAACAAAAAAAAAGAGATTGGAGCGAAAGAATAATAAAAGATATACAAAACGAATTCAATAAAAAAAATACAAGAATGTTTTATCAGAACTTAAAACAAGAAAAGAAAAACTTTAGAGTAAAAACCACAGGATATAAAGACACAGAAGGGAATACGAGGTACGAAAAGAAAGAAATACAGCAAATATGGAAGAACTACTACGAACAACTATACAGAAATGAAATAGAAACGAATACAGTAACACAAACAAAAACAATAAATAACACAGTAATAGAAGAACCAACATTAGAAGAAGTAAAACAAGCAATAAGACACCTAAAACACAATAAGACACCAGGAAGCGATGATATACTAACAGAGTACCTTAAATATGGAGGTGAGACACTGCATGAAAGGCTACATAAACTAATCTGCTTGATATGGAGAGAGGAAAGAATGCCAGATGACTGGAAGCAAGGTATAATATTTACAATACACAAAAAAGGAGATTTAGAAGATTGCGCAAATTACAGAGGAGTAACGTTGTTAAACGTGACCTATAAAGTGCTATCAAAAATAATTAAAGACAAACTTCAAGCACATGCAGAGAACAAGTTAGGGGATTATCAACAAGGATTTAGGCAAGGAAGGTCGACCACAGATGCCATACATGTTGTACAACAAATACTAGAAAAAGCAAAGGAATACGACATAACTCTGTACATATTATTTATAGATTTTAAAAATGCTTTTGACAAAGTATTAAGAGAAAAGATAATAAAAGAAATGATAAACATGAGAACTCCACAAAAATTAGTAAAACTAGTGGAAATGACCTTAAAAGACTCAACCGCAGTAGTGAAAATTGAAAATGAAACAACCGAAAGATTTAAGGTACAACAAGGAGTTAGACAAGGGGATATGTTATCGGCTACATTGTTTAATATAGCCCTGGAAGGCGCAATTAGAAAAGCGGACCTGGAAGGGACAATAAATATTAAAAATACACAGATTGTTGCGTACGCAGACGATGTTACAATTATTAGTAGAACAAAAGGGCTAATAAAAAGTTTCACGAGATTAGAGGAAGAAACAAAAAAAATGGGTTTAGCAATCAGCGAAAAAAAAACTAAATATCTAAAATATAGTAAAAACAGCAACGAGGAATTTTTAAAAATAAAAGACTATAAATTTGAGGCAGTCCAAAACTTTAAGTATTTAGGAATAACAATTTACAATAAAAAATATAGTGGAAGTGAAAAAACAAAACAAAAAATACAAACGGGATATAAAGCATATTACGCAAACAAAACTTATTTAAACTCTAAATACCTAAGTACCAGACTAAAGCTACAAATATATAAAACTATGATCAGACCGGTAGTGACATATGGAACAGAAACATGGACCCTAACTAAAAAAGAAGAGGAAGAGCTAAAAGTATTTGAAAGAAAAATATTACGAAGAATAATGGGACCAGTACGAACAGAAGAAGATGAATACAGGCGGAGAATGAACTTTGAACTAAGAGAACAAATGAACGGGGAAGATATTGTTACATATATAAAAGCACAAAGAATAAAATGGTTAGGGCATGTAATGAGAGCAGACAAAAAAAGAGTAATAAAAATAATAACAGAATGGACACCAACTGAAAATAGAAGAAGAGGCAGACCCAGTCTGAGATGGATGGATGAGGTACAAGAAGACCTAAAAAGGCTAGGGATAAAGAAGTGGAGAGACAAATGCGAAAAGAGGAAGGAATGGGCAAAGATAGCAGAAGAAGCTAGAACGAGTAAAAAGCTAACAGATTAAAATATATAAAAATAAATAGAAGAAGAAATGGGAATTAATCCGTCCCAAAATAGGATTAAGAAAACTTATGAAAATAAGTAGCCATAACTGCATGCGGTTAAAGAGCTGATTATATATATAAAATGACCTTACGTGCTTCAGAAAAGAATGTTGGAACCATTCTCTGCAAATCTGGGACGTCATCCAGGCACTGGAGCTAGAAGTGTACTCCACAAGCAAAGTAACATTTTTAAATGCCCTAGACCCCCTAGGGATTTTAGCTTTCTCGATTACTAAGAGTGGAAGCCTGTGGGTGCCATCCCCATTAGTGCAAGCCAAAAATGTCAATCTCTCTTTGCTTGAATTTCTGCCCGGCACCACTGTTTCTTTGGAATGAACTAATGTTTTGTCTGGCAAAGTCATGCATTGTAGATCTGAGTAGGAAGAAGACCTTTCCTTCGAATTATTTCGGACAATTTTCTGATGAAAGGGATTACAGCAGATGCACCATTTGACAGCTTCTCGCCGCAGATTTTCAGATGTCGTAAACCATGTCTTTTCTTGAATTTGAGAACCCATCTCCTACTTGCAACAAAATTGTCTTTGTCATAATGTTTATGAAACAACTACCGGCCTTTCTCTGCCAGAATTTCGTATGACATTAGCACGTGTCTCTTTCTTTGGTTAACAAACCATAAATACAACTCATCTTCCATTTCGGGATACTCAGCCTTTCTCAAAGTTTTCCATATTCCTGGTCCTACGTAACATTTCCTCATCATCATTGTTGGCTTATTCTCGATAGAATTTATTGCCGCCTTAATTGGCTTCCATAATTCATTCATTTGGGGTGGATTAAATGAAACTAAAATGAATTTTAATTTAGTAAATAAGAAACTAACAAAGCAAAAAAAAAAATTACCTTTCAATTTTGGCACTATTTTTCTTAATATCGGAGATCGTAGATGTACCGATGCGTAAAGTATGTTGTTTACGTTTGTTCATTATAACAGTGCTTGTTTATTCTGCAGACGAAACTCACAGACAAATGAACCAACAACGAAGGAAATACACAATACACTGTACATAAAAGGTAAAATGTGACCGCGAATGCAACTGTTGACTTGACAAGTTCTTACGAGCTAAGTTTACGTAGGTATTAAATAAACGTCTAATAATAGAATCCGGATTAACAAAACCACTCGATCCGGATTAACAAACTAGATACGGACATTCAAAGCTTGACAATATTTTGTATACACACCGCCATTATTGTATGCACGTCGATGCGTGCACGTAATGTATTAAATCATCTACGTCTGTGTGTAGGCAAGGCCCGCTGAATTAATATTGCATATAAGGCCTTACCACTTCATTTAGCCAAGACGCAATTAGCAAGGACGCAGGCGTCATTTGAAGTGAACTATACATTTGACAAATGTCACAAATGTATAGTTCACCTCAAATGGCGCCTGCGTCCTTGCTAATTGCGTCTTGGCTAAATGAAGTGGTAAGGCCTTATATGCAATATTAATTCAGCGGGCCTTGGTGTAGGGGCCTTAATACTTATTAGAAAAATAAATGTGTAGAGCTCGTGGGTTTTACAAACTACATGCCTACGTCACGCGGTAAATGACGTCACAATATCACGCATAGGCGTCACAAAGGGGTTTTTAAAAATTGGTATTATGCGCATGACGTCATGTCGACGTAGGTATGTAGTTTACAAAACGCAAGAACCCTAACTACAGTCAATTATAATTAATAATTATATTTTTAATTCCTTAAATTATTTACAGTTTTGTACGAATCATGCCCATTAATTACCAATTATTAAAATTAAAATTGTATGAAGTAGCCTTTTTCTTTTTAACAAGTTCATTTTCTTCACCTTTGCCAGTACTAAAATATTTGCAATATGATTAGCATCCGTACATTGAAATAAAAAAATTATTACCTCTTCAGATTCTGAGGATTAATATATTTTCCTATACCGGATTTAAAAGCCTTCAACGGTTTCTGTGCCTCTAATTTTCTTTTTTGTGCCAGTTCTTCTTCTCGTTTTTTATTTAATTCCTCTTCACGTTCTTTTCTTAACTGTGATTACAAGAACTATAAATATTTTATTTTGATATTGCAAACAAATAAATACCTGTTCGTCAGCTTCCTGATAAGGATCGACAAAAATTTGGGCTTTTATTATAATAATGTCCTCTATCGGTTTATCTTTATTATCTACTTCGATACGTTCCATTTCGGTTAACGTCTCCATACCACCTACTACTTTACCAAATACTGTGTGCTTATTATCTAAATTTTTACACGAACGATATGTGATGAAACTAAAATTTAAATAACAATAATTATTTATAAAGAAAATTAAATTTTAAATTTATATAGAAGAAGACTTCCCTAAAGAAGTAGTAGAAATAAGGAAAGCTTTGAAACCCAAACTAATAGAAACAAAGAAAGAAGGGAAACGAGCATATATATAAAATACGATAAGCTAATAATAGAATTATACAAAACCACAGAACAAAAGGAAGAATCCAAATCGGAAACAGGTAATAATTCAGATGAAGTGGAATTTGGAAGAATAGAATCTACACCTGAAATAACACTAAATGAAATAAAGCAGGTAGTAAGAAAACTAAAAAAGCACCTGGGAAGGACAAAATTATAAATGAACACTTGAAAAATTTAAATGATGCTATGAGGGGAGTTCTTTATGTTATCTACCTAGCTATGAAAACAATATGCTATCGGGACAATTTTCTTATGTCAAGTTTCTGTGACATTTTATAGTGTCATCTTAAAGTTTGGTTCCAATCGCTTACCATTTGCCATTTTTATGTCAATTTAAAGAAGTGAAAATGAGTGATTTGAAACTTGAACACAGAAGCGTTACAAAATTTCTATCGAAAGAAGGCAGTAGCCCATCCGATTTCCAAGTCAAATATTGGTGCAAGCAGTTCAAATGGGGCAAGGAATCCATTCATGATGACCCAAAGTGTGGAAGACCTTTGGAAGCACGAACTGAAGAAATTATCAACAAAGTTGAAGATTTGGTGTTGACTTACCGCCGAGTAAAAGCTTCAGTTATTGCTAGAGAAATAAGAATATCAGAAACGAGTGTTTTTAAAATTCTACACGAAGATTTGAGAATGAGCAAATTGTCGGCACGATGGATTCCCAAGCTGCTCAGTCCTGAACAAAAACTTTGCAGACGACAAATCTCCGAGGAGAATTTGACTGCTTTATCCCAAGATGAAGACTTCTTCTATAGAACTGTAACTGGGTATGAGACCTGGGTACACCATTGGGACTCTCCCACGAAACAAGAGTCCATGCAATGGGTTCATAAGGGCTCTCCTCCACCCAAGAAGGCAAAGACGCAATTTTCTGCGGGAAAAGTGATGGCCACAGTTTTCTGGGGCGCGTAGGGGATTCTCTTAATTGAGTATATGCCAAAAGGGACTACAATAATGGGGAATGTCTACAAAGACACAATTACGAACTTGAAAGCGGCTATACGCGAAAAAAGACCCCACAATCATCCTCAGAAAACTCTGCTTCTGAACGACAATTGCAGAGTGCATAAAGCACAAATTGTTCAAGCAGTAGTCAATGAATGAGGCTTTGAAGAATTACAACATCCACCTTACAGCCCCGACCTCGCCCCCTGTGACTATTATCTCTTTCCAAAACTCAAAAAACACTTGAGAGGGCGTCGCTTTCAATTCAATGACGACTTGGAAAACGCTGTGGAGTTGTATTTTGCAGAATCACCAAAAGAATTTTTTTTCGAAGGCGTAGCGTTATTAGAAAAACGTCGGAATAAGTGTGTTAGTGTTAATGGTTCTTACGTTGAAAAATAAAATTTTGTTTGTTCTCTAACTCGTTGTTTTCACAGCTAGGTAGGTAACATAAAAAACTCCGCTTACCCTTCAATAAGATTTTACAAGCAGAAAAAATTCCCGACACTTGGAACAAATCTGAGATCATTTTATTGCACAAGAAGGGCAGAAGGGACAAAATTTGCAACTACAGACCTATGAGCCTGATTTCAAATGTATATATTATATATAAAGGGAGAGTGGGGTTCACTACGATAATAGAGACGGATGCAAACACATATGGAAAACTTATGAAAGAGGAAAAACTACGGATTGGATGGGCAGTTTGTCCTGTTTATGACAATGTAAGCATTATAAGGTGTTACAACTGCTGTGGATTCTATCATATACCTGAAAATTGTAAAAGTAGGGCAGCATGCGGTAAATGTGCAGGTGAGCATCGAATGGATTCTTGTACAAGTAATGTCATTAAATGTATAAACTGTACCATTGCCAGGGGAAAACTAAATTTAAATCTTGATGTGAATCATATTGCCTACGATGCAAAATGCAGTGTGCTTAAAAGAAAAGTGGACCGAGAAAAAAATAGGTTCCAATATGGAAAAGAAGAATACCAATCACAGAAGATAGGAAGGGATCAAAGCACCGTAATTAACATAAACATAATCTCATCATATTAAATATTAGCAACTACCGTCCAATTACATTACTTAGTGTATTAGGAAAAGTGTACGAGAAAATAATAAAGAAGAAAATGGTGCGATTCATGTAGGTGGATTTGATAGACATCAATTTGGATAAGAAAACGGAAAATGTAACAATTGGGACATGGAACATTAACACACTATGGCCCGGTTTTTCAATCGATGGTTAACTCTAACTAAAAGTTTATAACTATAGAAATAATTGTTGCAATAATGGTAACCGTGACTTTTAACCTTTAGTTAGAGTTAACCATCGATTGAAAAACCGGGCCTAAATGGGAAAGAAATGGAGCTGATAGAAGACATGAAGAAATACGATTTGCAAATATTAGGGATAAGCGAGACAAAGAAAACAGCAAAAGGCAGTAAGGAATTACCAGAAGAATACACATTATATTACACTGGAGTAAATGAAGCATCAAGAGCCAAAGAAGGCGTCGGTTTGTAATAGGAAAAGAAATAAACCGAAGATCAATAAAATATGAAGCAATAAACTCTAGAATAATAACGATAACCATAATATTACATGACACAGTAAACCTGATACAGATATATGCCCCAGTAGGAGAAAGCAAAGTCATAACAAACGAGTTTTATGATAAATTACAACAGACATTAGATGACTTAAAAGAGAAAAAAGAAACAGTAATAATAATGGGGGGCGGAACGCCAGAATAGATAGAGACAAAGAAAGAGGCCTGGGATGCATTGGGAGAATATGGGGAATCAAGACTGATTAAAAACGGAAAAAAAAATGATTAAATTTTGTATAGAAAATGAAATATTAATTGGAAATAGTTTCTGGGATCTGAAAATGGAAGACAGATACACTTTCATACCTATAGAGAGAAACCGAGAGAAACACAAAAGTGTCATAGATTTTATTACATATACAAAAGACGTACAACACGAAATAAAGAAAATTAAAACAATCCCCAAATCAGAAATAGGATCCAATCATCGACTCGTTATAGCAAGTATGGAGACAGCGCAAATGAAAGTAGAAGGAATGTAGCAAAATTAAAATATACAAATTAAAAGAAGAAACTAGGAAAATATACCAAAAAGAAACGGATAAAGTACTAAAAACCTAAAAAGAACAAATTCTAGTATGAGTATAGACGAAAGATGGGGAAATTGAAACAAATAATAATTAGAACTGCAGAAATAACATGCGGAAAAAGCAAAGCAAACCCAAATCAAAAGAGAACCAAATGGTGGACACCTGATTTAAAAGGAAAAATCAAAAATAAGAAACAAGCATGGAAGAATATATCTACTAACACAGAAACAGGAAGACAAAATAGAATATAGAAATAGCAGTAAGAACAGCAAAAAGGCAGAGCTGGGAAGAATTTGGAACAGAACTAAAGGAAGACTATAGAAATAATAACAGAAAATTCTGAAATCTAATGAGAAACATGAGGGGAGGAAAAAGAAAGAAGTAAGAGAAATGAAAAACAAAGAAGGAACAATAACTATAAACAATCAAGAAATTCTTGGAATATGGGAAGAACACTACAATGCCAAATTTGAAAAAAGACACAATGAAGAGGAAACAAGAATGAAGAAAAAAACGGAACACATACGAGAATTAACCACAGAAGAAATAGAAGAGGCCATAAAACACATTAAGATAGGAAAAGCCGGAGGAAAAGACAAAATAGAACCCGAGATGATAAAGTGGTTGGAAGAAGAGGGAAAAAGATGGATGTATAAAATATGCAATGAAGCGTGGAAACAGGAAAGAACCACAAGACTGGGAAGAGAATGTAACAGTGCCAGTTTAAATGTTTAAAATAAAGCTGATCACACAGAGTGCGAGAATTATAGGGCGATATGCCTTTCTTCAATAGGATATAAGATATACAGAAACTAATAGAAACCAGGCAACGAAAAGAAATAGAAGAAAAATCAGTTGATGAACAAGTAGCCTTTAGAATGAACAAATAGACAACAGACAATATATACATAATAAGAAATCTAATAGAAAGAACTATAAACACCGACGAACAACTATACTTGACATTTATAGATCTACAGGCAGCTTGGCACCATAGAAAAAGAAATAATCTGGAAATGTCTTCAAGAACTGGAAGTTGATAGGAAAACGCAAAAATACAAGTAGATGGACGAAAATCGAAATCTATAGAAATAAGAAAAGGGATTAGACAAGCAGACAGTCTGAGTCCTTTAATTTTCATCATAGTTATGGATAGATTAATAAAAAATACGAAAAACAAAACGGAACAAACGACCTTAGGATATAAAAACCTCATCCCTATAAAACTGGGTAATCTATTATATGCAGACGACATTGTACGCATTCCCAGAACCCAAAGAAAGATGCAATCCCTACTCAACATATGGATTAACGAAATACAGAAAATGAAGGAAATAAACGTAAAAATAACAAAAGTTATGATAATAAATGGAAAAGGAACAACAGAACAGGATAAAATAATCAGCTGCAAACCACCATTTAGAGGTGGTCACCACATATGAATATCTCTTACAGCGCCGGCTCGAGGGGTGTGCGCACTGTGCCCCCGCACAGGGCGCCAATATGGCGAGGGCGCCAAGCTCGCGCGAAGGCGTCTGGTATAAAAAAATAAACATCTTTGTTAAGCTGGTGAGGGCGCAAAGCTGGCAAGGGCGCCGTACGTCTTTTCTCCCTCCTCTTAGCCTCTTTTATTACAGATACACATGTATCAGGATTGAGGGGGGGGGGCGCATCAAAAATCTCGCACAGGGCGCCAAAAGGGCTCGAGCCGGCGCTGATCTCTTAACAAACAATGAGAAACTAGACTTGGAAATAACTAAAAGAAGACAAAAAGCAACCAACATCTGCCATGCTATAAATAATACAATACTAGGGAAAAGAGAAATCAATACTACTACAAAAAGACGAGCATATAACGCAATAACCCTACCAACAATGCTCTACACTAGCGAGACATAGACACCCCTGCAAAAGCATGAATCTCAAATTACCACAATGGAGATGAAATATCTTCGAAAAATAGCTGGGAAAACAAAACAAGACAGAGTAAGAAACACAAAAATACGACAGATGGTCGAATAAGAACCGATCATGAGGAAATTGGAAAACAAGCAACTAAAATGATACGGACACATAATGAGAACAAACACGGAGAGAATAATAAGAAAAGTGACGGAGATGGAGACCGCAAGAAATAAAAAGAAGGGAAGACCAAGGAAAACCTGGTTGGAAATAATAAGGGAAATAGGAATAGACAGGGGGAAGTCCTTAAATGAAATGAAAGAAATGGCACTAGACTGGAAGAAATGGAAACTATGGATAAATGAAGAAGGAAATCCACACATACATCCGACGCCCTAAGGGCATAAAGATAACACGAGAAGAAAAATTTTAAAATACAAAAACACCAATACATAACATAAATACTTACAATTGAGATCCGTTTGTATTTTTTCCCGAATTTGCCATAGAAAGAACACCGCGTCCAGTGTGAGTTAAATTAGGTTTAAACTCATCCTCGAACGGTTTGCCCCATAGAGACTTACCGCCTCGACCTGTATTAGTGGGATCCCCACCTTGAATCTAAAATGAATTAAGCAACGTACCTAATGTTCTTGTATAATTTTTGTATAAACTAAAATACCCTTACCATAAAATTTCTTATAGATCGGTGAAACTTTGTACCATCATAATATCCATTTTCACAATGTTTTAGAAAATTCTCGCAAGTTTTTGGAACTATTTCAGAATGTAACTCTAAATTTAATGGACCCATATTTGTAACTAACCTTACGTATCCTAAAATTCTAACTCTTATCACAGTTTAAATATTAATGATCTTTTAAAACGTACCCTTCTTTTTAACTCGTTCATACCTCACAAGATCTTCGTGTACAATAGCTGGCTCATGATTCAATTCAACATCCATTACTGTTGATGTGAAGCTAGCTGCTACAGCACCGGTTGAATAATGTGCAGCATTAAATTTATCAGCTTTATCGGTACTTTTAGGAGTACCCTGAATTTTTATTGTGGGTTCTTTATAGTCCCTTTCAAGCTCTTCTAATGTTTGTTTGGTTTCGGGATTCATTTTCTTAATGCGTGCTTGAGGATCTGATCTTTCTGCTATTTCCTCTGTAACGGACAAAAATTATCTTTGTTCTGTAATACCTGCACGAATCTTACCTTCTGTTTCTACTCTTAAACTATTTTTTACATGATGAAACGTCGAAATATTAAATTTTGATAATTTATTTGGATCTTGCAGGACAATAATATCTTTTCTTTCAAAAGGAGTATCCAAAATTAAGTCTTTCCAATTTTTATTTTTTATATTTAATTGTTCAACAGCCTCCATAGAATAAACATTTCCTGTAGTTCTGATTGCTGCAATATGTGAACTGTTCGTGAAATTTCTGAAAAGTACTGGACAATGGTATTCATTTTCGATATTTTTGTGGACGTTCAATTTAATCAACGATTTTACTTCTAAAGGTTTGCCTGTTACTGGATTAATTTTATACTTTTTAAGAAATGGTAACAAAGGCTGCAGATCAAAAATGTTTCCATCGAGATCACAGTATGGATCTTCAAATGGTTGTAGCGACAAGCAACAATGATCGAATGGTAATCTCCTAAATGAAAAGTCATCATTTGATGGACCTGCCTTTTTACCTCCATAAAGTGTGGTCCATTCTGTGTACGTTAAGTACCTAAAATAAAGAAATCTGAGTAAATCGCACTTTCAAATTTACCAATTTCGAAGTGGTATTATTTAAAAAAAACGTGCAAAATCCTTAAAGAAAACTTATTAAACAAGAAAAATTAAGAATGTAAGCCTAAATATATACGTAAAAAATACTTCAAACTTCTATAATCTGATTTTGACATGTAAGTTAGTTTTAATTTGTGATCAACGAATGATTATGAAAATTACTAATATACGTACATTTTATCTTTCTGATGTTGACGTTTACCCATTTTGTGTAAAAACCGTTCACTAGTTTACCAAATTTTTAATTTAAAACTTTAATGGTAAAAGGTTAGGTGTTAGGTTAAAAAAACTGCCAATTATTGAGGTTAGTTTTCATTGTTCAGCGTTGAAAGCTGCACAGTGTTGCCGCTTATACGCAATCATCGGTAGGTACGTGAAATGAGCGAAATTTAAACCAATATTATAACTAATTTTAATGAATTAATATCAATTCGATCAACGTTAGTAAAGCATTAATTAATCAGTAATGCTATAATTGAAAATGCTTGAGACAGTGAGTCTTTTTATGTGAATATTTTTTATATTTTGATTATTAGTCATGGTTGCGGTGTAATATTGTCATCCCTGGATTATTCACAACCAATGCCTCTGTTATACGCCATGAACTATCCGAATTTCTGAAAGGGAGCAGGGAGTGTGTCTTGTTTTTATTAATAAAAGTGACCAAAATCGCTGGTAAGTTGTTGTATAATTGCATTGCTAAGTTTAGATAATGCGAATTAAATTACTGGTTTCGAAAACGGTTTCTCAAATGTACTTTTGTACAAAAACAATCGACAAGTCCGTCATCGTGAAAGTTGTATTACTATGTAGAAATGCTTATTTAATAATTCAAATACTGTATTTTGGGGCATCGAGTTATATTTAATAGTACTTTGGATACTAAAGATCAATTTTATTAAGTTCTACGCGATTTGTTCCCGTATTTTGTCCGGAACTCAACATGGCCGACCGTGTAGTCAGGAATCAATTTTGATTTTGTATAGGTCACATTCCAAACTATCTGAGGCGCTCGTAAGTTGTTGAAATTCCTTAGATTCCGTCATATTGCTATTATTATTGACTAGTTTTAACTTGTAACTTATAATCTATACATCTAGCTTAATTAGTAAGTATATGATGACAACAAAAGAATTAATACATTGTCTTTCCGATAGCATCATGTCGACAGCAGGATCCAGTGGATCTGGAAGAGGCAGAGGAGGCCAGTCCATAGGAGATCAGTCAAAAGAAGCGAAAGAATCAAAACCTAATCCCAAAATGTCCAAAGCTCTGGGTACATCTGCCAAACGCATCCAAAAAGAACTGGCCGAGATTACATTAGACCCTCCACCTAATTGTAGCGCAGGTCCCAAGGGGGAAAACTTTTACGAATGGGTTTCTACAATCTTAGGACCTCCCGGTTCAGTATATGAAGGAGGAGTTTTCTTCCTGGATATCCACTTCACTCCTGAATACCCTTTTAAACCACCTAAGGTCACTTTCCGTACTAGAATCTACCACTGCAATATCAACAGTCAGGGCGTTATCTGCTTGGATATTCTTAAAGATAATTGGTCACCCGCTCTTACTATTTCTAAAGTTTTACTGTCTATCTGTTCGTTACTTACAGATTGTAACCCTGGTAAGTTTATTTTAGTAATAATGGTATTAATTATATTTTATTCCTTGATTATATATTTAAACAGTTTGGAATGTATAGATACAGATGAGTATTTGTTTCACATTAGGTTGACCATATTTTATATTTTGCAAACCGGGACACTTTCATGCAAAGAACTCGCAAATTAATCGTTGAAGTTTGCTTGAAAAAAAATTTTATTTTGCAATCAACAACACGCATAATAACGAACTTATTTGTAACAAAAAATATTTTTAATTGTTTTAACATTTTTCAGAAGTTACTTATTTTTTTAAATTAATCTATATTGAAATTCTATAACTTTGCAAAATGGCTTCCAACTGCGGCATTTCCATTCTATTTCTTTTTTCTGTCCATTGAACTATTGAACATATTTATCAGAAAATATTCTTTCATCCTTCTTATAATTTTTCTCTCAAAACGCATTAACATTTCCTGTTCGTCTTTTGTCGTGGCCCACGTTTCTCCAGCGTATGTGACTGTTGGTCTGATGATAGTTCCGTATATTTTCAACTTGGTATTTCTACTGAGGATCTTTGATGTTTGAAGTAAATTTTATTGCCTAACTGCTTTCTAATTTCCTTTTTGTATTTATATCTGAGCCTAAATATATAAATTTTACCACATTTTCTATTTACAGTTACCGATTTCTATTACTTTGTCGTTCAGTGTTTGTCTTGTTTTGTTGCTATTTATGACCAGTCCGATTGTTTTGATTCCTGATAAGTGTGAGCTTAGGATGACTATGTCATCCATGTATGCTAAACCTATATTCCTTCTGTTTTTATATTATTTTTTATCTTGGTCTTTCATATGATTATTTCTAGTGTTAAATTAAACAATTGTGCTGATAATTTTTTTTTGTTATTTAACAAGTGATGTAAGTTTTAGGGTAAGTTATGCTTATACAGGGTGTTCCGTATCGTTATGTTCAAATTTTGGGAGCATAAAATAGACTTAATTCTAAGGCTAAAAAACCCAAAAGTGGTAGGTCGATCTTTATTCGTTCTGAAGTTACAAGCCTTTGAAAAAATAAACCATAAATAATCTAGGTGGCTATGCAACAGGACCACCACCACCAATCCATCGTGGATAATTGTTGTTCATAAAATTCCGAATGGCAATTCCGAAATGTGCTGGTGCACCATCCATTTGCAACCACATGTCTCTTCTTATGATCAGTCATAGTCACCTTGATTTTCAAAACTTATTTATCTCAATTACGAATTGTCACTTCATCTATCGGCATACGAGCACAAGCTTGTATTCAGGGAGGAGGGCATTTTGAAAACATCATTAATTAAAAATTTGTGAAATAAGATATGTTGGATTGCGAACTTACATCTGATTATTTATGGTTTATAATTTCAAAGGCCTGTAACTTCAGAACGAATAAAGATCGACCTATTTTTAGGCTTAATATTAAGTATATTTTATGCTCCCAAAATTTGAACATAACGATACGGAACACCCTGTATACAGTGTCCGCCAAAAAGTTTGCACCATATGGAAAACTTTTTTATTCAATTGTTTTTTTTTAAACGGGTTTCAGCATTAGTTTCAGCATGATTAATAACCACAAAATTGCCAAAAATATTTGTCATGTGGTCATGTAACAACTATGACACCTCCAAAATGTCATTAGAAATCTTAAAATGGCCTGAAATGCCCCTATTTATCAAAATATGGAAAGGCACCATAAGGAAAAGTTGTTTGTAATTACATTAAGAATCTAAATGTGAAGTTTGGTATGAAAATTTAAATGTTTTCGTTTTTTCACTTTTTTAAATTCGTATTATTCACTTTTAAGGTTTTTGAAGTAAATTTTAATAGAAATTTTGAGTTTTATTTAGTGATCTAAATTTGATTTAAATGAACAATCGTTTCTTTAATATTTAAGCCTATTATCATGCAAAATTTCACAGTAAGTGTTCAGAATTACTGAAAATAGCCCACTATTATCCTGTTGTTTTTTGTAAAAATGTTTTTTGCCATTATTAATTACATTTAAAACAGAAATGCAACATTTATGTATTTGTTGCATTGAAATATTTCAAATTAACTCAACTGTAAACAAAAAATACACAAAAAACATTAAATGTTACTAGGGTTGTGCCTTGGTCAATTGACTGGTCAATTTGACCACGGTCAAAAACTGTGTGGTCAAATTCACTGTCAAAAGCTCTTTTAGCCTTAAAATTGTTTATATTAACTTACACTATCAATAACAGGTTTTTTTATTTTTGCAGAAGATACTTAACTACTACAATAAGGTATTTAAAAAATGCCTGCATTTCATGTCAATAAATGTGGTATTAGTATTATTTTAGTTGCCGAGAGTATAAAATGAAATAATTGTTAATTATATGCACTTATAAACACCAAACAAAAGGGTTGGTGGTAATATGATACTTGTTAACCTTGTGACTTGCTTAAACTTATACAATTTATTGAAAAAAAGGTGAATTTAAAAAATTAAAATGGTCAAATGAGCGGTCAATTGACGGGTCAATTGACCTAAAAGTTGTTGACCGGTCAAATGCACAACCCTAAATGTTACATATTTTTGGAAAAAAATGAAAAAACTAAAAAATTTAAATTTTCAACCAAACTTCACATTTAGATTCTTAATGTAATTACAAACAACTTTTCCTGATGGTACTTTTCCATATTTTGATAAATAAGCCATTTCAATATTTCTAATGACATTTTGGAGGTGTCATAGTTGTGACATGACAATTTGGCAATTTTGTGGTTATTAATCATGCTGAAACCCGTTTAAAAAAAAAACAATTGAATAAAAAAGTTTTGCATATGGTGCAAACTTTTTGGCGGACACTGTATAAAAGATCTTGAATTCTTTATTAAAATAAATGAACTCAAGCATAATATGTTAAAACTGTTTTTGTAATAAATAAAGCATACATTACTAATTATTTTCAACCATTGATTATTTTGAATAAAATCAAATTAAGTCGAGCATTTGTAAACATTAATGCATTTGTAATCAAAATTCCATGCCGCTTTTTTCACAATAAACAATTAGGTTGCTGATTTTGATTAATATAATTTAACATTAAAATGTAGTAATGTAAATGATAAAAATGTTCAATGAATTGTTTTCAGCGGATCCGTTGGTGGGCAGCATTGCAACGCAATACCTGCAAAATCGGGAAGAACACGATCGTATTGCCAGGCTGTGGACCAAGCGCTATGCTACGTGATTAGCTCGTGCAAAATCGCTATTATCCGTGTTAACTCCCTTTGCCCTTCTGGCACAATTTGGCCCTTTCATCTCAACGTTTCATCATCATTGATTTCATCTGTCTACCTAATCCAATTGATGTTTATTATTTCCGACTTACTTACATTTTTAGTTAGAGTAGATTTATAATGGTAAGTTTCTTGTATAAATATAACAACCTACTCGTGGTATGAAATTTACTTTGTAGTGCGACGTATTATTTTTTAAGTTTCGTGATTTCTCTTAATAAACTACGTAGCATAAATTGATTGATTTTTGGTTGAAACTGTAACTCGCAGAGGCCAAAATATATGTGGTAATTCACTTTACGTATTTGTAACTTTGAAAATTATGTACTGAATATTTAAATAAATTTGTGTTCAGTAGGCACTAAGTATACGTTCCTGCTTGTTATTTAATTTTTTGATTTTTCTAGACAATAACATGCTGTCTTATATTCATTTCCGACATGATAATTTTTGTTAAGCTCGAATATTTTGAAGTAACTAAAGTGCATATGATACTCTGTAATCGCATTTAAATATCAATTTTCCTTTATAATGTGTAACTGATGCATGTAATAATTTGTGAACTTCCGCAGATAGGTTCCTGCAACGTGCAATTAAAACATAGTAGTTTGCTTGCGCAGCGTATAATTAATATTTAATTTTTTGTCTCAATTGTGGAAAACAAATATGAGGAAGTGGACACCGTAAACAGCTTGTGTATACTTTTTTTACTAAATTACAAATATGAGAATATGGACTATTCTTCTAGACGTATGTATTTTAGTTGTAATGTAACAATAAAATTTTAGTATGTAATCGTATTCCTTTGTTTATTTTTCTGTACAAATCCTCTCCATTTTTTTTCAATTAGACAAGGTGGTATTCTTAGCCCAGTGTTATTTCTTGCTATAATGGACGAAATCTCCAAACTTTTTGCGAATAGCAAAACAGAGCTTCAAAGAAACGTCATAGCATGGAAGGACGCCACAGCAAAATTCAAAATGGAAATAAACAGCAATAAAACCGACAGAATACAGGCCGGTCTCGGAGCATATGCGAACAAATCCCTATCAAAAGATAAACAGATTAGGACAAAACAAAGTTGAAAATATACAAATCATTAATAAGGCCAATAGTCACCACAACGAAGCGGAAAAACTGAGGGTATTTGAAAGAAAAATTCTAAGAACAATACTTAGTTCAATAAGAAGCGATGGAGAACTCAGGGTTAGAATGAATCACGAGTTAATCCAAGGTATTAACAGAGAGGATATAGTAAGATCCATTAAAGCATGGCGTATCAGCTGGCTGGGTCATATTATGAGAGACAAGGACAGCACAGTATATGCGATCACACAATGGAAACCAGGTGAAAAGCGGACAAGAGAGAGAGAGAGACCAAGATCGAGGTGGCATGACGAAATAATGAGGATATACAGATGATGGGAGTTAACGGAATAGTGGAAAAAAACCGAAAACAGATCGGTATTGAGGCAAATAGTGAATTTAAGTGGAATTGGTGCGCGATAAATCACAGTGATATAGTGTAATAAGTACGTGTTATGGAGATCGATCCACACCAATAAAACTGATCTACAAAGTTCTGAACTGAACAGCTTTATTCCATTAGGAATGTGATGCTTGATTGATTGATTGATTGAAAACCGAGGTAATGGTGATAGCAGGTGAACCGGAGGCGGTAGAGGTACATATTGATAATGAAAGACAAATACTTGGGAGCAAATTGAAGAACAAAGAGGCTTAAAAAGTGAGGTGAACAACAGAATAAGTGCAGCAACGAGACTTCTCAATGCTCTAAATCTAAATACTCTAAATCGTGCTTTCATATCCAAGCAAGAAGTGTGCAACAAAACTAAAGTTAAAGTATTTAACACAGTGTTTGTACCGACTCGAACTTTTAGCTGCAAATCCTGGGTACTTGCTAAGAGGCAAAAGAGCAAGATACAAGCATGTGAAATGAAATTTCTAAGAAAAATGACGGGAGTTACTAGACAAAACAGGATACAAAACGATTAGAAGTGGAACAAGTACAATTAAAAATTGAAAAACAACAATTCAGATGATTTGGGCACATGGTAAGAATGCCTACCGACAGAAAAGTTAAAGAACTATGGAAAATGAGCTCGGATAAAAAATTAACAAGAGGAAGACCAAAATAACAAGAATTGTTGAGAAAAAAGGAAGCAGCTGGAGCACTATCGATAGCAAAGGAAAGCAATAGGTGGAAACTACAATAACAAAAAATAAAGTATGATTAAAGAGCAAACTAGGAGAAACATTTTGAATCAAATAAAGGACTAAAACAAGGAGACCCCTTGTCATCTACACTTTTCAACATCACACTAGAAGAAGCGATACGTAACACAAAATCAACAATAATCAATAACTCACACGAGATCCTAGCTTTCACGGATGATATAGCATTAGTGACAAGAACGAGAGAAGAATAGAAGACAATAACAAAAGAACTTATAAAGGAGGCAGGGGAGCGAGGACTGGAAATAAATCGGGAAAAATCCAAGTACATGGAAAATGAAAAATAGGTCAGCAGCCAAGAGACAGAGAGGACAATCTAGAAAACAAGAAGTACTGTTTCGAAAACACAGATAAATTCATATATTTAGGAGTGCAAATAGCAAAAGGTGGTAACAATGAAGATGAAATCGAAATAAGAATAACACTAAGTGCGCGGGTAACAGGAATGTATCAAACAATTCTGAGAAACAAAAATATCTCGCGCGGGCTGAAATTGCGGGTGTACAAGACAATTATAAAACCAACAATTACGTACGGAAGTGAGGTATGGGTCCTGCGAAAAGTGACAAAGCGAAGCTACTAATGTGGGAAAGAGCAGTGTTAAGACAGATTCTAGGGGCGGGTTAAAGTAGACAATCAGTGGAGGAAAAGAACTAAGTGAATTGTATAAGAAACGGGATATAGTAACAGAAATTTTAAAAAAGAGGCTAGATAGGCCATGTAACAAGGATTAGAGAGAAATGTCAAACTAATACTGGACATAGAAGCAACGGGGAAAAAAAAACGAGGGAGACCAAAAAGGAAATGGATGGAATGCTTGGAAGAAGACCTAACCAAAATGGAAATTATCAACTGGAGAGAAGCAGCCCAAGACAGGAAGAGGTGGAAAAAAATAGTGAATGAAACAAAGGGTCTTGATGACCTTTTATCTAATCAGCTTAAACAATACACATTACATTTGATACGGGGTGGCGGTTGATTCGACGTATGATTTCCCAGCGACACTTTTCATACTAACCAATGTGACAGTTCATCCGTGCGATTACATAAGACAACACGAGAAAAAGGTATGCAAATTCATGAAGTTCAATATCATAAAGTATTGAAAAAACCTTTCTGTTTACGTTCAGAGATAATTGGGTGAAACGTTTATTTTTCTTGCTTCGGTTCCATCTTCAATAAAACAGCCAGAGTAACATTAAAAATTCTTCATTATTACGATCCATTCTGAACTAAGTTTACTTACAAATTGATGAATTTTTGTGTTTCAACGATACGGTGCGTCGCCACCACGCCATAAGTAACAGGATACCATCAAATCGACACCGTTTCAACATGGGCGTTCCATGTGAACCTTTATTAAAATGTAAACTGCTTCGTCTTTGTTTACCCTAACCCAACCTCTCAACACCTAATGGTAAAAGAGGAATTCAATAGAAGAAGGATTATCACCTTCATCGTTAATATTATAATAGTTATTTGTATACTAAGGCCGCGAAATTCCATTTTAGCGTACCGAGAGAAAAATTGTCGCCGAGGCCAGGACAATCTCGAGGGCGCTAAAGAATTTCGCGGACGAAGTATACACAAAATTTTTTGTGCAGCTGTAAAAAATACATAATTACAAATTTTTATCATAAATGAATGTAAATAGAGTCGGCTTTCACGTCACAATGTTATTCTTATGTTGTTTCTATGGAAACAACAAAAATAAAACGCGTATTGCGGCCGTTACCCTTAGTAACGCAATACAGGCCGCGAAATCGGATCTCGCGTCCTGTATTGCGTAAGCGAAATGACCATTTCGCGTCCGGTTGCACAAAAAGTAAATTAAAACGATATGATCAAGGAACAAGGTTAATAACAATACAATAAACAAAGCATTATACAACATAGACCTTTTATTTATTTGTTAAATAGTTATAATTCTTAACACTTATATAATTGAGTGTACATAACATTGAACGTGAGCTTAACCAGCATGTGTAACTTAATCATTCCTCGATAAAAGAAAAACAAAATGAACAATGTAATTTGAGAAACTCCGCTAAGTTTTTTTTTTATTTCTTTGTACAATCTGAATTAGTTTTGCTCTATTAAATATATATATTCTCCGCAAATCCTAATTCAATATAAACCATGCGGAAGATATGATCGCTAATAACTATCATAAATACTAAATTTTGATTCCACATATTTCTACCAATTTTACGAACACACATTTTTAGTTCTAACATTAAAAATAATGCAAATGCTCGAATTAGGAATAAGTGCTAAATAAAAAGGAACTATTTCGGTTACCCAGCTTTTAAATTCAAAAGAGATTCATACAAGTTTAGTTAACGATACGTTACTAATTGAGATACATTTCAGTGAACACAAAAGTTACTATTTTTAAATTTGGCTTTTCAAATATTAGCAGTCGTATGCTTTTTGGTATAATAAAATTAATTTTATTTATGATTAACATGCGGCAGTCTTCAACAAATAAACTCGTACTTGTACCATCGTTAATCCTAAATAAAATTAATAGAACCTTAAAAATGTACGAAATCTAGTGTAAGCATTGTAAGTTTATATAAAAATTTTCGTCACAACCGAATATTAATTTTAGCATAGTGTTATACACAAATTACACGTGCTGTTGCTGACATATAAAATCCTAAAATACTAACTAAACTACGTGTTAAAATTCAGTTCAATAATACAACATTCATAAATATATGTAATAAATACGTTAGAAGATAATTATAAATATCTTTATGAAAATATGTAGAAAATTATTATTGACTTGAGATTGTTCCTCTTCTTTTGGTATGCATTCGTATGGCAGAAATTTGGCATTTCAATTATGTGCATTTCTACGTTTTTCTAGTTTATAGCTAATTTCATAATATGTAGTATATATATTCGAGCGATGAAAAAGCAATGCAACACGTAAACTGTGACGTTTAGCTGCCAGACAACAATAACAAAAAAACAACAATTACACCACGTTACTTACTTATATAACATACGTAGATTAATCAATATGTGAGATATTTGCTTATAAAAATCTATAATAATAAGGTATCAGTCTGTGTAAGTGAAACAATATTAATGTGAGTGCCAAGAACGGTATTATTCTCTTTAATCGTAAAAAAATCAAATATCAATTCGAGAATTAAGATCTAACCAAATAGGTACAACAAGTGTAATCCAAAAACTAAACATAAAATTCGAGTATAATACTTTCCCAGCCATTAAAATAACACAGTGTAGGTTGGTATAATAATATTAAATATACAGTGGACAGAATTAAATGCCGAACACTTAGGTACAGCGTGTGCAAACATAAACTTCTTTATACTGTCTCATACTCCTTACGGATCGAACGAGCCAAACAACAAGCAAATACAACTCCAATGAGCTATAATATATATAAATATTAGATATTTCATTTATAAAACAATATTAAAATCGATTACCTGCACCAAAGCGATGCCAATACCCACTCCTCCAATCAAAGAACCATATCGCATGAAAGCATTTCTCAATTCATCAAGACATGGTTTCTTGTATCTTTCGGGATTTTGTATTGTACAGTTGCCATCGGCAGGAATGTTAGGGCAACAAGTATGAGGTAAAGAATCATTGTGAGTAATATTCCTCCAATCATTTGGTCCGTGCATGCCACAGCAGCTCATCTGTATTAAAATTTGTATTAATGTAGAATCACAGCATTCTCTATTCTTACACCTTTAATAATGCAAGGCTATTTCTTATGTATTCAATTTTTCACAATGCAATGTACCAAAATGCTTGCTGTTAAAGTTAATTATTTAAAAATATGTAGCATTAAAACTGAATATGAAACTTAAAATTTTAACCTGATTTGCGAAGCTGAAATGAAGTTGACACTATAACAAAGTAGGGAGCTCCGTAGTGCTGAGGATTAAGATGCACAACTTGCTGAACTACGAATTCTATTAGTTAAGGTTAGATCAAATTGGCCCAATGAGCACAGCAATCAGTGTAGTAAAATAACAAAATAACTTTTTTTAAAATTAAAAAAAAATTATAACTGGTTTTAAACAACACTTACTTTGTGAAGTGAAAAAAAATTTAGAGAATATTATATTTGTGTCAAAGTTCATTACGAAAACATAAGAAAAGGTAAACTAATATTATTTAGTCGCAATAAAATTAATCGATGTGTAAATTACAAACAACAAAAGAACTCGTTTCTTATAAGCAGCGAACAAAGTTGAATAGATTGTCAAGATCTGAGATTATAAGCTGCTTTTTTCACTTGCTTATTCTTGAATCTTTTAATCACAGTTTTATCGAATCCATTGCAGGTCATAGTTGGTTTATTCAAATGATAAATGCGTAACAATGAACAATATATATTCCTCTGTTTTGTGTTAAACATTTGTCAAATTTGCGATCTGATTGAAATGGACAAAGCAATTACCGATTGCGATCATAAAACCTAAATGGCAGGGATAAATCAAAAATTCTAAAGAACTGCAGCAGACTTTATGATGGGAAGCGTCAAATACACCATAATAATAGCAGTGGTTGGAAGTAATGCATTACATGTAATGCATTACTGTAATTAAATTACTTTTTTCGGAAATGGGTAATTTAATGCATTACTTTTTTCTCTAAGTAATTGGTAATGGGAATGCATTACTTTTTTGACAGTAATGTAATGAAAAAATGCATTACTGTTGCCATTACATACTTTTGTATTTAACAGAAGACTGAAGAAATAGCCATGAGATCAAAAATTTTTAACGAAACAATTTTCGGAAAGTTCCTTCCTACAAGTCTATTTATTTATACATTGTTGTCGACACATGGAATTCACTCGAACAATCGGGAACCGCTGACGAAGCGTTGATGTCATTCCGTCATTCGCATATATTTTTCACTACGTTATTGTTTTATTTTATTTTATCTTCGGTTTAATTCAGGTTCTAATTCAGTACAAGCATTTTATCACTCTTCGGGTGATGTGGCTATAATACCACAGCGTTATATGGCGACAAAGTAATGCCTAAAGTAATGCATTACTTTTTTCGGTAATTAATAATGGTAATGAATTACTTTCTACAGAAAGTAATTAGCAATAATAATGCATTACTTTTTTGACTGAGTAATTAGTAATTGTAATGCATTCCTTTTTAAAAGTAATGTTCCAATCACTGAATAATAGCATACTGATCGAACGAGAATGACTCAAAATAAAACAAATATAAATTTTGAGTTGATTTACAAGACGAAAGCGAGGAAACAATAACACATAGTACCATTATCATGGGCGATCTAAATGTGTAGCTAACGATTTCACAGTAGCAAACACAAAGGCATTCACACATACACGTGAGAAGTGGTAAGCAGGAATGAGAGGTCAGTCGTAGATTTAATTTTAGTAGAAAAAGACAACAAAGCAAGTATCAAAAATTTGCGAGTCAAAAGAGATCCAGAATTGGGAAACGTTTTTAGTGGAGGTGAAAATAACAACAAAAAAGGCACCTTTAGAAAAGAGCACTCAGCCAGTGGCAGTTAGATTAACCAGCATTAGAAAATACAAATTACAAGATCCAAAAATAAGGGCGTTATACAAGCAGCAGATACAACTTGAGATTGAAGAAGCCAAAGACGAACTAGAAACCGAGGACACAGAACAACTGTGGTCAGAATTTAAGAAAATTATTTTTTAACAGTCACAGAAAGAGTGTGTGAAGTTACCAGAGTTAACACAAATGGAAAACAGACAGATAATAAAGGGACTAAAGAAAGAAAAAGCCAGAGCAGGGAACTACCTATTATACAATGCAAAGGAGACTAATTTAGTGATTTAGAGAGAGAAATCGAAAAAAGGGGGGTTGAGTTCTTTAAGGATTTCATTGAAAGCACCCTCACAACACCCCAGGAACATCCATACGGCCAGGCGCAAAAAACAAAAGAGACAGACACTCTAGAAATTCAGCTGTGTGAAATAGAAGAAGCCATAAAGAACCTAAAAACAGGGAAAGCGGCAGATAAGGACAACATAAAACCAGAAATGTTAAAACATGTGGGAGCAAAAGGAATACAAATCTTACATAGGATTATCAAAACAGCCTGGAAATCAAGAACTATTCCTAATGTTCGGTAGAGCGCAATAATTGTACCTGTTAACTCTCCACAAGAAAGGCAAACAGTTAACATGTGACAACTACAGGGGTATTTATAGCGCTACTTAGTGTAGCCTACAAGATTTATAAACTAATAATTGAAAGAAAATTAAGAGAAATTGTGGAGCCCACACTGAACGAAAACCAAGCAGGGTTCAAACCCAAAAAAGGAACGCAGAATTGGATCTTCTGCTTCAAGCGCATCACAGAAAACTTTATTAACTTCAAAGGTAAAATATACCTGTGTGCCACTGACTTAGAGAAGGCTTTCGATAGCATGCTGAAGGAACTAACCTGGAATATGCTAAATAAAAAAAATAAATCAGCAACTTGTAGAAATAATCCAAAACATGTACAAAGAAACAAGAAACTGTTGGGCAGAAAAACAGCCAATTTTACAAGCTGCAGAGGAGTGAGACAAGGGGGGATTTTAAGCCCGTTACTATTCACTGTCGTCGTGGACAAACTAGCGAAAAGAGCAAATGCGACAGTGGAACTTGCAATAGGTAAAAGTGGGTGAATTTATGTATACAGACGATCTAATCTTAATAGCTAACTCTAGAGATATATATATATCACAGCACTCCAGGCCTGAGGCCTATGGCTTCTATTTCTTTCTTCCATCTCTTCCTATCTTTTGTCTTTTCTTTCCAGTTTGTGAGCTCGTAAGTTTCGATATCCCTTTGTACATCGTCCCACCAGGATAGCTTGGGTCTGCCTTTTCTATTTCTTCCGGCTGCTTCTTTGTTTAGAACGCTTTTGACATTTTCCTCTTCACTCATTCTTTCTATGTGGCCTAACCATCTAAGTCTGTTTTGTCTCACTATGATGGAAATACTTGGGCCTTTATACATTTCCTTTATTTCAGCGTTCGTTCTTCTTCTCCATCTGTTTCCTTCCCTTACTCCACCTAGTATACTGCGTAGAACTCGTCTTTCCCAGGTTTCCAATTTGTTTTCCGTTTCTTTTGTGATTACCCATGTTTCACTTCCGAAGGTGGCCGTCGGTCTGATTACTGTTGTATACACTCTAAACTTTGCTTCTCTTGAAATGTTTTTATTTTTCAGTAGGCTTAGGAGCGCACCAGCGCATCTTGCACCCATTGTTAGTCTTTTCTTGATTTCATTTCCGTGATTTCCTTCGCAGTTTACTTCTGAGCCTAAGTACACTACCTTATTTACTAATTTGAAATTGTATCTTTTGTTTCCATTGTTTGTTTTGACTGACAGAGTTTGTGTTTCATCCCGTTTCTATTTCCGAACACCATATAATTCGATTTCTCTTCATTTATGGTTAGTCCTGATCTCCCTGCTGCTTCTTCTACTGCTTTTGTGATTCTCTTGAGTTCTTCCTTTATTCTAGCCAACAATGCCAGGTCATCTGCGTATGCCAGAACCTGGTATGGCCCGTTTATATTGTATTTTAGATTTATGTTACTTCTTCTCATCACTTCCTCCAACACCACATTGAATATCGTTGCGGAGAGGGGATCTCCTTGCTTTAAACCCGTATTACTATTGAATTCTCCGGATTGTTGGCCTTTGAAGGTTACCATATTTGTTATCTTCTTAAGTGTCATGTGGATCAGGTCTATGAGTTCATTTGAAATCCCCAGTTCTCTTAATGCGTCGTATATTGCTTTTCTTTTAATCTTGTCGTATGCCTGCCGGAAGTCAATGAAGAGAGCATGAATCAAGATATTTTTTTACTGCACTTTTCGTGGCTTTGTATTATGATGAATGTTTGGTCAATTACCGATTTTCCTCTTCTGAAGCCTGCCTGATATTTGCCTATTTTACTTTCTGTTTCTTCTTTCAGCCGTTGGTTGATTAATTGTGCTAGAGTTTTGTAGAGTACGTTCAGTAGGGCTATTGGTCTATAATTGCTTGTTAGATTTCTGCTACCTTTTTTGTAGATTGTCCATCCTTCTGGCATTTCCATTTTTCTCCATATCCCTATTAGCAGCTTGTAGACTCTTTCTAGTATTACCTCGTCTGCGTATTTGATCAGTTCTATCTCCATCTTATCTACACCTGGACTTTTATTGTTTCTTTCATTCGCAATTGCTTCCATGAACTCTTCAAAGGTTGGTTCTGGTACCTATTGTGTTTTCTTTTTGTTGTCTTCTCCGGGTTGGTTCCTCAATTCTTCCTTCATTTTCTGTTAGTATTTTTTTAAAGTAGTCGGCCCACAGTTCCACCATTTCTTTTTCATCCATATATAGGTGACCTTCTTCATCTTTTAAGCTGAGTGTCTGTGGCTGGAAGCCTTTCTTTTCTGTTTTTATATTTCTGTACATGGCTCTTGCGTTTTTGTTTTGGAAATCTTTTTCTATTCCTTTTATTTGTTCTTCTTTTCCTTCTGTAAATTTCTTGTGCTTTATTTCTTGCTTCTCTATACTTCTCTTTCGTTTCTATAGATCCTGTTTTTAGCATTTCTATTCGCCTATTTTTTCTTATTTTCCACTGCTTCTTACATTCTTCGTCGAACCATTCCTTTTGTTTTTTTGCACTTTTTTCCCTTACTTTCTTGCACTCTTTGATATTATTTCTTGTATTGTTTTCCATTCTTCTTCTATTCCTTCTGCTAGTTTTTGTTGATTGGCCATCGTTCTAGTGTTTGTTTTAAACTCTTGTCTTACTTTTTCTTCTCTTAACCTTTTCACTGCGGCCGACTTCCGACTCCATCTAACCCCCCTGCGCGGGAGACTTTTCGGCGTTAGGTAGGCGTGTGCATGCTCGTATATAATAACGTGTACACTCGCTAAAATCTGACTTAGATTACACAAACTACACAGATCAGTAGTTTGTGGTAGACCAAAGTCGAAGCTGCAGCAACTGCCGAGAAGCACTGAACCTTCCCACACCACTACACAACAATATACGGCCTACGCAGTTACGTAAAATAGAAAACGAAAATAGTCGGCTTTCGCGGTAGAGACTTCTGTATTCCATCTGTTTGCTGGTGACGTTATTTTTCTGTTATTTGCTAGGTTTTGTTTGATTTTTCCTATTACAAGTAGGTGGTCTGAAATTACGTCTGCACCTCTGAAGGTTCTTATGTTTTTTACTTTGGCTGCGTGAATTTTTTGAGTTATTACATGGTCTATCTGGTTTTTGGTTTTTTGATCTGGACTAATCCATGTCTCCTTATGTACGTTTTTTCTTCTTTCCATAGTACTTCTTACTACCATCTTTCTGGATGCAGCAAAGTCTATTAGCCTTTGGCCGTTGTCGTTTGTTTCTTCGTGTAGAGTTTCGTTGCCTGCTATTTCTTTGTTACCATCTTCTTTGCCGATTTTTGCGTTGAGGTCACCTAAAATTATTTTTATATCGTACGACGGGATCCTGTCTAGAGAAGACCTACAAAATAATATAAGTCCCCGGAAAGAAGTAATAAAAAATAGTGACATGAAAATCAATGCGAAGATCGAGGCAATGGTAATAGCAAAAGAGCAGGAAGAATTAAAACTAAAACTGGACAATGAAGAAATCAAACGAACCCCAAATATGAAATATTTAGGGGTGATATTGGACATAAATGAATCCCAAACTAAATAACAGAAAGCACTAGACAAAGCGTTCGTAAGAAAAAAGGAGGTGTCAGAAAAAACGTAAGTAAAAATTTACAACACTGTGTACATACCAACGTTGATGTACGGTTGTAGAGTATGGACACTAAGTAATAGACAGAAAAACAAGATACAAGCAAGCAAAATGCATTACCTACGCAAAAGCATAGGGGTAACAAGAAGGGACAGGATGATACGCAACGAAGATATAAGCAACAGGCTTGGAGCGGAACCCGTACTAAACATTATAGAAAGAAGGTAACTCAACTGGATGGGACACGTGCAGCTGGTTAAAAATGATACGGGGAAAAAGGCTGCGACAAATTAGTAAGATCCTGGAAAGGAAAGGGCGAAACTAGACACAGGCAAAGATACTCGCAAAAAACTGCGGAAAATAGAGAAGCTTCTGCAAAAAACCTCGACACAAGACGAGGGATTAAGTAAGTAATGAACTGTAGTAACAACATCATGATGGACCCCTCAGTGGCATAGCAAATAAGTGCTTGCCTCAAGATCAAGAATTCGAACACAACCGTGACCAGATTTCAGCCTGGTACACGATTCACCTCCAAAGCTGTTAGCTTAAAATAGTTATTAAGTTTAGAAGGCTAACAATCCTAGCATACATAATTAATAAAAATTATAACTGTTTAACACTGGTTTTGATAGGATGGAATTTATGAAAATGAAAGCGCCTAAGCAAACATGTCATAACCTCAAATCTTGGCAGCAAATTTAAAGTTATTTGTTATGGGTTATTATAACATTCAATGCAGCTATTTAATTTACTGAACATGGCTATTCAATGTGAGTAGCACTGCCACACTCAAGTGCCAACTAGCCGGTTGACAAAAGTTAAATGCCAGTAATGGCCTATTTATCATGAAGTTGGTTTGAGTTAGATTCGTTGGTTTAGAAAAAATTTTAAAAATTCCGATCTTCACAAAAATTTTAAATAAATCTCAACAATATTGTTTCTGCTTCGTAGTTTAAATTTAATTCCCTTGAAAATTGTTACAAAGTCAAAATAATATTGTTAGAATTTTAATAAATTTTACCACATCCTAATAAGAGCAAACATAAAAATAAAATCACCAGCCACAAGAAAGATAATAAACAAAAGAAAAAGATACAACATAGAAGGTTTGAGAAAGGAAGAAACAAAGAAGGAATTTATACTTGAATTATTGCAACGATATTAAGAAAGTGACAAAAAAGGGGAAAGAGATGCATAGTCCAACATAAAAGAAATATTCGACCTCGCAACAAAGAAGATCCCAAATACTCCAAACCAAAGAAAGAAAAAATAGATAACAAGGGACACATGGGAAAAAATAGAGGAACGTAAGGAATTCTTCTTTCATCTTTTCCTTTTACCCTCTTATACTTTTATAATGTCCAGGAGAAACGTAAGGAATTAAAAAATAAAATCTTACAAAGCGAAAGCAGAGGTGAAGTCACAACAGAGATAAAAAATTAATACAAAACTAAAGATAAAGAAATAAAGAGAAGCGCCAGGAGAGACAGAAGAAACTACATCGAGAACCTCATAAGACAGGTAGAACAAGCAGCAGAAAGGAAAGACAGGAAAACTATACAACATAACAAAAAAACTGTTGGGGAAACAAAACACGAAATCAGTTCAAATTCGATAACCATGAGAGAGAACACAGCACAATTGAAGTCATGGACAGAATGCTTCAGGGAAACACAACAGACCTCCTTCTGAAAACAAACTCATAATAAACAGAAGCGACAAGAACGAAAACCTAAACGTGAATATAGCAAAAATAACACAAGAGGAAATAAGAAATGCAGTGAAGAAAATGAAAAATGGCAAAGCAGCAGCAAACGATAACATCCCAACAGACTTATTAAAAGCAGACACAAACCTGACAGCAAAAATACTGGTACCACTAATGAATAAAACATAGGAAATTGGAGAGGCATAACACTTCTGAACACAATTAGTAAACTATTTACAAGAATAATCTTAGAAAGAATGTGAGAAGAGATAGATAGAATGCTGAGGAAAAACCAAGCAGAATTCGGCAGAAACAGGTCAGAGCAAATCGGGAACAGTGGAGAAAGGCGTGAAGGTAAGAATAACTAAAGCACAACAAGCATTCATGTCATTAAACAAAATATGGAATTCAGGAGAATTAACGACTACAACGAAACTAACGCTTTTCAACTCAAACATTAAGACAGTGGAGGGAAACGAAACAAATAATGAAAAAGATTCAGTTCTTTGTAAACAAAATAATGCCTGAGGAAAATATTAGGAATAAGGTGGCCAGAAACAATCACGAATGAGGAACTTTGGAGAACAGGTCAAGAAAGAGTAGACATTACAATATCAAGAAGAAAATGGAGATGGATAGGTCACACGATAAGCGATAAGGAAGGAAGAAGGAGACAACGTATAAACAGCCTTAAACTGGAATCCCATAGACCAGTGGTTCTTAACCTTTTGTTACTCGCGGACCCCTATCTGCAAATTTTTGAATGCCGTGGATCCCCACGATTTTTTTAAAGACACCAAAGCCTATACTTTAATGTGAAATCGAGTAACTCTCATGGAATGAAATAAAAAGAATAGCTCAGAACAGAGATGAATGGAGAAGGTTCATTGAAGAATTATGCAAAACACGTAACGAAGAAAATATGCCAACATGAAAGAACCAAAACACATAGTAAAACAACAAGAACTCGCATTGGGCTAGCGACCCCATCGATATTAATTATTGCTATTGAAACTTCAATATGAAACCGTATGCCCGCGTGGAGCGAATTAATGTCCTATTTATGGTGAAGATAATTTAGTTGGTTTAGAAATTTTTTAAAAACTCATGATCTTCACTAAAATTTTAGTTAAATCTCTTAACGATATTGTTTCTGCTTCGTAGACAGTTTAAGTTTGATGCCCTTGAAAATTGCTACAAAGTCAAAATAATATTGTTAGAATTCGAATAAAAATTTTAGTGAGACAACCAGGAGTTCTTAAAACTGTTGTTTACATTCTGATGGTTCACCAAAAGCCATTCACTCAGTCTGTGAGCTATCATAATTATGTTAAAGATTAGAATAAGGTAAGAGTGAAAGCTGGTGCAAATCGAAAATAAGGTTCATCAAATCCATTGCAGATTTTTGAACGCGTCGCGAGTACTGGTGAACCAGCTTCGTCGTGTGTTGTAGTAAAGAAGTGGCCAAAAAGTGATTAATAAGTGAGATTTAAATCGAGTAAAGTGTAAAAACAGTTAGTTAAACACATGTAGAGCACATGGGAAAGAAGTGATTAGTGATAAATAAGGGTAAAGTGTAATTAAAAGGTAATAATAAAGTGAAATTTATATGTTGTGCAGTGTATTGAATGAAGGTTAACAGTTTGCGATAACACCGCAGCCGGGCGATCACACGCGGCTGGGATTTCTAACGTGAATTTTAGCGGCGCGCTATACGAAAGTTTGATGGACTTTAAAACGGAAAACAGAAATACAACTGGGAGTGCCAGTGGATCAGAAAATAAGAAAAGAGAGAGAGAAGAGACCCCAGAAGAGAATACAGAACAAGAAAAAGCGGAAGTATTCAAGAGAAGTAAAGTACTTCCACGAAGCCCGCAAAAAGTGGGTACTTATACTAAGAAAGGCGAGATGGATGAAATGAAAAAACTGCTGGAGGGGTGGAAGGAGGAAATTAAAAAGGAGCTGAAGGATAACAATGTAAAAATGATTGAGGATTGGAAAAAAGAATTTAAAGCAGAAATACAGGATTTAAAAACAGAGGTTAAAAATTGCGTAGATGAGACAAAAGCTTTGAAAAAGGAACTGGTTAAGATCGAAGAACAGTCACAAAAAAAATGCCAAGTTATGGAAGAGAAACTTCAAGGTGTAGAAAGGAAATTAGAAAAGCTGGACAAAGAAAAACGACGAAATAATCTGATCATCTTAGGAATGAAAGAACCAGAAAATGAGACGCAAGGAGTAACAAAAACAGTGGAAAACTTTTTTAAAGATATGTTGAATGTAGAAGCCAAAGTTAAAGCGAGTGCAAGGTTAAAGCAAGATGTTATATTAGTAGAAATGGATAACATAGGAGAAAAACTAAAAGTGCTAAAAAATAAAATGATGCTCAGAGGAAAAGGAATCTTTATTGGTGATGATTTGACCATAGAAGACAGAAAAATACAGTCGAATATAAGAGAATTTGCAAAACAGGAAAAGGAAAATGGAAAGAGGGTGAAAGTGGGTTACCACAAATTGATGGTGAACAATAAACAAATGTGGTGGAATATGAAGGAAGGTAAATTAGTAGAAGAAACAGAGCCCTCGGGGCCAAAAAACGGGAAGTAACAAAAAATATAGAAAAGGACGGATCTGAAACGGTAACGAACAGGCGTGATAATGGATATAACAGAAAGTATTTACGAATAGGAACTTGGAATGTACGGGCATTAAATGGGAAAGAAAAAGAATTAGAGGAAGAATTTCAGAAAGCAAATTTAGATATACTAGGTATTACTGAAACTAAGAAAAAGGGACAGGGAATCCAGAAAACAAAGGAGGGAAATATTTTGATATACAGTGGAGTGCAAGCAGAAGAAAGGGCGAAGGCAGGGGTAGCCTTTTTACTACATAATCGAATAGAAAATAAAATAAAGAAGTGGGAGTATATATCGGAAAGATTGTTGAGTGTAACTTTAATAGGGAATCAAAACCAGAATCTTAACGTGGTAGTAGCGTATGGGGTAAATGAAGATGCGAGGGTAGAGGAGAAGGATACATTTTATGAGAAATTACAGGAGACAACAGATTTTCTAACGGGGGAAGTGATTGTGGTTGGGGATTTTAATGGAAGAGTGGGAAGCCAACACAGAAGATACAGGGAAGTCATAGGACCACATGGTGAACAACTGAAAAATGACAATGGTGAGAGACTCATTGACTATTGTTCGAATAATGATTTCATAATTACGAATACTTGGTACCAACATAGAGATGCACACAAGTATACCAGAGTGCAGCCAAGTCGAGATGAAAAATCTATTATAGATTATATTCTAGTACAACAAATTAATAGAAACAAAGTGAAAGACGTAAAAGTAAAACGAGGATTTGAAATAGGCAGTGATCATCATCTCTTAGTAATGGATATAAAATGGAGCCATGCAAATCAATTACAGGCGCAATTAAAAACAAAAAATGTGTATAGAATTAAGTCATATAAGTTGAAGGAAGCAGGCACTCAGGAACAGTTTAGAACAGAAATAAGCAAAAAATGTATTAATCTGGGCCGAATAATGGAGGAAGGAGATATAAATAAAACTTGGAACAAATTCAAAGAAACACTTTTAACATCTGCAGAAAAAGTATGTGGCAAAACAAAAATAGACAATAACCCTAAAAAGAAGCAAACATCTTGGTGGACTGCAGAAATAAAAGAAGAAATTAAGAAAAAGAAACAATTATGGAAAAAATATTTAAGTTCAAAGAAAATGGAAGATTATGATCAATATAAAGAACAGAGAAAACAAGTAAAGGATAAAGTAAGAGAGTCAAAAAGAAGATCTTGGGAGCAGTTTGGTGAAAGAATGGAACACAATTTCAAAAATAATCAAAAGTTGTTTTATAGAATTTTAAGGAATGCGAAGCAAAGAAAAAGTGGTATGTTAAAACAGGTGGAGGATAAAAACGGAAATGTTTTGCACACAGAATATGATATAATGAAAAGATGGAAAGAATATTTTGAAGAATTGCTAGAAAGCGGAAATTTAGAGCAGATGGTAGAAGGGGTAGACCAAGATGAAAATAATGAGGAGGAAGAAGATCAAGAGATTACTTTGCAAGAACTAGAAAACGCTATCAGCAAGATGAAGCTAGGAAAAGCAGACGGACATGATCAAGTTACACCAGAAATGGTAAGATTTATGGGAAGAGGAGGCAAAAACTTACTTCTGTCGTTAATCAATGAAATTTGGAAGAAGAAACAAATACCACGGGATTGGGAAATAGCGGTAATCTTGCCTATATACAAAAATGGAGATAGTAAGAAATGTGGAAACTACCGGGGAATTTCCCTCTTAAGCGTACCCAGCAAAATTTACGAACGAATTCTGGAGACAAGACTCAGATTAGCAGTTGAACAACAACTAGAAGAGGAACAATGTGGTTTCCGAAAGGGTAGAGGAACGCAGGATTTAATATTCACTCTGAAGCAGCTAGCCGAGAAAACCTTAGAATTCAATAAGAAAACTTATGCCTGTTTTATCGACCTTAAAAAGGCTTTTGATCGGGTACCCAGAAATACACTGTGGGAGGTGCTACAAAGAAGAGGGGTTGATAAAGGATTGGTAAATGCGATTAAAAGTATATACACAAACAGCAGAAATTACGTAAGAACAAGTAATTGGACCTCTGAAGAATTTACTACCAGACAAGGTGTTAGACAAGGAGGAACACTTAGCCCGTATTTGTTTATTATAATGTTAGACGAAGTAATTAAAGAATACAAACAAAGTGCACATAAAAACATATGGGGATATCACAATATGAGACCAGTTGACATAAACATTATGGCATACGCAGACGATTTGGTTATCCTGGCTAAAGCAGAAAGAGAATTACAAAATAACTTAGATATGTTAAATGTGGCACTTGCAAAGAAAAATATGGAAATAAACACCTTGAAAACAAAGATTATGGTATTTTCTAGACAACATACACATGCTCATATTAGTATAAATAATAGCCCTATAGAACAATTAACGTCCTTTAAATATTTAGGAGTTGCGCTGGACGAAAAAGGAGAAGAGGACGAGGAGATTGATAAAAGAATTAATATCAGCAATAAAATATACGGTGCTCTAAAATATAGTTTTATAAAGAAAAGGGAAATTTCGCGTAAAACAAAAATCCGAATATATAATACAATTTATGTGCCTACGCTAATCTACGGCAGTGAGTCATGGGTGATTAGAAGTAAATACGAGAAAAAATTACAAACAAATGAGATGAAGTTTCTCCGAGCAATATTGGGCGTTACAAGAAGAGACAGAGTTAGAAACACAAGTATTAGAGAACAACTACAAGTGGCCCCTCTTATAAAAGTAATAGACCAACAAAGACTCAATTGGATCGGACATATATGGAGAATGGCAGAAACAAGATTACCCAGACAAGCTTGGGAGGGAAGAGTCACAGGGAAAAGAAACAGAGGAAGACCTAAGAAGAAATGGAGAGATATGGTAATAACGACACTACAAAAACAGGGATTAGGATGGAATCAGGCGAAGGAAATGGCCCAGGATAGAAAGAAGTGGAAGAAGATAGTGAAAACAGAAGAATGAGAAGAACACACCCCTACACTGCATTATGCGGTAAAAAGGGGAAAGGATTAAGTAAAAAAAAAAAAATCCATTGCACCCCAATAAGAGTGAATGAGCCCTATACACCTTCAAGTAGAAGGAAATGGATCATGTATGTATAATACGAGTTTAGTAATGGCTGCAAGTGTGCTGTCAGCTGTTAAACAGTTAAGGTATCTAGCATTATCACATTAAAGATAGACTGCAACAGGGTGCCTGATCAGTAGAGACCGGATCTAGTAAAAATTTAGTAAAATCATTTCAGTAGAGCGGCACACTTAAGCAGTAAGTTAAAACAACTTTTAAAACAGTTGTTGACTATTACCGCTCGCTAGAAATTATAGTAGTGCTTCATAAAGCATGTAAAAGGATGGCACAGTTCACATTTATTTACAATAGACGTGGCCAAGTTTTCGTTTGTTATTGAAGAAACATAACCGTACACGTGCAGGCAACGGCAAAATTTAATAAATAATAAAAATAAAGTTGAAAAGAACTTACTTAAGTTATATAATTATTACTTATTATTTCACTGTTAGTATATTATACAGGGTGGTTGGATTTTCATTGTCCAGCTTATATCTGCTGTTCTAGGATTGGCTCTAAATTAAGCTAAAATAACAACTTCATTATCGTGGTCGTTTCCTCTTCCATTTTGAACATTATTTATACACTTTGAAAAGGTGCCAGTGAACCGCAGAGAATTTTCTAAATTTTGATAAGTATGTATGAGGCTGTCTTCTGTCAGGATATAAATGTTGATATTTAAGATAGCAGCCTGATGTTTATTATTGTTTGATTTGTGAAAACAGCACAGCATATCAACTTTTTCACTGTTTGTGTAGCCGATGTTCATTTTTCTTACACAAAACACTAACGTTTTCTTAGTTAAATCAGAACCACAACATCTTTGTCACTATTAAAGACTTCTATCTGATTTATGACAAATGTTTACAGGTATAAATAATAGAATATCACATCCGACTGTTATAATTTTGTTTTTTACATTATTAGGCATAATTTAAAGGCAATCCCCTGCTTGTGATACATCATTATAAAGAGAAATTGATTTAGAACTATATTCCGCAAAAATATACAGGGCGTCCCATTTAAAAAAACAAAGTTAAATATTTTTCCAGAAAATTAGTAGGCCATGGAAAACAATTGTTTGGGCCATTTTATAGAACAGGTTCTGCTAGACAAATCTTACATTTAACTTTTTCTAGTATCTTTAATATTTCAGCAGATATAAGCTGGACAATGAAAATCCAACCACCCTGTATAGTAATTCTAGCAAAATTCTTAAAGAATTTTGTTAGAACCTTATTTAGAAAAATTTAGTAGGTTTATAGATTTACCTATTTGGATGACTCATCACCTAATATCCGGTCTCTACTGATCAGTCACGTAAAATGCTGTGATTAACTTATCAAATTATTTAAAAACATTACATTATCTCTATCTGGTTCATATGCTATAATTATCTGCACTTCAAATCATCTTGATTTTTTAAAGACAAAGGATATTTATTAATAGCAAGCAATTAAAATGACATGAATAAATGAAATGATAATTATAACTATGGGAGAACAGTTAACAGAAACGAAGCATCAATCGAAGAAAGAAAGCACATCGATCCTTTAAACATAACATATGACTATAAGTAAAGCATAAGGAAATTAAATTTTAAGGAAAATCAATTATGAAAACTATATGTTCTTAAACTAGGTTAGTCAATTATTATTTAAGTGACGATAATCACCTACGATGATAACTACAATAAAATTAGATTTAATGTTGTCATTAACCCTGAATCCCATGATTACTCTTGGAGTTAATTTCAAACCTTGACTTCATGAACTCTCATTAGTTACGTCTTATTTAACAGTGTAAATGTCTAGTTCTCCATTATTTCTGTTTTTCTTTAATTTATACAATTAACAATTTGAAATTTTTCAAATTCAGTAAATAACATCACATCTAAAGTGAGACCTATTTAAAGTTGAATTTTTCGAAAGTATTTCATTGAAAGTAATCCAATGTTAAACAGAGTTACACAAAATCAAAATAAAGATTTTGTTTGCTTGTTTACTGGTGGCGAGCCAGTGTGTAAAATTTTCAAAAATTTCCGTGGATTTTTTTGTACGTCAACAATTCGATTTGACCTTAGGGTATCATGTAGGATTGTTTATTCTTTAGAATATCTTTCTTTAAAGTGCTAATTTTAAATTCCAAATTACTGAAACAATAATATTTATAAAATTTACTTTGTTCTTAATCTTAAAACAAGTTACTGAAACAAATACGTAATTATTTATTAAAAATTTGAAGATTAATTTATTATTAAAAGAGTGTTTAGATAACATCATATTTTCTAAAACCAATAACTTGGCACACTTCTATAATTTTAGTTTATGCAATAATGTTTACGTATTTGCCAAATGGAAAATTATACAAATACAGCTGCAATATTTTTAACTACTTTTAAACTATCAATTTACTAAAAAAAACCTGTAATATATATTAATATTTTGTAATATTTCCTTTAAGGAATATGATTACTAGTCATATAACCTTTAATTGAACTAATTGAAGGCAGAAACATTGCATAATAATTAAATATGTTACGAGTAAAATGCTTTCTGTATTCTGAAACAGTTGTTATTATCTAATCTAAACAGTCTATTAAATTCACCTGCAAATATAATTAAATCCATAATAAATGTAGGTGCGAATGACCAGAAATAATGGTGATTCAACCTCTTTGTCACCAACCAAATAAAATCATCAACCAGACAGATAGCAAAAAATAAACCTTGAAGATAACATTGTAGGAGGCCCAGCTGTTTGTTAGTTTTCAACATTAGTAAGAACAAAAATATCTACTTCCTGCTTTTTTTAATATAATTTCAATGCCAAAATTAAACATTTGTTGCACCATGCAGCGTTTTATAATAATTATTAAGAAAAGTTCTGAAAATATTTCAGAAGTATTTTAAAGTTGAAATACTTGGAAAAAATCCAAGGTTTTTCCCACAATTAGATATAAATCAATCCCAGTTTGAACTAAAATTAATCGTTGCTATTTACTAATTCTTTTTGTAATGTGAATGTAAATCCTTGAAATGAATAATAAATATTTAAAGAAAGTTGAAACACGCAATCATTCGATTAAATTGACTCAAAATTTAATCAATATTTACTCCAGTATTTATATAAAAAATACTGCAAAATAATTATGTGAAAAAATTTTAATCCAGTTACAGAAGTTTAAAAATAACTCTTACTTCATGTAACTTTCCTATCTAATTTGGACATAATAAAAATTAAAAATAATACATAAATCATAAATAAATTCTAAGAACTGTTGCAAAAAAATTTAGAAATAATGTAATATACCACCAATTTGAATTGATGTATCTCTAATCAATATCAATGTAAAGCCTATTGAATTATTAAGATTGTTACCTCATGTTGCATAATATCCCAAGAACGCTTGATATCGGTTTTGTTGTAGTAATCATACATGGTATCATTAAGACGATCTTCTAGCATGCTCTCAACTTCATTACGACGTACATATCCTGCAATACCAGCTGCCAGTTCCAAGCTGAATATGATGAGAAGGAACACGGAGAACTAATAAAGAACATGTAAAAAATATTCAACCCACTTTAAACTTTTATAACTTACCGTTATGATCATGCAGTGATTTTCTCGAACGGCACCACAACACCCGAAGAATGCAACAATAAATACAATGACACCGACGATAATTAAAACAAGCGGAGCCGACCCAAAACTCGGATCCACAAATTCCGAATAATGATTGTAAAGAGCATGTATGATTGCTCCTACTGTGAGTATTGCAATCCCCGATATCTGTATATAACAAGAGAAAAAACAAATTAATAACAGTAAACCAACACATTGATCTGTTTATACGTAAAAGTGCAGGATTAATTATGTGTGAAAAGCAAATATATACTTACAGCAAACAACAGGTTGAAGCAAAATAGTAAATATTTTACACAGGTCATCCCTGTAGACACCATTTTGGCAATATATAAGAACTCTCTTTAAAACTTTCACAAATTATTTACTTTTAAAGTCTAATTTTCAAAATTCTTCTACGATATAAAAGCGTGAATTAACTATACATACAAACAAACACTTATTAAATCAATTTACTTGGCGTGTATTTGCGAACTCCTGTTTTGACCTCGATTTTCTTCGATTACAAAAAGGAATGCAAACATTCCCCACCAACACCCCCACCTACTACGCCAGCGCCATCTAGTAAACATTTTCTAAATTAGCAACTTTTAGGAATGGCTTACAGGTGGCCTCACTAAAGCAATAACGTGCAATAACAAAACAAAAATTTCAAATTTCAAATTTTTTTACATTTTTAATTAAAAATGTAACACTAAAACTATTTATTTTTTATTTAATTCTGTTAGCAGCACCATATCATCTGCAAAAGGTAATGTAACATTGCATTTCAGTTATTATTATACAATACAAACGGGCAGACACAAATGAATTTATAAAATCAATAAATGCAAATTAATTACATGTCTTCGACTTATTCGTTTGAAAACATTCCACTCTAAGAAATAATTTCAGAGATTTAAGCTAAGGTATTCACTTACCTGTTTGATATTGTATTAAAAGGTACATGGTAAGATAGCAATTACAGATTTTATGCATCCTTGTTAGACATTTAGACTCATCATCATCACAGCTTTACGGCCCTTGCAGAGCCTTTGCTTCTTCTACAACTGCTTTCCAATGCCTCGTTGGCCCAATTATGCATTCCTATTTGTCTTGTAGATCTTCTGTCACTCACTGCGCCATCTAGCCCGGGGTTTCCCCATGTACGTCGTCCCTCTGACCTGCTAGTGAAAGCTGTTCTGGGTGTTTTTGTGTTTGGTATTCTCCTATTCTCCATAAGTGCTCCACCTTATTCTTCACTTTTTGATGAACTACCAGATCTTGCTATTGAAACATCTCTCTTAATCTTAATTCATGATTCATCCAGACTATCCTATCATTGTCATCAAATATAGACCCATATATTTTCCTCAACATTCGCCTTACAAAATGGTTCAATAGTTCTTCACTCTTTTGTCTCAGAGTCCATGCCTCAGAGCCATAGCTTACTATCGGCACAGAACAGATTAATATCTGCTTTGTGCTATCAGTCTAATTACCGTTTTATAGAGCCGCAATTTACAGGTTCTAGACACTTCTTTAGATTGTAATATACCTACTGTTAAGACTAACAACACACCTATTTCCTGCCATTATTCGGTGTTTAATTTCATTGGTTATATTGTTGTTATAGTTTATTGTCGCCCCTAGGTATTTGAACTCATGTACTCTGTTTATCTTCTATGTGCAGCTTGTTTTCTTCTCTTTGAAGACCTCCGCACCCTGTAGTCAGTACTTTGGTTTTATTTTCATTTATAGTGAGCCCAGTCGGTTTGCTAGCTTGTTCCATTTGTCTGAGTGTTTCTGTTGCATCTCTTTCTGGTCTTCCCATTAAAACGACATCATCCACATAGGAAACTATTTGGGAGCTTCAGTTATATACTATGCCTCGAGGGCTGATTTGTATTTTCCTGATAATTCCTTCTAATACCAGATTGAACAAGATTAGTGACAATCCCCTTGTCTCACACCCCTGGAGAATTCCTGGCCGATTCTGCACCTACATTTGGTCTCTTCGATTATAGCTTTTATTAATTTGATTATTTTTGTTGGAATATTTAATTCTTGTAAGGCCTTCCATATATTTTGCCGGTTGATGTTGTCATATGTATATGAAAATTAAAAAGAACGAGTAAAAAATAATAAATCCGAATTTTTTGCTAAAAATTTTCAAACCGACATAAAATGCCATTCTGAACAACTTTTCCAAATGAAATCTTTTGAAAAAATCATAAATAGGGCTACTTCCAAAGATTTTTTTCAAAAAGTGTTAAATTTGACAGGTACCTACAGAATGTCAGTTGACCAAATCTAGCTGCCTTCGTTTATTTGTTCTAAGAACGGAACGAACAGAACCAGAATCTGAAACAAGGTCACGTGGTACGTTTAAGCCACTAACTATTTGTTCCGGGCGAAAAGAGTAAACTCCAAATGTTCCGTTCTGTAATAAACGAACGCAGAACAGAGTTTTTGGAGTAAAAAAGAGCGTTCCGAACAAATAAACGAACGCCCCTTCTGTGTGCACTTTTTTTTAGTCCAAGCACAAACCAACGCCGTATTGATTTTTTTAATAAATACTTTAATAAAAAAAAGTCCCATATGATCCGGTCTTTTTGACAAACCCTGTATATGTTGTAGGCATGTGCCTCTGTAATTATTGCAATTTAATTTGTCGCCCTTATTGTGGACAGGGCAGGTTATGTCAACTTTCCACTCGTTGGGTATCTCTTCTTTCCTCTAAATTGTAACGATTAATTTGTGCACTGTTTTCGTTAGGTGTTCTCCACCAGCTTTAAGCAGCTCTGCGGGTATGTTATTAGTTTTTCGTAAGTCTTTTATGGCTCTCTCTACTTCTTCTAACGTTGACTCTTCTATTTTTTTCTTCATGTTGTTCCTCTCGTTGTTGTGCTTCAACTTCATCTTCGATCTCTTCTGTATTCTTTCCCCCATTTAAACTGCAAAATGTTGGGCCTGTCTTTCTACTATCTTTTCTTTTTTACACAATAGCTCTCGGAACATATTACATTTTGGTTGGAATCCCTTCCTTAATTCATCTACTATTTTGTGAGTATTTTGCATACCTATTTTCCTAACTTGTTTGTCTTTACGTTGCTCTTCTAGTTGTTCTATCTTTTTCTGCATATGTTCTCTTTTCTTGATTCTACGTATCTTTTTAACTTTCCTTTTCTCTTCCGTGTATTTAGTTACTTTGCTTCTGGTTTCGGTCATGCGGCTCTTGCCTGCCGTCTTTTCTCTATTGCCTCCTTACACTCTTCATCAAACCATTGTTTGTTTCCCTTTGAAATTTTTTGCCGCATCTATTATTGCTTGTTTAATATTATTCCATTGTTTGTCGACGTCCGTATTTTCCTATAGGTTTTTGTTCATACGTTGTATTCTCATTCTAGTTTCCTCCTGGTACTTCTTCACATGTTCTCCCATTTCCAGATTGTCTATATCCCATTTAGGTTTTCTTTCCTCCTCTTGCTCAAACGTTCTTGAAATTCTGTGCCTTACTTACATTTACAAGGAAATGGTCAGAGGCACAATTCACCCCTCTTTTACTTCTCCCATCCATTAGGCTGCTGGTATGTCTGATATCAATTAAAGAATTATCTATTTGATTAGTGGTTCTTCCAACAGGAGTCGTACAGGTGCCTTTGTGTATACTTTTATGAGGAAAGTGTGTTCCTCTTATTCTTAACTCACTAATAGAAGCAAAATCCACCATGCGTGTACCGTTGTCGTTGCATTTTTCATGCAAGCTATGCCCTATGCTTGCCAATCATTGGTTGCAATATTCCTTTCTTGCCGACCTTGGCATTGCAATCAAGAATTATCTTCATGTCATGGTTACTGTATCTGCAAAACACTCCATCTAATTTTGTATAAAACGTTCTTTGTCCTTTGCTTCTTCAATAGGGGTGTATACGCAAATTAAGATTGTATTACAAAACATGCCGTTTATTCTAAGTTTGCATATTCTCTTACCAATAGCTTCAAAATTTATAACCAGGTCTAATATCCTGTTATTTACAAGAAAACCAGTTCCACATTCATGCCCGCTTTTATTATCTCTACTGTACGCAAGTGTATGTGCTTTCATTTTCATAATATCTTTCCCAGGCTACCGTACTTCTTGCAAAGCTGATATTTCTACTCTATACTTGGATTTTTCTTCTACTTCGTTGAACAGGGCACTAGGTCGATATAGGTTCAACACGTTCCATGATCCAATACTCATATCCTTTTTCGATTACCGGGGTGTTATCCTAACGTTCTGTCCGTACATCCGAGGCTGTTGTATTGTTTTCGTCACATTTATTTTTTTACAGTGTTTAGACTGTTTAGTCTTAAAGTTTCAAATGAATATAATAATTAACTTCTTGCTTAGTGGAATGCACCTCAAGGACAAAATCTAGAATGGTGACTCAAATCAATTCCTAGCTGGTTCATGATTGAAGTCTTAGCGGTGATATGCAACTTTCATCAAGCCATTTCTATTAAGAATGGATCACTCATTAGCGATTCCTACAATCTGGATGAATCAAGTAAGTGAACAATTTGAACAAATCACTCACGTTAAATTTAACCAATCAAACAAAGTACGAGATACTCTGGAACATTATCGCTCAGTACCCCTGAATGAATAACATCAAACTCTGCACATATTTGTTCAACTGCTGCTCCAAAAATTTTTACTACATTAGCTACACACTTGCAAATCAAATAATTCCTCTATCTTTGCTATATTAATAATGCAATCATTTTTTCAGTCAATTCATTCATATGAACGAATCAACTGAGAGATTTGATTCGAAAAAATCAAATCAGTTAAGTGAATCGTTGCGCTTCTATCTGGTTGCCATGAAAGTTGTATTAATCAGATTACCTTAATTTTACACAAATGATTACAGCGTTGATGAATAATGGAATGTTACAAATAATGTAATACTAAACCTGCAATCTGAATTAAGCTTTTTGAAAAGATACAAGTGTGCTTGAGGTAAGTTGGAAAATTAGTTGAATAAAACAATATGTTTTATAAATTAGTTTATTGTTTTTTTAAAGTACCTTTACCAATTTAATATTTGAAGTATACACAAAAATCACATTTTATTTACAAGCCGTTTTTGTACAACTTAAATGTTCTAATTTACAAAAAGGAGCTAACCAAAATCACACAATTTTCCATAGCTGAAAGTGAAATTATACGTAAATATATGTATAATAAATATTCTCTTACATAACGAATATCAGTACAAGTAAAATTCGACTTGGAAATCAATGTGATTTCGATTCTATTTCGATTACACTCTGTTTATTGCTTTTGTATAGTACTAAGTGCAATTATCTTCGATGAGTAATGAACAAAAACAATAAACAAAAATAACAGCACTCACAACCAAGTTATGATTTTAAATTATACTTCATATAACGGGTATGTACATAACGCAATGTTAATAAAGCTTGGTAGTTATTATAATTTCGGGTGCCGCACATTTGCAGCTTGAAACTATGAAAGTGAGAGATGACAACCAAAAAGTATAATATGTGACTTAACCTGAGGTACGATCTACACATCATATATTTACACATTAAAAACAATGTTAACAATAAATAATTATAAAAACAGCATAAACTTTAATATATTTTATTTATAAAAAGATTAAAACTATTAGAAACGCAAGAGTTGCATTTGGTTTCTCATATAATAAAATACGTTGATAAGTACAGCTTGTTGGCTTGTTTTTTTTTTGAATGCAGTTAGTGATGACTTAAGCAAAAATTATTTATGGATAATAGTATAAAATGGCAAATCTCAAAATTTATAAACACACATTCTAAAATTTTCACGTTGACATTCACTCCCTTGTTGTAATAAAAATTTCATTGCTTGAGCGATATTTAAAAAAGTCTTATTCTACTTGTCAGTTGATTGTCAAAGTTCCTTAAGCAACGTTGATTTGGCATTTTTAAGTTTGTCTAATCGTTTTAACAAGTGCGTATTTGATGTTTCTAATTCTTCTGCTCGATTTTGCGCCTCTCTCGCCTAAAAATCAATTAAAATTTAATTAAACATCATACATACCAATATTCACCATATATTAGCACATTTCCAAAATATTTTTTTTATTTGAACACTTAATAATGCAAGATTTTATTAAGCGGTTAAATATCCACCACAAAAATGGCTTTTTTAATTTAATATTAAAGGAAAATCATAACTTTAAAATGCAAATATCCTTAAACCATTTACACTTATAAACCAACATGCACAAGATGTGAATCTAAGTAATGTATTTGTAAACTTAAAAAAGAAAAAAACACTGGGTGTTAGACACAAATATAAGAAAGGTACGTTACTATATCTACTAGGAAGGAACTAACGAACTCCAAGGGACTGGCGTAGACGATCACAATGTTGAGAGAGAGCTATTTTAGAGGCTTCAAGTGCCTGTATCTGGTGTTTTAAACCATTCACCTAATGTAACCACAATCTTTAATAGAAAATTATTCGTTTTGCTAACATGGACAAGCTATCTACAGATAATAAATTTTTTTTATAGCTTTAAATATCTAATCAATTATTTCGTTATAGTTTGAAGCTAATTTATTAAGTTGGTACTTTGGTAAAATAATTTCAGTGATAAAGCTGTTATAGATGGATGATGATATATTTTTAATAAAGCAGGCAGATTTAGTTAGTTATGAATGTTATCAAAAAAATGTCTTTAAAAAATACACTCTAGTCTTTGTTTGTTAATAATATTATTAAACTTTGAAAGAAGACTACTAACGATAAGAAAATTCTTCAATATTTAAAAAAGCACACATTAAAGTCATGCAAAATAGCCATGCAACTACCATGACTAAGCACTGTCACTGTCGCTGTATTCGTCTGAAGCATCGCTTATATATTCCTGAAATGAAATAGCATGTTATACTGCGCGTGAAACAAAAAAAAACTGAACTTAAAAATAATTCTTCTATTCTGAAAAGCAGTGCTATAAAAAAAACCAAGTGCATATACTAGCAGAATGTAATTTAATTGTTAAGTAACGAATATATGTTATACAAAATAAAATACAATCAATCGACATTCACCTCTCTTTGTAATTTCCGTTTCTCTTGTTTCAAAGCCTCCTCAGACTTTTCGTACATTTCTGCTGCAGACTTGTATCTAATTACTTGACTTTCTAGTCGTGCTACTGTTGCTTGTAGTGTTGCCACATCTTGTTCAGCTTTTTGAGCTCTAAATTTATAATCCGCTAACTGTCTCACAATATCTTCTTTAGAAAATCAACAGAATAATTAAAAATGTATCTTTTTAATAACAAACAAGTTCTTACTTTGTACATCATCGGCATCGTAATCTGAATCAGACGTAGGTCCGTTAAGAGTAACACCACTAGTTTTTCTTTTTTTACTTTTTTCTTCTTCTAATTCTAATCTTAGGTGACTGATTTGATCTTGAAGATCTTTCTTTTCTGAAGCGAACCTTGCTAACCGTACATCTACAAAAATCAATCGTAAAATACAATATTAGAATAAATTATATATTCTACTAACCTAGACTTCCTTCACCGGCATTTTCCAACAACTGAGCATTTTCAGCACTTACAAGTGCCTTTTTAGGTGTATTAACAATGCCATTGTTACTAGTATCTCCTCCGATATCATCTTCATAAGGAATTAGATCTTCTACTACTATTACCAAACCCTTCTCAGCAATTAACCGGTCACGTTCCTCTAACTCTGCTCGAGTCACAGCCAAATCGTCTTTAAGCCGTGCAGCTAATCGTTTGAGTTGGTCGTGCTCCCTACATTTATCTCTATGTTCTCGACGAAGCTGGGAATGCTCTTCTTCTAATTCTTCTAACCTATATTATTTAAATTATGTTCGAGATAATTACAACAAAGCAATAAGCAAAAGTCTTACCTATCCTTAAGCAGTTCTAGCTGATATGTTTGTGAGGCTTTATCATTGTCTAATTGAGCATTCGCTATCATAGCCTTGCGGAACTTTTCTTCCATCTCTTTAAGTTCATGCTGAGGATTAAAATAATTAAACACGCTAGTAATCACATCCATTATTTGCTATTACTAGTAATATTAAATTGCAACTAAGTAAATGCTGCGGAAGAAGCCAAGTAGTTTTTAAATTAAGTTTGGCTGTAATTCAAAAATGTCCTGGTCAAATTGTCCTGAATTGAAGTTGTTAACAAACATTATATAACACAAAATACTAATTTCTAGGTGGTAAAGGTATAAAACCTAATTTGAATATTGTATAACGGGTTTAAATTAAATTTACAATCACTATTTTGATAACTAAAAATGAATTCCTAAGGCCAAGGTGAAGGGAAGTTATATAGCCAAGAAACATTTTGCCAACAAACTGACCTTTACAATTATTTTCTTAGTAACTCTGGGCTTTATATTAAATTTCTACAAACGAATTAATATGAATTCAGAAAACAATTACCCGTATCTCCCTAAGGCTGCCTCCATCTTCAAGAGAGTCCTCCGAGCTTCGTCGACTTGAAAGGTATCGATTTCCAGAAGTTCTAGCTGCACGAGTTGTTGCCTCCAGCATGTCGTACTGCCGGTCAGCATTTTCTTCTTGCTCTCGTTGTTGTCGCTCCAGCTCTCGCATACGGATGTCTCTGGCTTCTGCCCTAGCCTGCCTTCTTGCCAAAAGACGTGCCTCTGCCTAAAATTAAAATGATAAACTAAATTAAACTATTCACACTTGCTACATTACTTAACACTACAGAAAATAACTAGGCGGTTTTTTACAAACAAAAGTACCAACTTAAAGGCGAATTTGCAAAGGTAATTTATTAAATTTCGTGACTAAACTATTCATCAATTAAAGACACCTACATCATCATTACAATGATCCAGAAATTGCTTAATAACACTAGTTTCTGAATATTCCGATTTTATACTTTGACTCCTATTAAGTTTCTTTTGTACTAATTCAGAATCGTCCGTTTCATCCTCCGTCACTCCTTCCAGTTTAATTTTTTCTAGCTTACTGCTCTCCAAATCCAAACCTTTATTACTATCAGAATTTGTCAGCAAGTTTTTCTCAAAATTGTTTAAGTGTTCTTTGGATAAATCCAAGTTTAACATTTCTAATCCAACATTTTCCGAAACAGATTGTTTTGGTGTGTTTTTTATACTATTCGAACTATGATCTACACTTTTCGTAGGATCCTCGTTATTATATTCTTGTCGAGGATGTGATTTGGCACTGCCTTCCACACTTGTATTATCTTTATCGTCCTCAAATTCTTCCACATCTGAGTCTAAATTATTTAATATATCCGCAAGCGAATCGAGGCTCCCCGATAAATTTCTATCCTCTGTGTCACTCATTTTATCACAAACCACACCTCACCTTGCAGTTAAAATCATAATTAATACTTGTTTTTAAGGATGTTGAAGAACTAATTACACTGTTTTTTTAAAACTAACATTAGAAAGTGAAGTGCTGTTGTTATGAATGTTCTTTTGTGTGGGTTAATTTCACAACCAACTTACATAATTAGAATTTAATTTTTTAGTAACAAGTCTAGAATTTTATCTTATCAATCTTTATCATAAATGCAATGCTTTTATCAGTGTATTTATTTTTTAAACAGAAATTAAGTTATTTCAAAGTGTGTTTACAATTCTACCTTTATCGGCAGATTATTAACAGTAAACAAGATTTATTTTTTATTATTTATTTTTCCCACGTGGTTCATTTATTGCACTAAAATGTTTAATGTGAAAAATAAAATGGCAAAAACTTAAACACACAAATACACAAACATATCAAAACATAGCTAATACACGAATAAGATATGAATAATCAGGTAAACTGTTGTTCGCACTATCAGCTATCTAACTGAAACGAATACCAACATCCTTGAAGTTAGGTTACTATTATTACACATTATATGGTAAAATTTTATGAATGACATTTTACTTAAACGCAGCATTTTTAATTAAATGTTAAGAAGATATTTTAAGTTTTAATACGGGTTTTATGATTTATTTTGTTTTTAGGATGTAACATTACCTTAAAAACACACACTCTTTATTGGAATACTAAGAGTATAATTTAGGCAATATTGATGCCCGATAGCTTACAAGTCGGGCAGTTATTCCAGGATACATAAAGAAAAGTCACATATCAGTATATTCGCTACCACCAGGGTACAATATATTCTTCTACCCTGGCTACCACATTGGGATTCAAGGACAAGTCCGCTTGAAGCCACACCGTATGACTCAAGAGTTTAGAGATTACAGAGTGTTCCAGCCGTTCTGAACATACGGTATTGTTAATATTAATACTGTAACGCCTAATATTTATTTATTTTAGCGAGTTTCCGGTACCCTATGCATAAACTCCAGTCCCAATGTGGTAGCGAATATACTATGTAAATGAGAATTAATTATATTTCCACAACCATAAATTTTACTGTTAACAATGAGCTTCAAGCGTTCATAATCAATTACATCAGTTACATAATTCACCATTATTACTACCACTAATCACCAAAATATCAAATATCAGACAAAACATTTTTAACATAAAATAAGATTTTAATCAAGGTGGTTATTATCAAACCAATATCAATTTTAATATGTTTACCCACCGTTTACCCCAAGTCTTGCTTTAAATTATTGCATCTAGTTTGTTTAAATCAATTAATTATTGTCAAAATGAATGCAATTAAATTTAATTAAAATAATGGGGAGTCCGACCGCTGGTCAAGATTTTAACAAGACTGACCTTAACTGAATTTTCCTAGATTACGCACGTATGATAGCAAAAGTTCAAAATCAGTGGCAACCTTAATAACTTTCCCCTTTTTCTTTATGTGAGATAATAATAATAATAATGCCTTTATTGTGTCCGTAAATTGTACATATTAGAGAAAGAAAAAAAAACAAACAAAAAGGACAACAAAGGGCGCAGTTCAGCTACCCAGTACTCCGGGTGCTGTTCTTCCACTGAACCCAGTATCTCACCTTCAGAAGAAAATCATACGATTACCTTATTGGATTATATTAACTTCATCAATTCCCAAATTGCGTTCTCTTTACACTTGGAAAAATTAGCAATCATGGACCCAACATTAACAAACCAAATTATTAACTTACACTCGAGATAATTCCTTGGGGCATTCAATAATGGTTAAAAAAAATATGTTAAATAATTTTATCTACTCCTGCTAGGATAAGAACCTATTATATCATTCATTTGAGTTCGATAATGAAGTTTATTATCGCACTGAGTGAGATAATGAATTCATTATCAAACTCAGTGGGATAAGGCAATATTTATGACCAAAAGTTTTATTTTTTATGAAGAAAATACCTTCGTTGCAGCTTCTTCTATGTCCAACGGAATACTTTCAGAAGTAATACCACAAGTGACTAGAATTTTACCGGAATTTTTTTTGCCGTCATGAACACTGCTTGTTGCGACGAAAATCGTAACGAGTGCGACAGCACGAGTTACGATTTTCCAAAGCAACAAGCAAGAGTGTTTGTGACGGCAAAAATTTCCTGTAAAATTCTAGTCACGAATGGTATTCGGAATGATAATTCCTCGAATTATAATGAAATTACTGAAATACTTGTCACTCAAAAAATTTTGCAAGACGTCTCTAAGCAACGCTGCTAGACGCAAAATTTTCTAGAAAATTTCACTAGTACTGGTATTTTCTATTTAATTCGATTGTGATTGGTTCAATTCACCAAAATACTGTGATTTGATTGGAAAATAATCACAAATATTTACCGGTTTTTCTCCACAAATCAAGGAAAAATTAAAAATACAAAATTATTGGCGTACAAATTATTTAGTTGCTATGACGAAAATAAATTATGCAGACACGATGCTACTCTGATTTACATTTTTTCTTTATTCGCGTAGTAGGCTATGATAAAAAAAATGTATTTTATTCCCGCTCTTCTTCAAAAACTCATTTTATTCCTGCTCTTCTTCAAAAACACAGAGTTTTTGAAGAAGAGCGGGAATAAAATACATTTTTTTTATCATAGCCTACTACGCGAATAAAGAAAAAATGTATTTTATTCCCACTCTTCTTCAAAAACTCCGTACGTGTGATATATCGTTGAAAAGAGAAAAAAGAGCTGAGTTTAGTTACGACAAAATTCAATATTGCGTCCATATGAAAATCAAAAGTAGTTGTTCATAGAATAGAAACAAAGCGTCATAAATATAAACAAATGGTACCACCCGATTCTCCGTAAAAAAGTGCCTTCACAATGTACAAGTCTTGAAACTAATAACTTAATACTTTCCGAGATATTTTGGAAAACAGAAAACTCCAAATTTCGGTTTTTCCAAGATATCTCGAAAACGGTAAAAGTTAGCTGTGATTTCTCAACGGATATGAAATGAGCATTAAAATTCCTAAAACTTTCCCTATTTAACCAACTTTGTAGCTTTTATAGTTTCTGAGATCCTAATGGTGGGGATTGAATTTGGGACACACTGTATATACAAAGTTACTTTAAATCACAAAGATTCCTGACCTTTGGGCGAACCGAGTGTCACTTAATACACAAAGGTGACCTGCGAGGGTTGTGAAGTACAGAAACATTCATCCACTAAACTGCATGCTCGTCCCTCAGCTCCGAAGTCAACAGAAAAACCAATAAATTCAATCAAATATTTCCACCAGGAACCAATCCCTTGGGAAGTATGTCCGACAGCACTCCGTGGATCCAAATGAACAACAACACCTCCTACTGAAATTTAAGACTTTAAATCATCCTTAATCTGATGAACAGTCCCCAACACCACTGAGGAACTATAAACCCTCGATACTTCATGATGGATTTCCAGAAAATCGTTTAAAAATTCACCACCGAAAAAAATTTACGCCTATCGATTTGTTTCAAAAATAAAAACATCCTGTTTTTACATCTATTTCCATAACTACCCTTACAACAAAGCATCCCTTTGCTACTTTAATAGTATATTATACACGACGCTATAATGAATGCTATTATTACCGAGGATAATGTTTGCAACACGAGCGAGCGAGTTTTGCAATTATCCGAGGTAATAGTAGCCATTATAGCGAGTCGTATACTATACTTTGTCCACGAACACAAATACGAAGAATTTTTAATTAAAATTTAAATAACAATGCTACTAAAACCATGTGGTAGGACTATGTTAAACGAAGTGGTAGGATTAGAAACATAACATATTTCCCTCATTATACACCATAGACAATGATGTTACCATGACACCATGAATAATGATTATTGACTGCTGGCAGTGTATAATGGATAGCATTATGTTTGACCAAACACATGAATAATTGACAGATTATTAAGTAGTCGTGGATAAATATGACAGCAGTGTATAATGATTATTCAAGGTGTCATGCTAACATCATTGTCTATGGTGTATAATGAAGGAAATAGGTTATGTTTCTAATCCTAATTGACAGATTATTGACAAGTCGTCGCTAAATTTTAATTAAACATTCTTAGTATTTTGTAGTCGACGATAAAGTATAGTATACTACTCGCTATAATGGCTACTATTACCTCGGACAATTGCAAAACTCGCTCGCACGCTCGCTCGTGTTGCAAACATTATCCTCGGTAATAATAGCATACATTATAGCGTCGTGTATAATATACTATAAATGAACTTAGCAAATATATTTAAGATGACTTCACCATCCTTTGATTAAAATTAATACAAATAGATATTACTTGCAAAAGGAGGATCGGTTTAATCATCAACAAGCCAAGAATAAAAAGTAGAAACAACATTCCCAGGCTCTCGCTCTGCACATTCAAGTCAACCATCAACAAAATTGTGAATTAGTAACTCAAAATTCCTAAATAAAAAACAATTTAACAAAAAATTGTTACAAGGAGTATATCTTTTATTACTTTATAAGTATTAGGGTCAGGGGCGGCTTGTCCTTAAGGGTGGGTTTTAGTTAAAATATTTTTCGTTTTTAAGTATTTTGGGTTGCCTGACTTAAAACAAGCCAAGAAAGGATTGGATCTTCTAGTATTGCTTCTACCTAACAAAACTTCAAAATTCAGTATAAGTATTTGCGAATACCGATTTTTAATCTCTTAAACCTCTTTGTAAACATTGACAGTGACATTGACAGAGTCGGTGAATGTTGGGTTGCCTATCTTTAATCAGTTTTTAAAAATTTATACGCAATTTTTTCTAAAGTTAAATAAAGATCATGCCAAAATTATACAAATTAGCAAAAGGGTCGATACATGCATAGTGCATAGGAAGGTAATATTGAAACCTACCCCTCTACATGCGAAAATCGATACATTGTTGATCGATGTCTTGTGCAAGTCCCTTTTCGTAAGTTTTTCATAATAGGCCATAATTTAATTACTATATTAAAATTGGTCGTTCTGGCCTTGTAGCGTATGAAGGAAAGGTCTAAAAATGTTAATTCATACTCGTCCTTCTTTTCAACTGTCATTATTTAACCGTACCGTTATTTTAAAATTACACAATTTTCAGCGCGTAAACATGCTACTAAAACCCCCCTTAAGAGCTGCAGAACCCCAAAAAATAAGATTATAATTATTAAAACAATAAATTATCTATTAATAAAATAGAATAATTCACAGCCTATCCTCGCGCTTTTTTAAAGTTAAACCTATGCAAATTATTGAGCCAGTCAATCAAATGAATATTTAATATGAGGCCGCTACGCAACGTTCACAAAACAGCTGCCTTATTTTGTTATTCTCGTACTGCGAACGAAAATCTGCGGGTTCGGAAGACATCGCTGTGTTACGATAGGGCGCGAAGCCAAAAGAAAAGGCAGAGTTCTTAGCTGGATATGAGCTGCATGCGATGCAGCTCTAAATGCAGCGTTTTAAACGGGGCGTTGTAGTATTTGGCTGACTATTTCGTGAATTTGTTTTTTTTGTACGATTATGCTTACAAACATTTCTAAAATGGATGCTATATTTAAATTAAAGGAAAATAAGTTTCCTAGTAGTAGTAAAGTAGTAGTAAAGTAAACGTTTATAAAAGAATGAACACTTCTCAAGAGTGTTTAGATTTATTTAAACGCGATTCCGCTGAGTTTCTTCGGCGTTTTATAACACTAAATGAAACATGGATTCATCATTACATGCCAGAGACAAAGCAGCAGTCCAAGCAGGAGCAGGTGAAAGCGAAAACTGTTCCATCTGCACGAAAAGTCATGGCTACGATTTTCTTGGATTCTCGTGGTGTGGTGCACATAGACTACCTGGAAAAAGGCAGGACCATCACGCTTCAGTACTGGACCAATTGAAAGGTGCTATTTAGGCTAAACGCCCTCATCTGGCCAAAAACAAAGTGCTCTTTCATCACGATAATGCGCCTGCACAAGTGCACACACGTCTCAGGTTGTTGCTGCAAAACTCCATGACCTACGCTTCAAAGTCCTACTGTTACCTCCGGCGTTGGGGCGGCCAAGGGAACAGCTGGGCTGGCGGTGTCTTCGGCGGGAATGAAATGAAGCGACGATACGAAAGAGTATTTTATTTATATACGAAAGTATATGGGCTGACACAAATACAGGAAATGTGGGCTGACAACCCGATTTAAGGAATACGAGCAGGAGCAGGAAGGCCACGGGGTTGATGGACATCAACCGGACGAGTCGTGGGAGGAAGTGATACTCAGACCCTTTCTGAGTATCATGACGATCCTGGAGTCGGGTCGGTTGCGGGAGGAACCGGAGAAGGACTGGAGCAGGAGTTGAAGAGAAGTGGACTTGGAGGAGGATGTTGCTCTGCTGGAAGTCGGAGAGGGAATGGGTGTTGCTCTGACTGACGAGTGGAAATCGGTGCTCTTGTAGGAATACGCTCTGCTTTAATACCTTTCTAGGCGACGGGGAGATTGCTGATTGGTAACACTACCACATGCACCGTATTCGCCGGATTTGACTCCCAGCGATTACTTCCTCTTCACAAACCTGATGAAATGGCTCGCTGGACGAAGATTCACTTCAAATGAAGAGGCCAAAGCTTTTTTTTTATAACTATTTATTTGCCAGATCAACAAACATTTATGTTGTACAGGGTGGCCCATTTTCGATGTTTTTAAATGGGAAGTACCCTTAATATCGGAGATAGACAAAAACTGATGTCGGAGTCCAGGGCTCTTTTTTGATGCAGGTTCAAGTCCCGAAAACAAAATTCCGCTATTTTTTGTTATTTTTTAGTTATAGCCCAAAATTCAAAATTTGGCCATATCGAAAACTTCAAATAACTCTCTTGGTTTTGAAGATATCCAAAAACGGTAAAAACATTCTACAGGCACTTTTTCAAGTAGAATACGATAGTTAATTCAGATATCTTTTAATTTTCATGTTTTAAGAATTATGACATAAAGTTGGTATTTTTTAAATATAAGTCGTAGTTGGCCATGATACCATTAAATTGCATATTTATTCTGCTTTCCGAAAATATATAGTTTATGGGGGTTAAATGCAGTAACAATACCTTTTTTGAACAAAATCATATTATATGATGTTGTTAGCAATTAGTAGCAAGAGCTGATCAAAAAGTTTAAAAATGATAGCTTTAATGAATATCTTGCTAATATGAAACTCTTTTAGCAGGGGTTTTAGAAGGGTTTCGCCTCTGGCTTGGTTGACAAGTTGAGTTACCGTTACCTTTCTGCCTCTTGCTAAAAGAGTTTCGCCTCTGGCGTGGTTGACACGTTGAGTTACCGTGCTCTTTTAGTGCTACCTTTCCTCCTGAAGAAGCCCCTTATAAAAGTGGGCGAAACGTTGAGTCTTTTGTCTCAAAATGACACGGTCCCAATCCGGAAGACGTTTCGTTAATACTGACACTGACCGTGGAAGTCTTCGAATTCAAAACAGGGCCTAGGTTGTCTCAAATTCCTTTTAGGTGTAAATCTGTTGCTTTCTGCTTGGCCAGTGCACATTAAAAAATGGTGTTTTCTTTAGAACAAAAAATTTTCATAATGGAAAATTACTTTCACAACGCAACAAAAGTTGACGGAGTTTGGACTTATTCAGTAGAAAATTGCATAGAAGAATTCCGCAATTAGTACCCAAATGATGGTTTTGTGCGTCAACAGTTTGTAGAAACTTTAAACAGATGTGTAGCAAGGGTTCGTGAGAATGGTAGTATTGTAATAATATGCCTCCGTTTTTAGAAAATACAGTGAATGGAGTCAGGAATAGAGTTTTAAAATGTATTGAATCCGGTGGTGGGCATTTTAATCATCTTTTATAAAGAATTGAATTTTATGTGTAAAATGTAAATAAAGCTTTGTTTCTAACTTCAATTTAGTTTGCTGTTTTATTTGTTCATGTGTAAGTAATAAGTAAAGACGTACTGTGTTACTTGTTTTCTTAAGTCATAGCCAACTCCAAGCGTACTAGTTTTTGAGCACCCTTTATACGTACCAAGGATTTCAACACGCACCTTCTGTTATACTGACCAAGAACTAGAAAACATTCGGAGGCCTTCAAGTTGCAACATCTTATAAGCAACTATCCTTTTTCTACACGTTGCAGTGTACGAGCTAAATGACGACCGTATTTTCTTCGAGTTCTAGACGTACGTTCTGCAGTATTTGTACGCGTTAAAAAGAGATAAACACGCAACTTGTTAAGGGTGAATTACTGCATGCTGTTAAAGGCGGGACAAACAACTGCTTGAGAAAACCAGAGGTGTCAAAACGGTTCAATGTTGTGTGGGTTAATATTTAAAACTACATTTTCCTTTCTCACAAATAAATTTAGTAAAACTCATTTCGCGTACATTACAAAATTGTTCCCATTATTTTTTGTGAAAATTTAAAATTAAAGAACCATAGTAAAGGGTTAGCGCGTCAGAACTTTCAAATGAGACACAATAATAACTACAAGTGATAATCCTTTAATCTTTATTTTATTTTGAAGAACAATCGATGTCATTATGTTTTAAAAATAATATCGTTTAAATGTCCTCCTCGACTTCGTCTGATTGAATGCATTCTGAAGGGCCAATTAGCGACTACTCTTTCACACATATCGCGTGGTATGTTTGTAATGGTGCGTTGAATGTTCCGTTTAAGGTTGGGAATTGTTTGTGGCTTATTTTTGTAAACCAGAGATTTCACATGCCCTATAGGAAAAAATCCAAGGGCACGAGATAGCATGATCTTGGTGGCCAGTTGACATTAGCATTCTTCGAAATAACGCTTCCAGGAAACTGTTTTGCAATAAAACAATTGTCTGGCGATATATGTGACACGTCGCTCCGTCTTGTTGAAAAAAAAAACATTGTTTATGTCGACATTTCGCAATTCAGGCCCATATGGTAACTGAATATTGGGCCTCCAGAATGCATCCAATCAGACGAAGTCGAGGAGGACATTTAAACGATATTATTTTTAAAACATCATGGCATCGATTGTTCCTGAAAATAAAATAAAGATTAAAGGATTATCACTTGTAGTTATTATTGTCTCATTTGAAAGTTCTGACGCGCTAATATTGGAAAACCCTTTACATTAGTTTAACCTACTCTTTACGTTAATTTATGTTATTAGAAAATTAAATAAAAGTAAATAATTTTATTTTGCCGCTGGTGCACATATCTTTAATGATAAACTAATTAGTAGGGTTGCTTATTTTTCTAAACTAATTCCTATGATTGCGTATTTTTTTACTGTTAATCGATTAACGGTCCTGTTCTTTGGTTTCTAAATATTTTTGATTAAGTAGACATAAAACTGGACCAGTAAAGTTGCAAAGTTTGTTTTGTAATGATCAGAGTTGATGAAATACTTAGCAATTTCGCTTAATAATAAATAAAGAAGAAAATAAAAAGACAGCCATTCGAATAAACTATTCAGGACCGCTGATACGAGGGCTGTTTTGTTAATTTTTAGTTACAAAAAACTACGGAATATTTAAACGAAATTAATTTTATTGTTTTTCTTGTTTTCTTTTATTGTTGGTCTTGGTTCATCTTCTAACGTACACCTTCCACGTTTAAATTCACGGAACCAGTACCTAACTGTGGATAATGAAGGACTATGGTCGCCAAAAGCTGCCGCTAAATTTTGTTGAACCTCGTTTGTAATCGTAAAAAGTCATAGCCCGAAAATCATTCCGCGGCACTTCCATAATTAGTGAAAAGCCAACGACTTACAAAAATCAACATTTGTATCTCTAAACGCTTTTACTTCAAACGCGCAAAATTGCTACTAGAAACTGTCAAAAGAATGAGTTTTCAACTAATGGAAGCTTTTTTGTTTTTGAATGCGTCCATGGACTGCCACTAAAAATTAACAGAACGGCCCTCGAATATAAATTCAACCGCCCGACTCAAGCGCTAGACGCGATACGTAAACCTCAGAATGCTTTCTAGTTCTCGACTAGTATACATGGTGTCTCAAAACGTACCGGCAATATTTCAAGGATGAATTCCAGAACTTATTTAGAGTCGAAAAGTTCAGATAAACGTATGTCCTAAACGTAACCGTTAACGAGTTATTGTTTATTTCATAATTTATGGGGCTAAAATTTTAGTTCTACAGATTTCTGAAATACTAATCTAGTTGCCATGATCGCTTTTTTTGGTAACGTTTGAACATCGTTTTTAACAAATTATTGTTTGTAACTTGTCAGTTTATTATTGTGATACTGATGTTATTTGCTTCCTTTTTGTATCCTTATTCCCATCGTAATTCACAAGTGATTCGCGATGCCAATGATATTTTTAAATGAAGAATATGTAGATATTCATTATGTTTACGGTCTGTGTGATGGAATAGTTATTTTCGTATCAAGTGTCGAAAGTAGCAAATATCATGCGAGTGTTTATAATAGATATTATACGAGTGCGGAGCGTAGCGGAGCACGAGTAGATGTATTATAAACACGAGCGGAGATATTTGTCTTTCGAACGAGTTACGAACACTATTTTTCCCACAACCAAAAATGTACATGTCAAAAAGTAACAATGACAGTTTAGATAAAACGACCGTCATTTTATGTTTTGAAGCGGCCGCAGCTTCCTATTATTGCGCAAACTGTGCGATATATTCCTATACGTGTTCATATCGCACGGGTTCTTCATTTGTTTTGCGAAAGTAAATCGCACAGACGATATTGTCAACTTTCGCGCCTGCTTTTTTGTGCGTAAGGAGCGACTTTCTTATATGGTCGTGGGAAAATGCTTTAGCAGCACAACAAGAATATCGTAGAAGATATCCCAATAGAAAACTGTCTACGCGTGCAGTTTTCTTTCATTCACATCGTCAGCTGGGGAAACAAGGTACTTTCAATGCAAGACATGCAGCCGACCAAGGAGTTGTCCGTAGACCCATAAACGAAGATAACCAAGTTCTTGATTTATTACAAAAAGAGCTGTCTTTAAGTGTGCGAAGAATTGCATTACGTATTGGAATATGTAGAAACCAGGTTTGGAGAATAATAAGAAGTGCTCGCTTACATCCATATCATCATCAAAGAGTACAAGCTCTAGGTAATGATTTTGAAGCTCGTTTAATATTTTGTAATTGGTTACAAAATAATCAAAACCTACCGCATATTTTATGGACCGATGAAGCTTCTTTCACACGAGATGTATCAATAATTATCATAATTTTCATGAATGGTCTGCAGAAAATCCTCATTTAAGAAGACGCTGGCATTTTCAACATAGATTTAGCGTTAATATGATAGCTGGTATTCTTAATGATCGTCTGATTGGACCATTTGAACTGCCACGCCGTTTGACTGGTGCGAATTACGAATATTTTCTAGAAAACTCTTTACCCTTATTACTGGAAGATGTGCCATTAAGTATTAGACGTGCAATGTGGCATCAACACGATGGGACGCCAACACATCAATCTCTTCGTGTTAGAGCTTGGCTTAACGCAAATTTTCCGGGAAGATGGATTGGAATAGGAGGACCCGTAGCATGGCCACCGCGTTCGCCGGACCTGACTCCATTAGATTTTTATCTTTGGGGTCACATGAAACATATTGTTTATGCAACTGAAATACACACGGTAGAAGAATTACGCCAAAGAATACAGCAGGCTGCCGATATTATTAGGAATAACTCAGCAACCATATTAAGAACGCAGCGATCTCTTCTGCGACGTGCGGCTTTGTGTATCAAACACAATGGGTATAATTTTGAACATTTCTTGTAAATAAAATAATAAAAATTTATTTCATAAATTTCGTTGAACTAAACTAAACTAAAACTCGTTTACGGTTACGTTTAGGACATATGTTTGTATATGGACTTTTCGACTCTAAATAAGTTCTGGAATTCATTCTTGAAATATTGTCGGTACGTTTTGAGACACCATGTATACTACCCAACTAGCATTTTGTTGAACACGATGTATAAAATCAAATGAGTTAGTTCCAACACTTCCTTACTCTGGCTACCTTGATCGCTGCCCTCACAGAATTATATTATTTATTCTTAGCATTTGCTTGTTTGTTTACAGGTTCCTCGATATTGAAATTCCTAATGAAAAATTCATTAAGAACTTGCTTAAAAATTGTGGATTAATCAAACTAAATAATAAAGAATAAAAGCAAATTATAAATACGTAGGTATATACTACATAGCAACCCTAACATAACATATCTCAAAATGCACAAACAACTAAATTTGAAAATATTTACAAAAATCAAAAAATATCCAAAGAAGATTTGTACAACCATGAATTTACAGCCGGTACTATAAACCTTGAAAATTTCATTTATGGAAAAGTTAATTTAAGGTCACCTTTAATAAAATGTGGATCTTCGAGATCCGTTTGGAAAGATGCCTGTTCTTGCAAGTCACTACACTAATGTAAAATATTTAGTTTTAAATTATGAAGCTCGTTTCAATATAGATACTAATAGCCAATTCAGATCAAGGTAAAAAATGAACTTATTTGATTAAGCGAAACATTCAACAATAAAGATTTAAAATCAACAAATATTAGAAATAGCTTATTTAGGACGTTGAATTGTACCCAATTTAGTTAATCTACGCGTTCATTGAAATTCGAAACCAATTTACGAAGATGCACCATGTTTTTTAGTTTATTGAAGCGATTCATTCAATATTTTTTAATGAAAAGAAAAAAATCGTTTCGTAATTAGAAATTCCGTCCCAATCATAAAAAAAATAATGATATTTATTTTATATACATAAAACGTAAAACTAGAAATGAAACTGGTAAAGCAGACAGCATACCTATCTTATAAATAACTTTAACCGAAAATGGTGACCTCAGTATTAGTTTACTACGTTAGAATGATATCATCTTCATAGAAAGAATTCCACATATGTGTATGTTAACAATTGGTTTTAAACCGTCTGAATTGTGAATACGTATTTGAAATGCAGCTGTCGGAAGGCTAAACATTTATTTTAATGTATTCCTAGTTAAACGGACAGTGTATAGATTTAGCTGTTGTTTTAACTGTAACTGAAAAACACCCAAGGAAATAAATATTTACAAGCAGAGTTAATAAAATTCCTGCTACAAAACATGATGATACTTTGAATATTTTTATTTCTGTTCCAATTCTTGATTTTTAAACATAAAGTCAATTTGAATATCACGATGGGCATTACAAAATTGTTTTTAACTGGCAAGTGCATTGCACTGGCCTTTGAAAAAATAAAAGATTAAAACAGCATATTTTAAAGCAAAAATAAAGCTTTCACAATTTTCGTTTCAGCACAACCCAGTAACATTTTCTTGGCACCGTGAAAAAATGAAATTAAGACTAAAATAAAATCAGGAAGAAAAAACAAATAGAACACCTACAGTTTTATTATAAATTGAGTAATCAGGTACTGACTAATATGTTAACCTTTCAAAAACAGGATTTATGATTTAAAAAATCACATTACGCGACACCCACACATCTCTGGTTTACATATTTGCAATTTATAAAATAATGACACCATTGGCTTTGAATAATAGTATATTATACACGGCGCTATAATGAATGCTATTATTACCGAGGATAATGTTTGCAACACGAACACAACGCTACTAAAACCATGTGGTAGGACTATGTTAAACGAAGTGGTAGGATTAGAAACATAACCTATTTCCTTCATTCATTATACACCATAGACAATGATGTTACCATGACACCGTGAATAATGATTATTCACTGCTGGCAGTGTATAAAGGATAGCATTATTGCATTATGTTTGACCAAACAGATGAATAATTGACAGATTATTGACTAGTCGTGGACAAAATAATTAAAGTATTCCAATTCTACGTACCTAAATATGTCAAAATAAGTGTAAGTAAAATAATGCCAAGACTCAAGGATGAAATTTCTGTTTTAATGGGTTTTAATTTCACGTTTTCATTTACATGTGTTTATACACAACTGCACATTTATTAAGAGAAAATTAATGTTTGTTCGATATACGAAAGTGAAAACTATACAAAAGGAAACCGACCTCATCTCAAACATTTTGATTTTTTTGCTCCATTCAAACATTAAACAGATTTTCATCTTCAATTTTCAGTTCTATTCAGAAGTGCCAATTCATTGCTTGGGCGCTATCCCACAATAAGGTCCCTTCTACTATTCTATTAAAAGATTCTCCTCCGATTTATTCCGATATCAAGCACACTGAATTTCATTTGATATCGGTTTACTGAGCGTACGTTCAGGATCTTTTATAATTTGAAAGCCCTTTCCGCAGTTAACACCCACAATGATCTAAAATATAGTTTATTTATTCAATTTTGCCGTATAAACTAACGTTTATTTGTTTCTGGCCTGCCCATAAAAGTTGATGTTTTATAAACAATCGTTTAAAATTTTTATTCCGCTAGCGATTTAAAATTTTTATTCCGCTAGCGCTTTAAAAATGTCAAATCGCTTTAAAAATGTCAAGTAAATGTCAAAATTGAATAAACAGTTGTATTACACTTGCGGATTAAATTAATGTATTAACTCGCGGTATTAACGCGCTTGCGGCTACCGCCGCTCGCGCGTATAAACGTACCGCTCATTAAACATTAATTTAATCCGCATGTATAATAAATAACTATTAGTCCATCCTATCTATACACAAAGATGAATTGAATAATTAAATGGGCCCTCCTGTTTATTATTATCATTTCGGGTTTAATCATAAATTAAAAAATAAGAATATAATTATTTCCTCTATGCCTTAATCTAACGATAATATCGAGGGCTTCATCCAAGAAAGACGTATAAAGAGTTTTTGACATTTTATCTTTTATATGCCTAACTTAATACAATATGCAATGTCCAATTAAGTAATAAAATGCGACGTTTACCGAAAAATTATTTTAAAAACACATGTCCTTTACGTTCTTAAATTGTGGATATTATTTGTTATATCAGAATATGCCTCAACCTTAAATCTAAGAAAAAAATATTTATAATGACTTTTTAATGTTTATAAATTAACAAAATATAAAACATTTCAATGTTTAAGGGATTCTGAAGCCTTCTCAGCCCTAGGCTTTAGCTGTATCTTGCGTAATAATTATTTTACCCCTGTTTATAATACATTTACAGGGCGACAAAAATAAAACGTTATGTACCTTCCTAAAATTCGAGCTAAAATTGTCAAATAAACATGGATGAAAAAGAATCCTAAACTATTTGACGCATCCTTTTCGTCCGGAAATAACTATCGGGGTGATTAGAGGCTTCCGACTTCACTTACAAGGAAACGAAAAGTTAATGGACGGTTATCTTTCAAATAAATGACTTTTTTCGGTATTTTTAGCAAAGCTGGGTTGTACGATTATTACACAAACATTACACGTGATCGTAATAGGTTTATATAAATGTCCTACAATACTAAAATAGATGTCTAGAAAGAGCAGTTTGTGAGAGGGTTCTTAAAGCAGCTCTTTCGATTTAAATATTAATATCCATTGGAAGTGTTTTTTGGAAAAAATTACAGTTGTAAATTAAGTTTTTTTTTATATCTGCAAAACGCCTTATCCAAAAACAGCAAACTGCTTTTATATAAAGAAAGCATAAAATGTATAAATCAATCACAAGTATGTAAAATTTATTAAAAGTAAAAATCCAAAATATGAAATGTTTACGTTCCAAATTGCAAGTATTAACATTATCTCTTCGAGATCTGACTTTAGCAAAGTTCCTTTCTCCATTTTACATACATTTACTTCTATTTTCGCTATTAACTAAGTTAAAATGCATTTAAATTCAGCTACAGACTTTCAAATCACACGCGAGTAATAAATTTCAGTACTAACTTGCAAATTTTAATAGTTTATGCTCGACGGCTCGACGCTCTGACAATTTTAATTATTTTAGATGCATTTTAATTTATTTGGCCTAGAATTTAAACCTTTCCCATTTCTAAAAGGGTATTTAATATGTGAAGACGCTTATGCGGCTGTTGTTGGTTCCCTTTTTTACATTTGAAAGATTCTAAAGGGACAAGGGTTAGTATTTTTATCTGATAAATTTAATCTCCCAAATATTTTCCCTGGCAACCTTTGCTAATACTTCTATAATATTGTTTCCACAGTAAAAAGTTGGAAGTTGCTTTTATCAGGAGGTGATCAGACCGACCTAAATAGGTGGAAGTTGATATTTGGTTGAAATTTATGCTGTTGACTACTTCGAAATGAACTTTTAACGGGATAATGATCGGCTGATCATATACAATGTGATTTTTTAAAAACTCAATTGCAGCAGGCGGTATTCTGACAGGTTATTAAGACAGAATACGGCCTGCTGCAATTGAGTTTTTAAAAAATCACATTGTATGTTCCACCTTCTAAAGTTCGCGTCTTCATTAAATTCTCTCATATTTAAAACTTCCATAATTCTATAATCGCCACTTGATCAATAACATGTCAATAAAAAAACCTGATTAAAACCGATCTTAATAGCATTTCAATCAATTAATCGTTCTGAATCAACCAGTCAACCTTGTTCAACAGTGACAATTTACCCAACATTTGGGATGCTTTTAATTTTCTTATTTTAAGCCAATTTAAATTAAGAAATGACGAATTCTATTGTATCCACAGGATGTAAGCAGATATTTAAGGAACTTCCGCTTGAATGGTTAATTATTTTTCTAACATCCGGTTTAACATATCCATGTTTGCACTAATAATCGTTTGATTTGCAAACAAAAACCTCGAGAATAAGTATAAGTAAAACTCAAAACTTACAATTTTCTTCCATCTATGTACTGCGGTAACAAGCAGGACGTGGGTGGACGAATTTTCGCCATCCGAAAGGCAATCAGATAACGAAGGTATCTTTTTAAACTGAATTAATAAGTCCGAATTCACGCTCAGTTGTTTAGGACCAATAACCATCTTCAATTTTGTCCAACACACGAACATCACTAAATTTTTACCCACATACGAGAATTTTCTAAAATATCACCGAAATAATTGGAAAACAATACCAATCAGTTTTGACCTCGAACACTATTTTAACTAAACCAATAATCTAATTAGGTATATGCTAAACTATTTGAAAATAACCACCGGAGGTTGAACCACAACACGTGTTCAAAATTATTACTAGCACAAACAATTAGGAACGTGGTTATTAGCTCAGTGCTAATTACGGTCGCCACGATGTCCAAATTACACCATTCTCAAATTTAACCCAATGTTATTATTAAATTTGTTCAATCAACCCTAAAAATTCTTCTTTTTTTGGACATCCGCGAAACACAGAGGGGAACCTTTCGCGTCCAACTTTTTAATTAGTGGACATGTTTTTAAGTTTTAATCAAGTGTCCCGGCGTGTCTTTAAAACACAGTTATACGAAAACTTGCTCATACAACGGCACGTTTGAAAACTAGGAAAGACCAGATGAAGACTGAAGTATTCATACACCTAAATACATTAAAAGAGAACCCCATAAGACTTCGAGTTCGTTCGCCCGAAAACCCACAGACTTTAATAAATGCATGGTGTGCGGGCGATTTTATGGAGTCGACCTTATCTAATGCTAATTTACTTGCTGGATTTATCATATTAAAAATATAGAGGTGCATAAATTGAAACCTTTCACTCATCAATTTTAGGAATTCCTTAATGTACTTAATAAACTGCAATTACTTTATTAAACGAAATAACCTGGATAAGGTCGTATTAATTTAAAAACCTTGAATCATCATTTTATGCATATACAGGGCGATAGAAAAAAGTCAGAATTATCAGCAATAATAAACAAAATCCTACAGAATATTGTGCCATTTCATTTTAACATAAAACATATTACAAAAAGTATCTAACAGACAGTTTTTGAAGAATATACCTCCGCCCGTTTTATTTAATAAATGCATTATTTTTATTGGTTATTAATACACGCAATGTTGGATAAGTTTTTCTGCGTTCCTTTTATAATCTATAAAAGGCGATTGTTGAATAACGTATTAATTTAAGAATATGCAACATTTAAATCTGCAGAATGCATAAACAAAGTTAGATAAATTCTGGTATTCAGATACGTGAAAATTACGAAATCCTGAACTGTTTAGATAATTTCCTTTGTAAATAACCACGCAGAACATTTTTATTTAGTTAAAACAACATACAATTTCGTTGATTAACATTAATTTGATTAATTTGATAATAAAATAAAATTAATATTTCAGTCATCTTGATTTTCCTTTATGATGTTCTAAAAAAACTCGCACGGTTGTTAAAATTCTTGCTTCAAGATTTTGTAAATACCGGGTGGTGCGTTGCCTCACGCACCATAGGGATTTCAATGGTAATTTTTTAATATGTAATTATTTGCTTCCCTAATTATTTTAGACCAAAAGTGTAATTACGTTTTTTGTAGAGAAAAAAAATACTGCGTCGATTGATGCTATTCTACACAATTTTCGAGTTTCGTGTAACAGAAAAACTGTGGGGATTAATTCTTGCACTTTGACAAAAATCATTAATGCCATGAAATTTTTGAAACAGAGGGGTGAGCTATGACGCTGTTATAGCTCCACCCCTCTGTCATAACGACAGTTTGAAATTATTTTTCAATGCGAAAAATGTAACTTTTTTGCTTTGGTAAACAGATAACCATTATTCAACAAATTCAACAGGAGGGGAAATTACTTTTTTCTACTCCTACTATTGAAAGTTGATCTTTCCACATGATTTTTAATGCTGAAAGCAATTGTTTGTCGAAACTGTGCGACAAAATCCAAAAGTGTGTTGCAAAGTACTTTGCAACACACTTTCAAAATGGTGCCGGTTAACTGTATGGTTTGTTTATATTTGTGATATGTTTATTTTCATAGCAACGGACTTATTTCCATAGTGACCATAGTTTCCATGAGCATACTTAATATTCCACAAAAAATTATAAAATTTGCTTTAAAATATTAAATAGTGAATTAAATGTCTTTCTTCTGTAGGAGTAGAAAAAATAGTGTGTAATAACACTTGTTGAAAGTGTTTTGCAAAACTCAAATGAATGCAGCCTGAGACGTTCTGCAAAACTGTACTTTCAACACTTGTTATACAAATTACTATTTAAAACAAACTTAACGGAAAATAAAATTATTTTATGTGACAATTTTAACAAGTGTAGCTAACTGACAAGCCAGACTGTTTCAGTAAATTCCAAGGCATCAGTGATTTTTATCAAAGTGCAAGAACTAATTTCCACAGTTTTTCTGTTACGGAAAAATTGAAAAACTGCAAAATAGCATCATTGGATTGGGTATTTTTTTCTCTGCAAAAAACATATTTGCACTTTTGGTCTAAAATAATTAATTGGGGAAGCAAATATTTACAAATTAAAAATTTACCATCGAAATCCCTATGGTGCGTGAGACAATGCACCACCCGGTGAATTCTAATAATAACAAAATAAGTTCCTAAAAGAGCTTCAAAAAGGGAGCTTTTTAAATGCTTTTAGCAACCAAATAATTACAGAAAAACTCCTTAAAATTTAAGATTCAAAAATCCAGTTTTATTTGGTTTTGACATTGAGAACTGCATGAAACTGAAACATCAAACTTCGATAATAAAATGAATTCAATTATAGTAAAGCTGAAATTATTAAAGAGATTAAATTTGTTAGAAGAAAATATATTGAAAATGGCAATACATCAAACAAATAATGACAGTCTATGATTTAAAATATTCATGGTAAGACTTGACATCTATGCTTTAAAGGTCTACACGGAAGTTAGTATCCAACCCTAATCGAATACGACACAAGAAGTGCCAAAAATAACACAAGGGAAGCACAGTTAAACCTCGACGCTTCATCAAGTAGTCGAAACGTTTTTTCATTCTACCACCATTATACCAATTTATTAAATTAAATTTTTCCTAAAAATACAAAACCTAAGTTTATTTTTCTAAGTTTACCTACTCCAAATTATCACAATTTTTTAAATGAAAATATACACCTAAAACGTGAACTAATAAAGTCACAAACGCAAAGGGAAACACTCCAGGATTTAAACCACGCTAAAACGCTCGTCCAAAGTACAAATTTAGCTGCTTGTGTCATTTTATTTCATTCTTAAGTCTCATGTACATCCTAAGCAACAGTCGCCCCCTTTTACAGACGGTTTGTCCTAATTATCAAATTATTTTATTCGCTCTAACTAGCAATGAGTTATTTATAAATTAAGAGAGGAACACACAAAAAAGTCGTTTTACTTTACAGACTATTGACTTCCAAAATAATATTTACAGAATTTTTGATAAATTAAATAAGGACGAATCTTTGAGCTTCGAAAGAATAAAGTTAATGCCTGGAAAAGTAAGAAAGCCCCAGTATCTAAATGATCTGAAGATCAAAATAATTCATAAGAAATGAAAAAAGTGCTGTTGAAAGATTATTTTAAAATTATATCGGGAAATCCCCAAAATTCTGTTTTTAATTTTGGAGCAATCTGGGAAAGTCCAAAACATCACCAAAGAATTGTGATAATTGATAAATTTAAAATTTTTTAAGGAAATTTTGTTAAAGATTCGAAAACCCTTACAGAATCAAAAATCCACAAAATATTTGGAAAGAATTTATTTTTTTATTTCTAAATTCGTGCCGATATAAAATTTCTATTTTTATTTTCAACGAATTCTTCAGCATAAAAAGATCAAAAAGTGTTACCAAAAGACGGCTAACAAATAAAATAAGTATTACAGCAAACCTTTTCAATTGTTTCATACAACTCGAACAACAGTAAGTAAATAAGATACCAAAACAAAAATGTTGATTCCACATAACTTTCTATTTCACTAACAATTCCCCATAAAAGGACGTAAAAGTTAACGGTATAGAATTCCTTAATATACATACCAATTACTGAAAGAAGATGTAGAAAAGGCATAAAATAACAAACCAACTTTAAAAACAACAGCATAAAAATCAGGTCTGCTAATATAAAAATGTTAAAAGCATATTAGGGCTCACCTCTTTCGCAATTTGGTCTAAGGCTTGGTCCTCTGCAGATGACTTGGCTGCGACCCTTCTACGGCCACCACCACCGTCCATGACAAGAAAAGGAACACACCAACACACACCTGGGACAACACAAAACAATCACAAAGGAATTCACACCGAAGCTAATAAACATTTTAGTTGCAGCTTGATTTTTTTTAATTAAGCTTACGACGACAACCATTGCGGTCATTTCAGTACAGATTTAACCTAAAGCTGAAGTTTTAAAAAATCCAGCCACAACAGGAGTCAAACCTGTGTTGTCTAGGTGACAAAGCTTTAAGCTGAAGCTAAAGTGGCTTACGTCAATTTTGAACCTAAATCGGCCCTTTAAGTCATCTATCTACCCAACAGGATTCGCATCCCAGCCGGAGCGGATTTTTGAAAAAATTTTCCATAACTGAGATTCGAATCTATGTTCTCTTAGTGACAAAGTATTTTAAGCTAAGATTTAATGGTTTCTTTGTATACACAATCTATTTAAGACTTATGTTTTTGGTACTTCTTTTTCTAAAATCAAAAACTGCATTTTCCATATTTACTTAAAAAAGAAATAAAGCTCGCTCGTGTTATAAATTCACACAAGTATTCGATTTAGAATGAAACACCAGCGTTTCTTCAAAAATAATATAATACATATATGAATTAAAGAAAGGTATGTTTTAAAATGATAATGAATCAATATGTAATATGCTGATGAAAAAATAGATGAAAAAATAACAAAACAAACGAAGTTTGAAATTTGTAACAGCTTTAAAATGAGATCTACAAATCTGATTTTATGTTTTAGCAAACTAAATTTTAAAACGGAAACTAAAAGTAACTGAAAAATCGGAACAGTTTTACTTCGTAATCTTTACATTTAAATCTTTTCCATTTCATAGGAAAAAGTGAGCGGTTAACCACAAAAGAAGTTTTGCTGCACAAGATTCAGGAAACCCTAACCGTTTGATACACAAATATTTAGAAAACGTGTAATCAGTTTCATCAACAAAAATATTTGCAAGATATAATGGCTGTATTAAGTATTAAAATTAATTTATGATTTTCTGGATCAGAACACAGGCTCCAATTTAAATTTAAAATTTGCAGAAATTAAATTTCGAAAATAAATGACGGAACAAACGATTCACAAACCAAACGTTTTTATTTTTCTGTTAAAACATGTATAAAAAAGGCTCAAAAGTTTATTAAGATCCCAAGAACGTTCTAAATTCGTTAAAGGTATCGTTAAGCACTTCTGAGAATCCAAATGAAAATATTGAACGATTCTAAACTGATTTTATTTTATAAAAGATATACAAAAACACCGCAAAACTTGTAAAAATCCTAAATTTAATTATTTAAACACCAGAGTCACCAGATATTCAAAAAGCAAACAAATTTCTTACTGGCGAAACGTATAAAATTCAATAACTCTCTTAATCAATTTTTTCCACTTTGTTTAACAGAAAAGATTATTCTCAGAAGTTCATGCATATCAAATCTACGTGTTAAGTATGCTTTGTAACAATTAAATTAGGAATTTCGTGCACTGACTACTAAAGAAACACTTGACCGGCTTTTTATTTTTTTTTCAAATTACTGTTACATTGTCAAAGCCAAATTCTTTATATAATCTGTTAAAAATTAACATGTCAAGTAACCTTTAATGCATGAAGATTTAATTACTACTAACCCAACGTAAATTATTTATTATGATAAACGTTGTCCTTTCAATATTTATAAATATAAATAATAATAAGCGTAACATTTATGGCTAATTTAAGCACATATAGGTATAAGCATTACTCATTGTTAGTATTTAAATCAAAAGTTTTTAAACAATTGCTCATGTAGTAATGTCTCGATAACTACATTTATTAAAATGAAGTAAAGCATTGAAAAGCGAAATACACATCAATTTACCAATACTCTGTCCTCCTTAACTTCTGTAAAGAAAATTATAGACATCTATTCACAAATTAATAATCCTTTACCGACTATTACTGAACATCTAAATTTAATTTTCTTAGTATCGAATGTATTACTAAACCCTATTAAATAATATTTACTCGACAACTATTAAGATAGCTTTTTTAATTTTATAGGATTAAAAACTTGCTTTTGACTAATTTATTACAACTTATATTTGAAAATACTACAAATACATAGGTATATAAAACAACATTCTCTTGTGAAGTAATATACATAAGCATCTGCCTCTCGATTTAAGATTTGATAGGTAATTTCAACACTGTGTGTATAATAAATATGTTTTTTCACTACTAGCATTAGAAGATATCATTGTTGACCTTGTTTCCGAGCCAAGAAGATGAATTTCTCTCCTAGTGGTCAATAATTTTTCATTATTGACTACTGGTCAATAATGAAAACAATTGCTATGCGCTCAGGTGCCTATTATAAATATATTTTACACAAAATGTCAATTGAAATTAACTTTCAAGCAAGGCTATTTGATTTTTGTGGATATTTAGAAATAAATATATGCATCTGTCATTTTATTTTTTATTGATGTAAAAATGATTAATTAAAAGGAATAAAGGTGCTAGTAGTGAAAAAAATAGTATATAAACCACGGTAGAGAAGATTTTTCTCAGCCTCGCAACTTATTTCCCTCCATGCTTCGCATGTCGGGAAATAATACTGCTCGGCTGAGAAAAATGTCTTCTCTACCTTGGTATATAATATACTATTTTTCACTACTAGCATTAGAAGATGTCATTATTGACCTTGTTTTCGAGCCAAGAAGATAAATTTCTCTCCTAGTGGTCAATAATTTTTTATTATTGACTACTGGTTAATAATGGAAACAATTGCTATGCGCTCAGATGCCTATTTTAAATATGTTTTACCCAAATGTCAATTGAAATTAACTCCTCCCCTTGTTTTCAAGCAAGGCTATTTGATTTTTGTGGATATTTAGAAATAAATATACCCATCTGTCATTTTATTTTTTATTTATGTAAAAATGATTAATTAAAAGGAATAAAGGTGCTAGTAGTGAAAAAAATAGTATATAAACCACGGTAGAGAAGATTTTTCTCAGCCTCGCAACTTATTTCCCTCCATGCTTCGCATGTCGGGAAATAATACTGCTCGGCTGAGAAAAATGTCTTCTCTACCTTGGTATATAATATACTATTTTTCACTACTAGCATTAGAAGATGTCATTATTGACCTTGTTTTCGAGCCAAGAAGATAAATTTCTCTCCTAGTGGTCAATAATTTTTTATTATTGACTACTGGTTAATAATGGAAACAATTGCTATGCGCTCAGATGCCTATTTTAAATATGTTTTACCCAAATGTCAATTGAAATTAACTCCTCCCCTTGTTTTCAAGCAAGGCTATTTGATTTTTGTGGATATTTAGAAATAAATATACCCATCTGTCATTTTATTTTTTATTTATGTAAAAATGATTAATTAAAAGGAATAAAGGTGCTAGTAGTGAAAAAAATAGTATATAAACCACGGTAAAGAAGACTTTTCTCAGCCTCACAACTTATTTCACTCCATGCTTCGCATGTCGGGAAATAATACTGCTCGGCTGAGAAAAATGTCTCTACCTTGGTATATAATATACTATTTCACCTTAAATTGCATTGAAAATTGATGTTTACAGTAACAGGATAATCTACCCAACTACTAAACGAGTATGTACCTAACTATAAACTAATTAGTTGAACCGCCTGCAAATAAAATGAGTCAATAACGATGGAGCAACATTGTTATTAAGTGTACCTATTCAGTGTAATTTGTTTTGGCTAAAAAAAATTCCGGGTGATTCTTTGGGATATAAATAGAATCTATTTTGAAATTAGATCTAGAACAATTATCTAAGAGGTAAAAAGAGGAAGAATAAGTAAATAACTGATTAATGCGAGTGAATGCGAAAGGATTAGAGGATTGTACGGAAATTGATAGTATTTGGTTGGATTTTATAGGCAATAAGAATTGTAGGAAGAATTTTACAAAATAAATAGGAGAATTGATTTTGGCGAGCAGGTGTTCGTGGGTGTGCTCGAGTGCGGGTTCATTGGCGACATGCCAGGCTATAATACCACCTAACACTTACTCAAATTTATTACAATTCATCCAATATCTCCTTGTTTCGTAATCATCCTCTTATCATGCCGGTAGAACTATTAAATCGTCCCCAATGGCACGAAGATTAAAATTGCTAGTGTCCTTCAGGGACGTCCGGGGGGTGTAACAATTTATTAAAAATTCACGCTAACATCTCTATCTCAAGTACACAATAAAAACTTCACTTATCAGTTTGTTGACATCAAATAATATATGAGTTATCTTATCACAGAATTATTTAGGCGAAGGTGCCAATTATTTGCAAAAATTTACACATGTGTAAACCGTGACGACATTTCTTTGGTTCGCGAGCAATACTGCCAGTTACTAAAATACAAGATGTAAAAAAACCCTAAATGATAACATTGAACAACTGTCAATATCAATACCTAACTTCAGGTTTAATAACATAACCCCATTTCATCTTTCATTACAGTTAAGATAAAAATAATCTTCTTTGTTTAGTTATTTTTGTACTAGTTTTTATGATTGAATTATCTACTGCTATTGTTCCTAGAAGTTTTATTTATTTTTGATAAGAAAATTATTTAGGACAATAAAAGCTATTGTTTAAATCGTAGTAATAAAACCATAATTCGTTCATAGCTGTTACAAAATGAGTAGCCAGGTAACTTCTTAATAGCAAAGTATTTGCAGGTTTTTAATTTTAAATTTAATAGGTTGATAAAATCGTCAAAACATACAGGAAATTAGCTGGTATTCCGACTCTTGTTGGAGCGAAATTAAGTAAAGAGGGAACCTTTGTTAATGCAATCTGGAGCCAAAGAAATTTAGAAAGAGGCAAAATAACTAAATTTTCGCAAACTCATCTTCTTACAACGGAATTGAAGAAAGTTTCAGATATTTTACCTATTGATATAACTGGCGAGTAAGGCACAATGATAATAATTTAACTAGAAATTAATAATATTTATTCATTCATTTTCAGATCACTAACAAGTATTTCTCCGTCGGAATCTTATCGGGCTCTTATTAGGGATGTAGATGACAAAAGTGTGCACAAACAGCACCTTGAAGTGTGGTCACATGATCATTTAACGAGTACTGCCGATCTTTCAGCTTTAGAACTTCATGGTGACGTTTACATGGATGGTAATTATTTTGAGGCTTTTAAATTTTGTTCATAATATTTATGTATAGATTTTTCGTGATATAGCTGAGTTTGGAGTCCTTGAATGGTCACCGGATGAAACTAAATTGTTATATATAGCTGAAAAAAAGGAACCTAAAACTGAACCATTTTATAAAAGAAAACCAGCAAAACAAGAAGAACCAAAAGACACCGAACCAATTAAGGTTTGAAATACAAAATAGATGTGGTTTTAGAATTTTAATATAAATTAAATAAACAGGGGGAGCAGTATCTGTTCGTACAAGATTGGGGTGAACAATTAGTTCTTAAAAAGCAGTCGGTAATAGTTCAATACGATCTTCTAAGTGACTCGTTTAAGATTATAGAAGGTATACCTGCTGGCTTATGCCCAGCACAAGTTGTATGGTCTCCTGATGGTTCGTATATTGTTGGAGTAGCTCTTCGTACACATCCAAGAAAGCTTGGACTTATTTACTGTACTAATCGCCCTAGTTCTATCTTCACTCTCGATTTTAAACACAATTATGGTAATTCTTTAGCCATAGCTTCAATTAAATTATATTAAGTTCCTTCAAAACTTTTTGTAGAGGAAATTTCACCAGCAGGAAAAGCAGTAAAGTCTCCCAAATTTTCATCCGATGGTAAAATATTAGTTTGGTTGCAAAGAGAAGCAGGTGGTCCTCATAATTCATGTACATCACTTGTTAAACGAAGTGTGCCGTTTAAACAGGTTTGTTTTAGCTTTTTAACTTTTAAATGAATAACACGTTTTTTTGTAAATTATGGTAATTTTTATATTCACCAGGCAAAAGTCAGCACAGTCGTTGATATTGTAGAAAAAGAAAGAACCATTACTGGAGACCGAAAATTTTATGGATTGTATAACACAGGTTTTCCAAAACGATGTTGGGCTTCAGAAAGAAGACTTGTACTTTCAACAAATCAGAAAAATACTATAAATACTTACATTATCGATACAGGTATTAGCACATCATGAGGTTGTTTTTTGTTTAACTAAAAACTGAACTGTTTTCCTAGATTCTGGGAAGATAACAGAATTAGAATATGCTCAAGGAAGCCAAATGGTTTTGGATGTTTATAGAAATACGATTGCTGTCAGTCGCAGAAATTTTTTTCAACGAGATAAATTAGCCATTGCTCATATACCTTCTAAAGGAAACGAGGAATCTATTAATTTTGAAGAAATTACTTCAACGGAAAAAACAGAATTTGCTGATAATTACCTGTATAGCTATTTAGATTTGAAGCACGATTCAGGAGAAGAAGTAGGTAAGCTACATTTAAATCTTGTATTTGGTTAAACACAGGGTATGTTTGATTTATTTTTAAAAAAATCATGATTTAAATCAAGGTAAGTGATTTACAGTTTATGGTTCTTAGTTTAAACTTTAAGGTCGCCAAAAGTACCGCCTTCAAGATGTTTTGTATTGGGAATTACCGCAATATAGGATTACACCCAAACAAACTAACCAAAGCATTATTCACTTTTGTTGACTCAAAAATTCTGAGAAAAGTACATTATTAACTCTTAAGAGGGTTTACAAAACGTGACATATTTAAAGTTTAATTGCATGCGTAGTCATTTTGATTTAACTTATGCCATAAACTAACCGTTTTAGTAAAAAATCTATTTAAATCAAAAAAAATCGATTTAAATCAAAAAAAATCGATTTTTTTGATTTTTTTTAAAATAAATCGATTTTTTTCATACCCTGGTTAAACAGCAAGTGACAATACTTCAATCATGTAACAACCCAGTCAAAATCATAAAGTAAAATAATCAAATTATGCAAATTTTACATCATCCTATAACCTTATCATGCTAATAACTCCTTAGTTCGCATTTGACTTTACAAGTGCAAAGACCTGCTCGCAAATCGCTCCGTTATCACGCAAGCCAAGCGCGCACGACGAGCCCGCAGAGGTCAAATTCTTATTCAATATAATAACCAAGTAAGTTAATACACATTTAAAATTAATAAACGTTAAAAATTACAAAACGTTAAATACGAAATGCAAGGAAACAGCGATGGTTTCGCTGGTTATCCAAGTACTTTCTACTATAACCATCCACAAAACAGCTTCAACGTACAAGCACAACAACCACAATACACAAACATACAGCTCCCTTTGCAACAAAACTGCATAGTTCCACAAGACATCCTAAATACACAACAACAAATGTACCAAACACAATTCAACCCGCAAAATCCTCCTGTGTATACGCAAATGCAACCATGGCAACTACAAGATTATCAACAAGCAGAGTTGCACAATACACAAGGACAATCATCCAAGATTCAGTCTCCTGGCTACCAATATGCGTCATCAATACCACAGTCAAACCACTACACAGTAGCCACGCCCTTAGCACCACAATTAACAACCAAAGGGGCAGACACTCACGAGGACAATATGTCAATCAATAGCGAAAATGAAGAAGTCATCGTACTAAATGACTTCCAAGAAGTTAGACAAAAAAATAAGAGAAAAAGAACAATCAACACACAAACCGCCAGCTGTGCAACGTCGACCCAAAATAGATTCCAGCCTTTATCCAACTTAACGAATAATAACGCCCCTAATAACAAGCCAACCACAACGGAAAAAAAGGAGCAAATCCCTCCATTTATTCTACACTACGTTACAGCATTAAACCCATTAATCAAATTAATTGAAACCCATATAAACAAGGAAAACTACTGCTATCAGTTAATGCAAGGAAACAAGGTAAAACTTCAAATAAAAAACATAACCGATTATAAAAAGATACGTGACGTGCTCGACGCAAACAAAGTAGCAAGGCATACTTACAGCCTTGAAGAGGAAAAGAAGTACAGAGTAGTATTAAGAAATTTGCACCACTCTACTGAACATGAGACAATCACCAAACTTTTGAAACAAGAAGGCCATGAGGCAGTTAATATAATGAATGTAATAAATAGAGAAACCAAACAAAAAAAGAACCTATTCTTTATAGACTTGAAACGTCAAGACAACAACAAAGACATATTTAAAAATTAAAAGTATGGGAAACGCAGTGATACAGTTCGAAGAACCTAGGAAGAAAACACAAATCCCTCAATGTAAAAACTGTCAGTGCTATGGTCACACACGAAACAGATGCACAAGACCAGCCCGCTGCGTAAAATGTGCCGGGTTTCATGACTATCGCTCTTGCGACAAAAACAAAAAAGACGGCAAACCGGCAACATGTGTACTGTGTAAAGGCGAACATCCCGCAAACTATAAAGGATCTAAAGTATACCTTGAAATCTTAAGTAGACGTCACCCAAACCACCCGCAAATAGTCAACCCTAATAACAATCGGCCAATCCGCCACTCATCGCAACAGATCCAAGTAGCACAGTCAAACCAAAGACAGCAACAGTACCCAACATACCTAGCGGCCCTCAAGCAAGGAACTCCTCAACCACTCAGCATTGTACATCAGAAACTCGAGCAGAATCAATATGGGTCACCCCAATCCCAAAATAACTCAGTACCTCTAATACATAATACTTTAAACACACAGACAACAGCCCAACAAACGAACGACCTAACTGCAGTTATAATGGCGATGCAACAAACAATTCAAGCACAACAGCATACAATAAATGAACTCACAAACCAAATCAAACTCCTTAGGGAAGAACTAAGATCTAAAAATGGCCCAAATGTTTAAAATTGCGTTATGGAATGCAAACGGTCTTGCTAACCACAAGCAAGAAATAGAAATATTCCTCAAACACAACGAAATTGACATAATGCTTATCTCAGAAACCCACTTTTCTAGCAAAAACTTTTTCAAAATACCAAATTTTCACATTTATACAACTAACCATCCCGACGCAGAAAGACACGCTAGAGGAGGATCGGCCATACTAATTAGGAAACAAATAAAACATCATCAATTACCAGATTTTAATGAAGACTTCTTACAAGCAACCAGCATTATGGTAGAAGATTGGCACGGACCTTTGGCAATCTCAGCCGCATATTGCCCCCCTAACTATCCCACAAATAAAAAGGGCTTCCTAAGCTACTTTCGCGCTCTGGGTTGCAGATTCATGGCAGGTGCCGATTACAATGCAAAACATACAATGTGGGGCTCACGACTATCACCACCTGGCAGAGGGAAAGTTCTCTACGCCGTCATGCAAGAACTTCAGCTCGGTCATCTATCAACAAATGAACCGACGTACTGGCCCAGCGACCCGAAAAAACAACCAGATCTACTTGACTTCTTCGTCACGAAGGGAATCGCGCCAGGCTACCTGACGATCGAATCGTGTTGGGATTTACACACAGATCACTCTCCGGTCATAGCTACAATAAACACCACCATCGTAGTCAAAGACCCACCAGCTAAACTTTCCAATAAAAACACCGATTGGAATTATTACAGAGCACTACTGAATAACCAACTTGACCTGAAGATCCCACTAAAAACTAAAGAAGACTTAGAGGTTGCAGTATCACTTTTCACTATGACAATACAAAAATCGGCATGGGAAGCTACCCCGGAAATCCCAGTCAAAAGGATCAAAGAACAATGCCCAGTGGTAATAAAGAAAAAAATAGCAGAAAAAAGAAGATTACGTAGAATCTGGCAGTCCACTCAATACCCTTCTGATAGAAGACGCTACAATCAGGCTTCTCTAGAACTCAAAGAATTAATCAAAAATCTAAAAAACGAATCGTTCCAAGATTTTCTAGCGAACCTGGATGCTACTCCTGACACAGATTACAACCTATGGAAAGCAACCAAAAATATCAAACGACAACTCCAGCCCTCTCCTCCCATACAAAAGGAAAACGGTTCTTGGGCGAGATCAGATAAACAGAAAGCCGAAGCTTTCGCGACCCACCTCGAAACAGTTTTCCAACCCCTATCAATGGCATCCACACTTGAAGCGGAATTGGAACTAAGGGAAACTCTCGACGCACCGTTTCAAATGTCACCACTTCCAAACCTATTCACAGTAAACGAAATCAAGGGAATGATCAAACACAACCTAAATCCCAAAAAAGCTCCAGGGTACGACCTTATTACTGGCCAACTGATTAAGGAACTGCCCCGTAAGGGACTAGTAATGCTTACAATATTATACAACGCTGTACTAAGGTTAGGGCACTTCCCAGCCCAATGGAAGGTCTCGCAGGTGGTCCTAATACCAAAACCAGGCAAACCGCAAAACATGGTCTCCTCATACAGACCCATAAGTCTATTACCTCAACTAGGCAAACTCTTAGAGAAGCTGCTCGCGAAAAGATTAGAGCCAATTATCGAAGAACAGAAATTAATTCCGGATCATCAATTCGGATTTCGGAAAGGTCATTCGACGTCAGAGCAGGTACATAGAATCGTCGACGTAATAAACCAAACTTTCGAAGAAAAAGAGTACTGCACAGCTGCATTTTTAGACGACAACCAGGCCTTTGACAGAGTCTGGCACGACGGGCTCTTATTCAAACTAAAAACGACAATACCGCACAGTTATTATATTATCTTGAAGTCATTCCTAGAAGAAAGGTACTTCCAAATCAGATATGGACAAGAAATTACAGACCTACATCCAATCAAAGCAGGCGTCCCACAAGGGAGCATACTAAGTCCAATGCTCTACTTACTATTCACAGCGGACTTCCCCACTCACAGACATTCTCTTACAGCAACGTTTGCCGACGATAAGGTAGTGTTAGTTAAACACAAAGATCCAACAGTCGCCGCCACGCTCCTTCAACAAAACCTGAATGAAATAGAGAAATGGGCTAATAAAATCAAAATTAACGAAGAGAAGTCCTCACACATTACATTTACCAAATGCAAACGCAACACACCACCTGTCTTGATCAACAACGCCCCACTCACCCAGGTGCAAGAAATCAAGTATCTAGGAATGCACTTAGATAAAGGGCTAACGTGGAAAAGCCACGTATGGAAAAAACGTAAACAGATGGGCCTCAAGTTCAGAAAACACTACTGGATGCTAGGCCGTAACTCCAAGTTAAGTCTGTCAAATAAACTACTAGTCTACAAGGTGGCTTTTAAACCTATTTGGACATATGGTCTTCAGCTCTGGGGTACCACAGCCAACTCAACAATCCAAATAATAGAGAGGTTCCAAAGCAAAATGTTGCGTACAATAAGTGATGCCCCTTATTTTATTAGAAACGCGGACATTCTAAGTGACCTAAAAGTGAACTCAATAAAAGACGAAATAAAGAAGTGCAGTGCCAATTACTTAAACAGACTCTCAAACCATCCAAATGACTACGCGGTGAATCTGCTAGACAATAGTGAGCAAACTCATAGACTCAAAAGGTTCAAACCTCTAGATTTACCATATAGATACTAAGGTCTCTGATCAAGCTTAAAACCTTTCAATCGTGTTTTTAGCAAAGTAAGCAAAGAGAGGCACTCAATGGAATGCCTCTCACATGTCAGTAGTCATGTCCTGTTACCTTACTGAACATAAACTTTACTTATTGTATTTATACAGATTGTAAATAGAAATAAATCATACAAAAAAAAAAAAATAAAAAAAAATAACTCCTTAGCAACGAGTTATATTATGATCAGAGTGCGGAAAAGTATGCACTATAAAATCGAGAAATATGCATTTTATATGTGGTTAAAATTAAGCAAAATATGCTCCTTCATATGCAATTATAGACAAATATATGCTGTCACTACCTAAAAATTTACACTATACAGTCTGTCCCAAATTCAATCCCCACCATTAGTATCTCGGAAACTATAAAAGCTACAAAGTTGGTTAAATAGGGAAAGTTTTAGGAATTTTAATGCTCATTTCATATCCGTTGAGAAAGCATAGCCAACTTTGATCGTTTTCGAGATATCTTGAAAAAACCGAAATTTGGAGTTTTCTGTTTTCCAAAATATCTCGGAAAGTATTAAGTTATTAGTTTCAAGACTTGTACATTGTGAAGGCACTTTTTTACGGAGAATCGGGTGGTACCATTTGTTTATATTTATGACGCTTTGTTTCTATTCTATGAACAACTACTTTTGATTTTCATATGGACGCCATATTGAATTTTGTCTTAACTAAACTCAGCTCTTTTTTCTCTTTTCAATGATGTGTCACAAGTACGGTTTTTTTGAAGAAGAGCGGGAATAAAATACATTTTTTCATTATTCACGTAGTAGGCTATGATAAAAAAAAATGTATTTTATTCCCGCTCTTCTTCAAAAACCCTGTACGTGTGACATATCGTTGAAAAGAGAAAAAGGAGCTGAGTTTAGCTACGACAAAATTCAATTTGGCGTCTATATGAAAATCAAAAGTAGTTGTTCATAGAATAGAAACAAAGCGTCGCGTCGTAACTAAACTCAGCTCTTTTTGCTCTTTTCAACGATGTGTCACACGTACGGAGTTTTTGAAGAGGAGCAGGAATAAAATATCAGGTTGATGCATAAGTTCGTAGCGTTTTTTTTTTAATTTAAAATTTTTTAATATAAAAAATACATAAACTAATCAATAATATATTCTCCTGCATTGTTTATGATTGCCTCCCAACGTTCTGGCAGTTTTTCGATTCCACGCCTGAAGAAATCCGGTGGTTTGGAGGCGAAGAAGTCATCGAGCTAGTTTTGAAGAGCAACGTCGTTATTAAATGAGATTCCGCGGAGATTGTTGGATAGAGAGCGGAAAAGATGAAAATCTGATCGAGCAAGATCAGGAGAATAGGGCGGATGTGGAATAACCTCCCAACCGAGGTCTTGAATAGCTGCTTTTGTAATGTTAGCAGTATGCGGTTGGGCATTATCGTGCTGCAAAACCAACTTTTAAACTTTTCCCATGGAATGCAAATGTCGTACGATAGTTGATTGGTCACAATTTATCATATTGCCCAATTCCCGAGTTAATTGACGTGGATCATCACGAATTGAAGCATTTAATCGGTCTTCATCAAAGCCGGATGGTCTCCCTGAACGTGGGAAATCATTCATATCGAAATGCCCCTTTTTGAAACGAGAAAACCATTTTCGTGCAATACTTTCCACGATGGCGTTCTCTGCGTAAACGGTACGAATGGTTCTAGCGGCCTCCGATGCCTTAACTCCTCGGTTAAACTCAAACAAAAGGATATGTCGGAAATGTTCATTTTTTTGTACTTGACACTCCATTTTCTTTAACCATCAATTACCCCTAACTTTCTACAAATTGAAAAATTCAAGAAGTATTCAATAAAACAATACTATGGCATTAAAATAACATTGATATTTTTCAAACAAATTGGTTTCCAAAGCACTCTTACCTTGGAAACAAAAAACGCTACGAACTTATGCATCAACCTGATACATTTTTTTTATGATAGCCTACTACGCGAATAAAGAAAAAATGTATTTTATTCCCACTCTTCTTCAAAAACTCCGTACGTGTGATACATCACTGAAAAGAGAAAAAAGAGCTGAGTTTAGTTACGACAAAATTCAATATGGCGTCCATATGAAAATCAAAAGTAGTTGTTCATAGAATAGAAACAAAGCGTCATAAATATAAACAAATGGTACCACCCGATTCTCCGCAAAAAAGGGGCTTCCGAGATATTTTGGAAAACAGAAAACTCCAAATTTCGGTTTTTCCAAGATATCTCGAAAACGGTCAAAGTTGGCTGTGATTTCTCAACGGATATGAAATGAGCATTAAAATTCCTAAAACTTTCCCTATTTAACCAACTTTGTAGCTTTTATAGTTTCCGAGATCCTAATGGTGGGGATTGAATTTGGGACACACTGTATATGCACCGAAAAATCGCATACGATATTTAAATATTTATTTCAATTTCTATATTCATACAAAACCACAAAAATAGGTATTCAATATAAAAATACAAATTAGTGGTATACATAAATTTGCAGGTCGCAATAAATTTTTTTTATTGCGACCTGCGAACGAAATTCCCGAGACCGAAAATATGAATAAAATTTTTTAATTGTGACCTGGGAGACAGAATTATGCAATTAAGATGCTCGAAATCAGTTAAATATGCATTTATGCGCTATTCCCTCAACATATGCATAAATATGCAAAATAAAATTTGCATAAATGGAATCCTTACGATGTGATTCGGATAGATAACCAGAAAATTTTATTGTGCATATAAGCACAATTACATGCAAATGCATATTTTTCCGCGCTCTGGTTATGATACATTTGACAGCACTAGTGCTGTAATAGTAATTTATCTAATTCCGTTTTGAAAAGTTGAATTTTACCTAACCTTTTGACATTATGAAACGTCACTTTTTACCTAATCGAATGTTGTAAAGATTTTTTTCTACTCCCACCATGGAAAGTGGGATTTTCAGACTTCGTCTCCATAGATCCGAGTATTGAAAATGAGTGTTTGCCGAACAAGTGAAATTAGCGTGCGGAAAATTTACTTTCCGCACGCACATGCATGATTTTCGGTGCGGCAAAGTATAATTTTGCCGCACCGAAATCAAAATGTCAAATCTGACATTTGATGAATGTCAGATTTGATTTTGCAGAAATATTTAAATTTTTTTATGGAAATGTGGTTGTAGAAAAAATAGTGTGTAATACATGTGTTAAAAGCTTGTATTTGCCACTCTCATGTGATGGCAGCACTCACTATCGTTCGTGCTGCAAACTTCACATTCGTGTGGCAAACGCAAGCTTTCAACACTTGTATTACAAGTTACTATTACGTAACTGAGTTACGTAATAGTAATTTATCTACTTTCATTTCGTAATATCAATATTTCGAAACGAAAAATCGTGTTGTAATGAACTATATTACCGCACTAGTATCGTAATAACTTTTGACATAAAAATGACAGATTGACAAGAGAATTCATAGTTATTTTACTTGTTATAAACATTTATTATGCACTTTTTACGATTTTTACGATATGAATATAGTACAAAGCTTAATCTACTTGCATGAAATTATCAAAAAATATGAAATATTTGCCAATAATTAATTACCTTATGCAAAAGTTGACTGTTCCAATTTTCATTCAAACTGACAGCAACCAACACCAAATAAACAAAAAATCAAGCCTTAACGTATTAGATTTCAATGAAAATTGGAACAGTCAACTTTTGCATCAGGCAATTATTGATAAATATTTAATTTTTTTGCTAATTTTATGAAAGTAGATAAAGCTTTGTACGATATTCATATCGTAACCTCGTATTACGATCCTCAATGGATTTGTCAAACTCGACCTGCGGTCTCATTTGACAAACTTTCCATCTCGCATCGTAATACGAGTTGTTACGATACTCATATCGTAAATAACTATTGTAATACAAGTGTTGAAAGCTTGCGTTTGCCACACGAATGTGAAGTTTGCAGCACGAACGATAGTGAGTGCTGCAGTCACATGAGAGTGGCAAATACAAGCTTTTAACACATGTATTACACACTATTTTTTCTACAACCACATTTCCATAAAAAAATTTAAATATTTCTGCAAAATCAAATCTGACATTCATCAAATGTCATTTTATGACATTTTGATGTCGGTGCGGCAAAATTATACTTTGCCGCACCGAAAATCATGCATGTGCGTGCGGAAAGTAAATTTTCCGCACGCTAATTTCACTTGTTCGGCAAACACTCATTTTCAATACTCGTATCTATGGAGACGAAGTCTGAAAATCCCACTTTCCATGGTGGTTGTAGAAAAAGAATATTACACAACCCAATTTTAAACCAAATGCCGCTCAGATGCCTACTATAATAATAAATAAAATAATTTATTGCTTGTCAAATATTGACAACGAATTATTATTTAGAACGTGGAAGAGTGAAATTACGAAATTAGATAAAATTTTGTACGTAATAAGTTATGAAAAGCGATATTGTTTGACTCACGTAATTTGCAAAACTCGCTATCGCTCGTTTTGGCAAACTTACGACTCGTCAAACAATATCGCTCTTTTCATAATTGATTACGTAAATAACTATTATCTAATTTCGTTTTGAAAAGTTGAATTTTACCTAACCTTTTGACGTTATGAAACGTCACTTTTTACCTAATCGAGTGTTGTAATAGTAATTTACGATACTAGTAACGTTATGAAGCATTTTACATTACGAGAGAAAAGTTTGAAAGAACGAGCGACGAAGGAGCGAGTTCTTTTAAATCTCGAGTAATGTAACAGCAAATAACGTTATGCGTGTCGTAACACGGTTTACATCATCCTATAATAATTTTTTTCAAAAAATAAAAAATTATTTTCAGTGACAGTTCAATGACAATTCATAAATAGTAACGTAAAACAGCCATAACAGCACGTTATAAGCTTTACAGCACTAGTGCTGTTAAATGTATCATAACATAACTCGTTGCTAAGGAGTTATTACCATGATAACGTTATAGGATGATGTAAAAATCTTTATCTACTTTCGTTTCGTAATATCAATATTTCGAAACGAAAAATCGTGTTGTAATGAACTATATTACAGCACTAGTATCGTAATAACTTTTGACATAAAAATGACAGATTGACAAGAGAATTCATAGTTATTTTATTTGTTATAAACATTTATTATGCACTTTTTACGATTTTTACGATATGAATATAGTACAAAGCTTTATCTACTTTCATGAAATTAGCAAAAAAAATTAAATATTTGCCAATAATTAATTACCTTATGCAAAAGTTGACTGTTCCAATTTTCATTCAAACTGACAGCAACCAACACCAAATAAACAAAAAATCAAGCCTTAACGTATTAGATTTCAATGAAAATTGGAACAGTCAACTTTTGCATCAGGCAATTAATTATTGACAAATATTTAATTTTTTTTGCCAATTTCATGAAAGTAGATAAAGCTTTGTACTATATTCATATCGTAACCTCGTATTACGATCCTCAATGGATTTGTCAAACTCGACCTGCGGTCTCGTTTGACAAACTTCCCATCTCGTATCGTAATACGAGTTGTTACGATACTCATATCGTAAATAACTATTATCCAATTCAGTTACGAAATGTCAACATTTCGACATTGATTTTAGTTGTGAAAAGTGGTTCATTTTGTAACTAGTTACAAAATATGCTCCCATTTTGTAACTAGTTACAAAAAGATGATTTGAGTTGCGAAAAGTGGTTCATTTTGTAACTAGTTACAAAATATGCTCCCATTTTATCACTCCCATTTTATCACGATGACCTAACTCCTTTTTTAAGAAGATGTGGCATTTACATTTTGTTATCTGAATTGGATAAAATCTTGTATGAAACACGTTGCAAAACATGTCTTTTTATCACATGGCGTGGCCTGGTGATAAAAAGTCCATCATTTTGCAACTCGTTGCATAAATAGCTATTATCCAATTCAGTTACGAAATGTCAACATTTCGACATTGATTTTAGTTGTGAAAAGTGGTTCATTTTGTAACTAGTTACAAAATATGCTCCCATTTTGTAACTAGTTACAAAAAGATGATTTATATATATATAACTAGCGCTATAGGCCGTCAAGGCCCTTGGCTTCATTGACTATTTTCCTCCACCTCTTCCTGTCTTGGGCTGCTTCTCTCCAGTTGTTAATTTCCATTTTGGTTAGGTCTTCTTCCACACATTCCATCCATTTCCTTTTCGGTCTCCCTCGTTTTTTTTTCCCCGTCGCTTCTAGGTCCAGTATTAGTTTGACATTTCTCTCGTCTCTAATCCTCGTTACATGGCCTATCCACCGTAGCCTCTTTTTTTTTATTTCTGTTACTATGTTCGGTTTCTTATACAATTCACTTAGTTCTTTATTAGTTCTTTTCCTCCACTGATTGTCTACTTTAATCCCCCCTAGAATCTGTCTTAACACTGCTCTTTCCCGCACTAGTAGCTTCACTTTATCACTTTTTCGCAGCACCCATACCTCACTTCCGTACGTAATTGTTGGTTTTATAATTGTCTCGTACACCCGTATTTTCAGCCCACGTGAGATATTTTTGTTTCTCAGAATTGTTTGATACATTCCTGTTACCCGCGCACTCAGTGTAATTCTCCTTTCAATTTCATCTTCGTTATTACCGTCTTTTGCTATTTGCACTCCTAAATATATAAATTTATCTGTGTTTTCGAAACAGTACTTCTTGTTTTCTATCTTGATTTTTAAGTTGTCCTCTCTGTCTCTTGGCTGATGACCTATTTCCATGTACTTGGATTTTTCCTGGTTTATTTCCAATCCTCGCTCCCCTGCCTCCTTTATAAGTTCTTTTGTTATTGTCTTCAATTCTTCTCTCGTTCTTGCCACTAATGCTATATCATCCGCGAAAGCTAGGATCTGGTGTGAGTTATTGATTATTGTTGATTTTGTGTTTATGCCTGTATTACGTATCGCTTCTTCTAGTGTTATGTTGAAAAGTGTAGATGACAAGGGGTCTCCTTGCTTTAGTCCTTTATTTGATTCAAATGTTTCTCCTAGTTTGCTCTTTAATCTTACTTTATTTTTTGTTGTTGTTAATGTCATGATTGTTAAGTTTATTAGTTTTTGGTTAAATCCTAGTTTTTCCATTGCTTCTATTACTGATTTTCTTTTAATTTTGTCATATGCCTGCCTAAAATCTATGAACAGGATGTACAATTTTATTGATTTTTCCAAGCATTTCTCTGTCGCGATTTTTAGTTGGAATATATGGTCCAGCGTTGATCTTCCTGATCTGAAGCCGCTTTGATAGTCGCCTAGTAACTTTTCCGCTTTCTGCATTAGCCTCTTGTTGATCAGTTGGGCAAGGATTTTATATGTTACATTTAGCAACGATATTGGTCTGTAGTTGTGCATATTTTGCTTGTCCCCTTTCTTATACAGTGGGCAGATTATTGCCTCGTTCCATTGTTCTGGTATTTGCTCTTCCTGCCATACTTTAATCATTAACCTGTGCACTTTTTCATGTAGGTTATTTCCTCCATACTTTATCGCTTCTGCTGCGATGTCATCGCTCCCCGGACTTTTGTTGTTTTTCATTTTTTTGATTATTTCTTTTAATTCTTCTAACGTTGGTAGTGGTTCTTCTTCTTCTGTTTCGTTACTACCCTTCTTTACTTGACAAACTTGTTCTTCGAACATTGTCTCTTTAAATATTTCTGACCATTCTTCCATTATCGCATCTTCACAGCCTATTATTTCTCCTTTTTTATTTTTCATGAGTGTGGGCTTATGTCTGTATTCTTCTTTGCTGTTTCTTATTCCTGCATAGAATTTCCTAATTTCGTTTTGGTTGAATCGTTCCTGTAAGTCCTGTATTTTCTTCTCTAGTTGCTCTCTTTTTTTTTGTCTGCATAATTTTTTTACTTGCTTATTTCGCTCCGCAAGCTGCGCCCTCCATTTTTCACCATCGCTTTTTAATGCCCTACTCCGTATTTCCCTTCGTTCTTGTACTTTTACCTCGCATTCTGTGTCGTACCAATCATTCTTTTTGGCTCTCTCTTGTTTTCCTATTTTTTTATCCAGTGCTTCCCTAACTGTTATTTTTATCTCTTCCCAGCTTGTCTCTATGTCGTTGTCTTCGTTGTTTAGGTTACTTTGTCTTTCTAGATATTTGCTGTACTCTTCTGCTCTTTGCTCATTTTGAAGTTCTTGTATGTTCCATCTTATCTTTTTTGATTTTCTTTTTCTCTTGTTTTCTTCTGGTCTTTCCTGCAGTTTTCCTTTCACTAAAAAGTGATCTGATGCTATGTCAGCTCCTCTGTAACTTCTGACGTTTGTTAATACTTTTGCCTGGCTATTTTCTACCAGCATATGATCAATTTGGTTCCTGGTTTTTCCGTCTGGTGACACCCATGTCTCTTTGTGTATGTTTTTGTGTTCTTGGAAAGTTGTTTTAACTTGCATCCTTCTTTCTATTGCAAAATTTAATAGCATTTTTCCGTTTTCGTTGCTTTCATTGTGAAGGCTGTGTCTTCCTATAGCTGGCCGGTATGTGTCTTCTTTCCCTAATTTGGCATTGAAGTCCCCTACAAGTATTTTAATGTCGTGTCTCGGTATGCCTGCGAAAACTTCGTTTAATTTGTCATAGAACTCTTCTTTGTTCTCTTCGTCTGCCACTTCTGTGGGTGCATGTGCATTTATTATACTCATGTTTCTGTACTGACCTCTCATTCTCAGGTAACTAATTCTTTCGTTTATTCCTTTAAAATTGATTATTTTGGATTTATACTTTTCTGCTATCAAGAAGCCTGTACCCAACTTGTTTTCCTTGCCTCCTTTTCCTACTATAATGTACTTGTAAATAGTGTTACTTTGTTCTCCTTTCAAGTTCATTTCTTGGATTGCCAGAATGTCAATATTGTTTCGTTCCGTTTCTTTGCTTAATTGCTTTAGCTTTCCTACCCTGAATAATCCCCTAACATTCCACGTTCCAATAACCAGAGGCTGTACTTTATTTGCTGTTTTCTTCTGTTTCCTTGTTTTAGTCATCTGCTTTTGTTTTGCTGCATTTTCCATTTTCTCGCCTGGGTCCGTCATCGTGTTTCTATCCTTTATTCGTTTTCTTAGTTTTTTGATATTTCAGTTTTTTTTTTAATGCCTCCTTCTTTATCCGACCACTCGTAATCTACCCCATCTACTTGCAATTTTCGGTATCCTACTCGTGTTTTTTTCCCTCTACTTTTCTCTTCGCGAGCGACTTCTCTAATTGCGAGTTGTACTTTTCGTTCTTCCATCGTCAGGTCGCTATCTATGTAAATATTCTTTGGTAATTTATGCTTGCTCTTTAAAATTTCTATCTTGTGTTCAAAATTTTCGCACTTCACCGCTATAACTTTTGCTTCGGTTCCTCCCATTCTGTAGGCTTCTTCGATTTTTACTTCTATCCCCAACTCGCTTTTGATAAAGTCGGTGACTTTTTGCTTTAAATTTTGCTCGTTTGGTTGTTTTCCCTCAAGGTTTGCTCCTTTGATTATTATATTGTTCCTTCTCTTTTCCTTCTCTTGTTTCTCTATTTTGCTCTCAAGGTTGTTGATCCTCTTTTCCATTTCACCTCTTTCTGTTTGCCAGACTTTTGCTTTTACTTCCCATTCAGCCTTTACCTTCCGTAGTTCGTTTTTCACCTCCGAGAATTCTGCCTTCATATCTGTTAATTCGTTTTTCACCTCCGAGAGTTCTGCTTTCATATCTGTTAATTCGCTTTTTAGCTCTTCCTTTACTTCGTCCAATTTTTTCATGACTGCTTCTATGATCGCTTCCATTTCTTCTGGTTCTACTTCAGCTTTAGTTTTACTTGTTGTTTCTGCTGTGGGATTTTGTTTTTTTGGGCCTCTACTAACTTTAGCACTTTTCCTGAAGGCTTGTATCTGCTCCTGTTCCCACTTTTCGAAGTCGGCTGGGTCTTCCTTATCTCTTTTCCTTTTTACCAGTTCTTTTGCGCTAGTCACGCTACTAGCCCTTGTTCTTCCTGTCCCTGTATAATCTTTCCTGTTCATATGACCCCTTTTTTATTCACTTCCGCGCACTTTTTGCCACGCCCCTGCTTCCTTGTAAATTCCCGTTGTTTATTTTCGTAGCCCCTTGCTATTCCTTGACTCTTCGTCTCTGCGTTAAGTGCTCGTTTTCTGAGTTTTTACCCGTATTTTACCGATCGCCACACTCGAATACTGCCTTTGTATCCAACAAAAGCTCCGCTTGGTCCGTTTACCGTTTCTTTGCTACGCCACTGTTTATTTGTGTGTGTGTGTCCTTTAGAATGCTCCAATCCGGTGAGTTTATTTCGTCGTTTGCGTATTGCGCACCTCAACCGTGTGATATTGTATTTTCGACCTTGACTTATCTGGTACCGCTTCAAAACAAAACCTTTACCGCTTATTTTTCGTTTAACCTTATCCGTTATCGCTCTGAAACTTGCCCGTTTTCCTTTTTTACACTTTCTTGCATTGATTGCACTTTCAATCACTCCCTGAAAATAACTTCTACACCTACTAATTACTTCACTTTTACGCTGCTGTGTGACACGCCCGTGTGTTGGTAACGTCTCGACAACTTCAAAATTTCGACATTGATTTTAGTTGTGAAAAGTGGTTCATTTTGTAACTAGTTACAAAATATGCTCCCATTTTGTAACTAGTTACAAAAAGATGATTTGAGTTGCGAAAAGTGGTTCATTTTGTAACTAGTTACAAAATATGCTCCCATTTTATCACGATGACCCAACTCCTTTTTAAAGAAGATGTGGCATTTAAATTTTGTTATCTGAATTGGATAAAATCTTGTATGAAACACGTTGCAAAACATGTCTTTTTATCACATGGCGTGTTGTTCATCTCGGCTTCGCCTCGACGAACAATTTCACGCCTGGTGATAAAAAGTCCATCATTTTGCAACTCGTTGCATAAATAGCTATTACGTAACTGAGTTACGTAAAGAATCTGCTGCGCAGATGCCTACTATAATAATAAATAAAATAATTTATTGCTTGTCAGATATTGACAATGAATTATTATTTAGAACGTGGAAGAACGAAATTACGAAATTAGATAATAGTATTTTATGTATCTAGGACGAAAAGTAAGTCTTTAAGGTATGAGCAAGTTGTTGCGAGTACCTTAAAGACACTTTTCGTCTGAGGTACATACATAATTTTATGTCATACTGGTTTCTAAAGTTGTTAAATTATTAAAAGAAATCTCCAGCAATTTGTAGCAGTATTAGTTTTAAGTAAGTAGTCTAATGCGCAACAATTCGTATCTCCTAGCAACGAGCATTTATAGAACAAAAAGTGACACTTTAAAGAACTAGGACTTTAAAATGACACTTTAAAGTCCTAGCACTTTAAAGTGTCACTTTTCGTCCTATAAATCGTTCGAAAAACGTTGCTTTAGAAACGAGTATGACATAAAATTTTGTACGTAATACGTTATGAAAAGCGATATTGTTTGACTCACGACTCGTCAAACAATATCGCTCTTTTCATAACTGATTACGTAAATTACTATTAACATACTTTTGATATTTAATTATTCGAAGCATGATTCGTAATTATTTTATACAGATGAGTTTACTGCAATTTACGTTGGTCCAAAAATGGGAGGCGATAAAAAAGTTCCTTTAATCGTTTGGCCACATGGAGGACCTCACAGTGCATTTGGGAACTGGTTGCTTATGGAGTCATCTTTATTTAATTCTTTTGGTAATATCCTTATTATGCTTATTCATTTTTACATTATTCATTATCAATTTTGCAGGTTTAGCAGTATTATTCATTAATTACCGTGGCTCTGTAGGAGCTGGTCAAGCTAGTGTTAACTATTTATTAGGTAAAATAGGACAGAGCGATGTAGCCGATTGTATATTAGCTACCCAAGAAGCACTGAAAAGATTTCCTTGGCTCGATTCTCACCATTTAGTATTAGTGGGTGGATCACATGGAGGTTTCTTAGTTACGCATTTAAGCGGCCAGTATCCAGATATGTTCAAAGCTGTTGTCGCACGTAATCCAGTTATTGATGTTGCTTCAATGAGTATTATTTCTGATATTCCTGACTGGTAAGTTGCGGTAACTTAAGGACTGCGGCATGTTTTTAAAAATTATAATAACGCAGGTGTTACGTTGAGTGTGGTTCATCATACTCGCAAGTAGGACAACCAAGTGAAGAATTATTACTTGCAATGAGAAAGGCTTCACCAATTCAATATGCTCATAAAGTAAAGGCACCTACTCTTCTGCAATTGGGTTCAAAAGATCTTCGAGTGCCACCTTCACAAGGAACTGAATATTATCATAGATTAAAAGCGAATGGAACGACTGTCAGGTAATTTTATTAGGTACTATAAAAAAATATCTTATTATAATTGATTTCATGTATTACAGAATGAATCTGTATGATGACTCTCATCCGCTTTCTACAGTTCCAAACGAAATGGACAATTTAATTAACTCACTCTTGTGGATTCAGCAACATATTAATCCATGATAAGGTTTAAGCAAGCATGTATTGTGTTCAAATAAATATCTTCGATGGTATAGTTAATAGTCGTAAAATAAGTATTGTTTAAACTAGGCTATCTACTGCATAATTAGACTTAATTTGTTTGCATAACACTTTGAAAATAAGATTATAACAGTTTATTATTATTTTTACAGCAACAGTCATACAGAGTGAAGTAAAACTACGTATAAATGCATTATAAGGAAAATATAAAAATTTTGTAATTTTATAAAGTAATATTTTGTATTGCAGAATGTACCATGTAAGAAAGTAATTATGCTAAATATCGTGGATTTGTAAGGTATATTTTGAAAATATAATTACATAGAAACCAATTTGCATAGTTTATTTTTTACGTAATTTATACCACCAAATGCACTCATACAGCCTACCTAATCTACACTTAACAGGATTCACATCTCAGTGAATCATAGAAAGAAACTAATAGTCATAAAAATTTTTGCTGTTTTTAAATAGCACAGCTAAGATGTAAACAAGAAACACTTAATCGAAAAAGGAAATACATTTTTTCTATCACATCATTAAGTTGGGTTTAAAATGTGTTGCATGTACCAACCAAATCACTCGTATTTTATAACTAAAGGTAGTCTACAGATAATGCTAAAATTCCACTTTGTTTATTAAAACTGTAAAATCTGTTTCCGTTTTAATAAAGTAAATTTATTTAACTTGCCGGGTGAACCAAAGTTACGAATACAACATATGAGCGCATTCTTGTGTCAACGTTTTGAAGCTACCATTTTTTGTTGCAGTTGTTTGTGTTTCATTTGTTTATTTGAGTTGCCCTCTTTTGATACATCGCGATTCTATTATCAAGCTGCACCTTAAGGCTCTTACGACACACAAAATTCAGAAGAGTATGCAGGTCCCTCGCAACCTTGTGTATAATAATAAATAGTAAAGCACTATAAGCCATTGAGGCCTGTGGCTTGGTGGGTTATTCTTCTCCACTCCTTTCTACCCTGTACTTTCTGCTTCCAGTTCTATATCCGCAGTCTTCTTAGGTGTCAGTTACTTGGTCATACTATTTTATTTTGGGTCTTTCGGGATTATTTGATCTGATATACAACCCATTCTTTGGGATTCTGTTGTCTGGCATTCTTTGTACATGACCCCTTCCATCTAATCCGTTGTGATTTTACGATTCCTACTATGTCCACCTCCCCTAAGCTGTCAAATATTTCTTTATTCGTTCTTCTCCTCCATATTCCGTTTTCTTGTATACCCCCTAGTATCCTTCTCACTATTTTACGTTCCCAGGTACAAAGCTAATGTTGGAGCTTTTGTGTCATAATCATGTTTCGCAAGCATAAGTCACAGTAGGTCTTATCACAGATTTATACACTCAATTTCACTTTGCTTGATATGTGCTTTGAGTTCAGCACACTATGTAGGGCACTTGCACATTTATTTCCACACTGTATTCTTGATTGAATTTCCGGTTCGTGTCTAAATGTCGCTGAAATCGTTGCTCCTAAGTACACAAATTCTTCTACTTCCTCAAAGTGGTACTGTTTAGTGGTGTTCCTTTTGATAATTTAACTACCTGTGTTTCGACCCAACTTTCTTCCCGTTTGCAAGTACTTTGTTTTTTTTCATTTATTGTCAGACCGTATCCTCTAGCCTCTATTTCCAGTTTCAGGAATAGATACATATTCTAGCACTGTTTTTGCTCTTGCTATGATTACTAGATCGTCAGCATAGGCAGTACGGCAGTACATTGGTATTGCTTCTTCGTTATGGTGCCATCGGTCAATTTGCTCTTTCTGATGATCCCTTCTAATATAAAGTTGTATAACAAAGTTGATATTTGGTCACCCTAGCGTAATCCATAATTGGTGTTAAATTTTTTCCGATATTTCTCCATGCACTTTTACTCGGTTTGTTGTATTTGTTAGTGTTATTCTCACCAGTCATATTAACTTATCAGGAATTTCTAATTCTTGCATCGTTTTGTAGAGTTGTTTTCTGCTTACTGTATCATGTCTGTTTAATATCCATAAAGAGAATGTAGGTACCTACATATTAGGTATTTCGTATTCTTCACTTAATGCTCCTATCTGTTTTATAGGGTGAAAATTTGGTTTTTTGTAGACCTTCCATGTCTGAACTCTGCCTGATATTCCTCTACTTTCTTTTCCATATGTGTTAATCTTATTTTGAGCATACTAGCCAATACCTTATAGGTGGTACCGTGGTACCTATCCAACAATGCTATACCACTGTAGCTTGAGCGGCATGTTTTATCCCCCTTCTAAAAAGTCTGAGCCTTTCCCGAAACTTGTTATTTTTCATTTGTGGTAGGTATTACTTTTCTAACTTCTTCAACTGTGGGTGCCTCAGTCTTATATTGCTTCCTACCCAGAGTACACACTGATTCTGTTTCTAGTTGTCCATTCACATTTAACCGGTCTTCAAAGCATTCAGCCCATCTATGTAATACTTTATCTGTTTCTCCTATTAGTTGACTGTCTTTATCCTTGCAGTATGTAGTTTTTACTGAAATTCCTTCTTTGTGTTGGTAATTAATTGGTAGAACGATCTTGTTGCTTTTCTATTATAATTAGTTTCTATTTCTTGCATTTTTCTTTCCGTACATGGCTCTCCTCTTTCTTTTGCACAACTGCTTGGCTTCCTCGTATACTGTTTTCGATTATTTTCTGTATCTTGCTTTAGTAGTTTTTGTTTTGCTCTTTTTTTCCGTTAATAGCTTTCTAGCACTCATCGTCCATCCAATCTTTTCTGGCATATTTTTTCTTCTTTCTTTGGCAGCACTTTTTTTGCTGCTTCCTTACAAGCTTCTGCCAAATGGTTCCATCTCTCATTGTTCTTCCATTTTTTATGTGACTTTTTTGTATTTCTTCGTCTTGTAAACTTTCATACTTTGATAGTTTTGTCTTTCTTGTACTATTTTTTGGGATATGCACGTCTGGTGCTTCTTCTTGCACCTTAGTAGGTAGTAGTCAGAGCCTATTTCCGCTCCTTCCGATCTCACTTCTTTTATTTTTCGCATATGCTTATTTTCTACTAGCAACATGGTCTATTTGGTTCGGTTGTTTGTCTGTTGGGCGCTGTCCAAGTCACTTTATGTATTTCTTTGCGTTGAAAATATGTGCTACAAATTTTCATCCCTCTTTCTGTTGCAGTCTATTAGATGTTCTCCATTGTTGTTCGTGTTTGCTAGGCCTTCCTATTGACAACATGGATCTGCTTTCCTCTCCAATCATGGCATTTGTGTCTCATAAAATTATTTTTATATCACCTTGTGTATTAGTGGCGGCTGGTGACAATAGAAACAGCTGGGGCCAGGGGACAAAAACAACTTAATTCTTCTAGACTTAATAACGAGAAACTATCGATTTTGTTCATAGTTAAAATGTATCGTTATGGACGTAATAAATATTTAAACTTTAAAATAAATTATAACAAAAACGACAACAATAATTAAACACACTAAAAACAGTAAAACAGATCAACAACGAGGAAAAAATAATAAAGCAATGAAAGCATCGCGCGCTATTTACATACATATGCAATGACAGGCCAGACTAAACGGGCCCCAAGATAAGCTTTGCGCCCGGTAAGCAAACCCAATTGGTAGTGCACGCGCCTCATACATACCCCGTGCTCTACACATACAAAATACACGGCTGGCCTCAAAGACCGTACTAAGTTGCATTATACCAGTGGCGTAACCAAGGGGGGGCCCAGGCCCCCCTCAAGATCAAAGTTATTAATCAACATTTCATTAAAAAAAATCGATAATTGTAGGTATCGGCATTACAAAAGCCATCCAATATGGTGAATTTGAAAACCAAACAGGGGACTGGGCCCCCTACAAACTACGTTTCTGGTTACGCTACTGCATTATACAATATTGCCACAAAATAGAAAATACTACAGTAATTTTTTTATTAAACAGTATAACGTGTTGGAAATAGATCAAAAATAATAATTACAAGAAACATATTTTTTAAAACTACTATTATTGGGTTAGTTATACAAATATAGGCGGGGCCCAGCCCCTATAGACGAGCCGCCACTGCCTTGTATTATATGTATATTCGAAGATTCAAGGAGCTGGGAAGCGGCGACGATCGATCTGGAAGGGGAAGGTTTCGCTCTATCGCTACAACATTAAATATCAAGAAGGTGCATGAACACTGCAGAAGAAATCCAGTCCAATCACTCCGCGCAAAGTTGAGAAGTATCGGCATCAAACTCACGTCGTTGTAATGAATACTGAATGTTTACTTTGTGTGATTTCGAGGTCATGGTTCGGTATTGAAAGTAATGCAGTGGCGTAGGCGATTTATGAGTGCTGCAATTGCAACAAATTTATTATTATTAATTTTTTTATTATTATTATGGTCAGGGGTAGAAATTACGGATCGGGCAGCAGGAGGAGTAGGACTGATAGTAAGCCCAGATAAAATAAAAAATATAAAGAAGGAAAAATATATAAACGAAAGATTACTAACCATAGAAATAAATTGGGAAGACCGACAAAATAGCACTATAATAATAGCGTATGGACCTAACGACAATGCGAAAAAAGAAGAAAAAGATGAGTTCTACCAAATGCTACAACTAGAGATAGATAATGGAACAGGTAGTACTATAATCATGGGAGACATGAACGGGAGAGTAGGAAAGGACAATGAAAACATTCAAAGGTATATGGGACCACATGGAGAACCAACAATAAATAATAATGGCGAACGGTTGATAGACCTATGCGTGACAAATGACTTAATACTGACAAACACAATATTTAAACACAAAGACATACACAAATACACCAGAGAGGTACAATCAAGAAATGAAAAGTCCATTATAGACTACTTCATAGTAAGTAGAGAATATAGGAGAGCGGTTAAAGATGTAAAAGTTCAAAGACATGCAGAAATTGGAAGTGATCATTATCTAGTAAGGATGGAAATCATAAAGAAAAAAGAAGAAACAAAACAAAACAAACGGAAAATAATAATAAAGGAAAAAATTAAAAGTTACAGACTAAAAGATGAAGAAACCAAAAAGACATACCAAAACAAACTACAAAATAGACTAAAAATGCAAGAAGCTGAAAAGAAAATAGGAGTAGAAAATAAATGGAAATACTTTAAAGAAAATATGATTCTAGCCGCCAAAGAGAGTTGTGGGACAGTCAAAACAACTAACATACATACCAAAAGAAGTAAATGGTGGACTCCAGAAATACAACGGAAAATAAAAGATAAGAAACAAAAATGGAAAAGATATCTAAGGTCAAAAAAAGAAGAAGACTACGAATTATATAAAACAAGTAACAGGGAAGTCAAATATGCAGTGAAGGAAGCCAAGAAACAATCCTGGGCAGATTTTGGCGAGAAAATGAATGAACACTATGCAGGAAATCAGAAGTTATTCTATGGCATACTGAAACAGATTAGACAAAAAAAATCACCGAGACTGGCTAACTTAAAAGACAAAAAAGGAAATATATTAACAGATGAGAAGGACATTATAGATAGATGGAAACAATACTTCGAGGAACTAACCGAAACAGACAATGAAGAACAAGAACAAGAAACAACACAAGTAGAAGTTACTGAAAGAAGTGTTATACAACCAATAACAGAACAAGAGATTACTCAAGCTATAGACAAACTAAAAACAGGGAAAGCAGCGGGACAAGATGATATTACAGCGGAAATGTTAAAATACATGGCGGTAGAAACAAGAACAATATTCACAGACCTACTAAACAGTATCATTAGAACAAAAGTAATACCACAAGAATGGAACATCGGCATAATACTACCACTGTACAAAAAAGGAGATGTAAGAGAATGTACAAACTATAGAGGGATAACCATATCAAGTATACCAAGTAAAGTATTTACGAGAATAATTGAAAACAGAATAAGAGAAAAAATAGAAGTCACGATAGGAGAAGCACAACACGGGTTTAGAAGGGGAAGAAGCACCCAAGATTTAGTATTTATATTAAGACAAGTAGGGGAAAAGCTAGTAAGGAAAGGGAAGGACATACATATGGTCTTCATAGACCTGAAAAAGGCCTTCGACAAGATAAGAAGAAGTGACGTATGGGAATGCCTAAGAGAAAGGGGAATAGAGGAAGAAATGATAGAAATAGTTAAGGCACTATACAGAAACAATATAAATAAAGTAAGAACACATAATGACGAATCGAAAGTTTTTACGTCAAAGATAGGATTGAAGCAAGGATGCGTGCTAAGCCCGATACTATTCTCAATTGTAATAGATAAAGCTATTAGGAAATGCAAAGAAAAATGTGTAAATATGAAAATAGGAACATGGAAAATGAAAACAATCCAACTTCAAGAAATGTTATTCGCGGATGACATGGTGATAGTGGCAGAATCGGAAGAAATATCAAAAAGAACTAAAACGAATAAACATGGAAATAAATATAAATAAGACAAAGACGATGATAATGGCCAACAAAGAAAAGAAACACAAGATAGAAATAAACGGACAAACACTAGAACAAGTCACAAGTTATAATTATTTGGGAACAATAATAGAAAACAACGGGAAAATAGAAAAAGAAATATCCGAGAGAATAGGAAAAGTAGGGAGGCTATACAACTACCTTAGAAATTCATTCTTTGGAAAAAAAGAGATTCCAAAGGAAATCAAAGCCCAAGTATACCAAAAGGTTGTAAGACCCTCTTTAACCTATGGAAGTGAATCCTGGGTCTTAACGAAAAAAAATAAAAGCCGTATCAAGGCATCTGAGATGAGATTCTTAAGGAAAATCCAAGGGATCACTAGAGAAAACAGGATAAGGAATTCGGTAATAGTGAACGAGTTGAAGATAAAACCCATAGAGAAGATAATAGAGGAAAGACAACTGAGCTGGCTGGGACACCTTCATAGAATGAAAGAAGAAAGAATAACCAAACAAGTGTACGAAGCGAGAACCCAAGGAAGAAACAAAGTAGGACGCCCAAGAATTCGTTGGGAAGAACAAGTTAGACAAGTGGCCGAAAACCGAGGAATAAGATGGGGAGAAGTAAGAATAATGTCAAAAGACAGAAAATTATGGAAAAGAAAAATTAAGGAGGCATAAGGGTGAAATGTAATGTGTAACTATTATCAAATAAATATACTTATTGTAAATGTAAATAATAAGATGTAAATGTTTAACTATACAGTCCAACACCTAACGGTACAAATGGACTTTAGATTAAATAAATAAATAAATTATTATTAATTTATTAACTCAACTCAATGGTTGCATGTAATATACATATAATATACATATCGCCAACATTTTATTAGGAATATATAATATTCTATAACATAAATGCTTCTAGTATAAAATAAAATAATAAGTTATAAATCTATAACAATCAAATTACCCTGTTCTATATGTAATAATATGCCTTCTTAGACTACCCTTACAAAGGCAATTGATTATAGGTACATGTTCAAACCCTTATGGAATATATTATTCATTGTTTGAGACTTATTTTTTGTTGTAATATAGTAATTATCATTTTGTCTAGTTTGGTAATCGTGAATATCAGATATTTTAACAAGATTGTTTTCCAAATATTTTTTTTATTATTAATTAAGTGCAGAATTACAATCTACTCCCAACAATATTGAGTATTTAATAACTGTGATAACAATTTAAGTGTCATGAGGGGAGCATTAGCCAGCGCTAATCTCCTGGTCCAAATATTTGGGTAACATACTGTTCCGTTTTTAATGATAGTTTTTTTGTTAATTTTAGTTTGAATTGTTTTAGAAAATAAAATCTATGCAGAGTACGTGTTTAAATTCCCTTTGGCATTTGAATATTCATTTTTAGTTTATATATCGCATTGCTTCGACAAGCTTTGGTTTCTTGGGAAACCATATTATTGATTTGAATAACAAAAACATTAGAAGTGAAAATAAATTAGTCAAAACTTGAACATTAGAAAGCGTTAAAAAACATTAGTTGAACATTCCTTAGAAGAAAAATAACTTTAGAAGACATTTAGTGAATACATTTAGAAGAACAAATACCATTTAATTAGAAGAATAGACTTTGGGCATACTTGGAAACATTATCAAGGTGAGTCGAAGCTATTCATACCTTTAGTACGGTCCTTCGAGCAAACCTTTAGTTTTTATTAAACACATACCTTTTACAATTTTGTATATACAGACCATGCAATTATACTGAAGTTGCTCTTTAACTGATAAGAAATTTAAACATTCTAACATGAATATAATTCTAGTAAATCTATTACAATGTAGTAATGCTCTCATAGCACGGTTCTGTAACTTTTATAACTTCTGTAATTCACTGTCGTTTAGTAAGAAAAGAATAGTACTACTGCAATATGTAAAATGAGGATAGATCATAGTGTTGTATACGAGGGATGCTCTGTTAATAGTTAGTAGCAGGCCTTGAAAGCTCAATTGGCTAGAAACAATTGCAACAATTGAATGTCGCATTAGTTGACATTCGTTACCCACAATTGTCAAACGTTCCGATTTCCTTGTGAAACGTAGTTAATTTTGTAAGTTAAGTAGTTGTGCATTTTTAATTCAGTTAAAATGAGAATTCCGCGAACTGCCTTTAGAGCTATGATTTTCTATGACTATAAAAGACAGTTAGGATACCAGCAAAGCCATGAAAATTTGACAGCAGCTTTTGGCGATGCCCCTTCATTATCCGCTGTTAGTCATTGGTTCCGCGAATTTCGACAAGGGCGAGAGCTGCTAGAAGACGAAGCAAGACCTGGATGACCTGCGGAAGCTGCCTGTTCAGAAAATGTTGATCGTGTGGCAAGCTTGATTCAGTCCAATCGAAATATTACTTATAGGGAGATTCAGGAGGAAGTGAAGATTGGATCCTCGGCGGTGAATACCATTTTGCATAAACATCTTGGGGTAAGAAAGCTAGCAAGCCGTTGGATACGGCATTTGCTCTCAGAAAGTCAAAAACAGGATCGAGTAGACCGGTGTAAATTTATGTTGCAAAAACTTGACGAGGGAGCTTCCAAGCAAGTGGCATACATTGTAACACGTGACGAATCTTGTTTATTCTTAAAAAAAAAACAATTTTTTTACCTATCTTTTTTTGAAGTTCATTTAAGTATGATTTAAAAGTTAACTTTCTGTCAATTATTATACACCTAGGTATTTCACTTCGTCTACCATTTCTATTTCACAACCATCTATTACAGTCTTAAGGTTATTTCTACTTTAAATGCATCTAAGCAACTTTCACTTGATATTAACATGCTTTTGCTTTTATTTACATTTAGCTTCAGTTTATTCCCTACTAGATGGGTACTTATTAATCAAACATAAATCACTGTTAACACTATCAATTAAGGAATTTAAATCTTCTCCTGCTAGATATATTAGTGTATCATCTGCAAACATGTGGATTTTACACTTTTTGACAATTTTCACAATATCATTTATATAAATGACAAACAGTAAGGGTCCCAGAATACTCCCTTGTGGTACTCCTATGTTTACATCCTTTGGGCTGGACCTCTTATCTTTCCATTTTGTAATTTGTTTTCTATTGTGCAGATAGTGTCTGATCCATTGCAACATCGTTCCTCTTATACCATATTTATACATTTTCTCAATAAGAATGTTCCTGTCCACAGTTTCAAATGCTCTTCTATAATCTAGAAATATTGCACAAACCAATTTGCCTTCATCTCGTGCCTCCTTCCACTCATTGATAACATACTGTAGTGCCGATTCGCAAGAGTGATTATGCCTGAATCCTGATTGGTACCTACTCTGTTAATACATAATTTTTTTCAAAAAGTCCCTAATTTGTTTATACCGGGTGCCAATGAAACCTGGGGCACCCCAGTTTTTTAAATTATATTTTAAGATATCAAAATGAAATTCGGTATATGTAATATACTCTTTAAATGGCGTTTGGTGACATAGGAAACAAGTTTCTGTCACTCCCGGTTTCGCCGGAATTGACGTCAACTTTGGTAGTTTAAATGGAATACCCTGTATATTTATACATTTCTGGAATCTCCATTTAAAATAACTCAGTTGATGTCAATTCCGGCGAAACCGGAAGTGACAGAAACTTGTTTCCTATGTTAACAAACGTCATTTAAAGAGTATATTACATAAATATACCAAATTTCATTTTGATCTAAATTAAAAAATAAAAATTTTATAGGCGTTTCGTTGACACCCGGTATACCCAGAGGCGTAGCTAGGGTTCCTTGCGCCCCCGGCAAGGACCAGTATCAGCGCCCCCCCCCCATACATTAAGAAAAAATAAAGAAGTTTACTTCACTATGTATTCATTTTTATTTCGTATAATAAAAATAAATAAATATTAAATAGTTAAAATTTCACTTTTCTCACTTTGGCTGAAGCAAATTCATCTATTATTACGTCAAAATTAATTTGTGAAACCACTTCATGTTTTCTTGACAATATGGCAAGGCCGGTCAATCTTTCCTGTTTCATAGCAGCACGCAGATAATTTTTTATCAATTTAAGTTTGCTGAAGCTTCGTTCACAAAAAGCTACAGTTACTGGTATGGTCAAATAAATTCGAAGTGCAGTCTTGATGTTCGGATAAATGTCATCCAAAGAGTTTTCCTGTATACAATTAATTATGGGATGATTTTTCCGCCCCCCGGGAGCTTGCGCCCCCGGCGTGGGCCGGTTTCGCCAACCCTTAGCTACGCCTCTGGGTATACCACCGCTTCTAAAATCTTTTCAGTTGCTGCCAGCATATTTATTGGACTATATTCTTCGCTTTTCTTTGTCGATATGACTTTTGGAATATGTATTACCATTGAAATTTTGAGATCTTGTGGGACTATACCTTCTGATATCGATTGATTGATTACATTTAGCAATGCAAATCCCATGACACAAAACATCTCCTTTAAAGTATTCATATGAACTTCATCGGGGCTGCCTTTGTTACTTTGTTTACACACTATACTTTTTAGGTCCTCTATCATTATTTTTTTAAAACTTTGAATCTGTTCTTTTGATTCCTGTATATTTTCAATTACACTTGAAGTTTATTGTTGCTGTTATACTTTCAACACTTTCTATGAAATAGTTGTTAAATCCTTGTGCAATTTTTTCATTATTTATTTCGGTGGCTCTGTCAAACTCAATTTCCAAACTTGGTTCTTTTTTATCTTCTTGAATAATGCTTTTTATAATTTTCCACATTTTTTTCTGATTACCTTTGTTTTTATCAATCGTTTTATCATAATAACACTTTTTTGCACTTCTTATTTAATGGTTAATGACTGTTTATGCTAACTTTCTAAATTTATAAAAAGTTCCAGTCACAAAATTGTTCATTATGTTTTGTTACTACTAATTACATATTGATATTTGTACCCTAATGCACTGCGAATAGTTACGCCAATGGCGAAGAGAGTAGACGTCACAGTTCAACAGCTACAGCACATCTTAAGTTCTCGTCAACTTACAGTAGATCCCATGGTATTCCATTTAGTTAATCATGGAGAGCAAGGTTTGCTCACACAAAATCGTTGGCTCACTGAAGACATTTCGAATTATAGTACTCTGCTGTGCCAATTATTATTGTTCAATAAACGTTATTTTTATGGTTCACATTAATATTCCGTCTCTTTCCATTCTTGCACTTTTTTTAGTTCACTTGTATATCAATATACTCCACTCTACATTTTAAGTGATTGTTCAGAATGACTTGTACATTTAATAACTATGAGTTGAATGTTTTGTTATCTATGCCATAGCCCTTCCATTTTAGAAAATGCTACTTTGATACGTAAAAAGTTGCCTATCATAATAACAGATCATTTTTATAACTTATACAGGGTGTCCCGCAATAGGATGTACATAGCTTCAGTACGTGCACCTGGCCTCTTTTTAAGTCGAAAACTTCCAATAAACATATGTCCTAAAATGAATCCCTACAAAGTTCTTGGCACTTTTTCATTCAGAAAATAACACCAAACATTCAAAACTTTATTGGTAAAGGACATCAATTAATGGTTCACAAAATAAGATGCTGTAGTTATGTGGCAGTTTCTATCTCAAGTTTTCAAAATGACCTCCTCGATTAGCTATGCACATTCGTGCCCTTTGTGAAATCGTGGTGACAGACCTCATAATAGAGTCGGAATCGTTTTGGATAATAATGGCATATTCTTGATTAGAAAACGTTGCCATACTTATTTTATGACAGATAATAAACACAACACTTACTTACATTTGTTTTCAAAGCCGTCTAATGCATCTTTTGTTTATGATCTTTGAGCGTAACGGTAACATTCAAATGTGAATAACTTTGTAACGATTAATTTTAGGCCATATGTTATTGTTTATTATAAAGACCGATTTTGAATAATTACAAAAATTCGGCTACGTAGTCGTACAGACTTTGGTCGTACGCGTAATGTGGTTACATTAGCCGCGTGTTCGTCAGTTCCTCGGTAAAAGTCAAAATGAACGCCGTCGCTTGGCGGGCAAAGTTTCCTATGTAACAAAAACAAAATTTTCAAGGGGGAGCAAAAAAGGCTGTGTAATGTTCAGAACTTTAAGGTAACATTATTTTAAAAATTATTTTTAATAATTTTGATACACCATTTAGCGCATAAAGGTGCATTCAGACTCGGAAATTTTGTCCGGAAAGTTGACGGAGAAATTTAAACGAACCAATCAGGAGGTGTGTAGAATTTGGATCGTAAGAAGCGGTAAATGCGACACACCTCCTGATTGGTTCATTTAAATTTCTCTGTCAACTTTCCGGACAAAATTTGTGAGTGTGAATGCACCTTTAGTGGTTTTACCAAACACTGCAGAAAAGACATAATAATCGAAATAGACAAAAACCCTATTTCAGAACAAAATGAGACATACGAGATTTTGCCCGCCAAGCGACGATATGCTATTGGCAAATCCATTATTACCCTTGTTGGCACTACAACAACCAAAAATGTGTTGAGTTAATGATATTTTTGCAACACGCGAAGAACTTGGAGAATTTAGACTTTTTTCCGAGTTGCTAAACGATTCAGAAATATTTTGCGAATATTTCAGAATGAAATCAGAAACATTCAACTATATTCTGGAAAGAATTAAGAACAAATTACAAAGGCGAGAGCCATATTTTTCGAAATTACTCGTACGACTACGGACGAAAAAAACAAAATATTTTGTTTCTAGTTTTTAGTCGTACGTAGTCGTGCGCACCCTTACGACAAATACGCATGCAATGTAACCGGACATACTTAACTCAGTGGTTTTGTTCCACACGTACGTATATGTACGAGTTCGTACGACTCGATGGTCGTACGACCACGCAGCCAATGTAACCGTAGCCTTCTAATGAAAAACACAAAGCAAAGTATAATTTAGCTCATTTATTGGATGTCAGTAAAAATATACAAATTAAGCCACAGCGAGGTCTTCTTGCACCTTCTTCCAATCACTTAAACGTCCATGTTCTGGTCGGTATTGAACATTGCAACCGTCAGGTGCAAGACGACCATTAGCCTTTAAGTCTTCAAAAACTTGACGATCGTACTTAGTGAAACCCCATTTCTTCGAAACATAGATTTTTTGGCGACCTGGGAACTTGAACTTGGCACGACGTAAAGCTTCAATAACCTTCATAAAAAAAAAAATTAAATCATGTTATAATATAACACTTAAATTTTTCAAATGTTACCTGAGCCTTAAAACGGTCACTAGAACGGACACTCATGATGGGTTGACCAATGCGTACACGTGCTACGGTTCCTTGTGGTTTTCCAAAAGCACCACGCATTCCAGTTTGGAGCCTGAATATCAAACAACGTGAATTTGCAAAAAGTAACGTTTGTCATTTAAAACCGTACCTATCAGCTCCAGCACACGATAACATTTTATTGATGCGGATGACATGGAATGGATGCAATCTCATACGAATATGGAACTGATCTTTACCACAGTTCTTTACCAAATATTTATTACAACAGATACGGCCTGCTTCCAGCGCTTCCGAACTAAGTTGTTCATATTCATCGGAGACCAGGTGGACACACAATGGGAAGTCATCAACTATTGCTTTCTTTTTACCCAAATCGAAAATACGAATTTTAGGGTCGGGTACACCACGGCAGAAACGAGATTTTGGGTATGGTTTATTTTTGCAGTAACGATAACTACAAAGAATGACAAAGTTAATGATTATTGCACAATAAAATGCAAGCAAGGTTAATATTTTTTAGCAAGGTTATATTTTGCATTAAAGAGCAAGTTACAATTTGGAAAGTAAAAAAATACGAGAAGATTAAAAAGTTTTATATAATGCCAAACGGCAAATGCTTATTAACTATATAACATTGTAAAAGAATAAAAACTACATAAAAGAAGCTACTTACCATCTTGCAGGTCGTCTACCCATTTTGACCTAAAACACCACACAAAAATTTATTAACACTAAAATAACGCCTTCTGTCACACAGAATAGAACTATAATTTAATATATTAACAAAATTTTTACAAAAATTCTCCAGATGATTCGTAAATTAACAGAAAAATGCAACTAACCTGCTTATCAACCACCACTTCACAAGTAAGAGAGAATTTTGAGATGTTACAGGGCTACCAATAGTACCAACGCAATAAAAACAGGTTACCCTAGTAACATTTTTAGCGGGATATTTGAAAGTAGATGTGAGTCCATATTATTTTACAAAAGCCTGCAAATTGGGTTTCATAAGTATATTTTTACACCAATACCTGGCCAAGAAATAGCCGTCCGTTCTTATTAGAAAACATTTACGAAATACGAATTGATATCAGTTAATTAAATGTGTTACTTACAATGACATAGGGAAAAATATATTAAAATATTTATACATTTTTATTCAGACGTACAGACGTTTATTTAAAATAATGTTCTTATGTCTCTTTGTTTTAAACTAAAACCCTGATTAATGATATAGTTTTATATAACTTTTGTAGTGTATATTTATAAGTTCTAAGCAATTGTAAAATTAACTAAAAACTAAAAACCTCAGAGTAAAATTCTGTGGTTTTATTTATTCTTCTATTTTGTTTACATACCTATCCCCAAAACTGTAACTACAACACGTATCCCCCGTAACATTATTGTACTAATGTAAAATATTTATTTACAATTAAAACAATACCTACTTATCGCCTCTCTTTCTCAAATAAAAAATTCAACGACTTTTAATTTTCAAATTTTGTAGGTAATTTTATACAAAACCCAATTACTATAAAGTATAAAGTTATTAATCATAATTATTTCTATCAAATAATAAATAATGTATACACTGTTTTGATACATTATTGGGTAGGATAGCAATAACAATAGTTATTTGTATAGGCCGCGAAATTCCTTTTTAGCGTACCGAGAGAAAAACTGTCGCCGAGGCCGCTTGCGGCCGAGGCAGGACAATCTCGAGAGCGCTAAAGAATTTCGCGGACGAAGTATACACAACATTTTTTGTGCAGCTGTAAAAAATACATAATTACAAATTTTTTTCATAAATGAATGTAAATAGAGTCGGCTTTCACGTCACAATGTTTCTATGGAAACAACATAAATAAAACGCGTTTCGCGGCCGTTACTAAGGGTAACGCAATACAGGCCGCGAAATCGGATCTCGCGTCCTGTATTGCGTACGCGAAATGACCACTTCGCGTCCGGCTGCACAAAAAATATTTTACGTAACAGAAATTCTTTATATTCTTTAAAGAAAAAAAAACATGTATATAAACGAAGAAAATAAATAATGTACTCAAAATAATTAAATTATAGAACATTTCTTTGGATTAGTAAATCATCTCTTTCAGGAATTATTATTATGCCGCCAGTGAGGATTTTAAGAAACGTTAAACTTTGCATTTAACAAAAATTCCGCCCCCCAATAAACGATTCTTAAGTAGGCTTTGTAGACATTTATTTTCTGGATTTTTGGATTTTGGCGCCCTTTCCAACTGGGCGCCTGGTGCGGTCGCAGCACTCTTGAGCCGGCCCTGTTTGCTGCTTCTTTCTTAAAATTGTTGTATCTTCCTATTCCTATATCTTGTTCTGTGTTTGTCGTTATCTCTCTAATTCTAGCATCCCTTTTTTTCTTAACCAGTTATTTCATTAAACCAGTCCTTTGCCCGAGTTCTTCTCACGTAACCAATTATTTGCTTCTAATATAGGTACACTTTTTGATATGATCCCATTCTTCTTCTATGTTTTCATTTTCACACTTTTGGACGATTCTGCGATTTAGTGCTTCCTTAAATGTTTTTTTCACACTTTCATTCTTTAATTTTTCTCGATTCCAATCTTTGCTTGATTTGGATAACATATTATAATAATTTACAGACTTGACTTTTGCAATTAAGTAGGTACTATAAACTATAAAAGTGTGATAAAAGAAATAAGAAATGGTCACTCTCACTATCTACATTTGACATTTGCTCCTCTGTAGGTTCTTACTTCTTACGTCTTGTAGGTACTGTGTTGGCAGTCTTTTTCGATATTAGAATATTGTGATATTACTGTTGACAATATTAATTTATAGCTTTAGGAAAATACCGAATGTTTTGAAAAAGAAAAATTCTTATCGTGGATATAACTATTTTTAACCTTAGAGGTATGTCTTCGCCCCGCAGTCCGTCGTCAAAGTTAATTAAAACTTCAAAGAATCCATTTTATGTAAAATTAGACGTTCTTTAGATCTAGACATATTCTAATCGATCTTCCTTTAGAAATTTTTCGAAAAAAGTGCGATTTAATGTTGCCGCACCCTGAAATAATCGGCGGCTAAAAATATTTTTAATGAATTTCTAGGCTCAAGTTTATTCGTAAATTTTTTCCCCCGTTAACGTACGTCAACTAGGTACTTTCCGTGATAGAGTCAGCGGCCGCGCTTATAAGGACTCACTCTGTATATTTAAATACTAGGAGTATAAACAAAATAAGATAAAGGCATCGGCATTTACACATTTACACCATAAACATGATTTACACTCAGCGAGGGAGTATGACCAGCAATATGGAGGTTTAAGGTCTTCTACGTTGCTTTCATATCCGGTTGTCTCGTACACTATGAGTACAAGGTGATGTGGTAAGATCTTCTTTAAATTTGCTTTATAAACAAAAGAAAATCAATAATAATATTCTGGATTTGATGTGAAGGGTAAAACTAAGTTTGCATGCGCTTGGGCCACAAAGTGGCCTGCTCAGGAACACCGAAAGGGTAGGTTGGCCTGTAGTACAATGGGCCTATTGTGCTACAGGCCAACCTACCCTTTCGGTGTTCCTGAGGATGTATGCAGGAGGTATGCTGAATACTGCCCCACCATGGTTCCTTTTATTGGAGCCAGGTCTGGACATTTACACAGGAAATGTACAGCCATTTTGTCCTCAATATTACACCCTCGATACATGGGATTGTCTGCCAGTTCTATTCTGTGCAAGTGTTTGTTTAATTTAAAATGTCTGGAATATATGCTGACAGAGTCATAGTTTTTTCCGTGGTAATTGGTTGCAATACCTAGCTAATTTCTGCGAAAGGATAGGAATAATTACCCTTGCATGACGACATTTGTACATCTAACACAGTGGGGGTCATGGATTTCTTGTTTAAATCATAGTACTAAGGATCTAAGGTAGGTCAATGAAAGCGCAATAGTCATCTTAGGTCTCTAGAAAGGTTGTTCTGAACCTTGCTTAGCTAAGATATCGGATTAAAACACCATTTCTCTTATCAACATTTATATTGCAGCAATATATTTATAAACTATACAACAAATGTGTGATTATTAAAACTACATAAATTAAGGGTACAGGAAAACAGATCAACTTAACACACTGCATATTAAATATTGCAAACTTTTTGTTCATAGTAAAGCTTTAAGGATAGTTCTCTATAAAATAATTCAAATAAAAAGTTTTTTCCTTGAACTTATTCCTATAATTAAAAGATTGCTGCACAACATTCAAATATTATCTTAATACAGATCATTGAACATCACTTTCCGAACATAACGGAGATACTTACTTCGAATCTATCATAACAATATTACGAGCAAACTCACATTGACTTTCAGTTCTTGTTACAATTTATTTGCGATAAAAACTGCAGCTTTTAGGTGAACTTTATCATTTTTAATTTATAATTCTTCAATTATTTGTTATTATAATGCTACTACTCTTTAGCTTAGCAACTGAATGGTTTAATTTGCAACACGGGAGGAAATTCATAAAATACGTTGCGAAATACATAAATAAAAATATGTACCAGCACCATAGATTTATAAAATTCTATCATTTGCCCTTGTTCCATTAAGAATTATTATTAAAAATAACCATAACCAGAATTAAATTGTATATACAATAATTAAGGAAAAACTTCCTTCAAAAATACTTTTACAAATAAAAATGCTCTTTATACTCAAATATTTACAGCTCTTTCTATGGGCATATTTGGGGCTTCCACCACTAACAATCGGCGAGTGCTTGATCCACTTGTGTAGCTGTCTCCACTACTTCGAGCGCTAGCATGAGACAATGGCGTCCCTGGTAATTTTTGGGGAGTACTTTCTATTGAACCAATTGAATTTGGGGATGCAGCACTTTCATATAAAGGACCTGGATGTGTAGGAGCAGGTTCTTCAGGAGTATAATAGTCTGAATCATCAGCTCGTTCCCTGTCTTCTCCATTACGAGCTAATAAAATTAATGTTAAATAAAAAATTTAATAAGCTTTAATTTAGACTTACTGCATTTTTTGTTTTTTTCTACGGGTGTGGTATGTGATGATTGTTCTTCATGGTCAGTATCAGCATCATCAATAGGATCCACAACATCAGCCATATTTAAAGCTAAATGGTTATTGCGATTTGTAGAGTCGTTATTTTGTAATAAGGGCGACAATTTCTCTGCTTCACTATCTTCATCTTGCAGCTGCATCAGAATTAAATTAAAAAACGGGGATGATATTAAGAGATAGCATTATATTACCTCGTCTTTTTCAGATTTCTCATTCACATGTCTCACAGTATCCCTTGGTTTATGTTTTCCATTTCTAGGACTTGCTGTTTCAGTTTGATTAGCCAGAAGAGGGCACTTTGGGGTCTCTTTATTATCTTCTTCCCTTGAGAGTAACACAGACATACCAAACTGTAAGCACAACTAAATAGTTTTGCTTTTTACATTTGTAATATCAAAACGTACCTCAGATGTAGGTGGATCTGTGTCTTTTCCGTTTTTAACAGGAGTGCGTTCAACAGAATGCCTATTCAGTACTTGAGCAGCTTGTACAGCAGGCTCATTATCGGGAGTTTCTACAAGATCAGGTACAGCAGCAGGGGGTTGTCTTGGTAGGACAGGTCCATTTAAAGCTTCTATAAGTGATACAGCTTCATAGCCAGGAGGAATATTGTCACAACTACCCTGTTAACAAAATTACAGCATAAATAACATAGAAAACCGTAAGAAAAATTAATTCTGTAACTTACATCTGGAGGACTAACTGGTTGAATTGCATTAGCTGATTTTTGCAATGCTCTGATTTGTAACAATGCTCTAAATGGAGCTCTACAAATTGGACAGTTGTTGGCTTGATAACGTAAAGAATCGGCACATGAATTACACAGGCAAAGATGACGACAAGGTAGAATTAATGTATCCCGAACATCACACATGCATATTACACATTCCGATCCATTGTCTTCTGTGTCATCATCGTTTGCTTGCTAAGTAACAAATATAAAATTTTATTTGAATGTAATATGTTGAAGGTTGCCCAATTTACATACTAATTATAGCTAATTTTAATAAGGCGAGTTAATATACCTTGTCATTGTTTTTATTTTCAATTCCATATATTTCTTGAAGTAAGTAACAAAGACCGTCAACAAATAATTTTTGTTTTAGCGCTTTAAGAACGTACCCACCATCCGTACTTTTTTCAATTGTTGCAACAGTTGTATGAGACTGTCGCATATCTGTATAAAATTTTGTTAATAATTTTTAACATACTTTGTTACGAATATAAATACCTTCGGGCCCTTCTTCAGCTACACAATGAATAGCAATAGGTATAACTTCCCTATCAATGTCATACAATAATTCATCTTCTGAATAGCGAGATGGATCAAATACGTGTCCCATTTGACAAAATTGCTGATTTGCTCCCCTTTTATATCGGAATGTCTCTGAACTTAAACTAGAATCTTTTGCAACGTATCTAAAATATAAAACAAAAAGTGCAAATGTACAGAAATAATTAACTTCAATTAACTTACGTAACACCAGTCGATGACAATTCTTCACTGCAAAAATAATAAATTGTGATAGCACAACGTACATCACAATCAAAAGTAAATTCAATATTAAATGGAGAGCCTTTTGCCGCTTCCACATCTCTATCTCTGTGGTCCCCATCATTTTTGTCAATTCTAACTTTACCGAAATCAGTTGGTGGAGCTCTTACAAATCTTAACGATTCTTTTCGTACATTTACCAAACTTTTAAGTGTCTTTGTGGGTTCATTAGGTTGCGGAGGAGGATATGGGAACTAAATAAAAGTAACTATAATGTAAAAATTACTACATTGTTACAATAAAAAAAACTTACTGGGGTGGGTCTGCTGCCAAGAAAATTTAAATCAGAATTTTCTCCAAATAAATAGGATTCCGGTTGTGGAGTATCAAAACGTTCGCCGCCCATTATAAAATGACTTCCAAAATAATTACCTTTAATATAAAAGTCAGAAAATATAATGTTCATAAAAAAAAGTTACAAAAGGGTATTACCTGAACGTGGTGGGTATTTATAAGCATGATTTGAAGAAATATCTACTTCTTCAACACCAGCATGTTGTCTACTAGTTATTGCACCCATCGCAATCACCAAAATTTAAATAAAAAGAATATGATTTATTTCATGACATATGTCAAAACACCTCAAGACGGCACGCAGTGCAGCACATTGAAGTTTGCTATTAAATAACTTGGCAAACAGTTTAGCCACAATACTTTGGTTCATTATTTTTAATGTCCCAAAAAGAACCTGCAAAAAGACACAAGTTCTAAAGCAGAATTAAACGAATTTTAGGTGATAACTTAGTAAAAATAACATTTTTGTTGTCCGTCAAGAAGTTTTTAAACATTTTAAAAATGGATCAGGAATATTTCTTGTTAAATATTGGTCAGAAATGTTACCAGTACCAACTTCAAGCGTATTTGTGAATTGTAGATTTTTTTTATATTGATATATTTGATAAGGTAATGTGACAGGAATAAAAATTAATAAAATAATTATGAGACTTTATTACTATGGAGTCAACCGAACAAAATACTGAACCAAAGAAACACCTAACAGTGGAAGAATTACAAATTGAAATTCTCCCTGTAATTTACGAAATTATAAGGAGGTTAGTTTTGTTTATTTGGCGACCTTGCCAATTTTATCATTTAAAAATAGATTATCACCTTTAATAAATATGCATATTGTGCAATAAACATTTTTGGCTTATAGTATCGAGCGAGACCATCACGATACATCTGCCAAAACTAGGGAATCCCAAGATTGTTCACAGAAAGTTCTGGAGCTCCAAAAGCGATTAGATCAAGCAAGAACGCAGGTTAATATTAAGCTTTTGTGAACAGTATTGTGTAAGAGTTAATATAATTTGTAAATTTTTAGATACGTCTACTGTCGGGAATTGAATATAGTAAGGAGCAGCAATTGAATCATTTGGAGGCTTTGAAAACACAGCTTCGATTAAAACAAGAACTTCTACATAAGTATCGCTACATGTACACATTTCAGTCTCAAAAGTCATAACTTGTGAACTTATACAGCATGTTAAGTCGCATTTTGTTACGCCTATTGTCAAATAATGAACATTTAATTCAGCGATTAAGCGAATCGTATCCAGTTCGTAGAACAGCCCAGTGGGTTGTGTTATATTTCTATAAAGGTAAGGGCATTATAGAAGAGAAGGCCTTAACACGATTACTTACCCCCGAACAATTTAGATCATTTTTGCGAAGATTTTCAGAAAATTTACGAGATGAATTAAACAAAGCGCAAGATAAATTTCAGAAGCCTAAATAGTGACGATTCACATTAATATTATGGAGAATTAGGATGTTTAAATAAAAAGCATCAAAATTATATAAGGGTTTTATTTATCGTTAAAACAAATATGCTGATCGCATGCAGTAACGTTTTTGCAAAATTGTTAGATAAACTCTCTGAGAAGTGTGGGACTGAGAGTGAGAAAATGAAGCATTTATTTTGGATAGCACCAGAAGATCTGTGTTTTCGTATTATAAGTTCGTTGATGCCACCGATAACCACTAAGTATAAGAAACTGCATGTAGATTTGCAAGGCCCCTTGTTTGCAGTTGTATTATTAATAATACTGTTAAACTATGGTAATGCACTTAAACACAATACATTACAATTATCGCCTTTAGAAAGTGTGGTGTTATATGTACTAATAATGCCCACGTTATGTTTCATTTTAAACAAATTAGGTCAATCATGGTTAACTTTTCTTGAAGTGTTTTCGTTAATCGGTTATGCATTGTTTGGTCATATTGTTACTTTGTTGGTATCTCTTTTATTTTATATGGAAGAAAGTAATGGGTTCTTTTTTATTTGTATGATAATTTTTGGAGGATTAAGTACACTTAGGATTGTATTGTTACAGTTACAGTCTATACCACTTCCAGGTGCTCGGCTACTTGTTTGTAGCTTTGTTTCTGTAATTCATATTTTGTTTTTAATATTTCTACATTTTGCTTATATGCATCCGAATTTTGTTTATGGAAAAAATGGACAAACACTGGAAAATACTAGCTTGTGAAGTAATTAACCAATCGAATTATTTAATGTGTTCTTTGAATATTGTAATTTCTAATAATAGTCTGTAAACCTTTTTCTGATGTCTTACTGAAATAATAAAAATATAAATCTGTTGAATTTATATTAATAAAATATTTAAAATGGATTTTGTAATTTCTTAGTGTTCCACCATAGTACAGTAATGGAATGGAATCTACATGAAAGACGAGCATACTTATATGTAATATATAAATAAGGATTCTACAGCAGTTGTTGTCTTCCTTCCTTCAACCAGTTTTTCCATTCTTCTCTTTGTTGCCAGTCATTCTCCTCCAGCCCTCTCCTTTCCATCGCTTGACCCCTCACGATCTTCTGTTTTTACTGCTTCCAGTGATATTGTATCTTCGTCTACTTCTTTGCATGTTCCTTTTTTTTCTTTTTCTATCTCTACTTTGGTATCTTTGGTATATTCTTGCTTTTTCTCTATTAACAGGTCTACATAGTAAGTTTCCCACTCCTTATCTTCAATGTATTGTACCTATTTGTAGTTATTCTTTTGTATTTGTAGGTAAATGTTTTAGTAGCTTCAATGATTTTGAGCATTTAGTGCCACCCAAGTATTATTGATCGATGTTAGTACAAGCTGTTTGCCAATTTTTGTCCTTTATCGTCATTCTTTTTTACATCTCTACTCTTATGTTTATATTTTCTTAAATCTGCTTTCTCTTTTGTGCTTCACCATTTCTTATACAGTGTGTCCCAAATTCAATCCCCAGCATTAGGATCTCGGAAACTATAAAAGCTACAAAGATGGTTAAATAGGGAAAGTTTTGGGAATTTTAATGCTCATTTCATATCCGTTGAGAAATCACAGCCAACTTCGACCGTTTTCGGGATATCTTGGAAAAGCCGAAATTAGGAGTTTTCTGTTTTCCAAAATATCTCGGAAAGTATTAAGTTATTAGTTTCAAGACTTGTACATTGTGAAGGCACTTTTTTACGGAGAATCGGGTGGTACCATATGTTTATATTTATGACGCTTTGTTTCTATTCTATGAACAACTACTTTTGATTTTTATGTGGGCGCCATGTTGAATTTTGTCGTAACTAAACTCTCTTTTCAACGATGTGTCACATGTACGGAGTTTTTGAAGAAGAGCGGGACTAAAATACATTTTTCCTTTATTCGTGTAGTAGACTATGATAAAAAAAATGTATTTTATTCCCGCTCTTCTTCAAAAACTCCGTACTGTGACATATCGTTGAAAAGAGAAAAAAGAGCTGAGTTTAGTTACGACAAAATTCAATATTGCGTCCATATGAAAATCAAGAGTAATTGTTCATAGAATAGAAACCAAGCGTCATAAATATAAACATATGGTACCACCCGATTCTCCGTAAAAAAGTGCCTTCACAATGTACAAGTCTTGAAACTAATAACTTAATACTTTCCGAGATATTTTGGAAAACAGAAAACTCCTAATTTCGGCTTTTCCAAGATATCTCGAAAACGGTCGAAGTTGGCTGTGATTTCTTAACGGATATGAAATGAGCATTAAAATTCCTAAATCTTTCCCTATTTAACCATCTTCGTAGCTTTTATAGTTTCCGAGATCCTAATGGTGGGGATTGAATTTGGGACACACTGTATAGTTCTGTCTTCTCCTTAATATAGGCAAAGAATAGAAAGATTATAGCGGCCGGGGTATTTTTACTATTGCATTATAACCCATAAGGCTAAAGCTCTTTATATTTTTATATTCTCTTTGATTTAATACATAGCTTCAATGGTGGCTTTTGTTAGGTTGTGCTTATATTGTTTGGGTCTTTCTCCTTTTTCCCCTAAGGCTTGGAATCCCGTTTGCTTTACACTTTCCTTTATGTTAGTTTCTTCTACGCTCTCGTAACAGAATTTTATCAATTTCTCATCTCGTATATAAGTCTCTTGTAGCAGGTGTAGTTTAAGTTTTTTTTTCTTTCGGTGTGCTGTTTAGTTTCTCTATGCTTTTCTCCTCCGTTATTGTCCTTCCATGCCGTGGAAATCCTTATTGCTGTAAATAGTCCATTCCATATTCCACCCCTCTTTTGACTCTTACATCCTTGGTTCTCATTGTACTTTTGTTTTAGTATTGTAGTACCGTGAGTTCAAAAAGTTTTTTCATAAGGGTTGGCCATGAGACACAAAAATAATGTCTACTCTCTACTGCAAGATTTAGAACTTTTGTTTTTATAATTTTATTGAAATTTGCACAACAGTATTATGCCATTATTAGAATTTGTTAACTGTCATCATTGTGTAATGGTGACAGTTAACAAATTCTAAATCCTGCAGTTGACATTATTTTTGTGTCTCATGGCCAATCCTTATGTAAAGACTTTTTGAACTCCCTTTTGTGTAATTTCTTTGTATTCATGTTTGCCTTTTGATTTATTAAATAATTCATTGTCAATTTAGTTTGGCCTTGTTATTGTGTTCATTCCTTCCCTTCCCGATCATATTGTGTATTAGTGTTATGTTAAAGATTTACATGTAAAGTGTTGGCCTGCCTACAAGTTTTAAGAATTTCAGTAAGTAAGTTTATTTTCAGTAAGCAAGGTAAGTTACATCTTGCAGCGGGGTGCAGCAACCCCAACCCCCTCCGAGCCCTAGAGGAATTATCTGCGGTACGTTCCTTGTAACCATCTTTGGGTAACTTTCCGTAGTGGCACTCAACTTTCATCCCCATTATGACTACTATTTTAGAAGGGTTTTACCGTTCCGAACCCCCCTTCTCCACTGTTTTGCTAGCCGCGCGCCTAAGAGACTTTATTGAGAAAGATTGAGAAATTTTGAATATTACTATAAGTTAGTCTATGATATTACTCAAATTACTAGCACTTTTGGAAATATATACCACTTTTTCTAGCACTGCTGATTCTATTTAATTACGAAATCCTTATTGTAATTTTAAAACCGGGACATATAGGTAAGTGTCCCGATGTCCCGAAGAATGTTTTCGGGACACCGGGATTGTTTAGTGAAATGTGAAAACCGGGACAATCCCGGAAAATCGGGATGTTTGGTCACCCTAATGTAGTTCGCGACGAGCATAAAGCATAATTAAAACTTAAAAACTAAACGTGTTTTATACAAATTTGAAGTCGAAGTGTTAAGGGTAACGATTTTTTTAGAATTTCTTAACTAAAAAACTTAATAAAGGCACGTTGTACAAGGCTTTTGAAGTATACAAATGATCAAAATAACAATAGAGGTCATTTGCTGTTTACTAATCCAAGGCCAACTGTATCAATAGAGACTTCGTCCCTGGAGTATATAGATGCAGTTGGTCGTGACTGATCTGAATGCAAAATTTGTTTTCTGATTCTTTTTTATACAGTTTAAGTTCAATGGTGCAGATTTTTTAAAATAAACGTAAACAACTCTTGGTTAAAGAGTTTTTAAAAATTTAAGTGCACAACGCAGCATAATCATCAAAAAATAAATTTGGTAGAAATCTAGAAATCATGATAAATATTTTGTACGTCTATAGAACGATGTTTACCCTACGGGCAGTCTATATTATTGAACGTCAATGAAACTAACCTTTACTTATGTATATTTGAATTTAAATTTTTACCAACGGTCAAACACGTCAAACCGCAAGGCCAGTGCCATTTGTAAGCATTTTTGGCGGTATTTTATCTGTGATTATAGGTATTAAGTGTAAAACAGCAATGATTCCTTTTAAATAAATGTATTGGTAAGATAATAATTTCAACTTTAAGTCAAAAGTAATATTCATACATCAGAAACCATGGAATCTAAATCAAACATTGACAAAAAAACTCCTGCAAAATCCATGCAAAATATTTTATTAGAAAAAGCAGTACAAGGAAAATTTCCCTTTGGATGTGATAGTCCTTTTCGTTTGCTTCCCCCAGTTTCAACACCACCATCACGTTTAGCAATAATTAAAAATCCTTTCGAATCTCATTTAACGGAAAGACTTCACCACTCTGTGTTCAGGTTAGTTTCGTCGCATTTATTAGAATATTGAAATTTTAATTTGAATGTTCTGTGTTGTTTAGCCCTTCTGTGTTCAGTTACGTTAAAACCTCTAAGACTGAAGAAAAATTCCAATGGACGATCGAAGATATTTCAAGCCTAAAACCTGCTGATATTGATGAAACCACTGTTGAACAATTTGAACAGACTGAACATGATCCTGAAATGGAATTGACTGCTCAAGCACGAATAGAAAAATTTTTTAGTGAAAAGCATATTGTTCCTAGTCCTTTTGACGCTGCAATTAAAAGCGTTCCTTTGATCTCTGAAAGCACGAGTCCTATCAAATTTGAAAAAGAAACACAAGTTGTAGATGGTAAAATAGTTTTAAGCGGAGATTTAACTCTTTTATTAATTCTAATTTGTTCAATTTAACAGGAGTAGCTCAGACTGTATTGACACTTCCGCCAAATTTACCTGAACATGTTGAAGCAGTATTGAAACCATATTTTTCATATACAGCTGATCAGCAAAGAGATGAAACTAAGAATTGTTCTTTATATCGTAGATTATTTGAATTTGATGGTGATGAACAGCACTCGCCAGCTTCTGTACTTACTTCTCCAGCTCCTTCGTGCGTTCTTTCACCCATTGATTTTTCACCGTATGATGAAAACAAAATGTCCCAAAGAAATTTTGGAAGTCCCAATGATGCAAATCAAATGTCCGAGTGCAATTTATCTCCTATTAATTCCAGGGAAGAGAATATGCCTGCTAGATACGCTTCAGCAACTCGTTTAAATTTTTCTGGTCGTATGAGTGTTGATACGTCTTTAAATGTAGTTCCAGACACTTTGGATCAAATGCCTTCAAATAATCAAAGCCTTGCATTTGGTGCGTAACTTTAATGAATTATAGATAAACTCTACTAAACTTAACTTTTTTTTTAGAGAGTATACATTCACCAGTTCCAGAAGTATTAAGCAATTCGTCAGTTAATTGGGACATGGAATATAGACATATTTCTTTAGAATCACCTAAAACCGCAGATACTAGTTTAAATGAAAACGAAAATGAAATGGATGTATCTAGTTCTAATACACCTAAGTCAAAAATTTTCATGAGTCAACGAAAAAAGCTCTCTGATAGTTTTCTTAAAATTGAGGAATCAGACGAGGAACACGAAGATAAAGAAAATATTTATGATATAAACAGCGGTATGGAAAGGAGAACTGTGAAAAGCAACTTATATATTAGAGATGATACTACAGATCCTGGTTATCATACCGGTGTTGGTTTAACTATGTCAGAGGAGTCTTGGAGTTCTTCTCATTTGTTTGCTTCAACACCTACTAAAAGCAAAAATTCGTAAAGAAATAAAACATTTTAATAATGTTTTTACTGACAAAAAGTGCAGATGCAGTGATGCACTCAAGTAGGTAATTGTAAAACTATTGTCTTCGTGTAGGTGATGGCATTCTATGGCTGCTATGCAGTTTTGGTTTTATATTGCATTTGAAACAAAGTATGATTTTAGCTTAATATTTTCAGACAATTATCAGTGCAAAATTTGCATGTAATACATATTAATGGCAAAGTTATGTGCAATTTGCCATTTTCCCGATTTTATATTATTGAAGTTGCGGTTGTTATACATATATTAGTGATTATGAAAGTTTTTTATTTTGTATTTAAACAAATGTATTTGATTTTACATAAAATATCTGCAGCATATTATTATTATTTTATTTATTATATACAGTAGACACGCGATAATGTGAACAAAATAAAACAAGGCGTGTTCACGTTTACGATTTGTTCATGCTATCGAATAGTAATGATTTTCTACTAAAAACTGACAAAAAAAGATCAAAAACAAAGTAAAAATTGTTTATTAACGTTTTATATTAAAATACAAACTACTGTTGCAGAAAAAAATCGAAAATTTTGTATTGAAACGTTTACTGCTAAATTAAACACACTGAACACAAGCAACAATTACGTTTTTAATGCATCGCATCAGCTTTAAAAGAGATTTGGCGCTATGGAAAACGGCCGTATTTAATAACTGTCTACTAAATAAAAACGCGTATCAGTAGACAACCCAAAATTAACCAAAACAGATGTTATGCAGTCACATTTGTGCACCGTCAAGGCTGTTATGTCTGCAAATACCTTTAATGCGGCATAAACATGTAAACAAGTTACAGGAAACCTCAGAAATTCAATATGTTTTATTGTTTTCATATATCATAAACAATGTTCACGTTAGTGAGGGTTAGTGTGTTCACGTTATACGGTGGTCAATATAATAAAAATGTTGTTCATGTTAGCCGGATATTCACGTTACCCGATGTTCACGTTACCGCGTGTCTACTGTATTATTTTATAATAAATTACAGTAAAGGCTTGGGAGGTGTTGGGATAAAGCTTTAGATTAGTTCAGGTTTCATAGTGGGTACGATTTTCTTGATCGGTATCGAGCTCTGTTGACCATTTGTTGTTGAATGCCAAATTACGAAGTTCCCCACTTAATATAGACCCAAGAGGTAGAATTCGAAAGTCCTCTACGTACAAGTTATAGCCACGAATTATAATTAGTTAGGAGCACCGATAGGAGTGGGCACGGCTGACCGAAACGACTGGCAGTGGTGTCCGTGCTAAGCAGTAAACGATAGACAGAGAAGTAATCGAGAGAGATAGCGTAAGCGGTGCGTGAATACCTTGCATCCTATACAGCACGCTTAGTAAAACTATATCATATTTCCACATAATAATTATGTAAAATTATTAATAATTTTACTGCCCCTCGAGAGAGAGTATAGGTAGAATTGTTTTTCGACAAAATTGGGGTAAAAGTGGGCCTTCTCACATCCATGACTTACCTACCAAATAATTATACTGGGTATACTTACTAATAATATTTGTGCTCACATTCAGGCAAGAGGAAAAGGTTTCTTTTTAACAATAACTCCAATAAATCAGTATTGTGCAAAACACATTTTATTAATAGGAAAAATAATGAACAATAAAAGTAGGTACATACAGGGCACGAAGTATTATTATATTATTTACTAATAACACTTCGTGATACAGGGTCAATCCTAGTTAACTTCATGTTTTTTGTAACTTAGACAGTTTCTTTTTTTCTTTGAATAGCGATTTTTCTTTCTGTTCCTCACTTTTGAAATATTGCCTCATTCGTATTGATACAAAATAATGCAATGCATGTGATAAAACATCATTTTTATGTAGATCACATGCAAATTTGAAGTTGCTTATTAAAGTAATTGAGTCCTCAACTGTTTTTTCATAGACAGATTTTGAAGTAACATAGTACTTGAGAAAAGATGCTTCACATTTTTTAAATAAGTAAAATAATTGTAAGCAAGGATGAGTTAAACCTCGTTTTGTTTTCAAATTTGTTAGACTTGCAACAACGTTTTCAACAAACTTATCATCAACTTTTAAAGATGTACTTTTGGCCAATTTTCTGCAATAAAATCCCACTACATAATACAAAACACAATCGCCAATACTCATTGAAACATTTTCATCAAGTTTGTTTTCAAACGTGCTATCATAGAGTTCACTATTATGTTCGTCTCCATTGATAATCTCTGCTAATTTTTATTTTATCAACTCAATATTACTTCTTTGGTGTAATTTTTAGCAAAAAATGAGTTTGAAGTTTTTCATATTTAATGTTTCGGTGGTAAACTGAGTATCTACTGAACAATTTCCACGAACAGGTGGCTTAATTAATTTATAAATGCTGAGCATTCTGTATAGCTGTACACTGTAGAAAGGTCGCAAACGATGGATGGTCATTACAGCTTCCTGCCTGTGTTATAATTCCAAAAAATTGCTAAAAAATATTAAAAGTTGAGTTGTTGAGTACCTACCTTATGTTTATTGGGAAAGAAATGCATAATAAAACTGACTTCTAACTTATCCTGATTATATTTTGCAGTCAAGACATACCGAAAATTGCATTGATTTAATAAATATTCCACCAAATCTGTGGTAGAGGATAAAGTTACTCGAAGCCCTTCGGTTGTAGAAGATGACAAAAATTCATTCTTGTCCATTTGTTTATCAACAAGAAAAGCTTCCCAATTATCAAGCCAAATTTGGAAATCAGCAATAATCTATAAAAACCAAACAATTAAGAATAATGTACCTACTTATGTATAATATGACAAAGTCCTACACTTACATTAATTTATATCATTACTAGCTTTTCTGACACCTTCACCAGGATACTTTCGATTCAAGCAGTCAAAAAGAGCATTTAATTTTTTCCGACGACCACTATGAAAAATGACTCATTTCACACGGTTTACTAGTAGTGAAAATAACAAATTTCGCACAGCAACGAAACTGTGTGAAATGCCCGTGTGCAAAACTTTGCACACGCTAAACCACACAAAGCAGTCGGCGGGCGACGTCAAAAGTCGTCATTTGTTAAAAAATAAATATTTAAAACGTCAAAGTGTTGCAAGTGTGGTGCTGGTTCAAATTTTTTTAACTGAAAAATTGGAAAAATGGTCGTCGGAAAAGTATAGTGTAAAACACGTGCTGAAAGGATATTTCACACTCGTGTGATTAAGCCACTCGCCAGAGGCTCGTGGCTCAACTTTCACACTCGTGTGAAATATTCAACTTTCAGCTCTAGTTATACAATATACTATTGTGTAAATTGTATAGTAACATCAGCTTGTTCTAAACCATGGCACCGCTTACGTGTGTTCTCTCTACACATCTCGCTTGCACACCCTACCACTTACGTCGGACAGGCTTGGGTCAGCCGTGCCCACTACTAACTAATTAAACTTCCTGGTTATAGCTCTGTAGTTTGAATAGTTACAAACTACATATAAAAGTCTTATTCAAGAGTGACTTTATCTTCTTTCTCGGATCCCTTATGCCTTCACGGCTTCGGGTATTGTTCTTCTATCCATCTCCTCCATTTCTTGCGATCCTCTGCCATTTCCCGTATTTTTTCTAGTATCTTATATGCCTTCTATTACATTTTTCATTGTTTTCCTTGGTCGACCTGGTGTTCTTGTTTCAGTTGTTTTAGCTTGTAGATATTGTTTGGTTTTCCTACTGGGGTCCATTCTTATTCCATGTCCATGTCATGTTAGTTGCTTCTTCTCAACTTTTGTCCAAATCGTTTCTTGCTTTAATTCTTTATAGATTGTTTCATCTTTTTGTCTGTCCGTTTTGTTATTTCTTTTATCTTTCTTAAAAATTTTATTTCAATAGCAGTTAATCTCCTTTTGTTTGTGTGGGTAGGACTTCTATAGTGTATAGTAGGGTTGGGCTTCTCGATTATGGGTGGAGGGTGACTTACGTCACATGCACTTAGGCCTCTTATGGGCCCATTGTGCTGCCTCCATTGCAACATAATTTTCTAGGCGCATCACTCAAGCCAACCTAACCTTTGGATGAACCTGAGGATACTAGCTAGAGGGATGCTGCTAATACTGGCCATATTAGGCCAGAAGTCCCCTAGCATGAATCCTCTGATTGGAGCGAGTGCAGGGCATTCGCACAGAATATGCTCTGCTGTCTCGTCTTGTAAGTCGCAACCCCGACAGGTTTGGTCCTCACTTAGTCCCATACTGTGCATGTGCTTACTTAGTTTACAGTGTCCTGATAATACTCCTACATGTTCATGTTGACCCATCTTTCGCTGTGGCGATTGCGTATTTCCTTTTTGATTAAGGTATTGAGCGCAATTGGGGATAGTGGGAGTTCAGGTTCGGGACCACAACAGGGTTGTTCCGAGTCTTGCCTTGCCAAACCATCCGCTCGCTCATTACCGTATAGTCCAGAATGTCCTTTGACCCAAACCAGTTCTAGGACATTGTCAATAACGACTTGCTCCAGAGTGCTGCGACATTGGAGTATTATTCGTGATACAACTTTGCAGTAGTTTAGTATCAACAGAGCAGCTCTGCTGTCGCTTGAGATTCTGATAATCGTGTTCTTGATCTGCGTACAAGAATTAAAGGATTTATCGAAATCACGAAAAAAATTTAGGCGGTGCCATTTAAAAAAAAATTGATGATACGAGGGTTTAGACAAATTATAATAGAGTAAAACAGACGAGATTAAGTTAATATTTAATTACAATAACACAGAGACATTAACTGACATTTTACTTAACTGGCCTTACTTAACTTTTATTATACATACAAAACAGTTTATATAAAATCCCAGTTTACATACCAACACTCCCCTTTTAAACGGGAATTACAAAATTGTTAATCCAATATTTTGATTAGTAAAGTTAATTTTTGGCCCATGGACTGCCTTCGTGAACGTATCTGCTAGCATATCTTCTGTACTCATGTGATGAACGCTCACGTTTCCCTTTTCGATTGTTTCCCTTAAAAAATGGTGTCGGATATCTATATGCTTGGTCCTTGAACGATGGTTTCCATTCTGCGATAGATCGATTGTGCCTCGGTTGTCACAATAAATAATAGTTGGTTTCTCAATATCTCAATTAGCTTAGGATATAATTCACTGGCCAAGTTCCTCAGCGATAAGCATTCTTGGGTAGTTGTCGAAAGCGCTAAGTATTCAGCTTCGGTAGATGATAGCGCGACAGTAGATTGTTTTTTACTACACCATGATACGGCACCTCCTTGAAAAGTAAAAATGTACCCTGTCACCGAATGTCTTTCATGTTCCTCATTTCCCCAATCAGAATCGCTGTAACCTCTGATCTCTGAGTCAGCATCTCGTTTAAATTGTAAACACAAATTGCTGGTACCTTTGAGGTATCTAAGTATCCTCTTAACTGCAGTCCAGTGAATTCTTCCTGGATTATGACAGAAACGGCTGCATATTCCGGTTGCATAGGTAATGTCTGGCCTGGACGTTTGGCACAAGAATAGTAGACTTCCTACAGCTTCCTTATAAGGTACTTTCTTCATTTCATTTATTTCTTCGGGGTCTGTAGGTTCGGAGTCTTTTCCTAGTCGCACGTTCGGATCAAAAGGAGTTTTTACCAGTTTGCAATCAGACATGTTGAATTTTCTAAGTACTTCTCTGATGTATCCTGTTTGGTTGATTTGAGATATTCCAGCCTTGAGATCTCGTTGTATTTTCATACCCAGAATAGTGTTCACATCTTTCAAGTCTTTGATTTTGAATTTTTGTTGCAACTGGTTTTTAGTTTTACGCATTAATTCTTCGTTACTTGTGAATAAGAGTAAATCGTCAACGTACACTGCTATTATCACTAAGTTGTTCTGATTATCACTCTTCCAGTACACGCACTGATCACCTTTTGACTGGTTGAAATTCATTTCTTTCAACACGCCATTGAGTTTTTTATTCCATGCACGACCACTTTGCTTCAACCCGTATATTGCCTTTTTCAGTCGGTATACTCTTGAAGTGTCGTTTTCATCTTTGATCGTTTCTGGTGGACGCACATAAACTTCATCTTCGAGTTCTCCTTGCAGATATGCTGTATCTACATCCATATGATGTATATCCATATTTAGCTTGGTCGCTAACGCAAATAAAAACCTGAGGGAGCCATATCTGATTACCGGAGAAAACGTTTCGTTGTAATTTATTCCTTGGATTTGTGCATATCCCTTTGCTACTAGTCTAGCCTTGAATTTTAGGTGTCCATTTGAATCTTGCTTGGTTTTGAAGACCCATTTTGTGTCCAGTATTTGTTTTTCATCTGGAACATTTTTCAGTGGGATGTTTTCCCATGTATCATTATCTTCCAGAGATTTATTTTCTTGATTCATTGCTGCTATCCACTTATCCCTGTTTGGACTTTGTAGCGCTTCCTCGACTGTTTGAGGATCACTTGTGAATTCTTTTGTTAAATAAGTTACGAAATCTTCTCCAAAAACTTTAGGCTTATGACTTCTTTCGGATTTGCGCACAGATTGTTTGTCTGATTGTGGTCTTTCAGCAGACATGCCAGTGGCAAATTTTTCGAATTCTTCTAGATCTGTTGTAACTTCTGGCAACTGAGCTTCGGTTGCATTTTCTTCTTCAATCACGGTGTTAGACTCGGGGTTATCCTCAGCTATTGTTTCCTTTTCTTCTAGAACTTCTTCGTAAAAATGGCAACTTGATTTTTCTTGACATATCTGATGGCTTTCTGCAATCTGTTGATGACTCGTTATAAATTCTTTTTCTAAGAATATTACATCTCGACTACTGGTTATCCTTCCGGTTTTGGGATCCATAAGTCGATATCCTTTCACATCTTCGCAGTATCCTACGAACAAATAACTTTTCGATTTCGGGTCCCACTTTTTTCTTTTCTCTTTCGGAACATGTGCCATCACTTTGCATCCAAATACCCGTAGATTGCTAATGTCTGGTTTTTCTTCTGTCCACATCTCGTGCGGAGTCTTGTCAGTAGCATGGTTTGGCGATCGATTAATTAGGTATGTAGCCGTTGCGGTTGCTTCAGCCCAATACTTCTTAGGTAACGATGCTCCAGCTAGCATGCTTCTAGCACGTTCCACAATTGTTCTGTTGGTTCTCTCTGCGAGACCGTTCTGCTGTGGACTGTACGGAACACTTAACTGATGCCTTATACCAGATTTTTTTAATAAATTTTTAAACTCTGTGTTTACGTATTCTGTGCCATTATCACTTCTGAGAATCTTGATGCTTTTGCCAGTCTGGTTCTCTGCCATTATTCTAAAATCTTCAAATTTCTGTGCTGCTTCATTTTTCGACTTCATGAAGTACACTGCTAGTCTTCGTGTATAGTCATCTATAAAAGTAATGAAGTACCTGGCACCGCTGAATGAAGCTACTTCCATTGGGCCACACAGGTCAGAATGAACCAACTCTAGAATATCGCTGGTTGTGCTTTTACTTGGCATGAACGGCTTGCGAGAGTGTTTCCCTTCAATACAAGCAATGCATGGTTTGTCGTCACCATTATTCACACGGTAACCATAAACAAGATTAGTTAGTTTTTGCATACCTATTTTGCCCAAGTGCCCTAATCTCTGATGCCATAAGTTATGATCCTGGGATTGGATTGACAACATCGATGTTTCTTCTTTCTTCTGTTGGTTCACTTTGTAGATGCCATTATCTTCAAATGCTGTGATCAATAGTCGCCCATCATTTGAAAACACCTTGCATCCATCTGAGTTAAAAATAACTTCGCAACCTTGGTTAATTATTTTACTAACGGAAAGAAGGTTTGTTGTCATCTGTGGCACATACAACACTTCCCTTGCTATAATGTTTTCATTTGTTGCCGCTGCAATTTTTACTTCACCGATTAAGTTCGCTTCCATCTTAGCATTGTTAGCTGCGGTGACTGTTTTATCTGTACATTTTTTTGTATTCTTGATCCACTTCTCATTTCCCGTCATATGGCTTGACGAACATGAATCGATGTACCAACTCAAGTCGTTCTTTGTTTCAGATGCTATATACAGTGCATAGTGTGATTGATCATTGTTACTACCTTTTTTTGCTTCTTTAGGCTTCTTATTTCGACATTCACTTGCGAAGTGACCATATTTGTTACAGGAATAACAACGAGGCTTACCTCTTCGATTCTGATCTGGCCTTCTTGGTCTTGCGCCTTTGAAGAACATCGCAGTTTCTGAACTTGACACAGTATTTTCACTTTTTACATCTTGCAGCAGTTTTGTTTTAATGGAATCACCGGTTATTGCAGTACCCGAGCTCTCCAAGCCCATAATCATGGGACGGTATGAATCGGGTAGACCAGCGAGCAACAGTGCACCTACCCACTCATCACTAACATTGAAGTTTAGTCCATTTAGTTTATGAGCAGTTGTAATTATTGTGTTCACATATGCATCAACCGAATTACACTTGTCTAACTGAGTGGTTACTAATGTTCAGAGTAAACCCACCTTTCGTGTTAAACCGGAGTCTTCGAAAGCTCGTTGTAGTTTATCCCATGCCTCTTTTGCTGTTTGGGTTTCTTGAATATGCATGTAATTTATGGAATCTATATTTAATATTATTTTTGCCCGAGCTCTTGATACTTTCTTAGCATCGGTTTCGGCTGTGCCTCCTATGCAATCCCACAGGTCTTCATGCTCTAAAAGAGCCTGCATGGCGAATTTCCACGACGCATAGTTCTCTCGACCTTTCAATTTTTCTATTGAAACTGTGTTACTTAGAGACATTTTCGGAGCCGCGGCAAAACAGTGTAAAGTTCGTTGACCTGGTCTTTTGTTCACCAACTAATTTTCGTTATTCACTCTTTCTAAACAATTTGCACTAAACGAGATCGCTTTACGTTCCCTGGGCCCATAACCTGATGATACGAGGGTTTAGACAAATTATAATTGAGTAAAACAGACGAGATTAAGTTAATATTTAATTACAATAACACAAAGACATTAACTGACATTTTACTTAACTGGCCTTACTTAACTTTTATTATACATACAAAACAGTTTATATAAAATCCCAGTTTACATACCAACAAAAATCTCTGACGTCATTACTCGAAAACAAATGACGATCAAAAATCGAATTTAATGGAAAAATGTGCGTTTTTATAAAATAAAATCGACGTGTTCGAGGATTTGTTCGAAAACTGGGTTGCTTCGGTTTTAATTAATATATTCCATACTTTAATCCCGCACTGTATAATTTTTTCCTATTAACTGAATCGTAGGCTTTCTTAAAGTCTATGTATACATAGTACATATAGCAGTATTCCACACTCATAGCATTTTGCTTGCACCTGCCTCAATATATGTATTTGGTCCACCATTGATCTTGCCGTTCTAAAACCTCTTTGGTAGTCACTTAGGATTCTTTCAGCCCATTCCGTTAACCTTTCTTTTAAGGTAGCTGCTATAACTTTGTACGTTACATCTAGGAGTGCAATCCCTCTGTAGTTCTGGAATTTGGATCTGCTTCCCTTTTTATGTATTGTGCATAACATTGCCTCTTCCCATCTGCTTGGCATTTCCTCGTTCTCCCACACTTCTGCTATTAATTCATGTATTAGTCTGTGAAGTTCCTCCCCTCCATTTTTTATTAATTCCGCCATTATTCCTTTCTCTCCGGGGCATTTGTTGCTCCTCATTTTTACTATGATTTTTATTGTTTCTTCTAATTCTGGTTTCGTTGTTCCTTCTGCACTCATCACCGATTGATTCATTTCATCCCCCTCTACTTCTTCTTCTGCTTCATATAACATGTTTTGGAAATGCTGCATCCAACCCTGCATAATTTCCTCATCCCCTCCTATTAAATTACCATCTTTGTCCTCATAGTAGGGTCATTGTGGGAACAGTGAATCACCATTTTTTCAGTGCCATATAACTTCGTAAATGCATATTGTACAAGTCAAACTTAAATGTGTACAATGCTGGCATTTAGCAACATTTTCTTCTAAGACATCCCTCCTTGGACTATTAGGATGTTTGAGTAGGTAATAAATGTTTAAAAAAAAAGTGGGTAATGATTCACTGTGTACTTAGGGGTGTACACAATGACTCACAGCAAAGTACACAGAGAATCACAAGATTTATGTAAGGAAAACACAGTAATGTTCATTTAAATATCGCTTGTAATTAATGTAATCACAGAACATTACAATTTGTACTTATTGTAATTTTTAAACATTAGCTTAGTACGCATATCAGACCCATACCAGTCTTTTATCAATTCTAGGAACAAATTTGCCTGCCACCTTACCAAGTAAATATAAATTCAGAAATTTAAAATTTAATTTAAAAGTACACAGTTAATCACGATAAAAGTACACAGTGGATTGATTCACTGTGTACTAGTTTGTAAAGATTCACTGTGTACCACTCCCGCCATTTTGATTTTGTTAACTCATTTACTAACTTAAACACCGACTTGAGCAGTAGGTATATCATAAAAATAATGCTCAATGAATGATTATTACATACAAATATTAACATATAGATTATTTTCAAGAATTAGGACAAGAATAACTAATGAAACTTACATGGAATTTTTTTTTTGGTCCATAAAAAACAAAAACGCACTCCCAGAAAACGTGTGAAAACTTATACCGGCGTCACAGCTGGAGTAAACAGAGAGGCTCTAGGAATGTGAACTAGTGGGAAAGAGACAACACGATCGCGTTATTCTTTTAACCCTATACGTCACTGATTCACTGTGTACTGTAGATTCACTGTTCCCACAATGACCCTACTGTGTTTTTACTTGATGTCCTCTTTTTTCCTTTCTTACACGTTGATAAAAATTTCGTACATCCTTTTTTCTGTATTTTTCTTCTATATTTTCCAGTTTTGACTCCATAAATCCTGTTTTCTTCATCCTGCAAATTTGCTTTAATTTTCTTTGTTTTTCGTTGTACTTGTTTCTATTATCTTCTGTGGCGGTTTGTAATATCTCTAGCCTGGCAATTTTTCTTTCTTCTATTATTTTGGCACACTCCGCATCGAACCATCCTTTTTCTTTACTGTTCCTTTAGCACTTTTACTGCCTCCCATATTGTTTCTTCTATTCTTTGCCATTTCCGGTTAACACCAACCTCCTCTAATCCTCCCTGCGTTTCTTGTTATGATTTCCTGAGAGTCTTTTATCTGTTGTTCATATTGTAGTTTTCTTGGAACCCATTTTCCTTTTATTAAGAACCCTACCCCAAATCTCCTTTCTGAATTCCCACTATTGAAAAATATGTGCTGGCCTAACTCTTGAATGACTTTCTCTTTTTGCTTAGTTTCTTGTATTGCAACGACATCAAATGCATATTTTCCCACTTCTTGTATTAGGGTTTTCATTGCTCCTTCCCTGTAGGTGCCTCTAACATTCCACGTTGCTAATTTGATTGTATTTCTTTTCTTACTTTCTAGTTTCTCTTGTTCCCTTATGATATCACATTTACTCGAAATCTCATCCTCCATTTTCAAAGCCATTTCCGTTGCCAAATTCGTCTCCGTTGATCCGACCTCCTGTTGCGCCACTAGTTTTTTGCCTGGTGAATAACTATTTCTCGTTTATTGGCATCCCAGTCGTACCTTTGATCATTTATAATTATCTTCTGGTCGCCCATTTTTACTTTTTTCTCTTTCCTCTTTCATAATTCTCCGCAGTTCTGTTAGAATTTTCCTTTCCTCTACCCTCTACTGTTAAATCGTTCTCAATGAAGATGTTTGTGTTTTTTAATAAACTTTTCCTTTCCATGATTTCTTTTTTGTCCTTCCACGAGCCCAACTCTGCTATTATTATTTGCTTATCGTCCTTTCCTTTGATACTATATGTTTCCTTGACTTTTGCCGATGATTTAAGTTTATTCATGAATAACAGTTGCTCTACTTTTTCTTCCATCTGGTTTCCCTCTATTACCAGTCCTCTTATCACCACCTTATTTCTACGCTTTTCTCTTTCTTGCTTTTCAAGTCTATCTTCAAGCCTACTAATTCTTGCTTCCATTTTCTCCTTATCCTGTCTCCATTCTTCTGCTTTCTTCTCCCATTCTACCTTTGCCGCCCAGGGCCGCGTTAACGCGTGTTGGTACCCTAGGCATACTTTAATGTATTTCTTTCACTTCTCTATTATTGTTTCTAAGACACAATGTTTAATTTTTATTTTGCCGCCCTCATCAGACTGCCGCCCTAGGCAGCTGCCTTTCTTGCCTAATGGATAAATCGGCCCTGTTGCCGCCTGGAATTCCTCTTTTACTTTCCCTAGTTCTGCCATGACAGCCATGTGTTTTTTGTCCGATTCCCTTTGTTGCTCTTCGTTAAGCTCGTCTAGCTTTCTCAGCACTGCCTCCATTTCTTTTAAGTCTTCTTCTCCTTTTAAAGTATCTTTTGTTACTTCGTCTTTTTTTTTGTTTTTGTGGGCTCCTTTGGACCCTTGCACTTTTATGAAAAGCTATCTGTTCTTTCTCCCACTTCTGAAACTCTTCTGGATCTTCTAAATCAACTAATTACCTTTTTCTGTTAATATAATCTTTAATACTCACTGTACTATGCGCTCTTTACCTTCCTAATTTTAACTCTTTTTTGTCCATCTAACTCACAAACCTTGTTTTTCTAGGTTTGTGATCTAACTAGATTACGAGTACGCTTTCCCGCTTCCTGCTCGCGTTATTCCACGCCACTTGCAATTTAAATTTACGCGCGTTAACTTCGCGGTGACCGATTTTACGTACTCGCGTGTCCGTCACGTTTAGAGGTCACTGCCTTTCCGTTATCAGTTTCAGCGTTTTTCGTACCTAAACTCACTATTTTCGTATTTGCTGGCTCAGATTTCATGCTTCTTGTCTTGCATTCATTCGCCTTCACCTACTTTTATTTCACTTTGACTCTATTAAAACCCCTTTGCATTTGAGTTCATAATTGCTTTCTTTCTTATTTCTTTTGATTTGCATAATTTTTATTTTGTTTTCATTTAGTTCCATTTTTGCTTTGTCTATTTCTGTTGTCTAAATGTCTATTCATTTATGCATTTTGGTGTCTTTGTCAGCAACGAGGACTATGTTGATGACTTTACTAAATGTTATTAACTAACTCAGAGGGTGTTCTACCTCTGATCGCATAACAATCAGATTCGCCAAGTTATTTAGTGTACAATCTGGAAGCATTTCTATGATTAGTTTGCATTCCGTGGCCAGGCAGCGCCACCATTGCACGGCCAGACACGCGACTCGAGCGACTCTGAAGTGCTTGGAACCAGCTGATTCGTATATAAATCAGCTGATTCCAAGCACTTCACAGAGTCGCGCGTCTGCCCGTGCAATGGTGTCGCTGCCTGGCCACCGAATGCAAACTAACCATAAAAATGCTGCCAGAATCGGGAGCCGTAGAGTAGGCTAGTCGGACCAATCGTGCAATGTCGGCTTCGTACTCTTGAAGATTCTCTCCACTCTTCTGAATACGATTCTTCACTTGTGCGTGGTACACCTGTTGAAGATGTGCGTCCCCATATCTCATTTCCAATCGGGAAACTAACAAGCGGTAGTCATTCTGTTGGCTTGTTGGAATCGCCTGGAGGACGTTCAAGGCATCTCCGCGCAAAGCAACGATTAATGACACAGCCTTTTCACGGTCAGCCCCACCATTGGCCCTGGCAGCTGCTTCAAATTGTTTGTGATAGGTGGACTATGGTGTCTTTCCATCAAACGTTGGTGGTTTGATTCTCATTCCGGCGGCAGTTCCTTCTTGAATCTCCGGTCTGATTTCGGTAGGCTGTGTGGTTGCTAATGGTGATAATATTTGATTCATCCTTTCTTGTAATAGTCTCGTAGTATCATCGTCCTCGGCAGTCGCTGCTAGATCAATTTGAGCCATTCTTTCTTCTACCATTTTTACAATTTTATTCTCTAATGTTCTGGAATTTTCCAACATCTCCTGCTTTAACATACTGGAACTTTCGAGTACTTTGTCTTCTAAGGATTTAGAATTTTCCAGAACTTTTTCTAAAAATTCTTGTCTCCGCATTCCACAATTGTCTAGCATTTCTTGCCTTATTATTCCAGAACTTTCCATTACTTTTTCCTCTAACGCTTTGGAGTTCTCGAGTACTTTTTCTTCGAAGGATCTAGAATTTTCGAGCAATTCTTGCTTCAAAGTTTCAGAATTTTCTAGTACTTTGTTCTCTAGGGTTCTAAAATTTTCTACAACTTTTTCCAGTATTTCTTGTTTCAATGTTCCAGAACTTTCTACTACTTTTTCCAGTAATTCTTGTTTCAACATACCAGAGTTTTCGAGCACTTTGTCTTCCAGGGACTTACAATTTTCTAGTACTTTTTCTTCTAAAGATTTCGAATTGTCAAGTACTTTTTCTTCCAAGGATTTACAACTTCCTTCTAAGGATTTCGTATTTTCGTCGATTTTGTTCAGAATCACTTTAAAATCCATTCCGCTGCCTGGCATTTCGAAACTAAAGCTTTCTGGATCTTGGCCCTCTTTTAACAATGCTTCTTTCAGTCGTGCTTGCAATTCCTTTTTTGTATCTGCCGTATCCAATTCCCTTTCTTCCAATTCTCTTCTCAAGTCGGCCACTTTCAACTCTTGAAGCAATTTCCCAGCCATTTCACTCGTTTTAAAGCACTAAATTTTTTAGCAGTTCAACTGTCTTATTTAATTCACACCGCACACCTGACGCCAATGTAACGTTTTTACGACGTTTATTTAACATAAACTCGGTTCGTGGTGTAAATTAATTTATTAAACAAACTTAAAGTACGAAATAATTATAAAGAACAACAATTAAACACTAACGTAAAACTAAACGGAACACTAATATTAAAACCGAACACTAATAGTATTTTATGTATCTAGGACGAAAAGTAAGCCGAGGCCGTAATTACTTGCGAGTACCTTAAAGACACTTTTCGTCTGAGGTACATAGATAATTTTATGTCATACTGGTTTCTAAAGTTGTTAAATTATTAAAAGAAATCTCCAGAAATTTGTAGCAGTATTAGTTTTAAGGGTGGATTTTAGTTAAAATATTTTTCGTTTTGAAGTATCTTGGGTTGCCTAACTTAAAAACAGCCAAGAAGCGGTGAACCAAATGGTGCAGAGTGCTTAGAGTATTTGACAAAACGCAAATTACTCATCCCTAAAGTGTTTTAATTATTACTTATCTTATTAACTTTCTAGTATTGCTTCTACATAAAAAAACTTCTAAATTCAGTAGGTATAAGTATTTGCGAATACCGATTTTTAATCTCTTAAACCTCTTTGTAAACATTGACAGTGACATTGACAGAGTCGGTGAATGTTGGGTTGCCTATCTTTAATCAGTTTTTAAAAATTTATACGCAATTTTTTCTAGAGTTAAATAAAGATCACGCCTAAATTATACAAATTTGCAAAAGGGTCGATACATGCATAGGAAGGTAATATTGAAACCCACCCCGCTACAGGCGAAAATCAATTCATTCTTGATGGATGTCTTGTGCAAGTCCCTTTTCGTAAGTTTTCTATAATAGGCCATAATTTAATTACTATATTAAAATTGGTCGTTCTGGCCTTGTAGCGTATGAAGGAAAGGTCTAAAAATTTTAATTCGCACCCGTCCTTCTTTTCAACTGTCATTATTTAACCGTACCGTTATTTTAAAATTACTCAATTTTCCGCGCGTAAACATGCTACTAAAACCCCCCTTACAATTCGTATCTCCTAGCAACGAGCATTTATAGAACAAAAAGTGACACTTTAAAGAACTAGAACTTTAAGATGACACTTTAAAGTGTCACTTTTCGTCCTATAAATCGTTCGAAAAACGTTGCTTTAGAAACGAGTATGACATAATAGCTATTAAGACAACAAGTGTTTTATAGAAGGTTTAAAAATCAAGGTCGTAGTTCAAATCCGAGCGAACGAAGTGAGCCGAGGATTTGATAGACCGAGATTTTTAAACTATAAAACACGAGTTGTCTTCAAGATTTTTTCTAACACTAATATCGAACATTTTCTTTCACTAATATATTATTAGAAAATTTAATAAATTATTATTTGAGACGCGTCATAATACACAAAATTCGAAGTTTGCTAGGCAACGACGTATTTAAAGGCCTATAAAATACGTTGTCATTGACGACGTATTTTATAGAGAAAGCGTATTTTAAAGGAAACATAACAAGTGAGCTCTTATGCACCATAGAAACAGTATAAGATATTAGTGTTAGAAAAAGTAATTTATCTGTAACAGTTACTATTTATTTAGACGTAGGTATTTATTTATACGTAGGCCGCGCTTATCTGTTCAAGACTGCCGACTCGTAGGCGAGCGCGCCTTTAATATAGGCAGGCAATCATTCTCGGACGTTCCACACTGTGGTAGAATGATTTCCTTCCAGATAGTTCCACTAGCCGCGCGAAACGTCGACCGCTGTGGAAGATTCTCGGCGGATGACGAATATGATCCCACACGTGTGCTGACGCATCTTGTTACAATATCTAGCAGTAGTAGAGCTGCCCTATTAGCACTGGACAACTACAAAGTTGTCTCAGGGATAGAGCTCTAGTGCTACCGCACTCTAGAGCTAGTTGCTGAAAATAATAACCTAGAATTTGTCTGAGTTACAACTCATGCTGGGCTAGACGGTAATGAGCAGGCTGATGCTTTAGCACAACAGGGTTCGAAACAGCTTTTTTGGTGCCCCGAGCCAGTTTCGTACTTTCATTAACCTTGCTTCGTACCATAATTAGCAAAGAAACCCACAATCACCACTGTGATAGGTGGGTAAATAAAACATTCTCAAGAGCGATGGCAGGATTTTGTGCTCAGTTATCCTGGAGTAAACTACGACTCATCATAGAAATACTATCGAGCCATTGCAAATTGAATAAACATATCGGCAGGATGGAGATGACTGATGACCCCATCTGTCGAGGGTGCAGCTGCAAATCAGAGGATCCATGTTGGGGGACCTCTGGCCTAACATGGTTGGAATTCGCATTTCTTTGGCAGATATCCAGTTCGTTGAAAGGGTTGGACGGCTTAAGTGAGACTTCAGAGCGTTATGCTGCAATGGAGGTAGTAAAATGGGCTCAAATTGAGGCTTAAGTGTGTGTGAACTAGTTCACCCTCCCCTTACAATCCAGAACAGATTGGATTATGAATTATTGAAATATGAAGGTGGATACATAGTTAGAAGAGCTAACAAAAATTTTACAGAAAATATTTAGTAAGAGCAAAATACCAAATAAATGGAGAATGGGAATAGCCATACCGATATTTAAGAAAGGAGACAGAACAGTATCGAACAACTACCGTGGGATAACATTATTGGGCATTACGTTAAAGTTAACTACAAAAATCATAACTGAACAAATCAACAACATAACACTAGCAGACCCCAGCAACAGGAGATCTCTCGTTCATCGTGCTGTTACAATGTCTCAACCCAGTAGTCTTTATGTCGAGTTAGCCTATATTCAAGACAATCTCGTCAAGAATGGGTATAACAAAAGGGATGTTAGAAAGGTCATCAGAAAACAATTACACCCCTCACACTCTGGAAGTTTTCAGTACCCCTGTACACCCTAGGCTACTGCCTTTTTGCCCTACATTCGCCAAGTTACTGATCGCATAGGTAGGATTCTCAACAAACATAACATCAAAACCATCTCGAAACCCCCTCCAAAAGTGACTCCCTTCAGTAAAATATAAGCCTCAACCCTTGTCATCAAGAGATGTCTATAGCACCCCTTGTTCTTGTGGTTTAGTGTACATTGGAGAAACTGGTCGCTCAGTGCACATACGTATCTGTGAACACAAACATTACTTGAAATCAAGTCTTCTCTCACACTCACCTGTTGCTGAACATCATCACGACACTGGCCATAAGGTATTGTTTGAAAAATCTTCGATCATTGCCAGTGCCCCTTATTTTTTCTACAGGAAAATTCATGAGGCCATTAAAATCATCAAGACAGACCCCAACAACTTGAATTGTGACACTGGTTATTACCTACCAGACATATAGAAGTCTGTTATCGTTACTGGCTTCGCCCTCTCCACTTCTGCCCAATCATCGTCTTCGTCCGATGCGCTTGACCAGTTGTAGCCGCTAGCTTTTTTGTTTTTATTCAGAAGGGTTTTACCTCTGGCTTGGTTTACAAGTTCCCTTTTTCCCCTTGCTAAAAGAGTTTCGGCTAAGGCGTGGTTGCCACGTTGAGTTACCATGGCCGTTTAGTGCTCTCTTTTCCTCATGATGAAGCCCTTTAAAAAAGCGGGCGAAACGTTGAGTTCTTCTGCCTCAATAATGACACGATTCTTTTAACATGGGCCTTCTTCGCACTGTTGAACAGGAAATATCGAAACCAAAAATGGAAATTTACTGGTTTCCTTTGTCTACGAAAGAAGGTATACTTTCAGAGCTTTTTCGCACAAAAATTGTTATCGAAATCAAATCCTTTTATAAAATTAATATGATCCATGAAATTTGTTATCAATTCTAAAAATGTTAAAAACCATATAATTTAGTTTTACAACATTACAAATAAAATATATTGCTATGACGTTCCACGTTGTGGCGCCAATAAAATGCTATGACGGGTTTTCTTCTTTTTAGCTCTATAAGTTAATTCCAATTTGTTTAGTTACTTACCCTGACATATTCTTTATTACTTTTTATTTTAAGCTCCAGCTAACTTAATATCTCTTAGGCGTTGACGAGGTTCTTAATTTGGTGTTTATTTAAATTCTTACTGCATTCAGTTACTTTGTATCAATATCAAGTCAAAACAGATTTATTAACAAAAATATTGCTTGAAATTAAACAATATAAGTTTCCCATATTCCCTAGCTAAACAAGATCTAAAATTAATTGTGAATAAAGTCATTTGTTGATTTCCCAAGATATGATTTCTTGAGAAATGGTCCCACTTTTCAAATTCAGAACCACCCTTCAAACTCCTTTCAGTCCAATTCAATATACGTCACACTCGAAATTCTTCAATTAAGCTTCCAAACTTCTCTTGTAAACTCCACTATCCAAATATTTCAATCACTTAATTTTTATATTATGATAATTAATTTTTTCTTCAAACGTCATAAAAACACGACTTTGTGTCCTTGGATACACACAGTTAAACATTCACTTTTACTCCTAGGAGTAAAAGTGCCACTTTTACTCCTAGGACTAAAAGTGACATAAAATGAGCCAATGGCAACTCGTAATTTTTATTTTTTATAACAAAGCAATGACAGCTGGTATGACGTTCATTTTTGACTTTTTTTAAATTTTCTTGCTGAATTGCTTTTAATTTATGCGTTTGAAGAAAAAATAACATTTGTTATTCGGAGTAAAAGTGATTTTGTGTGCCTCGCATGAAATTGTACGACTCGCTAGCGCTCGTCGTTCAAACGTCATGCTCGGCACACAAAATGACACTTTTACTCCTAATAACACAATATACTATTATATTTAAACCATTAACAGGCTCTTATATCCTCTATATTACTTTCATATAGATAATTAATATCGTTTACTAATCTTGCTTTCAATTACTTTATTTTCAAAGCTTTTCGGTTTTCTTTCACAAAATTAGAATAAACTGTTTTTCAGAATTTTCATGTTATTATTATTTTTAAAATTCTCGTTGTCCTGGTTAATTTTATCCACTTTCGATTTTCAACATGAACTTATTTAAATATTTTCAAATACAATTATTATTATTAAAGCAGATCTTTCTAGCTAACTTAATATTACATTTTTAACATGTTATAATTAATGTACATAATTCAGTTTAAATATTCCTAGCTATCTAACTTATTATTTATTTACATTTCTTTTTAATTCAATTTTAAATCTGTATACAACTTAATTGTTTTATAACTCGGAACATTTTAAAATTGCATCCTAGTTAAAATAAATTTATGAAATATGTAACATTACATATACAGATTGTCCGAAATCCAATCTAAACATTCAAAAATTAATTAGTGTAACAAGGAAGACATAAACAATATGGGTAGCACAACAAAGATAGAATTAAATCATAGCTAGGTAAATTTGTAAACTAAAGATCTCTCGCCAATAACAAGCAAGCAAGCAAGCAAAAACATCTGTCATAGATATTGCTTGTTATTGGCGAGAGATTTTAGTTTAAAGATTTACCTAGCCATGATTTCATTCTATCTTTGTTGTGCTACCCATATTGTTTATGTCTTCCTTGTTGCACTCATTAATTTTTGTATGTTTAGATTGGATTTCGGACAATCTGCATAACGAAAGAATACTCTGATATAACACATAATAAATTAAAATCGCCTTGGAGGTATTTAGAAAATTCAAAATTATATAAGATGGTGCCACCTACAAACTACTCTAAGATTTAGGTACGCTTCACAGTTCAGTTACATAGATGGCGGAAGTATGCTTAGACATGTCGAAGGCTTGAAAAAGATAGAATAACATGAAGGATCTTGTAAAACAATTTAAATTTGCTCATATTTAATATTACAGAAGACTGATGTTCTATAAGATGATGAAATTGATCTTATGCTTTCTTCGGAATGTCATATATTTTCGTATAATGGAAAGATTTCAATTAAGACACAGTTTTGCTGAAAATAGGTACATCATTTTAAAATATTTTATAGCACAAAATATTATAATAATTCCATTAAATTTTATAAAAACCTTGTATCTTATAGGTTTCTGCAGTGCTGACATTTCTATTTTCATTTGCAAATAAACAAACTGTACCTACTTTACTGTACAAACTGTAAATTAAAAAAAGCTTGATAATATTGGACATACGGTAATTACAAGTTACAACTTAAGAAATTTGATATTAATTGAAATTTTCGACTGGTCGTCAAAACAATATTTAGAAAAATATCAATCCAGATTATAAAAAGTCTGATTTATAGGTACCGTGAGTTCAAAAAGTCTTTACATAAGGGTTGGCCATGAGACACAAAAATAATGTCAATTGCAAGATTTAGAATTTATTAACTGTCATCATTGTATTGCTGGCATAATACTGTGGTGCAAATTTCAATAAAATTGTAAAAACAAAGGTTCTAAATCTTGCAGTAGACATTACAATACCTTTGTGTCCCATGGCCAACCCTTATGTAAAAACTTTTTGAACTCACGGTACTTAATTTGTAGTAACAATAATAACCATGCTGAGTTTGTTAATTAAAGACAAGCTATTTTTAACAATTTAAAATTATAATTTGAGAAGCTGTTTTCTCTGGAGGACGCAGTAAATTTAAAATTCCATTTTAATCAGTTGTAAACGTTGAAAAATTACATTATTCAAATTTAAAGAAGCTTTCAAAAATAAAGACAGCGTGGGTGTTGCAGTACTTAACATAAAATTTACACTAGGTTATTAAAGAAGAAATCGACTCTTTTTGAAATTTGTTAACTCAAGGATTGCCACACGTAGGAGTTTTTATAGAAACAGTTAAGGACCTTAAGGTGCAGACCACTTTCTGGCTTTTAATTTAATCTCATCGGAATATAGAAGGAGGAAATCTGGTAATGCTTTGTGCAGTGTATAAAAAAATAATTATCAACGTCTTCTTGTAACAGGAAAAATAATAGCTGAAGCTTTCTGCGGGGGTTTACGTCAACGCAGGTGGGGGGTAAATGCGCCAAAAGAGGATAGAAAACGAGTAAAGGGGTTTGTATCCGTCTCATTCATCGTTCCGACGCCGAAAGAGGAGTTTCAAGCAGCGTCGCGACGCTCAGCTCAGGTACGATTTTTTTAAAATATATTTTTTAATGTAAGCCATGTTTGAATGATCGCATGATGATTTTTAAAATTATTAAAACATTTTTACCGAAAATTTAATGTTAAAATTTTATTGTTATAATTTTTCAGAATGCTAGCGTGTTGGTTACTGCTATCTGTGGCTTTGTCAAATGTGCTGGTCTCTACCACGGTGACGGCTAAAGATTCATGGCAAAGACCTGGATGTCATAAAGTTGGTAAGCAAATTTTTATATTATTTTCAGATTTTCCACTGAGTTTTGAGTCGGCTTTAGAAAAACCAGCTTTGAAAATACTTTGATTAATTTCAAGCTGAAGAACTTATAATTGAAATTAGAAATATCTTTCAGATTTTTAGCCAAAAACCTATGAATGGTTTATGTACACCCAATAAGAAATAAATTTCGGCTATTTTATTTACATTCATTAATAAAAATAAAGTAAATTTGAATTTTTTTTTACTCTAAAGGCTGATTTTAAAACCGTTTTAACAAAATTCCCACTGTCCATACTGTTACATAAATAAAAAGGCGACATATCATTACACAATTTGATTACTTCGTCAACCCATCGCGCGTTGTTATTAAAAAGGGGAAATTTTGAATTACGACAGCCTTGTGTTTTAGTACCTACTGCTTTTGATTTGTTTATCTCTGTCTGTAGTGTAAACGGTATTTTTAAACTAAAACAGAATCCTTTCTTCAAATAAAGACGAACGCAGCTCTTAAAAATCAAAGCAGAGCCACAAGTGAGAATGAGACATCCCGAGAAAAGTAAATGTCTATCCTGGCAATTTTGGAAATTAGAATCACAAGAAACGCAAATTTCAGGAATTTTGGCCGGGATAATTGTATTAGTTGTTAGATTTCCACACCCAAAGATCGTTAGCAAACTTTCTCTGGGGATTTATGGTAATGGAGAGTAAAAAAGAAAATTTCATTACTGTGCTTTTCTAGTTTGAAAAAAATTTTACAAGCTAAAATAATTTTCTAAGCTTTTTGTATTCCAGATTAGTTTTCCGGATAATCGTAAAAAAATCCGTCATAAGTTCCACAAACGAAAAAGGTTACGAAATTGTAATGGGGTACATAAAATACTAATTCCTAGCTTAAACATTTTTCTATTTTATTTTCCAGGGCACACGAGAAAAATCAGTATTCCAAACTGCGTAGAATTCCATATGACAACTAACGCTTGCCGTGGTTTTTGCGAGAGTTGGGCAGTACCTTCTGGTCCGAAGGCAAGTCCAACTCAACCAGTTACATCTGTCGGGCAATGCTGCAATATTATGGACACAGAACCCGTGGAAGCTCGCGTCCTTTGCGTCGATGGAGTTCGCACCCTTACCTTCAAATCAGCCGTGACTTGCACCTGCTATCACTGCAAAAAAGACTAACATCAAGTTTTAAATTCAAAAATGATAAGAAGAAAAAGAACAATTTTATCAATGAAATAAAAAATAAAAATAAAAAAAAAATCCAAAAAATAAGCTATTGTGTGATCTATGTAAATTAATGTTAATTGTGCTGTAAAAATATCCTTGTAAATATATTATACTGACTGATGAATATTATAAATTAAATTTGATGAATAAATAGTTCTTTCGTTTGCGTTTCTTTTTAAAATGAATACCAAATGGTCACTTTTTAGTGGTTTGTATCGTTTTCTCTGAGACTAAATCCAATGGATAACTTTTTTTTAGTATTTTATGCATAAAATCGCCATAAAAATTAATTTCGAAGAAAAAAAGTTTAATTTATTTTTCAGCCTTTTATATAACAATAACAATTTATTGATGTGTTTTTTATTTCAATTAATTAACACAAATGCTGATAGCTCTTTACTTTCACTAATTCGCTTTTATGTTGCGGATTTCCGCTTTCATTGTTTTAATGAAATTACAACATTATTCCAAAATTAGCTATTATTACTATTGTCTCTTAATTTTTAAAAAATTGATTTATTTTTTTAATTTTATCGTGCTTAATAAAATTATTATGTTTCAAATATAATTGCTTAGAAGGTCCAAACTATATTTTTGTAGACAATTGAAGTTATTATTCTAACCATGCAATTCTGTTTTCTAAATATACAGGGTAAAAAATAAATGGCCGATAATACCCAGACCATGTGATTCTGCATCAAAAACAAAGCAATAAAGTCTTATACCAATTTAATGTAAACTTCTTAGATGAGGAGTTATTGGCAGTCTTATCAACAAATGAAATAACTAATCTGTAATTGTACTCCTTATGTCCTTGGCCCTTGCTTACTTAGAATTTCCATCCGAAGTTTGAAATTTCTGCACTGCTTGTGCTTTTCATAAATGTTGTAAAAATGTACAATACAATTTTTGTATTTTAAAGCAGGAGTAAGCATTTACTTTCTTTTGTATTTTTATTTACATTTCTGTCACTGTTTGTTGATCAGAACGTCGCGTTTGATTGTTCGTTAAATTTTGCAAATTGTCATTATGGAGTGCAGTTTTGTGGAATATGCAGACATGTATCTGATCTTAGAGGAGTGCCGTGGTAACTTACTGCTGCTGCTAATTTGTATTTCGAACGTTACCCAAACAGAAGACATCCGCTAACGCTAACGTTATTCGCCGACTGGATCAACGGATGCGGGAAATTGGAAGAACTGCGCCAACTCCAGTAGCTGACAGAGGCCGTCCTTGTCGAGTATTGTTGCCAGAAGTTGAAGAAGATATCTTAAGTATAGTCGAAAATGAACAGAACAAAGCACCCGTACAACTACCAAAGGGTTCAGGTATTATTACCAGAAGACTACTACCAAAGAGTAAGATTCTTCACGTGGTTACTTCGTGAACAAGAAAGTGATCCTGGTTTTATTATACATATCTTATGGACTGATGAAGTTACGTCCACTTTGCACATGCACTTTACCAAACGAACCATCAAGTTCGATTTAGCGTGTATGGGGTGGAATTATTGGCAATAGGCTTATAGGACCAAATATTTTGCTCCATCGCCTAAATCTGAATAATTTTGTTGAATTTTTAGACACCGATTTTAGAGACCTACTAGATGATGTACCATTAGATTTAAGAAGAAATATGTGGTTTCAAATGGATAGGGCACCAGCATATTGGGGCATTCAAACACGAGAATGGGTGGACCGTTAATTTCTAGAACGACGAATTATTCGTGGCGGTCTAATACCTTGGTTTCCAAGAAGCCCAAGTTTGAGTTGTTTAGCTTTTTTCTTGAGGGGAACTTTAAACGCATTTGTCTACGAAGAAGGGATTGATACTCAGGAACAACTTGCGCGACGAATAAATGATGCAGTGGAAGAATTCAAGAAAACATGTTCCAAAATCTAGACGCAAGCATAATTCGCAGGTCTAGGAAATGTATAAAAGCTGGAGGTAGCCATTTTGAGCATTTACTATTAATTTATGTGTATTTAAAAAAAAATTAAATATGTTCAGCATTTTATTATTACCTACTTAATTTTAATTTAGGAATGAAAAATACACATTTAGAATAGGTACCATAAAACAGGTCTCTAGTCTCTAGTGTGCCTGTATACATTCTCTGTAGGTATGGTCCTATATTAAATTGTGATATTTCAGGTGACGTAATATATTATGATTGACCACACAGTGTTGCTAAGTTTACAAAACTTTAATTAACAATTCTTCAAAAACTACACGTGTTAGCCTAAAACAGTTTTTGACATAAGTAGATTCGCGTGGTGGAAATATTATCGGCTATTTAGGATTAACCCTGTATAAATACATATTTTAATATAATATTGTTTCCATACTAAATACTCGTACCTTACCTTAGAATATAAAACTAACAGGAATGAGGCTACACAAAACATACGTGAGACCAAGATAGATGATGCAAATGGCGGCTGAATGTTTCCGGTATGTCAGTGGAGCTTCTAGAATGAATACGGGATACGTAAACCTTTGAATATAAAATATTCAAAGACGTAAACTGACAAAAAATGTAGTAAAAGTATGAATGAACAAAAATTAGAAGCCGCAAGAAATAAAATATTATAATACTGACGGTTAAAACAGTTTTTTAAATATATATTTTTCAAAGTGCTAATCTATACAGGGTGTCCGCAAAAAGGAGGTCAATCCGTTAACCACATGTTCCTTGAGCAAAAATAATATGACTTTTATAATGCCATTTTTGATTTTAGATCCACACGTGCGATGTACAGGGCGTCAAAGTTTGAAATTTAAAACTGATTATTTTTAATAAATGAAGTATTTAATAAGCTATCAATTTCAAATTTGGTACAGAGCTTCAACATAAATAGTCACATCTTTTGATAAAAGCAAAACGAAAACAACGGTCAAATAATCAAAATACGGGGGGTGCAGTACCCACTGACCTCCCCTGTTTTTTAGTACCTACGCCAGTGACTTCCAAGCTATTTTTTTTGAGATGATCATGCATTTTGGATTATTTTTTGTCTCTTATCAAATTTTGATAAAATCGTTCGTTTTAGAGAGAACTTGAAAAGTACTGGTCCTTGATACGCGGTTTACGGCAATCTCATACGTATCTAATACTAGAATAAAAAAATTTAAAAAAAAATGGCATTATAAAAGTCATATTATTTTTTCTCAAGGAATATGTGCCTTGAGAAAAAATAATATGACTTTTATACTGCCATTTTTTTTTTATAGCTTATTAATTACTTCATTTATTAAAAATAATCAGTTTTAAATTTCAAACTTTGACGCCCTGTACATCGCACGTGTGGATCTAAAATCAAAAATGGCATTATAAAAGTCATATTATTTTTGCTCAAGGAATATGTGGTTAACGGATTGACCTCCTTTTTGCGGACACCCTGTATAAAATACGTATGTGACGCCTATCATAGGTTACTCGTGACCTTTCTTTGACATTGAAATTATAACATCGAATTGTTCTTAAATATTATTCGTAATGAACGTAGTTACATTAAATGAAGGTAAATACTTACTTATGGAAAGTTATTCCTAAATTTTTAGTTGTCCTTGTTGGAGAAAAACCACAAACAGCACAACTAACCTATTATTTGTCAGCTGTCAGTCTCAAAACTATGACTAGAAACAGATTATCAAAATACCATACCCTCATTCCTGTTAGTTTTATATTCAAAGTACCTTACAATTAAAATTCTTAAATGGAAAGATCGGGCCTGAATTTAAACACACTTGGAATTAAAACCCGAATTAAAGAACGAAACATAAATTTTACTTTTGAAAATTATTAGTTAAGCCAAATTTACCCTAAACTACATTTTGTTTTCGAGTAAGCGTTATTATTATTAAAAACGCATTTGATGGTTTCAATCACAGCAATATAAATATGAATTTTCAAATTTAAAAATTTACCGCGGAAATTACTTCAACTGTTTCAATTGTTTTATACCGCGACGTTTGTTTGTTTAATAAGTTAAAGCAGTAAGGGTGGTAAAGTTATTTCGAGCTAAACATTATGCTAGTCAATTAGTGTTTAATATCATTAACTTTCTTGCGATTTTAATGCAAGGGTAAAGTAGTTTTCGTTGTTGTAATAACCACGTTTCAGAAAATTCGAGTAAAGCTCGTAAGTAAGCACGAAACAATCACGTAGCTCAACTTGCAACATGCTTATTAGTGCTAGCGGTTGGCAAATATAATCTGCAAATTGTGATACAAGTGTGCCACTTGGCACAGTTGTTACTCAGGCCCATTAAAGCGATTTGGGCCGAGGCGCCTAAAAAAATTCCCCTTAGGATTCAAAATGGCGGCCATTTTCGCAAAATACCATTTAAATATTTTAAAAATTTATACCGGGGCCTTATGCATGTTATTGGTATGGTTTTCGTATATTTCGGACCTCCTGAGTTCATTTCCGGCTACAGATTTGCGATTAGATCGGTTATTTAGACCGTAACGTTCAAATATTCTGAATACTGCGTCAATTTGGAACAAATATCAAAACGGTTATACATAGCGGTGTGGGATGTTGTTTTCGGGTAATTTCAGATTGCTGAATGCGTTTATGACATTTAAAATGTCGTACAATTCACTGAAAAGTACTTTTATTAATATTTAGACTCAACCACTTTGACAGTTAGATGAGGTGTTTCCTGGGGCTATGAGTAAAGTGGTAGGTATTATCATTGATTATGCACTCAATTGCATTATGTGGTAACTTTATTTGAATAAAAATAATATATATATTTTTTTAAATAAAATTTTCATATCTACATGGCGTCTTCCGTTTCTTCGTTTGGCGTGAATTTGGAACTGGAAGAGAAGAAATAAGCGTATTATTGTTGGGGCGTTCTATGCGTCTTTATCATTTTCAAACCGAGAAAGCAATTAAAAAATACCTAATATTTGAGCATAGTCCTTTGCAGAATTTGCAGGCGGGTGTGCAGGGCAGTATAGCATTGTGGCACGAACAGAACTGCGCCTTTTCGCAACCTTTCTTGCGGCCACTGATGTCCAGAGAACGACATGCCTCCCACACGTCCGGTAAGGATGTCCATTTAGGCTGCCAACCAGATGATTTTTGCTGCCATCCCCACAAGGACAGGTCAGATACATCAGGACAGCGTTTAGTTACCTGGCCCCAGATTTGACCCGCGTGGTAGGCTGCCCGTAAGGAACTGCCGATGTTGGAGGTATCAACACTAAAGGTTTGTTCTGTCCGACAAACAAGTCCTTCCGTGCTACATTTTACAGTGGTTGCTACGCGCTTGGTGTCGTACAGCAGGACGGTAAACCGCTCTAATGACTGCAACGTGGAGGTATTGGGTTGTACAGTGCATCCCAATGCAACGAATGCATCTGTTGCCTGAGGACAGACGTTCAATACCTTCCAGGCAGTTCGTCTCCCTTTCCCAAAATATGAAGTAGTATCACAGCCTGTAAACGCGTGGCACCTCCTAAGCGCCGTTGCCTTAAGTTGTCCAAGTGCGACCGCTATATCGTGTACTGCTATAATACCTACATGACTATCTTTTACAGGCGAACTGCCGAAAGAGTGGGTAGATTACCTAAGGAATTCACAAAACGAAGAAGAACTCTTGTGCTTTCTAGCTCAATCGCTGCTGAAAACTACCGGATTTCATGTTGTTACTAATGTAGGTTGCACGATCGAGTCGAACGCGGAAGCTCAATCATCACTCGCAGGACTTACTTGTGGTAGCTGCATGGAAGAAGCCGGCGGCAGAATGATTTTACATACCCTAGACATGGTAGAGCAGGGAGCAGAAACACTGCTCATCCGAAGCACTGATACAGATGTTTTGGTTATTGCTGTTTCTCACTTTTTTCAGTTGCAATCACAAGGACTCCGACATCTGTGGATTCTGTTCGGAGTAGGCAAAAATGCACGGTACATAGCAGTACACGATATAGCGGTCGCACTTGGACAATTCAAGGCAACGGCGCTTAGGGGGTTCCACGAGTTTGCAGGCTGTGATACTACTTGGTATTTTGCAGGGAAAGGGAAACGAACTGCCTGGAAGGAATGTAACGTCTGTCCTCAGGCAACAGATGCATTCGCTGCATTAGGATGCACTGTACAACCCAATGCCTCCACGTAGCAGTCATTAGAGCGGTTTACCGTCCTACTGTACGACACCAAGAGCGCAGCAACCACTGTAAAATGTAGCACGGAAGGACTTATTTTATCGGACAGAACAAACCTCTAGTGTTGATACCTCCAACATCAGCAGTGCTGCAGCAGCATTCCTTAAGGGCAGCCTACCAGGGGGGTCAAATCTGGGGCCAGGAAACTAAACGCTGTCCTGATGTATCTTATCTGTCCTTGTGGGGATGGCAGCAAACATCAACTGGTTGGCAGCCTAAATGGGCATCCTTGCCGGACGTGTGGGAGGCATGTCGTTCTCTGGACATCTGTGGCCGCAAGAAAGGTTGCGAAAAGGCGCAGTTCTGTTCGTGCCACAATGTTATACTGCCCTGCACACCCGCCTGCAAATTCTGCAAACGACTATGCTCAAATATTAGGTATTTTTTAATTGCTTTCTCGGTTTGAAAATGATAAAGACGCATGGAACGCCCCAACAATAATACGCTTATTTCTTCTCTTCCAGTTCCAAATTCACGCCAAACGAAGAAACGGAAGACGTCATGTAGATATGAAAATTTTATTTCAAAAAAAATATATAGTATTTTTATTCAAATAAAGTTACCACATAATGCAATTGAGTGCATAATCAATGATAATACTACTTTACTCATAGCCCCAGGAAACACCTCATCGTAACTGTCAAAGTAGTTGAGTCTAAATATTAATAAAAGTACTTTTCAGTGCATTGTACGACATTTTAAATGTCATAAACGCATTCAGCAACCTGAAATTACCCGAAAACAACATCCCACACCGCTATGTATAGCCGTTTTGATATTTGTTCCAAATTGACGCAGTATGCAGAATATTTGAACTTTACGGTGTAAATAACCGATCTAATCGCAAGTCTGTAGCCGGAAATGAACTGAGGAGGTCCGAAATATACGAAAACCACACCAATAACATGCATAAGGCCCCGATACAAATTTTTAAAATATTTAAATGGTATTTTGAGAAAATGGCCGCCATTTTGAATCCTAAGGGGATTTTTTTTAGGCGCCTCCGCCCAAATCGCTTTAATTGGCCTAAGTAACAACTGTGCCAAGCGGCACACTTGTATCACAATTTGCAGATTATTTTCGATTATTCAAGTGTACCGCTAGCACTATAGTAGAATGGCAGCAGGACGGCGGCCATTAATTGCTTTGACCTTGGCCCTCGGGCTCTTTAGGTGTACAATATGTATTTTGATCTTTATCTAATTGCTTTTAATTAGTTTTTGTAAACAAGAATTACGCAATAATCGCATTTTTCCGTTGCAAGTAAACAACATTCAACTTAGGGCATGGTTTGTAATTGATTTTGAAAGCTGTTTTGTAAATAAAATCATTAAGTTGTTTACAATTTTATCGTAGTTTAGGTGTACAATATGTATTTTGATCTTTATCTAATTGCTTTAGGTCGTTTTTGTAAACAGGAATTACCAATAATCGCATTTTTCCGTTGTACGTAAATAACTTTTAGCCTACGGTTTAGTTTCTAACTGATTTGAAAGTTATTAATTGTTTGAAAAAATTCCTAAATAGTAAACAAATACATTTTTCCGTATTTGGTAAGACTAGAGAAGTATATCTATCTCTATCTAATACATGTAAAAGGTGTACCTATGTCTGTTCTCGTATTTAAAATTTTCCCATACTATGCATTGTATAGAACATGATTCGGAAATTTGTAGGCTTTCACTTCTTTTTTGAAATTTATTAATGTAAACAAGCATCGCATTTTTCCGTTGTACGTAAACAACTTTCAACCTGCGGCATAGTTTCTAATTGTTTTAATATATCTATGCATTGTATAGAACATGATTAACGTTTACGGGAAGTTTTAGGATGTCACTTCTTTCAAACTTGTCTGACTAATTGAAGAAATTTTTGGTAGTAGAATGGCAGCAGGACGGCGGCCATTAATTGCTTTGACCTTGACCCTCGGGCTATTTTGATGTTTATCTAATTGCTTTTAATTCGTTTTTGTAAACAAGAATTACGCAATAATCGCATTTTTCCGTTGTACGTAAACAACTTTTAACCTGCGGTAAATAGTTTTCGCATTTTTCCGTTGTACGTAAACAACTTTTAACCTGCGGCAAATAGTTTTCGCATTTTTCCGTTGTACGTAAACAACTTTTAACCTGCGGCAAATAGTTTTGGAGTTTCTAATTGTTTTTAAAGTTGATTTGTAAATAAGAATTCCGCAATAATCACTTTATACTAGTAAACAAATACATTTTTCCGTTGTACGTAAATAACTTTTAGCCTACGGTTTGATTTCTAATTGATTTTAAAGTTATTAATTGTTTGAAAAAATTCCTAAATAGTAAACAAATACATTTTTCCGTATATGTTGGTAAGACTAGAGAAGTATATCTACCTCTATCTAATACATATAAAAGGTATATGTCTGTTCTCGTATTTAAAATTTTCCCAAGTTAATTATATCTATGCATTGTATAGAACATGATTAACGTTTACGGAAATTTTCAAACTTGCCTGACTAATTGAAGAAATTTTTGAAAAATTCCTAAACCTAATGTAAACAAGTACGGTGTTGTTCTTTCAAACGTATTTAAAATTTTCCCAAATAATGTGTATAGAAACTGCTTAAGGTTTACGGAAATTTATAGGCTTTCACTTCTTTTTGAAATTAAATTTATGTAAACTGATTGTATAAAATTTAAAAGCATTCTTTCAAACGTATTTAAAATTTTACCAAATAATGTATAGAAATTGCTTAAGCTTTACGGAAATTTTTAGGCTTTCACTTCTTTTTGAAATTTAATTTATGTAAACTGATTGTATAAAATTTAAAAGCATTCTTTCAAACGTATTTAAAATTTTACCAAATAATGTATAGAAATTGCTTAAGGTTTAAGGAAATTTTTAGTTTTTACATGTATTAAACAGAGGTAGATATACCTGCTTCCTTCTCATACAGATTTGTATAGGTATAATCCTCGGTGACTTATTAATTTATAAAAGTTTAGAAACTTTTTTTTTTAAACTTCATAAGTTGTCTTATAAATAATATCATTGTTGACATATTACATAAAATAGAAGCAAATGAGATTAATGCGTTAAATTGTTAAATATTTTACAGGACCTAAACGTCTAAAAATATGTAAAAATTTAAAATGTACAACAATGATATTATTTATAAGACAACTTATGAAGTTTAAAAAGTTGGTAAACTAATACTAAAATAATACAAAATGTAAACAGATTCATTTTTATTTAATCTTTAAAACACAAAATACAAAAATTAGAAAACTCATATATTTATATAAATAAATTTTTTTGTTTATTTCGTATATTTTCCACAATATTTTCTTAAATAGGTTGCAGCATAATGTTGTTTAACATTTACTGTCGAATGGGCTACCCAAAAGCCATTTTTTTTTGTTTATCGAATTTTTTAGTTTTTATAATCGCTGGCATGTCCCAATAATCAAATGTTTATGGAGACAGTACATCCATAAAGCAAATAGCAAAAATTTGGTAACTGAAGCAGAAGCTTTTAAATAATTAAGGTTAATAATATTGATAAATTTAAAAATTAATATTCTAGAACCTAGACGATAAAAATTTTATTTTCTATGTACGTATGGTTAGAAAATATGTAAAGTGTGTAATTGTTAAATATATTACAGTAAGTGTCAAATATTATACAAAAATTCAAATTAGAAGAATGTTATTGTTTGAGAAATATAAAAAAAAAAATGTAAAATGTTAAAACAATGATATTATTTGTAAGCAAGAAATTTTAAAATGTACTTGCGTATTAAACGTTCAATGAATTTCTAAACAACTTATCTGAAATTATGGTAAAATTAAGAGAACGCAACTTAAACTGTGAACTGCATTGGTACAAAATCTAACATCATCTTCCTTTGAAATGTAACTAATGGTTTCTTTACACATTTTAAACAGTATGATAGAAAAAATTAAAGACTTTGTTATTGCCCGAAAAATGAAATGCGTATAAAAGTATATCTATTCAGTTGACATAAAGTTTGTAATTAAAAAAGCCTCGGGTTATTTAAATTTACTTCATTTGGTATTTTTTATTCCACAGTATTTTTTAAAAAGTTGTATTTTCTGCAATTTTGAATTTTATTACAAATTTTAGCAGCATTTTATTTACATTGAAATTCTCTAGATTCTAGTGACGTTCTGTAAATTGTCATCACTAATCTAATAACTAAAACAGAAATATACCTTTTACATGAATTAGATAGAGATAGATGTACCTGCTTTCTTCTCCTGTAGATTTGTATAGGTGTCGTCCTCATCAGTACCCTGTTAATTTTATAAACTACAAAATTTAGTAATATTTTATTTACGTTGAAATTCCCTAGATTCTAGTGACTTTCTGTTTCTTAAATTGTTTTATTATCATTCAAACAAGTCATATTTTTATAGAAAAAGTTAGCACTTACAAATTCTCAAGTAGTAGATGTAGAAGTTATTCCTTCAGAGGGATTTACTGATTCATTAACCATCTATAAATAATAATTTAAAAAAACTTCAGCGCAATATAAATAAATTAACGTTATTAATAAAATGATAAAAGTATATTTTTAAAATGATGAATCTATTTTTAAAATTAATAATAATTGAAATCAGATTTACTTACAATCTGTCTGTATTTTGTAACACATCTTTGAAGTCTTTCAAAAATTTGTTTGTCTTCTTCTGTATTTAATGTTGAACCTTCGAAAATGATTTTTTCTAGAACTATATTGTTGTGTAATTTTAAACTGGCGCCTTTTGATGATGTTTAATAAATCGGAAACCCCAAGATGTTCCATAATTATTGTTATACCATACACTACCGAAATCACAAAACACTAAATTCGTACTCTACGATTCGAAGGTATAATAAAGAGATTTTTACAACAAAAATGCGTTTTGTTTCATACTTGAAAACGATAGCACATAACTAAATTCTTCGATTAGCTTACCAACTTTCAAAAAGAAGTGAAAGCCTAAAAATTTCCGTAAGTCTAAATGACTTTCTACAGTCTTCACATTACACATAATTAACTTGGAAAAATTTTAAATACGTTTGAAAGAATGCTTTTAAATTTTACTCTAAGACATTTATTCGTAGTATGTAAACTGCTTTTTTCACTAAATTTTCCAAAATAATAAGACTGCTCACATAAATCAAAAACTCTAAAAAAACCTCAGATCTTAACAATTCCTTGATTATAAAAAAGCCTCGGGCAAATTTTTTCAGAACAAACAAATTTTAAATCGAGTAGAAAGTGTTAAAACCCCATTCTATTACTTGCACATTTTTACAAAACAAGTACCATAATGTTTTTTAATTTATAAAAGTCACTAGAATCTGGGGAATTTCAATGTAAATAAGATATCACTAATTTTTGTAATAAAATTCAAAAACCGTGGGAGATATAACTTTTCAAAAGAAAAACATCATATTTCCTTGTTTATATTTACTACAAATTAACAATAACTTTGTTTTCTAATTCGTTTTTATGAAATATCCTAAAGCCTAACACATCTGCCTACTGGTACTTTTAAATCTCGAGTTGTTAAATTATTAAGTGTGTTATGTAAATTTATGACTAGTTTTTCTAACAACTTAAATAAAAACAAAAAAAGAATAGAACAAGTTTCGAATTTCTAATTGCTACAGGCTAGAACTTGTTATAATTTACGTAGGAAAATTCTAAACTTCATAAGGTGTTTTTAGATTTTTGGCGTTTTTACATATTTTTTCGGCGTTTACCATAAAATATTTAATAATTTATCGTATTAATCTCAGTTATTTCCATTTTTAAATTTCTGGAATATTATTGTATTTTATTGCTGTGTTTTAAGATTATATTCTAATTATTTTTCACTTAGTCTAGAAAAGACACGTTACTGGATTTTTTTTAAAACAATAACATTTTTCTAATTTGAAATTTTGACACTGTCTGTAATATTTTCTAACAATTACGGATTACATTTTCTGTTCAACATATTTTTACCTTTTTAGTTTGGCTTGATTTAAAACTTGAAACTGAGAATACCAAATGTTGATGTTATTATAAATAACAAAAATTCAATAACTTTAACAAAAATTTGTCCACGTAGTGTTTAATTTTAAACATAAAAGTCTGTTAGTTGAACCATAAGGTAGAACAAGATGAACGGATATTAGATATTTAGACGTCTGTCAACTTTACGAATTGCTAATAAATATAGAAAATAACCCATAGGTTATTCTAAAATGCATGTATGTAGTGAAAAATGTAGACAGATTGATCTTAATTCTGCAGAGCCGGAGGGTTTTTCATGGTATCACCACGAGTACGGTGCATCATCGTGGTGATGAACCCTTCAAAGCCTCAGTAGCCTGACGTCAGATGACGGCCGGCCAGGCCTGGCGTCATATTCTTTCAAACGTATTTAAAAATTTCCGTAATATGAAGTTTTTGAAGAAATTCTGGAAAATCCAAGTCAATGGGATAGCGAAGCAATCAATTTTGCAAGAAGCATCGTTGCCAACAGTTGAAACATCCTTAAGAAACGTGATACAAAACATAAAGGTCCGATGTGTTGCTCCTGGCAACGATGCTTCTTGCAAAATTGATTGCTTCGCTATCCCATTGACTTGGATTTTTCAGAATTTCTTCAAAAACTTCATATTACGGAAATTTTTAAATACGTTTGAAAGAATATGACGCCAGGCCTGGCCGGCCGTCATCTGACGTCAGGCTACTGAGGCTTTGAAGGGTTCATCACCACGATGATGCACCGTACTCGTGGTGATACCATGAAAAACCCTCCGGCTCTGCAGAATTAAGATCAATCTGTCTACATTTTTCACTACATACATGCATTTTAGAATAACCTATGGGTTATTTTCCATATTTATTAGCAATTCGTAAAGTTGACAGACGTCTAAATATCTAATATCCGTTCATCTTGTTCTACCTTATGGTTCAACTAACAGACTTTTATGTTTAAAATTAAACACTACGTGGACAAATTTTTGTTAAAGTTATTGAATTTTTGTTATTTATAATAACATCAACATTTGGTATTCTCAGTTTCAAGTTTTAAATCAAGCCAAACTAAAAAGGTAAAAATATGTTGAACAGAAAATGTAATCCGTAATTGTTAGAAAATATTACAGACAGTGTCAAAATTTCAAATTAGAAAAATGTTATTGTTTTAAAAAAAATCCAGTAACGTGTCTTTTCTAGACTAAGTGAAAAATAATTAGAATATAATCTTAAAACACAGCAATAAAATACAATAATATTCCAGAAATTTAAAAATGGAAATAACTGAGATTAATACGATAAATTATTAAATATTTTATGGTAAACGCCGAAAAAATATGTAAAAACGCCAAAAATCTAAAAACACCTTATGAAGTTTAGAATTTTCCTACGTAAATTATAACAAGTTCTAGCCTGTAGCAATTAGAAATTCGAAACTTGTTCTATTCTTTTTTTGTTTTTATTTAAGTTGTTAGAAAAACTAGTCATAAATTTACATAACACACTTAATAATTTAACAACTCGAGATTTAAAAGTACCAGTAGGCAGATGTGTTAGGCTTTAGGATATTTCATAAAAACGAATTAGAAAACAAAGTTATTGTTAATTTGTAGTAAATATAAACAAGGAAATATGATGTTTTTCTTTTGAAAAGTTATATCTCCCACGGTTTTTGAATTTTATTACAAAAATTAGTGATATCTTATTTACATTGAAATTCCCCAGATTCTAGTGACTTTTATAAATTAAAAAACATTATGGTACTTGTTTTGTAAAAATGTGCAAGTAATAGAATGGGGTTTTAACACTTTCTACTCGATTTAAAATTTGTTTGTTCTGAAAAAATTTGCCCGAGGCTTTTTTATAATCAAGGAATTGTTAAGATCTGAGGTTTTTTTAGAGTTTTTGATTTATGTGAGCAGTCTTATTATTTTGGAAAATTTAGTGAAAAAAGCAGTTTACATACTACGAATAAATGTCTTAGAGTAAAATTTAAAAGCATTCTTTCAAACGTATTTAAAATTTTTCCAAGTTAATTATGTGTAATGTGAAGACTGTAGAAAGTCATTTAGACTTACGGAAATTTTTAGGCTTTCACTTCTTTTTGAAAGTTGGTAAGCTAATCGAAGAATTTAGTTATGTGCTATCGTTTTCAAGTATGAAACAAAACGCATTTTTGTTGTAAAAATCTCTTTATTATACCTTCGAATCGTAGAGTACGAATTTAGTGTTTTGTGATTTCGGTAGTGTATGGTATAACAATAATTATGGAACATCTTGGGGTTTCCTATTTATTAAACATCATCAAAAGGCGCCAGTTTAAAATTACACAACAATATAGTTCTAGAAAAAATCATTTTCGAAGGTTCAACATTAAATACAGAAGAAGACAAACAAATTTTTGAAAGACTTCAAAGATGTGTTACAAAATACAGACAGATTGTAAGTAAATCTGATTTCAATTATTATTAATTTTAAAAATAGATTCATCATTTTAAAAATATACTTTTATCATTTTATTAATAACGTTAATTTATTTATATTGCGCTGAAGTTTTTTTAAATTATTATTTATAGATGGTTAATGAATCAGTAAATCCCTCTGAAGGAATAACTTCTACATCTACTACTTGAGAATTTGTAAGTGCTAACTTTTTCTATAAAAATATGACTTGTTTGAATGATAATAAAACAATTTAAGAAACAGAAAGTCACTAGAATCTAGGGAATTTCAACGTAAATAAAATATTACTAAATTTTGTAGTTTATAAAATTAACAGGGTACTGATGAGGACGACACCTATACAAATCTACAGGAGAAGAAAGCAGGTACATCTATCTCTATCTAATTCATGTAAAAGGTATATTTCTGTTTTAGTTATTAGATTAGTGATGACAATTTACAGAACGTCACTAGAATCTAGAGAATTTCAATGTAAATAAAATGCTGCTAAAATTTGTAATAAAATTCAAAATTGCAGAAAATACAACTTTTTAAAAAATACTGTGGAATAAAAAATACCAAATGAAGTAAATTTAAATAACCCGAGGCTTTTTTAATTACAAACTTTATGTCAACTGAATAGATATACTTTTATACGCATTTCATTTTTCGGGCAATAACAAAGTCTTTAATTTTTTCTATCATACTGTTTAAAATGTGTAAAGAAACCATTAGATACATTTCAAAGGAAGATGATGTTAGATTTTGTACCAATGCAGTTCACAGTTTAAGTTGCGTTCTCTTAATTTTACCATAATTTCAGATAAGTTGTTTAGAAATTCATTGAACGTTTAATACGCAAGTACATTTTAAAATTTCTTGCTTACAAATAATATCATTGTTTTAACATTTTACATTTTTTTTTTATATTTCTCAAACAATAACATTCTTCTAATTTGAATTTTTGTATAATATTTGACACTTACTGTAATATATTTAACAATTACACACTTTACATATTTTCTAACCATACGTACATAGAAAATAAAATTTTTATCGTCTAGGTTCTAGAATATTAATTTTTAAATTTATCAATATTATTAACCTTAATTATTTAAAAGCTTCTGCTTCAGTTACCAAATTTTTGCTATTTGCTTTATGGATGTACTGTCTCCATAAACATTTGATTATTGGGACATGCCAGCGATTATAAAAACTAAAAAATTCGATAAACAAAAAAAAATGGCTTTTGGGTAGCCCATTCGACAGTAAATGTTAAACAACATTATGCTGCAACCTATTTAAGAAAATATTGTGGAAAATATACGAAATAAACAAAAAAATTTATTTATATAAATATATGAGTTTTCTAATTTTTGTATTTTGTGTTTTAAAGATTAAATAAAAATGAATCTGTTTACATTTTGTATTATTTTAGTATTAGTTTACCAACTTTTTAAACTTCATAAGTTGTCTTATAAATAATATCATTGTTGTACATTTTAAATTTTTACATATTTTTAGACGTTTAGGTCCTGTAAAATATTTAACAATTTAACGCATTAATCTCATTTGCTTCTATTTTATGTAATATGTCAACAATGATATTATTTATAAGACAACTTATGAAGTTTAAAAAAAAAAGTTTCTAAACTTTTATAAATTAATAAGTCACCGAGGATTATACCTATACAAATCTGTATGAGAAGGAAGCAGGTATATCTACCTCTGTTTAATACATGTAAAAACTAAAAATTTCCGTAAACCTTAAGCAATTTCTATACATTATTTGGTAAAATTTTAAATACGTTTGAAAGAATGCTTTTAAATTTTATACAATCAGTTTACATAAATTAAATTTCAAAAAGAAGTGAAAGCCTAAAAATTTCCGTAAAGCTTAAGCAATTTCTATACATTATTTGGTAAAATTTTAAATACGTTTGAAAGAATGCTTTTAAATTTTATACAATCAGTTTACATAAATTTAATTTCAAAAAGAAGTGAAAGCCTATAAATTTCCGTAAACCTTAAGCAGTTTCTATACACATTATTTGGGAAAATTTTAAATACGTTTGAAAGAACAACACCGTACTTGTTTACATTAGGTTTAGGAATTTTTCAAAAATTTCTTCAATTAGTCAGGCAAGTTTGAAAATTTCCGTAAACGTTAATCATGTTCTATACAATGCATAGATATAATTAACTTGGGAAAATTTTAAATGAGAACAGACATATACCTTTTATATGTATTAGATAGAGGTAGATATACTTCTCTAGTCTTACCAACATATACGGAAAAATGTATTTGTTTACTACAGGGGTTCCCAAAGTGCGGCCCGCGGGCCAAATGCGGCCCGCAAACCCTAGAAATGCGGCCCACGATGTCATATCATCCGCGATCTTGAATTCATAGAGATAATTTGCAATTTACATTTTTACAAAAAAATAAATAAATGTTATCATATAGTCCAGTCAACGAACGCTCAATAGGGGGGTGTAGAATGCATGGAGGGTGTCACAATTTTTGACTTCAGGGCTTTGTTTGGAGTCGTTAGGAGGTGAACATACTAAAAGTCCCCGGACATAGGTGGTGAGCGGGGTGCAGGCGGGACCGAGAAGATCCTTTTTTTAAGTTTTTTGCTTATATCTTGAATAAGGTGCGTCTTAGCGAAAAAGTTATTATATACAAAATCAAAGGTGTCAAAATTTCCCACATTTTTGATTGGTAAAGTTTTTTTATATCTCCAACCGTTTATGCGATATCCGCTATCAAAAATCGCTAATTAAAGAAAAAAAAATATAAAAAGTATATACCATTTTGAAGGAAATTTAATCCTGTACAACTTCTTTTGTGGGAATTTTTCTGTAAACCGAAGAGATGAGGTGCTAGAGAGAAAAGTTTAACGAAAAACGGGAGGCAAAATATCTTCTTGCGAATATTAACGATATTTGATAGCGTATTTCTCATAAACGGTTGGAGATAGAAAAAAACTTAAAAAAGCAAAAATGTAGGAAATTTTATCAGCTTTGATTTTGTATATAATGACTTTTTTTGCTAAGATGCACCATCTTCTAGAGACCTTCTCAGTCCCCTCCTGCACCCCGCTCACCACCTATGTCCGGGGACTTTTAGTATGTTTACCTCCTAACGACTCCAAACAAAGCCCTGAAGTCAAAAATTGTGACACCCTCCATGCATTCTACAATCCCTTTATTGACTGGACTAATATTATAATTAAAAACTGTTCAGTTAAAAAAATACTAAATTTCATATGTAATATATCTTGTTATTTTAATTATAGATTGAATATATTTTATTGTCTTAACGGCCGCCCTATTATTAAAAGAAAACAAAAACTGCACAAGTCACACACTTCAGATTGATGGATTTATTATTTTTTCTTTTTATATTTAAAATTATTTAGTTATTTTTGTTTAATTATTTTTGAAGTGTGTTAATAAACAGTTTGCAATAAAAAGTAATGATTGGTGTCGTAAGTAAAGATTGATTATGTTATAAAATTACTATAAATCTTTCCTTTGTGTCTAACTTTTTATCGATTTAAACGTATTTTTCCATAACACTTTTTTTTGGCCCGCCAAATATTTTGGAATTTACAATTTGGCCCACCTAGGCAAAACTTTGGGAACCCCTGGTTTACTATTTAGGAATTTTTTCAAACAATTAATAACTTTAAAATCAATTAGAAATCAAACCGTAGGCTAAAAGTTATTTACGTACAACGGAAAAATGTATTTGTTTACTAGTATAAAGTGATTATTGCGGAATTCTTATTTACAAATCAACTTTAAAAACAATTAGAAACTCCAAAACTATTTGCCGCAGGTTAAAAGTTGTTTACATACAACGGAAAAATGCGAAAACTATTTGCCGCAGGTTAAAAGTTGTTTACGTACAACGGAAAAATGCGAAAACTATTTACCGCAGGTTAAAAGTTGTTTACGTACAACGGAAAAATGCGATTATTGCGTAATTCTTGTTTACAAAAACGAATTAAAAGCAATTAGATAAACATCAAAATAGCCCGAGGGTCAAGGTCAAAGCAATTAATGGCCGCCGTCCTGCTGCCATTCTACTACCAAAAATTTCTTCAATTAGTCAGACAAGTTTGAAAGAAGTGACATCCTAAAACTTCCCGTAAACGTTAATCATGTTCTATACAATGCATAGATATATTAAAACAATTAGAAACTATGCCGCAGGTTGAAAGTTGTTTACGTACAACGGAAAAATGCGATGCTTGTTTACATTAATAAATTTCAAAAAAGAAGTGAAAGCCTACAAATTTCCGAATCATGTTCTATACAATGCATAGTATGGGAAAATTTTAAATACGAGAACAGACATAGGTACACCTTTTACATGTATTAGATAGAGATAGATATACTTCTCTAGTCTTACCAAATACGGAAAAATGTATTTGTTTACTATTTAGGAATTTTTTCAAACAATTAATAACTTTCAAATCAGTTAGAAACTAAACCGTAGGCTAAAAGTTATTTACGTACAACGGAAAAATGCGATTATTGGTAATTCCTGTTTACAAAAACGACTTAAAGCAATTAGATAAAGATCAAAATACATATTGTACACCTAAACTACGATAAAATTGTAAACAACTTAATGATTTTATTTACAAAACAGCTTTCAAAATCAATTACAAACCATGCCCTAGGTTGAATGTTGTTTACTTGCAACGGAAAAATGCGATTATTGCGTAATTCTTGTTTACAAAAACTAATTAAAAGCAATTAGATAAAGATCAAAATACATATTGTACACCTAAAGAGCCCGAGGGCCAAGGTCAAAGCAATTAATGGCCGCCGTCCTGCTGCCATTCTACTCACTATATTGTTTTAGTATTGCGAAGAATTGTGCAGATAAGGTTTCAATGCATAATAATTTACAGTTTTCAGTAGCAGGCTGTGTTAATTGTTAATTGATAAAAATGTTTGCTGTTATTTAGGTTTTTTGGAACAATAATTTCGGAACTTAATAACTCAAGGCCATTGGCCTCTAATCACGGTAGTCTTATAGTTTTATTAAAAACACAGTAATTAAGGAAAGAAACCTAAATATATGAACAACCAATTCAAATGTGATTGTTTTATACGATATGTGTCACTTTTGGGTAGGTATAGAGTTTAACAAAAATTTGATATTTAGTAGATTCAGGACAATCGGGACTAACAAAAATCTACAAAACGTCTTCCTAGTTTTTGCAATCGATAGTTAAAATGCTAATGTTTGTAGTTTCTGTGTGGTGTGGGAGTTTTCTTTTAATAATGTACTAAAAATGTTTTACATAATATACGTGAATGATTTGAAAGCATGTTTTTACAACATATTTATAGAGCTTATTTAATTTCTTTTGAGATAATGCGCGTAATGATGTTGAAGTGTAGAGTTTTCACGTTTCTAGGGGTTGGAAAGACAGGATAAAAACAGAGGGATAATGTAGGCAAAAGGTTAGTCCTTTTAGCGGTTGTATTTTTAGCTTTAACCGGGAAATATTCTGCAGAAACGAATTTTATGATAAATAAAATTCAGTGTAGTATAAATAATATAATCTTAAAAGTTTCGAACAGGTTATTTGGGCCCATTTTTTTTTCTTTATCACCTTAATGTTAAGTTTACTATATTAGCGTATTATATTCGTATAACGATAATAATTAACTTAAAACTAGGATATAATCTTGACTTCTTGACGAAACTGATCTTTCTTTTAGTCTTTTTAAAATAAAACTAATATTTTTGTGTCACGTATAAAGCGTGTAAGACATTGATAATTCAAACTGTGCACCATGCGATAAAGCATCAAATGGCAATTGAAAACGCTTAACAAAATTACTCGTAATGGAAAGTTATAAGCATTTTAATTTTAATACATCAGGCAACAGGCAACACTGCAGCCCGCAAACAACTGTTTGTATCAAGGATCAAGGTACCATATACCATATCCATTACCTACATACCTACAATAGTCTGCTTGTTTATTAATTAAATACAGCTTGAAAATCTAGCAAATGTTATTTAATTAAACAATCTGCAACAGCTCTACAAAAATTGCTCTACATGAGCACGATTATTAGCCATACCTACACGTTTCGCAGCGTAATAAAATACTACGGCTTATTAGGTTCTGGAGCATATTTTCAGTGATTAAACCGAATGCCTCTACGATTCTGTTTTGAAGATAATTGATGTTGAGTCTCAGTGTTTGTAGATAAAACGAGTGTTTATTTAATGGACTTATATTCAGCTACACTCTACACTTAACGTATTTATAATAAGTGAACAACAACGACGTACAGCTAAAGTTTACGTTTTTAGTTACATCATTTTGTTTCTACCAACCTTGATTACTCTGAAATCTAAAGACCCATTTACTATCTATCAGTTTTACGTTTTCAGGTTTTTGACCATTGTCCATGTGTTATTTTTATTAAGGAATCTACTACTTCATCCACTGATTTTTTCCAATGCTTGTAGTCTGATCTTGTCTTCGCAATTTCCCGACTTTCTGGTACCTACTTCTTTTGCAAATGATATAGCACTTAAAGCTAAATGTTCGTATTCAACAAGATTCATCTCACATAATCTGCAAACCGCGATGGTAGTTTTCTTATACGCTTGTTTTCTTGACTTGTAGATTCTTCATCTCTTTCTCCACTTAATTCTTCATCTTTGTCAAAATCGGATTCCTTTTGCGTTTCTTCCTCGTGATCTTTTGATTCGGTTTTGGTTTTAATGAGAGTAATAGTATTGTGACAAACGGCAGGTGTCAGGTGTGGGGTGAATCATTTCGCGCCTATGCGTCAGCTGTTCTGGAAGGTTCTATGACTAATCGTTCCACAGTAATGTAGAACTTACCAGATTAAAAGCTTGCCTATATAAAAGGTGCATTCTCTTAGCGAACTTTAGTCTACTACCAAATATGTGTGAATATAAATGTACGCGAATATAAATAACTTCATAACTTGTATAATAAATTACTTAGTTTATCGATATCAATATTAGTGTTGTGTTTTAGTGTTAAGCGTTATTTCGTGTTTCTTCGTTGTTTAATAATTTTAATATTTGTTAATAAATAATTCACACCACGAATCGAAGTTTTAAATAAACGTTTTAAAAGCGTTACCTACAGTATTGTCTAATTCATTTAGGTTTTCAAGATTTTGTATCGTTTTCCTCTCATCGAATATCACCTCTCGTGCTGTAAATATTTTCTTTGATTTCGGATTCCATAATCTGTACCCGTTGTGAGTATATCCCACCATAATACAGGCTTCACCTTTTGCATCAAATTTGCTTTTCATTTTCTCTTTCGGTATATAGTCGGGGGGCATACTTAATGAAATATACACTCCGTGGGAAATTTCATGATGAAATTGTGGGACCAATTTTAATACATTCCTTATGCCCTCCGTAATCATACCTTACCAGGTGCTTTGCTTGAATTTGTGGCAGACGACCTATATGACGTCATATACCCAAGATGGCGGCCACACCAGACATCATCGGAAGTTCTCGATTATAACTCTTGATAGGGCCATCCTATCAATATTTTGTACTGAACGTTTTTTATTTACAAGGAAATTCTCTATAAAAAAGGTTCTTAGGAATTTATCTATATCTTTTACCGTTTAGGTGTATTGTATAAAAACACTTTTAATTTTGTTATCAGTCGCATCATTTCAAATTTTTTTTGTTTCGGATAAAAAGATTAAAGAATTTGCCGCTTTACGCGCACTAAAATTAAATCAGAATGCACACAGTTCTTATGGGCGCGTATATAGTTTTTTGCACTCCCGTGCGTAAAGTACGCCCGCGAAGAAGGGCGTAAAGTTAATTATTGCAGACCGCGGGCGTACTTTACGGCGAGATACTTTAAGCGTTTTCTCAAGAGTGTTATTCAAAATTTTTTTGTTGGTCAAATACTATGTTGGTCTTGAGCATGTGCAAAGCTGCTTACGAGAAGGTTTATTCAAGTTTTCTGCCATTGGCATAATATAGACCATTATTGTTGCTATTTCCTTCGTGTTTTAAATGTTTTTTAAAACACGTTGTTATGGGAAACGTGTTTTAAAATGCTGTTTATAATCTAGGATGTAGATATTAAAAAGGCGACTTAAAATGTACAAACTTCTTTGACTACACCTTTGGTGGACTCAAATATAACAAAGCATCTGAATGCAAAATCCCACTGTGTCGCTGTTCTTGATGGAATGGCAGAGCTGCAATCGTTGAAAAAATCAGTGCAGGTTAAAACATGCAGTGATCTAGCTTTGGAGTTTAACAATAAAATAAAAGGAACTCTTTTAAAATATGATGAAACTCATTTGGTGTTTGACACATATCTTGAAAATTCTCTTAAATCTGCGATGCGACATAAAAGGACATCTACAGTACAAAATAACCGACTCCATAAACATTGCAAATATACAGATGAAATCCCTCCTTTCTCATATAAAAACAAAGGATAAGCTAACAGCGTATCTTGCAGAAAAAGCTAAGTTGTACGCACGCAATATTGAGAGAAGCCTAATCGTAAGCTGGAGGACTGAGGCCAAATCGTCTTTCGGAAGTGACGTAAGTGAACTTGAAAGTAGTCATGAAGAAGCTGACGTTAAAATAATACTGCACTGCCTTTTTGCCTCCCGAAAAGGAGCTACTGCAATTCATATATATTCGCCTGATACAGACGTATTTATACTAGCATTGTGGTGGTCAAAATCTTTTACATGCCCAAGCATGTTTGTCACTGGTGTAGGAAATAATCGAAGAATGCTTGACGTTGGCAGAATTTGCACCGCAATAGGACCAGAAAAGATAAAAGGATTACTAGGTCTGCATGCTCTGTCAGGATGTGATGTCACAGGTTCACTTGCAAAGAAGGGAAAACTATCGTTTTGAAAGGTTTATAAGACCGCAGATAATGACATTTTTGATGCTCTTGGGAAACTTGGATCCATTGAAGAATTCGGGGATGAAGCTGAAACTATCATTGAAAAATTTATTTGTAAGTATATATACCAGGGACGAAGATTTCAGACATTGAGGAGCTTCGTTGGTGGATGTTCTCCAAGCACGAGACGCAAAGTGAAAATCTGCCTCCTACAAAAGCGTCACTATCTCCTTTTATTCGTAGAGCACATTACCAGGTTATGGAATGGCGTCTTGCTGACCAGCAGCACCCTAATCTACCAACACCTTCTGCTTATGAATGGGAAATGCAAAATAATTACTGTGTTCCTGTTTTGTGTACGCTTCCTTGTGCACCTGAAACCATTTTAAAATTAGTTCGGTGTTCATGTGTAAAAGGGAAATGTGCTGTATCCTGTAAATGTAAATCCCAAAACATTTTATGCACTGAGCTTTGTATGTGTGGAGGCGATGAAAACTTATGCGAAAATCATGGCCAACATTTTGATATCAATGACCTTTCAGATGAAGAATATTAAGGGTGCGATATTCGCAACAAAGAAGTACCCTTAGAAAAGGATAAACAAAAACTAGTAAACGAGTGGTGGTATCTGTATATTTTTCTAAATAATAGCCAGTTTACTAGTTTTGGTTTGCATACGTGGTTATTTACATCTGTGCCTATTTCACATTGCTTTTACTATACAAGAGATTTTACGACGTCACGACGTGAAGACATTCAGTAGTGGGTTTACGGTTTACGTACCCTAAACCCCTGGGTTCAAGTTGAGCAGGTATACGTCAGGTCAGTCAGAGTCACCATTCCTGGATTTTATTAAATAGGCTTCTTGTTTTTCTTCTGAAGATTTGAAAAAAATTGAGTGTTTTGTTTTACAGCTAAATTGAAAAAGTATTTTTTCTACACATGATACGAAAACAAGTATTTTCTTCACGATAAACCCTATGCGAAAACGCTACATTTTCTATCTAGAGATGAAAACATTTTCACTTCTAGAGATGAAAACAAGAATTCCAAATCTATGGCAACAAAATAAAAAAATGCGTGTGTTACTATGGAACCGATTAAACAAACAATTAATAATTTGCATTGACACAGTTCGGTTTGAATTAAGTCAGTCGAATTAAAACTTATTTCAAACAGATAATTAAAATGTCGTAGAAAAAATAGCATTTACTACTCGACATGAAATACGTTTTTTTCGTTCGTGATTGCCCTACTCGCTGCTAACGCAGCTCGTGGGCAACTTCTCATCTCACGAAAAAAACGTCATTTTCATGTCTTGTTGTAAAATATACTATATTATCGTTTAGCATTACAGTGAAAGCCAGAAAAAAATAAAAAGTCTTACAGCAAAACGTCCAAAAATACGTCCAAAATAATATAATAATATAAAACTGCAACTACTATTGAGTAGTGAATTAATGAAAAGATAAAAAAAAACGATTATTTTTTAAGATGTTTTCTAAATATTAAAATACTATTGATACAAATCCAACGGTTAGTAAGTAATAATCCTAGAAAATAACTCAAGACATTAATAACAATCATTTTTTGAAATATTTTTAAACTAGTATTTTTAATGAAAATTTTTAATATTATTGTCACCAACTTTATTGTTGCTTGCGGGCAGACTAAAATTTATTTTTTCTTTCTTTCTCTTTTACCCGCTTATACAGTGACAGTGCTGATGGGAAAAATAAACTCTGAGCTGGTTGATTAAAACTAATGCGCTGTATAACTGTTGGAATAAGTATTGAGTTTTGAGAGGAAATTAATTTTGTTCACAGATGATTTGGACAAAAAATCATTAACACATTTTACTCAGTTGAAATATTATCAACAAAATAATAATAACATCGACTTTGAATATTTTGAAAAATGTTTGAAAAATAGTCAAAATTCATTTGCTGCTCGTTTTCATGATTTCAGAAAATACAGAACCACCGTATTATTTTTAAGTGATCGAATTAATATTGATTTTCACGACCTGAATTTTACAAATTTTCCTGCAAGTTATTAGAGTAGAATAAATGTTGAATAAAAGATATGTTTTCCTGTAATTTCGTATTTAGTGTTCTATAATTTTGTAAAATAATTGTTGTTGATTATATGGCTCATAATGGTTTAAATAAAAATTATATTTATCATCTATTTGGCTCTTCCCTTAATTAAGGTTGCCGACCTCTGGTATAGGGTAACAAATGCGAAACTTGTACAAACTTACTACATAGTTTGTTTAGGCTATGAGACCAATAAAAACGCCATTTAAAAGTGTAGGACAGCCTGGTGAAGGGGCTTACCTACTGTCCCTTCTCAAAATTAACCATTGTCTGCTTTCAATATGTTGAAATTTGCAGTTAGGTTTGCCCGAACATAGTTTAGAAATGTTCCTTAAAAACTGTTTGATATTTTTACGTTTTAATATGCTGTGATTATGGCCAAACATCATAAAATATTGAAATTTATCTAGCTAAAATATCGAACGTCAATAATGCTATAATGCAGGAGGATAACACTAACAGTAAAATTCTTCGTTTGTTTTACAAATGATCGCTCAGCTGTATGATGCACCCAAAGGTCCCAAAGACAAGTACCTGCCTACCTGCTCTAAACGGGAAGGAAGAGCAGAATATCTAAACATTCACTGTCTCACACAGGCTATCTTTTTCTCTTGATTTGACTACCATCTACGAGCCGATCACTGTATTAAAAATTTAAATATTAGGGTAGGAGCTGTTAGATATTGGTTTGTATCTGCGATTAATACACATGACAGATAGAATTTCTGGCGTTTTTAGAAATTCCGCAGTTTCATTAAATCAACTGTATAAATTTCCACCACCATGTTTTAAACTTTTCTCAATATGCCAAGGATTGTCGTGAATATAATATTATTATGTATTATATTACCTTTTGCATTATTATGATAAGGTAAAGGTGACTGAAATACGTCTTTTTCAGTAATTAATATTTCATTTTCAGTACACTCTGTTTCATTAAAAAAATATGTCATTACAATCCTTAAAGTCCGTAGATTTTAAAGGTAACTTTGTTTTTCTTCTAAGTAAAACCGCCGAAACAAAACTGCAGAATCTATTCAGGCATGTTTCACATATACAAAATGCGTCTAAAATCCCACCCTTAAGCTGAAAATATTTTACGTTCAATAGAACATTACAATTACTTCAATAAAAATATCGAAATAAATATTAATTTCTTACCTAGTTGTTATTTTTCAACCTAAAAATCTAAAAATCCTTTAAAACCAAAAATTAAAAATTAAAAATTGGCTAATACACTTTTTAACTGGCTATAACTGATAACCGGTAGGTTATATCACAAAAACGTGTATAACCTTTTTTGTTTAAAATTTTATTTAGAACAAAAAAGATTCAGTACAAAATATTGATAGGATGGCCCTATCAAGAGTTATAATCGAGAACTTCCGATGATGTCTGGTGTGGCCGCCATCTTGGGTATATGACGTCATATAGGTCGTCTGCCACAAATTCAAGCAAAGCACCTGGTAAGGTATGATTACGGAGGGCATAAGGAATGTATTAAAATCGGTCCCACAATTTCATCATCAAATTTCCCACGGGATGTGTTATGCCCCACGACTAATATGAGCATAAGTAACACTACACAATTTTTGTTACAATGGCTTCAAACTCTTTGAAGTACTTTAGAGCCTTACTTTTGAACTTTAATAAATAAACCATTGTAAAATGTATATAGTCGTCAATAAATGTTAAGAAATATTTATGGCCATCATGTGCTATTGGCTACTGGCCTACAGACATCACTGTGTACTAATTCTAAAGGTCTTTTTGGAGAAAATTATCTGGTTTGTAAGACCAAATGTTGAAGATTGTGTAGTTTGAACGCTGGTTCGTTGTAACTTATTTGCAGGACCGGCTCTGTGAGATGCTGGGTTAGAGCTCACATGAGACGCCGGGAACATAAATAAACGCACATAATTGAAATCAAATAAACGCATATTCAACCTTAACTAAGTGCATGAAATACAATGTAATGAAATTAAAAACGAATAGAAATAAGTAAAAACACGTGGACCGGCACTAACTGGACTTACTTACTGCTTGCGTGTTGCATCTTCGGTGGTTGGTACAAGACAGGTTTCGCCAAGCGGATCTACCGGGTGGCTCAGTAATATATACGGTGTCGTAGCCAACCTTGGTAACGTAAGGGTAGCCAACTTACTAGGGTAAAAATACCCAATTGCTTTAACACACGGGCCACATTGAAATCACATGATTTCAAAATAAGTAAAAATAGAAAATGCATTAAATTTAAAAATAGAAGTAAATATAAACAATAAAATCATAATAGCAAGGTCTTTTAACGATGTGACCATTTGAAGAAAGAAGTCATTGCAGTAAAACATAATACATTAAAAGAAAAACTAAATCTAGAAATGCAAATAAATGTAAGTAATCAGAATAATAGCAAATAAAAAATAATAAATTGTAAAATAAATTGTCTGTAAAATTCACATTTCTGTCACATATACAGGGTGTTTCTTAATAACATGCTAATATTTAAGGAGGTTATTCTTGGGTCCATTTTGAGAAAAAAACTTCATATGAACATATGTCCTAAAGGTCTTAACTTTTGAGCTACAGGGTGCTAAAGTTTTAAGAAAAAAATCTTTTTTTTATGATAACTTTGATAAGACCCTAAATATTTTTGTGAAACGTAGTACACATCTTCTATGCATCAAAAGGCATTTTCTGCTGTACAACATAATTTTTATTCTTGCCAGTGGCGTTCGTGCGGGATTTGCACCGAATCATTTTAAAGAGAAAAGTGATACGCCACTGCTTTTTCTTAAAGTAAAAATTATTTTTGAAATCCTCATTCCTTTCTGAGCAAATCTGGTCGCTTGATTTTTTTCGTTTGACGTACGGTTTTCGCATAAAAAAATAAAATTCATTCATTTGCGTCTCGCTCGACCACTTACGAGAAAAAACAATTTATGTAACTTTAAACAAAAATTTATTTAAGAGAATAATTTTTAAACGGTAACATTATAAAATTATGTTGTACAGCAGAAAATGTCTTTTGATGCATAGAAGATGCGTACTACGTTCCACAAAAATATCTAGGGTCATACCAAAGTTATCATAAAAAAAAGATTTTTTCTTAAAACTTTAGCACCCTGTAGTTCAAAAGTTAAGACCTTTAGGACATATGTTCATATGAAGTTTTTTTCTCAAAATGGACCCAAGAATAACCTCCTTAAATATTAGCATGTTATTAAGAAACACCCTGTATAAGTTCTAGAATTTGGGTGCACACATAGTTTATGCACACATCCTTTACTGGTAGGACCATTTGAATAGTGTCATAGACCGTACAACACATCACTGTTCATGAGAATCTTCGTTGCACGTCCTAGTGCCCATTGTAAAGGCAGCAGGTTTTCTTCTTTGATCGGGAGCTGCCTCCAGGCTCCAGCGATCCCAAAAGAATTGAACTAGACGTTGAATTTGGTACAACGCCAGTTTATTCTCACTAACCCGATCTAAGTTTACTTCAGGTAGGGGAAGCAATGATTTGGAAATAAAAAAGGAGGCAAGAGTTGAAATAGCTAAAGGATTTGAGGATAAAGTGGACAGGAACCGCGAATTCAATATTACCTCTATTTGAATTAATGAAGTATAAAAATCCTCCTTATTTAAGAAAATATGTTTCAAGTGCGTTTTGGATATAATAACCCTTCTTCGCTGCTGTATTGAAAGTTGTGAATTATTTATCACATGAAGCACCCACTCAATTACCCGTTTGAGTTTAGAAAATGCTAAAAATCTGTGCAATATATTTGTGGTGCGTATAGGAACCACTCGAAATTTAGAGCATAACAGGGTGGAAGTAGTATTAGAGGCATGTATACATCCAATGTAAATACAACAGCCAAGGGCATCCATATAAAAATCAGAAGAAACTTTAGGAAATTTTTGAGAGTTGAATTGTGTCAAATATTGAGAACACTTTGTAGGTAGATTACTAGAACTTGCAGTACCGTAAGTGACAGTTTGTAATTCGTAAATACCTGACTGTGATTCAAGACTATCACACCAAACGAGCTGAAATTTTCCTTGTAACAGGTTTATCAAAATCTGGAGGTACATTTCTCCAATGTCACCTGATAGGGCAATCCTCTTCTGCCGAAAGGGTAAGAAGATAGAAACCAGGTCATCCTGGAATATAGGTCCTGCTATTTGCGTATCGTTGGTGGAATCATTGGAATCAACTACGCGAAGCTTTGTTGTTAGAGAACTTGATTTGATCAACATATGATGCAGTAAATAAAATACAGAAACACTAATCAACGAAACTGAAGAATCGAACGTAGGCTCGTCATTTGCGATTAGTGGCCTTTCAGAATTTGTAATTTTGCAACCGAGGTCAACGTACTCGTGACTAAATTGTAAGTACTCTGACAGCAAATTTGGATTTCTTAACAAATTGTTCTGTAAGTGTACGAACCTCATACTAACCTGTAATTTAGAATCGCCTAAGCTTACAATATTAGAATTTAATGGAGTTGAAACAATTAGGCAACCACCAGAGATTCGCGACACAGTTCGCGTAAAATATTCTTCGCGAGATAATATAGGAGTAATACTTTTTTAAAGATAGACTTTCAATTTGCCAAAATGCCTGAACAGAGTTCTGCAAGGAGTCATTTCGACTATTATAGTCAGTTGTAACATTTAAACATACATTGTTTTGAAGTTTTTTTGAAGAACGCGCACGGAACTGAAGTTGCCCAACCTGGCAAGGGCCTTGGTAGAACGGGTTTATCTTCACCCAAAGAAGTTTGCCCAATGCCCAAAGGTTTGTAAATTCGTTCCACGCCAATACGTACGTCAACCGGTAAAGATCTGTTGAAATCGGCTAATTTTAGGTTTTGGGGGAGATCTAGTCCCGATTTATCAAAGGAATTAGAAGGAAAATTGTGCGAAATTTGAGATACTGTTTGATATGGTAAATTAATTTGAAAACCATTACAGGGAGAGGAAAGTTGAATTTGTACAGCAGACTTTAATTCTATAGTAGAAGAATTAAAACCTAAGAATTTTGTTTTTGCATTACCTCGTTGCAATTGCAATTTGCTGGATACATTTTTCGTTATAGAATGTATGTTTTTCACTATCCAGTATTGCACTGGAAGTGCACAATTTACAATTTGTGATCGCTCGCTCTGGTTTTTATCACGGCAGTTGAAAGTAAAATATCTTTAGAAGATGTATCGAAACAAGAAAGTGAAGTTTGGGTATAATTTTGAGCTACGGGTTTTGAAATTTCTTTGGAAACACCGCTTTGAGTGGAGACTGAAATACTCGCACCTTGAACTTCGGAATCATATTTTGGATTATCGAAATGTAATAAAGAGTGGTGCTTTTTATTACAGATTCGACAATTATATTTGGAGTAGCAAGAAAGGCAACTTGTGTGCCGCAAACAATTTCTGCAAATTTTTAATTCATTCGCTTTATCGAACTTTTGTTTTGTTGATAAAGTGAGAAACTTTGGACATTGCGTTAGATAATGATCGCATTTGCAATTTGGACAAGAAATTTTATTAGTTATTGCGAAAAGTGCCTGTAGATTGTAATTTGTTTTTGGCAACCTTGATTTCGATATGAATGCAGTTTGCGTTAAATTTGAATTGTTTGAGTTGCAATGGAACTTTTCACTAAAGGTGCTTGCCGAAGGTTTAGATAAATTAGAAGTTAACAAAACGGATGCCCTTGCGTTAAGATTAATATATTTATTATAGAAAATGTTAGAATCTAACATCTCCGCATCCACAACGGACAAGACGCTAAGGTGGATCATTGTATCGTTATACTTTTCAGCCAAGCCTTTAATTCCATCGCAACGCAAACGGAGTTTCATAAGAAGGTCTTCATCTGTTACAGTTGTTACGATTTTTTAGCTTTGCCTTGAATCGTATCAATTTTTCTATCATTTGCCAATGTTGTGAACGTTAAGAATTTTTGTTTTGTGTTTGTTTAATTTAAATTCTTCAATTTTCTTCAAAATTTCACATTTTATTAATTCTTTCATTTCTCAAATTACCGTAACTTAGATTGTTTTCATTTAGAATGCTTTCTTGAGTGAAATCTTCGCCTACTTTTATGCAACTATATTTGCATAAGTGTCATCCGGGTTGTTTTTGTTTCGGACCTGCGCAGTTTTTCTCTGTCGGGCGTGGTGGATTCTTTGACCCAGATTTTTCTTTCTTTGGCGTTAGAACTTCATCTTGAACAAACGTTGTAAGTGTTTAAAATTTCATCATTTTTGTACGTTTCATTTGTAATGAACGTAATTTTATAAATCATCCGATGTTCGGATTTGTAGCTGTTATGCTTGTTAACAGTTCGTTTTTGCACTAATTGGTGGTAAGTTAATCTTTATAAATTTTGCTTAATCTTCATTTTTTCTGATTTCATTTGGAATTTTCAGCTCCAATTTACACCTCTTTAAATTTTAATGGTGTTAATTAACATTATTTTCCTTCTGGAAGAGCTTTGTGTATTTTCCTGTTGGAATAATTTAATTTCCGTTGGAAATTAATCCTTTTGGTAATTTTCGCTTACACGTGGAGGGACGCCATTTTCCCATGCCGTTTTACTGTATTATCTGATGAACCACATTTCACCATTTGGATTCAAGTGTTGCTGAATTCCAGATTTCGTAAATTTTTAATCAACTGAAGCCTAAGATAAGTGTTATTAATATTATTTTGTAATTAATAAAATTTTATTTTTTGATTCAATTTATATATCGCACAGGTGTGTGTACACCTGTTCGTTTTTGTAATTTATTGCTTAGATCAAGTGTGTATTTTGTCTTGATAATTCAATTCAATCATGAATTAGCTTTTGATTTATTTGTTATAAATTTTTGCTATTTAATATTGTTCTAATTCATGAATGAATTAATAATATTTTTTTATTTAACTTTAATATTGTATTTTTTAGTACATTTAAATTTTATATGGTAATTTGACAAGTCTTAATCCATGCTCTAATCATCATTTAATCAATTTTTGTAATTAAATTTAAACCCTGGCCTTTTGCGCCGTACATGAGTCCGATAAAAATAAATTGTTTATGTTTTAAAGGCTTTTTATTATTTTTTTATAAGTTTTTGTAGCACAGTAGTAGGCACAGAGTTTAAGAAGGGGTCAAAATTATTTAATCTCCTAATCATATCTTTCCCACTAGCAAGTAAATGTTTTTCTTCCATGTTATCAGTCATTTTGATAATTGAAAAAATTGAAAATGTTAAGCAATAACAAAGGCAAATATGCAAGTGTAAATAGGTAGAAATTAAGTAAATGTAATTTTATAAAATACTGAAAGTCCTTTTTTATGCAATGTAAGTAGTATTCAAGATTCAGACTTTAAGGCAGAGATTGCACAACAAAAAAATTGTAAAGGTGTCAACAACTCGTAAATAGTAATCTGAATTTGAATAAGAAACGTAATAGAAGTCGTAAATGTGAAAGACGATATACGTTAATTAAAAACGCAATAATCGTAATGTAGTATATCTATCATGGCGTTGGAAATGTAGAGTAAGTAATGTATGAATTATTGAAAGACTTTTCAACGTAATGTAAGCAATATTCAAAGTTCAGACCTCATGGCAAAGAATGCGCAGTAAAGAAGTTGTAAATATCTAAGTGTAAACGTGGAAGTAAATAATAGGCTGAATTTGAATAAAGGCAAACGAAGTATAAGTAGAATACGTGAAAGGCGATATACGTCAATTCAAAACGTAATCGTAGTTTAATGTATCATGTAAGTAATGAAAGCTTTTTAAACGTAACGAAGTAATATTCACAATTCAGACCTTATGGCAAAGAATGCGCAGTAAAGAAGTTGTAAATAATAGTCTGAATTTGAATACGAAGTAAATGCAAGTGGCATATGTAAAGGCAACATACGTTAATTTGAAACGCAATCGTAGTTTAATGTATCATGATACACATGGAAGTAATTTGTGAAGTAATGAAAGCCTTTTAAACGCAACGAAGTAATATTCAAAATTCAGACCTTTTGGCAAAGAATGCGCAGTAAAGAAGTTGTAAATAATAGTCTGAATTTGAATACGAAGTAAATGCAAGTAATTTACGTTAAAGGCGATGCAAATCAAGCAAAACGCAATTGGAATGTATTATACAAGAAATTGTAAGTACCTAAGTCAAATATTTTTTAATAGTAGAGGCAATATGAAATTCAGCGTAAGGGGGTTAAAAGGAAAAATAGGTAATTTGAAGTAAACCTGAACTTAAACGTTGTTAGAAGTAGCGCTGCTCCACTATCGCAGGAAGTTGCCGTCGACCGTTGGAAACGTGGTCACCACGTGCGTTTGAAGATTGTAAAATTTTGGATTTTCGTTCTTCCAAAACCATTTCTTGAAGATTCGTGCTTTGAAGGTCCAAATGATGAAAATTATCCGGCTCGAGGACCAATGTAAAAGATTATCTGGTTTGTAAGACCAAATGTTGAAGATTGTGTAGTTTCTGAACGCTGGTTCGTTGTAGTATTACTTGCAGGACCGGCTCTGTGAATGCTTGATTAGAGCTCACATGAGACGCCGGGTACACATAAGTAAATGCGCATAATTGAGTTAAATAAACGTATATTAAACTGTTTGTATGGATTACAATAAATTAGAAACGAATAGAAATATAAAACACGTGGACCGGCACAACCTGGACTTACTTACTGCTTGTGTGTTGCTTCTTCGGTGGTTGGTACAAGACAGTTTTCGCCAAGCGGAACTACAGGGTAGCTTAGTAAGATTGCGGTGGCGTAGCCAACCTTGGTAACGTAAGGGTAGCCAACTTACTAGGGTAAAATACCCAATTCCTTTAACACTTTTTGTTTCTCGTCTGGAGCATTTTGCAAATGGTAACCTAGTTATCTTACTTTCAGATACTACAAATACTTTTAGTAACAGTTTTACCATTTTCAAAATTCATTCCTAACACTGTATCGGTTAGTGATCGCAAATTTTTTATAACTCAAATGGCCAAGCCGTTTGTTCCAACTTTCATTAGTACATTTAGTTTTACAAATATGCGCCTCAGCTTTTAATAGTATATTAGGAGTAGATTGTAAATAAGCAGTTCAATTAAAAAAAAAAAAAAAAAAAAAAAAAAAAAAAAAAAAAAAAAAAAAAAAATACCAAGGCAGGGAAGACATTTTTCTCAGCCGAGCAGTATTAGTTGCGAGGCTGAGAAAAGTTTTCTCTAGCGTGGTTTATATACTATTTTTTTCACTACCAGCACCTTTATTCTTTTTAATTAATCATTTTTACACCAATAAAAAATAAAATGACAGATGCATATATTTATTTCTAATTATCCACAAAAATCAAATAGCCTTGCTTGAAAACAAGGGGAGGAGTTAATTTCAATTGATATTTGTATAAAATATATTTATAATAGGCACCTGAGTGCATAGCAATTGTTTTCATTATTAACCAGTAGTCAATAATGAAAAATTATTGACCACTAGGAGAGAAATTCATCTTCTCAGCTCGAAAGCAAGGTCAATAATGATGTCTTCTAATGCTAGTAGTGAAAAATAGTATATTATATACCAAGGTAGAGAATACATTTTTCTCAGCCGAGCGAGGCTGAGAAAAGTCTTCTCTACCGTGGTTTATATACTATTTTTTCACTACTAGCACCTTTATTCATTTTAATTAATCATTTTTCCTTCAATAAAAAATAAAATGACAGATGCATATATTTATTTCTAAATATCCACAAAAGAAAGCTTGAAAATAAGGGGAGGAGTTAATTTCGAAAAGTGTTGATCGCCATTGTGTCACCCAAAGATCTAAAAGAAGTAAACCCACCACAAAAGATTCCCAAGGGCTCGAAGGAAAAGGGTCGTTGCTGCTGACCTACTGCAAGATGTAACTTACCTTGCTTGACTGAAAATAACTTTACTGGAAATCGATATTTAAAAGAATTAGTATATGCGAAAAATGTTTTCGTAAAAAATAAAAAACATGAAGACTACTAAAGAAAAACTTTAATAGTAATTTGTATCACAAGGCTGGAAACAACCACTTTGCAAGTGTGAGTACTTGCAAAGCAGTTACTAGGCGTGTGATACACAATATTTTTCGACCGAGAAAAATACGTTAATTGTAAAAAATAATTTTTTTATTCAAATATTTGGCGCTAGAGAATTATTTTTCTGAGGTTGGTATTATCATGCATAAGACGTAATAATTCGAATTTATTTACGACACGAGCCATAGGCGAGTGTCGCAAGCATACGAGTGTAAGAAGGGCTTCACGCATGTGTTGCACACTATACTCTTTCTACGACCTCAAACTTAAAAAATGAGTTAAATTAGCGAACGTTCACTTCACTTAATAGTTTTCACAAATTCGTTGTTCAAACAAAAAACAAGCTCAGCAAGTGTATGGGCTCTTAGGCAGAAATGCGTAAAATAAACTCCATAAGAAATGCATTGCACTTCACGCATCGATATTAGCTGTTAAGACAACAAGTGTTTTATAGAAGGTTTAAAAATCAAGGTCGTAGTTCAAATCCGAGCGAACGAAGTGAGCCGAGGATTTGATAGACCGAGATTTTTAAACTATAAAACACGAGTTGTCTTCAAGATTTTTTCTATCACTAATATCTTTCACTAATATATTATTAGAAATTTCAATAAATTATTATTTGAGACGCGCCACAATACACAAAATGCGAAGATTGCTATGCAATGTCGTATTTTATAGAGAAAAGCGTATTTTAAAGGCCTATAAAATACGTTGTCATTGACGACGTATTTTATAGAGAAAAGCGTATTTTAAAGGCAACATAACAAGTGAGCTCTTATGCACCATATAGAAACAGTATAAGATATTAGTGTTAGAAAAAAAAAAATAAAACTTCACGTACTGCGATCAGTATGTGAAACTACTACCGGGCGATCAACGGAATTTATAATTAGAGGAGGCTGTGATTGGTGATATTTTATGCTGTGTGGTTGGACACACTGAGAAATGAATAATAAATTGACAATTGTTATATTTGAGGTTATTCTCGTGCTTTGTACGATCTTAGATGATATAGTAAACATTATTTTGCTGAAACGCAGCAATAAAATAAGTTAAAAAAAAAACTTTCAGTGAGAAAAATTTTATGTTGAATATCAAACATTTTTAAAAATAAATGTCTCAATTCTGACACTTAAAATTTTTAATTTCAAGCTGCAAGCCTGTGTTGCCAACTTTATGGTAAATATCACAGCCTGCTCTAATTATAAATTTCATTGATCACCCGGTACTTCATACATGGGAGTAGAAAAAATTATTTATTACAATACTTAAATGTCAAAAATATTACTTGTATATTTATATCCATGGATGATATGATTACATATGATTCATTTGTTTGCGACCGAAATACGCCAAGAATTGTGTTTCGTGAAACACAACTTAGCAACGCAAATAACTGATGTTATACAGCGTAACTAAAAAAAATTGAGCTATCTGATTGGTCTATTTTCCGATGAGTTGTACAGTCACAATAATATTAATAAATAAACTGATAATGGAAGACGACAATACACCAGCACACATAAAAGAAGCGGCCGGAAGAGCAATTGATAATTTACTGCCTGAAAAATCATCCAATAGATATTATAAAGAATATGAAATTTTTCGTAAATGGTGTGTGGAAAACTCGGTAATCAACTGCAATGAATACGGTTTGTTGGCATATTTTGAAGCTAAATCCCCAAATCTTAAATCGTCCACCCTGTGGTCGATATTTTCAATGCTTAAATCGACAATTAACATTAAGCATAATATCAACATTGGAAAATATACAAAATTAATTGCATTTTTGAAGCGAAAGAACGTAAAGTATTGGAGATGGATGAACTCGAAAAATTTATTAACGAAGCTCCAAATGAGGATTACCTTATGATTAAAGCAAGTAGCATTATTCTTATTATAAGCAGTGGCGGCTGGTGCTAAAGGGCACAAGGGCACGTGCCCTCCCTACAATCGAGACAAAGAAAGCTTTTTTAATATCTTAATAACACTTCTCACTTCTTTTATTTTTTTTACACAACAATCTATTATTATACCTATAATATCAATATTATAGTCCATTGTCGCGTTGCTGCTGAAACGAAGTTATCAAAACTTTCATCCGAGGACTAGATGAAAATGATACGTATTTGCGCAAGCGCAGCGGAAAATTGCAGCAAAATTTCGCCGCTGCTTGACCGGCGTATAGGGCGTGGTAAGGGCACATTAAATCGCGGCCGTTGGCACGTGACAGATTCAAGTTATTTGGTACGGGTTAATTGTGTTAAGCGCGCATGTTCCGTTTAACTGTTGTTTTTATTTTGACTTCGTGGATTGTTCGTTGTTACGTTGTGATCTACTGTTTGTTCGTTACTGGTTATAGTGGTTATTGTTGTTTACAGTGAAACTTGTTAAAAGGGAAACTCGTATTTGCGTATTTAAAGGTTTGTAATTTTTAGACACAATCAAACATAACTATATTAGCTATTTGTATACGTTTTAATTTTTGCAAACATGCATACATAATGTATGTCTTGATTGTCTTGTAAACTTGTAACTTGGAAAGTCCTTTAAGCGAATGAAATAAAATGCGATCCTCGTAGGTACAACGTACTACAAAATTTCGGTAGCTAATTGTCTCCAATCAGATTTATTGATTTATAATTAAATATGTATAAACCAAATATAATCTGTACAAAACAGTCCGGCATAATTATTCCGCGAATTTGCCACACGACCTTCGCCCGTATCTAATTTCGACGCAATTAACATGTATAGAGTTACGTCTGGAGAACTGAAACGTTCGTTTCTTCCTTTTAAAAGGGTTTTCCTTAAATTTTAATTCAATTAGCCGCGATTTCCGTTGTGAATTCTTATCCTATGTTAGATAGTGTAAAATTAAAAACTGAACTTAAAGCAATTTATGAACGAGACGATATGTGTAGGTGGTATTTTGTCACTTTCGGTGTTTATTGCTGATAATAATCTCACAAGAGTGTTTTCAGAAACTAATAAATTAGTTAACATTATTTGTACAACACCGATGTCTACGACTGAATGTGAAAGATGTTTTTCCACTTTAAAGCGCATAAAAACATTTTTGAGAAGCACCAGTGTTGTCGATTGAAAAAAGTTTATACAATCGATCCCCGATTTCGACAATAAAGTTATTGATATATTCAGCAGTAAGAAGAACAAAAGGATGGACTTTCTATTCAAATAGGGAGGTAAGTGTTTTTAGATATTGTTTACAACTCGATTTTGATGTGCCCTCCCACTAAAAAAACTCACGAGCCGCCACTGCTTATAAGCTTTCGTTACAACAAACAAAAATATTTTATAGACAGCTTCAATAATTGGAATATGTGCAGTATGTCGCATACATGAACTTAAAGACATGAAAACTCAAGATGTCCGAGACAGAGGCGACATAATTGTAATAAGTAATAACAATTCCGGATACCAACACGAAAAAGTCTCGCACTGCCTGTATAACAGAAGTGCAATGGGTAAACATTGTTAGAACCTACGTCTCATTGAGACCAAAAGACGCGTTAATTGAGCGATTTTTTAAATTTTATTCGAAACATAAATTCACAAAACAACCAATCGGTATACATTCATTTGGAAATATGCCTTCAAAAATAGCCACTTATCTACAGTTGGATATTCCAACCCAATTCACTGGGCACTGCTTCCGCCGAAATAGTGCGACAATTTTAGCAGGAAGTGGGGCCGCTATTACAACTCTAAAGCGGCTGGAAACGCATCACAGTTGCTGAAAATTATATTGAAAAATCCTTGGATGCTAAAATAGCCATTGCAAATCAATTAATTCGTCAAATTGCTTCAACTCCCCAACATTCCACTAGCTCTTCAATGCCCCAACCATCTACCAGCTCTTTGGGGCATGTTTTACAAGCGGCCAGTTCTATAAGCATTCATCATGTGAAATCTCATCTTCAGAATGTAGAACATAAATTAAATGATAATATGTCCACTTAGGCCAGTCGGCAAGGGGTTTATTGTGGAAATAAATGGTGGCAAGCTGGAATAAATTTTATTCTCTTTATTGGGACCTCCAAAAAGACTAATTTTGCACGGTCTAGCGACCCCGGATTTTGCCGCTATATTGAAAAAAACATTTTTTTTCTATAGCAGCTGTTAAAGTGCTACTTTATCTATTAATTTGAGTAGATAAAGCACTTTAACAGCAAGGGTAGATAAAGAACTACTTTAACAGCAAGGGTAGATAAAGTACTTTACTTTTTGTTTTTAACCCTAAAGGCCAACGCGCATTTAACCACGCCACGGCGCGCCACGCCGGATAGCAATTTTTAAATTACAAGGTTCTTATGCAATAACGCGCACTTATCCACGCCACGCCACGGTGTGTTATTCCATAACAACCAATGTAATTTAAAAATTGCCGTCCGGCATGGCGCGCCGTGACGTGGTTAAATGTGCGTTGGCCTTAAAACACCCATACTAATGACTAATGACATTTTAAAACGTGACTCGATTTGTAAATTTTTAAACGTCAATGTCAAATAAATGTCAAATAAAATTTATTTTATAATTTTTTTCCTTTAAAATAAATGCAATAGAAAAAAATAGAGTAATATACACGACGATAAAATTTAATTATCTCTCGAGCGCCCTCGCCCTCGAAGATAAAATACAATTTTATCGTCTTGTATAATAAATAACTATTATTGATTTTCGTGAATATCTCAGTTTGGATTAACTTTAGAGCAAAATATCAAGTTATTGAAAATAAAGTAAATAAAATTGTCTACAAAAAAGATCGAAAACTATTTTCTGTTAATTGATTGGTTACAGAGTTACATTCAAAGCACGCAGCATATATTTATTGTTCTTAATATTTCTTTCATTTCAACATCCCGCTCGTCCAAAAATGTTTTTAATAATTTTAAATTAATACTAACGTAGACTTGGTGCCTAGAAATATTTTTTTAGAATACCTTGTTTTCTGTTGCGCCTATTTCCACACCACCTAGGGGTAAAGCACTCTGCGCGTTTTTTTTAAGTGGTATCCCCAGTATATGAAAAACACTTATTGTAATTATACGTGTTGTCTACTTCATTTGATGTTGATGGTTTATCTACTATAATCTCATTGGTGATCTTATCGGCAGTTTGAACATCCTGCTCCTGTAATTCGGATTCAAAATTCACCTCCATAATATGTTCTTGGGAGAGGAAGCCCTCTATTTGCGCGTCGATTTCTTCGTCATCGCCCAGTTGTTCTATGACTTTTTCAGCATTCGAACAAGCCTTTCCCTGACATGATCCACACACTACTGAACAGACCTTCAATTGACGAACACGTTCAGCAGTTTTAGTAGGTTTAGTAAAGATTTTCCGGATATCCATCGAAAACTATTATTGCGTCGTTGAGTAATGTTTTTTACATATTCAACGAATTTGTCCAAAATTGCTGAATAAATTTCCTGTTGGTGCCACACAACTCTGTGAATAAGAAATTCTTCGTCGACTATGTATCAGGGTAATTTTGTTTTCATGCCTAGACACTGCAAAGAAGCATTTTCCAGACGATTTACATGAATGAAAATTGAGTGTTTCTAGACGGAGGCCGGAAAAATTATTGTTACTACCTATACAAATACCTAAAAATAAAATTACAAAGATACCTATTTAAAATAGGTCCTTGAATGGATAACATAGTTTCGTAGTTATTTTTTCTCGGGCGTTTCGAATATTTTTCAAAAAATGTTGAATAGAAAAACATACTTTTCTAAACCTTTTAATCAGCTTTAGAATAAAAGTAAAACCTACGTTAAAAATCATTTTCTATTTGATGATTTTATAGATGAATGTTTTAATGCTTTCTGTGGTATCCACGTAAAAGTAAAGCCCTTTTTGTTTGTTTGCTTTTTTTATTCGCAACAAAACTGAAACAGCGTTCCCGTTAAATACTTTTATCCACAGAGTATCAGGGGACGATAAAAGTTAAATTAATCATGTTTACCTCGAATATCAACCTGTAACCAGTATGTGTGTTTTTAGTATAAATTTTTAGGTATCGTTTTCAAAGTTTAGCATTCATTGCTACAGAGCGATAATCCGCGATATCAAAGTAATCCAGGTTTACCCTATTCTGGAACAACGTTCCCGAGGGATATACACGCCCACTCTTCCTATTAAAACCATTCATTAATTAATTTTACTCGTATCACGCAAACTTTTGTTCCGAATCGTTATTAAGAACTAGGACTCACATACTTACGATGATTTTTTAACTCGTAAAACAAATTTGAATATGGAAGATTTTTACCTGTTGAGCTTCGTTAATTTACATATTTAGAATGAGGTGTAAATATTAATGGATCATTTCGACGTCATAACTTTACGTTTACATTTAGATTAAACCTATTACAAGACGTTTTTGCAAGGTTTTCAGTTGTAATTTGAATAAACATTTACACTTTTTACTGAAAATGATATTAAAGCTGAAATCCATTAGTAAACAAACGACAGAAAGGCGTCAAAATGCTCGTTTGCTTTATACGATGTAAAATTAGAAAACTTCATGTAAAATTAATAGGACAGACTTTTACGCGGCTTACAGGTTAATTTATAGATTTTATAACGAGATATTTTCAGAATCGTAACTACAGCTGCAGTTTAAACTTTGTTAAATTAAATTTACCTGTAGAATATGAAAATGCAAGAGCAACGTTTAAATCATGATAGATTAAGATACATTATTTACACTATTAATGATGAACAAAGCTCGTTTTTGTTCTAATGAAATTCTGTTTATTAAAATGTAAAGACAGAATACATGACAAGTCAAATTACAAAAATAACAATATTACTAGTTGCTATGAAAACAACCAATCCTAACATGTGTCGTACAAAGCAAATATATAAAATAGCCTGCTTGTTCTAGCAATGAAAGGAGCGCAATGCATTATTTCCAACACCCCTTCTCGCTGCTTTCATGCACATCTTCTTGGTGTTCGGTTTGAATTCCAAGTTTCGCTTTGTTATTGTTCGGAAGTTGCGGACTGTCTTCCGCATTCATTGCAGGAAATCCAGTTTCCATTGGTGTTGATGCTGGACGACAATCAACCATGCCATATTCTTTCAGCATCTGAATAACTTTCTGTCTTTGATGGATAAGGAAAGAACCATCACTTTCACGTTCCACATTGATACCCAAATAATGAGCAACTCCACCTAAATCTTTTGTGTTGAAGTAATAATCCAACTGAACACCAACACTTTCAGTAAGTTGCTCAGTGGTCGCTGCCACTAGTAGATCGTCGACATAAATCAGCACGTATGTTGCGTTCCCGTCATTCTCAATACGTGTAAACAAACACGGATCTGCTTTGCTGTACTTGAAGCCCAAAGTACGTAATACTTCAGTTGCCTTCTTATTCCATGCTCGAGCAGATTGTTTAAGTCCGTACAGACTACGTCGTAGACGTAGGACTTTGTTTTCTTGTCCGGGGATGACGAACCCATCAGGTTGTTCTAAATATAATTCTTCGTCAAGTTCACCATTCAAGTAGGCACATTTGACATCTAAATGGCGAACATGTAAGTTTCGGAGTGCTGCAACGGTCAACAGCGTCCGAACAGTCTCGTGGCGTACGACAGGCGCAAACGTCTCGTCGTAGTCAATGTTATTACGCTGGGAGAAACCACGGGCCACCAGTCTGGCCTTATAAGTGTGGATATGCCCTTGACCATCCAACTTTGCTTTAAAAACCCACTTCGCTGTTATGGTCTTGAAACCGGGCGGCAAATCTACAACATCCCAAACATGGTACTCACGGAGAGATTTCATCTCTTCTTCAGCGGCAGCCACCCACAACTTTCGCTCTCGTTGTGACAATTTCATGACATCACTCCAAGTAACAGGTTCTTTGTATCCCTTAGTCTCGGCCATGAAAATATCATCATATCGCTCAGGAGCTTTCCCGGCAGTAGAACGTGTCGACCAGCGAGATCTCGTAGAGGAGACGGCATGTGGCTCGCATGGTTTGTCTCTTACACGATCTGACTGAGGTGGTGGCGTCTGCTGACCCAGATTATTTTCCTCGTAAAAATTATCAGGCTCATTCGTCAGATCTTGTTGTTCTGACTCAATTATGTTATTATCATGCTCTGGCGGGATTAGTACATTCTTAACTTCTGCATCTGGTGTGGACTCGTAAAAGCAATCACAGTCAATGACATCCCCTTCTGGGGGTTGTATCTTCTGATTGTGTTGGACAGGAAAAATGCCTGGTTCACTTTCTACGATTCTCACAGATCGGCTAACGGTTACTTTGTTAGTTTTAGGATCAAGAATCCTGTAGCCCTTGGTAGTAGTGCTGTATCCCACCAGGATACCAATCACGGCGCAGTCATCCCATTTCTTTCGTAGTTCGTGTGGAACTAGTCGATAAACCTTGCTACCGAAAATTCGCAGATGACTCGTATCTGGTTTTCTACCGTACCATTTCTCGTATGGCGTCGTGTCCACCGAACGACTCGGCAGACGATTAATGAGGTACGCGGCCGTCGAGATCGCTTCTCCCCAGAATTGCAACGCCAAACCAGCATCAAGAAGCATGCACCGTCCCATCTCTACAAGAGTACGGTTCTTTCGTTCAGCAACTCCATTTTGCTGCGGCGTATAGGGCACGGTCGTCTGATGCTCGATTCCTTGCGATTTAAAATAGTTTAGAAGTTCCCTGTTGACAAACTCTTTGCCATTATCTGAACGAAAGGTTGCTGGCGTTCGGTTGAACTTCGTCTTGACAGCATTAATAAACTCCTTCACCATACTGGGTACCTCGTCCTTTCCATGAATGAGTGCTACAACAGTAAACCGAGAATAATCATCCGTGAAAGTCAGTACGTATCGGTTGCCAGATGGAGTCGTGTGTTGCATCGGGCCACAAAGATCACAATGGATAAGCATGCCCGGCATCGAAGCTCTCGTTTTGCTGTTCTTCGGAAACGGTGTAGCAGTAAGCTTTCCTCGTGCACAAGAGTCGCAATCTCTATTGCATTCTGATCCCAGCTTCACTGTTATGCCAGTAACCAGTTTTTCTGACACGAGTCTTTTGATAGCTGCAAGGTCGCGGTGTCCAAATCGTCGGTGCCACTGATAAAGAGTGGCGGCACCTACAACAAATGCAGTTTCTCCTACCTTGTCTTCCGATGAATTCACTGGTGCACCACCACGCAACCAGTATAGGTCATCATCGTGCTCGCTGAACGCTTCAGCGACCAGCTGACCATCAGCGGTGGTGATCATGCACCGATCACCTTCGAAAATCACACGCATGCCAGCACGTGTCATACGGCGAACAGATAGTAGATTCGTACTGAGGTTCGGCATGTACAGTACATCTAGCAGTTTGACTGATGACGTTTCCCCTTCTGAAAGTTTACAAGATAACTTTACCTCACCAATACCAGTTGACATCAACTTCGATGATTTGTCAGCTAAAGAGATGTTAGTCTTGTACTCCGATAGGTTCTGGAAACGTTTCTTGTCATCTAGCATATGTGATGACGCTCCAGAGTCAATGCACCATTTTTCGCCGCTGTTGTTAGCAACCATTACTGACTGTTGCTCTTTTACTTGAATAGCTGTGCCATGGAAAGCAAATTGCGACTTCACTTTTTCTCCACCATTGCGACTATCTCTACCCTGTGCTGCCTGATGTGCAGTAACATTGCGGCTGTTATTTGTAGGCTGACACTGTGGCGTTTCAGGGCAGTTACGTCTCAGATGACCTGGACGATTACAGTTGTAGCAGGTACGATCCTCAGCCGGCTGGCTGCCAGGACCTCCTACTCGGCCACGGCCTCGGCCGCGTCCACGTCCGCTTCGTCCTTGACGACCGGAAGTTGATTGCAACGCTGTTTCACTGTCTAACTTGATGCTCTGCTGTCCAGTTTCCATGCGACGTCGGTACTGGTCTTCGAGTTTGCCTATTACATAGTCCAGAGTCAAATCGGCTTCATCTCGTCCCTCTAGAGCTGTGACAAGTCCAGAGTATGAGTCCGGAAGACTGGCAAACAAATATGCCACAATCTCTTCATCATCGACTTTGGCATTGGCTAATCGAAGCTGGTTAACTAGTGCCAGCACTCGAGTAATGTGTTCTGACATTGTGCCAGACTTGTATCTGACTTGGCTTAACTTCGTGCGTAGGTAAACGCGACTGCCATAAGTTGACCTTTGGTATAAGTGCTTGAGATGTTCCCAAACATCGTGCGCTGATTCACGACCGGCAAAATGTGTCAACTGAGTATCAGTGACATGTAGAGTCAGTGCAGCCCGTGCACGTTCATTTGATCTCGTCCATACATCATTTAAGTCGGATCCAGACTCCGGTTTTGGATTTGAAGTCACATTCCACAAGTCCTTTTCAATGAGCAACGCTTGCATCTTTTCTTTCCAAACTGCATAGTTCTTACCAGAAAGAAGTGGAACTAATCGTGTGGAATTACCTTCAGAATCAGCCATCTCAGGGAAATATTTGTCAACCTTAGATTATGCGTGTCTGGCGCCCATAACCTGATGAACAAAGCTCGTTTTGTTCTAATGAAATTCTGTTTATTAAAATGTAAAGACAGAATACATGACAAGTCAAATTACAAAAATAACAATATTACTAGTTGCTATGAAAACAACCAATCCTAACATGTGTCGTACAAAGCAAATATATAAAATAGCCTGCTTGTTCTAGCAATGAAAGGAGCGCAATGCATTATTTCCAACAATTAAGTAGATGTATCCTTTCTGTAAACACATAAATCTTGCTTTAATTTTTCTAATAATTGCCAGTTATAAAATAAATCTAGCGAATAACTGGATTATTGTAAATAATAAAAATAGAAAAACGAAGTTCTTCTGAACTTTTCAATGGGTGGAATGAAAAGTTATATATGTAAGTTTGCAGATTTAAATTGTGCTTTGATCTTAAAAAGGTGCAGTTTTTGCAAGTAAATTATTTTTAGTTTACTTTATTAGAAGCTCTTTAGCTTATGAAGTTAACAGCGAACCGAAATTTTTACTTACCTGATATTAAACAATATAAATTTTTTATCCCATCCGATCTTGCTTTACTGCTTTTTATTAAGTTTTCAATTTACTTTAAATAAAAATTTAATTTATTAGGTTCTAGAAACGTCTGTACTAAAACCTATTTTTTTTAGTATAATGAGATTTTTACTGCTGTATCCTCTTATTATAAGCAAGTTCAGCAAAGTTCAGAAAATAATTTTTAAAGCTAAAGAATTTTAGTAAATAAAAATAAAGAATCCTCCATTTGCATACTAATATTTGAGGATAGGATATTGATTTAAGTGCACTTCGAATAAGCTGTTTTTTCGTTTTGTAAAGTTAATTCTGATTTTCAATTTCCTTTAACAAACTGGTGGAATAAAATAGTTAGTCCTCCGCATTTTGAAGTGGTTCGTTAGTTAATTCCTGGAAATAAGATTCTGGATTTACTACGTTAATTTTTTTAAAGACTATCTAGAGTTAAGAAATAAATTTAAAAAAATTTATAATCCTTTAAAAATGGAAGCTTGGATTAATTTTAGGCTGTTGTTGTTAATATAAGAAACAATTTGCAAAGTTTTCCCTTGCATAAAAGCTTTTAAAGATTCGAGGCTCAATAAAAATGTGAATCCCCGGATAATTTATAAATGTAAATGAACAGGAATTCAAACAATACTTTTACTGCTTTTGTACTTTTCTGCTTTAAAACATGAATGTTTGTCCCTTACTTTGTTTTGTTACTGGGAGGTCATTTACCAGAGGCGTATTTTCATTTTAATTAACTTTCTACAAATGTAAATTTTACAAAGCCCAGTTTTTGGACTATTTTTATGAAATGATAGTAGTAAATTCTATTTTAAACCTTCTTGCCTGATTTAAGTAAAAAATGTTTTTGTACAGGGCTTCGAGGTTTACTTCTGAATATTCGTGGAATACATTATTGAGTTTTCTTGAAAAACCTCCTCTTCAAAATTAATAACTTAACCTTGATACCAATAAAACCATTAATTGATATTCATTTATTCGAGTTTCTTAATTTCCTTTGAAAATTTCTAACCTAAAAATTGCGAAGTAATCGTGTCAATCAAGAAATTCATTTCCCTAAAAAATAAACTCATTAAGAGATCCCGAAGAATGTAAGAGGTGCTCTTACCAGTAATATATGCGAAACCACGCGATCGTGATTGTTAAGTATTAACAGAAGCTACTGTAATCTACCTGTTTAATAAGTGCAGACTGCTTTTCGCAACCGAACTCTCTCATAAAACGGTTCGTTTATTCTCGAGATGTGTTGTTACACTTAACACTATCATTGTGTGCTTTCCAATATGTGTTTCATGAGCTTTTGGAGATTTTATATGAAAGGGCAATAAAATGTTCGTGTTTGGTAATTTTGAACTACTTCTCGAGACTTTTGGTTTCCGCTTTCTTTTTTACTTTTATTACATTTGGATAGAACCTTTAGGGAATTGGAAATCGAAAATCTATATACAAATTCTGGGTTAAACGATGAAACGATTTGAATAATCTTTTCGATTTATTTTTTTTTTTTAAATCACATATTTATTATATTTGTTAATTGATAAGTTATGATTTGATTAATTTCTGTTAAGTTATGTTTGAAACTTATTGTGTTTAATGCTCTTTTAATGTTTATTGGGGCAAATTTCTTGACATTTTTGAAATCTTTTTGAATATCTTGCCACCAGTTTTACAATTGTTTTGCTGTATTTGTAAGTCTAGAAAAGGAAATGAAATCAAACTGTTTTTCAGTAACAATCTAAATCTAGTGTTGGACAAGGAATTATGAACGTTAAATTTTTTTTAAATTAAATATTTATATTCTTTTAAGTCCCTCTAAGGCGTTTTAGTTAACATCAGTAATTTATTTTATAAATAGTTAAAATCATCTTTGTGGCTCTTAATAATTTTATCGTAAAATTTCTGAGATAATCAGTATCCACGCTATAATGTGAGTTGTCGAATTTCAGTACAAGTTGACCATGAAATTAAAAAAAAATAAATGCTTTTATGTTCAAATATAGTCATTCCTATATGTTGATTCTTATGATAGGTAAATTTTGACTACTGACAAAAAACGTAATTAAAGAAATTTGTATTTGTTGTTGAGTTGGATAATAAAAAGACATCAGCTCCGAAACAAAATCTTAATTTTAAATCTGATAAAGAAAAAACAGTTTTTCCAAGACGCAATAGCCGATATTGCAAAGGTAAGTCTGTTGCAAACATTGCAAAACAATATTAACTTTGTAAATCAGCAAGTACAAATAATCGAAACATTTCGGTCAAACAGGAGAAAATAATTCTGAATATGGCTAAAAAGAACCATTCTATATCGCAAACTAATTTGCAATAGTGCACCACGGTATTAATATTTTTAATTTTTAAACCAAAAAGTTAAAAAAAGCATCTTGAGTGGGCTAGAAATCATCAAAACTGAACCGCAACTCAATGGGAGGATGTAAGTGGTTTTAGAGTTATATTTTCGGAAGAAGAACTGAAAATTTGAAAGAGTTTTTCCAAGTAAGTCTATAAACAGAACTGATGAATATACCGATCCTTAGGTAGTATTTAATGATCAATCAACGATTGAACTAGACAGTGAAGGTCCCAGTTTGTTCGAAAATTGGATAGGTAAAAGATAGAAATTCTATGTCATCAGAAATAAAGTTTCCTACTAAAGTCATCCTTTATTGGAATCAAACTAAAGTAATAAGACTAAACAATAAATACACAAAATCAATAGAAATGCTTCGCGGAGTGCGTCAAGGCTGTGTCCCTTCGCCGCTTTTGTTTAATCTATATGCAGAATAAATTTTCAAGGAACTTGTGGATAGTGACAAAAAGGCATAATGGTTAATGGAGTGAAGATCAACAACTTAAGATATGCAGGCGACATAGTCCTAATTGCCAGCAATACAGAAGTGCTACACCAACTAGTTAATAAAGTAGTGAAAAAAAGCAACAAGGGTCTAAGTTTAAACACCAAGAAAATTAAGTGGATAGTAATAAGTAGGGCTAGGATTTTGATGATTTTGCATCTTTTTTTCTGAAAGTCTGAGACATTGCTCAGTTATATATAAACGTGTTTCAGGATACATTGAATCACATGAGAGCAACTTGTTGGTGCATTTTTTTGCATTTTTTACCATTTTTGAGGAATGGGGCATTTTTTGCTAATTTTTATGGTATTTCCAGCATTTTTTGGGTTTTTTGTGTGTTTTTCTTTGAATTTTTTGCATTTTTGAGGAATAGCGTTAATTTTTTTGATATTTTGCGATATTTTACTTGGCGAGCTTATAAACTTTTGTTAAAGTTTTATTTTTCATGCAGTCTAGAACAAAATGCAATATTTTTCTTTTCTCGGTAGTTCCGGTATTTTTACCTGGTTAGAAATGAAGCCTAAAACCTCTATTGTTAGCTAAATGCAAAGTTAATGTTTTCTGGGAACGTGCTTAAGTCATCCACAAAAGAATGCCGATTAAGGGATTAAATTTCTTTGGAATGCAGTCAGTGAGTCAGTAACTTACATAGCTGTTTTCTAAGACTGGCCTGCAGTGGGTGGGAATGAACCAACAATAATTTTGCAGTCTTATTCAGTTTCTTCACGTTCTTATCAACAGATTTATATGTCATCTTTTTAAATTTTTATGTCATTTTTGCGAGATTTTTAAGTCATAATTGCATCTTTTATTTTGCATGTTCGCTGATTTTTAACGTCATTAAAATCCTAGCCCTAGTAATAAGTAATAAGCAAGAATCCAAGAGTCAATGAAGACATATTTTATCAATGATCAAATAACTAGAACGAGTATCCTCGCATAAATACCTCGGAAAAATAAAATATAAATTTACTAGAATTGTGATATACTAAAAAAGCAATTACAGCAAAAATAAAATGGTAACAACTACAATATTGAAATAGCGAATACACATTTTGAAGACGTGTTCATTTTAACAAATTATATTGAAGATTTCTTAGGTTTTAAACTGAAACTCGAGTTAAAACCTGTGAATATCTCAAATGACGAAAAACAGTTTTACAATGTACAGATCATTATGGATGAATTTAAGTATGCGTTATCCGGTTATCGAATACCCGGTATAGACTGCATTATGAAATGGTAAAACATTGACGACACGGATTAAACAACAAATTCTCCAACTACGGTAGCCAGCAAAAGTATTCATACACTAACATTTTTTTTTAATAAATTGATATAGCTTGTGTCCTGTTACAGGGTGATGTGCCTATTCGTGTGCTTTTTAGAATATATGTTTAGTTTTCTTATATTAGCAATAAAACATGTAAAATTGCCTGTTCAATTTTTTATTTTTAAATGTTATTAACAAAGACTCACTTAAATTATATTGCAAAAATATTCATACATATTAGAAGAAAATATGATGGAACTAAAAACAAATGAACTTCAACTCAATTAATACTTAGTTTAATACCCTTTAGACTCAATGACTGCTCTTAAACGTCGTTGGATGGATCTTACTAGGTTTTGTGTTGTTTCGGCCTGAATTTTTGCCCATTCGTTTTTCAATACGGTTTCTAGCCGAATTTTATTTGTAATATCATGTTTTCTTATCTGCAACTCTAACTGATGCCATACATTTTCAATGGGGTTGATGTCTGGTGATTGGGGAGGTGTTTTAAGTAGCTTTGGAGTATTGTGCAATAACTACTCTTAAACAACTTTGGCTGTATTGTTGAAAAGCTTTTATTAATTATATAACTTATTTTTCTATACGATCTTTGTTCTGTATAAAGTTTAATAATAAGTCCTCGCTCTTGGATTGCGGTTTGTTTTTCTTTTTTTTTTTCCCCCCATTTTAATCGCTGTGTACAGTAAAGTAAAAATTCGGGCGAAGTAACCAACAATGAAAGTGTTTGACAACTGCCGCATGCCAGTAGCATCGGTTTTGTTTGTTATCTTTCACGCTAAGGGTGATTTCGAATGAAACTTTTAAATGTAGGAATACTGTTGCTGTCTTAGCAAACCATCTCATTGTAAATTAAATTATTAAAAAATAATAATAAAACAAAAATATTTAAAGTTTTTTGCCAAATGTAGAGCAAACAAATGGATATTTCAGAAAATATAATATAAATGGACATAAGAACTGTTTAACTTATTTACGTAAATTTATTTAAAGAACGTACTGGTGTATGAATACTCTTGCTGGCTACTGTATGTCTTGCATGGCTTAATCACGGTTTCCTAGAAAACTTGAGAAAATCAATTATGTATCCTCCCATTTTTCAAATCCGAAAACTGTAAAATAGGCCCAAACAACTATAGAACGATATCTTTAACAAGTGCTATGTGCAAAATCCTAGAAAAATCGAAAATAATAGATTAACATGACTCTTAAACAAACAAAACAGATTAGCAATCAGGTAGTACGGTTTTCAAAAACAGCATTGTACAGTACAATTGATCCTAATATTCATCTGGAAACAGAAATCAAAAAATTAACTCTCAATAGAGAATAGAGAATACATTACAGCTGTAATTTCTAGATATTAAAAAGGCATTTGTTTGCTCAACTTTGCTTTGTGTTCAGAAGACCTTTTAATATGCTTTGCAAACGAAGATCTTAAATGTTTGGCACAAACCCTGCAATTAACCCTAAACAATTTGATGGAATGGAATACAACAAGCGGCTTCATATTTTCTTCTGCAAAAATAAAGTATATAAGTTTCATTAAAAAAACCTGCGAGAAACAATCCTATATTAGTAATGAATGACCAAGCAATGCAGTAAGCGAAATAAAATATCTAAGAATAATACTTGATTCTAAAATGTTATGGGTGCCATACATTAAGCCTCTTAAAGATAAAGCAAACAAAGCTCTAGAACTAATAAAAGTAATATCACATCAGTCATCAAGAATGGGAAACTAATGAAGAAACAGTACTAGATATATTTAATGTTAGTACGATCTAAAATCGTATATTATGGAAGTTATGTATATGAAACTGCAAATGAAAATATTTTTAAAACAATTAGTGCTCTTTACAATAAAAGTTTAAAAAGTGCAACGTGCAGAAAGAGGACAGTTCGCATTAAAATATAGCAGAACACAGCAACTTCTCAGCTATGCCGTTATTAGCAAATCCAGGTATCTAAACAATAAATTAATTTGTGCACCACTTTTTTACGATACCACAAACATTGCCCCGTAAATTATATCTTCTCCAAAAATTAACCTAAGCTTTTTGCCTATGATAAAAGCTGCATTTCAAGACTATACCGAAACCGCTTTCATAAACTTTTTTACTTTGGAAAATAAAAACCTTACATAGGCATCTGAGAGTCCGTGCTGCCAGATAGTATCGAATTATTAGGTACTGACTAAAAAAGCCTTTCATATTCTTCTCAATTTGTCTCTTCATGAGATTGTCTTAACTGTCTCTGTACCTCAGTTTTCGATTTGTGTCTCTAAGTTCCGCCATCTGGGGCAGTTAAAAATAGTGTGCGCTGGACTGTTCCTATCGTCACAGTGGCAAGATCTGTCTGTGCCGGTTATTCCTATTCCGCACAGATAATTCTAGAAACATCTGTGTCCCGACAACGCCTGAGCCAGATGTTGTCCTGTCCCCAAGATTGCGCTTATCTGCTGCGTTATATCTGGCATTAGTCGCTTTAGCTATTCTCCCATTTCATATTCATCCCACCTTACCTCCAATCTTCTAATACTATGTTGACGCTCTTTGTTTCTTTTATACCTTACTTTTTCCAACTATGCGAACCCTTTCTTCGGCCAGTAGATCGGTTCTTGTCAGTATTCTAGCCATCCCAGTACTTATTGTTTTATAGTCCCTACAAATTTTCAATGCCCTCTTTCTTTGATATCTATCCGTAATACTTCCTTTAATGCCGACACAGCATATTATAATACTATAAGATTCTGCCACACACCCAAAAATTCTCCGCTTGGCTGCCTCCCTTATTTACAACGCTCGCTTCTGGTAGGGCAATCTTCAACACGCCATCATATAACATATTCAAAAGCGTCGGTCCCAGGTCCCAGCACAGACCCCTAAGGTATTCCACTCGTCACCTCTATCATTTCACCCTCTAGTATAATCCTCTTCTCTTTATAACTCTCACTATGTATGGTGCAATTTTCCGTCGTTCAAGTTTCTCACCGATTTTCTCCAAGCTAGCTATATTGAAGGCGTTTTTCACATCTAACATTATTGCCACACAAATCTCTCTAATTTTTATCGTTTTCCTTCTTTCTTGTTTGGCTATCTCCATCACTTCCTCAATTGCTTCGGTGGTGCATCTGCATTGTCTAAAGCCATACTGCCTGTCCGATAAATCTTCCTTCTGTGATAGTTCTCATTTTAACCTTCTTGCTATCAGCTGTTCGAAAAGCTTTGCTACAGTATTTATAAGATATAGGGGGTATATGTGCTCCTACTGCATTCCCCGATTTATTTGCCTTTTTTATTAATACCACTCTTGGATTTTCCACTGTTGAGGGAAATTTCCGCTCGTGAGTAGTCGATTCATGTCACCAAGCATGTATTCTGGAACGTGCTCTACCATTAGTTTGTTCGCTTCCAGTGGGATATTGTCCGGTCTCGGTGCTTTTCTTTTCTTAAATCTTTCCGCTGTAGCTACCAGTTCTTCACGTGTGAATTCCTCCACCTGCTGTATTTATACTTCCCTTCACGTAGCTCTTGGATGTTTAGGATGTTTAAAGAACAACGTTTTAACAATTTCCCTTGCCACCTTTATGTTTGTCTTAAGTATTCATACTTTTAACTTTTTAGTTACGATCTGGTAACCCATCCCCAAATATCGTCTTCCACCTCCTCGCATAATCTCTGCCAGGATGTTTTTTCTTGCTCGTTTTATTTCATTTCCCAACTCCTTCTTAACTGTTTTATAATTTCCTTCTTGCACAAAAGGCTATCTGTCTTAGTTCTTTTATACCATCGTTCCACCATATTTTTCTTTGTGTTTGGTTTTCTGCATGGCATAGCGACATCACATGCTTTTGTAATTATTCGTGTGCATTCGTCGTCTGTCTTAGCGCTAAATGTATTTTCCTATTTGCCGCTTCGTAAAATTTTTTTTATGTACTTTTCCGACGATCCATCTTTGAAAAAAATTCACAGATTTCGCAATCCTTGCAACCATCGGATACATTGGAAATGATAATGCCATATATAAGTAATATATAAAACATATAAACTGACCTCACTTACGACTTCGAAATTGTGGAAATATCACACTTCTGAGAGTAAATTGTTTTTCCAATTCTTACACATAAAGTGGCATGTTAATGTGCCAAATCTAATTATCAAAGCAACATTTTAACGTGAAGGGGGGATAAAGTGTTGCTATAAACATTTTATCCACACTTTCCTTGTCGACACTGTTGCTAACGCGAAGGGTGGATAAAGTGTTGCTAGAAACATCGTATCCACACTTTCCTTGACGATACTGTTGCTATAAACATTATATCCACACTTTCCTTGACGACGTAAATTTTAAAATTACAAACTTTTCCTGTCATGGATTCAATTTCTCTTTATTCACTTGTACCATAAATACATATTTAATTAGTTTGTATCTATTTGTAATACGACTATGAGTTTCGTACCATGTAATTGCTTAAATACTTTTTTGTTTCGACGGTCAAATGTAGTTATCAAAGCAACATTTTAACGTGAAGGGTGAACAAAGATTTTATCCACTCAAACTGTAGCAGACCTTGTCTATTCTTCTTACGCACTTTTAAACGAATAATTTAAATGTTTACTATTAATGAGACCATCGAGTTGTAGTCGAACGAAGTCCGAACGAGGGTATTCAATATTTAACATTCAAACTGGTCTTATGTTTATATTGTGTTGTTGTACGAATTTTATCGAATTAAACTTTAGGCGGTTTTAAAAACAATCGCTGACTACATACTATAACCCGCACATGAACAATTATGATTCTAAAAACTTTCTTCATTTTGCTCGCAGCATGTATATACAAATTGTCATAAATAAAAGTTTTTCTTGATTGCCGAAAAATACATTCACGAAAATAACAAGTTTAAGTTTGCTATTATTGTAACAAATTAAAAAAATATATATTATACTGACGTGGTACGTGGTTATAAGCGCTAATGTGTCTACCTTAATTTAAAAAAAAAATCGGCTCGATAGCACAATTAATTTTAGAGATATAACGATGGAGACGTTAAAAAACATGTTTCACAAACAAATCGATTTTTTAAAGTTTTTTCGAAATACAATAGTCTTTGACCACCAAAAAATGCCGTAAAAAGTGGTTTCGTGTACACGATCACCTAATTAAAGAATTGCATCAAGTCTGGTTGGGTTCTACGCCTATTGTTTTTTTCTCACAACTAAGCGACTTAAGCTTCTCAATTGTAGTGGTCTAGTACGGTATCTGCCTATTTTAATTACTCGTGAATTCATCAACAAGGCGCTGCGTATTTAGACTCAACAAAACGTGCTTTTCTTAGAAACTCAATTGTTACATATTTGGTTATTCAAAACACATTAAATTGTTACATAAATTCTTACACTTGTCTCAAAAGTTAATTTTATCCAACACCTACCTACTATTTGAAACAATAGACGAAAGAACGCGCTACGGAAATTATTGATTTACTGACACTTTGGTGGAATTTACCGACACTTTTGCTGTTGCGACAAACTACTCAAATTCTTGCAACTCTGTCCAATATACGGGCGCATAAACATTTCCAATGTTAAAAAAATCGTCCTGCATGAACTACCAAAAAATATTCCGACTTTCTACAAATACAGGAGATTAGGTAATGCTTCTGCCAAACTTTAGGGGTGGGTTTGTAACGATAAAAGGAAAAAAATTCTAATGCCATTTTTTTCTCAGTTGCGTAGATTTTGTAAAAAAATATGTTGAAAATATGTGCAACAATGTTAAGGTACCCCTGTTTTAATTTTAATAATCACTCATGTCATGATTATATATATATTGAGATGATACTTAATTGGATGTATATAATTAAGGTTAAGTTGTTTGTTTAATTTATAAAAGAAAAATGTTATTTGCCAAATATAAGTAATGCAGATTTTAAATTATTAAAAATTGTAATATAATTTTAAGATAGCTAGATTAGATTTAAGTTATGTGAAAATGTAAATAAGTTATTGTTATAATGTTTGTTAGTAATAATTAGCTAAATTGGTAGTTATAGAAATGTAAAATAAGTTACTATTAGAAACCTTGTAAATAGTTGTTATAGTGAAAAACAATTTAGATAAAAATATCTTGGATACAGAAAAAAACAATTTAATAAAAAAATTGATATTTTTGCATTCAAAGGGGCAACAGCCAGATAGGTTTGCTCGTCCCAAAACAATAAATATCAAACGAATATTAAAATTTAAATAAAGTTAACGATTATTAGAATCAGCATTAAATCAAAAGGAAGTGAAATAGAAGAAAATTCAATTGAAAATTGAACTTCAAGTAGAAGCACTTAAAAACAGAGGCAATTCAAGTAGAGGCATTTCAAAACAGAGGCAATTCAAGGAGAGACAATTCAACCACAGGCAATTCAAGCAGAGGCAAATTGGATTTTGGTGTTGAGATAAAGAAATTTTGGAAAAGAAGGGGAATTCAAGTGTAAATAGTGAGTGTAAATACCGTAATTATAAGATAGGTTTAAGGCAGGGTTGATAGGAAAAAACGATAATAAAAAAAAAAATCTGCATTATAAGTATTTGAGTAATTTTATTTTTATTTGGGTAAAAATATACTTAGAAAGATAACAAACAAGGAACCTAATTAACGACCTGAGATAAGAGCAATGCAAACAATTAAGAGCAAAGCAAGGGATAATTGTAAATATTGAATGTGGGCTTAATAATAAATAAATTAAATTTAAATAAAATCTTTTAAAAGAGCAAGACCATTTCAATATATATATATATTTCAGCACTACAGGCCTTCTAGGCCCATGGTTTAGTCCTTATTACATTTCATTTTACATTTCACTTTTTGCATTTTACATTTTACATTTCCTTAACTTTACTAACGACTCTTTTCCATCTGACGCTGTCTCTTGCTCTGTTTCTCCAATCTCCACTCCTGCTCTTTTCACTTCTTTCACCACAGCATCCAGCCACTTCTTTTTTGGTCGCCCTATTTTCTTTTTTCCACCAGTCCCTTCTTCCAGCATTCTCTTTGCATGTCTGTTTTCCGGCATACGGTTGACGTGCCCTAGCCACATTACCCTCTGGGCTCTTGTGAACGCCGTTACGGATGGGTCACCATAGATTTCCTGTACCTTTTTATTAGTTCTTCGTCTCCACTCGCCGTCCTCTGTTTTCACTCCTCCCAGGATTTTTCTTAAAACCCTCCTCTCCCATACTTCCAGTTTTACTTCCACCTGTTTTGTCATTGCCCATAATTCATTTGAGTATGTCACGGATGGTCGTACAATCGTTTTGTAAATTCTTAATTTCGCGGCTCTAGAGATTTCTTTGGACTTAAATATGTTGTTGATAGCACCTACCGCCTTACTACCCCTTGTAATTCGTTTTTGGATTTCTAAACTCTCATCTATGGTACTTGTTAATGTCACTCCCAGGTAATCGAAACTGTTTACTTTCCAGAATTTATATTTCCTTCCTTCCACCTTGAAGCTGACAACTGTATCTCCCCCAATGTTTTGACGCATTTCCATGTACTTCGTTTTCTTCTAGTTTACTGCTAGCTGTTCTTGCTGTGCTTTCCAGTTTACCAAATACCGCTCCTAACTCCTTTCTTGATCTTGTAATTATAGCTAGGTCGTCTGCATATGCAACTATCTGATGTCTTCTTTAGTAAATTTTTCCACCCGTTTCAATACCACTTTCCCTCAATATTGCTTTTAAGACAAAGTTGAACAGCACCGTTGAGATGGGGTCCCCTTGTCTCACACCTTTATTTCAGGTGACACTTTCCGTTACCCGTCCATCTATCAGAATGTTGTTATTGGTCCTCATTAGAGTCATTTTTACTAAATTTATAAGTTTCGCTGGAATCCCCAGCTTTTTAAGGGCCTCGTAGAGTTTTCGCCTGATTATCGTATCGTACGCTTGGCGGAAATCGATAAATAGCATATGCAGCCATAAATTTTGTTCGTAGTTGTTGTATTGGATCATCTTTACCGTAAAGATTTGATCCGCGGTGCCTCGTCCTTTCTTGAATCCTCCTTGATACTCGCCTATGACTCGCTCTTGGTACTCACTCAGTCTATTTCGAATAAGCCGCGCCAATATCTTATATACCACATCCAACAACGATATTCCGCGGTAATTTTCGCATTGGCACCTATCGCCCTTCTTATGAATGAGACAGAATATCGCGTTATGCCATGCCAGTGGCATTTGTTTATTTTTTCACACGTTTGTGATTAGTTTAACTATCCTCTGCTTAAGCCCATCTCCCCCCCAGTTGTATACTTCCGCTGGTATTCCGTTTTCTCCAGTAGTTTTGTTATTTTTTAATTTATTTATCTCTTCTATTATCTCCTCGTGCGTTGGCTCCTTTGTTACAGATCGGTTTCTCTCTTCCTCTGTACCCTCCTCTTCCACTCGCTCCCCTTCCTCCTGTTCATTCTCATCCCTAATCAATTTCTCATAATATTCCTTGAATATCTTAAGCTTTTCTTAGGTATTTCCTATCATTTCCCCGTTCTTGTTTTTTAGATATGAAATAGCGTTGGGCTTTGTGTCTTCACGGTTTTTCTTCGTTTCCTGATAGAAATTTCTTAGTTCTTTATTTGCATAATTTTGCTCTATTTTTTCCAGTTTTGCCTCCAAATATATTCTCTTTTTCAGTCTGCATATTTGCTTGGACCTTCTTCTTGCCTCTTTGTATTCCCGCTTATTTTCTTCCGTACTTTGTCTTAGTAGTTTCATTCTAGCCTCGTTCCTTATTTGTAATATCATCTTACATTGCTCGTCGAACCAGACTTTTTGTTTCCCTTTGGTTTTACTCCCTAAACATCTTTTCATCGTTTCTTGTACCGTAGTCTCGATTTGTCTCCATTCATCCTCAATGTTGTTTGGTTCCTGTAATTCCTTTAACCTGCTATCGAGTTGCGTTTTCGTTTCGACTAGTACGTCATTATCTAGATGCCATGATTATCCTAACATTAAAAAAAAAACAAAGTTAGTTGACATTTGTTTGGAAACTCTATACATTTAAATTGTCAAATTATTGTAATTTCTTCAAGTTCATTTTCAAATTTACGTCCGAAATTACAAAAAAATAGTTACGTATTCTATTGCGGAATTGCGAAAGATATGCATTTTGTTTATGGTGAATGTAGTGGAAATGCCAGAGAAGCAGTTCATAGATATGCTAAGCGCTATCCTGAGCGCAGAATTCCCAGTAAAGGCGTTTTATAGGTGTTGTACATCGGAGACTTCGAGAAACAGGTTCGGTTTTACCCAAAAATCAAGAAGTAGGACGAGGACGTAACGAAGAAATGATAGAAATCGAGGAAAATATTCTTGAACACGTTGAACACGATTCATCAGCCAACACCAGGGAGTAGTTGGAGTTAGTCACTGGACTGTATGGAGAACATTAAAAGAATCTTTACTGTATCCTTACCATATCCAAAGAGTCCAGTCTCTAAATGCAAATGATTTCGCTTCAAGGCGTCCATTTTGTTGTTGACTTTTAGAGAGAGTGGCCGAAAACCCCCAATTTTCATAAGAGATTTTAATGACAGACGAGTGCTGTTTCACAAGAATTGGAATTTTTAATTTCCATAACAACCATGTCTGGCACGACATTAATCCACATGCTAACGGGTCTCCATAAACTGTCAACATCCCAGTAGGTTGTGATTTCAGAAACATATTTCGTAATTTGATTCAGAACACAAAACCAAATGTCAAGATTTAATCTAAGACTTGTAATTTGTTTTTCAAAGCAACCGAGATGTCGACTGTTTATGAACACACGTTATAAAGGAACATAATTTTCAGCAGTAATTTTCCATCAATGTTTGGGCAGGAATCATTGGATTGCGTCTTGTAGGTCCATACGTTTTGCCTGCTTGGTTTAATGGACAAACGTAGTGTTAGAAGATTTACCATTAAATTTACGTGAAAGAATGTGGTTCATGCATGATGGGGCTCCCCATCATTTTACAGTTGAAGTAAGGAATTTTTTAAATATTGCATGTTTATGAAAACCGATGGATTAGGCGAGGAGGATCAACTGCCTGGCCAGCTCGATCTCCGAAACTCAACAGATGCGATTATTATCTTTGGAGCAGCATGAAATCAATAATGTATAAGACGCCTGTAGAAAATGTCGAAGATCTGGAACATCGCATCAGGATGCCAGCGGAGTAAATTAGGACGAATGAGTACGAACTAGCTCGTGTTAGCGGTTCTCTAGTTAGACGTGCAGAGGCGGTTCTCTAGTTAGACGTGCAGAGGCGTGCATTATAGCAAACGGGGAACATTTTGAACATCTCCTTTAATTATTTTGTGGTTGTTAATAAAGATTTATTGTTACTTGATATATTAGACTCTTATTTATCCGCAAAAATTTTGTTCCTGTATCTTTAACCCTTTGTTTTTGTTTTTCCCTAGAATAAAAAGTAAAAGTTTCATTCCTCTATTTATCGTACCTTCGCAATTAAGATTTAAAATGTAAATTATACTAAAATCAATAATTATTATCCATCTTGGAGTAAGCCAGAACGATGTTATTGCAGCAGTTCTCAAAATGGGATACATCAAATTAAAGCATGCTTTTTCTCAGAAACTATGCATATTAGGAAAAAATTGTATAATACTTTTTTGGTCCATTTGTCATTATAAAGCTATTCCCAAAGTTTGGCAGAAGCATTGCCTAACACCCTGTATACATACATTGATGGCCCAAAAGTAAATGGAAACATTGGTTGCGCTTTTTTTATGCAATCAATATAAACTGTCACAGCATAACTCAACATTCATTATTTGCTGTCAGTGAAGCCATAAAATGGATTAAACTAAAACAGTGCGATACTCACCAATGCGTGATACTGAGTGACTCTCTCAGTGCTTTAGTCCATATCCAATATACGAGTATGTATGTATACCGTGTGACAATGAAACCTATGGCACCCCTATTTTTTAAATTATATTTCAAGATATCGAAATAAAATTTGGTATATATGTAATATACTCTTTAAATGGAATTTTTGACGAAGGACACAAGTTTCTGTCACTTCCGGTTTAGCCGGAATTACCCTCAATTTTGTTGTTTTAAATGAAACACCCTGTATATTTATACATTTTTGGAATTTTCATTTATTATTAAGTCTAGAAAGATGGGTTTCTAAAGAAAAAGTAACAAGAAAAGAAAAAAATGTTTTCTCCTAATGATGTATAAACAAACGTATGCGTATATATGTGTGTGCTTCTTTCAATTAAAAAAAAATTCAAAAAGCTTCCTAGACAAAATCTCAGTTCTTAGCGGCAATAAAAAACGTTTGGGAAATGATATTGAATTGAATAAGAATAAATATATTTATTAAAGCTCAAGCTGCTCACATTAATTATTAAGTTCACTTGTGATATAAATTTTAGTTATTTTAAATAAAAAGGTTGAATATTACTTAATTCTTAATTCTATTAGTGTTTATAATTCGTTGTCCATCACTTTATATCGTAACAGATTAACTATTTCTGAGTTTAATTCTCGTATATTTTCTTGCAGCCCCTCCAAATTAAATGTCACAAATTCAAAATGTAGTGCTTATATTTTCCAGCTTGCTTTGTTTCATGTAATTTGAAAAGCAATATTCTATAAATACGTTTTAAAAACAGCTTTAATCAGAAAGAAAAGTAAAAGGTAAATTATTTTCTCCATTCGTTAAAACTTTTTATTGCTTTTCAAACACTTGGTTAACGAATTAAACGATTATACAAACGTCGGGAATAATTATTTTTGGTTTGCACTCGCTTTAGGGCAGTCTTTTGATGTGACAAATTTTTGTTTGAAATGGCGAAAATTAAAAGCACTAGGAAGTTGACAATAAAGTAAAAAGTGAGTACTCGAAAACAAGTTAAACGTATTTTGTTTCTGAAACAAAAACGTTTGTTTTAAAAAATAAATTAACTGGAACTTTACTTTTTTATTAGCCCATCATATCTCTATATAGGGCAAAGGTCACCTTCACTTTTTAGTGAGGATTTTTTGGGCTAGCGCAACTCGAAACCTGAAACTTTACTTACTTCAACTTAAATAGAATAAGTAACTTCGATTTGCTATTTTCTGAACGCGTTTATTTAAAAACTGGATCAAAGATATGTCTTAAAAAAACAACGAATGAATACATAAACATTGACGTAACTTGTCCCTTGTTCAGAAGTTTCTATTGCGATTTAATTTAGTTTAAGTTTAATTACACTAAAATAAATAATGTAGGGCACTTTGTTTATGTAAACTGACAAAGAAAGAGGAAAATAATCTGTAAAAGTTTAACAAAGCCTTATCTTCATTGTTTTCTGTGTTATTCATATTTGAGTTAAATTGTTTTTAAACGTAAGGTGCTTATAACTTTGTGATATTGAAATTGTGTCGCTGCATTAAATAAGGTCAAAGGGCAGGAACAGAAGATATTGAGCACAATTTCTCTATCAAAAATATTATTTTGGAAAAATATTAACCTTTGAGCTGAACGAATTAAGGCAATTAAAAAAAAAATCTTTAGACAGTACAAGTACAAGGCTGTAAATTACAGTTTAATTGTCTTTCGGTTAGTTTTCCCTTAGCTTCACTTAGGTACAGTATTTTTCACCTAGGATTTGGGTTGTGTCGTCTCTATACTTCATCTCTTTCTAAACTAGGTTTTCATTACCTACTGCGCCCGAATGCGTGTTTAAACAGACAGTTTTTGGACGGGGCAAGTTGACGTCAACCCAAATGCTAGATGAAAAATACTGTACATAAACTTACAAGTTGCAGGGATTTTTTGTAATAATTTCTTCTAATTTTAGATTTTTCCTTTAGACTTAACACATTCGTTAATTTTCATTCCAAACAAAACAGTTTGTCGTAGGTTTAATTCTCAAAAAGCCCTTCGTTTGCTTTTATTTTAGAAAACAATCTCACTGCTTTTTTCGAAATTAAAAAAAGCTTTGTTTAATGTATTGTTTCATTCCAACAAAAGCAATTTTTTAAAACATTTCGATAAAATCCACAGGCTTTATTAACTGAAAATTAGGCGTGGATTTTGTTTAACCCAAAGTAAGAAAATCATTACCTAGAATCTTTCTAAAATAAGTATGATAAATCAATTTCGGTGTAATACTTCAATCAGTGAGAACGATTGCAAATTCGTTTTCAACCCACAAGTAACCTAAATAAACACGGAAACTTCGCCATTTAAGTTCTCAACTTAACGAAGATACTTCTTGTTCGTTTTTTAAGGGAGAACGGCGCTTGATAGAATATGGGCACGACATTTTTGCAAGAATTAAAAGCAATTTTGTAAGCTTGCTTCCTGTGGGACAAAATTTACTCGGGTAATTAAATAATAAATTTAAATGCGATTATAAATAATTAATGAATGTGCTAATTATGCGACGTTTAATAACGTAATTATAATCGTTAATGGCTAAGTGTTCAAATTTTGTCTGTCGATTATAATTATATACCTGTCTTTTTAAAATGATGGGCAGTTTAAAAATAAAAATTTTCTATCTTTTTGTGACTTTTTAAATGTTATTACGGGCGCCGCTCATTTTGCAGTGTTTTTATAATATAGGATGAGCATTTTAAATTAGATGGATTTGACTAGTTTAATTTTTATAGATTTTAGATTTATGAAAATTTAATTATGACGTCAGTTAGTATGACTAACGAACAATAACTAAGTTAAAAAACCGCTCGAATATTAGTTTTTAAGATTTTAGCTTCAAAATCTAAAAATGTTAATTCAGTTTGAAACTAATCTCTAGGGAATTGCACAACAAAATAAAAACCGATAAATAATATAATATTCAACGTCATTTTCAAAATTCCCAATTTTTTCTGGTATCATAGAACTTTTCCTAATTTTTTTTAGCAATGATTCTTCTTACAGAAAAATATGATTCGCCAATATTTTTCTCAATACTTTTCGCCATAATTGCTGAAAATGTTTAATCTTAATTGAAGTAGGTACAACACGCGATCAAATAAATTTCAGGCAAAAAAGGTGCTTCAAGAGCAGAACATATCTAATTAAAGTTTGAAAGTTCACAAACATATACAGTGTGATCATAAAATTTTTGTAAAAGGATGACCGTGACCTTTTAAGCTACTCTTATCTTTATAATACTGCATATAACTACATCCTTTAATTCCACAAGAATCAACTTGAAGTGAATTTACGACATCCACTTTGTCTTCTATAGCTACCCTTGCCCCGTTTTTTTTTGACCACGGTTTAGTTATTAATATGGCAGTGAAAGAAATGCTTTCGAATTACCTGCTGAACTTTATATGATAACCTTCCTGCCAATTTGTAACATAAGTACGTCAGATTTAAAAAAAATAGTTATAACTAGAATTGGTAGAAACCGGTTTCTAAAATTATGTACTAATTCTATTGTATTTACTTACCTTTCCATAAACGAGCACTTTTTTGAACCGCTATTGATTAGCTCCCAAATTAATAACCTCAGTTGTGTAATATAAATTTTATGATTCACACGCAATGACCAAGGTCAACACTAGATTTTATGAGCTGTTTAATCTTGTTTTATTAAATGATTTTAAATATCTATGTTAAATAAAATAGAATTTTTAACTCTTTTTTATAACTTAATTTTATGAGAGTTATGCAAATAGAATATTTCCAGTAAGCATATTTCGAAGAGTTTTTTTAATATGTAAATTTCGTGAACTTGTTAAGGGTTTGAGAACTTTTAAGTATTACATTTTCGGGGTTTTCTAAAACGTTGTTTGCCAAGAAACTTGTGTAGAAATTACTAAACCCCAACAGTTGTTTAGGTAGAGAATGAAATTAACCATAAACTAATAATACTGATTAAAGCAAACCACGAGAAGTTACGAAATTTTAATTATTTGAACCAACACCAACACTTTCTTATTTCTCCCCAATTGTAGTGGGAAATTATAAAAACTCAAGAAATGAAACTTCAAAAGTAATTTATTATTTAAAAATAAATTTAATATATACTTATGCAACACAGTTTTATTTTTCTATGATAGATTTATAATTTTAGAATTCACATTTGTTTAAATAATTGATTCGTTTGTGAATACAGGGAAAGGTGTAAAAGTGAAGATGATCTCATTTTCCATCAAAAGAATTTCATTTGCTTCTGCATATGCACCGCCCCCTTAAGATTATTATCAAAAGTTGCGTGCTTTTCATTTTGTCTGTACTCTGTTGTTACATTAAATAGTCGCACTCGGATGTTTGTAATAACTCTGGACTTTGCAAATGTAATTTAGAGATAGTGATTACTATATTTTCCTTGAAATAATACCACGATGTGGCAATATTTCATTTAAATAGTCACGAAGACACGCGTTTCAGATATTTTACACATTATTAAATAATTTCCCAGCGAGATATCCACACCTTTACTTTATTTTTTTAATACTTTTTACACAGAGAAAATTAGTTTAAGAGACAAATATAACTCACAAAACGAATCAATTGGAAAAAATTGACAGATAATTCAGAAATATAGTCAATTATTTATATTACTGGGGTCCAAAGCCAAGTAAATCAGGATGTGATCGATGCGGTCTGTACCTTAAACCTTCGCAGCTGGTATCGGACGAAGAACAGGCTTGGCAACGGCATCCTGCTGCTTCTAAATATTCGTACCTTGCTGCTGATGGTAAAGCTCCTTCTTCGCAATGCCTGAGGGTTGCCAGTGCTTTATTACGACCGTAATGAACACATACCGGATGGGATGATTTTTTATAGGGAAATCGCCAGTCTGATATCTGTAAGTGAAAGAAAATTCACCTAATAAAACACCAACAAGAAATTCAAAAGCTCTTATTATAATGATATTATCGCAATTTTGAGGAGTTTGAGATTATTAGATTATATTACACACTATGAGCGTTTGGTCTATTCTAACCATGTGCGGAAACTACATGGAGGTAACGGAACCCATGTTTCCGTAGTGCAAAAACAATGCCCCCAAGTAACGACAATACGAATTTACTAAAATAATATTTCACCACTTATTTTACAACGTAAAGCTCTAAATTTGTTCCATATAGCTACTTACTTTAATTACGATAAAAATTCTAACGTGTTTTTGTTTCATTACTGAAACATAATTATAAGTGCTATGAACATTTTGTATAGTATAGGACAAACAGGAAAAATTATTATTTTCAAGTTCATTCTACCCTTATTAAGTAAATTATATTTTGTAATGTTTTTTTAAATTGTGTTTTGGACATAAAAAATCGAAAAATCTTTGTAGATTTTTTGTACGCCAGTCTTAAAATATTATAAAAAGAAAATGGAACCCGTTTTATGAATTGACTAGTTTTTTGAAAATAAAGAAAACTGTGAATAATGAAGAACCAGATCTGATTACAGTCTCGTTTTATACTATTTTTATGTATAGGTATACAATATTTGATATGCTAAAATTTTTTCTGACTTCAACAGTTCGTCTCTCTAACTTTCTAAAAAGTATGATTTAAGATTGGACGATTAGAGTACTTCTTAGTGGCTTTGAAAATTTGACGTCTTTAATTCAAATCTTTTCTAAACACCCTAGAACACGTTCTTATGAAACCCAATTTACAAATAAACGGAGAAATACTCAACAATATAAGATTAACTGAGCGATTTCCAGGGTATGATTGTTGAGGGATTTTGAGATGAGAGATGACTTGTTAGATATCAAACTGTTGTGTCTGATATCATATCGTAATGATATGCAGTAATAGATGAGTGTGAAAGAAGTTTTGATTTTGCTTATGTTCAGAGATACGCATGCCTACAGAGCGACCATTTTCTCCAATATACACTAAATACTAAATCACACGATCAAGAAATACTGCAAACACACTTCTGATGATAGAGTTGTCCTTCGCTAAACGCTTAATTGTTTTTTGTTGGCACGTTGGGTTACCGTGACCTTCCCTTGCTGTTAAAAGAGTTTCACTTCAAGTGTTGTTGAGTTACCTTGCTCTTTTAATCCTCATCTAGCCCTAGATGAGGCCCTTTACGGTAGTAGACAAAGCGTTGAGCTCGTTTTGCTCAACAACAACAACACGTTCAAAGACGGAAGTTGCTAATTTAATCCTGACTCTGGCTGTGGAAGTTTTGTAATAATTTCGTATAAGATTTGCGAACGATAATATTCTTACAATAGATGGCGTACATCATACAAACTAAATGCTTTATTTATTGAAGACATAGTTACAGAAGTCGATTAAACAATGACATTAATTAATAACGAACCTGGTTGCTGATGTATTTCTTTCAACAAATGGAAAAAGGTAGATTCCTACATATCAACATCTTGGACTCGTAATACTAGGAGCCATAGACAATCAGACAGAGTGTTACAATTTTTTTGCTTGCTAGTCAATATGTATAGTTTTTTTTCTTTTCAATCGCCACTGTTGGTTGATTGTTAAGCTTTATGTTCTTTGTAAAAGAGGTTTCCTCTCATATTACTGTGGTTGTTACCCTGCATAAAAACTTTGCTGATTTTGAATTTACCATTCTGCTTATGTCATTTTAAGTAGTTTTAGGGGTTGATTGTTCCCGAATTAATTTCCTTTGCCTTAAGGTAGTGGGATAGTGGGCTAAGAATTTATTTACAGTCACGTCTTTTCAATTATATTGCCTGATGACATTCTTTAGGGAACCTGGCCTGATTAATTAGTTCGTTTCTGTAACTTCAATTATTTTGGTATTTTTATAGAAATTTTCTATTATTATATAAGACAATCTCACGATCCTTTTCCTGGTTATCCAGTATCCTTTCTTATTCCTTCTTCTGTGTTGTCCTTCCCATTTTACTTGATTAAGCCATATAGTTATTTTCCCTTTTCTTATTTTGTAAAGGTTTTCTTTTGTTCGTAGTTTTGACAGCATTTGTAATGCTATATTTCCATGTGCCGGCGCTAAATTTCCATCTTTAAGCGATGCCTTGTTATTTAGTTCAATTGTTATTTTGATTTCGTGCAGAATTAAATTCTTTCCGGTTCTACCGACTCTATTTTTCAATTTTCCTTTTTGTGTTGTATGAATCCTCAATGTCTTTATAGAATTTTACACGGTTGTGAATCCATTACTTTCTACGCACCGTGTATATTTCGTGTTTGAAATCTCATGAGTTGAAGGTTATAATTAAATGCATTTGTATCTGTATTTTGAGTTGCGCAGTGTCGATTTCTGCCGAGGTGTCGTACATGGAATTTTACACGAGGTTTCTTTGCCGTTCGACATTTGAGCAAGTTACACGTATTTTGACGTATTTATAAAATTAACTCAGGTCGTTTGAAATTTTATGCATTTATGTTCACGCAATATTTACGATGTTAAAGCGATTAGTGATTGGCTAATTTTCTGGTTAGTTCGATAATCATTCAGAGTTTTTGCAATTGCACGTGTTATGTACAACTAACATGTGGTAAGTTTCCCTTCATTTCTTAAATTCATATTCTTATTGTGTGGAATTTCTAGCAATTAATTGGAAGTATTTAATTGGAAGCAATTAATTTGAAGCAATTAATTCGAATTTAATTAAATCTATCTGGAATTTATTCCATTGCTGCCGTTGATTGGAAATTATTCTTGACGTGGTAGTAATCCAGGTGTTTTAAGATCCAACACGAGGCGTCCTCCATTTTGTTCCGCGTGGAATTTTTCCAACCTACAAGGATGGACTTGAGATAAGTTTTGTCGTATCTTTGATTTTGTTTGATTTATTTGATTTTTAATTATTTTGTGCCTTTCAGGTTTATATATTTATTAATTATTCATTTATTATTTCTGGTTCAATTACTTTATTATAATTTATTATTTAACTTTCTATTTACTGCTTATTGGTTATAATTTGTGAAATGGCCACGCAAATATTTGCTTCATTTGGTATTATTTTGCCAACCATAATCTACGTTACTCCATAAACGTTTACACGTAAGTGGATTTGCATTCATTCTATTTTTATTGCGTTCCCTGATTTTGGCCTTCAGCTATGTAAGTTACTTAGTTCTATTCAAGATTTATTTTTTTGTATTTTACTGTATTTAAATTGATACATATTCCAATTTCAGTGTTTATATTGAAAAGCTTATTAAGTCGATAATTAATTCTCTGTCTTTTAAATTAATTTTGTAATTGTTTAATTTGAACCTTGGCCTTTGCGCCGTTCATTGTGAGTACCGTAAAAATAAAGTGTACAAGGTATTTATGGCTTTTATTACCTTTTTGATAAGTTTATGTAACAAGAGTTACAACGAAGAATAGGTTTAAAATGGGTCGTTTTAAGCAAGCTATATTTAAATTCAACATTTACTTTAACACACAGGACAGAAAAACTAACTTTAGCCAAACAATTTATCAACGAAATAATGATAACGCAGAGATCTATGGTCCATAGACCATAGACATCATGGATGGAATCATGAATGCAATAATACAAAATCAGCCGAAAGTAAATGACTGGAAAAAATGCAGCACAATGAAGAACTGGGTGGTTCATGAAGAAGTGAGAGTTAATGGATAGTCAAAGAAGTGGGCACCCCAGCAAGATGCATTTAGAAATATTGGTAAACCTACATAGTGGATAAATAATCTGAAAAGTCCAAGCTTTAAAACAATGGAGGGGACGAAGAAAAGCATATGCCCAACAGTGAACAGTTGACCAGGATGGTGATGATGACGATGATGATGACAATTAAACCTAACTAGAGTCAAACGTCAACTGCTCAGGAAGAATTTTAAAAAAATTCGAATATATCGTCGTTTGGCGGGCAAAACCTTCTATGACATGTCATTTTGTTCTGAAACAGGGTTTTTGTCTATTACGATTATTTTGGCCTTTCTGCAGTGTTCGGTAAAACCTCCTACATGCTAAATAGCGTATAAAAATCATTAGAAATAATTTTCAAAATAATATTACATTAAAGTTATAAGCATTACAAAGCGTTTTTTGCTCCTACTTGAAAATTTTGTTTTTGGCACATAGAAGGTTTTGCCCACCAAGCTACGATATGTAAGTTCGGGTGCACAGAGCAGTAACGCCAATCAGTTACGAGAAAGTATTGATAAATAACTAAGGTTGCATATTTTTCAAAATAAAACGAGCAAATTCATATGCATTTTTTATAATAGTTATTCATTAAATATCTATGTGGATTCTAGGTAAAAATTAAGTTGTTTTTTAATTAGAAATATCGATAATTTAAATTTTATTAAAAATTAATATAGATCAAGTTGGGCTTGGCTTGTCTCTTTATTCTCGGAATTTAACTCCGTTTGACTATTGTCTCTTTTCAAAGCCCCCAAAAAAATATTATGTATGAAAAGCTGGTTTGCAAATCAGGAAAAATGTTAAAATTTAAAATGATCCTACGAACAAGTGTTTAAACTTAAAATGTGATTAGCTGATTACGTTGAATAAATATTTTCTTCCTTCTTCTTTCTTAATATAATACTTAACTTGTCAAAAGGCCAAAAGCGACGTTAAGTATTATTACATTAATACCCTTTGGTTTGCATTATTGAAATTCCATTTAGAATTAAAGTAGTAAACTTAAACTTAAAAAGCTGGCAGGGGTTAATAGGAAAATACGTGTAAGCTGTAAACGAAAAATTTTTCATAGCTGAGACCTAAGACAAAGGCTTTCGGAGGATTAATGTTAACTCAAGAAAAAATTACAATTACGAATTGAGTTTAGTAGCACAAATGAAAATTAAAACTTTAACTGATAAAATTTTTAATATGTCCGCGTTCAGCAAAAATCATATTTTAACGAATAAATGAACAAATCAAATAGAAAAAGGATACTTTATCATAAAGGGATCAAAATCAGCTGACGACAAATTCATACAAAAGGGCTTTATTCTCCAGAACGAATATACGAGGATCTTATCTGTTGGACAAATAGTTATAAAGATTCTGTTAAAGAAACAATTACACGGGTCAGTTCCAATACCGTGGTTTAATCTTCCACGGTTCTGGTCTTTTGTACTTTAATTTTGTAAATTGACAAACTTCACGGGCAGATTCTAGGAATTCATAACGTAGGCGTAAGTTATGCTGACAGGACAACATTATTTCGAGGAACTAACAAAACTGAGAAAAACCGCAATGCATGAGGATAATGGTTCCCGAAACACATGGCGTAAAGGAGTTGTTACGCCAACTTAACTTGGACCAAAGGGACTTATAAAAACGAAACATGTGTAGTCAGGACAGGAATTTATTAAAATGTTGGAGCGAAACATGCTTACGTTATCAATTCGTCTAATGTCCTCTTTTGCGCTGCCATTGTTTTGTTTTACAAGGATTTTTCAACAAGTTAAACCCTAGAAAAGCTAAAGAAAAATTTAAAATTATATTGAAATTCGTAAAACCGACCCTGTACGTTGTACAAAAATCCACTTTGCTACCCTCTACAGCTACATTAAAAAAACTTTTAACGAAAAATTTAATTTATGTAGTTTGAAGCCTATGTCAAAAAAACTGCATTAAACATTGTTCGAGTTTTTATTCAAACTAGGTAGGTACGCCTTCACTTTTTACTTATTTAAGACAAATTTTCTCTTTGATGATGCCCTACTTGTTTAACTTACGAACTACACCGAATTACTTTTTAAATACCCTTGTATTAAATTTCAACAACAAAAGTTGAATTCATGGATGGGAGGGACTTTAAAAAATGTATCAAGAAAGTGCGAAAATAGTCGACTTCCGTCCCACTCGAAGGCGAAAACTTTGGTATACTTCGGCTACATTTTTCAGGTCGTTAAATTTGTCAATATGGCTTGGAAATTACTTTACAAAACATATTACACAGCTAGTTATGAGCGTACAGGCACAGTTTAGAATATAACGAGATTTTACTGTCATTATAATATATAATATTCTTGCTATTTTTTTTTTGAAATGAGAATATTCGCAAAATGCCAACGGTGATTCTGTCTAGTGACGTGTTTTGAAGAGATCGTTTTAATTGACATTTTCATAACATTTATATTTTAAAAATTACTTAAAAGCTTTTGAGTGGTATTGGCAATATTATTTTAATATTCTATTTGGTCTTTTTTTAACGCATTTAATTAAAATTTATATTTAGACTCACAAACAATCTAGCTAATAATTTTTAAGTTTACATTTCAAAGTTTGAACATTCATTTAAAGTACAGAAATAAAAGCCTTTTGCCCGGGCTGTTTTCCATAGCTGCATTTTAAATAAAGTATAAAACAATCAGAAACTTTTAAAATTGCTTAAAGTTTATATAAACTTGCACCTCAAAAGTATATTTGCTGTTTTCGGGTTTTCTAAACAATCTTTGTTATTATTTCAGGAATGCTTCAGTGTACAAATGTATTATAAATAACTCTTTTATTGATTTTTCCAGTGGCTTCTTACTTTCGCGTTTTTACATACAAAAGCTTTATGAAAACCCAATTAATTAAAAAATACATCTAAAATTTCCTTATAACATGTACTACCTGTATAATAAGGTTTTTTTTATACCGAATTTTAAGAAATAATTTTAATAAAATAATACGGACCCTGCCGCTAAATATTTCAGCATTAAGCATCTACCTTCAGCCATCCAATTTAATTATAAAAAAATAATCAAATTCATACAGCTTGGCTGTGAAAAAGCACATGAAGAAAATTGATTGAAAGGTTTGCCTGCCAAATTATTGCAACGCGATTGTTCTTTTTATGTTAGGTATTACGTTGTCACAACAGATCATAAGTAGGTGTCCTGAAATTATAAATAACGCTTTATAAAACCTTAATTCTCTTTGATTTAGGAGATTATGAGTGATTATGTTGTGTTATCCATTAAGGTTAACCTGGAAATGTTTGAAATTTTCACGTAAATAGGTGGTTTGCCCAGTGAACTGTACTAATTTTGGTTTATGACTATTGAACTATGGATATATTAATATAATGATACCTTGTGTTTCCAACGAAAATCCGTTAAAGCTCTGCAGTCGTTGTAAATGTAATATTATTGGTTGGTTGTATATACAGGGTGTATCAAAAATGGCGAATAAACTCTCTGGCACGCTGTTTCGTGATACTCCCTGAGTACGAGAAAAATAACAAAAAATTTCCTTAGGCAATATTTTTGAAAATATAGCGGTTTAAAGATCAACAAATCTGACAACGTTGTTTAATAAGTAATAATAGTAGTAAACTGGTGTTTACCTTAGAATATAAAACTACAGGAAGGAGGCTACACAAAACATAAGTGAGACCAAGATGGGTAAGGCATATGGCGGCTAAATATTTCCGGTATGTCAGTGGCGTACCTTTTAGAATAGATACGGGATACGTAAACCTTTGAATATAAAATATTCAAAGACGTAAACTGACAAAAATGTAGTAAAAGTAAGAATGAACAAAAAATAGAAGCTGCAAGAAATAATAGTTATTTATTATACAAGACGATGAAATTTTATGTTATCTTCGAGAACGAGTTTAGCGTCGAGGCGTTAGCCGAGAGGCTAATACGCTCGAGAAGATAATGAACAATTTTATCGTGGTGTATAATATAAAATTTTATTCTATTCTCGCCATTATTTATATTGAATTAGTTAATTACTTTGACTGATAATTATAAACGTCAAAGAAAAATTCAATACTCAAATAAAATGTCAAAAAACGTTAGAAACTAATAATCACAGATCACCAGTTTGGTTTTAGGAGTCACCATTCCACCATACAACAGGTACATGGGGTAGTTGAACACATTAACCAGGCATTCGAAAACAAGAACTATTGTGCGGCTGTCTTTCTTGACATCAGCCAGGCCTTCGATAAGGTCTGGTATGAAGGTCTCCTCTTTAAGCTTAAGATGATTTTACCCTACACTTACTACCAAATCATAAAATCATACCTCGAAGAAAGACACTTTCAAGTGAAATTCGGGGAAGCTGTATCAACTCTCCATCCCATCACGTCAGGCGTTCCACAAGGAAGTGTTCTAGGTCCAGTCCTATACGTTCTATACACTGCTGATCTACCTACGAATGCAAACAATTTGATCGCAACCTATGCTGATGATACAGCACTTCTCTCCACTCACACCGACCCTATCACAGCCGCTAGTAATCTACAGCAAAATCTGGACGCAGTAACCGACTGGTTCCAAAAATGGCGTTTCAAAATCAACTCTCAAAAGTCACTACAAATCACGTTTACCAAACGTAGAGGAATCGTCTCTGTTGTGAAAATGGACGGCCGAGTTCTACCCCGCACCGATAGTGTGAAATATCTTGGTATGCATTTAGATAAAGGCGTACGCATATATGGACCAAGATAAAACACCTGAATCTTAAACTCAAGAGTTACTACTGGCTTATAGGTCGCAACTCCAAACTCTTTCTGATTAATAAAAGTGTACTGAAACCAATTTGGAGCTACGGTATACAGTTATGGGGTACCGCCTCACACTCCAATATTGAAATTCTGGAACGCTTCCAGTCGAAGATCTTACGCATAATCACAAACGCCTCCTACTACTTACCCAACACGGAAATACGGAAAGACCTAAAAATGAAGACAGTGAAAGAAGAAATAACCAAGTATAGTGAAAAATATCTCCTCCTAACCCACTAGTGACAGAACTAATTGATGAAAATGAACAAGTGCGCAGACTCAAACGTTTCAAGCCGTCAGATCTTCCTAATCGTTTTTAGATAGATACAATATCCCTACTACTTATTTATCATTAGTTATAAACTGTAGTAAAGAAATTTCATTCTGAGGAACGTCAAAGGGCGTTACCTCCCATGTAATTTACACTGCTATGTATTTATATTATATTTTTTTAACGAAATAATGTAAATTCCATATTTAGAAAAATATCACCTCCGCAGGGATTCGAACCACTGACTTTCGGCTATACGCGCCACTGCTCTACCATTGAGCTACAGAGGCAGATCTCTGAAGATGTGATATTCGTCTAAATATAGTAATTGGAAACTGTGAAATCTAGTGTGCATTAGAAATCGTATCCAGTAGTTAATGAGCCGCTAATGTCTAAACGGGTTCGCATCAACTATCAGGACAGCTGTGATTTCTTGTAATGAATACCTTCACTTAGGGAAATTATTTTAAATTAAATTTTAAGGATTCACTCCTTTGGGGAAATATATATTTTTTTTAACGAAATAATGTAAATTCCATATTTAGAAAAATATCACCTCCGCAGGGATTCGAACCACTGACTTTCGGCTATACGCGCCACTGCTCTACCATTGAGCTACAGAGGCAGATCTCTGAAGATATTCGTCTAAATATAGTAATTGGTTCGAATCCCTGCGGAGGTGATATTTTTCTAAATATGGAATTTACATTATTTCGTTAAAAAAATATATTTCCCCAAAGGAGTGAATCCTTAAAATTTAATTTGAAATAATTTCCCTAAATGAAGGTATTCATTACAAGAAATCACAACTGTCCTGATAGTTGATGCGAACCCGTTTAGACATTAGCGGCTCATTAACTACTGGATACGATTTCTAATGCACACTAGATTTCACAGTTTCCAATTACTATATTTAGACGAGAATACAATTCTTAAGAAAATCAGCCAATCACAACGCTTGAAAATGTTGTACCAATAAGTGAAAATAATTTATTGCCGCGATAATATTTTGTTATTTCCAATAGCAACGCTAGTAACGTAGTAACCACGTAAATATGACGTATTATTTGACAGTTGAGAAAAAGCTGTAGCACCGATTAGTGAAAAAAGTAATCATTGTATTCTCTTCCTAAATATAACTCGTGATTCGCTTAAAAATCGATAATATTTAGAAAATGCCACTCATGTTAATCCCAATCTTTGGAAAATGCAACTCCTGCTTTGCAGTCGTTGCATTTTCGTCGTTGGGATTAACATTCGTGACATTTTGAAAATATTATCGATAATAAGCTCACCACTTGTTATATTACCCTTGAATATCACATCTTCAGAGATCTGCCTCTGTAGCTCAATGGTAGAGCAGTGGCGCGTATAGCCGAAAGTCAGTGGTTCGAATCCCTGCGGAGGTGATATTTTTCTAAATATGGAATTTACATTATTTCGTTAAAAAAAAATATATATATATATTTCCCCAAAGGAGTGAATCCTTAAAATTTAATTTAAAATAATTTATATTATAGTTATATGATTTGCTTATTGCTAATGTAGCAGATTGCAAATAAATACCAACTGTTAAAAAAAAAATAAACCTACTGACGGTTAAAACACTTTTCTAAATATATATATTTTGCAAAGTTCTAATATATTGTTATGACCCTACCTTACGGCTGCAATTATTACTACAAATCACCTTTCAAAAATCGTATATAATTTTGATATTTCCAAATAGCTCAATCTTTTATAATTTTAATTAAATTTTTAGAAAACTCTTTTAACTCAGGTCGTCAAAAGGGATCGCTTTTGTGAATTTTAAACTTTTATAAAAAAAATTCACAAAGATATTATTAAATAAACAACTTCCAAATTTTATAAAATCTAAACTATAATTAACAAAAAATTCTAGTAACTAATTAAAATTAATAAATTTATAATCTACCTTTCACAATCAACTTGTCCAACACACCTTCTGTTTCTTTCCAAAAATTCACTATTTTCTCACTCACTTTTCAATCCAATAACACCCCACAACAATCCAATTCCACCTTTATCCACACCTTAGTTAAATTATTCTTTAAAATCCAAAATTATAACTTCCTTTTATTTCTTCATTATTCACATTTTACAAATTCCAAATTATTATTTTTATATAGAATATCATCAATCTTGAATTACTTTTATTTAAATAATGCTTTGTTTTACATTTATTTTAGGTAATATAAAATTATATCAATTTTAGTTTTCAAATTTCATAAAACCAAATCGGTTATTTTCAAACCTTCTAATGTCCTGTTTATCTTTTTATCTCCCTGGTTATACAGGGTGGGGCAATAGTGCATCCGACTTCGATAGCTCCAGTTCTATGATAGCTAGAAATTTGATTAAAAAATATAAATAAACTAGAGAAAAAAGTCTATAACCGGAAATTATTTTCGAATATAAAGGGTGGCCCAAGACGATTCTACAAGGTCAAGTGACTTTTTTTTAAATGGAATGTTGTGTATAAAAGAAGATTTTTTGAAGCCTCTTCCTAGACTCTTTTCACTGCCATATTATTATTGACTATCTCCAAGCCACTTGGATGTAGTGATTTTTTTTGTTCAAAGAATGGCATCTGCAGATGCATATTAACAAAATCACTACAGTCACAATTACGGGTTTTAAGAAAAAATTATGTAAGTACCAGTTAGGAAACACCTGTGCGATGTCTTTGAATCATTTTCACTTCCTAAAAAATATACAGGGTGGCAAAACATGATTTTTCAATTTAGAACTTTTTGAATTGAATTTTCTCAATTTTTTCAAATAGAACACCCTGTATATTTTTCAACGATATGAAGTAGAAACTAAAAAAGAACATTTTTTGTATGTACATCCCTATGGCTATTTGTAACCATTTTCGATTTATTGGGCAATAAGTACAAAATTTAAGTACAAAATAACTGAACAGATAAAATTATAATACGCGTAAGTGCTCCACATGTTGCCCATTTTGATTGACACACATCTCTATGCGCCTTTGAAATGAGAGTTCTACTTTTCTTAAAACAGCCGGTGTGATACTTCTAAAAGCAGTTATTATTCTTTCCTTCATATTTTGGATTGTTGTTGGTGTTTCTTTATAAACAATTTCCTTCACGTATCCCCATAAAAAGAAATCAATTTTTGTAAGATCCGGGGATCTAGCAGGCCATTTAGTGGGGCCATTTCTTCCAATCCATTGCCTTGGGTAGATATTATTTAGGTGGTCTCTTACTGCATTTAAATAATGTGGTGGAGCACCATCTTGTTGAAACCATATCCTGTTTCCGATCCTTTCGGGAAGATTCACCAATAACTGCGGCAGATAGTTTTCCAGAAAATGAAGATAAATAGCTCCAGTCAATGTACCATCAAAGAAATGGGGCCCATCATGTCTACAAGCTACAAGTTCCGCTTTGTTAAAATTCATTTTGGAAAACTCCAAATATTTCAAAATTGGCACAAATGAGAACTGACGACCGGTAACTGCGATAAATGTGTATTGTTTGTCGAATAAAATAAAAATCAAAAAATGTACGTACAAGTAAGATCTTAACAAAAAATGGATGTGCTGGGCGAGATCGAGAATCAAACATAAAGTGAACTCTCTAAAAAAACTCATGCTGTTTTCATGGGCAACATGTGGATCACTTGTTATAATTTTATCTGTTGAGTTAGTTGAAAAACGATCTAATATTTTAAGATTATCCTTGAATTTTGTACTTATTGCTCAATAAATCGAAAATGGTTACAAATAGCCATAGGGATGTACATACAAAAAATGTTCGTTTTTAGTTTCTACATCATATTGTTGAAAAATATACAGGGTGTTCCATTTGAAAAAATTGAGAAAATTCAATTCAAAAAGTTCTAAATTGAAAAATCATGTTTTGCCACCCTGTATAATTTTTAGGAAGTGAAAATGATTCAAAGACATCGCACAGATGTTTCCTAACTGGTACTTATAATTTTTTCTTAAAACCCGCAATTGTGACTGTAGTGATTTTTTTAATATGCATCTGCAGATGCCATTATTTGAACAAAAAAAATCACTACATCCAAGTGGTTTGGAGATAGTCAATAATAATATGGGAGTGAAAAGAGTCTAGGAAGAGGCTTCAAAAAATCTCCTTTTATACACAACATTCCATTTAAAAAAAAGTCACGTGACCCTGTAGAATCGTCTTGGGCCACCCTTTATATGCGAAAATAATTTCCGGTTATAGACTTTTTTCTCTAGTTCATTTATATTTTTTAATCAAATTTCTAGCTATCATAGAACTCGAGCTATCGAAGTCGGACGCACTATTGCCCCACCCTGTATATTATTTTTATCTAACTAACACTATATACAAAATTCTTTTATAAAATTAATTATCAAACTAACTTATTCTATTTATATACAATATTCTTTATAATCAATAACTATTAACATTTTAACACTAATTTTACATTATTTTAAAATTAACAATTAACATTTTTACATTAATTTTATATTATTTTAAAAGGTGTTTATTTATTAATATTATCCTAATCAAATTATAACTTCCTGTATTAAGAAATTCTCTAAATATATCATATCAATATATATAAAATATGTATGTGACGCCTATGATATTCACTTGTGACCTTTCTTTGACATTGAAATCATAGCATCGAATTGTCCTTAAATATTATTCGTAATAAACGTAGTTGCATTGAAGGCACAAACAGCACAACTAACCATATTATTTGTCAGCTGTCAGCCTCACAACTATGAATACAAATAAGTCATACATAGGTGATTAAAATGGCGACTTCCATCAGTTCCATCGCACTTTTTGTATAACTACTAGAGCGCTACACTCATTCCTGTAGTTTTATATTCTAAGGTGTTTACCATGTGTTTCCATGGATATAATGTTTTACTCCTTAGAACAGGGGTGCTAAAACGGTCGATCGCCGATCGAACAATCGATTGCGAATAGTATTCAATCGTAAATCACACGCGGCAACTTTGGACTCAAAACTCATAGCTATTATAATATCTATGTCCATACAGAGTGAGTATAAAGTATGGAAACACTGATTTTCTGTCGTTAATATTTATTTTAGAAAAAAATGTTTAATACAAAAGTTTTTTATGAAATTTTTATCTATGTATTGATTATACACGAAATTTTTTTTCTTCAATTGTTTTTGAGTTATGACTTTGCGCGATAATTTAAATAGGAACCTATTAATTTTATGCTACCATTCGATAGAGAATTTTTTTCTCTTTACAACCGTATATATGGAAATGGCGTGCATGGTCAGCGCTGACGATCAGTGCTGATCATACGCTCCATGTGAAACGACTCTAATAAGAACGTCATTGTATGCGCCGCAATTAGCCCAGAAACTTTCGTGTGCAACTTTTTCTTGCAACTCTTCAAATTAAAAAGTTACAGGCAATATCAGTTACTTTTGATACACTCTGTATATAAAACCTTATAACCTTAAATGTCATTCTTGATTTTGTTAATATACCTACTCCTGCAGTTAATATTAACAATTTCGTCCTGTATTTTAACATATTCATTTTTTATCTACTGACTACTGGGCTAGGTATTAAATACCTCAAACCGCCTCAATAATGAAACAAATATCAAAGTTCGTTATTACTTACAATTATGATCCCAAAAAAGCAAATACCTAGAAAATTATTTAGACATTCCTAATTTCTAATTACTAACAAAATAGACACAATTTTATACATATATGTCGCCATCTATTGATACTAGTGGATTAAAGGCCCCCTTTAATCTTTAATGTCGAAAAGTTAAATGTGAAACAAAATCTACCTTCCTTTTATTTCCAGGTTCGTAAATAAACTATTAATTTGGCAGCTGTAGAATGACGATTTAACTCCTAATATACGGAAATATTTAAAGATAAGTGTGAACTATTGAAAATGACAATTAAAATTTATACCGGGTGTCAACGAAACCTGGGGCACCCCCATAATTTTTTTATTTTTTAATATATCTAAATGAAATTTGGTACATGTAATATACTCTTTAAATGGCATTTGCTGACATAGGAAACAAGTTTCTGTCACTTCCGGTTTCGCCGGAATTGACATCAACTTTGTTATTTTAAATGGAACACCCTATATATTTACACATTTTTGGAATCTCCATTCAATTTTACGTATGGTAGCATCAAGTTCGGAACATTTTGATGACAAAGTAAATTTTTGCAGAAATTAATCTAGAGTGCCATGATTTACGCAAAATGAAAGTCAAGGTGCCGCAACACTCGAGACAAATTGTTTTAGAACTGTAACTATTTTAGTTGCTGTATTAGAATGGCCTAAAGTTGGCAAAAATGGTTTTTCGAGAATAACTTTATTTTTTCAAACGGCACTAGAGCGGGACACTAGGATATTAAAAACGAGCGTTTTTCAAAGATTTTATTGATACCAATAACGCGGGATTAATATGAAAATTTAATTCGGAATAACACTCTCCGTTAAAAAGAAAACGTATTTTGGACATTTAAATCTAGATACTGGGTTTCAAAACAAGTGAAACAAATGAAATGCACAAAAAAAGTAACAGACTTGCTACAGTTGAAGTGCTAAAATAATTTGTTTTGAGTGTTGTAGCACCCTGACCTCCATTTTACGAAGGTCATGGCATCCTAGATTAATAAATAAACTCTTCTGCTAGTCTTTACTTTCTCATCAAAATGTTTCAAACTTGACACTACCATACGTAAAATTAAATGGAGATTCCAAAAATGTATAAATATACAGGGTATTCTATTTAAAATAACAAAGTTGATGTCAATTCCGGCGAAACCGGAAGTGACAGAAACTTGTTTCCTATGTCAGCAAATGCCATTTAAAGAATATATTACATATACCAAATTTCATTTAGATTTCTTAAAAAATAAAAAAATTATGGGGTGCTTCATTTTCGTTAACACCCGGTATACAAAAAAAAAACTGTGTTTTAGGCAGACGAATGAAAAATCCAAAAATTAAACCTCGCGTACAAAATTATTTCCGCTTTCTCTAATATGTAACAAGGACAACTTTTATCATGTCGTTAAGGGTAGGATAGTTTCTTTTGAATTAAAAACAAAACGATCGTAAAGAAACCTATTACTCGTCCTTCTTAAGTAATAATTGGGTGTTAAAATCTTCATCTAGAGGGTTTTTTAATTTAATGACACTTGAAAATGAGTTTTATAACCCAAAAAGTTTTCCTTGCAGATAGTAAATAAGAAGCTTGCTTAAAATAATAAAAACATCGGTTGTAGTTGAGGGCACATTTTTTATTTTAAAAATGAATTTAAGTTTTATTAGTAAACGTCCAGTTATCTGTGAATTATTTATTTAATTACTGATAAACTAATAATGCAGCGTTTGCCCTTCGATTGATTAATTGGAATGTTTTGATTTGTATTTGATCGTCATCCTTCGAAATCGCTTACATTTTTTTGCTTGTTTATTTACTTAAATATGTAAACAACAAAGTTATTTCCATTTATGTTCTATTTGTTTGTTTATTTGATGGGTATTTGTTTTGATTATGCAATTCTATCTTTAATAAGATTTTTAAGTTGCTGATTCTTTAGGATTTATTAATAAGAATATTTAGGTTTTAAATCCTCCTTGAATGTTTGTTGTGGCAAATTCTCGGCATAATTATTTATCCGACATAACTGTTTCAGTTTTAAAGCTTTGTATTTCGTTTGAAAACGGATATAGTTTTCGCCTAAACGTTAGCTGGTTTTTAGTCGCCTGTTTTACCTATTTAATTTTTAATTTTTGACTATTGACTAAATACCCATGAAATGATTTAAAAACCCTTCAGCTTCAGAAATTTTGTTTTGTATTTTCAACTTAAATCTATCGCCCTTCTTTTCTCGGCTTTTATCTTCGATATTTCCTATTCTTTATTAAATTAAATTAAAGGAAAGGTATTCTAAGATTTAGAAAAATAATTTCAAGAAAAAGTACTTCAAACTATTTATAGATAAAGAGGAATAGTTCAAAAAAGCCTAAAGAAGTAGCAAAAGTAAGCTACGGAAGAACTATCATAATAGAAAACTGCAAAAAAATAAAAGAATTGGTAAAATTGCTAAAATAATGAATTAACTATTATTAGACACCACGAAGAAAGATAAAGATCAACAAAAAAAATATATTAACAGAATTCGGAAATGAGCTAGCCAGAAGGAAAACTGAAAACCAAAAATTATTATCATTTGCAAATTTATATAATAGCAGTATCAAAGATTAAACTGAAAATATGTAATGAGCAGAGACTAATGTCAAAAGAGGGTGTTGCCATTTAAAAAACTGATGATGACGTCATAACTCGAACAGGGATGACGCCATAAAAAATATATGCATACAAGAAAATGCGCACCAAAAAAATAAAATCGAAGTGTCCGAGCATTATTTTCTTACTTGCCCAATAAAGATTTTATCGAATTTGTTCCAACCTTTACATGCTCACTGTACGAGGGGAGTTTTTTATGTTATCTACCTAGCTATGAAAACAACGAGTTAGAGAACAAACAAAATTTTATTTTTCAACGTAAGAACCATTAACACTAACACACTTATTCTAACGTTTTTCTAATAACGCTATGCATTCGAAAAAAAATTCTTTTGGCAATTCTACAAAATACGACTCCACAGCGTTTTCCAAGTCGTCATTGGATTGAAAGCGACGCCCTCTCAAGTATTTTTTGAGTTTTGGAAAGAGATAATAGTCACAGAGGGCGAGGTCGGGACTGTAAGGTGCATGTTGTAATTCCTCAAAGCCGCATTCATTAACTACTGCTTGAACAATTTGTGCTTTATGCGCTCTGCAATTGTCGTGCAGAAGCAGAGTTTTCTAAGCACGATTGTGGGGTCTTTTTTCGCGTAGAGCCGCTTTCAAGTTCTTAATTGTGGCTTTGTAGACATTCCCCGTTATTGTAGTCCCTTTTGGCTTATACTCAATTAAGAGAATCCCCTCCGCGTCCCAGAAAACTGTGGCCATCACTTTTCCCGCAGAAAATTGCGTCTTTGCCTTCTTGGGTGGAGGCGAGCCCTTATAAACCCATTGCATGGACTCTTGTTTCGTGGGAGGGTTCCAATGGTGTACCCAGATCTCATCCCCAGTTACAATTCTATAGAAGAAGTCTTCATCTTGGGATAAAGCAGTCAAATTCTCCTCGGAAATTTGTCGTCTGTAACGTTTTTGTTCAGGACTGAGCAGCTTGGGAATCCATCGTGTCGACACTTTGCTCATTCCCAAATCTTCGTGTAGAATTTTAAAAACACTCGTTTCTGATATTCCTATTTCTCTAGCAATAACTGAAACTTTTACTCGGCGGTCAGTCAACACCAAATCTTCAACTTTGTTGATGATTTCTTCAGTTCGTGCTTCCAAAGGTCTTCCACACTTTGGGTCATCATGAATGGGTTCCTTACCCCATTTGAACTGCTTGCACCAATATTTGACTTGGAAATAGGATGGGCTATTTTCTCCATACACTGCCACCATTCTCTCATGAATATTCTTCGGGCCACTGCCTTCTTTCGATAGAAATTTTATGACGCTTCTGTATTCAAGTTTCAAATCACTCATTTTCACTTCTTTAAATTGACATAAAAATGGCAAATGGTAAGCTATTGGAACCAAACTTTAAGATGACACTATAAAATGTCACAGAAACTTGACATAAGAAAATTGTCCCGATAGCATATTGTTTTCATAGCTAGGTAGATAACATAAAAAACTCCCCTCGTATATTCAACTGTAACAATTTAACATCTAAAGTGCAACTGGTAAAATATGAATATAATAGTAATTAAATTATCACAGTAGGGTTGGGCAACAAAAATGACAAATGAACAAACAAAACAATTAAAAAAATTAAAATATAAACAACAACGATTAAAAGTTAAAGAATGCTGGATACGCAACTGTAAAGGGTTTGTCATGTAAAAATAAAAATTACCAGCAGCACCACTAAAATTATACAGGGTGGTCCATAAGTATTGGTTCCCCGACCAACAGTAGATTCGTGCAGTCAAAATATAACGATTTACCTAAAATTACCTTAGTGTATTATTGTTTTTTTATTAATAACTGTACCGCTTTTCACGCTTTGGGATCCCGACTGCACCAACAAAAACCGTGCTTGTCAGTTCTAGGTTTAGACAGGAAGTATGGGTAGGAAACTAGAAGGTCACGTGCGGGTGGGGGGGGGGGCTGGAGTTGGGTTTGAAGTATGGACTTGACCCCCCCATAAGCAATCTCTGGATACGCCACTGCTATTTCAATGTCTCTAAAGTTAACGGTTTCCAAGATATTTGCGATTGAAGTAAGTGATTTTACATTTTATTCGTTAAAAAGAGCATTAATTGCGGTACAAATTACGAATAAAATTTAAATTTTTTTTAATGTCAAATATACCACTGATTCACTATTGCTCTGTGTCCTATTACTTGTTTTTGATAAGAAAATGTCAATTTTTTGTTTTAAATGTAAGCTACGGCGTTACAGAGTGCTAAAAGAAGTGAATAAGGCGCTGCATCGCTTACTTCAATAGCAAATATCTTGGAAACGGTTAACTTTAGAGATATTTAAATAGTATACCTTTTTTGTATAAAAAATATGAGGCAATTGTTTTTTTTCAATTAGATCTGCTCTAACTTTAAGTACAAAACAGTTGAAGTATTTTTAAGGTATTAGGTACAGCAAAAATAAGGTTTTTTTAGGTGCTAGATTAAAATTGAGGATGGATTATTATTCCCCGTCCCAAAAGAGGCAATTTCACCAATTTTCATATGAATATTTCAAAAACTTTTGAAATTACAGCAAAAAATTAAAATTAAAATTTCGACTTTGACACCCTGTATCTCCCTAAATATTAACTTTTGGATTAAGGTAATTTTAGGTAAATCGTTATATTTTGACCTCACGAATCTACTGTTGGTCGGGGAACCATTACTTATGGACCACCCTCTATAATAAAAAATTGTCATACTATCAACAACTTCAAACAAAATAAAATGCAAGGGGTCTTAATACGAAGACTAAAAGTACTAAATGATATAATCTGATTAGCAATCTTCTTTCCTTTAAGCACAGCCCTCCGAAACTTAATTTGTTATGGTAAATTCAAACTACTTTTCCTTTGTTTGTAGCATGAATAATTTTAAACTGAGAACAGTTAATTATATGGAAATTCTTAATGCAGTGTTCAACTAAATCTTCAATTTCCTCACTTAAATAATACCTGTGTTCTTTGATTCTTACATCTAAATTAAGTCTTTTGGCCTGTATTTTATGCATAACGCTGCAGTCCCCATACACATCCGATTTTTAATTATAAATGCGTTGTTCTTTATTTTATTCTTATTTTTCAGCAGAGTTCCTAGATTTTCTCATTTACCGAAACAGGTTTTATGTTTAACTTCGCTAAAAGATTATTACAACACTGGCTTATCCACAGTAATTAATAGCATATCACTTACACTGGGATAATACCCATTATTAACAGCAAGATCCTTAATAACATTCGCTTTTTTTTATAATTTTGCTAAGATAGAGGGATATTTAAATCTGTGTTAAACTCTGGATTTCTGTATTTGTCAAATTCAAATTTAATTTCTGATTTCATAATCATCAGATCTAAATAATTTAGCTTATTATCCACATGCTTACCTAGATAAGTGATGAAATTTAATAATGGATAATCGATAAGGGGAAATAACAGCGAACCCATAGGAATGACATCGTATTGTTTATAAAATTTCTGATTGAATGCGAAATAGTTGTCTAACGTGATGAAGTAGGCCTTTACACTTTTATTTGAAAGAACACCGTTATACAGTGTGTCCCCGGATTGAGTTCACTATAGGTATAATCGACAAAAAATTTGAGAATTTCATTTTCATGTTTTGGGATTCCACCCTGCTTGGTCTGAAAAGAATTTTAAGCAGGTTTTCAGTTTTTTTTTTAAATTAAGACGGCCATGAAAAATGTGAAAAAACTATTTTCTATTCGGGTAAAGTGCCTTGTCGGTCAATAACACGGCAAAGTATTATTGCAAAAAGTTGTTCAAAATATGAAATTATGGCTCTGTGCAAAATTTCAAAAAGATCGGCTCACTTTCATTAAATCCGCTTTTTGTGCCAATGAACGAAAAATCGCGTCGTAGTAAAGCAAACAATTGCTTGTCATTATCTTAGATTAAAGTCAAAACTTGGAGGAACTCAAATAGCGTAATTGTTATTTCATTTCTTTTTTTAATAAAATACTATGTTAGAAACTTACCTCTTTTTAGCTGATCTTTTTGAATTTTTGCAAAGAGCCATAATTTCATATTCTGAACAACTTTTCTCAATAACATTATGCTGTATTATTGACCGAAAAGGCACTTTACCAGAATAGAATAGTAGATTGTTTTATAAGTTAAGAAAAGTGAGAGTCTTCCAGCGAGTGTAAATTTTTAATTCACGAGCAAGCGCAGCTTGCGAGTGGATTAACAATTTACACACTCGTAAGCGCAGTTTGCGAGTGTATTAACAATTTACACGAGCATGGAAGAATCACTTTTCTTACGAGTTGAACATGCTATTTTTTCGTGTACTACGAAAATCACATTAATTTTAAAAATAAATATTCAAAATTTATCAAGGTATTATTTTTCATTGTGGTCGTCATGGATTTGTCCATTTTTACAGCTACTATTTGGATTAATTTTCGACTTGGCAAAAAAATTATGTAAAACGCCAGATTATTTTTCACCGTTTTTAAGATTTTGCGCGGGCTCTGTAGATAAAATATTGTACAATACACGTGTGATAATGCATTATTAAGATACGCGTTTGAAATTTGCACCATGAAAAAAAAGTTTGCTATGAAGAAAAGTGTTGCTAACAAGAAAAGTACCACTTTTCTTTACGATTTTTGATTGAACAATATGCTTGATTTCTATCTAGTACACGAAATAGTAATTTGTAATACAAGTGTTGAAAGCCTGCGTTTTCCATACGAATGTGAAGTTTGCAGCACGAACGATAGTGAGTGCTGCAGTCACATGAGAGTGGCAAATACAAGCTTTTAACACATGTATTACACAGTATTTTTTCTACAACCACATTTCCATAAAAAAATTTAAATATTTCTGCAAAATCAAATCAGACATTCATCAAATGTCATTATGACATTTTGATTTCGGTGCGGCAAAATTATACTTTGCCGCACCGAAAATCATGCATGTGCGTGCGGAAAGTACATTTTCCGCACGCTAATTTCACTTGTTCGGCAAACACTCATTTTCAATACTCGTATCTATGGAGACGAAGTTTGAAAATCCCACTTTCCATGGTGGGAGTAGAAAAAAATAATTTTTCATGGCCGTCTTAATTTTAAAAAACTAAAAATCTGCTTAAAATTTTTTTCAGGCCAAGCAGGGCGGAATCCCAAAACATGAAAATGAAATTCTCAAATATTTTGTCGTTTATACCTATAGTGAACTCAATCCGGGGACACACTGTATATGTGATCTCTTAAAACTGTTTTAAATTCACCTTTGAACTGATGTAAAAACCTAAAGATTGTCAAATCGGAATGGTCATACCACTAAATAAAAAGAGAGATAGAAATGTAGTATAGTTTTAGAGATAATAATAATAATAATGTCTTTTATTGACTTAACAAATACATCTATGAAATAAAATAATATACAAATTAATAATTATAATAAACAAAATTTACACGTATAATTGGTTATTGCCAATGGGGCGAAGTTCAGTTACTAAGCTATGAAACTGTGTTCCTGCTCTTCCAGTTAACCCCTTGATATAGGTGAAATATAAAACTTAAGCTCGCTTAACAAAATTTAGATTTTAGTAAATAAGATTAGAAAATCTGATTAGAAAATAAGATTAGAAAATAAGATTAGAATTAAGTTTTGATCGTCAAGTGATATTTTATACCGGGTGTCAGTGAAACCTGGGGTGGGCTTAGTTTTTAAATTATATTTTAAGATATCAAAATGAAATTTGGTATATGTAATATAATCTTTAAATGGCATTTTTTTGACACAGAACACACGTTTCTGTCATTTCCGATTTCGCCGGAATTACCTTCAATTAGGTTATTTTAAATGGAACACCCCGATATTTATAAATTTTTGTATTTTCCATTTCATTCTACGTATGTTATATCAAGTTTGAAACAATTTGATGACAAAGTAAATACTTGCAGAATGACCATGACCTGTGTAAAATGGAAGTCGGGGTGCTACGACACTCAAAACAAATTAGTTTAGCACTTCAACTGTAGCAAGTCTGTCACTTTTTTTGTGAATTTCATTTGTTTCACTTGTTTTGAAACCCAGTGTCTAGATTTAAATGTCTAAAATAGGTTTTTTTTTTTTAATGGAGAGTGTTATTCCGAATTAAATTTTCATATTAATCCCGCGTGATTGGTATCAATAAAATCCTTGAAAAACGTTCGTTTTTAATATGCTAGTGTCCCACCCTAGTGCCATTTGAAAAAATAGAGTTATTCTCGAAAAAGCATTTTTGCCAACTTTAGGTCATTCTAATACAGCAACTAAAATAGTTAAAGTTCTAAAACAATTTGTCTCGAGTGTTGGGGCACCTTGACTTTCATTTTGCGTAAGTCGTGGCACTCTAGATTAATTTCTGCAAAAATTTACTTTGTCATCAAAATGTTTCGAACTTGATACTACCATACGTAAAATTGAATGGAAATTCCAAAAATATATAAATATACAGGGGCTCCATTTAAAATAACAAAGTTGATGTCAATTCCGGCGAAACCGGAAGTGACAGAAACTTGTTTCCTATGTCAACAAAAGAGTATATTACATATACCAAATTTCATTTCGACATCTTAAAAAATAAAAAATTTATGGAGGTGCCCCAGGTTTCGTTGACACCCAGTATAGACTGAATTAAAATTTTTTGTAACTAAATGTTTTAAGAGAATTCGACAAAGAATTATAGGTATTTGCAATATTATACGAAAAAGATCTTTTATGTAACAAAGTATGCGGTGGTATATTTAAAGTACTTTTGTTTCGTATATTAAAAGTTATTATGTGAGTCAGACCTAAACCTAATTTTTGTAAACAAATACGGCGGTGTCTTTTCTGTAATAATTTTGTGATACAAACAAGTTGAGTGAAATTTCCTTCTATTAATCATATTTAACCATCCAATTTCTTTTAATTTGTGTGATATATGTTCGTATTTTCTTATTCCATATATCAGCCTCAAACAAGAATTCTGCATAAGTTGAATCCTTCTATATCCGTACTGTCCAAACAAGGTCCATACACGCAATCACAATAGTTAAATTGCGATAAGACCATATGCTCACATAAGATAGTTTTAATCCTTTGATTCAATGAATATCTATTCTGAAAAATTACCCTAAGATACCCTAATATAAGCTTTCTGTAAAGTTTTGGATGCGTGTTCTTTAAATCTTAAATTTTGATCTAAAACAAGTCCAAGATTTTTGACAGATTCTTTTACTGTTAGAACTGTATCATGTACTTGAATTACAACACTGTTGCAATGAAGATCTCGTACTTTAGTTTTGCCAAAAAACGTTACATAACATTTACTAGCATTAATTCTTAAGCCCTGTTTTTCAGAATATTGAATAAGATAAACACAGCAAAATTTTGGAGAGAAGAGATTGAGAAACTAATTGGAAAAAACAATAAAAAAAGGCAGTATGATTTTAGAAAACAAATGGGAATTATTTATTTTGAGAGAATTATCAGAGAAAAGTGGTTTCGGTTGTCCAGCGGGTGAATACCTACTCTACGTACGGCCAAGAAGTCCTGGATTCGAATTTGAATTGAACAGCCCTCTGCAAAATTAACTCAGGAGCGGTTAAAGTTCAAACGTGTGAAAAGAAGAACTCGACATTTCGCTCACTATCGTAGGGGGCTTCATCAATAACTAGATGAGGACTAAAAGAGTACCTAATTCTACGAGTCAATCATGTCAAAGGTGGAACTTAGAACTCGCTGATTGCATCATGTCTTAGGCTGTGGATGTCTACGTAATCACTGTTAAGTTAACTTTAGAAGGTTAATGACCAATACGGTCAACATTCATAACTTTCAGTTTAAAAATTCCTGAAAAGACCACGATAACCGAAACCGAAGAACGTTTAGCTATTTATGACTTATAGACGTAAAAAAAACCTTCTGTAGAAACCGAAGAATGATTTTATAAAAGAAAAACCCAAAAAGACGAACAGAAAAAAATCATCGACAGTGCACAATGTTATCTAAACACAGAAAGTTGTAAAGACCACAGAGGAAAGAATAATTTTGTAATCTGTGATAAATCCCAGAAATGAAAGGTCAAAGACTTTTATCAATTACATCGGGATTAAACAAGGATATACTTTGAGCCCACTGATGTTAAACGTAATGTTGGACGAAGTCAGAAACATACTCGTATAAACCAAACCCAAAGAATTACAAAAAATGTTATTGGAAAATGCAAGTAGGGAGATAAACGAAATGGTTCTGTCGAAGACAATAATTATAAAGAAACTGCAAGGAAATTATTGCCTATGTTAAACGCAAGTTTTAAAAAAAGATTTTTTAATGTTTTAAAAGTATCCCTGCAGGATTGAATCCTTAAAAATTAATGTCTGAAAGAAGATCAGCATAGGAATAGTAACAACAAAAGCAAAAAAAAACAGGAAGTAATGAAGAACGTTAAGAAGGTGAAAACATAAAACATATGAACACGTTTAGGGGAAGGATAAATCAACGAACGAATAACATTGTCGATAAAACTTTTAAACGTAATAAAGTAGGTATATAAGGAAATAAAAGAGAGAGACTTTGACAGTACTGCAGCAGTCTTTCCAACTGTGGTGCTCCAGTCAAGGCCTGTTGTAATTCATTTTTTCTGGATCTGCCGGTACAAAGGAAAAATTAGAAGAGATAGAATAAAGAAATAAATATACCGCTAGAGAAAACGATACAACAAAGACAAATTAAATAGTTTGGACAAGCATGTAAGTAAGGTTGATAATGAGAGACTGATGAAGAAATATATGAAATAAGAAAAGAAAGGAAAGGGCAACCAAAACATGAATAAAAGAAGTAAAGGTTGCAATTGAAGTAGGACGGATCAAATGAGGAGGACAAATAAATATCATGGAAAGGACTTAAAGAAGGTATGGAGAAGTAAATTAAAGAAAAGAAAAACTCGTAACTAAGCTTACATAGCAAGGTAGAAAGGTTGATGATTAATACGGTTACTGTTACTGAATTTTATCAAATTTTTAAAAATCTAGTAGAAGAATATTACCACGATATGGGTTTGAACCACTGACATTTGGCTTTATGCACTAACTTTTTATCAGTTGAACTATAGAGGAGCAAATTCTTAAAAACTTAATCTCAAAAACGATTACTTTTTTCAGTTTTATAAATATTTATACCATTTAATCGTACAAGTAGCTTTGATAAGATCTTCACTTTTTAATACATTTCTTAGTTTGATTTTCAGAAGTAATACCACAAGTGACTAGAATTTTACCGGAAATTTTTTTGCCGTCACCAACACGACTGCTTGTTGCGACGAAAATCGTAAACGAGTGCGACAGCACGAGTTACGATTTTCCAAAGCAACAAGCAAGAGTGTTTGTGACGGCAAAAATTTCCTGTAAAATTCTAGTCACGAATGGTATTCGGAATGATAATTCCTCGAATTATAATGAAATTACTGAAATACTTGTCACTAAAAAAATTTTGACAGACGTTGTCTCTAAGCAACGCTGCTAGTCGCAAAATTTTCTAGAAAATTTCACTAGTAGTGGTATTTTCGATTTAATTCGATTGTGATTGGTTCAATTCACCAAAATACTGTGATTTGATTGGATGAGTGGAATAATCAAAGCTATTTTCGTACAAAATCTTGTATCGACGCAAAGTATTGATAATATTAATATCGCTACACAGAGATCCGTGAATTTTTCCCCCATCATTTCCTCTACTTGTTTCCTTGTTGATTTGTCTGTACATATCTCTTGTACGTTCCCGTTTAAGTAATTTTCGTAATTTAAACGCAAGGTGAGAATATTTACGTCTTCAACCTCATTTTCTATTTAACTTAGACTAAAATAACATGAAAGTGTAAATTCCGCCAGTTCCTCTGTGAAATCACAAATCTATCCCGCGGGAATTCACTTATTGCTTCAAAGTTCAAACTTTCGCAACTAAGATAAATAATCATAAGAAAGTTATTTAATTTGACACTTATTGCTTTATTCTTTTAAAATATTCTTTGTGTACAAAGGAATTTTTACCTTTCCTTATTTTCGAATTAATTTTCATATAATAAAATTAATTTTGTTGTTCTCAAAGCTCGTCATTTATAATATAAACTTTCACCTTTGAGTTTGTGGACTCCCTTGAATAATATTTTATTTGATTCATTTAGAATGAGTATTTCGCAAAAAAATTCGGTATAAATCAATTTTGAGCTTGCTTCTGTGGCCATTTTATCCTGAAATGGACAGTGCTTTGTGTTGGTGCAAATTTGTGGAAACAAATTTAATTACAACCTAAAATCTTTTACCACTGTTACATTAGAACAATCAAATTAATTTCTGTGATCCTACGCACAAAATATCTCCTAATTTTTTAGGGTGGCAGATGTTACCCAAATCTATTTTCAATTTTCCGGCAAAAAGTTTACGAAAAATGATTAATTTTATCTGCAGAGATGTATTTAATGCATATTTTGGACATATAAACACCGAATGCATATGTAATTAAAATTTGGTTTTTAATTTAAATTGTGAATGAGACCAGGGATAGTTCTAAGTAGGATGCCTCATATCTGATTACATTTGACATTATACTCACTACATAACCAAACAGCTTAGTTATGTTGAAATTCTGTACGTAAGGTTAGTAGATACAGGTAAGCTTTGGTGTAAAATATGCATACCAACAGCATGTGATGAAAATAATTTAAGGAAAATCTCATGTTTTATAACTTTTATTATAGGTACTTAAAAATAACCGACGCGAAACGATTTTGTATTAAACAAAATATGAAAGAACATAGCTTTTTGGAAATGTTTAAACATTAAGTATTCGCCAAGCAATTTATGTTGTTAGTAAGTGGTTTTCTTAACCTAAATAAATTTGTTTGACATAGGGTTTTTTGTACAGATATTTAATTTTTTGGGGGGTTAAAGACAAAAAATTCCCTTAGAATTAGTGTAAATAAAGTTTAATTGTGTGAAAGTTCTAACATAACAACTCCAGAATTAACTTTATGGGATGTAAAATTCTAATTTTTGGGTTAACTATATGATTATATCCAGTGCGGGTTTTGATGTAAATAGTTTTGCAGGTTTAATTAAAATGAGCGATCGTTAAAATGAGACTACGTCTTACGTTTGTTTATAATTAAACCCCTTAGAATTATTTGTAATAATAATTTACGCCCTGATTTAAAGGTTTTAACGGCATTGATAAAATATTTTTAGCATTTTAACTTAAATCTTGAACCACTTTAAGCCGCGACCAGAATTTAAAGAATTTCAATAATTCTCACTATGTTAAAGGCGTAGCTTGTTTGAATCTTTAATTGTAAAAGTTCTTTAACTTTCTCTAGGTTGAGCCCGTATTCTGTGATTTAACATATTATATCTGGATTACTGTGATCGGGGTGTTTGAATTAGAGCTAGATTTTGCCAAGAATAACCCAAAAATTTCGAACTTTAAATTCAAACTTCGAACTTTGAAAGTTATAATAAAACGAAAATATAATTAAATAAGGTGGTAAGTATTCACTTTAGAATTCCAATTTAGAATCTATACCAAAAACAATTTAATATTTTAAAGTTTTCCGCTCAGAATTCAAGCAACGGAAAAGTTAAATCCCTGCGAACCGAACCGTCTTGACTTTACAGGAATATAATCTGACAGTAAGTGGACATATCTTTAACTAGCAATTTGAATTTATACAAAACTTACATGTTATTCGAACGTGAATGGGAAATTAAATAATCTGACGTATTTGAAACGAAATATCGACAAAAATGAAATACCATTTTATTTTTAACTAAATGTTAAAAAGTAATTTCGAAATAAATACTGATGGGTCATATATTTTTTAAGTTACAATGTAAAATTGTGATTGATATTATGCTGTCCTTTTTTTCAATTCGATACGTTATAGGCACACAAGTGTAGAATTTTGTAATTAGAAACGAACAATTTAAAAATGATTTCCTGAAAGTTGCGGATTTAAAACACGGGATTTCAATAATACTGAAAGTTTTCAGAATCACCTTGTCCATCCTGGCATGTGGCAGAACGTTACTTTTAAATAGAATGGACAGCTGGTGAAACGATGTGAAGAAAGTTTTGAAAGCAGCGTTTCTGGTGAAAATCATAGTTGAAATATAGGGTTTTATATTCTTACGTACTGCGTTACAAATTTTAAAATATCAACATTTTCTTCGACATTTATGTAGAGCTTTCTGCAATTTATTCGTCGAATTGCTCCAACATACTTCTTCAACAAAAATTATATAAGAAGGCGTTGTGTTAGAAATAAAATTATTTAATAAATAAAAAGTATACGAACACAAAGAAAAATATGTTTCCGCCTTTTATGATATAAAAGTGAAACACACTTTTCTCAGTTCGAGGTTAAGAGTAATTTAGATTTAGTATTCCTTTAAATAAAAAAACTCTTATGCAGTCAAAACGAATTTTACTAAAGAAAATAATAGAATGGCTATATTTATCTGTGAATTATCAAATTTTTAACACAAATTCACTTTAATGCAATGGATTTACTTAAAATATGCAAGGGCAATACCCAGGTTAAAAATCTTTAAGATTTAAATATTCAACCTTCCCACGTATTTGGCGTTTCCACCATTTTCTAGTGTTATAAGTAAACCAATTTAAATTCCCTTTACAGCAGATTCAAGCTACTGTTATCTTTTCAAATTTATAATTATTAATACTGCATTTTGTTTGAAAATTTAATTTAAAATATAATTGAGAAAAGTTACCTCGTTGGAGTCGCATCTTCCCCAACACGAAAGAACCGAAAGAGTGTCCCAACATTGTTTCCCATTTTCATCAGATTGTGTGACTCGATATGTATAAAGTCTCCTATGACAATCCAAAGTTCCAACAGGATCTATGGACCCGATTCCAGCTTCTATGACTTGTTGAGTTCCACATATCGTAGCCGCAGCCATAAAAATCCAAATCCAAAAGAAACTAAACATGGTGCCTCTGAAATGCGGGTATTCCATTAATTAAACTTATAAAACCCGTTTTCATATATCTCAAATAATTAACAAACATCTAAAAGATCAACATAACTAACTACCTGCATCGAGTTTGAAACTCTATATTAGTTAAACTTTAAACAACGTCAAGTTATGAAAGGGTTTTGTACGTATTCACCTACCTGTTAGAGGAAGTGTCAGGATGATTTTGCGAGCTGCAGAAGAACTTGCTGATTAATAAAAGTTGAGAGCATCCCTCATTATACTTTGGGGCGTGTTTTTAACGCGCCGGCGCTTACCGCCGCCCCAGGTGAGAGAGTTCAACCACATTCAGAAAACATTTAAATTAATTTCATTTTAATTTTTATCCCTGCAGCTAAATATTGTTAATGTTGCTGTGAAAGGTTACAGAGGTGGCTCTAGAATTTTTAAATCGTGTGATTAAAATTTAGAGTTTAAAAAATATTTTTACTAATTTAGATGCGGGCCTTACTAATTAAGTTATTGCGGTGCGCGTTTTAAAAAATTAAATCAGAATCCTTAGACCTGGTAGCGTTTTGAATTATATTAAGGTCGCATTTTAACCCATTTCATCTCATCTCACCTCATCTCATCGTTTGTATTATTTAGTTTCATTTAACTCTCCGATATTAAGCTTTTGGAATTCCTTCAATCTTTGCAATTTTCTGACATATTCTAAAGGTTGTTAATTTTAAAACTAGAGATATTATTTTTCAGAAATTTTTAATTTTTATCTTTTTCATTTTTTTATACGTCAGTTATTCAGTCAGTCAGTCAAATATTTCGAGAATTTTCTTAAATTTAATAAAAACTAGCTCTGTAGTTTAGAATTCTAGTAACTTTCTTCTTTTGAATTTTTGGCAACATAAATTAATCAAAATCAAATCATTTTTTTTTTTAATTTGCGAACTGGACGTCGTTTATCAACATAAATCGAAGCTCACACAACAAGTCACTTTTCAAATATCAAACGAATTTATTGCAAATTGTGATAAACTTTGTCCGTTTTAATTTTTAATTTACAAAATAAAATTAGAAATAACATGCTGTTTAATTTAGAGCTTTATGTACATTTTGTTTATGAAAATTGTAATTTCTGCAACAATAATTTAACTTTTAGGAGTGGTTGGAATAGCGTCAAAAACACTACAAATAAATAATCTTTAAATTGCGTGCTTTTTGGGTAATTAAGAACGAATCTGAAACGTTTTTAATTGTATTTCTTCAAAAGATTAATTAACCTTTGTAATTGTTACTTTGTTATTCGTTTCGGTTCAGTGAATTGTCCAAACAAACGAGATTAATAAAAGGGTGTAACCCTATGAATCATTATCAGATTTAACTAACTTTTCGGAGTATGGTTATAAAAAGTAAATTTAGCGAGAAAACTATCTGCTAAAAGCTAAAGCATACCCAAATGTGGATGTAATGTAATATATTTCATTATACAAGTATTTTAATATTTTCAAAACTAGGTTGACATGTTTAAGATCAGAAGATAAAAAGCCATGGGAGAATTAAAAGTTATGCAGGCAATTATTTATTAATTTGGCCTTTAGAGATTTGTCATTTAATAGTGGCTTCGGCAAAACTTGTGTTAAATTAGTCAATGTTTACAATATACAAAAGACTAAGGTTCAGATTCGACCTGGTCCAAATTCTTCGAGAACAGGATGTTTAAAATTGAGTCATTTTCCGATACTGGGTAAAAAAGTATGCAATATCTAGCCGGCGATTATCATACTTCTTAAAAGCAGCTTTCTTGAGATTTCCGATGTTAAAAAATTGCAACAGCATTTACATTAGAATGACAACACTTTACTTAATGCTTATAGAATTTCATAGAAAGAAGAAATAGAAAAAGAGGAGGGGGTTTTCAATAAATTACAACAAGAGATTGACATAGTAAAGAACGAAATAATAATAGTAGGAGATTTAAATGCAAGGGTCGGTAAAGATGTAAAAAGATACGCCCCCTTTATAAGTGAGTTCGGCGATGAAGAAATGGTCAGAATTGGTAGAGAATTGCTAGAATTCTGTGTGGATAATCACAAATACTAAATTTAAACATACGGATATTGGGATATTTATAAATATACGAGGGTACTAAAAATCCTTTATAAATTATGTATTGGTTTCGAAAACAACAATGAAAAGAATAAGAGATACTAGAGTAAGGTGCTGAGATAAGCAGTGATCAATATCTGCTGGAGTCGAAATTAGTAGCAACACAAGAGGTTGATGATAGTAAAAAGAAAACGAAAACCAAACCGGTACGTAAAATCAAAATATATAAACTAAGAGATAATGATATACATAGAAGGGAAATAAAAACTTTAGAAAAAAGACTAAAAGTACATATATTTAGAACGAATCAATGAAATGGATGTACAAGCCTTGTGGGAATAACTATATAAAATCAATATGATAGTAAGTGCGGTGGAAACATGTGGAGTAACAGTAGAAAATACAAATTGTAAGCAAACAGGCTGATGGACGGAGGAGGTGGAGCAACCATAAAAGTAAAAAAAGAAACCTGGTAAGAATAATTAAAGGAGCAAATGCCAGAAGGTTATGGGATGTACAAAGTTTGCTGGAAAAATGCCAAAGATAATCAATATGCTCAAAGCCAACAGAAAAGCCTGCGAGAATTTCAGCCTGAAAATGGAAGAGAACTTTAGCTTAGCAGTAAGCATAAACTTTTCTACAGAGCTGTAAGAAATACTTACTTATAAGGAAAAAAACGACAACGAAATCAATTATATTAAAGACAAAAATGGACATCTATTAACTAATGAAGAAGAAATCCCGGAAAGGTGGATGGTGTATTTTAAGTAGCTGTTGGACAGTACTAACGAGGAATAAAACAGTAGAGTAGTGGTGGCATCACCTGTGAGAAATAGAAAAAATGATAGGGATGAAGATATATCAATGGAGGAACTAGATAGAACTATAATAAAGAAAAAAATACGGAAACGTCTGAAAAATCAAATAGAAAAGAAACTGGAGGATCAGCGAAACGGATTTTCAACAGGAAGAGGGACAACAGATGCTTTACATATCATTATTAAACAAGTAATCGAAAGTTCAAAGAAGAAAGATCTGATGCACACGATGAAGAGAGATCAGGGCGTCCGTCTATCGTAACCGAAGACTTGAAGCAACGAGTTGATCAAGTGATCAAACAAGATCGCCGTTTTACTCTTGATAAACTCCACGATCGTTTTCCTCAAATTTCACGTTTTCTGCTGCATGAGATCGTTACTGATCATCTGGGTTACCATAAAATGTGTGCCACACGGATGTTAAGCGACCAACACAAACTGCTCCTGCTCCTGAGAATAAACAATAATCAATGAAGTAGCATCATACCCATTCACCGTCTAAACCAAAAAAATTCAAGCAGACACTGTCTAGCCGAGAATTTATGGCTACCGTTTTCTGGGACAGGAAGGGTACCTATTCTTTTGGCTGATTTTATGACCGCGGGTAAAACAATAATTGCGGGCAGTTTGGCAGTTATTGTCAGACCCTCCAACGATTAAGATGTGCCATTCAAAATAAACGCCGAAGACTGTTGACCAAGGGTATTGTGCATTTGCAATACTCACCCGCATGTTGCTGTGAAGCCTCAAGAATTGCTTCAGCGTTTCAGATGGGAGATTATGAATCATCCCGCGTATAGCCCGGCTTTAGCACCAAGTGATTTTCACCTGTTCTTCAGTTGAATCTTAAGCACTTCTTGGGTGGCAAGCAGTATGACGTATGAAACCAGCAGTGGCGGCTGCTCCATAGGGGCTCAAGGGCTAGATCCTCCCTAAACCATTCTTAGGAGAGAGTAAAAGTAATTTACTTTTTTAATTATAACATACAATTTATTGTTTATTATTACAATACAAATTTTGCATATCTATATAAAGCATTACTAATGTATAACACATATTATTATCCGCCTGCGATGCGACGGCTACCTATATTTTAAATCTAGGGCCCAGCCTTCGTCCGCATAAGAAATATATGAAAGAACTAACCGTGAACGGAAATGTCGGAAATTGTCGTTTGCGGATGCTCTTTTGCTTTCTTTAATATTTAGTTACCCGAAGGCTCCCGATTTTGGAGCCAGTATGAGAGCACGGGAAAGATTTGTATTTGTAGCCGTGCACGTTCGTAGCTATTCGTACCCTGTTCATTGGGTTCAAATTACGGCGTAGGAGTATTTACTATGACTGCGAATGAACTTCCTGATAAATACTATTTATTTTGATAGCGATTCTTAGAACTCGTGAAAAGGCGAGTAAAATACCTACCTAGAAACGATTAGTAACTAATCACTAAAAGTACCGATTTCGGGGTGTGATGACGTAAATACTCTGTTTTATTTTCGGTGTGTCTTATTTTATTTCGATGGACAAAACATTGTCAGTAACAGGCTTTAAAGATCTACAGCGTTTAAATCAGAAAATAAAAAAACATGAACTAGTGCACATCATATAAAGTGCTGTCCGGATTTGGTTGTTATAGGCTCGGTAAATGCAGCAGCTCAGATGGACTCAGTTTATAGACAAAATATTATAAAACACAATGAACAGGCGACCAAAAATAGGTACATTTTAAAGAAAATTATAAACTGTATTAAATTTTGTGGAAAATTGGAATTTTGCTGGAGTTAATAGATGTTTCATTTGTATGAAATTGCTCAGCTACTAAAGGTGAGTGTTTATTATATATTATTATTTGTTTATATTCTCTCAGCAACTAGAGCCCCCCAAAATAAATTATCACGAGCCGCCACTGGAAACCAGTGATCCATTAAAATTCGCTGTGAATAAGTGGTTGCACGAACAGAGAGGAGAGTTTTACGACATTGGAAAATAAAAGCTCATCTCACGCTACGAAAAATATTTAGCTTTGGGTGGTGACTATGTAGAAAAATAAATTAATGTTCATAATGTAGAAAAATAAATATGTATACCATCTGATTTTTTTAACCTGGAATTTTTAAATATCTAGAGAAAGAAGCATCCTACGAAAAAACTGTCCGAAATAAAAAGTTAATATTTTCGCGGGGGAAATTCACTAGTGCTAAAATTAGCCCCCCTCCTCCCCTCTTGTGGGTGGGGCGGGGTGTAACTTTGAAATCTTAAATAGAAACCCCCATTTTGTATTACAGATTCGGATAGCACGTCAACAAATATGAAACTTTTATTCGTAACATTTTTTCGATTCGTGATAGATGGCGTTGTAATCGCTGAAATTTAATTTCTCCGATTTCTTCAATTGAGAACCAACCTTTAGAAATCCAGATGGCTGGTAAATATGTTCTCACGAGTTGTTGGAACAAATAAATAAAAACAGTATTTACCAGCTATCTGGATTTCTAAAGGTATTGGTTCTCTATTGAAGAAATCGGAAAAATTATATTTCAGCGATTACAGTGCTATCTATCACGAATCGAAAAAAATGTTACGAATAAAAGTTTCATATTTGTTGACGTGCTATCCATATCTGCAATAAAAAGTGGGGGTTTCTATTTAAGATTTCAAAGTTACTTCGCACCCCACCCACAAGGGGGAAGAAGGGGGGGGGCTAATTTTAGCACTAGTGAATTTCCCCGCGAAAATATTAATTTTTTATTTCAGATTATTAGGATGCTTCTTTCTCCAGATATTTAAAAATTCCAGGTTAAAAAATCAACTGGTATATTGTTACCTGGTTAAATAATTTTTGTTTAAAAGCAAAACGGGTATTATTGACCCTCATATCTCTATTTTGTAGATATATGAAAGGAATTCGATTCAGTAATAAGGAATGACATCTGGAATATTCTGACCAAGCGAAATGTTAACAGAAATTTAATAAGGTATATAAGAAATATGCACAATAACACTATATAACCATGTAATAACAAATAGCAATACCTCACAAAACTTTAATACTTCTTCAGGTGTGAGATAAAGCGGAACATTGAGTGCTCATTTGTTTACAGGGCGAAGTAGTAAAAAAATGTAAAAGCAAGATAAAAGAAACCACATTGTGGGATACTATAATATGAAAAGAATAATAATAAACCAGTTAGCATAATACCGATTATGTAGTGCTGAGGGCCAATATAGAAAACAAAAGAATAACTTCAGAGGCACGGACTGGGAATAAATATGGATAAAACAAAAATTCAGATTAAGATAGAGCAAGAAAAAATATAACAAGTAAAGCAGTTTAAATACTTAGGTACAGTCATAATGGAAGATGGAAAAATAGAAGCGGATGTGGATGAAGGAGTAAAAGCAACTCTCTCTCTGTATCTGTAACCTCTTTAACTTTCGGTGTCGAGGCTGGTGCGTTAGCGTATTTAGTCTTTTACGGGTGCAATGCACAATCCGGCTTGACTCTGCGGGTTACGTGATTGATGCACCATGTAATACCTTAGATACTGCACCATGGGTAAAGTGTTAGTGTGTGTACGTGTAGAGCCTTCTTACTCTACCTCTTAGGCCTGTATTCGGTAGAGAGCGTCCTTAATTTGCCCAACGACGAATGGTCACCAGGACTCGATACCGATTTCCATACTGTAGGAAAATCCTGCTCATAGAAATTCTAACCAAGGACTACCGTTACGCTAGTCTGACGCTCTACTACTGCGCCACCCTGGCATCCTAGTAAAAGCTACTACCAAATTATATTTTGCGCTAAATAAACAGATAATCAATAAAGGTAAATATTAACAAAAACAAAAATTAGAATGTATAATTCGCTATAGCTCAGAGATATGGACCTTGAACAAACAACAGAGAAGCAGGCTGCAGGCTAGCGAAATGAAGATACTTAGAAGAATAGCAGGTTTAAATTAACTGGATGAAGTGAGGAATGAAGAAATAAGAAGGAGACTAGGAGTAAAGCCGATAGAACAGAGAATAAAGGTTAATAACTAACTATGCACTGGTTTGGACCGTGGTAAGAATATCAATATCAAGGATAGCGAAAAAACTGAAAAAAGTGTGGACAATGAGAAGAACTAGGAAAAGAGGAAAGGGCAGACCGAGACGAAAATGGAATGATAAAGTAGGATGACACCTGAAGCTAATGGGATTAGACTGGAATAGCGCAGAAAAATGGCAATGGACAGAAAACTATGGAAAAATATAATGGAGGAAACGTAGTCCACCAACACTGGCATTAGTCGGTACAAGATGAACGCTTAAATTCGCCGTGTCCCAGGTGAACGCAGGCACTGCGGTGCGTGCGATGCGGTGCGTGCGATGCGGCCAACGTTAATAATAAAACTGTATAACTAAATGACTGAATATGTCTAAATTGACTACGGTGTACGTGCGTTTAGCACGATGTTGCGTTTCCGCATCGCACGGATGGTTTAAATATTCAAACGGTTTCATTTTTCACCGCAGTTGTCGTCCGGTTGTCACAATGGAAGGGTTAATTTCCGAAGTACAAAATCGTATCGTATTATGGAAAAACAAAATCCTCGATACAAAGATCGATTAATTGTTGATAAGGAATAGTACAGGTGATGAAATTCGCCGTTACTGAACCTGTTCCTATAAATTATATGAATCTTTTCTGGATTACGTTTTTTAAATTTCTTTAATATTCTCAGTTTCAACGAACTATTTTCCATTAGTAAAAGAGAACGTGTTAAATTCGAAGGCATTGTTGAACTTGGAACACTTTTCACTATTATAAAACGCTATTTAATACGCAGTGACTTATCGTATTGTAATTTGACACATCCGCATCGCACGCACCCGCATTTACCTAGGACACGGCGTTATTAACGTTGGCCGCATCGCACTCACCGCATCGCACGCATCGCAGTGCCCGCGTTCACCTAGGACACGGCGTTATGTAATATACTGTTATGTCCCACGTTGGGTTCGACAATTATTGTTATGCTCTTCCACTTAAAAGAATTACATACAATTTTTAAGTATTCTTCCGGCTAGCTCAATAATAAGATTTAATTAATTTCTTTCAGAATCTCCTAAATCAAGGTCTTTAAAGGGTTCCCTTTGACGAATTTCAAAATTTATAAAAATTCACCAAGATAATTTTTTTAAAAATATAACACCTTTCAAAATTATGATAAACTTTTACAAAGAAATAACAATAATTAATTCTAATAACAAACTAAACAATTTTTTTAAAAATTAAAAATATAAACTACCTTTTTTATATTTGAAAAACAACTTGAACAAACAACACTCCCTGGCTTGACTTCTAATGTATCCAACTGTTGAACCAACCTTTTCACAATGAAAGACTTTCCCCTTTAACTCCAACTCCACCAACCTGACTGCAACTCCACCAACCTTACTGCAACTTCACCAATAACACAATTTCCTTCTTTCGATTTTATTTATATTTGTGTAATATCCAAATTTTTATATAAACTTCTTCAAAAATAATAATTTTTATTCCAAATAAACTTTTATTAAATTAAAATTCCAAATTATTTTGATATAATATAACTTCTTTTCAATCTTTATTTGTTTACAATTTGTTTTCAGAATATTCTTTTGGTACTTTAATGCGTTTTCAAGAGTTTTTAAAAAAACTCAACTTACGTTTTTCCAAAAAAATATCCAACTGTTTGTTTTTTATTTGTTACCCTAGTTTCTTAAATTTTAACACTCTACAAAATTATTTTATGACATATTTACAAAATTACTATCTAGATTCTATCCTACTTATTTACAATATTCATTTTCTAACTTATAACTATTTACAATTTTATTTACACTAAATTTTCATACTTTCAAAAGGTGTTCATTCACTTTATCCAAATTCAATTAAAACAATATCACCTCAAAACCCTACCTTGTTTTTGTGAAATTTTTGTTTTCAAACACATTTTCTCAATTTTAATTTCGTTAAGTTAACAACCCTATTTGTCATTTTAACATATAAAATCAGGTTAAGTTAAATTTTGACTTTTCTTTAGATCTGTCATTATTGACATTTAAGTCATTTTTGACTTTTAATAAATTTGACGTTTGACATTTGACATAATGTTTCTATCTTAATTTTTTTAATTTTCAAATCGATATAACATTGATATATGAAAAATTAGAGGAATTTCTCATGTATTAATTTCAATTAATTATCAAACAAATTGCAGTTTTAAATTTTAAAATTTAACTAATCATTTAAATAAATTTCAATTAAATTTTTCATTTGGTTCATGTAAATAGCATTTAACAATAAACAATTAACAATTAACATTTTTACAAGAATACTAAATTATAACACATTTTAAAATTCTGGTGGACCTTTTAGTTCTTTTATACGTAATTTTGAATTAGTTTTAAAACTGTATTTATTGAATTCGTTTGAATTAAAATGCCTATTTTTAAATTTTAAAAACCTATTTATCTTATTTGAATACAAATTATCATTTTTCTTATATTCATTATTAATTGATTTTTGAAATTGATAATTCAATGAGTTTCTTTGTATTTTATTACCATTTTTCATATGATTATTTAATCCATTGTTAACCATTTTAGCTTTATTTAGTTTTGAAAATCTCTTTTTAATCTGTTTAGTCAATTTCATTTCATATTTTAATTTTCCAGTTTTGATAAATAATTTAATATTTTGTTTAATTAAATTCTTCTTATTTATCTTTACATAATTCTTTGGAATACCATCTTTGATTATCCCTGAATTTTCTTTTTCACCCTCCTTTATTAGTTTAACATTTTCATCCATTACCATTTCATCTTGCATATCAAGATATTCTTCTGTAATTTTAATTTCTTCTTGCACATCATTTATGTACATTTTATTTTTATTTAATTCAATAACTTCAGGATTATTAACATTATTAATATTTTCCTGAACTTCAATTTCATCTTCCACGCCTTCATATTCTTTAATTACTTCTTCGTATTCTAAAATAACCTCTTCTTCCTCATCTTTAACATTTTTAAATATTTCTTTAATTTCTTTGCATAATTCTTGTTTATTTTTCACCAATTCTTCTTTCAATTCATTAAATTGCTTCTTATTTTCTTCTTTCAACTCTTCATATCGCTTCTTTGCCTCCTCATCTCTCTTCTTGGAATCTTCTTTAATTTCACCTAATTTTTCATCTAACTTATTATCCAATCCACTTAACTGTTTCTTGGTATCTTCTTTCATTTCTTTAAACTGCTTCTCTAATCTTTCATCTCGTTTCTTGGAATCTTCTTTCATTTCATTGAACTGCTTCTTGGAATCTTCTTTCATTTCATTGAACTGCTTCTTGGAATCTTCATCTCGTTTCTTGGAATCTTCTTTCATTTCATTGAACTGCTTCTTGGAATCTTCATCTCGTTTCTTGGTATCTTCTTTGATTTCTTTAAACTGTTGCATCATCATTTGCATAAAATTCCCGTCAAATTGAACTGGATTTGTAATAATTTGAGAAGTTTGAACTTGTAATTGATCTCCAACACTTTGAGGTTCCTCTTCTGACTGTTCACCTGCATTTTCATGCTCTTCTTCAACTTCAACTACCTCCATTTCATTTTCCTCCTCTTGTTGTTCCATTTCCTGTTCTTTATCTTTCCTAGAACTTCTTAAATTTCTTCTGCCCTCACTCATATTATCAATTTCTAAACTTTGTCAAAATATCTGTATCTCGTTTTATTGAATTTTATTATTTGAATATTTAAGCAAAAATTTCACACAAAACAATGAACAATCAAGTTTGTCAATTTTATCAATTTGTCAAATTTAATAAACTTCAAACTGACATTTATTATGAAACAATTCAATATTTATGGAAATATCTTCTACAATTAAATTCGTTATACTTTTCTTTATTGATTCAAATCTGTATTATTTCAATTACTAAATAACTTTTATTCAAAACTGTGAATGACCCTACCAAGTTTTTATTACTTCTGTTCTCTAGTTAATATTTTATTCACTAATTTTTACCCTACCTTGCCTTTCAGAACCCCTTCAAAATTATTAATAACAAAATAATATTAAGCCTCACGTTGCTGGTCCAATTATTGTTGTATGTATGACAATAATTGTTAGAATGATGTATGCAAAATTATCCTGTCACTGTCAAAATAAACTCTTCGGAGCCCTAAGTAGCCCTACGAAGTCCTTTCAAAACCCCACGAAGCAACCACGTTGGGCGCCAATTATTGTTATGCTCTTCCACTTAAAAGAATTACATACAATTTTTAAGTATTCTTCCGGCTAGCTCAATAATAAGATTTAATTAATTTCTTTCAGAATCTCCTAAATCAAGGTCTTTAAAGGGTTCCCTTTGACGAATTTCAAAATTTATAAAAATTCACCAAGATAATTTTTTAAAAAATATAACACCTTTCAAAATTATGATAAACTTTTACAAAGAAATAACAATAATTAATTCTAATAACAAACTAAACAATTTTTTAAAAATTAAAAATATAAACTACCTTTTTTATATTTGAAAAACAACTTGAACAAACAACACTCCCTGGCTTGACTTCTAATGTATCCAACTGTTGAACCAACCTTTTCACAATGAAAGACTTTCCCCTTTAACTCCAACTCCACCAACCTGACTGCAACTCCACCAACCTTACTGCAACTTCACCAATAACACAATTTCCTTCTTTCGATTTTATTTATATTTGTGTAATATCCAAATTTTTATATAAACTTCTTCAAAAATAATAATTTTTATTCCAAATAAACTTTTATTAAATTAAAATTCCAAATTATTTTGATATAATATAACTTCTTTTCAATCTTTATTTGTTTACAATTTGTTTTCAGAATATTCTTTTGGTACTTTAATACGTTTTCAAGAGTTTTTAAAAAAACTCAACTTACGTTTTTCCAAAAAAATATCCAACTGTTTGTTTTTTATTTGTTACCCTAGTTTCTTAAATTTTAACACTCTACAAAATTATTTTATGACATATTTACAAAATTACTATCTAGATTCTATCCTACTTATTTACAATATTCATTTTCTAACTTATAACTATTTACAATTTTATTTACACTAAATTTTCATACTTTCAAAAGGTGTTCATTCACTTTATCCAAATTCAATTAAAACAATATCACCTCAATACATACATATAGTCCAGTCATTTGTTGCTCAATATCGGGTTTGCTTGGAAAGTTTAGCGGAAGTTTTGAAAATTGGTAGTCTTATAGATTTTGAGGTGCTCTAACCGAATTTTGACTTTGCGACCTTGTACCGGCATGGGAAATGGCGCCATTTTACCCAAAATGGCACCAAAAAGCGGTTTTTCAAAAATATCTCCTTACCAGTTGATTTTTCGACAAAAATAGTGTTGTACAAAATTGTTCTGCAGAAAATTTCTAATAATTCATGCCTGATTAATTTTTTTGTCAGACTAATAGTTTCGACGTACGAGCGCCGCGAATTCAACCACAACACGTGCATTGGTAGAAAACATTTCAGCACGCGTTATACGGGTGTTCCATGACTCGAGGTCCATAGCTTAAGGGCGTGCTATTGAAGTAATTTAGAGTTAAAACTGCTTAATAAACATATATCCGAAAGTGCTTCCTTTCTTTTTAAAATTGGTTGCCGATTAAGAAACAAATACCTATTTCGAAAAAAAGCAGTGGCGTACTATTTTCTTTGTCGGAATTATTTATTTTTTTGCTGTCACGCACGCCACTGCTGGAATTGTCAAAACTAGTTGGATCGAAAAAGACTCTCTTCATGCCAGTATAGTGCATACCAAAGCTCAATTTGATATCTTAAATCGTTTTCGAGATATTTAAAAAAAACTTATTTTTTGGACACCCTGTATCTCGAAAAGGAAGTACTTTCGGACATAGGTTTATTAAGTAATTTTAACTCTAAATGACTTGAATAACACGCCCTTAAGCTATGAACCTCGAGTCATGGAACACCCCTTTAAACGCGTAGTGTAATGTTTTCTACCAATGCACGTGTTGCAGTTGAATTCGCGGCGCTCGTACGCCGAAACTATTAGTCTGACAAAAAAATTAGTCCGACATGAATTATTGGAAATTTTCTGTAGAACAATTTTGCACATCGCTATTTTTGTCGAAAAATCAACCGGTAAGGAGATATTTTCGAAAAACCGGTTTTTGGTGCCATTTTACCCAAAATGGCACCACTTCCCATGCCTGTACAAGGTCGGAAAGTGGAAATTCGGTTAGAGCACCTCAAAATCTATAAGACTACCAATTTTAAAAACCTCCGCTAAACTTTCCAGCTAAAACTACCAAATGTCTGAACTAATATGAAAACGGTTAAATGTAGATTTTATTCGTTGCTATGAAAAACTGAGGTGTGAACTTTGCACCTGACAAACAATTTATCTAAGAACTAATTAACTGATTCATTGGCAAAATCGTTTAATCGGAACTATCAACTTACCAAGTAATTGATTGATCGATTAATACGAAGATCGATTTTTGAATTAATCGAAATATAAGTTAATCGATTAATCTGATTAATCGATTATTTGACATTTAAAAAAAAATCAACATACCATTCAATCGATTATATTTTTATACATTATCGTGGGTATATCGCCACCAGCGGCTACTCGCTACAAGAAACGTTCGAAAAATTTCGATCGATTGTGAATTCATTCTTAATCGAATATGGTATTATGGGATACACAATACTAAGCTCCTTGGAATACTTAACACCCACAATCTTAGTTTTCACTCAATAAATAAACAAAGAAAAATGATTTATTGATTTTAACGCAGCCCTTGCACTATTGCATATATATTTCTAAGCAATGATCACTAATAACAAGCACACAAAAACAATAATTCATTCACCTATATCAAAATGAGTCCCATCAATCAACGCCAAGTATAAATTCGACGAAATTTTAATAAACAATTTGGATCGACACGTTTAAACCACGAATGTCATAGAAACCAAATGCTCAATTCAATTTGATACTTCACGGTATTCGAGATAGATTCGCTTCTTTTATAATCGAATTTTTATTTTTAGGTATTTATGGTTCTTTTGTGTTTAGGTACATCTTAAGATATTTTTTGGTTGAAACACGGCTGTCGGCCGTGGTTGAAACTAAAAGCTTTGCTGCAGTTTGTAAGTAGATTAAAACTTCAGAAAATTCTTTTTAAGACTTTAATTAATTTATAAGGTTAAATTTGCACGTGTAAATTTATAATTAAATAGGTTACAGATTAAGATAAGGCAGGATACAATTAGTCATATTATTTAAAAGATTTTTAATTATGTATAAAGGGCCGTTTGTACGTTTACAATAATTGTCAAAAAATACAAGCCTAAAATTTATCTAAAAAATTCACAAAACCACTAAAGTTATATGTTAGTTTTTGTATTTCCTGGACGTTTGTTGTTACACTGTTTTTGTAGCGCTTATTTAATTTTTAGTTTTCAGCAGTTGCAATGTTGCAAAATACCCACGAAAAAGTATAAAACAGCATTGTTTGATTGAAACAACATTTAAATTTTAAATAATTTCGGTATAAACGGTCCTGCATCTGAAATTTTCTTTGCGAAAAAGTTTTTCTACATAAAAAAGCTACGAAAATTCGTTCTTGATAACCGTTCATATTGTTATACAACAAAGCAAAACTTATTAGTATCATATTTTTTCCTGGTGATATTAAAAGTCTATACACAAAGAATATCCCTAACTTTTGTTGTCCGTCAAAAATTGCAAAGAAAACGGGAATGTAGAAAATTTTCAGCATTAAGAACAAACAGGTGCATATTTTCGCATTCGTGTGGGAGTAGGTGGTACTTGAAGCGTAGGAGTTGCCTTTCTGCGAATTAAATTTTTAGGTTTTTGTGTTAACGTTCCTATAATTTACTTATATCTGTATTAACAATAATAAAAACCGCTTAACCGGAAAACCGTCCCAATTTACACGTGTTTCACTATATCTTTCCGGGAATAAGTACGAAAAAACTACAAATATTTGCAACCCCAGAACATTCATTCATGAAATTATACGATTTTCATTAAAAATGATAACGAAATTCTAAAGTATTCAAGTCAGATGGAAGCAAAACCATTTACACCTACAAGTCAAGTGCGAACGATACTTCATTCGCTTGTTTTGCAAATATAAATTGTCTTTTTTGAATCTGAAGCTTTTTTATGGTCATAAATTTGCTTTTTAGATGGCAGCTTTTAAGTATGTTCTCCCCTTTACTTTACGTTGCAAAAGCGTCGAATGGATAAACACGAAAATATGCAGGTTAAAGCAAAAAGAGATTCCTAGCAAAGTATGAATTTCTGAACGAAGTTTCTAACCTTTAAATATTTTTCCTCTTGGGGTACTTTAATTAGATTTGAGTATTTATAATGAAAACTCGTCAAAAGCTTTGAATAAACGGAAAATGGAACCGATGATTTTATTCTCAATACTAAAAACAGTTTGCTTGGAAATTACTTAAATATAATTTAATTTAGTTTTACACTGCACGTTTTATTGAAAAATTTGACCTGAAATTAAGTGAACGTTAATACTTAGTCTCTTACTAAAAGACAATTCAATATTAATTATCCAAACTTTTCCATATGAGGACAGGAATGTGTTAGACTTTGACATAAATATTTTCGGTTGTAAATAATAATCATCACACAACTATTCCGTAGACGTTATCATTACGTAAATGTAAATTTGATAAGTTTTTCACGAATATAACGCATGATAATGTTAGAATACAAACGAATCGGATGATAGAATCAAATTTGACTGGCTGTGTTTTAATTTAAGATATTTATGTATTTATGACTTTTACTACTGATAATATTTACCGTTTTATTTTGTTTATATTATGTGTTTGACCCTCGGTTTATCAAGAGGACAAATACTACAACTACTAAAACAGATTTTGAATTTTAGAAAATACGTACGGATTTTGCTTTTGGAAGATAAAGACGTAAAATTTCAGGATGTTTTGGAAAAGTGAATTAGTAGATGGAAAACTATTTCACACCCAAATTCTCTTAGAATTTGTAATTTTCGCACAATGCTTTAGTTTAATCCCTAGGGTCTTACCAAAACGGCCTTATACATTATAATTCAAAGTGTATTTAATTGTAAAATACCCAAAGAAGGTGGGGTCGCATTATTAATTAAAATTAAATTTTTCTAAATCGATTTCGAACGACTACGCAGATTACAAATAACCATTTCGAATGCTTTGAGCCTGAGTTAACTCTTTCATCCCATAAGAAGCAATGCTAATTAAACGTAAATAATTAACCAAAAGATGTTTAGGTATTTCCTTAATTCCCCCTGCTTTATTCGCTTTGATAACTGTAATACAAATTTCATCACTTTGCAATCGTGGGTCAGCTTGGATATTCACGAGTACGGAATGTGATAAACCTTGATAACGCCTAACAATCTAATAATTTGCAAGTCACAAATGTTTAAATACAATAAAACGTAATTTTATTACAGTACGATGATTTTGTACTCAAAATTATTTTGAGTGTTTTTTACAATAAATAAATAATTAAAACGGCTAAACTGTTTTTTTTTTTTAATAAGTTTATACTTACCGATAAATTACAACAAGTGTTATACGAGAACTATTCGAAAATTAATTAACAAGTAAACTCCTAATTTTTGGGATGGTTTTTTAAACGGTCATAAACAGTTTACATACTTTTGGCGGCTGGGATGGAACTGGAACATAATTAATTTCTAATCCAAATAATCTGCCAATTTGAATTCGTATCCAAGAGATATAACAAATTTAGGTAGGCAGTGTTCTATCAGTAAGCATTTAAAAAACAAATACGTAGAACATTTTCACACAAACTCTCCGACTGTAACCGCTTGTAAAAGCTCGGTATAAAAAAATCTTTTATTTGAGAAAAACACACTTCAAAGGAAAACACGTCTTTATTAAAAAGAAATAAATAAAACATCTCCGCAGCTTGTAATTGTAATTTATGCAAGCTTTTTATGCAATTCGATATTTTTACATAAAGTAAGCGCAAGTAATATAAAAATTCTTCCTAGAAAATTCCTTACTAATGAGTAAATTGCGGAAGTATTAGGAACTTGCCTGTTTTGTGCGTCGAGAAACACCTTAAAAAGTAACTAGCCATTTTCAAGAATTTAATAAAAGTTATTAAAGATAGATAAGTTGGCCATGAACACCCACTACTAAAACATCTTTTTTATGACAAGCAGATTCTTCAGGTTTACAAATTTAACCTTATGCAAGTCATGATGAATTCATTCATCGAAAGTTAATAGTAAATTAGTAAATATAAGTAAAGTAAGGCTTAGCAAAATATACTTTAAAATTGTAACAGGCAAGTAAGCACAAAAAAATCCCGAAATATGCTTTTATAAATACAGCTTTCCGATATAATTATCTATTAAAAATGGTTCTAATAAGCCATAATAAGTAGCTTGCAAAAATATAAACATATATTTATAAGGAACTATTTAGTTATAATTTATGTTCAACAGATTTTAATATGTTCATACCTTTTCATTTTAATATCAGTACACAAATTTTGAAGAATTAATTATTAAGGCGGAACAATAATTATTGTGCACTAAAAACATTAATCAACAATATTATTTAAAAATATCAAGAATTTTGTCCACAAACAAACAAAACCAGGTAAAACTTCACTTCTCTTTTAATTTTTAGTTCGTAGCAATGCAAAACATTAAAATTAAATAGAATTCGATCTCATTTCATCAGCAAATTATCTAGAACTTACGCAGCCAACATTAAATTATAAAGCAGTACTAGGCTATGTAATTTGTTGCTAAAGTATTTCCATGTATGTGTGAATATTTATCCCTAAAAAGGTATAAACCGCCACTGTTGGCATCTGACGAGCAAAAGGTTATCAGTAATGAAATTTTCGGTTTTTGGGAAAACCCTTTTCACATGTCGTTTTTAAAAAATCCATATGGGTTTCTAAATTTGGGATTTTATATGCTTTGTTCTAGTAAGAAATATCCCAGCAGTTTTATCCTTAACAGAGAAAGCAAATTATTTTTTATTTAGCAGTTCAGTATCACTTTTAAGCCATTCTTTGATGCATGAATTTAAAGAATTCGGTTACAAAAGCAGTGTTTACGTCCGACTTATAAAACGATGGATATATTAGTTACATATCCCAAACTATTTTTTTGAATTGAACCTATGCAATTGTTAAGTAGCTTTTAGCGATTTAGTTGGGTCATATGAATAAAAATACCAAATATAACTTTATTTTAAATCCAAGTCCTGAGACATTTTAAAAAATATATAGAGTTATAATTAAAGACAAAAGATTTATTAAACTTAAAACATATAAATAGTGACGCATGGCCTTATCTGTCTGCTGATTTCTTTGACTTGTATGACTTCTTTGGAGAATTTTTAAAATTAAACTTTTTGCGAAATGGGTCATAGACTTCCCATTTTTTTGATAAAACATTAATCTTTATTTACTACTAACAATTTACTATTCATTCAAACTTGAATAAATTATTATAAAACATGAATAACAACGGCCTAAATTGGATTTTAATGTTTTAATTTTTCGAGTATGAAAAAATTATTTCGTTTCAGAAAGAACATCTTTCTGATATTTTAAAGACAGTTTTTCCACGGAAATGATCACAGAAATTTCTGGTGTTCAGCAGCCCACTCGAAGGTAGTAATATTTAATAGGAACGCCCCACTTAATCTTTTGATGCTTTTCTTAATTAAAAAATCTGGAATTATGTTTGCTTCGGTTAAACATTGTTAATTTCCGCCAGATACGCTTTTAAAAATTTTATTATGGAATATGTTTCGGTTCTGAAATTGCTCCAATTACAACTACAAATGAATCGTCTGCGAGATATTTATTAATACCTTTTCGTTTTTTCCTTGTCCGATTTTCTCTTTTGTTATTTAACTTCGGTCGATGTATAATAATTTATAAGCGTACGATTTTATAACGGTAATATTTTAAGACGAAGCGAGAAGGTATTTTACGGGTCTCTTGGCATTATTGAATAAAAACTCCCAGAAAATAGCTATAACCCTGTACTATCTATACAAATTACATCTATATGTTATGAACTACGTTTTATTTAGCACAGTTCTTATAATTGAAATCCGATCTACGGAGGTTGCTGATTGTCCTCTACTTCTACATCCATAGGCATAGGTGGCGGATCGGGAACTCCCGGCAATGCTGGATTTTGATTTTGTAAATTAACGTTTAACTGTTGCAGCATATTTAACTGTTGCATGTTTTGAACATGAGCAATCTGAACATTCTGAGCAGGTTGGGGATCGTTCACCGAACTTGCAGCCATGGAGGCTTGTCTTTGAGCTTCCAGTGCTATCATTTTCTGTCGTTTCTCCTCCATAAGCTTTTCCCTATGCTTATGGATGTAGTCGTTTACGTTAGGAAGACCGCTAATGACACAAGCCGACAACGCCGATCTGTAAATGTTCATGTCCGTTGCTTCGTACCATTCGTTAGTCTTTTCATCGTAACACTCCACGTGGTAAATCGTAGTCACACCGTTAAAACCACCGATGGCGAATATCATATCGTCTATCACTTCGATAGCGAAATTACTCCGGGGATTGTACATGTCCGGAATTTGCGTCCAGGTATTGTTAGCCGGATTGAATTTCTCTCCACTACACATACGAGATATTCCGTTAAAACCACCGATAACATACACGTGCCCATGATACGCAATACACGACACACCTGATCTTCTAGAACGCATCGGATTGATCATCGTCCATTGGTTAATTCTTGGGTCGTACACTTCTGCCGAATGCATACATTCTTGTCCATTAAAACCTCCAGTTATATAAATCTTATCTGGAACAGAAAATTTTTTACGAAATATTTTTTTCTGGACAAAATGAAATTCAAAGGGCACTTTCTATTAACATCATTACAATTTACAATGTAGAATAAGTTCTACAAAAATAGATTAAAAAAGAATTTAAATAAATAGAGCTTGAAAAACCTGTGCAAATAACGGATACGCCCTTGCTAAAATCTTGATAGAGAATGTAGGTGGGAATAACAATAATTTTACCATTTAGTGTACATGCGCTAGCATCAGATCGTTGCATATTCATGGGTGCTATCAACGACCATTGATTACTTGCATGGTTGTACTTTTCGGCCGTGTTTTGTCTATGATGGCCATCATATCCACCCATAGCGTAAATAATTTCGTTCAAAACCGCAGTACTAACATAACAACGTCTTGCATTCATCGGTGCGATTTCCTTCCACGTCTTTTCAACAGCATTAAAGCATCTGCAAGAATTAAAGTAATCCATTCCGTCGAAACCTCCTATCACGTAAATTTTAAAAGCCACCACGGCAGTACCGTGATATGCACGAGGTCCCATCGGATCGACTTCTTCTACTTTGACCCAACGATCTGCCCGAGTATCGTAGGTTTCCATATAATTTGTGGGAGAACCTCCACTCCACCCACCGATCGCGAAGAGGATTTCGTGTGGTACCCTCGGTCTCGCTATTTCTGGCGTTGGTACCTCTCCATCGCGATGGGTGATCATTTCTAGATCGTACAAAAACTTTAAAGTTTCTATAATCATAGGTTTGCTTTCTTCGCAGTTGGTTACATAAGGGTGATCCTTAACGTGTTCCAGAAAGAACTGGGTATCCAGCAACCCTAAACGGATACCTTTCATAAGAATCACTATATGTTGCTTGCGTTCTTCGGGTTTATGATTGATCCAACGTAAGAGCGCTTCCCAAACGACTTCTTCGCTTTTTACGTTTAATTCGTCAGCATTTATGATTTCTTGTAAATTATCCAATGAAAGATCTAACAACTCTTTACTTTGCACAGCTGCCAATACAAAATATCTCATTATAAATTTCCAAGCCGCATCCGCTAATTCCTTGCAAAAATGAGCCCTGGCAAACATCAGAACCCCTATGCAGTTGGTGGGACTTAATTTATATTCCAAATATTGACAACATATTTCTAATACACCTAAAATGCTAAGGTAGTCGGCGGTCATTAGAAGCTGATAAACGTTATTTTCGTTTACATTTAGTTTTCTCATATAGATATAAGCTAAAAGTGTGTACATTATATCTGCCGAAACTCCAGGAAGGACAACGTTAGTTTTACTTTTTCCGTGTAAAGATGTGGTAAATAATGCCCTAAAATATTTGTTCGGTGTAATTACGACAGTAAGTTTATATTAGTCTCGATACCTACTTAAAATAGTTACTACAAGCGCAGAGAATGGCTCGATGTACAGGAATCTTAGTTCCGTCTTCTAAGACAATCGTAGCATCGCACAACTCGCTATTTTCGCGTAGATCGTTTAGTTCTTCCATAGCTTGAATACTCATACATCTGCCACCCCCAATCAGAGGTTTTTCACATGATTCCGCGCTTGTGTCTGTCATTTCTCCACGGTTTCTAATTAGGTTCCACTTAATACTAATTAATTTTATTATGACACAGATAATTTAGTGAGTGGGTAATGATGAAAGTTAAAACTGATGAAAATACGAAAAGTCAAATTGATATATCAAAATTTTGGGCAGATGTAGTAGTTGTTTCTAAGTTACCATGTTTTATTTTTAGGTTTCTAGATTTGTACTATCACGGGAGGTTACTTTACTTCGAAGGTTTAACCAAGGCCAGCTAAATTAAATATTCCATATCTAAATTGCGTCTTGGCTAAAGCCGGGTTCTCATTAGTCGATTTCATTGATCAATGAGACTGAATCTATGTCATTGTAAAGAAATTGAATAATGAGAACATCATTTCCACGATATTGATCAATGATTTTTCGTTTCAATGGAAGTGAAAGGCAGGTCTACTTTGGTTGATCAACGGGATTGATTCAATGAAATCGAACGGTGTTTGAAATGTGAGAACAAGAGTTCAATTATATTGAAACAAATAAAGTTGCATCGTCAGCTTATTGTTGACACCTACACTCTGGATAAAATTGCGTAGAGTTTTGCGTCATTTTAACAACATGACACATTTCAGATGGTTTTCTCGTTTTTCGCCTCTTGATTTGGTTTACTAAATATTTACACACAATGCGGACTCCAGCACGCACAATTTTCTTCTTTGCAGCAATTTTTAAAATTGATCGTTTCTGACAGAATATTCAATGCCCTTGAATCGTGTGAACAATTTTCGTATTCAATTGTATTTTCAATAGGATAGATTCAGTCTCATTGATCAATGAAATCGACTAATGAGAACCCGGCTTTAATAAAATGAAGTGGGCAGGCCTTAATATGAAATATTTAATTAAGCTGGCCTTGGTTTAACATCCCTCTTTAAATTAATAAATTAATCAACCAAACATATGAATATCTCTAACGCAACCTTGGCCAATCTTCATTGCCTTATTTTCCAGAAATATGAATTTTGGAATAAATATTTTATAGGATGGCATGTTGGGCAGAAATTTTTAGTCTGTATGTTTATTGGTCAAATTTTCAGCATTTCCCTGTAAAAATTCATACACACAGATATAAATACATATGTACCTATATTTGTATTGCATTGCATTTTTTTATTTAACGTTTATTGCATAATATCAAAATATTGAACAGTTTCTTTCACTTATCTAACATAGTAGGAACTAAATGCATTTACAAGTATTACAAATACGTTACAGAATCGTTATTGCATTTTAAGTAGATCTAAAACTGTTACATAATATATCAAAAATAGTTACTTCATTGTAAGTGTAAAGACTTGTCTAAATAATTAATCTTTCCTTTCTAGTTATGTAAGGCTTCTTTATTTGTATTCACCCATCAATTATAAATACGCAAGAAAACAAAACACAGTTTTAAGTAGTTACGCAGGCGTAACACTACAATTTATGTCACGTAAGTGCCGCTTGCGTTTCACCAGTCCTTAAGCTGGTCACAGCGTTTTCACAACGAATCCATAAAGACCCTTCGGAAGCTGGTTCCGAGGGCACGACTTCTAAATCGAGCTCTCCAGAAAACAACCGCATACTCCACGTCACCGCAGTGAAGCAAGCAGCGTTTGTAGGGAAAGCCCTTATGAGGGTGGGCATTAAGCCTCGTCCTAAGAAAGCGTACCCTTCGCTGGCGATACCTTTCTTTAGACAGTCCCAAGAGTTTTTGTATTTCAAAACTCCGTTCATACCATCAACTTGCATTCGCGATTTTATAACGTCAACTGGATAAACGATACCCCAAGACACACAACCAGCCATACCACCAGCAAAGAGCATGGTTGCAGTGGACGCTCTTGTATCATCTTCTAATCTGGTTAAAAATTCGTATGTCACAAAATAACTTCCAAACGCTGGTACTTCTCTGGCTATGGTTATGCCAAGTCCTCGGAAGACTCCTTTTACACCTTCAAATTTATAAATGTCTTTTAAACACTGTAAGGGTCCTGTATTGTCTCCGGATATTTGTACCCTGGTCTTAGCCAGTTCCATAGGACTACAAACTGCACTTTGCACCAAACCAGCGATCGAACCTGCTATATAGTGGGATCTCAGGGAATCAGGATCGCTGAGATGGCGTTGTGTATTTCCATATATTCCAAAAACGATTGCGTTAATGCCAGCTACTCCCACCAAAGGGCTAGACATGCCCCGATAAAGTCCTCTGATCCCTTCTTTAACCACCAACGTACGGAGACAATGTATGGTTCCCCTGTATCTGGGTTGATTTATATCTTGCGTCTGTAAATGGACTTTTACCGTGTCCAACGGATGACCCACGATTACTCCAGCGCAACCTAATCGAAAATAAAAATGTTTATTTCCAATTGCAAAATGCAGAAAATGTTTGAACAATATATTTTTATCAAACTGTGTAGATGACCTTAGGTCGTTTTTCAAATGATTCAACTGATATGCTAATTAAGAGATCTGACTTCATTCAGGGCTAATGAAAATTACACTGTACATCAACAACGCCGCAAAAATAATCGCAAGCTAAAGTACACAATATCAGGGCCGGATTATTGCAAAGAAAACATTTTCTAAGATTAAGCTTCTACGTAAAAACTGGAAATCAGTTCAATTCCATTTTAATCGCTAAAACTACGACTGTTTTTCATGTTTATCTAACCGGATGTTCAGGAAAGATGAAACTGCCAAGGCAACTACTTTTTTAATTTGAATATAGTTATAAACAAATCAGTCTACTCCCTTTTCATAAATTTTACACTGAACTTTATAGTAGCTCAAATACGCAAAAGTCTTAATTTAAAGTCGTGATTAAAGTCACTGAAAAAAACACGAAACAAAACAATGACTTACCGCCCAAACATCCAGCGGCAAAATCTGCGGCCATCACCAAGGGCTTTCTATGTGATATACGTCCACAAAAACAGAAGGAAAAGCACGGTAGGATACTGAAATAAGAGAGGAACTGAAGTAACTGGAAATTCCTATTGAAAATAAAGAATCCATGAAATGGAAGTCGTAAGATAACTGAAAAATAAATAACACCATTATTTTTAAAAAGCGTTGTGCACTTTTTTCGCTCTTTTCTTACCTGCTGTTGTTGATAGATATTTTTGGCGGCGTTCAAAACACGTAAATGATAAATACGTAAGGGTAGATTACGGACGGACTTAAAAGAAATTCGAAAAGTTTGTTGAGATGTTAACAGCGATGTGTTTAACGTCAAACTAAAGTAAATTTTCTGAATTATACTGAACTGGTGTAAAAGGTTATTTAGTGTCAATTTCATGAGATAAACTACTAGGCAACGCAAATCTTCGTATCGTTACCGATTATTTTTATATTACGACATATTTTTTATGACACCGCGCTAGTATTAACACATAACAATTAAATATGACGAATTTTAAAGCAATTTTTATTGCTAAGGCCAAGAAAGGGCTACTTTCGACATTGTTTACAAATATAAAAATTTATTTATTAGTGCATAATCTTATAACAGCATTACGCATTAGTATGAAAAAATACTAGGAACTACTAGAAAATGACAAAATCAACAATTAAAAACGCAGGTTTTTTCCTTAAAAACAACTCGTTTTACTTAAGAATGAATAATTCCATTTCATCTTATCTCTTAAATACGTTTCCACAGTAAATCAAAGCATCTTTGTGCCTTTTAATGCTTTTACTGACCTACAGTGACTTATGTGTATTTTATTACAATATCAACAACAGGGTCGGATTAGACATGGAAAAACTCGAAAACCCGCTTTGGAGCGCTTTAAGCCCATGCCTAATTAATAATTTTTTGAGGAATAAATTTGTCTCTAACTTAATTTCTGATTGCTACTACAATCGTCGCAATTTGTTTTACAATGTATTCAAATGAAAAGCTTATTTTCTAAAAGGTAGGCTTTTCTAGAAGTTATTCGCGTAGTTTTTAGTTATAAAATCTCTATAAAATTAGCCGAAAGTTCGAATATACCGCCAACTTATATTCGCGATAATCGATTGCGACGCTCTCCGCCGCGGCGCATCGTTCATTCCATTTAATAAAATTCTATTAATATCACGCGCAGCTGATCATAACTGCGTGCTTGAATCATTTTAAGCAGCTGTCAAAGTCCAGTGAATATTTAAGTGTTAACATCTTCTCGCTACTATGGTGTAAAAAGCAAATTTCTTCTAAAATTTATAAAAAACAACATGGAAGGCCTTCTACGTGTGGATACGTCTTCCACGTTTCCTGGATCTCCCACAAATTCCTTTTTAGCGGACGAAGTAGCATCTACATGCCCATTATTAACACCGTCGCCTCCAACAAACGCTTTAGTAAATCCATTACCAGAAGAATCAAATTTTCTTAGTCACCAAGAATTAGCGACTAAATTACATGATGTGCGAGGTAAATTTAATATTTAAAATCAGGTATTAGGGTATTACATAGGTAAATGTGTTGTAATATTTTATCTTTTAAGATGATAATACCGAAGGAGGCGATTCGGCTTCTTCAAGCTCTTCAGCTTTGGCTGAACCAGCATGTACTCAACTGCTTAGCGGCCACAATCCTTATCTACATATTACAAAAAATGAAGAGACCGCTGCAGAGGTAACGAAAACAAGAGAATCATATTTCATAGCATTAACAGATCGCCTTTTTAGGAAACAGGTGGTAAAACACAAACTCTACAAATGACTTTCAGGAATCCACCTGAAAATTATTTTTTTATGAAGTGGAACTGGCCACTAATTCGAAAAATATCAGCGTGGTTGTTCTTATCATGTTTAGTTGCCATGGTGGCGATCGTCGTTGCAATGGTATGGACATTACCAAAAACGTGTAATCCTCCCACGGAATGGTACCAAGGAAAAGTTATGTACGAAATTTTTCCCGCGAGCTTTTCAGACTCGTCAGGAGATGGCATTGGTGATCTCAAAGGCATAGCTTCGAGGGTAGAATATTTGGATTCGCTTGGTGTACGCGCTGTTAGATTAAATTCAATACTTCCGTCTCGCGATTACCCGGAAAATTATAAAAATGCAACGTCTATGACGGAAATTGCGTCACAGCTTGGAAACTTATCAGATTTTACGATTTTGGTTAACGCTTTACATGCCGAAAATATTTATCTTTTATTAGATTTGCCCGTCTGGCCTTTTGTAAAAACCCTGAGTAACGGAAAAATCGATGCTCAAGATAGTAACAGCACAGATGCTCAACCATCCTACGAATTTTTACGAACTACTAACAATTACGGAACCGATCAGATAGCTGATGCATTAATTTTTTGGACAAAAATGGGCGTCGATGGGTTTTATCTAAAGGGCGTGGAACATTTTATATATGATCCAAATTTTATACCAGCCTTAATGCGATGGAAAAAGATTTTAGGACCAGAAAGGGTATTAATTGTACACAACGATTTAATAGAAGCAACTCCGCTGGAACTAATAAATATCGTTTTCAACAACGTCGATCTAGTAGATATACGTTTAGAAATAGAAGCTGGTGTTGAAACAATAAGCAGTCAGATAGACTCGATATTTAATAGTACTTTGTTTTCCAAAGCTGCAAATCCGTGGGTTCACTGGTCCCTCTCAAACGAGAACACGATGCGTTTAGCTAACAAATTACCATTTAGTAATGCTACCCTTGGTGCTTCTCTTCTGCAGTTAATGCTTCCAGGGACGCCTTGTATTTTTTACGGTGACGAAATCGGATTGCAGCAAGTTTCTGATCCCCACGAAGACAGAAAAGGTCTCGAGCATTTACATCAATTATCGCCTATGGTCTGGGAATATCCAAACAAACCGTTTACTCAAAAGGGGATGCTGCCATGGATGCACAGTCAACCTACACCTACAAACTTTGGACAATTCGACATCATTTCGAAAATGGCTGCTTTGAGATCCACATCCCCTTCCATTTACGTAAATTCGCTTACTAAAGACGGCGCCAATAAACCCACTGCTGAAGTGAAATATAAAGAAAACGACTTGCTAGTTATACAGCGATGGTATCCACGAAGAAAATCGTACGTAGTTGTCAGCAACCTGGGATGTGTCCATATTTCAGCTGATTTATCAACTTTATTGTATTCGGGAGAAGTTGTGGTAGGGCCCACTACTCATTCTAAACCTGAAAGCTTATCTTTTAAAGAAATTTCCTTGTGGCCTGGAGAATCTGTTATTGTTCTTTTAGATTAAAAAGAAAAGCATATTTATTTACGTTTTTATTTGACACGATGGCAGCACCATACACTGGAATTAAGCTGTTTCTAATTTAGAAAACGAGAACAATAAATAAAGTGTATTATACGTTAAAAAATGTCAGTATTTTAATTATTGAGCAAGTGTATACATTACTGCTAATAAAATAGATTACTTACGTCCTAGGGTACAAAATTGCTTTTTTATTTACAATTTGCAGGAAAACTTAAATAAACCAACGGTCGAGAAGTTTCCACAGCTCGAAATCCTATTCACATATGTCCGAATGCAAATAAATATAAATTAAAAATACTTTAAAAACCTATATTTCATATTTGCTACGTTCTCGACCGTCGGTTGGTTTTTCTGGAATTATTACTAATATACTGAAAAATGATGGCACCCTGAGTAAACAAACAAATCTACCCTAGCTGGCTAGCACTGGAATCATTTGAAAAATGTTTCTTTCTTTCCCTTCAAAAATCTTTTCTCGCACTAAGAATGCGATTGCATAGTCTTATGTTTCGTAGTGCGCGGGTCTTGAAAAACATAGTTATTTGGCGTTGCTCGAGGTATTCCTTCACGGGGAATCTCTGGCAACTTATCACCTGGGTGCCGGTGACTAACTGACGGCAATTTACGAGCAGGTTTGTTAATTTGCGTGCTACTGAGTCCCGAAACCGGATACTTCGTTTTGCTACTGCTCGATGGCTGACGCGGACTCACGTCTGAGGGGTGTTTTGGCATAACAAACGCTTTAGTTTGCTTAATAAGCGAACGATCATTGCACAGCGCGGATATTAATGGCAAGTCCATTTTCTTGCTTTTTTCACGTAGGGTACGGATATCTAACGGCCCGTTAATTTTGTCCACACTTTTATCTATTACGCCACTGTCACTTTTCAACTGAAACTGAGCGTCTGCTATGTCACTAACACATTTTTCTAAAATGTCGTGCAAGCTACCGCTGGCTTTCTGGTGATGTTGAAAATCGATATTCCTCTCTGGCACCGGTGGCGGCGGTGGTGGAGGTGGAAGACGTCTAAATTTTGGTGGCTGAGGAGTGTCAAGGGAGTTCAGGATGTTGTCATCAGAGCGCGTACGTAAAAATCTTGCAGGACGATTCGGCGGTAATGGCGGGGGTGGAGGTTCCAGGCTCCCCGTAGAAGATATGCTTGGAGCACCATAGAAAGGTAAATGAACGTACGTATCTGATAAATTCTGGCTTGAAGCGTAGCGGCTTAAATAAGGCGTTGAGCGATAGAAAACTGGAGGAGTTTGTGCGAGTGCAGCTAAAATAGAACCTTGTTTGGCTTCTAAATATTCTTGTTTACTGATAGCAGGCTCTTTCAACGGAAATACCACGAAATCGACGTCGCTGTACATTTGTTGTTGATACTGTTCAATCTGAGAACGAGACAACTGACTTGTATAAACGGTAGCAAGTGTTGGCGGTGGAGGAGGTGGTGGTTGTCTAGGGGCAGGTGGTGGTGGCGGTAGAAAAGTACACGGTACTAATACGCTCGCTTTGCTGGCAGCAACGTCAAGGTAATTATTTGGCGATACAACTGGAACAACTGGAGGAGGTGCTCGCGGAACTTTAGGAGGAATTGGCGGAACGGAATTCGGAACGGAATAACTCGGTAATGCACTAGCCATAACGTTACTTGTATGAGCTGTTAAAATATTAGGAGAACGAGTCGTAATAAATCTAGCCGCAGCTTCTTCAGAAGGGTAGACAGGAGGAGGAACGGGCATAGGAGTTTCTGGATAAGGTGGTGGATCTCGTAAAGACAAATCTGACAAGCAAGTAACGTCATCGTAATCTGTAATAGAATCTAACTTCGTTAACTGGGTCGGATACGGTGGAGGCGGAGGTCGAAGTCGTGGTTCTACACTATCTACTCGTTTAGGTGGTATCGGTGCATAACCCTGATAGGAAGAGGGCAACGTAACGTAGTCGGAATCAGAATCTAACGTATGACTCACGCTCTTACACGAAGGATAGCGGCCCACTATTAAATCTGATAATTCTTCGGCAGACAAAGGAGTAGGTTGAGCATCGGTGGGATCGCTACCATCACCCCGAAAAGAACCCGAGTTGCTTATGTTAGAATTAGAGCGATCCCGGAAAGGTCCATCGACTTGATCGCCTACTGCACTATATTGCTCACTTGGTGTCGGATACTGATCGCTAGAACTCATCGTGTACTGATCGCTAGATGCCAAGGTATAAACCCCACTCGTGTGACTGCTGGGAGGTGGACCAGCCGCCGAATACACAGCCTCACGAGTGTCTAACTCGATGCAGGTAGCATCACTAACGGAAGAATTCTGCGCTGTATGGGAATATCCTAATTCTAAGCTGCTGCTCGTTGACGGCCTTCTTCCTTTGGTTTCTGCAATTGAAATTTAAAGTGTTTTTAAAAAATAACCACCAACAAATATGTATACTTACTAGTATGTAATGGCGTAACTATAACGGTACTACAGGAGGAGCTGCATTGCGAACTAGCGCATTTTCCACTGGCAGTTTTAGTTGAACTTTCGCTGTTAGTTTGTTTTCCCGTATCCGACCCTTCTTCCCTAGGAGATAAATTCGTTGGAGCCGTGGTAGCAGATGCAGCGGACGTTCTACTGCTCGCAGGTGCGCTATCTAATAAATGCGCTAACGCTAAACTTTCGGTAGAGGGTGCGGGTGGACTCGTTATCATAATTTCCAATTCATCTTCTGAATGTACACGATCGCTTACTATACCGGATGTGGTATTGGAAGAGGTACTGGATATAACGGATACTCGTTGGTCACAATCCCATCGGCGGCGATCTTCCTCCTCTCGACGCACCTCGTTCAGCCGTGGCGCTACAGCCATGCTGAACTGATGCGTCGCCTTACATAATGCAAGAAGAAGTCTGCTTTTTTCGTCGCTGCTTGTGTATAATGTAAGTTTTTCGTGGCCGGTACGAATTTCGAATTTTTTACGTTCAAAGCTCAATTTTCCTATCGAACTCCAAAGAAAAGTAGAGGGAGGATTATTGTCGGCACAAACGCGCAAACCTCGAGCGCACACTGCCAAAAGAAGCGATCCGGGTGACGGTTCGCTCTTGGAAGCGCGCAGTCGAAACACGTGGGCATTGACGGGTTCTTGGAGATTACAGGCATCGGAGATAAAGCGGGCACGAGCCTCGGATTTGGAGAGGCCGCGATATCCCCGATGGGCAGCTTCTACGGCTCTTAAAGCTTGGGGGCCTCTCATGCTAGGTCGTACGTAATCTTCCGGTCGAAAACAAGTGGTCTCTGTTCGATCTCCTAGGTCTGTCTGCAGAGCCAGACCCGCTAGTTGAGTGGCGCGATCTCCAGCCGCCCCTGAAGCCGCATTTAACCGCAGCTGTAAGTAATAGTGATGCCGCGTGGTTTCGTCCCGCAGCAACAACGGGCTGTCGACATAGAACTGTACTCTGAAGTAAAATGCTAGTGCTGGTCGGCCGTTGGCGTCGAGACCGTGACTGTGCGAGGAGCGCCAGCTCTTCGGCGCGTATTTGGACAGCTTGCTCTCCGGCTCGGCGAATAGATACTCGCCATCTGCAACAGAAAACGTTTGCTTACTGGACTGTACCCACTGTCGAGGAATGTGGCAGCACCGGACCACATTCCGGGCTAGTGCCCCTCCCCGCCTTTCTTCATCAAAACCCTAAAGAATATTTGTATTGCAACATCGCCCTGATAACATCTACTAATCAACTTCAGTTACAGAACAACAAATTAATTTAACCCTAAACGTTGGGAAATGTCATTACGAGATGTGACGAAGACGGTAGCCGCTCCTCTGAAACTAGCGCTCCTGCGAGACGCGTATCATCTGCTAGTATTCCTAATCGATCGCGTTCCTAATAGTGGGCCGTTCGGCAGGCAGATAGATACTTGGCAAAGATTTTTAGAGACCATTCAAAGAAATCTACAACTACTGTGAGGCATTTAACTGCAGCAGGTTTAACAAGAAGATTCTTTGGTAGACAGATCGTGGGCCGGTGCCGAGACTGTACCGGGTCGGTCACATTCCCCAAGGTATACAAATGATCTCGGCTCCCTCCCCGTCTAGGACCACTGCTACCTGTCTTTAGCTGCGGCGTACATTGTTTTTTTTGCCCCATTTTTTAGCCCGCGGCTGTCTTCATTTTTTATCGAATCCACTAAGGTTATGATGCCACCACATACCTTACCACAAAAACTAGAACTGTTTTTAAAACGTCTTCGTCGATTTTAAGAGGAATGAATACGTTGCCTCCAAATAAGTGAATAAATAATAATGTTATAGGTATATTCTTCTAAACACACAGCGTAAGCTATTAAAATTGCAAAATTTATTCCAGGAATTTCCATCAGGTAAGATGCTCAAATGTTTGTTTATAACACCTAAACTTGCATCATACTCGGGTATTTGTAAGAATTTTAAAGCAAAAAGTAAATAAATTAATAAATGGGAAATAATGTTTTTTTTTTAAATGGCATTTCACAAAAATCTGAAACTCAAGGTTTTGTTTACTTTTTAAGTTTTTGCCGCTCTTAATTGATTCATAAAATATGGAGGTTAATATACCTCTTTTATAGGAAGTGATATAATTAAAGCCAAAGAAAGAATTGTAAAAACTCGAATTAATATAATTAAAGGCTGAAATTGCACATCTTATTATTCTCTGCATGATAAAGACGAATTGAGCAAACAAATTAAAATTCTATACTGCAACGATTGGATTATTTCGTTGGTCGTTTGTTAGTTTTGTGTGGTAAATATATTTCAATTCAGAAGACACGTAGTATTTACCTTTTTAAGAGCAACACTTATGCTTACTACGATTAAATCCTACAAGACCTAATGTCCGGTTAATCTCATAAAAATCTATAAAATTTACATAACAAAACAATTTCTGTCGAGACTTCTATACGTATTGGGAAACTACACTGAACACGAAACGATAATCTTAGGAATTTTGTGAAATTCTACGTTTTAAAGCACCTCACACCGATCTAAAAACGCGAAGAATTATGGTTATACACCATGTGCGCTAGTAATTTCAAGATTTTAAAGAATTCAACACGTACACTAAACTTAAACGGTTCAGAACGGTGTGTTAACCTGTGTAAAATTTAACAAATTATATTTTGATTAATAAGTTGCTGTTCGTTAAAAATTTTGTTGTCTCCTTGAGTCCTTGGAAAGGAATTCCATTAAAAGAAGATCAAAGTTTTTAATTTAAAACATTCGTGTCTCAACGGATGTTATAAATTTCCCTAGGTGGCGGTTTTTTATGTTTTAAAATTTAAACCTTTCTACGATATAGCAAGTAGCAATAAACAAAATCTTATAAAAACAAAGATAAAAGTGAAATTTAAGGGGGACCTTTAGGAAAATTACCTAACTATTTGTTGATGATCTTAAAGTTTCTCGGTGCCCGGGTGCCGGAATCTATTTTGGTCCTGCAAAATATTTTGACCTTCAAAATGAGTAATTTGGTAAAAAACTAACACTTCCTTTATTACATCAACTATAAATTTCGAGTCTGTTTTGTTGCTACTGGAAGTAGCAAACCATGTTTACCATTTTGGTTTTCAAACACCTCAAGGTCTTGATAGCTTTTGAACGATAACCTCCTGGTGATCAAAATGTACTAAAATTTGTTATTTAGTAAAGATAAGTCTCTAAATTTTTGTGGTTTTTTTATGTCATGATTGATCCCTATTTTCGTACAAAAATATACTAACCGCAAATAAGAGCCAGACCGAATAGGTCGGTGTCTAACATCCCTTGTTGTGCAAAGTGTAGGCATGTTTGCTGATATAACTCTCTGACACGGGATTTCACCTGGACGATGAAGTAAAGGGTCTGCTGGTGCAGCAGATGAAGCGCCAAAAATCGGGCGGCCGGGGGTAGCGCTGCTGCGGGGCTGCACGCGGCCAGGGGAGCGCTCACCGTGCACAGGCCGCCGGCGCGCATGACCCGCACATCTCTTCAGGGGGGCGCCCGCCGCTCACCTGCAATTCAAAAACATACCGACAATTAATCACCTGCATTCCAAATAACTCGTCCATAGAACAATACTTTTAATAACTACATACTTCTTTTCCTTATCGTATTGGCCAAACCAGTGCATTTTTTAACTAGTGAAGTGGGCGACACAGTGTCACCCACTTGTAAAAATTAGTCGCCCAGTGATTGAAATTTTGATGTACTAGGCAACTAGGCGACAAAGAATTTGGTCAATTTATTGCGTTATATTTTTCTGCCAAACACCAAACAATAACAAACACAACACAGTTCAGTTCACTGCCGTTCGTAGAGACAGTGTTCGAAATGAAATTATTTCAAGTGCAAATGGTTCATATCCCAAAGCCTTTCAGATGATCAAAATGATGTTTATAGAAAAATAAAAATGTTCCTCGACGCTGAAGTATTTCAGATTTTACTGTAGCAACAAGAGAGGTACTTAGTTGAGAAACTTTTTGGTTCAGATTATTTGAAACAATACATTGATGAACTGATTGGACACTTCGCTTCGGATAATCTTCCTGTGCCTTCTAGTATTACTGACAATACAGGCAGGCTATTTTATTTGTTAAAAATATCAGTCCCTGGAACTGTGTTTTCAAAATTGGTGCAAACCTATATAATCCTTACTCCTCATAGTTGTGGACCAGAACGGGCTGTTTCCTGCCATACTATTTTGAAGAATCGTTCAAAGCAGAGTTGCTTATCAAGATATGCCATCAACAGCCGCATGTGCAATGTGCATTGCCCTTAATAGTGCAGGAACCGCCCACTTTGATCCACGACCGGCTGTGGCAAAATTTTTGGGACAAATGGAGCGCCGATATAGTGTTCCAGATACGGAACTATGTATATAGAAATAGGGAATTTGTAAAAAAGTTTTTTGGCACTGATATATAACACAACAATTTAAATGTTTAAGTGAATCCGTTTTTTAATAAAAATATTATAATTGAAATGAAAATCATTTTCCTTTTATTATGTAAAATTCCTAACATTTCGTTAACAGTAAAATCAAGTTAGGTTCAAAATATTTTGGGCTTTGTCGCCCAGTGATTTTGGATTAAAAAATGCACTGGGCCAAACCATTCTAAGAACGTTTTCGTATTCCTATTTATTATATTTATCTGTCGGGCATATATGTTTATTAAGGCTCAAACTGATAATGAAAACCATTCATAATCTCATTAACTTTAACATTAACACTTCAAAGTGACAAACAGACATAACCTCAAATGCTAAGTTGAGGTCATGTTACATATATATATGTATATATAACGCCAGGGTTATTTGAATTTAAATTTCTCTGGAAATGTACGAAATTCAAAGGCACGTGCAAAAAATAAACAAATAAAATCAACAAACATCAAAAAAACATTTCTCTCGAGGAGAAACCTAACAGTCAAACATAAAGTGACAAGGAACTACTACCAACGTGTAGCCGCCACGAAATTCCAATAAACGGAATGTGAAACGCATTCCGTAAAACGCAAACGACAAGAATTGCGAAACTGTTCACCAGAAGCGCAGTATGTAACTCTTAAGTGATCTCCGACGTTTATCCAATTCTTGGCGTTACAGAAATACTTATCTGCACTTGTGTAACTTTTGATCAACTACCAACTAAAACGTTCTGTAATTCTGCCGCAATTCAACCTTAATAGGAAATTTATATTACATTATTGGCTTTTAATATAAATTTGTATGTTAATTTTAGATACTTTAAAGGAAAACAATTTCTTATGACGATTTTTATTGCTGTTATAAAATTTGTGACTAAAAAACGCTGAATTTTTCCGATTTGCTCCACAGAATGGAAATAAATGTCAAATCTGGACAAATAGTCTTGTGAATCAAGTACCTACTAATTAATAATCTTATAGCAATTCGATAGACATTCGAAATTAGCAAATATTTAACGCATTTTGTCACGGCCGATTTTTTCCAGATCAGGTAATATCTAACTTGTCCCCCACCCTCTGACTACGGCCCTGTTCCTTTAGGAACAATATACCTAAAAACAAAAGCAGGGAGAGTTGTCCAGATATACATTTAAGGGGGGGTTTTAGTAGCATGTTTACGCGCTGAAAATTGTGTAATTTTAAAATAACGGTACGGTTAAATAATGACAGTTGAAAAGAAGGACGAGTATGAATTAAAATTTTTAGACCTTTCCTTCATACGCTACAAGGCCAGAACGACCAATTTTAATATAGTAATTAAATTATGGCCTATTATGAAAAACTTACGAAAAGGGACTTGCACAAGACATCGATCAACAATGTATTGATTTTCGCATGTAGCGGGGTAGGTTTCAATATTACCTTCCTATGCATGTATCAACCCTTTTGCAAATTTGTATAATTTTGGCGTAATCTTTATTTAACTTTAGAAAAAATTGCGTATAAATTTTTAAAAACTGATTAAAGATAGGCAACCCAACATTCACCGACTCTGTCAATGTCACTGTCAATGTTTACAAAGAGGTTTAAGAGATTAAAAATCGGTATTCGCAAATACTTATACTGAATTTTGAAGTTTGGTAGGTAGAAGCCGGTAGAAGCAATACTAGAAGATCCAATCCTTTCTTGGCTGGTTTTAAGTCAGGCAACCCAAAATACTTAAAAACGAAAAATATCTTAACTAAAACCCACCCTTAATATAATTATTTATAACCCGACACCTTATGGTACAAAGGTACATGATTATGGTACAAAGGTACATGATTATATACAGGGTGACATTGAAAAAACTACAATGCATAGTACCACGCGATAGAGGACTATAATAATTATTTGTATACTAAGGCCGCGAAATTCCATTTTAGCCTACCGAGAGAAAAATTGTCGCCGAGGCCGAGGCAGGACAATCTCGAGGGCGCTAAAGAATTTCGCGGACGAAGTATACACAACATTTTTTGTGCAGCTGTAAAAAATACATAATTACAAATTTTTATCATAAATGAATGTAAATAGAGTCGGCTTTCACGTCACAATGTTTCTATTGAAACAACATAAATAAAACGCGTTTCGCGGCCGTTACTAAGGGTAACGCAATACAGGCCGCGAAATCGGATCTCGCGTCCTGTATTGCGTACGCGAAATGACCACTTCGCGTCCGGTTGCACAAAATAGTTATTTGTATGCTAAAGCCGCGAAATTTCATTTTAGCGTACCGAGAGAAAAATTGTCGCCGAGGCCGCTTGCGGCCGAGGCAAGACAATCTCGAGGGCGCTAAAGAATTTCGCGGCCGAAGTATACACAACATTTTTTGTGCAGCCGTAAAAAATACATAATAAAACTGACATTTTCATATTATCTGTTATGTCAACTCTCATGTGTCAAATTAGTTTAACGGCCGTTACCCTTAGTAACGGCCGTTAAAATATTTCGCGGCCGTTACTAAGGGTAAGGCCGCGAAATCGGATTTCGCGTCCTGTATTGCGTACGCGAAATGACCACTTCGCGTCCGGCTGCACAAAAAATAATAAAAAAGTTCTTATACGCTAATGTCCGATCGCCTTTTTTTTCAAGATACTAGCCAACTACAGGAAAGCGTTTCAACGCGTTAAAAATATGATAATATTCTAATAATACTCGAAACTAAAATACACAAAATAGCCACCTGCAAGGGCATAGTGTGCACCAATTTTGGTTCAATTATGTCTTCACAATCGGAAGAAATTTAAAAAAATTTAAATTTTCTAACAAACTTTTAACATCCTGTATCTTAAAAAAAAAGACGATCGGACATTAGCGTATAAGAACTTTTTTTATTATTTTATGGTCCTCTATCGCGTGGTACTATGCATTGTAGTTTTTTCAATGTCACCCTGTATATATAATTATTTATTTCATTTTACGTTCTTCTTTAAAGCTAGTTTTCTAATGGAGTTAAAGTCAAAAATGAAGCGTTGAATCTTGTCATCCCAAAAAAAAGGTCCAAATTTGTCACAAATTAAAAATCTAACAGATTGCAAGTTAGCGTTGATGACATATGAAGAAACCATGTTCTTCGTTCATTTAATGGTATTTTAAAAACGTAGATATTCCAAGAAAGCTCCAGTAAAAAATTGCCTCAAGGAGGGAGCTCGAAGTCTCGTAGCAAGCCATCCGGTAAGGGATGTTCGAGCTTGGAATTTGTTTAATTGGTTGGCTAATAACAATAATTTGGTAAATGCGGCTCACGGGCGCCGCTTCTGCTGGAATGCAGACGACCTTCGAGAGCCACGTCCACACATCTATCTGTTTAGTAAGAAATGTGTGTGTAAATGCGTGTGCATGTGCGTTCTTTCTATTCGTGCATAAACACAAACTTCGATTCCATCCGCAAATTCCATGCAGGAAATCGTCAGGTTTTCCCCATTAGAAAAAAAATCGCCTGTCCGGAAATTTCTTAGCAGTTATAATGCGTCATGTATAATTGTTATAAGCAAGAAAGCATTCGAGGAATGTTTTGGTTCAAATCCTACACGACCACTCGGATGTTTTTAACGAAATATGTACTAATTATCCGAGATGACTAAGGTGATAAAGTAAAAAATTGAGGAATTTGCCATTCGATTTTCTTCGGTCAACAAATGCACAGGCGAAAAATTCCTAATTATTTTATTGATGCTTGACGTTATTAGGTACACATTTAAAAAACTTATACGTATATGGCCAAAAAGTTGTTAGTTTGTATTTGAGAGTTCATCTTTTAAAAATTGTTGCTCCACGGTATGAAGATAGCTTCCAAATAATAGGTTATTTAAAATATTTTCTTAAAATTTAGAAATATTGCCTTCTATACCGTTTTTTTTTCTTTTGAAAATTGGAACAACTTATTTCTCCCAATCGTTACAGTGGAATTTTTCTGAACTTCCCAAAGTATAAAGTTTAGGAGTGCGTTTTCAAATTATTTATTATGAATATTTTCGATTTTTTGCTATAATTGTTTTTCGCGATAGCAAATCTTGTACAAAAGGTTTCTTAGATTATAACAACATTAAAAATCATTTTATTTATGCATATAATAATCACCGTCAAAATTTCTCAACATTTTACTGTAATTTTATAGATGTTTTTGTTTTTTTTTATGATGAACGATGAACCTAATGGTTATTTCTCAATTTTTTTAAACGTTTTGCAAGTTCATATTACTCAGTTTCATAACGCGTTGTTTATTACAATATATACGTAATTTATGCAAAACCTGGGGTATCATTTCAGTCGTAACTATGCTATTATTGTAAGTATTTGCGTAAGTTAAACAACTCGTTATAGTCCAACATACGTAAAAACGTGGAATTTTTTGCTGTATTATAACATCATTTAGAAGTGCGACACGATTAAGGCTTAATTTTTAGTTTTTAAATTACAGGGGAAACACCGGAGTTAACGAAATATCTATTTAAAAATATCCTGGACAAAATCATTTCCAAATTCTTAAATAAAGTTTGACTTGAACTTGTTTCTGTATTTGCTGCATAAATAATTTCCAAATTAGAAAAGCCCGATATGGTTCAGGTCACTTAAATTAATTATTTTACTGTATTTGAGAATATGTCTAAATATAGTCGTTCCCAAATCAATGTTGAGATTAAAGAATTAGTTTGAAATCATTTGTATTGATTACTGAACCTTACAAATTTTGGAATTTCGTTGGTTTATATTAATTTTACAGAGGAAAGCGTTGATCCTCCAAATAACACAGAAAATTAATTGATGAGCTAATCTATTCTTGATTAATCTGTAGTGACGTAATTTTTGTTGACTTCACCTGAAGTTCATTGGTCTAACTCAAGATGTGGTTATTCTTGATTCCCATTCATATCCTTTTACTACAGGGAAATGTTATTTGCTTCATTTGAGCTTTCTTGCGAACATTTGCGTATTACAAACTTTGAAGCATAGTTTTGCACAATTAGCCTATAGAAATGCATAGTCTTGTTGGTATTAAAAAAAGCATCTTCTGTTTAAAACTGAAGTATAAAAAGTGAATCCTCGCGATGAAAAATTACTTCAATTAAAAACACAATAGAATATGTAGACATGAACTAGAATTTCTAGCACAGTGATTCACAGTAACCTTTGCATTCTTTTTAAATTACAGTTTTCATGTTACATTCTGATATTTGAAGTTAATTACGTTTGTTTGCTATCTTGGCAATGAAAATAATTAGATCGAACACCATATTACAAAAATGAAACCGATTTTATTTTCTAAAATGTTAGGCAACTTCGACATAAATTCAAACGAGACGTTGTTGCAAGTTCAAATAATAACCTTAAGAGAAAAATAAATTCATAACAGTGTTTCATTTTTAATGTGTAACAAAAACAGAACCAGTTTATCGAAGACCAATTTAAATCAACGACTTTTTTTAGAAAGTTAGAAGATTTAAATCACTGATTTAAATTGCGCTGATTTAAATCTGCCAGTTCGATATTTATTAAGAGTCCACGGGCATAAATCCCGTCTTGAGCCAATTATTGATACTTCTTTTAGTACAGAAATTCTTGAATGGCATTCCGATCCACATAATGAGCGGCAGCGATTTCATTTTAGTAAAATGTAAACTCGACGATCGCGAGAGTTGCACGCAGCACCATCCCTTTTACGCGAATACTTTTACGAACCATTAATTTCGAATAATTAAGTCAGGTTAGAGCAATTAAAATCAGAAATAAAAGAACACCTCATTAGGAAGCTAACTATTAGGCAAATAGGCTGGTTATTGCTGTATTAATTGCGCGAGCTCAAAAGGAGGATGAAGTAGCACACAGAGGTATGCTTAAAACTTCCTGAGTTTCGTTCTCACAATTCACGATCTAACAAACGTTTTACTTATAATTTTGTAGATTTGTTTTTAACAATCGCGTAATCTCCAGTTACTACGAGAAAACCGCTCGGAGTTTTCTTTCAATCGACAATAATTACCCGGAGATTGTTAATAGCGTGTTAATTTTACTTTAGAAGTCTCATAATTGAATTTTGCCATTAACCATATTAATTACACTAGCCGTTCGTTATATTTATTTATAATTAAAACATGTAAACGTGGTTTTTATACCTATGTGAAGAAATCGATCTAAAGTTTACGCATTTACTTATTAATAACCGTTTTAATTTATACATGAATAAGTTTTACGAGCACAGATTGGAAATTAGTTTTACATTCGTACTGAAAATCAAAGCGAACGTTTTAAAAACGGACATTAGAGTCGAAATAGACTTAAATCAAGTAATTGGTAATTAAACAATCACAATTTCATCTCAAACTTCTGAAGCTGTTATAAAATTCTTTTACAAATACATACTTACTACAATCTGAGTTATATTTGAATATATTCAATATTTCTACAATTAAATAAAGTAATGATCTAATAAGACGTTTAAAATTGCAAATTGAGGCAAGGCTTGTAATCTTTAAAATGTTCAGTATGTATTTTCCCACAATAAGCCACTAATAACTAAGATTCCATTAGTAAAATTTCAATCTAGTAAGATGCGAGTTAAATCCGATATTCTTATCACGGCCGGATCATTAAGATTTTTTTATTTAATAAAATATTGGGCCATCGTTAAACCAGTGTTAAAAAGAAACCCCCAACGGCTAATTAATTCGTAGGTATAAAATACATGACATTCTTTTTATGACTCGATATAATTGTTTTTAATTTGTTAATTTATTGTAGAATTGTTTCTTTTTTTCTTTAATAAATTCTAGAACGATGAGGACGGTCTACCTTATTTTGGTCTACTTGTTGCTTTAGTAATTTTAAAAATGAGAGAGAAATCTAATAAACTTTTATTCCTTTTGTGTTCCACATTTTAAAACTGGTTTTTTCATCTATGTTAATACCTGATTAATTTATACAACAAATTTTATGGAAATTTTTTCGGCGATGAATTCTAAAACGCGGCGATTATTATAAAATGCTTATAGGACTGTTCTCATAATTTCGCTCGGTTTTTCAGCAGAGAATAAATAATATAATTAATCACGCGTCACGTACGAACAAAGAAGCTGAACTTTAGAAAAAATAAATCTTATCTCCGCACTCCTACAGAGGAATTTCTACCTTCACTTTAAATTGCAGATTGCAGTAAGTAATAGTACAAATAAACGTAGGTTGTAAGCAAGTTATGCAGTTATTTTCTTTTATCGCTTATTAGAATTACCCACGCCAATCTAACACGTCTCAAACTGAATGAAATTTTTAATGTACATTAACTGAGTACTTACAAAAGACCCCAACTGCAGATAATAAACAAATTCGCGTAGACTATTATTGTTTTGCTGATTATCTTCGGCCCACACTTTCCTCCGTAGCGAATTAAAAATTTAGCAGAGGAGTGCCACCAGCTTTTGTTAAAAACTGTTTAAAACTGCAACTAATTTTAATTTTTCTTACTTAGCGACACGGTATCTTGATCCATTCGAATTAATATTTACCTAGTTGAGCATACAAAAATCGTCTATCATATCTAAAATATTTCCGATGGAATTCGAAATAATCTGATATGTACACAATTTTATATCTGATCGGTTTATTTTATGAATGTAAGTGCTCGCAACATAAACACGCCTAGTTTTTATTAAACTAGTTATTTATTTTTTCTTGTTTATTTAAAAAATGATATTCTTTATTTGTAAGCAGAATGAAATTTTATTTGAAAAAAAGTTTGGCCACTTTTACATTGTTTTACGTTTTAGATTTATAGCGATTTAGAAACATAAACGGGCAAATTAAAAATCTAGAAGTTTGGAAGACTGGTAATTCTATTCTTGTTGGAAAAATTTATAAACAATTTTTAAATTTTTGCACCCATATAAAGTAAGAATTTTTTTATTGGTAAAACAATCCTGTCATAAAATAACCGTGAAATGAAATAAAACAATAGGATTGCATTGTGAGAAAAATATGCAGACTTTAAGCTTAATATAAAAGTTATTAATAATTTACGACAGAATAAAAACGTCTTGTTTCGCGTACACAAACTGTACGAGTCCTTGAATTATTAAAATTCAACATTTTTGAACAAATTTGGGCGTTTATACTGTTGGTATGTTAACTAGGATTAGTCATCAACTTGGATGTGAATATTTAAAAATGTAACTTCCTTAAAAGATTTATACTAAAATATTTCTGGTTTACCTACCAAAAATTCATCTGATTTGTTAAATCTTCCAAATTTATTCATCATCATCATCATCAATTGACATGGGGCAGATCCCCGTGGATCAATCCTGGATTACGCCAGGCCCACCCCATGCCAATAAGGTGTGAAGGGATTTATTATGATAGGTGGGATTGGGAGCACTGTATAACGTTAACATAAAAAAAAATCTAAAATGTATTTCGTTTATTTTTACGTGTCTACAATGTGAAAATACTAGATTGACGAACTCTAAAACGAACATCAAAGTTAAAAGTATTGAAAAGCAATCTTTGCATTCGTGTTTAAAACAAAGTAGAAAAAATATACCCAAAAAGGTCAAACAATGAGACGTTCAAAGCCATAGATACGTGTATAGAAATTCAAGAAGAAGAGTTTGGAAAAGATCCAAGTTTCGGGGCATCAGCGAATCAAACAAATGAATTAGCGTATAAAAATGTGGTTAGCCATGAACTTAATTTTACGGTCGCATTTATTTTAAATCTTGAATTTCCTATGATGGAATTTTATAGGCAAAACGCAACAAAAGCTTAAAAATAGTTTCGATTATCCCTTTTAAAAGTTAAGCTTTGATACGACCAGGGTTAATGAAAAAGTTACAACCCGGGAGCGATTCGTGGCGTCACTGCTCATCGAAGTCTCCGCTGTGTATTTTGTGAATCGACCGTATGTAAAGCGTTCGCCACATTATCGAAATGGCGAAACAGTAAAAATCAGCCTCACCTCGTTCCGTTTTGTAGCGATAAGGGACCCATATCGTATATGTATTACTCACTCGCCATTGAAGGTAACTGTTACGATAAATAGGCAATAAAATACAACTCCGGTCTGTTAGGAAATAACGAATCTGTCACAGAAACAATGGAAACCAGTGACCTGTTATCAGTACCGATTGTTTTTCTCTTTTGTCAACATTTTTACCGTTCCTAAACAGTCCACTGAGATGCAAAGCGTTAACTCTTTCATTGATTAGTTTAGGTTGACACACACTTTTTAAAATTTTTATATTAGGTTTGCCATATTGCTTATTTATAAGTAGAAACTTAACTGGCAAAACCGTAACAGCTACAAAGAAGAAACCAACATATTCGTAATCTATTAAAATAGAAAGTATCGCAACTTACACCTCCCCACTTGCAGAAAATTCAGAACCTGAGGAAAAGTTTTTTGAATTTGTCAAAAGCTTTATTAAATTCAAATATTAATGAATGTACCAGACGTTCAAAACAATCCTTTCTGATGTTAACGTTTGTAATTTTTCCTTGTATTTTATAACGCAATGAATCCATGACCTTTTAATTTTTAACAATGTGATAATAGTAAAATCTTTTACAGTTTTTTAATATTGCTTGAGTACTTAACAAATTAGGTTTTTTATGTCTAGTATTTTTGCAAGTTATTTTTGGAAAAGTATCTCGGTTTTTATGAAAATGAATTTCTGGAATTAATTTAATTAAGTTCCAAGACCCGATTTCGTGATTTTAAAATATCGAAGTTGTTAGTCCTTTCTCTCTTAACACTCTTGCCTGAACTACTCCCATGTTGTTAATCAATGGACTGAATTACAAAAATAACATTTACGGCTTCCTTTTAGTTCATTAAACCTGTAAATTTTTAGATCTCCGAATTATAAACTTTATTCCTAATAAACTGCACCTAAAGAATGCAACTTTGCATACATAAAACGTCTAACAAATTCTTATATAACCGGTTGATTATTTTTATTCGCGGATTTTACTATTTTTATTTGTTTCTTAAATTTCCAATTGATTTTATTGATTTTGTTTAATTAAAAGAACCCACTTATTTATTTTAGGAACTATTTTTAGATTAAGAACGCTAAAACTTTTAACAATGTAAGATATTGAAGGCAACAGACAACTAAGAGCCAATTTAGTTCTCCAGGATTCTGTTTCATAAATCATCACTTGTCTGAGCTTTAGTATCTCCCCATAAATCCTAAGTTAGAAAAAAGACAAACATTCCACATGTTTATAACCCGTATTACAGGACCACGCACTGTTAACTCAACCGGAAATAACAAAAATTTCCACATAGTTATTGGCGTTGATAAAGTAAAAATTATTCTACCGACTGTCATGGTACACTTAATTCTATTTTGTTTTATTTATATGCGTTTTTCGTTTCAAAATCAAGCATTGACAATTTCATTTGATGTTTTAATTGGAAATTAGAAAGAAATCCCAACTAGAAAATATATGTTTTGTCTTATTCTTTGATCTTTTTCTTTAAGTTGTTACTTTGTTAGATTAATTTGCTTAAGTCTTAACCCGAGAAATTCCTACTTTTGTAAACAAAAATTGTAAAATTACCAAGCAATTTTTAATAATAACTTCCGCTTGAACTTTTAATTAGGTACTCGCATTCCAAAAAAGCACAAGTTAATTTCTTCCTGTTACCAATTTTAAGCCGTCCCTTTAACAAACAGACAAAATTAACAAACAATTAAACGGACCACATTTGAAAATTATTAAACGGTTGAATCATCTCCCATGCCTTGACCTTCATCTTAACAATTATGTAATTGAATTAAATTAAAGCCAGATGCCGTTTTTTGTTAGTGCAGAATAACTAGTTTGCTACAGTTTTATTTGTTCGCTTAGATAAAACTTTGTGTTCGGTAAAAAGTCACCCACGGTCAATGGTATCCAAAATATTCCAAGGGCAAAAATGTGCTCAAAATTCTTACATTTAACTTTATTCTTTAAATGGAACAAATAAAAATATATTTATATAAAGCGTAATACTGTATAATTGTGATACTAGCGCGCATTATAATTACCTTTGCATAATTTAACTCTAGGAATGTCGCAAAAGTAATGTTACATGTTGACAGACACGTGAGCAGACACGACTAACATTCTGAAACGATCGCAATATTAAAATAACACTAGTTTTATACAAATATAGAATGGGTATGATTATTATAATTTATATGTAATACAACTTATGGAAAGTAAGATGCTAAGTTTATACTATCGTTTTGTCTAATAAATCGAGGAAGTTAGTTTCGCGTGTCTTTGCTAACCGAAGGATTGCATTTCTGACACCACGAAGAAACCGCAAACACACACACATAATTAAGTTTGTAATATAATTCATACCGATAATTAGATAATAGTTTCAGGCCACACTTTGAAATTTCTCTCATTTTAAATCGTTCTCGATTCGTTTTAAAATAAAATTAAAACAACTGAAAGTAATTTTAATTAAGTTTATTAAAATAACAATAACAAATTTCTTGTGTATTCCATTAATGGTTATAACGACCAAGCCCCCTTTCAGACCTTGGACTTGATTTATTTGCCGGTCCCCAAATAAATAAAGTCATAAAATGTACAAGTAAACAGTGTTTTAATTAATACAAATATTTTTACAATTTTTCTGTCGTAGGTCATAGCAAACTTTGATAAGTAAATTTCGACACTTCAAAAATTATTTTTTACAACACAATCGATTACTATCGCAGGGCCGTAACTAGGGGGGGGGGCAGGAGGGTACGTGCCCCCGGAGGCAAATTTTTAGGGGGCGGCATATTTTCAAGAAACGAAAATGATTTTAATTTTATGCAGTTATTTTTTATGTTTTCCGGAGCTTAAATTAGATAATCAGTGGCAAAAAAATAGTCAATTGGGAGCGTTAAAACTGTGGATTTAAACTCAAATTTTCCAAAAATTTTCGGGGGGGGACCCCCCAGACCCCCCGGTAAATATACCCTTAAAATGAACATTTTCAAAATCCGGCGCCTATGGTGGGGGCGGCAAATACGAGTTTGCTCCCCCTGACAAAAGCTCTAGTTACGGCCCTGACTATCAAATAGTTCTCTGGGTCTCACGAATCTGAAAATCAAGAAATGGGGATTTGTATGTATACTCCTAAGCGCACACTTCTTTTAAAAACGACACGATCATCATTATATTTCAATAACTAGAAATGATTTCGCGAAGGCCAGGAATAAAATTGACGCTCAGAAACAAATTAATATGTATTTAGCAACGTCAACGTAACAACAAAACAGAAATGCGAACTTATGCGACACATTTTTAACAGTGTTATTCTTTAGCGGGGCAATAGATTTACTTTATATAATATAAATTTGAATAAATTGACAAACTACTTTATTTCAAAACATTCAAAATGAGCGCTTTCTATCATGTAATCAATAAAATTCATCTCGAGTAGGCCAATGCTTTCGAAAATCGAAAACCTATGTCACTGTAAATCGTTGATATCGCAACTGCCATAATCATATTTTGAAGTTATGTTGACGAATTTATTTCGTACGTCTCAAGTCGAAGTTTGGTAATTAAAACAGAGTAGGTAAACAAGCTTATTTAATCACTAATTTTTCTTGATGTGAAATGTAGAAAAAGCAGGATCCGTGGAAATTTGATAACCTAACCTTACAATAAAATTGTGTTTAGGAATACAAGATAATAATTCACAATCACACTGTTTCGAAAGCATTAGGAGATGAAATTTTGTTGATCGCATACCTATTATAATTTTTATTTCAAATTTTTTGACGTTAATACTAGAACAGAAATAGTTATTTTTGTAACAAGTACCTATAATCAAGTTTTTTGGGACGAATCGTTGCTGTTTCCGGACGAGGCGAAGCCGAGTCTGGAATAGCAGATGAGTCCCAACAAACTAAATTTAGGTACGTGTTACAAACAACATTTTTTTGTTAAAGCTCCCAAAAACAAATTCAAACCTTTTATTATGTATGATTAATGTGATCAGAGCAAATATTTCTCGAAAATAGTGAGCTTCAGATTTTAATTAACATGTCACTATAGTAACCAGATTGTTTAACGTAAACTTATTGGATTAAATAAAGTTGTTTAATTGTTGTATTGAACCATTATGCTTTATTTACCTAAATGATCCTCAAAAGTTGCCATGGCGACTTTTTGGGATTGAGTCCGGAAAAGACTCATTTTACGGACTTAAACGAGTCCGACTTAAACGAGTCCGTAAAATAGCTACTTTTGGGAGCGTGTACTAAAAAAAGTTTTAAATGATAATTTTGTAGAATTCGGAAGGATTGAAAAACCTACAAAGATTAATGAAATTTTCTAAACATGTAGAAAATTTTGAAAACGTTTCCCGAAGTTCAAAAGTTAAATCAAGGAGAATCTTTCATATGTTGATGTAAGAAGGTTTTGAATAATTACAAAAATTTAAATATGTAATTTGGGAAAAATGTAGAGGTTTTTAAACGATACCAAAAATTCAAAAGCTTAGATCGGAAAAGATCTTGTGATTGATTTTGTAAAATTTGAAAAATTATGAAAGAACCCTGGAAAATTCCGAAATAAAAAAATATGGATTTTTAAATGTAATATGTAAGTAAGAAATTCTAAACGTTCAAAAAAAGAAGAAAACGTGTGTTGATATTGAATATTTCGGAGTTTTAAACAACTACAAAAAAATTTAAGAATTCAAAAGATTAAATCAAAGCAAGAAGTCTTGTAGGAGTATGTTGTTTTTATAAAATTTAAATGATTAAAAATCAGAGATTTGGGAAATTTTTGAAAATTTTAAGAAGTTGTTAAATGTTTCCAGCAATTTAAAAACTTTAATCGAAAGAAAATAAGACTCATATGGCGATCCTGTAAAATTTTGAAGGTTTTAAATAACTAAAGAGGTAACGAAATTTTGAAAAATGCTCGAAATTTTTAAACTTTTTCAAAAGTCTAAAAAATTTACTCAAACATTTGAAATAAATTGCCGAAGATTTGAATTACAACAAAAATTGAAAAAGTTTGTAAAAAACTGGTTCTTAAACGTTTCCAGAAATTCAAATCTACCTTGTATATTGATTTCTTAAAATTTGAAAGATTGTGAAAAACCACAAAATTTTTTCGAGATTTAGACATTCAAAAGATCGATTCAAAAAATAGGAATTCACGTATGCGCTGATTTTGTAAATTTTCGAGACACTTGCATGACTACAAAATTTCAAAAAAATTCAAGAATTCTTTAAGGACCTATCTTCAAAATATTAAACAAAAATAAGTTTCGCAAGTTGAGTTTGTAAACTGCTAAAAAATGTGAAAAGCCACAGAATATATTTTTGTAAATATTTAATAAGTTTTCAAATGTTTTTCAAAGTTCAAAAGTTTAAATGAAAAAAGTCATGTATACTGATTTGATAAAATTATCAGAAACTTAAGTGAGAACTAAACTTTGCGCGACTTTTCTTCCTAAGTCTTCCTTAAAAATCTCCTGCAGAGCCTTACAATTTTGATTCTTAATCACATTTTCACAAAAACATTTGAAAATTTCTTCCAAACATACTAAAAACTCTAAAATGTAACAATTTAAAAAATGCCTGAAATTACAATTTTTTTCTAAAAATATCTCCAGCTTACAGCATCTAAATTTCAAAAATACCAAAATTTCAAGATTTAATAAACCTAGTATGACCTTTCATTAACCTAAATTAAAACGATCGCTTTTACTAAAACACGTTTATTTTCTCCAGAACTGAATTTTCTAACCTTACCACAAATAGGATTTACATGTCATTACAATCGAAAAGATGGGAATATTAAAGAAAAAAAGCAATGCAAGCGTCGTTTTAATATTTTCTAGTTCCAATCAGGCGATTCTACGAAGTAACATGGCTCTTATTAATACGTGGAGAAATAGGTAATACAGTCGTATAACTAGAATTTAGAAAACGACATCATTAATACACATACGTTGAATACGGAGTGTGAACTTGATCTTGTTTTTCTAGAGTTAGTTTTTTCGTAGTTTAATAATAATTTCTTTGCATAACAAGTTTACGTACATCTTTGCATAATTAGTGACATCTAATGCGTGTTAACAAGATTAAGAATGTGTAGAAACGTCACTTTCAATGCTGCAGTTGTTATTTTTAAGGTTTTGGCCTAAATGTTTAAAAAGTAAGTTGCTTAACAATTTAGAAAAAGTTTAATATCTTTCTGTTATGATTTTTTTTATATTAGAAATTCGTGCACGTATTTCCGAAACTGCATTCGTCAAAAAAAGCTGAAACGTTCCTATTTACGTGAGCGACTATTTCGAGTTTCATCTAAAATTTTCTAGTACGTGAAATTAATACGGAATGAATGAACGCTTAGATTATTTTCATTTGAACATTATTCAAATTTAAATGTATTGTGTGTAACCCACTCATGCTTCGCTTAAGTACTTCACCTTGAAATAACTTCGCGTTTGAACACAGGCATTTTGCAATGAACGACTAGATACGGTTGATTATAGACACAAAACTCACATTTGTACGTAATAGCCCTGATCACATGTTATGTGATCAGGGGTAATAGTTAGCCAGAATAGACAGATTCTCCCAGGCGAAACGTGTTACTTATTTTAAGTGTAAAAGTTTAGATCATTTTTAATACAAGCTAGTCATTCTAATAAACAGCACCGCAATTAAAATATTCTTCGTGCATCGTTTTATTTAATAACACCGACAGAACTATTCTATCCCATTTCTAAAAGTTCCAGCAGTATTATAAAATTAATTTCGTTACTTCAAAATTTCAAAACTAGTATAAGTTCTTAAATCCCTGCAGCTTAAAGAGTTATAAAAATTTAAATATTTCAGACCTGTCAGAAATAAATCACGACATTTTTTAAACAACTAAATCGTTACGAAAGAAATTTAAAGAATGGCTGACCTAACATAAGTTGATCTAGTTTTTCTCTATGATTTTAACCCACGCTGAATTGTATTAATTATTTGCCCTCGTAAATTAAACTGCATGACTAACTTTTACTGTCCTTAGTCCTTACCTTAGATTAACGTAAAGTAACGACGTAACGTAATCTAACAGGGCTGGATTAATAAATCAATCGCCCACAAGTCTTAAAATTAAATAACTTTTGATGTCAAGAAAGATTGCCTTTTTTGGGATACGCCAAAACCTCTGGGAATTTCAATTGCCAATAATTTGAATATCTTTAAGTTTTATCAGATTTTTGCTGACATTTATTTGAGGGTATTAGAGTTAAATGCCTTTAGTTTGTTAGCTGTAAAATATAAAAATTCTCTAAACATTCTCAAGTTTGCCTTCGAAAATTCAAGAAATTTCATGTAAAAGCATTTCTTCTTCTTCTTTCTCTTTACCCTCTTATACCTTTTTTTAGCATTATACTGTGTATCGAGGGGGCGAGGCACACCTCTAAATGTCAGTATTACGTGCACTCCCATTCTGTCGTACTGCCGGTTTATAAAAGCATTTAAAAAATTAGGTAAATTAACAAAACCGAAAATTCAAAATTTGCAAAACTAATAAAACCTTGTAACAACAATAATGAAGAACAGTTGGGAATCTTTGAAAGAAAAGTAATGCGTTAAATACTAGGACCCATAAAGATAGGAGAAGAATACAGAAGTAGAAGAATTAAGAGATACTGGAAGAACTAGACGGTAAAGACATAGTAAAGTTAATAAAGTCAAAGAATAAGATGGTACGGACATGTAATGAGATGCGAAAAAGAAAGTACGTATCATCAAAAAATTAACAAAATGGATTCCCATATGCAACAGAAGAAAAGGAATACAAAAAATATTTGGTAAGAAAATGTAGAAAATGGCCTGAGAAAAATGGAAATTCCAAACTGACCAATTAGATTTTACAATAGGATGGAATGGAGGAAGATAGTAAGCACATTAAAACCCATAAATTACGTTTGGTCCCATAACTCTTCGCTGCCACCAAAATGTGAATCCGAATTTAAGCCCAATTAAGTAAAAGTTTGTTATAAATAAAGAAAAAAATGCATGACTGAAAAATGCACAGAATGCAGCTGAAATAACACCTGCCTTTTATGATCAGAATGTTGAATGATGCAGCTGTCTCCGATTCAAAAATGGCAAAAACTTTTGTCTTTATTTAGCAAAAATCCTAATTCCAAATTTATCGTCAACAAGTAAGATTGCCAAAATACGATATTCTAAAGAAAATGTAAGGTAATTCATCCACGGAATTAATTCTGGCCACGTTCTTTATATCTAGTTGCTCTGGCACGAATTGAATATAAAAATAACGAGGATGTTAGTTATATAACACGTAATGATAAACATGGCCGAAGAATATTCTAGATTTCTATTTCTGGTCAAACTTTGAAGAAGTTCATAAATCTCAAATTTAAATTTTTATCAACAAATATTGCCACATACAATTATCAAATTTACATTAATTGGAGGTTCTTTAATTATCAAAATTAGGAAAAATATAAAATTTAATCAAGCGTTTTAAGCTTACACAACTTTGTTATGAAGTAAAAAGCCAGGTAAGAATAATCTTCGTAAGTTGTCTTAAATATAAAACCAATAAAACCCATAAAACGATTTCACTTCATTCATGTCTCTATATTTAGTTGCCACTACAAAAATTAAAATTGTACGATTACAAAATAAAATTTCTGGAAAATTTGTAGTAAACATCCTGTATTTTAGTCGAGTCGCATCATACTACAGGTACCTATTTCGAAGTTAAATTTACATAATAACCCATTAATATTATGTAAATGAAGCTTCCAAATACCTCAGAGAAAACACCAATCAAGGTTGGACAGCCCGAACCATAAATATTCAACCTCAGACTTATTTTGCAAACAAATAACCACAACTATTTAAACCCTTGGGCAATAAAGTAGACATATTTTGATCTTATTTTTCTGCACCTAATTTCAGGTCACTTCGTTAATCTTTTTCTAACTTTTTTACATCAAAAAGGTCCGCATCGAGATTAAATTTAGTCGTTGGAGTAAAATATTGACTCAAGTCTGTAGAAAAATGTTTGGTTGAAAACACGGCAATTTTTAAAACATACGAGCAAATATATTTTGGTAAGCGTCACGGCATAGCTTTGCAGCTCATGGAGTACGTGCAAGAAATGCAAGAACTTGATGGTATGGCGTAACCTGCTGGAAGGTGACCTAGTATGCCCTCGACTGTTTACTTATGCACACATGTACGAATAAGCCATTTAAATTTTCTTTTTTAGATTAACACAGCACGATAATTCTGAACTTATAGTGGATGTGATTTTACAAAAAAAAAATTACAAGAAACTCATCAAACTATTGCTACCTAACTTTTAATTGTTTTTAAAACCATTCAAGAGTTCCAAAAACATTGGAATGAACGGTTTTTGTTGGATATTTAAACGAATTTTAAACGTTACTAAAATTGCTCGAGTTTGTTTTAAAACTGAATAATTAAAAGAAAGCAAAAATTAATAATTAAACTAAACAAATGATGAACTCATTTAATTAGTAAGAATTTCAAAAATAAATAATCGCTGTAATAATAAAGTCCTACCTCTTTTGACTGAAAATATTAAAAGTCCACCCAAACTTTAAACTTTAGAGTCCCCCTTTAGGTCTATAGTTTTGCTAACTTTGAATTAATTTTGAAAAATCTGTACATGAATAGAAAAATATTATCTCCCTGTAAACAGAATTTCCAAAATTATTTCAAATTCGCCAAAATTTAAAAACGTTCCCACTTGTTTTCGCACACTTCTAATGACAACGTTTATAATTTATTGTAAAACTATGTTTTACACTGGTATAATCTAAAACTGTCCGTGCTTATCAAAAAATGTCAGCTATTTTAATGAGTCCTTTAAAAGAAATTTTTAAAATATGATGGAATTTTTTTATCGGGCGTAAATGGGTTTTATGAGCTATCAAAACTAATATACGGGGAATTTTTAATTGTGTCCGCTTTGACCAAAAATTTCAAAAACTTAACCCGACCGAGAGTTTATCAAAATTCTGTAAAGCTTCCATGGTATCGCGTTTCTTTAATCTTTAAATAACGTACGAGTCCACATATTAACTTCAAGCCATGGATGGATTCCTTGAGAAAAATTCATTGAAATGCTCTAGAATCCAGTTTATCTGAAGAGTTTATCGTTTATACTTGGTTTATTTTTAATAAGTTAATTCAAAACGACTTTTAAAAACGTACTTTTAATTAGCGTTTTAAATATGGAAAATATCTGTGCTGTTTATAATCTATTTGCCCACGTTTACAACTTTATAACAAAGCTTTGCAAATGTTTCGGCTTCAAATTATTTGTTTTTAAAACCCACTTAAAAATTATCTATCCTTCAAGTATTAGGTCCAATTAAATAATAGTAAAATAATAAATAATTTAGACAACTTTTGTGAATTAAAAAACTTAATTTCTGCAATCACTTAATAATAACAATGCTTCGTTAAGTTTTACCTTTTATACGAATCAAGCTAAACTTTAATTGAAAGCTACAACAAATGAGGAAACGATATAAAGTTTAACAAGCAGTTATCTAGTAAAATTATGCGATAAAACCACAATACGACTAGCTGAATCACCACTGTATCTAAAACATTCCCAAATATTAAATGAGCTGGTCAAATTAAAGCCACAAATATTCCACAAATAAGCATCTTATACTTCTTGGTATTTTCGGAATTATTTTGTAATTTCGGGTTGTTACTAAATTTAGATAATAACTAAAATGGTTCATTTTGAAATCTATATAATTTCAATAATTACAAGACTCGTGAGGTCTTATTGAAATTGTTGCGATGAATAACTTGCACTTTACGAATATAACAAGTTAGCAGAGGTGTTTTCTATGATTTTCGATTCAAGCTGTAGAATAGCAACGTAAAAATTCATTCATCGTTTAAATTAATGTTTTCTAAGATTTATAGTTTAATATAGAATTATATCAACACATAAAACTAAAACAATAGGAATTTAATTTAAAAACTATAATAGGAGTTTTTATGTTTACTTAATAAAATAACAGGTAAAAGGAGGAACATAATAGGAATCAAGTTAATATATAACATTTTTGTTTTTACAAATATATACCTACACACATATTTACCCAACCATATAAATTACTTAAGCTTTTCTGAATTTTGAAATATAGTTTTGGCATTCAACTTCGCTAGTACGAGTTTTTAATGTGCTTCTCGATCAAATACTGGGTTTAAATTTGCAATCGAATAATTAGTTGGTAAAATCTTGAACGTGTTTTAATATCGGAAAGCAGGAATTCGTCATTACATCCGAGTAAACTCAATTTAGCTTTGCTTTCTAAAAAAATCGGTTTCAAAAAATGAGGCATCGAAACGAGGGAAAGTTATGCGAAGAATAATTTCCGATAGGTCTCCGGGGTCGGTAATTTAGCAAAAAGGTTATCGATTTTGCGTTCGACGGTATAAAACGAAAGTATCCGTAGCAAGAAGATCGAAGGAAGTCATAGACATTTAAAAATATCTACCATGTGTTTCAATGATAATCCAAGTGTATCGCGTGTAGCGTGCCCATTGTTGTTGGCCTAGTATCGTCCAGTTCTGCGTGCAACAATGGAAAACTATCACAACACTGACACACAGGGAACTAGGCACAAATTGCACGTGTTTTTGAATCAACGCAACGCGCTCGGCGCTCCGGATCGACCGGCGAAGATATTCTTCAGCTATGGACTAAAACTTCGCGTTTCAACTCTAGAGCGGTCAGGTACACTCTTAAGCAAAACATCATTGGAATGCAGCGGACCAGAGGAATACTCGTTCCGATAAGCCGTCACATTCCAGGCTACCTACACGCAATAAATGGATCGTAATTACGTACAGTCGAGACCGAAAATTTCCGAGCACAGCGGCCATCGAATTCCATGCCCAACAACGTAAATTCTTCCAACGGAATGTACTAAAACTCAGGTGTGTTTGGTACCTGTCCGGAGGCTACATTCCTCAGTTAGCGCGGCATTCCATGTGAGAAATTCATGGTAGCCTCGCGTCGGGTGCTTGCCCATCTCGTGATGGAACATATTTAATACGCAATAAATTAGTAAAAAACGCGTCTAACAACAAAAAAACCAAAAACCGATTGCCGGCTCCGGTTCCGCAGGGAGTTGTATTTTTATATCAATCGAAAAGAATAAAACGCCAAGCGCAAGCACGCCGTAGAGTCGCTGCATATTTCAGATATGGTATAAAAAGCAGGGCCTGCATTCCTTAACTTCACTTCGAACCAATGGGAGCAGAGCCCGCCAAAGGCTGCATGCATGCTGCAGCGTAACACGCTGTCGTTGTTATGTGGACTCTTGAGTTCTGGACTCCGGTGGACCCCAGAGGATGCTGCAATAAAATCCAACACGAACGATCAAAATATCCATTCATAGGCCGAGAGAGACCCATGGGGTTCGGGTTCGTCGCTTAACCTACCATCGAAATCATCAACGCTTTACTACGGGGACCATCAAATTTATGCGCTTTGTATATGAAACGCATTTGCTCAAAAAATGCCTTTTATAATTACTTAACTGAGAATTGTTACATTACACTATTTTTTTAAATATTTTAAATATGCCCTCTTTTTGTAGCGTTTTCCTAAAACATATTTCAGATACTTATCATACCGAATTTTATGTGGGAAGTTTCCACTTGCTTTTAATGTTCTTTCTATAATTATGCAAGTATTTTAATATTTAGATTTAAAGAATAACAATCGGGCAAATATTCCGGCCCTACTTTGTGCTCATCTAATTTTCTATGTTTAATTGCCTGATTACAATTCGAATGAAAGCGTAAATTTAGACCAAAAAAAGAAAACGAAATATTTTAAAGCTTCACTATTTTTTGACAGAGCTCATTAGTCATATCATTTAATAAAACGCAATAGCAAAAAATCTGCAATTTAAGAGTTTTAGGAAATGACCCCTTTCAACTTGAATGTAAGCATTTCATTGACGAACTAGAGGTTCTCTAACTATGGTTTTTTTTATGAATTTCAATCAATTCTGCAAAATTTGTACTTTCGCTTTGATCATTTCTTATGTGGTTAGTTGTACCTTGAATCCTTTCTAGTAACTGTTGGGAGGGCTACTAATTCCTTCATAGGCAAATTGCTTCGTATTTCACTAGAAATAAGGCAACTGAATTTAAAACCTGAGATCGTGGTGGCCAAACTCGTCGACCCTTTACCTCCAAAATCAATTCATTTGTTTGGTGTACGAATATGACGCCAATGCTTTTACAATTTTTGATTATAAATCTTGAAAGCCTTGTAATTCCTATAAAAATCTTGTTCTGAGAGTTGTGTCAGCTTTATCTCCCAAAGTTTACCATAGAGCTAATAAATTACCGTGTATAGGAAAAACGTGACATATCTATAAAAAAGGCAAGATATTACACATTCCTCCCTGGGAGTTTGTCTTCTTATTGTGCATAGAACACATGGTTTTTCATTAAAGTTGCCGATTGTCTTGTTTTGTATGTAAAACACGTACGTTTTAAAGATAGAGCCAAGATTTGCTTAATAAAAAAATGCTTTTATACGGTGTTTTAAATACTTTTTTCGCTTGAGTGCAATAGGTTTCCTTCGCAACCCATCAATAAAATCTTCAGTATTTACCTAAAAGGCGCATAAAATAAATTGAGTTTGTAAAATTCTACAGATTTTTGCCCTAACTATAAAATAGCATTTTTTATATTGCTGTACCACTCTGTTACATATTTTCCTGGTCCAGTTTAACGTAATAACTCTTTGATTTTCCTTTACAACGTATCACTGTAAACTCCAACGTTTTCCTGAAGAGCAATTACAATATTCAAATTCAACGCTGATTTTTGCAAAATTCTACTGATTTTTTGCCTTGTTAAATGGCTTTTCGTATATATTTTTTGATTATCCTGTTAATTTTTTTCTTGCTTTTCACTGAACTCCTTTTCTAAGTTAAAAGATTAACTTCGCAACCTGATGTTATGTACAACCTAACTTCAAATATTTTTACAAAGAGAACACTGAATTTTTTGATAAAAAATTCTACTGATTTCTGCCTTATAAAACTACATATTTAGTTTGTATTTTTTACTATTCCTACAAAGTTTTTTTTAAGTTTTTTTTATGGAAACCATCATTGAGATCTCCAGTGTTTTCCCAAAAGGTATATAAAATATTCAAATATGAAACTAATGTTTGGTAAATTCTACAGATTTTTTGTCAACAGTAAAAGCCCGAGACCTTTTATTTTTATCGATAAAATTTCATTTTGTACGAAAACGAAGTTGCCATGGAAAATGGACGAGACTATAGTCCAATTGGCGATCCAGGTAATGCGCGTCATCAATCATATGATCAACGGTCGGCGTTACCAATAATGCGCGATAAAAAAATACAAAATGTAATTGCTGAATATAAATTATTTTTGTAGTTTTCTAAGATTAGGCAGCCGTGTTTAATCACAAGGTCTATACATTTTTGAAAATAAGAAAGAAATCGGGTTTTTATTTTCTAATTTAGCTCATATTTATTTTTTGTAAAGTTAGTATTATTTTTGGCATGTTTATATTTCCAATTTCCAATTTCACTTGCAAATTTTTGACAGATCGTGTTGTGTGTCATTAAAGTTTGTTTGACATTTGACGTTTTTTACCAAGTTATGATGTCATAAAATTTATTGATGACGTGCATTACCTGGCTCGAAAATTCGACCATAGACCTACATTAATTAAAAACCCGCGCCCGAAGGGCAAGGGTTTTTTTATGTAGGGCTAGTCGAGTCCATTTTCTTATGGCAACTTCGTTTGAGTGATACAAGAATGAAATTTTATCCATAAAAATAAAAGGTAGAGTGTTTTTTAATTGGAAAAAATCCTGAAACAACAAACAAATTTTTATTAAAGACATTTTTCTGACGTTTATTTTAGCAATTAATGTCAAATAATATTTTTGAAGTTTAGGTTTCTGTAGCAACAGAGCAGACAGAGACGCGTAGTTTTTTTCGATGTGCGAGAAGGACGTAGTGATATTTTTTATCATGATAAAAATGAATGATTGGCTGTTGAAATGCTGATCCAAGCGTTGTTATTGGACAAAAGTGATGTCATGACAGTTGTAGGATTTTTTCTTACAAAACGGTTTATTATTTTTTTATTTTGCCCGAAAATTTTTTATTTGGTATCCCTTATAAAGCTCCAGAAGTCTGACTTGTTAAGTTTTGCTTCGGAATCGCAACCCATCGTTGAAATCTCCAATGTTTTCCCCAAGGGCAAAATAAATATCGAATACAAAATTTATTTTTGCAAATAAATTTTTGTTTGTATTTTTCTCCTTTCCCCCCCAATTTTTCCCTGGAACATTTTTATGGAGCTCCAGAAGGCTACATGTTCCTTAGCAATCCATCATTGAAATCTTCAGTGTTTCCCCAAAGGGCACATAAAATATTCATATATAAAATTAGTTCTTTCAAAATTCTACAAATCGTTTCTTTGCGAAATAGCTTTTTTAGTATTTTTTCCTATCAACTCAATTTTTTTCCTGAAACTCCATTTCCAATTTAAAATAACGACTTTTTAAATTTTTTGTGTATTTTAATATGTCACGCGTATTTTGCTTGTTAAATTGGGCATCCTTAAAATAAAAACTCTTAAGTCTGTGTAAATTCAACCAGTTGGAACTGTGAAATTATAAAAAGGAAATAGACGCGCCGCTTATTCATATAGGTATGCACGCACTTCTGCAGAAATGCGGATGTCCTCAGGGTGGGGTAGAAAGTTTCAACTAAATTTCGAAACAAAGTAAAAAACATTATCAGAAGCGATTTGAACCATTTAATAAATTAATTAGTTTTAAAAAATAATTAACTTAAAAAAGTTAATTTATAAGTTGGAATCGTCTTTGGCCAGAAATTGCATTGTGTTAATTTCGCTGTCTAAGCATAGTTTATAGAGACATTCTGTAATCGACTACTGTTTTTGGTGTGAACTTGAAATTAAACTATGACATCTTGGGTTTGCTACGTAGGTGTTCTTCGTAAACATTGTGAAAATTCAAGAGGTTAAAAATGGAAACAAACCTTCAGCTATCTATTTGTTTACTTAAAATAAATATGAAAACAACGCAGGTGAAAGTTTAAAAGAAGACTCGCCTTGCATTTTCTTATAAAAACAAAATCAAAACAAAAGTTTAAAAATTAAACGTATTCCTGTTGCGTGATGGTGGTGAAAATAGAATCTTAAAATGTTGAGTTTTCACTTACCTTTGAATTTGATTGTTTGTAAAACATATTTTGTCTTTAACATATAAAGATCTGTATTTTTAAACAAAACCTGAACATTTATTAGAAATACAAGAAACAATAATAATAACTAATACAAAAATAATATTTAAATTATAACTACTCAGAACTGCTTAGATGTTTATTTTGTAAATACTCCAGATTTTTCAGCGGTTCGGGCATGTTTGGTTGTAAACCTTTAGCAGTTGTAAAATATGCCTTCGCTAAATTTGAACGACCCAACTTGTATTGCAAAATCGCGAGGTTATTAAATGCAGAGGCGTGAGTTGAATCCGATACCAGGCATATACTTAAACACTGCATCGCTAATTCGATGTCTCCAGCCGCCTGAAAAAATAAAAGTCTGCACTTAAGAAATCTCAAATTAAAAGCTTTACGTATTTAAATGCTTATTTAATGCTGTCTGCTGTATATTTTGTCTCAATTAATATTAACGCCCTAAATAAATATTACCTTCGCTCGATAATTGTGAAAAACTATCAGATGTATGAGTTTACGTAACTCAATTTTAAAAAGGCAAAAATCTAATCGTTCATACGAATAGAATTTACAAAAATTCTTCGATAACAGATGCAAAAAAATCGCTAAATTTTAACAAGTTAACTTTCAGAACAAAAAGTTAAAATATAAATATGAAAACTCTTACACCTAACAAAAAGTACGTTTTGAAAAAAAGCAAAATTTTTCGAATATAAAGTTTTAAATTACTGACTGAACAATGTAAATAAAATTTATAATTATAAAATTTGTCCCTCAACACTTCCTTGGATTAAGAGGAATACCTCGATGATATTTCTGATTATACATACGCCTGCTTGACATAAAAGCTAGTATTGTTTGGTCCTTCCGCACTGCAAGTTATGCAACCAGAATTACGTGGCTGTGGTGTAAATTTACTCTCAAGAATTCGAAGCATAAAACCAACAAAACTTAAATTTTGCACTATTTTTTTTTTAATATACTTACAATCGCTACATGTGATAAGTTATACCAAACTTCAGCTTTTATAGCAGGATCTGTTGCTAAATCCAAAGCTCTTTGAAAACACGCCATTGTTAAATCTAGTTGTTGTGAATAAAGACAGCAAAGTCCCAGATTGTTGTATAATTCCGCGGAATGGGCACCCATGGCTAATACACGCCTACAAAAATTTAAAAAAATCTTGAAAAATTATTATAAAACTAACGAAATAACTGTGTAAAAACTTGTATTTGAAAACCTAAAATACATATAGAATTCGTATTTGGTTTTATTACGCTGGTTTTGCAAAACTAGAAATGGTCGCAAAATTTAGTTAAAACTAAAATGTTAAATTATTTCGAAAATACCTGTAATATCTAAGGGCCAACTCAGGTTGGTTGTTATAAAAATGATAAACGCCGATACACGCGATCGCTTCCGTATTCATGGCATCTTCTATAACAATATTTCTGTAATGTTTTACAGACAGTTGTGCGTCACCAAGTGCTTCATATAATCTGGCCACTTCGGTTAATATGGACACATCGTTTGGGAAAACTGTTAAGCCAGATCGGCAAATTTCCATGGCAGAAAGGGGTTGATCTTAAAGCACAAATTTTTGTTAAAAATCCTATCTTGTTACACATTTTTCTATTATTGTACCTAATCTTATGTACACCCTCGTGAGTCGTATGAAAGTTTCAACGTGATTTTGATGTTTCAAAGCACTCCTCAATTGTTGTTCCCCATCCCTAACCAAATTTAATGCGTTGTAACATTTTGCTAATTGTACCTTCCACCACCAATCTTTGAATTCGTTGGCTTGTGTGGCTTGAACGGCAAGTTCCATTGCGTTTCGCACATCTCCTTCGTGGTAAAAAAGGTACTCGAATAAGGGTTTTGACAAACACGGGTCCTTAGCGTATTTTGCTATGTTCAGTCTTGAAACTTGAATGAATGGTCCATCCCTTTGACTAAGCATCGCCGCTGTTCCCAAACGAATTGCACGGGTTGATTGATTTGTAACAGGCCGTGCTGTTTTTAAACGTTCTATTGAAGAACCAGGACGTGTTTGTGTACCAGGACGAGCCACTCCAGATATGGGACGGCCAGTAGCTGTTCGAGGTCTAGCACTATAATATGAAGCATTTTTAACGGCATTACAACTTAACTCGCCAAAAAATTAAAAAGTTATAAGGTAATATAATCCTAGAGAAAGGCTTACGTCATAGTAGCAGAAGTCCGTGCAGCTTCCACCTTCATGGAAGTGCCAGGTCTTGGTGCAGCTGCCACCGTGTCATCGTCCAAAAAATCTCCTACAACTACTTCTTCGCTTTCAATGTCGTCAATATAAACTCTTTGTGTAAGAGCACGCATTTTTAAGCACCAAGCGGCCTGATCCAGGGGTTGTTTTTCTAAAATTTCGGTACATATTTCCACACACTTGTCGTAATTTCGTCTACGGAAATAACTAAGCCCCAGGTATAGCGGCTCCATTTTCAAGCTAAAGAATGTAGATCGCGTCACTGTTTGCATCAAAAGCAAAACCATGGAAACACGATTTGATATATCGATTAATTTTAATGGCCACGTGTCGTACCTGTTGCTCTGTCAGTGTCAAAATTTAAACTTTGCCGAATGTTATCATGGCTTCTACTCGTAGAAGAAAAACATTACAGGCGACAGATCGTACCGACAAAAAAACCGTTGAGGCCCTCGGTTTACAAGACAGATTAGACGAAACACATTTGGTCAAAATACATAACGCTTTTCTTTCGGCACCTACCCGTCAGTTAGATAAAAAGCAATTGCAGAAATTATTATTTGATGTAGCTAAAATTGCTTATGAAGAAATAGACTTCGAACTGATATTTATAAGAATAAATATTAAAAGGTACGTAATTATTCTCCAAATGCCCGAGACTAGGAAACAAGTTTAGTAACAGCTTTTTACTATTCGTTCGTTTTAAAACAGTATGCCAATGGATTATTTTTCCTTTTCTCTTTATTACTTATTTTACTTCTTTAACTTTGATAGGGATGGGCTTGTAACGTGGGACGAATTTATTTCCTACTTAATTCTTGGCTTTGAAGAGAAAGAAATATCTGGAGAATTTCGAGCGTTAGAACCTCCCATATACAAGACCCCAAAAGTAATACGCAGCAACCATAGACATCCAATAAACCGAATAACTTTTTGCCCCGCAGTAAAACTAGACGGAACCCATAATTTTTCGGATGGTAATTACGTAACTTGCAGTAAGGATGGTGTGATTAATTATTGGTCGCTAGATTTACAATTAGACAGAAGTGTACAATCAACATGTCCTGAACTAAAAGTGCAACCAACTTGGGTCCTCGATCTGATTTGCCTACCAGATATTAGCGTTATTTGCACTTCGAGTTCAGAACGGGATTTACGTTTCTACGACACATCCGCGAGGAAATTTGAATTACGCATTATGATATCGTCTTTAGAAGATGCCGCATGCTGTCTCTATTACGAATTTACCGATAATCCCAACGAGGACAGCAAATTAATTATGGGAGATATGGGTGGAAATGTTAAAATCTTATTATTTTCTCCAGAAGGTCGGGGGCCCTTTAAAAGTAAACCCGGAAATCCTCTTTTGCACGTTCGATACGATTTAGTGTACAGAGGATTGGTTCCTGGTTTTCGAATAGCCGAATTTCGAAATCTTCATACAGATTGGGTCAGACAGGTGTCATATTATAAAAGTTTGCATTGTTTTGTATCATGTGCGGCATGTAACAAAACCGCAGTGAACATGAAAGACGTAACAGAAAGTAAAAGCAGTTACACGTACAAGATTCCCAAAGGCGCTTGGTGTTTCCAAATTTGCGAAGAAGTCCACATAATAGCAACCGGCGGGTCTGATGGTTTAGTAAGGATATGGAATCCTTTCGTACCTCACAAACCTAGTTCAATTTTTAGCGGACACCATAACGGAATCGTTGCTCTCATTTTTCAAGATGCTGGTGAAAAATTATATTCCATCGATAAAGACAAATGCATTAAAGTTTGGGACATCGTAAATCAAGTGTGTCTACAAACGTACATAACTGTACCATCTGAACTAGGGGAATATAATGATTTTACTTATCTATATAATCCCGATAACAGACAATTAGTATTGGGATCAGTTATGATTGTAGTACTGGAATTGTGTCCACGGCAAAGTGGAGAACACACAGATGGAAATACACATTCTCTCGGAGTTTCTGTTGTACTATACAATCCATTATTTAAAGTGATTCTTTCATGTGGACTGGATAGTTTTATAATAGTATGGGACCCATGGACAGGTAGAAGGATGTCTGTGGTAAAAGAAGCACACACGCGCGTATTACACGGAGCAGTAATTCCTGTAGAAATTACGGCTGCCACGTTCAATCCTGGTTATCAACTTTTACTAACTGGGGCAACTGATGGTTCCCTTAAAACTTGGAATTTCAATACTGGAACCTGTCTTCGTAATATGACTATTGAAGCTGGGTGCGAAATAACGTCGGTCTTATGGATTAAAGGAAGAATTTTGGCTATCGGCTGGAATCGCCATGTAAGTGAATTTGCAGACAGTGGAGGTGCTGCAGGACCAGGTGGAGCTTTTAGTAAATCGTGGGATTCGCGACACAGTGAAGATGTATTATGTGCTGCTGCTCGAGTTCCACAGACCCTTGCAACAAGCACCTATAACGGCGAATTAATTTTATGGCGCTTGGAAACAGGGCAGCCCTATAAAAGATTTAACGTTGATAATCCAACTGGGAGAATAAAAATAGAATATAAAATAAACAAACACAATCTTCGTAAATCCAGAAGTTCATCTTTACAAGCCATTGCTAGTAATAAAAGACAAAGCATCAGTAAAAAAATGAGTATATCTAAACCAGCAGCTCTTCCAACTTCTCCAGTACTTTCTTTGGCTAGTCCTTCGGCTAGAGCAAGAAGAATATCAATAGTACAAATACCAGAAACTTGTGTTCCTGTAAGAAAATTGGCAGTACATTGCATGCTGTTTTTATGCAGTAGACCTATGTTGCCTGGGGTAGCTACATTACTGGTAGCTGTAGAGAATGGTACAATACAAATCTGGTCCCATCATGCTAGCGGCGGATTTTTAGCAGCTTTTCAAGCAATGCATACTGCTGGAGATTATGTTATATCAATGGCTTCCGATGAACCGAATGAATTTTTATTCACTGGTATGTTAGAACAGAACAAAGTAAATTAAAGCAGCTCTTTTTATGATTTTAACATTTTAATAGATACCTAAATATGTTTATCTTAAAGGTACTACAGCTGGCTACATTAAAACATGGTTGATGAAGGATCTATTTCCACCAGAAGAAGAGCACGTGTGTATGCCAAAATATCGATTGATCTTTCCGTTTATGTGGAAAGATTTAATAGAAGGTCGGGCTAAAAGAGCTAATAGAGGCCAACCAAAACCGGTATTATTAAACAGTTACAAAGCGCATACTATGCCTATATCTGGATTAACTTACATAAACGAGGCCAAAATCTTAGTTAGGTAACATTTGAATTACCTACATATAAATTATCGTTAATTTATAAGCGTCATCTTATAAACACAGTTGCAGTGCAGATTGTAGTGCACGTATGTGGACTTTAGGCGGACGTTATTTAGGTACACTTGGAACTTTTAAACCATGGATACCACTGAAGGTTGACACTCCACCTGGAGCAGACCATCAGTACCAAATTCCAGCTGATATTAAAAGATTTGCTAGTTCTACATCCTTTAAAGTTGTTTACTCTCAATGTGTTTCTCTCCAAAGTACTTTTAAGTTTTTCTGTAGGTGTACATGGGTGGAATGTATGAAAAGAAATTATCCAAAAAACAAGAGAAAGAAAATGCTGCAAAGCAAATGGTTCAAATTGATCTTTCGAAAGGAAGCGTTTATGGTAAACGACTAGAACATCCAGTTTTAGGAAATCATTTTAAATTGCCAGAAAGATCTACTGGTAGACATGATTTCGCTTTGGATACTGCATTTGCTTATGTGCGTAACGAAAAAAAACATGTTGTGGGCTTATACAGGGTGTCTCTAAAAGGTCTGTACAAAACGCTAGCACAAATTCCCGAGGCTAAAATATGAGGATCTAGCCCAATTTACCTTAGTCCAAAAGTTGATAGTTTCCGAAATACAGGGTGCCAAAGTTAATGTTTTTTAAAACTTTTTTGTAAATATTTATCTTCATAATAGCATGATTTGCACGAAATTTGGTACTTAGGGGTTTTTTAGGATGAGAAATCTAGATCTGATCACAGTTTCGATGCACATTGCAGAGGGCGCCACCAGCAGCACTTCGCCTACATCTAAAGCTTCATAACTTTTTTATGCCTCGGTGCATTAAATTTCTGGTTAAAAATTCTTATTCCTTGGCATCTTTTGTCCAAAAAAGGTATACCTAGCAGGTGTCGCTTCGAGCAGCCGTTTCTGAGATAATCGAATTTAAATGTTTTATTGCGTACTAAATCTCGTCGTAGCCCCCCTTCACACTTTATCCAGGCTAGATACAGAGATGATGGAAAGGGTGCAGTTCAACTTTCTCCGTATAATTAATCTTTGTGTGCATGAAAACGGAGGTCATTTTGAAAATTTACTTAGACTTTATTCCTATTGTACTTTGCCAGTTCATTCTTACATTCTTATCATTGTTAGCTCGTTGCTATTTAAATTTTTATTGTTGCTGGCCTGTTGGCCCTTAAACACGCTCCAAATTTCTTGGGCCAGTCCTAAGCCTGGATAAAGTGTGAAGGGGGGCTACGACGAGTTTCAGTAAGCAATAAAACATTTAAATTCGATTATCTCAGAAACGGCTGCTCGAAGCGACACCGACTAGGTATACCTTTTTTGGACAGAAGATGCCAAGGAATAAGAATTTTTAACCAGAAATTTAATATACTGAGGCACAAAAAAGTTATGAAGCTTTAGATGTAGGCGAAATGCCGCTGGTGGCGCTCTCTGCAATGTACATCGAAACTGTGATAAGATCTCGATTTCTCATCCTACAGAAACCCTAAGTACCAAATTTCGTGCAAATCATGCTATTATTAAGAAAAATATTTACAAAAAAGTTTTAAAAAATAATAACTTTGGCACCCTGTATTTCGGAAACTATCAACTTTTGGACTAAGGTAAATTGGGCTAGATCCTCATATTTTAGCCTCGGGAATTTGTGCTAGCGTTTTGTACAGACCTTTTAGAGACACCATGTATACCGGGTGTCAATAAAACCTGGGGCACCCCTATTTTTTAAATTGTATTTTAAGATATCAAAATGAAATTTGGTATGGCATTTTTTGACATAGAACACACGTTTCTGTTACTTCCGATTTCGCCGGAATTAACCTCAATTTTGTTATTTTAAATGGAACACCCTGTATATTTATACATTTTTGGAAATCCCATTTCATTCTACGTATGCTATATCAAGTTTGAAACATTTTGATGACAAAGTAAATACTTGCAGAGGAGTTTATTTATTACTCTAGGATGCCATGACCTGCGTAAAATGAAAGTCAGGGTGCTACGACACTCAAAACAAATTATTTTAGGACTTCAACTCTAGCAAGTCTGTCACTTTTTTGTGCATTTCATTTATTTCACTTGTTTTGAAACACAGTGTCTAGATTTAAATGTCCAAAATACGGTTTTTTGAACGGAAAGTGTTATTCCGAATTAAATGTTCATATTAATCTCGCGTGATTGGTATCAATAAAATCCTTGAAAAACGTTCGTTTTTAATATCCTAGTGCCATTTGAAAAAATAGAGTTATTTTCGAAAAAGCATTTTTGCCAACTTTAGGTCATTCTAAGCAACTAAAATAGTAAAGTTCTAAAACAATTTGTCTCAAGTGTTGGGGCACCTTGCCTTTTATATTGTGTAAGTCATGGGGTACTCTACATTAATGTCTGCAAAAATTTACTTGGTCATCAAAATGTTTCGAACTTGATACTACCATACGTAAAATTGAATGGAGATTCGAAAAATGTATAAATATACAGGGTGTTCCATTTAAAATAACAAAGTTGATGTCAATTCCGGCGAAACCGAAAGTGACAGAAACTTGTTTCCTATGTCAACAAATGCCATTTAAAGAGTATATTACATATACCAAATTGCATTTTGATATCTTAAAAAATAAAAAATGTATGGGGGTGCCCCAGGTTTCGTTGACACCCGGTATTTTCAGCTCTATTAAATTATAAAAAAATTACAGATCCCAGTATATCAACATCTAATAATGCCACCCCCACATGAAATGCCTCGGCCAACCACACCCGATGCTGTTAAAGCACTTCGTCTCAAGAAAGAGGTCCGTGGTTCAAGAGTAGTACCGCGAACATCTAAATTTTCTCTTAAATCAAATCGCAGTAGACAAAGTATTTTAAAAACAACCAAATAACCTTTTTATATTTTTAATTAAATATTTGTATCTTTACTTTATACTCGTAATGGAACTAACATTTTTACATTTGTATTTACTTCAAGTTCTAAATCTAGCAAAAGCTTCAAATAATTAGATCCAATTTAAATTTCTTTTCTTTTTCATTTACCCTCTTATACCTTTACAGTGTCGAGGGGGTCGGACACACCAAGCCGCAGAGCAGTCATCCATCCAAGGTCTGGCCAAGCAGGCTCTTGCTTAACTTTCTATATTTCAGTATTAAGTACGTGCACTCCCACTCTGCAGATTGCCTTTTTATTTAAAGATTAAAAATTTTCAGTTGAGAAACGAACAACCATATTAAGTTATTTTTCTCTCTGATTTGCATAAGCGCACATACCTTATTTGTAAATACGGTTCTGATAGTTCAAGTACACAATACAATAAAAAACATTATCAATTTAAATATTAAATTTTAATAGCAATGTTTTAATCTTATCACAAAATTATAAGTGCAATAACACGATTCATAAATAGATCTAAATTACACAAATAACCTTTCTTGGTAAAAATGAAAATAATTATCGTAATTCACTAATCGTTATTTTGCTAATCTCTACTAAATACTAATTGCAACGTTAACAATTTTCTGACATTATTTCTAACGTTAACTTCTTAATGATTTGTTAACACGGATAAACATTTTTTAAATGCAACGCTAGGTATAAAATGTAAGTCTAAACAACAAATATTATCTCTCAACGGCTTGTAATGTGGAACAGGCTTCTAGCAACTGACAAGCAAGTTTATATTCCATCTGATTCTCTTCTAAACATCGAACACAATGAGTCGTTACATTTAAAATTGCTTCTAAGGAACTAGGAGCGCACCATTCTCCATTCTGTAATAAAAAATTTGATCATATAACTCGCAACAAAACTATACAAAACGATTACCAGGGAATCTAAATATTTTGTTAACGAAGGGCTTAATGCGGTTATCTTGTCTCCTAAATCACTGGAGGATGATATAAATTGATGAAGTCTTTTTCCAGCTACACTTAACAAATCCGGACCCAATTTGTTTAACTCTGTAAGACTTGGTAGTAACTCCTCAGCTATACTATCAAAACCATTCGAAAACAACTGCATAACTTGAAATCTTTTCAATAAGTCAACATCAAGATTCCAAACTCTTGCCAAAGATTGACATTTTGCCATCCAGTTAACATGCTCAGTTGAATAAACTTTATTATCGTTAACAGTAACAGTTTCTATACTTGCAGATATCACTTTTAATAGAAATTGCGTTCTCGATGCGTGTGTCTTTGTATCAGACCTATGCCAACTTGCTTGAGTTTTTTGTTGTAGATCAGTAAAAAACAGGCTTATCACGGCCGTATCAAATAAATTGTTTACTGGTTTCGTATGTTTAATTGCGAATTTAGTGATCATTTGCATCATCAAACTTAGTTGATAATGGGCATGCAAAAGATCGTAATTAATATGATTTTGTTGTAAAGCTAATTCGGCCAATGGCTGTCCGCCATTTTCCCAAATTCCTTCATAACGTAAACGTGCCTACAATATAATTGTCGATATTAATATTAAATTTGTTTTTATGAAAAGCTTTTCTTCAATTATTGCTTACCCTTTCACAATTATAGCTCTGTTGAACAATATCCAAAAAAGTATCCAAGAAATCCGTGCATGTAGTAATAAATAAAACAATTTGAAAATCAGTTAATCCCGTGTCCTGCTTGCATAACTTTTCTTTGGGTAGTTTACCGACTTTATTAATTAATTTGCATGCGCTCTCAAAAATAATTTTTAAATGTGTGTTCCATACTAAATTATAAAGACCCTGCTTTATATGGGGTTGTGGAATGCAATTTAAGCACTGAATCGCAGCTTCTAGATAGGAAAATTCATGCAGCTGTTTCTGCCATGCCAAGGCATATTCCCAACACATGTTCGCTAATAAAACACCAGGATCTAAGCTGTACGGGAATTGTTTTTTAATGATATTTAAATGTTCAAATATAGGTTCTAAATTTAATTTATTTTTCACATCGTCTACTACTTGTTCACTTTCTTCACTTTTACTTGAAACATCCTGTTCGCAACTATTATTTGTGGTATCATTTAACACTACACTTTCAGGTTCAATCCCAGCAGCTGTAAGCCACTGTGCCACCAACTCACTAACGGTTCCTTTTCCCTTTTCTAACACATATTTTAAACTGATGTTAACTGGATTATGTTTCAATTTTGGTAAGGAACCATGTTCCAAATTATTAAAACTTGGGTTGTTAGATAATATAATATTTAATAGAGAAACGTCTTCAAGTTTACCAATAAGCAACATCCATTCACAATTTTCTTGCGATAATTTTTCCCATATTTCGATATTTTCTTCCTCCGAACTTGTTCCTGATAGTTGTAATTCTTTTTCGTGTTCAATTCTTTGAGCCACGCTGCGACATATCAATGCCGCTGTAAGCGCTGGAAATGGTCTGGCAGAATCGGCAAGAATTTCTCGAACCTCCGTCCAAAACGGTGATACTTGGTTGTATTCAACAGTCATATCGTTTGTATGCTCGAATTTTGAAAGAATATAAATTAACTGACTGAAATTTTGCATTTCTGGCTCCAAATTCACATTGCTACTTAAAGGCCGATTTACCCAATAATATAAAATCATCTTGAACAAATCGTTAGTTAAAATGCGACTTCCCTTGGTTTGATTTCTAAATTCAATGAAATCTTTGCGATTTTCGGAGATGTACTGTATAAAAATAAGTTCAGAAATTTTAAATAACGCCGCAGGCTCAAGATTGGGTTTTAAACTAATCTTATCATTTTTAGATGTATCAAATACAGTAAGAAACTCCGAAAAATTAAATTTATTATCTTCAAAAAATGATACTTTTAATTCGGTCATTTTTTTATTATTACTTAAAGTACTTAAATCGAGTAACTTTTGTAAGTTGCCAATTACTTTGTCACCAAAATATAACTGTGTACTACGTTCACCGTCATTTTTATTAACATCTAGATCATTTCCATTTTCAATATCTAATTCTTCATTAGAAGGAGACATCAAGAACATGTAGAAATACGTTAACATATTTATATTCTCTACAAGAGTCCTTAACATCTTTGTATCGTTATTCATTTCTTCTTCATCTACTAAATGATATTTTTCTATAAAGTATTCTGTACATTTTAATATAACATCTGGATGAATCTCTTTGCTTGATATAAGCATTTGCAGACATTGCAACTGTATCTCACTCGTTTTAATTTCCAAACAAGTGTTAAAAGCCTCGTCCATAAATTTTTCAGCAGAATGATCACCGGTTTTTACAAACTGCTTCAACCTTTTATACAAATGTAAATCTCTAGCTCTCTTACTATTTTTTTCTGTAAGTGCAAAGTGAAATGGTATTACAATTTCTTTCATCTGACCGTCGGAATCAATTAATAAACAAGTAAACTGGCACACGTATTTTAACTTTGACGTCATCGTGAAACCTACCAATCCATAATTAACATACAATAAAATACTAAATTTTGAAGCAGTAAATGTAACAATTTTTAAGCCTTGTTGAGCGGAAAATATTTCTAAGGTTCCTTTTTTGGGACAATAAATCACTAAAAATGTGGCAATTCTTGTGTTAGCACGATGCTTTGAACGTTTCTCATCGGGAACTTGGACAAATGCACACTGAGCATCTCGATATCCTTTGAACATACGTAAAACGATACCTCTGTGTGCATCGATAAGCACAATACGGCCCAATACATCAGCCACGGCAGCTAAATGCCTATCTTGTGATAGAATTATTGAAATAGCAGTTCTACGTAAATCGCAAATTCCAAATCGACAACCCATTGATTCAGCAGGTTGCATTGCTAATGTCATTTGTTTTTCTAAACTTGCTTTGTTTCCTGTTAGCCAACCCCTATGGTGTATTTTATTGTGTAAAAAACCCAAGTATTTTCAATTTTACATGTAAGTTTACTTACGGCAGAGCAGATTTCAATTTGCTAGCTACAGCTTTTGCAACATCTGTAAGCACTGGTTGTGTGCCACCTTCAAGAGCATAATGAAAGGCAACAAATGGCTTCGATCCAACGGCCATAACTAAAGTATTATGCGGGGCCATTGCTCGATACCTAGTATCAAAACCACCGCATGTAGATGCCGTTAATAAATGATCAAATGTATTTGACAAATCGAGACCTACTACTGATATATCATTTACTGCAAACTGATCCAAAAAGCCCCATTTCTTAAGATTAGTAGTAGTTAACGATTCTGTGTCGCTTTTAACAATTCCTGCTAAAAAATTGAAAATTATTATCAAGGGTAATATAACAAGTGGTGAGCTTATTATCGATAATATTTTCAAAATGTCACGAATGTTAATCCCAACGACGAAAATGCAACGACTGCGAAGCAGGAGTTGCATTTTCCAAAGATTGGGATTAACATGAGTGGCATTTTCTAAATATTATCGATTTTTAAGCAAATCACGAGTTATATTTAGGAAGAGAATACAATGATTACATTTTTCACTAATCGGTGCTACAGTTTTTTCTCAACTGTCAACTAATTTTTTGTTTGTACGTCATATTTCGTGGTTACTACGTTACTAGCGTTGCTATTGGAAATAACAAAATATTATCGCGGCAATAATAGTAGATTGTTTTAAAAGTTAAGAAAAGTGAGAGTTTTCCAGCGAGTGTAAATTTTTAATTCACGAGCAAGCGTAGCTTGCGAGTGGATTAAAAATTTACACGAGCATGGAAGAACCACTTTTCTTACGAGTTGAACATGCTATTTTTTCGTGTACCTACTTCACGAAAATCACGTTAATAGTCCAGTCAATACAAGGTTTAACCTCCTGAAAAATCCGAAAGTTTTGAAACTTTGCACACTTATTTATAGGTACCTAAGGATGAATATACCAAAAGTCCTCATAAATATGAGGCGAGCTCTAGCGGCAATTAGTGAAAACAGGGAACTTTTTTTGGTTTTTTGTTAATATCTTAAGAACCGTTGGTCGGAGGTAAAAGTTGATTATATACAAAATTGAAGCTTATTAAATTTTCAATAAAAATGATTATATACATTTTTCTTGCATTCCTAACGGCTTCCGAGTTATAGGGCGCTAAAAAATAGCGTTTTTTGAAAAACCACGCTAGTGCGGTACAATATGGTATTTCTAATAATAAAGTACGTCTAGCGAATATACAACCATAGCGCTTAAAATTCCTATGCAGTAGATGCAGGTGCGACGTGACTGAGTCGTAAATCTGAAATATGGACTGCGCCGCTTTGCGTTTCCACCACTGCATTGTGTGTGAATTTTATATTGTAATTATTTATCGTAAACAAAGGGAATGTGTTGTAATTCTTTTAATTATATACATAGTTTGACGGTACAATAACTATTAAATAATACGTACTATTCCTGACTGTGTTCTTTATTTTTTTCTTAATTTGATAAGAGTAGGTACATTTGAATTTTTAAAATATGAAAAATTAATCATATCAAAAACTGTTTAAGCGTTCGGTAGGTATAACAAACAACTTTTGGTATCTGCGCCAGTTTAAGACCCTGGTGGATTTAATATGAACCGGTAAAACAAGTTTCAAATACGACAACCCGGTGATGCTGTCTGCGTTGAAGAAATCAGCCAAACAGAGATAGCATCGCGAACACTCTTAAATATATAAGTGTTCATTTTACGGCGACTAAACCAGTAATGCAAAAGAGGATGAAACTAGTTTGACATCGCTTCGCTTAACTAGCAGCGCTAACGACCCGGAGCTGTATATTCGCTAGACATACTATACTTGACAATGGTTTACCTACATTTTTGTACACCATGGATGATTGAGGAGATTAACTTCACAACTTTGTATAAAAAGAAAGACATATTCATAAGTAAGTATGTATATTATATTAAATAAGTATCATATTATAAAGTACTTGCTGCCTGAAACACAGTAAGAAGAGGTAGGTATATGGATGAGATGATGGTGTGAGAGAGAGAACCATTATACAGATAAGAACATGACAACTGATTTATGTATACTATTGGAAGGTAAATGAATAACAAAAAATACAAATGTGCAATCTCACCTGGCTTCTGGTTAAGCGTCCAGCAAGCATAGTATTTTGATCTTCATGTAACAAATGTTCAGTGTTTGGTATTTGCACTGAATGGTCTGTTTCTTCAAGGTTTATGACATCGGGATCATTAGGGTCATCAAAATCTTCTTCGAGGATGGAAGTAACACCATTCATGCATTCACCATGGCAGTTGTGACAAATGCTTGTACACATTATTCCTGCCTTTCGACAGCCACATCTGTTCCCACATCCACCTGTGCATTTGCAACAAATGAGATTGAGGACAGCTTCAGGTGCTGCTGGACCCTCTGTTGTCACAGGGATTAGCCGATCGATTTCCAACTTCCAACCCCACTATACAGGAGGAAGTTCATTCCCCAGCCAAAATTGAATTTGGTGGTACACTCGAAAAGCATGCTGTCTTGCTGCTCCTTCTGTGGGTGGCAGAGCAGAAAGGTCGGGTTTAGCATTGGATACCGATTTGGTGAAAGCGTTGTAGCGGTGCATGTTTAGAGAGGCTTGCTTCCTGGGCGCATTGTACAATGCCAAGAATATTTTGTTTCCAGCAGCAGCTACAGCCTCACGGGAAGAACTTGGGCTGTTAAATATATCATCAATAGCTTGCAGTGCAGCTTGCTTCTTGAACAATTTGAAATAGGAAAGTTTCCCTTTTCGATATGCAACTGACGTCGTATCGCATCCGCTGACCGCATGCACAAGAAGTATGCTGTCCTTCATTCCCAAAGTTTGTAACTGCTGGCTTGAATATACTTTCCTTGCGACTTTGCCACGGCTTGGTTTCACAAATAATATGTTTTGTTCAGTCGGAGTTAAGGCCATGAGGAGAAGAATAAGATCAACATCTTCACCGACTATTGCTACTTTGTCACACGTGAAGGATTTCATGATTGCTGTTCGGACGTTCAATGTGTCAGCATCACTAGATGCTTGTTCTGTTTCAACTCAATGGCTGGTAAGAGCAGTTATGAGGAATGAAATTAGTCTCGACTTATTCTTTTCGTTAGAAAGAAAATCGTCCTGTTTGACTGTTACTACTGTTTTCTCTCCAAAGTGTATGTCAACTGACCTCTTTGTTTTGTACCTTCGGCTCTGTTCAGCTCTCTTTGTACTGGATAGAGCAGCTGAATAACCATCAAACACCACCGTGCAGCCGTTGCCACCATAATGTTTGAGAACATAGGCTACATAACACTGGCAGATGGTTGAGATTGTTGGCGAATCTTTGGACCACACCACCTTGTGTAATAGTAAGCCACCATCCAAAACAATGTCAAAAGAGACTAGATTTATTTCAATGAAATTTCGGTGAAGTAATACGCACTATCGTGCGCTCCTCGATAGTTTTAGAAAAAACGCTATTTTTTAGCGCCCTATAACTCGGAAACCGTTAGGAATACAAGAAAAATGTATATAATCATTTTTATTGCAAATTTAATAAGCTTCAATTTTGTATATAAACAACTTTTACTTCCGGCCAATGGTTCTTAAGATATTAACGAAAAACCAAAAAAAGGTCCCTGTTTTCACTAATTGCCGCTAGAGCTCGCCTCATATTTATGAGGACTTTTGGTATATTCATCCTTAGCAGTGGCGTACCTAGCTTTGGGAGGCGGAGGGGGCAATATGTCTTGAAGGCGCCTTAGGACCCTTAGATATTATAGGGAAAAAATGACAGGCGAAAATTTTAGTTTGGGCTAATTTTAGGAGCGCATTTTTTGTCTAGTTTTTGCACTTGAACAACGATTTCTTTTGTTTTTTTAAATATAGTAGTTCTAGTTCAGTTAAAACAATTTTTTCTAACACTAATATCTTATACTGTTTCTATGGTGCATAAGACAATGACAACGTATTTTATAGGCCTTTAAATACGTCGTTGCCTAGCAATCTTCGCATTTTGTGTATTATGACACGTCTCAAATAATAATTTATTAAAATTTCTAATAATATATTAGTGAAAGAAAATGTCTGATATTAGTGTTAGAAAAAATCTTGAAGATAACTCGTGTTTTATAGTTTAAAAATCTCGGTCTATCAAATCCTCGGCTCACTTCGTTCGCTCGGATTTGAACTACGACCTTGATTTTTAAACCTTCTATAAAACACTTGTTGTCTTAATAGCTATAAAATACGTTTTAAGCACGGAACATAATACAATAAGCAAATCTTTACTCTACAAAATCAAACTGCAAATTGTCGAAATGAAAAACAGAACACTGCTCTATTCTTTTTAATTTTTTATACATTACGTTTGCATTTAGACGGATCGGCGGCTTTTTTAAAAATAAAGTTGCACATAAAAGGGGTTCTTTGCCGCCGCGACGTAAATCGTAAATAATGTTCTTTTTTATAAATATTACCGGGAAAGACGATATGATGACAAAGGACGAAAGTTGCCGCTGCCGACGCCCACCAGTGCGACGGCATCGGCAGGTTTCTAATTTAAATGCAGACATTATTTTATCAGGGCGGTAAAAAATAAAATTAATACAATGTGGGGGCTCGGTTGTTATGTTATAAGTAAAGGGCGGATTTCAGGCATAATGCCTATTTTTATTTGATTTTAAATTGTAGGGAAAATCAATTTAAAATGCATTACTCGAAAAGATCTTTCATTTGAGCTAATCTCGTTAGCGCCTATTTTGCCTATTTAGATTCATTGCGCCTATTTTATGTTATCTTGCCTGAATGTAGCATATATCGATAGTTTTTAAAGCTTTTGTTAGGTTTTAGGGTTTTGAGCTAAAAATATCAAAATTTTTTGTGCTTTACACTCATACAAATTCAACTCTAGCATTTCGGTGTAAAAATAAACCTACAGGTAAGCGAACAAAAGGGCAAAATAAGGCATTCTAGAATGTCCAAGAATGATTCATTCCACTTGTTATCTAAACCGGATGTTTACCCTTAAGTACAAGTCAGTGTATACCGCCGACGCCCATAGACTTGCTGATGGATGAACATTCTAAATTTAGCAAGGGTTATTGTTTATTGTTCTCGGATTCAGCCGCATTTAGAAACGAGACAGGACGACTGTGTAGTTTTACCTCCCCAACAGACGAAACATCGTGGTCGTGTGCGAAATTCAAGTTCATTGTCTGCCACCGTCAGGTGCGGTAGTTACTGAGGATTTCCCGTTTTTTTTTAGTGAACTGTTTTGCATAAAAATCCAGGCTATGCTACAGTATGCCAACTGACAAAAGTATTTGAGGGTGAGGAGGCCAAACTTCCACTTGGATTTACTGTTGAAACTGCGGCCGAGTGGAAATTTGCTCCTGTTACATCGGTGGATGTGGAGAGGTCTTTTTCCTCCTATAAGTTACTTCTGAGTGACCGTCGCAGAAGTCTTATATAGAGGAAAATATAGAAAAGCTGTTGGTGGTAACATACCTAGAAGCTAAGCATCAAGTTATAGTTGCTAATCCTTAGGATTAATACCTAGCATAATCTAAATATTAACTTGTAAATTATACGAAAAATAAATTTTTTGTGCTTATTTAGTTGCTTATTTTGGGGGTTACTGCATATTTTAATGCCTATTTTTGGTTTTTTTAGTGCTTACTTGCCTGCCTAAAACTATATTTTTTAGTGCCTAAAAGTCCGCCCTTTAGTTATAAGGAATATAAAGATCTTGCTCACGGTGCCATTTTGATTTTATCACGTCTATAGGATTATGTAATAAGAATAACTATAGTTTTTATTTTGGTTGAATTAAAAAATAAAATATCAAAAAAATGCACGGCGCCGAATCCGCCAAAAGGAAGAAGGCGGGGGGGGCAGACTGCCCCCCCTAGCCCCCCCGTAGGTACGCCACTGATCCTTAGGTACCTATAAATAAGTGTGCAAAGTTTCAAAACTTTCGGATTTTTCAGGAGGTTGGATCATTTTTTGAGTTTTTTTGACTGGACTATAATTTTAAAAATAAATATCTAAAATTTATCAAGGTATTATTTTTCACTGTGGTCGTCATGGATTTGTCCATTTTTACAGCTACTATTTGAATTAATTTTCGACTTGTCAAAAAAATTATATAAAACGTCAGATTATTTTTAAATGTTTTTAAGATTTTGCGCGGGCTCTGTAGATAAAATATTGTACAATACACGTGGGATAATGCATTATTGAGATACGCGTTTGAAATTTGCACCTCGTTTAATAATTTGAACAATTGTACATTTACGAATATTTATACAAATAAATTGAATGAATGAAAAAAAGTGTTGCTATGTAGAAAAGTGTTGCTAACAAGAAAAGTACCACTTTTCTTTACGATTTTTGATTGAACAATATGCTTGATTTCTATCTAGTACACAAAAAATTATTTTCAGTTATTGGTACAACATTTTCAAGCGTTGTGATTGGCTGATTTTCTTAAGAATTGTATTCTCAAGGGTAATATAACAAGTGGTGAGCTTATTGTCGATAATATTTTGAAAATGTCACGAATGTTAATCCCAACGACGAAAATGCAACGACTGCGAAGCAGGAGTTGCATTTTCCAAAGATTGGGATTAACATGAGTGACATTTTCTAAATATTATCGATTTTTAAGCAAATCACGAGTTATATTTAGGAAGAGAATACAATGATTACATTTTTCACTAATCGGTGCTCTCAACTGTCAAATAATTTTTTGTTTGTACGTCATATTTACGTGGTTACTACGTTACCAGCGTTGCTATTGGAAATAACAAAATATTATCGCGGCAATAAATTATTTTCACTTATTGGTACAACATTTTCAAGCATTGTGATTGGCCGATTTTCTTAAGAATTGTATTCTCAATATAAAACAACCATCAATAACTTACCTTTTGTTAAGTAATTACGGCAACTACGTAAAATAGTGAACAACTGATTTCCACTAATAATGCACATATTACTTATATATTGAATATAAAGCTCTTCGGGTTTTAACTCCGAATTTATATCAGGTCTAGGACTGTGCTGTGACTGACACTTTAAACCTTGTATACTTTCACAATGAAATTGTTCGCTCATTAACAGTTTGCAATCCTCAGTGTAAAATCGTACGAAACCCGACTCAAAACCAATTACAATACATGTCCACTCTGGTCCAACCTAAAAATCGATACATCCAAATAAATATACAAAGCAGAACATAAAACTTTAAAACCAACCTGTGAACTCTGACTCTGTAAAACGACAGGTAAACAAAGCACTGCTCTAATTGGATCCTCATTATCAATACTACCCGAAAAGGAAATTTCAAATCGAGTTAACGAATTAATGTTATCCCATTTTGCAGTAAGCACTACCAATTTTTTTTCGTTTGCTATCACTATTATATCACCTGTTGGGCAGACAGAAACTTCGCAAAGCTGTAACCAGCTGTCGGAACCTACAACACAACTTACTATTATTATTTACTAAAAAGTTCTTCTTATACCTCGTAGGTCGTCTGTGGGAAACAAACATCTTCTTATTGTTGGAATATCCGATATAGTGGCTGTTAATTTAATTTGGCAAGACATTTTACGTACTTTGTTTTGAAATATCGTGTTGACATAATTTTGACAAATAAGTGACAGTTAGCAGCTGATATTCATTGACATTTATAAACATAGACTGTACGACAGTCATTTGCTCTACTTATCTACTAATAATTAATTTTTAGTTGTGTAAAGTTATACACGAGCATATTTCAGTTATGTGAATGACATAACCTGTTAAAACTAATTATTTGATATTTAAAAATTCTATGTGACACGAATAATTCGAGTGTGTATTGAAGGGTGTGGTATGGTGTTTAAAATTTTTTAAGTCAATTCCATTTCCACACGTCTTTATCCGTTAAAAATAGTTACATCAAATTTTAAGAATAAAATTTGACCACTTGTGGTATTGTAAGTGACTATTCAACTCATATGTCATCGGTCAGAAATCGACCAATCAAAATGCAAGATTTGACGTTTTTGAGCCAATCAAAACGAATTGTATCGATTATTTTTTAAACAGTCCTGCCAGCCAATCATAATGAGAAAATATTTCAAAACGACCAATAGCATCAAAATTACACTGACAATTTGCTAGTAGCTGATTACAGCGACAATTTTTTCACATTGTTTCATTGGATCACAGAGCAATACCTGCTGTGTGATTGGATCTTTGTTTAAATAAATGCATAAAAAGTTAGCTTTGACTTTGACAAACATTAAGACTGTCATCATTGTGTAATAGTTTAAAAAATAATCACGCCGAATTACATTCGTGGTAATAATTTTTTTTTTTTTTGATAATTTTAACTAGATTAGCACTAATCTTTATTGCTATTAGGAAATTCCACTCGTGGACTTCGTCCACTCGTGAAATTTCCATAGCAATAAAGATTCGTGAATCTAGTTAAAATTATCCAAAAATTATCACCACTTATGTAATTACTGTTGATTATTTTTTAAACAGTCCTGTCAGCCAATCATAATGAGAAAAAATTTCAAACCGACCAATCAAAATTACACTGACAATTTGCTAGTAGCTGATTACAGCGACAATTTTTTCACGTTGTTTCATTGGATCTTTGTTTAAATAAATGAATAAAAAAGTTAGCTTTGACTTGGTTGTTAAGGTAGCGCAGCCATTTGTGTCAATACAAACATTAACAATTCAGCACTGTCATCATTGTGTAGTAGTTTAAAAAAAAATCACGCCGAATTACAATCGTGGTAATATTTTTTTTTGATAATTTTAACTAGATTAGCACTCATCTTTATTGCTATTAGGAAATTCCATAGCAATAAAGATTCGTGAATCTAGTTAAAATTATCAAAAAATTATCACCACTTATGTAATTACTGTTGACAATTTTCACTAGAAAAAATTGTCGATAAAATTTCACTAGTGATACGAAGCGACAATTTTTTGGAAACAGTTTATTGCTAGTTATATCCAACAGAGAACAATTTTCATGTAAACAAACTTGAATGTGGACTAATTTATGAAAAATGATTCGATGGAAATGATTTTTTTCCGTTGAATAGTCCCTCAAATACCATTCGTGGTCAAAGAATTGTAGATTATTTTTGCTGTAAAATCACTCGTGTTCCTTGTGATTGCGAGTACCACTCGTGATATTCATATGCAAGCACAAGGAACATTCGTGATGTTACAGCAAAAAACTAATCGACAATTCTTTGACCACTCGTGGCAAGGCCCGCTGAATTAATATTGCATATAAGGCCTTGCCGCTTCATTTAGCCAAGACGCAATTAGCAAGGACGCAGGCGCCATTTGACGTGAATTATACATTTGTCGACAAATGTATAGTTCACGTCAAATGGCGCCTGCGTCCTTGCTAATTGCGTCTTGGCTAAATGAAGCGGTAAGGCCTTATATGCAATATTAATTCAGAGGGCCTTGCTCGTTTCGGGGGTGTTCCGGGGGTTGATTGAGGGGGCTAAATGAGTATGTCTATAAAAGAGCCCTGCAGTAAACCGATTCCAATAGTTAAATCTTTTTCCCGATTTAAAACGATGTTAATCTTCCTGACGCCTGGCCTGTAGGGTTTTTGATCTTTTTCTTTTGACATTTTCCATGGCACGAACTACAAAATTCTGAAGTCCATTTAAACTTGCAGCTCTTCTTTCAATATGGAGTAACGATAGACGATAGGGCAAGTCCCAATTCTTGCAGAAACAAACGACGACGGTTGCTTTTCATTCCAATGCGGAAAATTGAGAATAAATAACGAGTACGCATTGAGGGATTGCAATATTCAACAAAGTGAAAAAACTGAGAGTGCCCATCTTCGTGTTGATCTCTTTGAAGTATATTTTCTCGCCATCTGGTCTATGGTATCAACACCTTCTTTGGTCTCATTATAAAAAATGTTGATATCTGATTTATTTTTGTTTTCGCTGCTTACAGCATCATCGGAATGCTGTGGGTTGATAAGAATAAAAGTATCTTTGAAGGCTTCTCACGCGGCACATAAGAAAGAAGAGTAACTGGTGGGTTTCCAGACTTCGGATCTGAAAATGCAAACATATTTGCATGAATATGCCTTCCTTCTGTTTTCTTAAGCACTTCTGGTATATGTTTGCGATTCTATAGGAGAGTGCCAACTAAAGTCAGGCCAAAGTCTTTGTAGATATCTTCTGCGAGCTCCACAGAAGTATAATATCTGTCCGTCGTTACGTTACGTCCAGAATTTCGAATTGGAGATAGCAATCTTTTTACTATTCCCTGCGGACCCCTCGAACTGGTGTGCTGTTTTCAGTTTTTCCTGCATAAACTTACATGCGCAGAACGTAACGAATTGAACAATCTGCTAGTATTCGTATAAGAACACCATATTTACCGGGCCTTTCTTTCATAAAAACCTTGAAGGGGCATCTACCTCGAAATAAAGATAACATTTCATCAATCACGATGTTCATGCCTGGTGTAAAATATCTCAAAAATGTATCGTTCAGCAAATCAAAAATTTCAAGTAGGGGTGCAAACTTGTCTGCCTGTTTTCTCCCAGCTTTGGTGGATTTATCGTCAAATCTTAAAAATTTTTGTCAGTTGTTGGAACCTGTTTCGACTTATGGTGGCGATATACGATGATCTGCCAAATTTTTTAGACCACAAATCATGATAATCCAAGTTGGTGTCATCATTAGCATTTAAAAAGAATTTAAAACCTACTACTAAATTTGGCTGTTTTTAAAATTCCTGAGGTTAAGCCGTTTGTGTTACGAACATCTAAATGTGCTTTTTAGACAGAAATCAAGCTATCTACATGATTGGAACGAGTTTAAAAAGAATTTAAAACCTACTACTAAATTTAGATATTTTTAAAATTCTCGATTTTTAAAATTCCTGAGGCTAAACCGTTTGTATTACGAACTTCTAAATGTGCTTTTTAGACAGAAAGCAAGCTATCTGCATGATTGAAACGAGTTTAAACAGAATTTAAAAACTATTTCTAAATTTAGCTATTTTTAAAATTCTCGATTTTTAAAATTCCTGGGGCTAAACCGTTTGTGTTACGAACTTCTAAATGTGCTTTTTAGACAGAAATCAAGCTAGCTACATTAAATTAAAATACCAAGTAATGCCAAAATCTCAGTATTATCTGTACGTTTCTAAGCTCAGTTTCTTCATTGGCATGCAGTCCGGAGTGAAGAATTTTTGGAACGACTCCAATACATTATACACCTTCCCTTCATTTCGAAGGCCTGGTCGCTCACGAAAAATGTTTGGTCCTGCTCGCCGTATGGAGCGTGGTGGATGGGCTAAGTAATTTCTTCCTGACTTTGATTTATAAGTATACATGTGGCGTGTCACAATCTTCACCTGCCATATCAGAACTGGAAGCATCCTCAGTTGAGTTTTCGCCTTCGTTGAAAACTTCAATATGGTCTTCGGTTTCACTCACAAATGAGTCACTGTCGCCGGAACTAATGTCTAACCGAACCTCCAAATCTGAGAGCTTTTCTATCTCTTCTTCTAACTCTCGCTGACTTAAATATTTACATTTACTAATTTTCACTTAACTTGTACATATACTCGACAAATGGAAAAATACTTCAAACTCCCCCAAACAACAAAGAAGCGTGCGGACAACTTAACGAGGCAGAGGTAGCTCATATACTGAAATAGTATATTAAAACACAAGTTACAGAAGGCAACGTTTTCGCGCACGAGTCCGAAAGTTGGACACGAACTGCATGCGTAGCGGCGAGTGGCCAAACTGACGAGTGCTCGAATTGCCTTCTGTAACGAATTTTTTATACTCTTTTCTCTGTTTCGGCTTCCATTTACATTATTTCTTTTTATAAAAATACTACAATTTTGAGTTGGGGAAGGGTGTGCGCAGTGCAGACTAATTAATGAGACAAAGTTTAAATGGAAGTTAAATTTATTAGTATTTAATGACATTTTTGGCTTCAACGATATTTTCTTCAAAATTCTTCAGAAAAAATCACTGGACATAAGCTATTGTGTATCGCAAATTAAAAAAACTTGTGATATATTAGGCCGTAAAAGAAACGATTATGTTTTTGAAGGGCTATTTGAAAAAGCTTGAAAAATCCCAGAAATAAACAGATTTAAATGCAAATATGCCGCTCTTACACTAGAAGCCATTTTTGAAAATTATAAACAATCATATTTTGAAATTTTGGATCACATTATTATGGAAATCAACACAAGATTTCAAGATTGTGAACAACTTCAATTTGTTTGTTTTGCTGATACAGCAAAATTCGAGTATTTTAATTCATGTTTTCCTTCCCTTGCTCTTGAAAATCTGAAACATTTGTACCTCAACATACTTACCAACCCCCAGCGGCCCAGCATCTTAAAAATGAATTGACTCTTTTGTATTCCGATGAAAAATATAGAAACATATCGACGCAAGAACTTCTTCGAATGCTTCATGAAGATAAAGACATTTTTACAGAAGCTTACAAATTGTTTTCCTACATTTTAACAACTCCATCTACAAGAAGTGTGTCAGCAGAAAGAAGCTTTTCTTGCCTTAGGAGAATAAAAACTTACTCAAGAAACACCATTTCTCAAGAAAGACTCTCATTTGGCAAATATTTCTATTCAGAAAGAACTTCTACTGATGCTTACGAAGAAGCAACCATTTTATGACGACATAATTGACAAATTTGCAGCTTTAAAGAATAGAAATAATTTTATTATTATAAAATAATTTTATTCAGGATATAATATAGATTTGTGATTTTCTTTATTCTATTTAATAGGTACTTCTAGGTCTACTCTTCCATCTTCTGATATGGTTCCCAAGTATTCGTATTCTGTGACCCTCTCCTTTGATGTCTATAGTCTTGTCGATGTGTTGTTTGTTCTGTCCTCGTTCACTTTATTTGCTTGCATTTATTTCCATTCCTAATCTCTCTATTTCCTTTGTCCATATCATCACTAGTTCTTTCATTTTCCCATGAGTGTCTATAATCAGGACAATGTCGTCTGCATACAATAAACTGTCTATTTTAAGCGGCTCTAGTCCATTATTCCCTACTAGTGTTCTCTCGTGTTCTTTAGCATTCTGTCCATTAATATTATGAATAGGAGCGGGCTTAAACTGTCCCCTTATTTGACTCCTTTATTCATTTCAAATTTCCATGATTGCTTGCCATTAATCTGTACTCTGCCATAAACTTCTTTATAAACTCTTTGTGTAATTTTTAGTAGCTTCTTTGGTATTTACAGTTTTCCATGCATCCCCAAATGATTTTTTGTGCAACCGGACGCGAGGTGGTCATTTCGCGTACGCAATACAGGACGCGAGATCCGATTTCGCGGTCTGTATTGCGTTACCCTTAGAAATTGTATTTCGCGGCCGTTACTAAGGGTAACGGCCGCGAAATGCGTTTTATTTATGTTGTTTCCATAGAAACATTGTGACGTGAAAGCCGACTCTATTTACATTCATTTATGATACAAATTTGTAATTATGTATTTTTTACAGCTGCACAAAAAATGTTGTGTATACTTCGTCCGCGAAATTCTTTAGCGCCCTCGAGATTGTCCTGCCTCGGCCGCAAGCGGCCTCGGCGACAATTTTTCTCTCGGTAGGTACGCTAAAATGTAATTTCGCGGCCTTAGTATACAAATAACTATTTTGTCTGCTGTGTCGAATGCTGTCCTTAGATCTATAAATGTTAGGAACAGTTCTTCTCCCTTATCTATTTTCTTTTCAATGATGTTTCTCATTAAATGTATGTTGTCGTTTCTTGATCTATTGGTTCTATAGGCTGCCTGTTCATCTTCTAGCTTATTATCTATATGTTTCCTTAATTTATTTGCCACTATTTTTGTATATAATTTAGATGTTATTGTTGATAGACATATGGCTTTGTAATTGTCGCAATTCGAGTATTCTCCTTTTTTATGTATGGGTATTATTACGTTCTCCCCCCAATCCTTCAGAATTTCCTGTTTGTCATGCTTTTTTAAATATATTTAGTAACCATTTTTTTCTCTTTGTCCCTAACCCAGCGTTTCTCAACGTTTTAGTATTTGGGACCCACTTTTCGGAATTCATTTTAACCACACCCCCCTTCCATCCGTTTTATTGGAGTACCTACTAATAAAATACCAGTATCTATCTAAATCTATTTTGCTCTGCCACTGCTACGTCGCTACAAGCCAAGATTCCACCATGAATTGCAAAATTTTGCCATGTCTGACAATATTGACCGCCGCGCCGCGTCGTGAAAATATGCATCGATGTTCAATCGCTCGTGGTCCACAAACAGGGTGTTAGGTAATGCTTCTGCCAAACTTTTCCTTTCGTGGATAAAATCATAAATGTAATTACACCATAAATGTAATTTTTGCTTCATTATTCTCGTGTCTTCGCGCCCCCTCCTTCCGTTATTTCGCGCCCCTCGAAGGGGGCGCACCCCACAGGTTGAGAACCGCTGCCCTAACCCCTTGATCATTTCAGGTTTAATTTGAACTTCTCCACCTGCTTTTCCTACCTTCATCTAGCTAATGTGCTCCATTACGAATGTCACACGGTTAATGCTTTTGTTTATGCTATAGATTCAAACAAACGATTGTCATCAGAATACACCCACTTGATTTTGTCAAGTTAAGAGCTGCATTCATATGTGGGTGTTTGTGTTGGTAGTGATCGGGCCAATGGAAACGGACACAACGGTTAATGTAAATTTATTCGAACAGTCTTAATTAAACAATAATACATAACAATAAATTATTTGTAATTAAAATCCAGCCTTGCGAAAGGCGCTGCGGACGGCGAACCTCCTGGGGTCGTTGATGGATACCATCGCCGGGTCGATACCGCTGTAACGTGGAGCCACGCCGTTTAGGAGTCGTGGCGCGGTCCACTCGACGGTCTTCAGGAGTAGACCCAGGACCTTCTGCGGGGAACGGGACCTAAGCCGGAAGGTGCGCCTCGGTGATGGCGGCAGTGGTGACACCGGAGACGGAATAGCGGTACGTCTCAAGAATGACCGCAACGAATTCCGTTCGTGCTTCTTCCGACGTAGTGGAGGTGTCCGGGATCGGGGCGTCGTCGTTGCCTTCTCCTTGGTCGGATCCATACAACTGTTGCGCTGAGGTTCGTAGGCTAAGGGTAAGCACCGGGAACCTGCAGCGGTTGTGTTGGGGTTCCAAGACTATGGGTCAGCACCGGGAACCTGCAACGGTTGTGCTGAGACTCCTAGACTATGGGTCAGCACCGGGAGTCTACAGCGGCTATGTTGGTTCCTAGACTATGGGTCAGCACCGGGAACCAACGTGTCAGCGAGTTCCAAAAAGAACTGCTCTCTGAGCTGAACTGAACTGAACTCAAGGAAGTTTTGATCGTGAACGGGAGCACTACGGGCCCGAAGGGCCCGCAATGTTTCCCCCCACGACCACGGCTGATTTAAAGCATGTGCTTTCTGCAGCCTGGAGTGGATTGATTGTTGGGGAACAGTCGCAGTCATGGCAAGCACGAAAGAAAACGGCCGCAAGCCGGTTGGAAGGCAAGGATACCCGCTGGCACTACACAGGCAACGGCAGCGACGGCAAGAGATCTGAAACATAAACATAGAGCATATCAGAGTTTAGGGGAGGCTCGATTGGAGGGTGTTGGATGTGGTTGGATTGTGTGGACGGTATTTTCAGAAGTTTGTTTTGTGGAGGTGATTAGTGGTGTTTGTTTTGTAGGAAAATGAGCGGGGTATTGTCGAGGATCTCTTCCAGGTCGGCTGGGAGATTCTCGGCGTCCCGTAAGAAGATGGCGGTTGGGTGTTGGCGTTTTAGAATGGGGTGGCGGTTGCGTGGTGGTCTGGTGCGGAGCATTGTCAGAATATCTTCGCGGTCCTGTGTCACTGCGCGGTCGACGACGCGACCGCGGAGGGAGGATAGTCGTGCCTCGATTGGCTGGATATTTGCGAGGCCGCAAACCTCTTCTGATGGATGGTCTCGGTCCAGGCGAAGAGCGCGACGGCAGATTGCCCTTTCCTTCTGTGCAAGTTTGTTGATGAGGCTCTGTGGAAGCGTGGAAAAGTTAGATGATCGGTATTCAATTATTGGCCTGATGTACGTTTTGTAGGTATGTGTGAGGGTGTTGGGGTGACAGCCCCGAAGGTTGCCTCGAAGTTTCGAAATTATGGCTGCACGCCGCTGCACCCTGTCAAGCACCCGCCGGACCTCCTCCGTCCAGGTCAAGGTGGACGAAAACGCCACACCGAGATATGTGACAAGTGGAGAGAGCCGGAGTCGGTTACCCCACAGGGTGAGTTGCTCTCTGAGCTGATGCGCTCCGCTTTTATAGCCGCCGAAATGCTTGTAATGATCACGTGGGGTGTAGCTTTCGTCCCTTCGGTCGTGTCCGCTGGACGTCGGGTGCTTACTCGGAACGAACGTCGATCGTATTGGTGACGGGGCGTGACTTCTGTGCCTCGGTCGTGTTCGCTGGACGTCGGGTGCTTACTCGGAGCGAACGTCGATCGTATTGGTGACGGGGCGTGACTTCCGTGCCTCGGTCGTGCTCGCCGGCGGTCGGACGTCTACGTAGGTCGCCACATACCCCCTTGCTAGTGATGGAGTCGATTTACTCTTGGAACCTAACGGGTAGGCGTGTTGCTCGTCCTGCCCGGGTTGTGGTTGTTCCGCTTGTCTCCGGGGCTGTTTCGGATGGTACCGCGGTTTGTCTATGTGGGAGATTTGTTTGCGGGTCTGCTTCCAGGAATGCTGGTTTTACTCGGTCGGCGGTTACTGTCATATCGTGCCCATTTTTGTTGATTACAAAGGTCTTCTTGTTTCGCTTGGTAATCCGGTATGGACCGTCGTATGGCCTCTGGAGGGGTCGTTTTACCGTGTCGTTCCGCAGGAATATGTGTGTGGCTGTATCTAATCCTCTGTACCAGAACGGCTTCTTGTTCGCGTGGTTGGAAGTAGCTGTTGGTGACAGATGTTGGATGTGTCGTCTTAGCTGTGTCACGTAGCTTTCTTGTTCCATGCATCGCGGTGGGTGTTGTTTGGCGAAGAATTCTCCTGGAAGGCGGATGCTTTCTCCATAAACTAGTTCGGCTGCTGTTGTTGCGATATCTTCTTTCCAGGCTGTACGTATACCTAGGAGTACTATCGGCAAGGCCTGGATCCAGTCGTCGGTATCGTGGCACATGAGTGCGCTCTTGAGCTGTCGGTGTAGGCGTTCTACTAGTCCGTTAGCTTGAGGGTGGTAGGCCGTGGTTCGAATACGTTGGAATCCGATTAGGTTTTGCAGTTTGAGGAATAATTGCGATTCGAACTGTCTGCCCTGGTCAGTCGTAACGTGGATAGGGGTTCCGAAACGTGCGATCCATCCGTTCACGAATTCTTGTGCGACCGTGGCGGCTTCGATGTTTGCGATTGGGAAGGCTTCTGGCCATCTGGTATAGCGGTCGATGCATGTTAGCAGATATCTGTAGCCTTGGGACTCCGGTAGCGGTCCTACCAGGTCGATGTGTACGTGTGTGAATCGACCGGACGGTGGCTGGAATGGTTCTGTCTGCGGAGAATTGTGACGTGTGATTTTGGCTTGCTGGCATTGTATGCATTGCCGTGCCCATTGTTCAACGTCTTTTTTGACTTTTGGCCACACGAATTTGTCTGACACTAATTTTGCGGATGCTCGCATTCCTGGGTGCGATAGCTGGTGCAGACTGTTGAAGGCTTGTTTCCTTAATTCTGCGGTGATGAAAGGTCTGGCAGTGCCGGTGGACATGTCACAGTAGACTCGTGTCCCGTCGGGCATGGTGACTTTCTCCAATTTCAGTGCGGTGTTATCTCGGTTACACAGGCGTTGGAGTTCTTCGTCTTTTCCCTGTGCTTCTGATAACTTGGTGAAATCGATGCCTGCTTGGATTTGATTGATTCTGGACATGGCGTCTGCCACTATGTTTTCTTTCCCAGCAATGTGTTTAATGTCGGTGGAAAATTGGCCTATGAAGTCGAGGTACCGGAACTGCCTTGGGGAACACTTGGTAAGTTTCTGGGCAAACGCAAAAGTTATGGGTTTGTGATCTGTGTAGATGGTGAACGTCCTGCCTTCTAACAGATGTTGATAATGTTTGATCGTAAGGTAGATCGCTAGCAATTCTCTGTCGTATGCTGCGTATTTTTGTTCTGTGGGGGATAGTTTCCTGGAGAAAAATGCTAGGGGTCTCCAGTGGTCTGCTTCCTGTTGTTGGACTACCCCCCCCACAGCGTAATCTGATGCGTCTGTCGTGATGGACAGTGGGGCGTCGGCTCTCGGATGCGTTAGTAGCGTCGCCTTTGCAATTTGCTCCTTGCTTTCCTGAAACGCGGCCTGTGCTTCTCTCGTCCATTGTATCAACTGATTCCCTTTTAGTTTACCCTTGAGTAGCTGGTTGAGTGGTGCCTGGGTGCGGGCGGCGTCGGGTATGAAACGCCTGTAATAGTTGATCATCCCTAGGGCTTGTCGGAGCTTCTTGGCAGTTGAGGGGGGTTCTAGTTTGTGAATAGCCTCGACCTTCTCTGGAAGTGGTCGTGTTCCTTCGCCGGATACTAAGTAGCCCAGGAAGTGGATCTGCGTCATGCCGAATGCGCATTTGGCCGGGTTTATGATGATGCCGTTTTGCTTGAGACGTTGGAATAATGTTCTCAAGTGTCGCTCGTGTTCCTCGGCCGTGTGGGAGGCAACTAGGATGTCGTCTATGTAGACGTAGCAGAACGGCAGGTCTCTGAGGATTCCGTCCATGAACCTTTGGAACGTCTGTGCGGCGTTCCGTAAACCGAATGTCATGTAAGGGAACTCAAAGAGCCCGAAGGGTGTTGTGATCGCGGTTTTTGGGATATCCTCTTCGGCGACTGGAATCTGGTGGTACGCTCTCACTAGGTCTATTGTTGCGAAGATGTTGCAGCCGTGAAGTTGCTGCGCGAAATCTTCTATGTGGGGGACAGGATACCGGTCTGGTATTGTCCGTGCATTTAGTGCGCGGTAATCCCCGCACGGTCGCCACTCCGTGTTCTTCTTAGGTACTAAGTGTAATGGAGCTGACCATGGGCTTTCTGATGGTCGGGCTATCCCTTGCTGGACCATCAGTTGGAATTCCTGTTTGGCGATCTTAAATTTGTCCGGTGCGAGTCTTCTGGGTCTGCAACTCGCTGGTGGCCCATCCGTTGTGTGGATGTGGTGCTTTATGGAATGTTTGGGCAATTTTGGCGTACCTGCTGGTTTGGTAATCTCCGGGAATTCGCTAAGCAAGGCTGCATACGCTGCGGATTTGTTGATCGTCGTGATGCTGCCCGTGACCTTAGTGTTACGCCCTGCGGCTGTTAAATTTGTTTGGGTGTCCAACAGTGTCCGCCGTTTCATGTCCACTAGGAGTCCATAGTGGGCCAAGAAGTCTGCTCCGATGATCGGTTTTGGAGTGTCGGCTATTACGAATTTCCAGGGGAAGTTCCGGCGTAGGTGGAGGTCGAGGTTTAATGTGACCGTACCGTACGTGTCGATCTCTGTGCCGTTGGCTGCAAACAATTTGTATTTGGACGCGGGTTGGTTTCGGCTGCCTAGATTCCTTGGGAAGATGCATACATCGGCGCCTGTGTCGACGAGGAACGCAAGTTTCGTTGTCCTGTCGGTGACAAATAGGCGACACGGTGGTTTGAGCAGGTCGTCTGTCGCCATTAGCGACCGCCCACGGAGTTTTCCGCTTTCGGTGTAAATTTGCACGGAGCTTTGCAATTTCTGGCCTTCTGGCCGAATTTAAAGTGGTACCAGCAGGTATCGAATTCCTGAGTATTTCTGGACCGGCTTCGTTGTCTCCGCGACCTGTCTCCCGAGTTTTTTTCGGTTCTCCCGCGAAGCTGGGTTTTTAACTGGCTTACCTCATTGATCAAGGTCTGTAGGATCTGGTCGCTTGCCCGGGCCTCATAGACTTGGCTGGTTGTAGTTGCCAAGATGGCGTCTGCGAGTTCTGCGGCTTCTCCATTGCTGGCTTTTGCTTGGGTTGCAAGGATAGCTTGGACGTTCGGGGGTAACCGGCTAGCCCAGATGGATCTCAGTAGTGCATCTGGGACGGTGGTTCCTGCCAAATTCTGAAGGTGGCGGAGGAACTGCGTCGGTTGGCGGTCTCCCAATTCTTCGCGTTCCAGGAGTTGCTTAGTCTTTCGCTCCTGGCTGATGCTCAGTCTCTTGATGAGTTCGGCTCGAATTTTGTCGTATTTCCCGGTTGTAGGAGGTTGTGTTAGAATGTCTCTGACTTCGCTTGCATATCGTGCCTCTAAGTGTCCTGCAACGTAGCCGTATTTCGTGGCGTCGGCCGTAATTCCGTTGAGTAGGAATTGGCTCTCAAGTTGCGCAAACCACATCTCGGGATCATCGGGCCAGAATGGTGGGACTCGCATTTGCACGCGATGTACCTCGCGGTGAGACTGCTGCTCGCCAAGGGCTGGGGAATCTCCTCCGTCTCCTGCCGGCATGTTGATGATGGCTGTTGTTCCGTTGTATCGCGGTACCTTCGTGGGGTGGTACGTTCGCGTTTGATCACTACCTGGGGTTGAAGATCACGTCGGTGGTCACCAGTTGTGGGTGTTTGTGTTGGTAGTGATCGGGCCAATGGAAACGGACACAACGGTTAATGTAAATTTATTCGAACAGTCTTAATTAAACAATAATACATAACAATAAATTATTTGTAATTAAAATCCAGCCTTGCGAAAGGCGCTGCGGACGGCGAACCTCCTGGGGTCGTTGATGGATACCATCGCCGGGTCGATACCGCTGTAACGTGGAGCCACGCCGTTTAGGAGTCGTGGCGCGGTCCACTCGACGGTCTTCAGGAGTAGACCCAGGACCTTCTGCGGGGAACGGGACCTAAGCCGGAAGGTGCGCCTCGGTGATGGCGGCAGTGGTGACACCGGAGACGGAATAGCGGTACGTCTCAAGAATGACCGCAACGAATTCCGTTCGTGCTTCTTCCGACGTAGTGGAGGTGTCCGGGATCGGGGCGTCGTCGTTGCCTTCTCCTTGGTCGGATCCATACAACTGTTGCGCTGAGGTTCGTAGGCTAAGGGTAAGCACCGGGAACCTGCAGCGGTTGTGTTGGGGTTCCAAGACTATGGGTCAGCACCGGGAACCCGCAACGGTTGTGCTGAGACTCCTAGACTATGGGTCAGCACCGGGAGTCTACAGCGGCTATGTTGGTTCCTAGACTATGGGTCAGCACCGGGAACCAACGTGTCAGCGAGTTCCAAAAAGAACTGCTCTCTGAGCTGATGCGCTCCGCTTTTATAGCCGCCGAAATGCTTGTAATGATCACGTGGGGTGTAGCTTTCGTCCCTTCGGTCGTGTCCGCTGGACGTCGGGTGCTTACTCGGAACGAACGTCGATCGTATTGGTGACGGGGCGTGACTTCTGTGCCTCGGTCGTGTTCGCTGGACGTCGGGTGCTTACTCGGAGCGAACGTCGATCGTATTGGTGACGGGGCGTGACTTCCGTGCCTCGGTCGTGCTCGCCGGCGGTCGGACGTCTACGTAGGTCGCCACACATACATACATAATCGGTCCTCTTCTACCTTATGGTGTAGTCTCTTCTAGTAACACCTGCTGCCACTCGTAAATATTTCATTTCACTGGCCTGTAATCTACTCTTAGCTCTGTCATCTGTCATCCAACACCCACGTTTCACTGCCATAAGTTAAAACAGGCATAAATACACTATTAGAAGTTTCCATACTGATTTCCTTTTTTCTAATAAACGTTTTACAGAGAGCGTAGTAAAGTACATTTGCTGCTTTTATTCTTGCATTAATTTCCGGTTCTAAGTAGCCTTGTGCATTAATTACCGATCCCAAATATTTAAAATTATCAATTTGTTGTACTGTTCTATTATTAATAGTAATAGTTATATTTTGATTCAGTTTTCTTACAGTCATAACTTCAGTTTTATCTATATTTATTTATCAATATATTTTGCGCTTATATTTAAACCAAAACTCATATAAAATAGATTTAAACCAGAGTTGTACAATATGCAATACGTCTGAGCAAGAATCAATTAATCACATACTCTTTAACTGCCCCATGTATGACGCTCCTCGAACACACTTTCTCGAAGGCCTCAAAACTAGAACTCCCCGCCTACGAGACTATAGAGACGTGTTAATGAATCCAACTCCGACTCTTTGTATAAAAATATATAACTTTCTCACAGCAGCTATGCAATTAAGATCTTTCGCTCTGAATGAATAATGTATTAATTTTTAGTTTTTTAACTTTAATTTTATTTTATTTATAAATAAACTGTATCGCCAAACCATTCCCTCTCCCCCTCCCTAGTTTATGATATTTTGTATACCTATAGCGAAGAAACAATAAATTTATTATTATTATCTGCATACCGTACTCTTTTATTGCATTATTCCAGACTGTAACATTCCTTTGTAACTCCTTTTCCGTATTGGCTAGTATCACTAAATCATCGGCATAAATCATTTCTATAATCACTACTGGTCGCAATTGTCTTACCCCTACTCTAGCTCCACTTATTTCACGATCACATTTTTTTGAAATTTCATTCATCAGTGTAATAAACAATAAAGGACTCAACACTCCTCTCTGTCGTACACCTTTATTAGTTGTGAACTCCTTTGATACCCAATTATTTGTTCTTATTACATTTCTTGTAACTTCGTAGATACTCTTAATGGCTCTTAATAACGATAAATTAACATTTCTTTCTTCCAGGACCTCCCATATTTTCTCCCTTGGAGCACTATGGAAGGCCTGTTGCAGATCCACAAAGCATAATAATAAATTATTATCATGTGCAAGTGTCTTTTCGGTTAATTGTCTCAAACTGAATATTAGATCTGAAGTTCCTCTCCCTGGTCTAAACCCAGCCTGGTTGTCATCAAGTGTCAGCTCTATTATTGGTGTTAGTCTTTTCTCCAGTATTACTTCATATACTTTACTTACTACCCCAAGTATGGAAATTCCTCTGTAGTTAGTACAGTTTCTGGGATCCCCTTTTTTATAAATTGGCAATATAGCTGCCACCGTCCAGTCCCTAGGAATTTTTCCTGTAACCCATACTATATTTATTATTTTATGTAAAAGTTCTTTCCCACTTCTTCCCATACATTTAATCATTTCAGCCCTAATGTTGTCCTGCCCAGCCGCTTTCCCGTTTTTTAATTTCCCCACTGCTTCATCGACTTCCTTTGCCATTAAATATTCTGGTATGTCAATATCTCCAGTGTTTAAGAAATTATGACTATGTACTAGAGGTGTGTCGATCGTGAACGATTCGTTCAAAAAGAACGAATCAGTACACTGAATCGAATGAATCGAGTCCTTACTATCAAGTGAATCGATTCACTAATTCACTTGACTCGGCATCGAAGACCGCGGACTGCGGAGCCGCCGTACTTTAAAATGAATCGATTCACTCAACTCGGTATCGAAGCCAGCGGAACCATCGGGTATTAATTCTTGTCAAAAGATTCAGCGTTCAATTCGTTCGAGTTTCGAGTTCTACGTAAAATTGACCAGTAAATCGGATTCGATGGTGTAAAATTTGACAATGCGGTGGTTCTCCGTCTTAAAAGTAGATTCAAAATTTAATGTAAAATCGCAAATAAGTAAATCAGTAATTATAATTCTCTTTTGGCGTTGATTATTTAAATTAATTTATGTTTGGCAAATCATGCGTGAAACGTACATTTATGCCAGCGCAGCGGTACGAAATACAACGGAGCGCTCGATGGACAAAAATAAATCATATCTTTTATAACAATAAAGCTATACAAGTAATTCTTCCACTAAAAACTTCTTCATTCTTTTCTACCCATTTCATACGATATAATTACCCATCTATGTGAAATAGTTTAAAAAATACCTTGATGCTGAAATTTCGGCTACGCGTTTCGCGTACGCTTAGTTTAAATAATTTATGTAGCATTTGTTAACAACTGTTTTGAGAGAATTGTGGCAGCATCTGAATCTAGAAAGAATAAGCTTTCCAATAGTTTTAAAATCATTGAGATATATTTACAAATAAGCTTGTATATGCGATGTAAACATAAAATTATTCAATTTTAGATTTCTGAGTATTCAATACTGCTTCCTTTGTTAGTCCTCGTTAGTCCACGTTAGTCTAAACAAAACGCGTGAATGAGTGAACCATTTAAGAACGAATCTTTGTGAACGAATCACTTGGAATGAATGATTCAAATGAATCGATTCACCAAAAAGAATCGAACTTCCCACCTCTACTATGTACTTCTCCATCCCCGGAGAGTGTAACCATGAAATATTCGCGCCATCTATCTATAATTTGTTTGTCCGTGGTTAAAACTTTACCGTCCTTATCTTCTACCCATTTCAAACCATTACCTTTGTCCTTTCTTAGATTTTTTAATGTTCTATTCAATAGTTTTGCATTTCCCCTACTGTTTTCCTCCATTTTATTTCCAAATTCCTCCCAGGTATCTCTCTTTGCTTGCAGTACTAATTCTTTAACCCTTTTTCTCTGTTCCTTGTAGAGTGCAAATGCTGTTAGTTTATCACCGCTACGTCACCGATCGACAGCGACAGTTGTTCTTGGTCTCCGCCTACTTACTATGCAAAGAAGCCCGTTGTTAAGAAGGGGTGGAACCTGGCGGCCATTAGCTTGGTGACGTTACGGTGATAAACTAACAGCGTTCGCACTCTACCGTCGGTATTTCTGTTCTGTTTTATTATTGAGATATTCTTTCCAAATGTTTTTTTTTTCTGTATTTCTTCTTTTATTCAATTAAACATTAATAAACGAATTGTCTCATTAATTAGTGTGCACACTTATTTGCACGAAGACTCGCGTATGATTTTATACACCTCCGAATCTATAAATCCTAATTGTCCTGTTTAAAAAATACATATTTTTAAACGGTTTTGGGGTTTACTTTTCATAGATTCTGTAATGATTACCTTTAATAAGATAATCTTACAACTTTTCAGGCAGACAATACTTCTATAATCAAGTTATCAATTAGTTAAAAATGTACACCTGCATTCAACAAAAAGGTTTTGTACTTTTAAAAATATATTCTTCTCTAATAAACTAATATAAATAGTACTGTAATAACTACGCTAAAAAGTAAAAAGTTGAACTGTCTATAATGCATCCATTAAAGAAGACACAGGGCAATTTTTAGATTTATTTAAAATTTCTAGTGCCCGAATTTGTTCCTTTAACTGAGCCACCAAATCCTGATACTGTAAAATTAAAAAATTATTACACCTACGTATTTTTATAAAAAAAGATATACTAACCAACTTCTTATTAAGAACATCATCGTCAGAAACGGTAATAGGTGTAACTTTTAGTTCAGAAGCTTTTGGTACTTGGACTGTCACATTCATATTATCCTGTACAGCAAATATATTATTGATAAAAAAATATAGTGCTTTTCATACATTACCAAAATTTCCATTTCATACTTTAGTTGTTTGTTTAAGAGCTTTCTAATTCCATAAAAATACTTTTCTCGGTTCTCAACAGTTTCTAGTTGTAAAGCAAATGTATCCTTTCGTTCAGAGTCTAAAAATTAATATCAAATATAAATATTAACAGATCGACATACAAAAACATTATCTTACCCATTATTAAATTGTTGATAATTGTAATTTGAAAATTAAAAATGCTAAGGTTAGAAATGCGAAACGTTAACTTTTAAACTCAACAAATATAACAGCAAAACATCAAATAAGCATTAATTCAACAAGCTATAAAAGTTCTACTACAACTTATTCTACAGTTTTTGTAAATACGTTTAACAGAAAAACTGTAATTTAAATAAAGCATTGAAAGCTCCGATAACCATTTAGATTATAAATAATAGTATTAATATTAGTAAAGTGTTAAATAGCCGGGTAGTCTCCCGTCTAGATAATATAAGTCTGTGGATTAGAAGAATTGCGCAAGTGATTTATAGCTCCTTCGCGTGCGAGTGTAGTAGGATTGATTTGACAATTTTGACATCCTGAGTTCGTAACCGGGAACCCCCAATATCATTAAATCGCTTATTTATAAGTTTCGGAGCTTACCAATAGCAAAATGTCTGAAATTGTAAATATATTAGTCGAAATGGGCTTCAGTCAAGGTAGAGCGTAAGTATAAAATACAATCAAAATTAACTTTCCTTAGTTAACCTCTAAATTCTTAGTGAATTAGCAATATCAAGAACTAACGCTCGAGATGTTCAGGAAGCAATGGAATGGTTACTTGCCCATGAAGAAGAACCCGAAGCTCCAGTTGCAGTTCAAGACACAGCAGCATGTAGCGTACCTGTAGTAGAAAATGTTGAAGAAAAAGCGAATACCGAAACTCAAGAAAAAGAACAAGTTGAAGAAAGTCAACCACCCCAAGAAGCAAAATCAATCAAGTGCGACGATTGTGGGAAATTATTTAGGACCGCAACTGAAGTAGAGTTCCATGCTGCAAAATCAGGTCATAGTAATTTCTCGGAATCAACGGAAGAGAAGAAACCATTAACAGAAGAAGAAAAAAAGGAACAATTAGCAAAAATTGAAGCTAAACTTAAACAAAGACGACTAGAACGAGAAGCCAGAGAAAAGCAGGAAGAATTAGACCGTGAAAAAAATCGAATTCGCTCGGGAAAGGATATGTTAGAAGCTAAACGTAAACAAGAGGAAACTGAAATCAGAAAGCTACTCGAGCAGAAAAAAAGGGAAAAGCAAGAAGAGAAACTTGCAAGAGAACGTGTTAAACAACAAATCGAACAAGACAAATTGGCGCGAAAGACCATGTTTGGACAAAAAGGAGAAGAAGAGGCAAAACCAGCAGTTGCTGTTTCCGTTGCCGTTGCTGCACCCAAACCTACAGTTATTCAAAATTATTCGGAAGTTAAATTACAAATACGATTGACAAATGGGTCAGCACTTACACAAACATTCGGTGCAAAGGAACCTTTATCCGCAGTACGGCTTTTTGTGGAAATCAATAGAACAGACGAACCCGGACCATTTTCACTCAGGGTACCATTTCCAGCCAAAGTATTTGGTGTAGAAGATTATGATAAACCATTAGATTTATTAGGTAGGTTTCATGCATACAAAACAATTCAAAAATGAAAGAATTATGTAAGTGGTTATTTTGTTTTAACAAATTGTTTCATCATTTCAGGTTTAGCACCATCTGCTGTGTTAATTGTATCTAAAACGTAACATTTTTGTGGTAAGCATTTATGTATTATATTTTTTATTGACTGTAATTTGAACGATTGTACTTTTTGGATACTCTGTACTTCTGCTTGCAGGCTGTTTATATTCGTATTAACGTAATTTTGCTATATTTCTAAACATTTAAACAGTTTGCTAAATAAATTGGGTGCTTGAAAACTTTGTTTTGATTTGTTCCATAGACCGTTGAAATTTTATTTATCATGACCACAATTACAAGAAAAAAAAAACAGCAGAAATATGTTCAAAGGATAACGGTTAAAACAATAATCGGCATTTCAGATAAGCGTATATTAGTATAATAAATATTTACACGATTATATAAGTTTTACTTATTGTATTTATATTAACCCACTAACATTGGCAAGCATGCGTTTGTAAAGTGCTAACTGCATTACAAAATGCTTTATATAACATCGCTTAAGTTTTGGAAATGTTTATACATAGGAACAACTATAAGATTTTTATTGTTAAAAATTGTGCTTAAGTAAGTACCGACAGTGGTTATTGCAAATCTAAAAATGTGTGTGGCATTCTAACTGGTGATTGAGTAAATGCAAGATTTTAATAGTATATTGTATAACTAGTGCTGAAAGTTGAATATTTCACACGAGTGTGAAAGTTGAGCCACGAGCCTCTGGCGAGTGGCTTAATCACACGAGTGTGAAATATCCTTTCAGCACGTGTTTTACACTATACTTTTCCGACGACCATTTTTCCAATTTTTCGTTTAAAAAAATTTGGACCAGCACCACACTTGCAACACTTTGACGTTTTAAATATTTATTTTTTAACAAATGACGACTTTTGACGTCGCCCGCCGACTGCTTTGTGTGGTTTAGCGTGTGCAAAGTTTTGCACACGGGCATTTCACACAGTTTCGTTGCTATGCGAAATTTGTTATTTTCAATACTAGTAAACCGTGTGAAATGAGTCATTTTTCATAGTGGTCGTCGGAAAAGAAATTTTATTTTTGGATGACAAAGAAAATCATTTTTTAGCCACCTCTGTTCGAAAGTGACATTTTCCATACCTTGTCAAATGAATGTTTGACATCGAAAGTAGACGTTTGTCACCCGGCAGTTAGCACCGGGAGGCAAAGTACTTTGCCTCCCGTTGCCATTAGAAACGGGTGGCAAAATGAGTAAACGTGTTTTAAGATTAATATTAATGGTACAGTCACCATGGAAACATATACTCAAGCTATCTACGAGTTTTTTTTAATGAAACCGAGTTTTGTAGTAAAATGTCATATTTTTAGTTGTCAACATTAATAATGTCAGGTTCGTTTAGTGAAGGTGGCCAAAAAAGTCATATGTATTACTCTGGAGGAAAGTGTTATCGCCTCCCTTAGATTATATTTCTGCCCTCGCTCGCTCGTGCATAAAAACCATCTGCGGGAGGCAATCTTACACTTTCCTCCCTAGTAATACAAATAGCTATTTCTTCATTTTCTAACAAGCAAGAAAATTTATTAAATTTAATCTATATTATTCGCAATAAAGTTATGTTGCGAATAATTTCACAAAATCAAACCGATAATGTTGGGTAGTTTTCTCACTCAAGAGTTCATTTGTTTGATATAACATTCTGCAAAAAAAATGCGCACCCAACGGCAATAGCTTGCATTTGTTATACTGGAAAACAGCAGTCGATAAGAACAAAGTTTCCACGTTAATTTAGAAATGTGTCAACCGGTATTATTAAGCAAAACAATTTAACCACTAATATGCTACATATTCTACATCCGAATAAATATTTATAATCAGATACATTAACAACAAATATAAATATTAAAATTTGGCAATATTTGACCATTGGATAAATTTAACTAGTACAAGGATTTTTTAAGCTTTTTTAATAACAAATGCTCTTTCTTTATAAAGTTTTATTATAAAATAGGAAATATTATATTCATGTACCAACTTTGTGAAATTAAAATTTCCCTAAAAGCTAAGAATTTCAGAATTATATAACAAAGTTATTATTGTCCTACTCATTAGATTAACAACAAAATTATTTAACATTTGTAGATGTTTGTTAATAATAAGTTCTGGCTTTTTGCAAACATTGCTTTTCCGAACAAAAATTTATAAAAATATTAACTTAAACTTTAAATATAATGGACGCATCTAAAATCTCTTAAATAATTTAAATTGTAGCCCATATTAACAGTCGAATAGTTTTGTAAAGATTAATCAATCGTTTTCTAGTTTTAATAAGTGAATCTAAAGATGACGTTGTCATGCTATTTAATGTAGTACGGACGGTTGTTCGTTTTGGTGTTTTTGAAGTTGTTATTGTGGTTGTGGGAACTGTTGGTTTTGGTGTGGTAGTGGAGGGGGTAATGTGATCGATATACATAACGAGTTTTTTCAAATTACAGTTGGTAATAAGATCTCCTTCTTTTACAATATGTTCTTCTAAAGCCTTGGCTCCGTTGCAATCTATTAAATTTAGTCCTTTATCGAAACAAATTCTGATTTCACTCAGGAGCGACTGCTTGGTGTATTTATCGGTAACACATTCGATTACTGGATTTTTATTAAGTACAGTTATCACGGCATCAGAAATTCGTTGAACAGTGTATCCCTGTTGGCTCGGAATAATGTTCTGTTTTGACAAAACATTTTTCATGTTATATTTTAGTATCCATTCCAAACCTTGCTGAAAATACTTGAATTCATTATTTAGTTGTGGTAATATTGCTGCACATGTGCCATGCTTGGTCCATTCATGATTCCATAAAGAAGTTAATTTAGTATTCTTTTCGATATTTGTCCAATAGTTTTCCAGCTGTGGTTTTATTGGTTGGATTAAAGTTGCATTAAAGTGCCAGGTATTGTTACAGTTCCCGGGACCTTTCGTTCCTTCTTTTGTAGGCCAAATTCCGTGAATCGTCCAAAGATCTTGCGGATCGGGAAAAGCGCACGTGTTATTTGTCGCTGTTTCTTCCCATTGTGAACATGCGGTAAGAGGCCAACGTTGGGTGAAAATCAGAAAATCCCAATCATTTATAGGGCTAGGTGCTTTTGTTGTGGTTATCGGTGGATCATTACATATAGTACTAAACAAAAACAATAGTAGGCTACCTTGAACATTTAATAACATGAAACTTACCTAATAATTTTTGTAAACAAAACTAAAAATGTTATGAAAACATAGTAAACCATACTTGAGCTGTTTTACACAATTTAAAAGGTTTATTATCATCTGAACATGATAATCAGCAGGTTTTTTTATGTATATTGCGTCGACCTTGGCCTAACCAAATTCTGGTCAATTTTACGTAAAATGTGCCGTCATTTTCGTAAGAAAACGTAGTAGTCAGGGCTATTTTAATTCAGTTTTCCGTTGTTGATTTTTATTTTTCTTTGTAATCAGAGATGGCGCAAATTTAAAACTACCTATTGCCAAATATTTTACTTGAATGTATTTATTAAATTAATTAACTTTTTAAAATGTATATTACATTCGTTAGTACAATATTATTTGGAATTATTATTAGTGCGTCATTTATATGCGTAAAATTAAATAAATAAGTAAATATCTCTAAATACAGATACCTGCCAATTTTCAAAGTTATCTAATCGATAAACCTGCAAGGTGAGGCGTGACAGATTAGTTTACTTGTTTTTCAACAGATGGCGCTTGTTACAAAATCAAAAAATATTAAAGAATTGGTTATAAACCACTAGTAAAAATAAGATTAAATCTGAAATAAAAACAATTTGCTAAACCGGTTATTAGAATTTAATGTCTTTCTTTCTGGTTAGCCTGCTTGTCTACATAATTCGATTTTTAATAACACTAAACACACATACAGGTACAAACAGGCGAATTGTACACGCCCCTTTGTTATACTTATTATTTTGTAGTTTTATAACATTTTAGGAAATGTTTATACATAGGAACAACTATAAGATTTTTATTGTTAAAAATTGTGCTTAAGTAAGTACCGACAGTGGTTATTGCAAATCTAAAAATGTGTGTGGCATTCTAACTGATGATTGAGTAAATGCAAGACTTTAATAGTAATTTACGATACTAGTAACGTTATGAAGCATTTTACATTACGAGAGAAAAGTTTGAAAGAACGAGCGACGAAGGAGCGAGTTCTTTTAAATCTCGAGTAATGTAACAGCAAATAACGTTACGCGTGTCGTAACACGGTTTACATCATCCTATAATAATTTTTTTCAAAAAATAAAAAATTATTTTCAGTGACAGTTCAATGACAGTTCAATGACAATTCATAAATAGTAACCTAAAACAGCCATAACAGCACGTTATAAGCTTTACAGCACTAGTGCTGTTAAATGTATCATAACATAACTCGTTGCTAAGGAGTTATTACCGTGATAACGTTATAGGATGATGTAAAGAAATTTTAATTTTGGATGACAAAGAAAATCATTTTTTAGCCACCTCTGTTCGAAAGTGACATTTTCCATACCTTGTCAAATGAATTTTTCTACTCCTACTATTGAAAGTTGATCTTTCCACATGATTTTTAATGCTGAAAGCAATTGTTTGTCGAAACTGTGCGACAAAATCCAAAAGTGTGTTGCAAAGTAACGGGTCTTTCAATAGGGGTGATAGTTTTTTCAATAGAGATTTCTCGGTTCCTGATATATATATTTTTTACTTCCAGATGACAAAATATTCAGTATAGTTTGCAGTTTCATCATGCAGCGTTTGACGCTTCTCGACCGTTTAGAAATTATTAAAAAATATTATCAAAGTTCGAGCTCAGTTGTGGGTGCTCAACGTTTGTTCACCAGAAAATTGGGTCGCCGTCACCGTTACTCTGCGCAGGCTATACGCCGCACTATGCAAAAGTTTGAGCATGAGTTCACTTTACAGGACAATTAACCACCAACAAGACAACGAAAAGCGCGAAGTGAGGAGAATATCGCAGCTGCAGCGGCCAGTATTGCCGATGAGCCAAATTTGTCGGTTTCACGACGATCGTAAAAATTGGGGCTTTCTCAGACGTCAACTTGGAGAATTTTGCGTAAGGATTTGGACCTACATTCTTACAAAGTTGTATTGACTCAAGAGCTGAAGCCAAACGATCACAGATTGCGTTGGGAGTTTGCGGGAGCTTGGCGGTTGGATCATCTCACGATGAGAATTTGTGAATTGGACGCCGCGGTCATGTGATTTGACACCCCTAGATTATTTTCTTTGGGGCTACGTCAAAGCACAAGTCTATGTCGACAATCCATAGACTTTGGATCATTTGAAAGCCAACATTCGTCAAGCTATCGCCGGCATACAGCCGCAAATGTTGGACAAGGCGATCAAAAATTGGAGCGATCGGGTGCGTCAGTGTAAACATGGCCGTGGTGGACATTTGAACGATATCTTATTCCGAACATAACTGCATTGTTCAAGCTTCAAAATAAAGCAAAAACTAAATTGATATGTCAAACCGTTGTTGTTTTATTTAAAATTAAAATCCTATCACTCTTAATGAAAGACCCAGGGACGGATTGGGACGCCGGGAAAACGGGATTTTCACGAGAGGCCGGTAGAACCTGAGGCCGCTTGGGCGGTCATTAAAATATTTGTAGTTAAGTTGGTACATAGAAAGATAGAAACAATAAACGAATCGGCCCACTCGACATCGACAAATGTGTGAATAATGCGGCTTCCGATAACATTAAAGAAGTCGAATTTATGATCGTCCCGAAATATGAGATAAACTTCGAGATTGAATGAAACACTGAGGCCGCCAAGGGCGCCAAGTTTTGATATTTACTTCCGACAATGTGTTCATATGTCGTATCCCTTACTACTTACTATGAAACCAAAAATGCAGATATTTGAATTGTTTATGGTTTGAAGTGAAGATCCTTCCTTCAAATCAGTCTCACATTTTCTCTGTTCATGTTGTGCTTGTTGAGTTTTGGTTACAGTCACGGTGAACTATAGTCTCGCCTACAGTGTTTTTTAAGAGGATTTTTCGGAGATATTTTTCTTTTCGTATCGTGTTTCATTGTGTATTGTGTCATATATGATAATGTTATAAACAGTTTAAAACAGCGATTTAAAGATCAAGGCAAATATGTCATGTTTAGATCGGAATCATTTTTATGAAAAAGCAAATTTACCAGAAACTTATTTTCATCATTTAGTTTCACATTTAGAGCGACTTGATGGTAATTTCGACAAAAATGAATTCATTTATTCATTGATGAACTTAAAGACTTCCCCATGAAATGGAATACTTTTAAGAATAATTTATTAGATGAATGCATCTAACTTTGGCACCGACGAAAATGACGAGGATCTTAACGACAAGACCGATTGCAATCATTGTAAAAATTGCGTCGTGTGTTGCTTTTACGTCCTAAGAAAATTTAATGTGCATAGTTTGGCATGTAAAAACTTATTTTTAGCATAGCAATATCTGTTAAGTCTATCTTGTTCTGAAGTTTCTTGCGAACGAACTAATTCAAAATTGAAAATTGTATTCAATCGTTTGAGAAATAGACTTTCTCAAGATAATTTGGAAAAATGTTTGCTAAAGGCCGTAGAAAAAGACATCCTTTCTAAAATTAAAAAATCTCAACTAATAGATTCAATAGAGGGAAAAAGTAAATTCTTACAAAATATGTTATTATATTAGATAATTAAATATGGATACTTATTGTATAATAATTATGTACATACATATTGAAATCTTACTTAAACTTTTCCCAAAATTTTACTAATGCGACCTATTAAAAGTTTGCTACCAGAAGCAGAAAAATCTGACGATTCCAGAAATGCAAAAAAAATCATAAGTCGCCATTTAAAAAAGCAAAGTTGCATGCCCCTGTACTTAGACGTGATGACATAAGACAAATTCAAGGCCACAGATATATGGAGTACTTACCTACTTACCATCTAACAACTTTTGTTAAAAATATTTTTTCTAAAAGTCGACAATAAAAGAGTTATAGTGATATTGCGTTACTTTTTCCTCACCCTGTATATTGCTGGCAGACAATATTGATTGTTGTTTAATAAAAGTGCAAATCTTATACTTCGCGTTTTTTATTTTTTGTAATAGAAGGCCGGTTGGTCCGTAAATTTCCCGGGCCGCTCAAATGAGCCAGTCCGTCACTGGAAAGACCCGTTACTTTGCAACACACTTTCAAAATGGCGCCGGTTAACTGTATGGTTTGTTTATATTTGTGATATGTTTATTTTCATAGCAACGGACTTATTTCCATAGTGACCATAGTTTTCATGAGCATACTTAATATTCCACAAAAATTATAAAATTTGTTTTATAGCTATTAATATAACAAGAATATTATGCGATTTATAATAGACGAGGACGTTGCTAGGTGACGAGGCGCTAGCCGAGTCAACCACGCAACGTCCGAGTCGGTTATTTAAATCGCATAATATTCGAGTTATATTTCAAGCTTTATCGTATCATTGGCAACAGTACACAAATAGTATGTAACTAACGAATTATGAAGTTGGAGTTGCTATGCTATTATGTTATGTATAATTACTAATAAAAGTGTAATATAAAGTTGACTTAATAATCAATGATACGATAAAAATATTAAATAGTGAATTAAATGTCTTTCTTCTGTAGGAGTAGAAAAAATAGTGTGTAATAACACTTGTTGAAAGTGTTTTGCAAAACTCAAATGAATGCAGCCTTCGACTTCGTCTCAGGCTGCAACCTTCATTTTCGTTCTGCAAAACTGTACTTTCAACACTTGTTATACAAATTACTATTTTGACATCGAAAGTAGACGTTTGTCACACGCCCCTTTGTTATACTTATTATTTTGTAGTTTTATAACATTTTAGGTTTATTACAGATTGTATTATTGAATATATTAGTGTAGGTTCACCAAATTGCCAATAACAAATATAAAATTGGCGTGTATTATTAGTATTAACATTAAAAATTGCATTTCATTTGGGTTTTCATTGTATGGCCATTACAATGAAAAACAGCGTAAGGTTAACCACAAATTAACGTAATAACTTTGCGTATATAAAATATAGAATTTAAAAGAAACTCCAACAAGCAATTTTAGTTCGCTAGAAACAATGGTAAACATTTAAAGACATGTATTTACTGACTAAAAAAACTGGAAAGAAACTCCGAAAAAATTAAATAATCAAATATCGTAGTGTTAAAAATTAAAAGCTTCAAGTACTTTTAGGAAGCCAATTTTCTAGCAAAAATGACAGTGAAAATTTTAAAATTGATTCTTAGTAAGTAGTTAGAGACTTATTCTGAAAATTAGCACGCGTGGCGAAAACACATTGAACGAAATGTTAAGTAATTACAGGATGAATGTTTGAATCTTTAGAATTGTTTTTCTTGTTTATGTTTAAATGTTAAAAACCACAAATTCAAAAATAATTTTGTTTGTTGTATCTACATTCTTTAAATTATCTTCACTACAAGAATGATACATTAATGAAATAGGCTAATTAATTTATGTTTAGCTTTTTTTTAAATTTATATTTATACTTTTTCAAGTATCTTGATTACAATTTTTGTGTTAATTACATCTCCGGTATCGAGCTCTGGTGACCATTCGTCGTTGGGCACCTAATTAACGACGCTCTCCTCCGAATACAGACCTACGAGGTAGAGTAACAAGGTTCTATACGTACACACACATACACTATACACATGGTGCTGTATGCAGGCAAAAAACGGCGCACCAATCACGTGACTCGCATGCGGGCCGGATTGTGCATTTCACGCGTAAGACCACATACGCTAACGCACCAGCCTCAACACCGAAAGGTATAAGAGGTAAACGATTACATTACATTACATTACATATTACATTAAAATTAAAGTAAGCTATAGCGACATTATGAAAAGATTCAGAGGAATGACCGTCAGAAGTGTCAGATCTGCAAACTTCTGGACATGAACATGTCTGATCTGGAAGAAAATACCACCATGTGTTTCACCGAAGACGCAACATAGGGAAACATCAATGTATTTTTTTAGAACAGACCCAGGTTACCTGCGGAATATGTACGAATTTAGCACTGAACCTACGTAATTGAGTTTATTTGATGCTAGAATCAGACAGAAATAGCGCCGTCATGTGTTAGTTATCGCGGCACGCAATTATTTCATTATTATTTGGTTTTTAAATTGTCAATTTTAACAGCGACAAAACGTCAAATTGTTATGCTTGTCAGTTACTAAAGAATCTAGGTACATCTACAATACAAAAGTACAATTGTAGATTAAGTATTATTATACTAAAACAATATAATTTAAAAAATTTATTTATACTGTCGTAATACTTTACATATTAAATTTACTAAAATCACTATTTACGTAAACGTATAATTGTTACGTTTTTCTTGCACAACAATCCTGTACTTTACCAAAATATACATTTTTCTCTATGTAACCAATTTCACACCTATCTACATGCACCGTTAAGATTTGTAAGTTGCATTAATAACATCTGACCGAAATTTTAGTACAACTGACTAGACAAATTCTTATTTTCAGTACATTTTAAGTTTATTCGGTACCTGACTGATGATCATTTGCTTTCTTTTGACAGGATTCAATATGTTTTTAGTAATATAACTCGACAATTACGAACATAATTTGCTCGTAATCTGAAATACTGCAAACACAATCTCACATTTTCATAGAATTTACTTACGCTTTCTTTACGTGTGCTGTTGTAATAAGGCGAATTCAATTTAAAATATGCAGAATGCAGAAACAGCGATTTAAAAAATTACGCATTTTGCGTATTTTTATTGTAAATGAAAGTTGTAGGTGCTGTAAAAATTGACAAATTTAAAAACCAAACAATGAAATAATAGCCTGTCGCAATGACAGACGCCTTCAGTATTACTATCTCTTTCTAACGTTAACTAAATCGAATAACATACGTACCGCGAATCCTTTCTGAAAAAATACATTGGTGTTTCCCTATGTTGCGTCTTCGGCGAAACACATGGTATATTACTAGTCCAAGTTACGTCATTTAATTAGTAGTAGACGGGCATATTATAGGCAACTATGTAATTTATTGTGAAAATCGACCTTGGTTCCACGTTTCGTCTAGCTTAGTGATCAATGTTTTAACCCAAACGGAAACGATTAACACTTTTTAGTATGTATTCGTTGAACATTTTCTGTAATAATTTCATAAATTGTTAATATGCTATAACACACATCAAAATGCCATGTTTCTCTTGTGTGCCATGTTATAGAAAACTGCTTTGTATGAAGTTTTTCCAAATTTACATTAAAGGAGGTAGGAATTTTTAAGCAAGGTTATAAAAAAACGCGAATTTTTAAACCGGTCAAGGTGTCTGTGGCTTTATTACGTAAACTGGAAAGGAATGATGATTCATTGAAATCTTTAATGTAGGGTTTATGTAGGTAGAACACACACAGTCTAGACTAGAATGTCTACGAATTTTAGGTGGATTCGCTTTTATAGTAAGTCACCCAGCTAAGCTAAGCTTTTTTTTCTTCTTGATTGTAAAAAAAAATGTATCTTGAAACAAAAGGAAACCTTCTGGTTTCGTTTATTTTTGTCTGAACAATTTTACCTAGCTTACCTTTATATGAGACCTTACATTTTTTAAAATAAAAAAAGTCAGTAATCTTCTTTATTATTTTTTTTAATCGTTAGTAAGTAAAGTTTAGCAATAAACACATTCCGCGATTTTTTAAATAAAAGTACATATTTTCGAAAATTTTGCTGCTCCAAAATTCCGAGTCTTGCTGTTACTTTTCTCAAATTAGTAGTGATTATTAACAATAAGTTTCACGAAAATAAAACTCACATTAATTATTGTTCGAACTTGCCTAAAAAAAGTTGAAAATCGTAAGCCAAATACCACAAACATAGAGAATATGTATTTACGAACAGGTCTTTACGGAAAACAGAACTAAAATCTTAGTTTAAGTGTTGAGGCCCTTTTATACAAACCATGTTGCCATGACAGTTGAAGTACAGTGAAAGCTCTCCTTGCGGACACCTCTAATAAGCGGACATCTCTCTTAACCGGACATTTTGCTTGGAACCAAATTTGGTCCTATAGTTTCCAATGTAAAATGCTTTCCGATAAGCGGACATTCTTATAACCGGACGCGGACATTATTTTATTGCCACAAACGGAAAAAAATTTCCCATAAACGGACGTGAAGCTCTAATGAGCGGACGACGAGCAATGTTTGTTAAAGAGGACAAAATCGTTTATTGAAATTTAAATCTGGGGAATCCCCAATCAATATTCGGTGAGTCCCCGTTCTAGCCATTTCACTTGATTTTCCTTTGTTTAATGACTGTTAGTTATTGCAAAGTGCATATGAAGAAGAAACGTTCGATAATACATGATAATACTGATCTTTCCCTAAATGTTGAAGAGTCCGAGAATAGTCATGAGGTGATGAGTGATGATGAATCAGGATGAATGGTGGAAATATGTACCTTGCGCTGCTGAATCCATAAAATTCTATGATGAAGTCCTACGTACCATTTCCATGTTAAAAACATTTTCAGTACATGATTTTATTGCATTTGAGCATCTTAAAAACCTTGAAACGCATTTTCAAAACTGTATTATTCAACAAAAATTGGAAAAGACACGTCAAACAAGTATTTTACAGTTTGTTAAAAAGTCAACACAATGGTTTTTACCTTCTCTGTATGTATGTATTCAGAAGTAGTGTTATATACGTGTTTTTTTATACATATCTATTTTTGATGCTTTTGTTTTATAATTTCTTATATTTTGCACTTTTTTAAAAATAAATAATAAATAACTGGAAACACGTTGTAAATTTTTGTTTTATAATAGTTCCCTCTATTAAACGGACATCTCCCATAACCGGACAATTTTTTTGGAACCGTGACTGTCCGCTTATCAGAGCTTTCACTGTATATATTTATTTTTGCAAACCCTCCTGATGCTTATCGGACTTCCTGAATGGCCCTCTGAATCAATAAATGTAGAGCTGGATTTTTTTCTGAATCACAGGGTTATAAGGAATTCGATAACAACCTACCTACACATGAGTTTTCGTATATATTTCTTTTGTATACAGCAGCATCACATTCGTCATTTATTGTATAACCAATTCTTTAAATAAATGCCTTCGAATTATAATGTATAATGTTACACAGTAAAGAGCATTATTATTATTTACATTTAATATTATCACCATTAATATTTAATGAATTACATGTTAATATTTAAAATATTTTCAATGGGCACCTAAACAAAAAATCGCCGGTGTGGCCGAGTGGTTAAGGCATTCGACTACAGCGCGGACGGTCTCGGGGTCAAACCCGAGTCGGATGCCCGGAGGGTGGCCTGAAAATAATTGGGAACCGAAACACAGTGGTGGAGTAGGAAAGGTAGGCGGTTATTGAAGACGTGGAGCTTATCACATCACCCCGTACGCATAAACGTGCGGGACAACCTGATGTGAAAGCGACTTAGGAGGCCTTAAATCTCCATGTTGCCGGCCATACTCCCTCGAGGAGTGTAAGTGCCGTTACCTTTATTACCTTATACTTAAACAAAAAAGATCGTCCTGGAACTGATTTGAGAAAAACTAACAATGGACGAAAGTAATTTCTTATTGAACAAATACCTATAAAAAAGAGTACAAAGTAAATCGAATAAAAAGTAAATAATACAAAGTATGCATCTACTAAATAAATAAAATATGAATCCCTGGGTAGCTCAGCATGTCATCCATAAAAGCAGACAATCAGCCCACACTGATTAAAAAATGTGCACATTCTAAAATTGGGAAAAGTACATTTATAATTCGAATAGGCCATTAAATACTTTAACTGCACCTAAAAAATAGTTTTCTTTATTAAATATACTTTCTGCTATAGAAAGTAAATCATGTGCATTATGTATTTACAACTCTTAAATAATATAAAAAATCTCATAATCGCAACAATTTTCAAATTAATTTCGTTGTGTTTGCAAAAAAAATTTATTTGATACTTCAAAGCAAGATTCTTTCAAAAATCTCAACTGAAAATTAATGTGTGCTAAGATATCCTAGCATTTTAAAACAATATTAACTATAAATATCAGTTAAATGCGTATTAAATATTGTTTTATGTTCGTTCCAGAGATTAAAAAGCCTTGTTCCGGTTAATCACATTCCGTGTTCCCATTTTCAAAAACTACAGAATCAAGTGACAAATGACAATTGCTTACATTTCTCGCCACCCTTAGCGCTTCTCGATTGTTATAATGCGATACTTGTATTGTTTATCGGTCTCTCCATAATTTACAAATTTCTTAGATGAATTAACTAAAGCAAGCGAAAAGAGTTATGGAAGTAAAATGTCCAATGCATTGTGGAATCATTTTTTTATGAAAGCTTTGCTTCACGTTTTAAAAGTTTGTTAGTTAGGTATACCACAGACCAGTATACTGGTCTGTGGTTATACGGAGCCGTGACGTCATCTGCAAAAATTGTTTTACTAAAAAAGGCAACTAAATCAATTTGTACAACCATAAAAAGTTATAAAACTTGTGCTGGGTGTATAACATAGTGCTTTTTTATAATTAAACGACAGATTCGTGCTTTTTGGAAAGTTCAGTTCAAAAATTTTGGTTAACGTTGTGGCGTCATCGGAAGACCTATGGTTGTTACAGAAAATATACCTAATTAAACTAATTGGTTGTAATATCGAAACGTATAACATTTTGGTTTTATTAATAATCAAATGATTTTTGGGCATTAACATCGCTTAACCTAAACTTTTGATGTATTTCTGAAGTTTAGGTTGCGGATTATAACAACAAGGCTTGATTCGGACCGCAATCTTCGTCAGTGCAAAATCATTAAATTCACATTAAATGAATTGAGGTGATTATCATTAAAATTGCAAACGTTTTTTTTTCAACAGTTTACCAGGCAATTTTCTTTATTTTCGTGGTATTTGTTGACTCACTTTTATAACAGAAAACCCTCTAAATTTCTGTACTCTAAATAAAACCTAGACATTTAGCTTCATAATTTTATTTTTAAAATTATAACCACTTCTGTAGATTCATTAAAGATTATTTAAATAAAAAATTCACAACTTGTACAGTACTTTCTAACTCTTGTATTAATTATAACAATTGTTACCTTAACCTCACAATTATAAAGATTCGAAAATTCAGATATAAACTTAAAGTGTTTGTGTACTGATGATGTTTTTGGGACTGTAGCGAAACGCAGTTTTGTAGATGAAAAACCGGTAAGTTAAAAAAATTCTTCTACCATTCTAGCTTCAAATAACCACAATTGCAACTTTTCTGCATCAAATGAGAAATTTCGAAAAATCTTGCACGGTATACTAACAAAAGCCATGTGTAAGATATTTATGGTTGAATTTTGATATTAATAGTTGCTGCTTTATTGATGCAGGTTTAGTTTAACCACTTGTAACCAAGCATAAGATTAAAATTAATTTTAAAACGGATGTAATTAGACGGAATTTGATCTCAAACGTGCAGCTGTCTACAAATGCGATTTTTTTGATTTTTTTAGTGTTGTCTCATATCCTCTGTATAAAGACCGTACTTTATACTTATCATGTTAACATTAAGAAATGCAATTTTACGGGAATATCAGATGTGATAGTAATTACACGTTCAAGTTTAATTAGCATTTGAAACTGCATTCGCGCTGTGTAAATTTAAGGAACAAGATACAACTAAAATTAGCATTATAATAATTGTTAACATAATTATTATGATAGCCAACAAATTAAGAATACTAATAAAACATTCAACTTTTAATTGTATACATGCAAAGTTGGATTTTAATTTCTTATTCTAATTCTGAAATGTTTGTTTAAAACTCGGAGGTCGACACAATCCAGGTGAGACATGAGGAGATGTAGTTGATTAATTATGGATACGTCACAGGTTTTTAACGTAGACGATGTTCGTTTAGCATTAAATTTATTCATTATTAATGCACTGAATGAATCAGTTTTACGCCAAATGAACACAATTATTTACTCTGCGAAGAAGCAACATGGCCTGAATACCGCCACCTGCTTATATTCACCCAAACCACATTAATTGTTAGGTCCGGCGTTTAGGAGGCCCTTGAGGTATTTGCTTTCCCATTGACAAATTTGCCACATTTATTTTAAGTTATTATTATTAACGTAAAACCAATTTTTATCTTTTGTAACTTCTATAAGCAAATTATCTAAAGGGAAGCTGCTACGTTTTATGAATATATTGACTTTGTTAACATTACTTAGAATTTTAAACCAGCACATTTTTCATAAGACATACAAAAATTAATTTTGAAAATGATTTTCAAAACGGTCTTTTGTTCCAGACTCCACAAAGGAGCAGTTCAAACGAAGAGTCGTAGCGTAAGTTACCCTTTTTGTAGTGCATTGTAGTTTGTTTGTGTCCCAGAAATTACCTTCAAAACTGACGAAATTCTAAAGTAACTTAAATCTAAATACATATTTCTAGAACATTTTTGAGGATTTAAATAAAAATAATTTTCTTGTGTAACTAATTAACTATTTAAAATCGTCAGTAATGTGAAAAAGTTACAGACATAGGTACAAAACATATGTAATTTCAAACTTTCATTCGGTCAGTCTTTTATTACAATGGTTACCATTAAAAAACAAAATTAGACAAACCGCTTATTTTTTGCTCTGTACGTAAAGTTAAATAACTTGTTTAGCTCCTTAAAATATTTAATTGAGTTGAGTACCTATTATTCTCACTAAAATTTACCTGCACAATCTATTTTAGAAACTTTTAAAATCCTCGTTTACAGTACTATCACAAAACACTTTAGAAAAGGCCCGCTGTGACGTCGTAAGTGCATGTCTTAGCTTAGACTTAGAACATACTACAAACAATTACATACGTTGATTTGACAGTCGATGCGACTTTTAAATAAATGTGAACTAATCTAAGACATTGCTTTTTATAACCACCCTTGTTTTAGCTCAGGAATGAAAATTCACCCAAATAGATTCAAAAGTTGAATTTTTCCTTGTTAAAGATGATATTTAAAAGGTAGTAATTTTTTTTTAGTTAGTCTAAATTTTTAAAAGACGTGGAATTTGTTGGTTTGAAATTTCTTGCTGAAAATTAAAGATCGGAGTAATGCTTTCAAATTTTTATATTTAAGTTCTAAAGCAATGTTTTTACATTTTAAAATTTTAACCGAAAATTATTTTGAAGGAATACAAACTACTAGGAATTCTTTACAGGTAACGCCCCTTTGATTACTCTGTAGTGTAAACGTTTTCTTGTCTTCAAACATGATAAAAACAGACTAAAATGAGCTATAAATAAACAAAATCTAAAAAATTAATCAGAGACTGGTTAGTTTTATTTAAAGGACTTGGAAATCTAACCACGAACAGTGCGGATTTAAACTTTCCGTTGCTTTTCTTTCAGCCTTTAGGATGCAAAATTCCACTGGCCAACTGGCTATTTTTAAAATACGCTCACAGGGTCTCTTTTACTCTTTAAATTTAAAAATGTTAAACATACTGGCTAAAAATAGTTCGAAACCATTTACCTGTACCCAGGTAAAGTATTTCTTGTTTCAATTGCAGCTTATCCGACTCGACAGGCAAACTAAAAGGGCACATTTTTAAAAATATACCTGTCAGTGACAGTTATTTCGAAGGTCTTTGAACAATACAGCACTAAATTTTATGAAAGTAAATCCTCTAACCAACCACCAATTTTACAAATCCTAGCAAAGCAGGCTTTTACAGGTTTCGACAGGAAACGGTCTTCTGTTATTTCAAAAAATTACTGTTTTTGATCTTTCCTTTATTTAAAATTCCTTTCAAAAAATTGCGTTTTGTTTAGGATCATTTATGCAAATTTTAAAAGCTTTTTCGAGTAATATTTAAAGCTGGATTTATTGGTATTACTGCTCTTAACTGAAGCATTGTGAACAAGGCCTGTTTACTTACCTGTTGTAGAAATTAAACAAAAATATTGTGGAAAATTAGGTGAAAAGAACGTGCATCAGCGATCTTCGAATTTAAAACTAATTACGAATTAAAAGAATTTCAGTCGTTCTGAATATTTAAAATGGTGAATAACCAGTTAGATTTTTTTACGCCTTTTCTCAGTTACATATTTTCAAATTCCTTCCTGTCGCATCTTTTCTAATAAAACATTTATAAAACGATTTTCGGTTACAGTTTATACCCTGTGTGCCTCCTGAATATAACGCAAATATTATAGATTCAATCGATAAAGCGCTATTTGAATGTTAAAATTTTCTGCAATTTTCAAAAATAATTTCGTGATTTAGGGCTTTAAAGCCTGTACATATTCGTGATGATTTCAATGAGAATTCTGTACATTAGATCTGCAAAACACCTGCTAAATTTATTTATTATAAAACTAAATAATTACCTACCTGCATTTCAAGTAAAGAACACTTCCGTAATGTAGTATTTTTTTAAAATTACAATTTCATAAAAATTAAACAATTTACCTACCTGCATTTCATATAAATACACGTGACACTTCTGTAACGTATTTTTGTAAAACGAATTTTACAGAGGATATTTAAAAAGTTTGTGTGCATTTAGAACACCTGCACTGAGGTACCTCCTATATCTATTTCACAGGAAAGATTAGCAAGAGAAAGAACTCCTTGGGTAAACTTTATAAGGATCTCTGTTACAACGTTGTTGAAAATCCAAAGGCACTGTCAACTTACCTGCAAGCCTTTATCTCTTATGAATAATGAATAAAATTTAAAACAAATCGATTTTCTACCCTATTTAAAATTGCAGCGTTTTCAAATAAGCTCATTTTAATTTAGTTGCCGGTTACCAATAAAATAACTTTTAATTTTCAGGATTTTACAATTTGCCTTTCACTTTTGTGAAATTGACAAAATTACTTTTGTAAATTCGTTAATAAACAGGGTTAGTCCGATTTAAATAAAGAGATACTTTTTATATTTATCGTTGATTTTAGTCACAAAAAGATAAAGAATGCTTTTAATTTTTTATTTAAAAATAAAAAAATATATACAAACAAACAACATTAAAACAATTCTATTATTCTATAACATATACAGAAACAATAATAACGGAAATGGAAAACATTACCAATTTAGTTAGTTTACGGAAGTAGGGTGGGTTTTAAATAGCATGTTGTGAAAATAATGCCCGATATTTAATCACTGGCAAAAAAATAAACAGAATTATTACGAAAAATGATCAGAACTGAAACGCAAATAAAAAAAAACATTTCTTTTTTGATTTGTTCAGAAATGTGTAATTTTTGGTTTTCTCAAACGTTAAATGATTATGTGAAATTCCAGCATTTTCTTCAATTGAAATTAATAAAAATTAAAAAAATCATTGGCATATCCACAGGGCTCAGAAGTCGAATGCGAGATTATTGTTTAATTGCTGGTACTTTTTCTTAATAATTATTAAAATTATAAAATAAATATTACATTATTAAGCCTATAGCAAAAAAGTAAAGTTGTAAAGCAATTGCTTTAAATGAATTTCGTATTTTCTTTCAGACCAATAAGTTTCTTATTTGTTGCGAACTTTCTGAACCACACTATATTTGTACTGTTTTATTTCACTTTCGCCAAAGTTTAATACGCATAAATATTTTGTACTAAAGTTAAGCGGTAGCAAATAGGCAACTCAAATTTGTATCAGTATAATTTGCAACATTTAGACTTTTTGGTAATACATACTTTATTACTTTACCACCAGTTGCAGAAAACAATTAAAGAAGCGAAGCTAAACTCACTACAAAAATAAAAAAACATAATTTGTAATATGTATTTACTAAGAATAGTTTCGCTTTGCTTTAAATTTTAAAACGAAAATAAATTAATGAAATGTCAAAAATGTGTAATTTTTTCAAGATGACTTTGAAGATGGACTAATTATTCTCTAATTAAACACTAATCACACAAACACAATATAATTAAACACTAAAACTTTCCTCAGGATTTCGCTTTTGAACAAAACCGACTGCTTTTGGGAAAGACTTCCGAAGCTTTTATTATGATTATAATGTACTATTAAACGTCGTATTTTTTTTAATTAAGTAATTTATTTTCCATTTGAAATGCAACATTCAATCCCCGAAATTGTTTAACATACTGCACACCAAAGTCAATATTTAAAAAATATCCTACGAGTCATCATGGCTTGTATGTTACAAAATTTTGTTTATTCATCACACTTCAAACTACTAACGTACGTGAAATTTTGCTATTGGCAAAATTTTTGAACGTGCAGTCGTGTAGTAAGTAGCATCATTTCAGATTTCAAAGTTCTAACCATATTAACAAAAACTTGATTTTAGGTTTTCTAAGTAGCTGAGCGTTACATAACTTGTAAAATAAGACGATTATTACATTTTTTTATAACTTAAAATACACTATTACCGGTTGGAAAAACCATCTTTAATGTTACAATTTTGTTTTTTAAGCATTTAAATGATCAATTTTAAACGCAGAAAACCACAAAGCGTAAATTCTTGCTGGTTTAGAAGACATTTCATTGCCTTTCATGTTTTTTATATCGCAAGGATATTATTACTTGCAAAATGGTCGCCCTTTTTCGGGGATATAAAAGTTTCCAATTTTTTCGATCTTGTTTGCGGACATTACAAAGATAATGATATCCTGCTTTTCTGTAATTTTAAATTCTACAAATTTTGAGGAACATTAAAGAAATGGTAGTCTAAAAGAACAGGAACCAAGCAGAATGTTTAAACTTCGAATTCCTTATTTAAAGTAGAAAACCTGTTTGCATATACGGTCAGATCAATTAATTGAAATTTAACTTACAAAAATACAAGCTCAGGATGAATACCATAAAAAATACATACATAAAGCTTACACGAAACGCAAAAATTAATCCATTCTTACACGTAACATTTCCTGTTATCGAGAACTTCTTGCGTGAGTTAATTAAATTAAATTATACCGCAAGATTGAACACATTTTTGAAACGTATTGTCAAGCTTTAGTATAAATCTCGTAGAATACGGCCACATAATTAGTGTACTCCAACAGGTGTCGGGAAAAAACATACCAGAGCACCTGATGAAGTACAATAGACATGTGACAGATGGCGTTGTAACAACTGTCTTAAAGGAAAAGGCCAAATGCTACATTACCGGCCGCTACGCGCGCTACTTCAGGTACCTGACTGAACTGTACACAGTCGAGGCACTGAAGTAGCTCGCATAGCAACAGGCTACTTGATGTTGGGTCCTTGCAACAAACGACGATCGCAGAAGGTTCACTCGTTCTTCCACGAAATAACTCACTGTCACTAGTTACCGTTGTAATCGGATTCTTCCCACATTTCTTACTGGAAAAGCGGTCTACTTTATCATTGGCACTATTCTTCTAGTCGATCTTCAGATGTTTCAGGACCTTTTTATGCGAGCAAAAGAAACGAGTAACTTCTTCAAAACATTAAAAGGTTTACGTTCATATTATTTCGCATGGTACACCTGCCGATTGTTGCGTTCTAGGTGAAACTTAATTATAGGGTCTCGTGAAATTTTTCGAAATAAGGAAATCGATCATTAGAAGACTCGACATCAAGGATTTTATAATAATTAGTGAATTCACCCGGCTTATGATTTTTGAATAGAGCACAAGGATGGTGACGTAAGCATGCTAGGCTGTAAACCTTGAAACAATTCGCATAGGGCAAAGAGGACCGGCTGGCACTTCTATCGTACCGGACGACTACCGGAAATGCTTATCTCGGTGATAAAGACACCATAAAACTTGAAATATGGAATTCCCGGAATCACAACACCACACAACACGAAAATTATCAAAAATACCGGAGAACGTAGACAGGAACATTTCTTAAGTTTTTGGCGTTAGAGAAAAAATCACCAACCAGTCAGTACAGGGCAAGTACAGACTGCAGCTCGTACCGGTTGCTCGATAAATTACATCTAAATTGGCACAGAAAAGAGAAATTAACATGATAAATGTAGCTCGAAGCATTCAATTGACTCGAACATGCGGGTACTGCGTGTTTCACAACTTTACACAACACCAAACAAAATATAATTCAACTTAAAGTTCAACATCGACCATACAGATCCCACAAAACAAAACCGTAAAACATTGCAGTTAAATTCAAATTGTCTTGAATCGGTTTTCCGTTTGCACTATACATGTTCTCCTTTCAAAACCCGTCGCCAAACTGACCACGCCGCAGTGCAAACTAAAGAAGCAACCGGCACAAAACAAAATAGGTGGGAAAAACCAAGACACGCCAACCAATCAGACGTCTCGCCGTGTTCGATCCGCGCCGATGCCCTCCGACCAGCCGTTTGTCGGGTGTAAATCCGGCTCGTCTGGGTCCTTCACCCAACTAACGGCCGCGACATGTGTGCGCTCTCTCCCCATATGCTGCCCGCCGCCTTCTCTCTCTTGCACGTCTGTGAAATTTACAGTGCATTGCAAAAATGTTGGCCGCATTCTTTCCTGGAATTTGACGCATTCAAGACTAGTTAATACTTACTTTTGAGCTCTCTGTAAGTGGAAACCTAAGCATGCAAATATTTTTGTTATTAAGCAGAAATGTTGCTGCGCTTGCTTGCCACAATGAGTAACCGAGCAGACCAAAGCCTTCCTTCGAATGTGGAGGGGCCATTTCGTCATTAATTTTAATTTAATTTATTTAAAACGTCGGATGACTGCTTTTTATTATAAATTCTTCAAAAGGGGGCCTTTACTTTTGGGCCATCATTTAAAAACGTTAAATTTTATTTTGAACTATCATGGTTAAATTCCAAAATAAAACAACAGAATCAGAATTATTAAGAACAAAGAAACAAGGAGATAACGAAATAAATTTTGGTGAATTTGTTGAACGCTTCAAATTTTCTATAAAGTGGCGACATTTTGCATTAACACAAACATTTAGCAGTTTACAGCTGAAAAAATTACGTGTAATTCGTATTAGCAAGTTTGTAAAAAGCCCAAAACTACTTCTTAATATGACGCAGTGTTAGGGAAATCCCCCTAACACTCCTTACAAATACCTACTCTGAAAAATATTTTTTTACATACAATTTTCAACAAATTTGGAATTCTTCGCCCTAGTAAATTTCTAAAAGGAAATTTTATACAATTTGTAAATTTGCGGGTCAACTAAATCAGTAGTTATTGATTCCAACAAAAGTAGAAATAAATCTGTCTAAATTAAACTTTACACAACCATAGCATTATTGTTACAAAAGGCTGCTGCGCTGTTAATAACAGTTAATAACTAAAGTATATATACCTAAGAACTAAATGTTAATGCTGGTTTTAAAAATATTAACTGATAAAAATTGTACTTATATTAGAAAAGGCAATAAAATTTTTACTTTTTCACAAGTTCTCTTCCAATAATCGAATATAATTTTTTAAATGTTTGCTGTATTTGCAGCCACCACAACTGAAAATTTTTGGAAGTATTTAAAACAGACTAGTGCTTCCTCTGAAGTTTGGAATTTAGTTATTTTTAGTGAAGTTAGCTCCGAGAAATGGTTATTCTAACTATTGTAAAAATATTCAAGAACCACGAAAATGCACAACTAATTATAAAAGAATGCGACATTAATTCTTGTTTATGAAAACCTCGGAAATTTAAAACTGCATTGGTTGTGCGTTCAAATAGGATGAGTAATCACAATTCTTACTAAGCACATTAAAAATGTTCATTCTAAAGAATTTTGTTTACAAGATTCTAAATAGTACTTCCTGTTAACCTTAAAAATGAATGGTTGTATTATTATTACTGAATCGAATCATACTTTATTACTTTAAACTTGTCCGATTTAAAAAAAATTTCTTTGTTTTCATCACCTGATAAACATTATTTTTCCGATGTTTACTATAAAAGCAGCAATATTTACAAAAAATATCATGGATGAGTTTCTGTAAGTTAAGTTTATTAAATGGAAAAGCCTTTTATCTAAGACAACTTTCTAATATTTTACGAAAAGGATTTCGTGTCTCGATATGCAGACTTTATATTTAAGAGGAACACATTACAACGAAGCCCTGTTTCGCCGAAATCAATAAAATAGTCGCAAGATACCCACGATATTGAGTACGAAATTTCCCCACTTTTCCAGGTTTTTCCCTAATCGATTCTAATCAATCCTTAAACCTTTTACCCCGAGATTTAAAAATAACCTTTCACAAATAAACATCCAACTAACTTTTTAAAGCTTTTAAATTGCCGATCTTTAATGAAACATTTAAAAAACTAATTAAATCTATGTTTGTAAAAGGAACGTCAAAGTTCACTTTGCCATTGGAAAACTTAGATTTTAATTTTGGAACTAAAATTCTAGTTTACAAAATCGTGCTGCAAACCATAGATATGTTAAAAATTCTTATTCTTTTGTAATATCTGAAACTACAAAAGGCTTTGTGTGTGTGTGTGCAAATATCTTGAATTTGTCCTTAAAGCACAGAAAAGTAATTTTGATATGTAACTTTTACATTTTAATTCCTTTTTAACAACGTTAAATCAACAATATTTACTGGCTAATCGAATTGACGGAGTTTACGTTTCTGTTATAAATAAACTTAATTTTGTATTAAAGGTGCAATTTTAAAAAAATAATGCTGCATGCATTTCCATTATGCATGGAATCCATTAGTACCGTCGGTCTTATTCCATTTTTATTTTGTGCTTGAACGTCTAATCGACTTTTAAAGCACATTTAAATAGTAACTAAAATAAAACGTAATAAAATGACTTCCAAAAATATAACCAAGGTTTTCACTGTGCTTAGCTTTTTTAAAAATTCCCATTTATGAAGATTTTAGAACAGGTTTCGCCATGTTTAATGTAATATTGTAAATTACACCTGAGTTTCCTAATTATAATCTTTATAAATCTCAAACATTAACTATGACTATTAGTAAAAAATACTTTCGGTCGTTACGAAATTAAACATAGAAAGAGAAAATGTATTTGGTTAACAGAAACAACTAGCAACTTGTAGTTCGAAATTGGTCGACTTTCTAACAAAAAACTAATTTGGGATAATCAATCCCTGACTTCAGAGTTATTAATAAGCTCCTAATTTTCATTGGAATTTTATAAGCTAAGTTTTTTTTCGGAATCCATTTTATTCTGGATAAGTTCGTTTACTTGTAATTTCGTTAGTATTATTAATACAGGAAGATTTCACAACTAAAACAAGATTAATATTGCAACATACTACGCTTTTATTTGTATCTTCCGTCATTATTAAAAAATACGGTGGCTATCGAAATAACTTGCAATATAACGAATTTTTAGGTAAAATGAGTGGGTTTTATGCTAGGTGCTTGTGGAAAATTTTTAGAGTGGTACCTTTATAAAATTAGAACAGGTTGAACTAACTATGTTTTAAGTTTAATTTCTTTTCGAATTAAACAAAGTAAACCCAAAATCATTTTTAAAATTTCAAGGTAAGGAAGGTGGTTTGAGATTTTCGTGTATTTTTAGGTGTTATTTCACGAACCATTCATTTACAGAAATTTTCCAATCACTAAATTTGCCAAAAAAACTATTTAAAATTCCAAGGTACGAAACAAGAACGTAACTCTCAACTAATTTCCTTAGTAATGGGATTTATTAACTGCAATTTTAAAGGATTTATTATAAGCTATTTCAAAATTTTGTATTTTTATACCTTAATATTTTAAAATTTCAGAAACTTTTCAATCCTGGTAGAAGAGAAAACTGTCTGTAAATTCTACCAAAATGTCGTTAATAGGTACTTTAGGCCCAACTGAAAATTTTGTTATTCCAGTGTACAAACAGAAACGTTTTCGTTCTTTTAATATTATTTTAATATTTAAAAATGGAAATATTTTCACTTCTGTTAGGAAAAGACTTCAAAAATGTTGGGACTTCATTTTTTTGTTAATACAAATAGAAACATCAAACAGTATTAGAATACTCGTTAATTGAACTGATAAATAATCAACGTAGTCATGTAAATTCAAATTCTCAAACGCAACATTGCGAAATGCATTCGAGTTTATTGCACCGCTATTAAATATTTTATTTTATACCATAATGATAAGAAAGTGGATAACGCCGAAAGCCAGTTAATTATTAATGCCGCAATAATTTCAGTTAACTTCTAGAGAGATTTTAATGGTTGAGCTTACGTCACTGATGAAATTAGAATAACAGTAATCGCGAGTAATCGGGATGTCATTCATGCATTTTAAAAAATTATTTAATATTTATTTTACAAGATTATTTTATTCAATTAGTGTGATAAGAAAATGAGTTAACCATGCCACTTATAAGTATACCTAAACATGATTCAGGTTGGTACTTCTTCTTAATTAATAATAACAAATAACGGTATTTAATTTTAATTACAAATGTGTAAGTGGAAAAACCTAAGTTATATTAAATTTCAATGAGCGAAAGCCATACAGAAGGTTGTGGAATTTCCCCTATTGTTTTTATTAATTCGTTATAATATAAAGTTATTGAACATCAAGTGAAAAATTACATCAAATTTGTATGGAACTAGCGGAAAAATTGATTTTTTCCCTTCTACGTCGCAATTAACTACATACTCGTATACGAGACAGGTTATTGATTTGGCAGGAACCACCCTGAAAGAAAAGTTCTCCTTTGATGTTTTATTCTTGCCTTACTAAATTTTTGAATACTAATTAAACAACGTGCGTTTTCTACGCGTTTATTCATTTTCTATAACCTTCTTTCTGCTTTTCTTTGTTTTTAGAAAATTCGAATACTTACAACCAACAACTTTGAAGACTCGCAACAAGTTTTTTGCGCTTATTATTCACCAAACATTATCCTTGATAATTATTTTTCCGTGTGAATTTTCTCGAAATCTGCGGTTTTACTTATGTATTAAGCGGCTTAACTAATCTAACTCGGATAAAAACTTAAGCGAAAGTGACTAACATATGGGAAACTTTTATTATTCACGTCTCACAGGAAATACTATTCTTAGTACAAAAAGCCGTTGCTTACTACACCCAACTCAGCACAATTAAGCTAAAAAGTTTATGGACAGGAAATTTCGCCATCCTCCAGAAAAAAATCCTTTAATATTTTATGCTTAAAAAAAACTAATACTAGCTTTGTAATTTTCTGAATAAAATTAATTTAATTTAATTTTGTAAAAATGACGTAATAAGGCGTGGTTTCTGTAACAATTTTATTTTTCCGTCAGTTCTTTATATTTTTATACGTGTCTAGGATTTAATGGCAATTTTATAATTAAAGTTACCCCCAAACTGTTAAAATTAACTTAACACCTTTTAAATTTCTGAGTAGGAGCGAAATTTCCCAAAAAAAATTTATTTCGAAAACCTACTTCATTAAATGCGCAAAGATGCATAGCAACAAAAAATGAAAGTGTTACTCGGTAACTGTTATCTACTTCGAAAAAATAAAAGTAAATTGAAATTGTATATTCAAACTTTTGACTAGAACAAATAAATAAATAAGGTTATTTTTAGATTTAAAAAAAAATCGTAGGTCACATTTGATCTACATTATCAGAATTTTTGTGTACGAACAAAACCACGGAAATAAAAATTTCACTGCCATTGAACTAATCTAACATTCGTTGATCTCCGTTTGACCTCTTCTAATATTTTGTGATACTGTTAACATCAGCTGCGCTAACACTTGATTATCATTTTTATAGCACTGATACAGTTTAACAACCAAAAATATCATTTTGCGGACCTTGTAACCTAACTCTGCATCCTTTTAATAATGGGTGCGGCAAAATATACCCAGCCAAGTTTATTTAAAATAAAAAAAATAAAAAAATAGCGCAAAAAAATATTTTTTTTTTATGAAAGCTATTTATTAAAACATGTAACATTATTTATGAAAAACAACATCGAGTAAATAACCACCACGACAAGCCAGACAATGACCAACTCTACTTTGAGCGTGTAGCATAACTTTGCGCAATGTTTCAGCTGGAATTTGCCCAATTTCTTCACGAATATTTGCCTTTAAGTCTTCTAACGTCTGTGGGCGATTAATATAGACTTTACTTTTCAAGTATCCCCACAAGAAAAAATCTGGTGCCGTCAAATCAGGGGAATGAGGCGGCCACTCAATATCTCCATTTGAGTTGAAATTATCGAAGAAAAGTTTTGGAAATACAATTTAACAATTTCTGCGCGTTCTTGAGGCGAATAACGCTCAATAACAAAATTCTGTATCTTTCTACTTTGATATAAAACTTTACTTTTGACAGTTGTCAAGGTAATAACAAAATCATAGCAATATTCCATAGCTGGGTATATTTTGCCGCACCCCATATTACATTTTCGTTCGTTTCACGTTCGGGCTCGGAGTTGCAAAACAGTTTTTAAAAGGGTAAAACCAGCAATCTGTTTTGTTGCATTAAATACGCCTAATTTATTCGTGTTTCATAAATGACAACATTTTTAGGATAAAGCTGAAGCATTCGCAATGATCAGGTTTCGTTTATGAAAAGCTTAAATTTTTCTTTGCGTGTTTTTAAATCCATACATGGATGAGAAATTAAGTGATAAACCCTACCTAGATAAATTGTGAGAATTTTCGTTTGCGTTTCTTAAAAAGGCTGCGTAACAAATTTTCAGAGACGATTTAAGGGTTAAATATTTTGAAAACATCACGGAAAGGTTCACTTTATCAAGTTTTTATATAATATAACTTGAATACAACATGAAATTTGTTCGATTTACAAGGACCAAAAATTTAGTACAATGATTAACCCAAAAGAAAGTCATTCACGTGATTACGTCTGAAAATCGCTGCAAATTTCTATCTTGAAAATTAGTTGTCTGAAGAAATAGCTTCCGTGACCTTACTAATCAGAAATTTGCAGTAGTGCACTAATTACTTCTAAAACATTTAAAAAGAGCTTTGGAGATTTTTAAAGATTCGCTCCTTTGGGGATATGAATATGTATATTCTTAATGAAGAATTAATTTTGGAAAATCTGTGTAAATACATATAGAAAAGTATTACCTTCGTAGGGATTTGAACTCTATCTCTAAATGATTGGAAAATGGAACAAGTTAAACTCACAGAACTATTGTTTGCAGACGACATGGCAGTAATAGCAGACTCCGAAAAGAACCTACAACACAATATGAATATATCGAAGGACGAACTGAAGAAAATTAACATGAACATAAATGCACGACAAAAACTATAATAATAACAACATCAGACAAAACACAAATCACCTGAGACACATCATTGAACACGTTAGAAGCTTCAAATACCTAGGAACCGGTAAACAAGATAGTAAAGTGAATAAACGCATCAGAAATGAGTTTCTTAAGAAAAATACAGGGAAAGACAAAGAGGGATATAATCAGAAATAAGGTCTGCAAAGTACCGTTAAAGATAAAGCCAGTGACAACAAAATTCCAAGAAATACAATGCCAAAAGGGAGACTTACCCGAAGAGTGTATGAGGCGAGAGTACCGGGAAAGAATAGAAGGTAGACCAAGAAAAACATGGCAAGAAGTGAAAATGCAGTAGAGGAGAGACACATCCAGTGGGAGGAGGTGAAAAGGCTAGCCCAGAACAGGAAAGAGTGGAAAAAGAAAATTAACTCAACTCAATAGTCAGAACCTCACGGTAGAAAGAGTTAGGGTTAAGCACGGGTTAAGTAAGTAAATAGTCTCTAAAGGTAGAGGGTCGGGGCTTAATATCTAGGAAGTCGGTGGTTCAAACCCCAGCCAGTGAAAGTGTGTTTTTATAAACAGAGAATTTTTATGATCCACTAAAATCTTTTTTAACAAATTCCAGGAGTGTTCTTAGAAAAACTGTGCTAATTTTGCACAATCAAAATGTTTTATTTAAAGAATTCTTAACTTGTTCTTTCCTGTTTGCATGGCAAAAATAGAAAGTCACAGCATTGTTACATGAAATGTTCATAAAGATAAAGAACTACTGCCAAATTGAAGCGAAAATCTGTAACTTATAAGTTATTATAACCTAACCATTTTAGCTCATACTTTCATCAATTTCTTAAAAGTGAGCTTCAGATATGTATTTGCAATTTTATTAAGAAACAATAATTGAATTTATTCCCCTGAAAGGAATCAAATTAAGCAAAAATTTCTTTATAAGATGCCTTTTGGAAGTTCAAAAACTTTCGGATTTCGTTCTTAAGGTACGTTTTCGTAAGGACAAATCGGGGCGACTTGTTGGCCGGACATGTTTGCCGACCGACAAGTTGGTAAAATTGACAGGTGTTTATGTTGTCACTTGTCAGCAACGGACATGTCGAGAGAACGATCTTCGAATCGAAATCTGCAGTTTTCAAGATGGCAGACGATGAAGTAGTACGGGTTATATCAACTTCATAGTGTTGGCAGGAAGCCATGCGATACTAGAAAGTCAAAAAAAGTCAAAACGGAAACGCAAAAGATGGTACGTTAGAAGGTTTTTAGCGAAGAGGCGTTTGGAAGGTGCATATACGTAGCTCGTTAATGAATGGTCTTCGCTTGCACCTAGTTGCGTCTCTTATTATTAAAAATTGAGTGTTTACGTAAATACGTAGTGACAAACGAACGCCGACTCGACATGTGCGGCTAATTTTTGCATCCGACATTAACATGTCGTCCGACTGTCCCGACATGAAATGCATTTCGTTTACATTAGAACAGACAAGTCGGCGGACATGCCGGCGAACATGTTGCGTCCTTACGAAAACGTACCTTTACAAGTACTTTTCAAACAAAACAAAAATTCAACGTATTTCACCGTTTGAAGCTGAATGAAAATTTTTCAATACCAAGTCTATTTTAAGTTTAATTGATTTTGTTAGCCTTCACATCCTGTTATCCTTGCGAGTTCTTTGATGATCTTAAAAAGGAAATACAGGTCAAACATTGTCCATCGAGTGCGCCACTCTATTACAGCCGTTAAATCATTTAAGAATGCGACTTACATTGCAAGTAATGCACAGAAAAACTTGTTCATTCAGCGTATCATGAAGATGTCACGCCTTAGATATACAGAAGAAGCAATTGCGCCCATAATTTATTATATCATGTTTTTAAGTTTTTTGTTGCAGAGAAAATTGTCCAAGCTTCGTGCTTCGTGGGCTATAAATTTGATATTGTTAAATGAAGGCCCGAAAATTAGAATAGTTATTTATGTATCAAGGGCGTAAAGAAGGCGATTTTGGGCTGCGGCGTGAATATTATAACCCGAGGCTTTAGCCTGTGGTACATACAATATTTTTTGCATGAACGGAGATATTATTTAAATTTTTTGATTTATAATAAAATTTTTCTAATGACATTTTTAAAAATGTCAAATTGACGCATTCACGCCAAGAGCGATTTTATAAAAATTGTATTGTAACTAAGGTATTTTTGTGATATTTCAAATTAATTTGTCGCGAGCGTAAAGTGCACCCGAGGTGTGCAATAATGAACTTTACGCCCTTCTTTGCGGGCGAAAAGTAGTCACTTTATGCCCGGGAGTGCAAAATAGTTATTTATGTATCAAGGGCGTAAAGAATGCGATTTTGGCCTGCGGCGTGAATATTATAACCCGAGGCTTCAGCCGAGCGTTATAACACGCCAAAGGCCAAAGTCGCTTATTACGCCTGTGGTACATACAAAATTTTTTGCACGAACGGAGATTTTATTTAAATATTTTGATTTATAATAAAATTTTCCTAATGACATTTTTAAAAATGTCAAATTGACGCATACACGGCAAGAGTGATTTTATAAAAATTGTATTGTCACTAAGGTATTTTTGTGATATTTCAAATTAATTTGTATCGAGCGTAAAGTGCACCCCAGGTCTGCAATAATCAACTTTACGCCCTTCTTTGCGGGCGAAAAGTAGTAACTTTACGCCCGGGAGTGCAAAAAATTATTTTTGAGCCCAGAAATGTCTGCACTTTATAATTCGCGTTCTCTTTGTTCTCTAAAAATAGCTTTCACAAATTTGAGCGCAATATTAAACTTTCAGATTCCCCTTTCATCTTACACGCACGTCATCTCTGAAATTACCTAATAATGTTAATGTTGGCGTTTCAGTATTAAGAGAATATGATGTTTTTGAAACCTTATATACCATAAAATTCGCTGACAACTCAACCGTTTAATTTTCCATTATAAAGGCAAAAGAATTTAATTTTCTATTAAATCGAGTTTGTTTTTCAATGCTATAAATAACGATTTTGGCTTTTAAAGCTAATGTATACACGTCGCAAAATATGTTTGAAAAAATAAACGAGTTTACCGTTTTATACATTTTTACTTTCCTGTTTCGCAGATTTAAACCCTACAAACGTCTATCCTTAATGTTTTTTAACTGGTTTTACTTATTTATATATTATTCTATAGTACGTTTCATACTTAGATTCAGTACGGGCTCTTATGAAAGGCGATGTAGCCATATTTCAGCACAAAACTGTTTGTAAATAAATATGCACCTGTCCATCATAAATAAATCTGCTTTGCTGGTCATACTTATTAGCTTAAATGTATGTTTCTAACTTTTTAAAAGGCATTCCTCGCTGGTATGCGATAATTTCATTTTTTAACATAATATAATAAAAACAATTAAAAAGAAATATGTATGTACATATATTTGTAACAAAAAAACAGCAAATATTTTTAATTACGAGAGCTGGCAACGTCGACAAAAAAACTCCCATAAAGTTTACATTACCCTATCTTTACCGCACTGAATCTGAAGTATGAAACGTAGTATAAGATTCTTCTGACATTCGTCGATTTTTCTTAATTTTCACTTGGAAACTTGACAAATTTCATCCCTTTTGAAAGCCAAATATTCATCAAATATTAAAAATTGCTACTAACCTTTAGCTATGAATGTGGGTTAAATTTATATGTTTTTCTACATCCATACCCATTTTTTATATATTATTTAATTAGAATTAGAATATTAACAATAAAAATAAAATTATTTCCGTCAATAAATTTTCCACGGTTAAAAATAAAGCAATTTTAGAATTGTGGCGACAACATATCCAGCTTTAATAGTGTTATTATATTATTTATTCTATAACCTTGCGCCTTTTTCTATTCACTGATAACCGCAGCAATTTTTGAATCATAAACGTGATTAATTTTAATTTCCTGCATTCCCATTAAGTTAAATTGCATATTTACAACAAAATTATATCGAACATATGATTCACAGTTTACCTAGGAGTTTTTATTTTTTTTTTCCTCTAAACGACTCGAATAAATTTCAGATCATATAAACAATTCGCGTAAATGATCTAATCTATTTTTATCATATCTGTGGTATAAGCTTATCGCTACAGCTTCAAGTAACATCGATGTTACACATTTTTTCTAGAAATTAATCTGCGGAAAGTATTAGATGGCATGCGGAAGTCTCCAAGCAACTAAGTAGGTTCGTTCTTTGTCTAAAAACTGTATTTATATATAGATCTGTCTTTGTTACTCCCACAGATATACGAAAAGGCTGTGTGCTGAAATTTTTGAAATTGCCACGACTAAATAAATTATAAATAAAAGATTAAACTAACGGTTTACAACACCTACTGTTTTATGATTCGGTTACTCCTCGGTTGAATGTTACAGATTAACTTAGAAACACTAAAATTCCTTCACCCACCCGTAACAGGAATACTTCTCATTTATTCATTAAAATTCGAACCAAAGGTTTTCTTCCTACTAATACTCATTATACGTTTGCTGTAATTTTATTCGCGTAACGAACCGTTTTACAACGATTCGAAGAAGTTTCAGAACGAAACGGGTGAACTTTAAGGTTTTTCGTTTATATAAATGTAGCAGTTGGAGTGATAACACCGACAATAAACACAAAGAAAACGATTTCTCAATTAAAAACAAGACACGTGAACCGAATGTTTCGGTGGTCTTTGAACGCGGGCAATGTGTTTTGACGTCACGCCGCCCCCATTATTTAGTTGCTAAGGCGGCTGTGCGTTAGTAAAATGGGCAATCAGAGTGAGCCAAGGTCGCCACAAGGACCCGCGACTAGAAATATTTGTTATTATTATCGGCATTCCTTGTGTTGTGTTACAGTCGGTCGCGAGGAGAAGGCAAACCCAACTTAACTCCTCTTCACTTCTTCGACTGCAACTTTCCGATCCAATCCTCGAAATCTCCTATCGTGTAAACGTGACTGACTCCGTTGCGATCACAATCACGCATGATGATAAATAGGCTTTTCTGAATTCTAAATATAGAATTCGCATGAATGATAGTTTTCTTTTAAGTCTTTTTATAGATACACGTGAACTTTATACTACTCATGGTTTATTATTTAACGTAATTGCAGGCTATACGAAATGCTAACGGAAATAACTGCTTATACCGTCACGCTTAAGTCGATTAATTTTAGGTGTTCATATTCGACTCTGTAATTATATGTAAAATATTTATTGGGGGCTACCAAACGCGGAGGTCGCGACAAAACACTTACTTTATTTAAACTAACGATCTTATCGATATTTTCCCTCGACAATACGTCGTATTTTTAGAATACGATGTACGATATTTATTAATACCTATCATTCGTGATTGAAAATGCTAAGCGCATAGTTTTACAGTTAAAAGCCGCATTGCCTAATTTAAATTCTAAAATCGCCGAATATTATTAAGTAAAATACAACCAAGTCATCCATTAGAAAAACCACAACAATACAAAATCGATAATATAAAAATAAAAGAAGTTACAGCCGTGAATTAAGTATCAGTGAGTAATTTTTAACGTCATCCTTGCGTTTACAGTAAATATAAATGGATTAGTAATGCGGATGTTTAAAACATTCCAACTATTTTTTGGGGAGTTCTACTTTCATTTTTTCTAATAATTAAAGGTATTTCCAAATAGCTTATTAACTTTCTTATACCCTTAGGTTTTAAATGTATCACTAATATTAAAGTACATTATATTCATAGTATTTACCTACATTTTCAAATTAGAAAAAATATTTTGTGATTAATACTGGACATCACATCTAAAGATTCGAAGAATATATAATCATGGTTGGCTGTGGTCGGTGTTAGTCATGTCTTTGATAATTTCAGAATCACTGTTTGTTTTAAAATTCAAACATTAACAAAAACATGACTAACATCAACCACAACCAACCCCAATTATAAATTTTTCCCTTACGATATAATAGAACGAAAAATGTGAAAAACTTCAGAAATTTTTAAAATTATAAAACTGTTCACGCAAAAACCTGCTATTATTTAAATGTGACCTTTTACGTGAGAAAGAAAAACTTATTTGAAATTAACCAGAATCCAAATGTTAACAAACTGCACAAGCCACGTAACTGTACGATGATTCACTTTTCTATGAAAATTAATTAAGAACTATGCTTCGGCAATAACCGAGATTAATTTAACAAATTCCTATTCCCGCACAGATATTTAATCGATTCTTGGGAGTCGTGTCGCATTTTATCGTTTCTAGAATACTCGTTCATCGTCAACAATCGTTTCTAGAATACTCGTTCATCGTCAACAACCAAATATGAGGAAAACTTACACAACAACAAAAATCACCTTTATGTTGTTGTTATAATACGAAATTACGAATTACAAACCCTTTGTTAAACCCAGTGGAAAATCACTCACTGAACAAAATATTTAATTTTTGCTTACAAAGAGGGAAGTGCGTTAACATCAACGTCAGAGAGATAATTAACTGTGTCTGTAATTAAAAGAAAATTCAAAATATTTACAAGAGAAAACAAACATAAAAAATAACTTCGGGGAATTTACTCATTTACAGATAACTACAAAACCCCGACTTTATAAAATCCGTGAATACATAAAACTTATCTAACCGATTAGCCAGGACATATTTTGCAATTATTATTCTCAGAATGTACCGAAATAAATCGAAAACATCTAAGTTCGTTTTTAAATTACTGTGTTAAATCAAAAACACTCAGCAAAGTTGAAAATACTTACAGATTGGCTGGAAGAAAACGTTTTTGATGGGAATACATATCTGCAAAGAAAGAGAAAATATTAGTTTTATGCTTCATTTTTATTAATTGTAATTATTAATTATTAAGTCTACTTATTAGTTATTAGTAAACTAACAACAACAACAAAAAATTCTGTATCATTTAGCATCCTTATAACAGTGTTATTCTCGGTAAGAGAGAAAATAGCGTTGCGAGTTTATTTATTGCAGTTATTTTTTTATACTGTTTTAAAATATTTTTATGGGCCATTATTTTTTTATGTTTGATATATAATCAATGAGAGTAAAAACGGCCCAACCAACGATCGAGCTGCATACAAAACAAAACGTACTCCGAAATTATTGCCGCCGAAATATAACAGGTTGTGCTATTAAAAATAATTAATGTTTGTTCCTTGTTTATTTACCATCTTCATAATTTATAGTTTCAAATTCTAAAGGAGGTTACAAATTTGGATTTTTAAATCAAACTATTTTCTTCGTCAGTTGTTTTTGGAAGGGGGCGGGGGTAGAAATTAAATTATTGCCAAAAGATGAAATTCATCAAAAAGCGTAAGATTCTCAACTTGTAAATTACAAAGATTTATCAGAAACTATAACCAGGAGACTAGGTTAATAATGCTCGCCTTTTTATCCTAAACTATTCCACCACCGCACTCAATTGTACCAAATACAGTTTTTTCTTCGCCTATGTACCGTAAGGAAACATTTTCCATTTCCGACCAACTTAATTTTTTTAAAGGCTCATATAGAAATAAAATTAATTCCTCTAAGTAAGCAAACTTCTTTCTTATTTGAGACTCGGGACTGCCCGCCCCATCTACATCACGTCAGTTTGATAAAGTTTAAATTAAGCAGCGGAAGTTCAAAACAGAGTCTTAATCTTAATTTAGCTTAAAACGTATAACCATTACGCCGCCAAATGAAAACAAAACGAAATCTTTTCTGGAAGTATCGATTCGTTAGGAAATTCCTATTATTGTATCCTGGGGACCATGAGAGTGGTTATAAACACCCCCCGAAATTTACCGAACTATGAATTTTTTAAAAGGTGGTTCGCCGGTTCGTGACATTATCAGTATCATGTTTGTTCGCATTCTTGCGGTATATACAGTGCGGGATAAAAGTATGGAATATATTAATTAAAACCGAAACAACCCAGTTTTCGAACAAATCCTGGAACACGCCGATTTTATTTTATGAAAATGCACATTAAATTCGATTTTTGATTGTCATTTGTTTTCGAGTAATGACGTCAGAGAATTTTTTTTTAAATAGCACCGCCTAAATTTTTTTCGTGATTTCGATAAATCCTTTAATTCTAAAAATGGCAACATAAAATTTTGACACCTTGCATAAGAAAATTATCGAACGAAACACAAATGAAAATTAGAAAACACAACGAAACAAAAGAAAAACTCCTGTTGCTAAGCAAATTAAAAGATCAGATTAAGTATTGGAACTGCCATCCATCGATTTCTTGACAATAGGCGGCTCCGTCTTACAAATTTTTGTACATTGCCGATAACTTGTGGGCTAATTCTGCGCATTTAAATTGTCTTTTGTTCGAAAATTTTCTTATGTAAGGTGTCAAAATTTTATGTTACCGTTTTCAGAATTAAAGGAACTATCGAAAACACGAAAAAAATATAAAAAAAAATCTTACGTCATTACTCGAAAACAAACGACGATCAAAAATCGAATTTAATGGAAAAATGTGCATTTTCATAAAATAAAATCGACGTGTTTGTTCGAAAACTGGGTTGTTTCGGTTTTAATTAATATATTCCATACTTTAATCCCGCACTGTATAATACACGATTGTAATACGAATTCCTTTTTTAATACTTTTACGTTGGGCTTACTTACAAAACTAAGTACTTAGAAATCGGAGGAAGTTTATACAGAATGTGTCAAAAGTAACTAATATTGCTTATAACTTTTTAATTTGAAGAGCTGCAAGAAAAAGTTGCATACGAAAGTTTTTGGGCTATTGCGGCGCATACAATGACGTTTTTATTTTGTTAGTATCTTTTTTTGTTTGGTTGCTATGGCAACCAACTTTGTTTACTTAAATGGTAAACCATATGTTTTCTTAGCATTATTTAAAAAGTATAGGTTTTTTTCTAGTCATCTGTGCTATTACATATATTGTACGTTGAATACTACTAAATGCCACATTAGGAAAAAATGTAAACTTATTTGCAGTAATATTAATCAGTTACTTAAGAGCTATTTATGCAACGAGTTGCAAAATGATGGACTTTTTATCACCAGGCGTGAAATTGTTCGTCGAGGCGAAGCCGAGATGAACAACACGCCATGTGATAAAAAAAGACATGTTTTGCAACGTGTTTCATACAAGATTTTATCCAATTCAGATAACAAAATGTAAATGCCACATCTTCTTAAAAAAGGAGTTGGGTCATCGTGATAAAATGGGAGCATATTTTGTAACTAGTTACAAAATGAACCACTTTTCGCAACTCAAATCATCTTTTTGTAACTAGTTACAAAATGGGAGCATATTTTGTAACTAGTTACAAAATGAACCACTTTTCACAACTAAAATCAATGTCGAAATGTTGACATTTCGTAACTGAATTGGATAAATGATATTACGTATTTAGATATCAACTTTGATCAGATACGTTTTGAAAATTTGACAACTTAAGAAACAAATGCTATGAAAACAAAGTATTATTCATTTTTTCGAGGTGTTAGGCGGTGTTTGTTTGTTTTTGTTTATTTTTTAGTAAGTTCGTATAATAGCACGGGTGAATAGAAAAAAGCCTATACTTTTTAAATATGTTAAGAAAACATATGGTTACCATTTAAATAAACAAAGTTGGTTGTCATAGCAATCAAATAAAAAAAGATACTAACAAAATAAAAACGTCATTGTATGCGCCGCAATTAGCCCAAAAACTTTCGTATGCAACCTTTTCTTGCAACTCTTCAAATTAAAAAGTTACAGGCAATATTAGTTACTTTTGACTCTGTATAATATAACAACGGAAATTTTTCCATTTATTATCTATCTATGGCGTTCCCAGACGATAGGTCCTTCAAATATTTTTTTCACTACTAGCATTAGAAGATGTCATTATTGACCTTGTTTTCGAGCCAAGAAGATAAATTTCTCTCCTAGTGGTCAATATTTTTTTATTGTTGACTACTCGTTAATAATGGAAACAATCGCTATGCGCTCAGGTGCCTATTTTAAATATGTTTTACCCAAATGTCAATTGAAATTTTAAATTAACTCCTCCCCTTGTTTTCAAGCAAGGCTATTTGATTTTTGTGGATATTTAGAAATAAATATACGTACGCATCTGTCATTTTATTTTTTATTTATGTAAAAATTTTTAATTAAAAGGAATAAAGGTGCTAGTAGTGAAAAAAATAGTATATAAACCAAGGTAGAGAAGACTTTTCTCAGCCTCACAACTTATTTCCCTCCATCCTTCGCATGTCGGAAAATAATACTGCTCGGCCGAGAAAAATGTCTTCTCTACCTTGGTATATAATATACTATTATTTACTTTTTACAGCTGTAATAATTATCCTTGTAAATAATACATCTCGATTTCCTTCGTTGCAGACAATTTTTGTTAATTATTTAATCATTCAACTTCCAAACTCAAAAAAAATATTTTAATAAAAATAGAAATACAACTTACATCTCGGGAAATTCAAGCAGATTAATAACTCGTAATAATTTAAATCTCAAAAATGTATTCACCTCACCACACAGGAACAACAATCATAAACATAGCAATGACAAAATTGAAATAAATTAATTGACCAGTCAAACTAATTCTAAAAATTACTTTGGACATGAACTTCACATATCTTATTACATATTTAACATCTCGAAACTAAATATAAATATTTGTCGAGATGATACGTATTTTGTTTAAACTGAGGTCATTCATTATCCGAAAAGTTATGACATCATGATTTCCATCAGGAACTCGTGGCACACGCGAACAAAGGTCTTTCCAATTTCAATTATCGAATGCTTACTCACTGATTATCAAAAATTACAAAAAGACGAACGATAAAATGAGTTAAAAATAAATCTGTTTGATGTTTTAAATATTTCGCATGATAATTTAAATGTTTGTTTTTTCATTGCCGCACCAAATTACAAACAAGCAAACAATGTTATAAAGTCCTCGTTATCACCGAACGTGGACATAAAAACTAAATTTGATAAAAGATAAAACTATTTAATAATATTAAGGCGCGTTTATTCTTAAGTAAACTCGGTATGTGGTACGAAATTATTACTCATAAAATAATTAGCATTTACTGACCTACATATTAAACAAATTACATCACGTATGATAACACAACTAATTTAGATAAAAATTATCACGCTTATCTAATAGTTCAGGTTGCTACCTCAGAGAATCCATTGCTTACGTCTCGGTCAAGTATTAATGAATGGAAAAACAAACAAAAAATATATCCGCACGTGTACCACCGAATTAAATAAAAATGTGCCCGTCATTTCTAAATAAGCTTTTATGATTAGATTACGTTCAGAAATTAATTGCTGTCAGAATTTGTTGCAATTACCTACTATAATTAGCGTGATAGTACAAGACAGCAAGAAAACTTCTCTGATACTGAATTTTTGATTTTTTTTACGACCTAATTTTGGTATTGTTATTCCTATCATATTTATTAATAATTTATCTATTTTTATAGTTAAATTCTTAAGTTTAAGATTTTCCAATGAATTAACAAGGAACAGACCGAATTACGAAAATACCATTAACTGATTGAAAAGACGAAAATTTTAGCTTCGAACTGCCATTTGCAAAATTACGTCTAAACTGTATTAATCAGCCAATTATTGAGCGTGCACTATTATGTAATTAAATGACGACTTTTAAATGTCACAACGTCAGAAGTTAAATATAAATGTGTCAGTCAAGTAGAGAACTTAAATTTTTCTGAATTCTGCATTTCTTTCACCCTTAATTGCAACATAAACATAAAAGAAATTACAAAAACTCTGGTATCTCCATAATTTTGGAATATTAAACGAAATGTCGAATTAGGCATCAAATGAATCGGGTCAACTACTTGGAATGACGTCAATTTAAAGTGTGCACGGTATAGCAAACAAAACAGGTGGTAAGGTTGCATCTCAAATTCCCAGGATCTGATAACGTGCGTAGGATGGACGTCAGGAGAAAAATAAACAGGTAAATGCGAGTGGCGTCGTGAATTACAAGTACAGTACAAAAATTGTTGCACAATATGAAATAAGTCATTGTAGGCGTCAGTGTCGTATTGACGCATTTCGTGTCTAATATTATATTGGAGGGGCGAATGAACTTGAACCAATCTATGTGTGGGTTTCAAAAGCAAACCACCGTATATCCATCCATACACAAAACAATGAATTACAAAATTAAATGATTTTTAAAATAGGACATTTCCGCTTTGGTTTGCCAGTTGGATTCTCTAAGCGAACTGAAAATTATTATTTGCCTTCATTTTTTAACATTTTTGATGTTGCTGGTCATATAAAAATTAATAAATTTTATTTTTTCACAAATGGACTTCTTATTTAAAGGTGCATGTATGGTTAAAATTTTTCGGATAAGTTGTGTTACACCCTGTATATAGCCTCCTTTTTGACATCAAATTAAAGAAATTGTTGGAATAGGCGTTGCACAAACAAAAATCTTAAAATTTAAAATAGTTGACTGATAACCATTAACCTTGTGAAAATCTACGGGTAGGTGAACGCGATGTCGAAATTCAAAAGCTCCATTTTTCCGTGTTCAAATTGCAAAAATTGCAGCTTTTGTTTAAAAAAATAAATATATAAATATTAAAAAATACACGATGATTACGGATATATGAATGAAAAATGAATACACACACGAGAGGATACCGGATTATTGTGGTTTTTAGCACCGGATGCTATGCTTACATAATCACAATTAAACAAAAATTCTTTCATCTGAAATGGGAATCTAAAATTACCTCTATGAATGTTAAATAATATGTACTGCTTTATTATACACATAGGTATACAAAGGACATAAACTCGTCTTCTTCGTCTGCGGGAATACAGGTAGCAACAAGGTGTTTATTATGAGAACCGGGCCAGTGTCAGTAACTTTATTATTACTGTTTTAAAGATACGGCCAAATTAGAAAATAATTGTACCTTTTACTGTTGACATCTAATTAGTTGAACAACCGAACGTCCTGTTTTCGAAACTTCGCCTTACTAAAATCGTTCACCCCGTTGTTGTTCATTGATATTTATTTTTCTTTTCAATCTTTAATTGATAAATTCGCACGCCTAATTCTCCAAATAAATAAATTTTTATTTATTTTGGAGCTATCCACCATTTTTTCTTTTAAAATTTCAAGCCCTTAAAAGTTTAAGCCTAATTCGGTTCTTGCATCCCTCTGTTTTTTTAGCCACCGCCGACTAATAAGCTAGTAATAAATTTTATCTCAGTACGAGAAAATTTAATTTAAAATTTGGTACAACACAAATCGAGTAGAAGTTATTAAGTGATCAAATAAAAGAATCGAAATTCACCAACCACAAAAATGACGCAAGAGATGATTACAACGTTAACAGAAAACAATGTAATTTAATCTTCGTTCTAAACCTTAGTTTTAAAGATTACTGTAGGATACTAATAAATCTATTCTGATTTTTTCGACAAACTTGGTTGAGAAATAATAGGGAAAAGTTGTTCAGTACGGTTCAGAGGTCGCGACGTATCACATAACGTTAAACTTGAATAATACAAAAGTTTTACAAGCCATGAAATCACTCCGGTACCCCAAATTAATACGATTAACAACCGTGACAGCCAGGTATATTTCTCATTATATACCTTTAAACGTCGTTAAATGTATACAATAAATTAGCATAATGAATTAAGCTGGAAAGGGCACATAAATCAGACTGAAAGATCATAAATTCTAACTAACTACCGCTTGTGCATGAAAGATCAACTAGCTTTGTAATTGATAGATAATAATAACCACGAATTACACGGGCACTACAAATTATACACACCGCCTTCCATAGTTTTTAACGCCCCATGTTCCACTTTCTGCACTCGGCCCTAAATAAGGGTGAAAATTTAAACGGGAAACCTTTCTTTTGAATAAAATTAGTATCTGGGGAAATTGCCATCTTATTTTTTAATTGATTTTAGAGAACACTGTTTAGTTTGAAAATTATATTTTTATATGAATACAGTGAGTGAAACTTCTCATAATATAAATGGATACCAATGATTCTAACAATTTTCGTCCGCTTAATAAGCATTAGATTAAATTCAGCAAAACAAAAACCCTCTTGTACAATATACTCCATGTATTTAATTCAAAGGTTTGCATTAGCCTAGGTATATGGTAAATATTTACCATTCCATAATTGATTAATTATACAGGGTGTGTATAATTTGGCGAAAGAACTACACGTGGCGATGTTGGTCATACAATTCTGAGTCGAAAATCTTAATACCAAAATGTTGGACAATGCATCCTCTGTCCTCAGGAACCAATTTAAAGGAACGTACATTTGACAACATTGGACCCACACACCACACGTGTTTTGTTATAGCACAGTAACTAAGGATGTCCGTTAATGGCAATACTCCGTGAATGTTGCCATATGTATTTTTTACAATAAGAAGAAATGTTTAAAACGCGCTTTTGGGGCTGAAAAACATCTATGACAAAATAATTTTTACAATTCTTCTTTCTTCTAATTTGCTGCTGTTTCTGTCAACAGATAATGAATTAGAATACTTATTAAAAGACTTCATTTTCAAACTTTGGAGATCCCGTGCATACCCAGGAAGCATGGTACAATATGTTGGCAATTTATACACACCCTGTATATACATATACATAGCGCAAAATATGTATATCACTCGATTCTACGTCAAAATCCAAGCAAAAAGCCCCAGTACCAATTTGCTGTTAGCTCTTTAGTTATGGAATTATTAGCAGCCTTAAGTCGTATTCTGGTTTGCTTGTCGTGTCATATTTTTATGAAATAATGATTTTTAGCTGTAGTTTAATCAACAAAAGAAATAACTAATCTGTAATTGTACTCAACATACCCTTCGTTTAATTAGAATTTCCATCCGAAGTTTTTTGAAATTTTTGCAGTACTTGTACTTTTCATAAATGTTGCAACGATGTACAATGCAATTATATTAAATCAAACGGGTTGCTATTGGTGATATCGCAGGTGACCTAGTATGACTGACCGCACAGTGTTGCTAAGTTTACAAGACTTTAATTAACAATTCTTCAAAAACTACACGTTTTGGCCTAAAACAGTATTACAATTTTTTGTCCAGATTTTAACGCAGAATCGCGTGGTGCGAATATTATGCGCCATTTACGATACACCCTTTATATCTGGAATAAAAGTACGTAACAAAATACCAAATTTACAATACACGGGGATTAAAAAATAATTACATATTCTAGTTACTCTAGTTGTCTAGTTGATTCTGTAAATCTAAAATTTAGAAGTAAACAAGTTTCAAAGCCAACCTAGCAGTAGCTCTTTTTTGATCGGCTTGTAAAGTCATCATCATCCTTATGCCTTCAGGCACATATTATGGTGTCAACAAATTTTCGCCATCGGGTTCAGTTTCTGGCTAAAGCTCTCCTTTCACCGAAAGACTTGTTACTTTCTTGTAGCACCGTCCTACGCCACGAGTTCCTTGGTCTTCCACGTTTTCTTGTTCTTTGTGGTTTCTACTCTAGGGCCCAGTGGCACTTCCTTTTCATTCTTTCGCAGAGTATGTCCGAGCCACCTTGCCTCTTGGGTTTTCTTATTTCTTTGTTTACATCCATTTTATGTGTTTGCCTCCATAGCTCTTCGTTGGTGATAATTCTTGGCCATCAGATTCTTAATACGTGTCTGAGACAACAGTTTGCAATTTTCTTCTTAGTATAGATGTGACTAACCAAGTTTCACTTCCATAAAGTAGCACTGACTACACATGCGTTAAATATTTTGATTTTGATGTAATTATGTATATTGCCATTCTTCCATACGTTCTTTAGTTTGTAAAACGCAGCTCTTGCTTTCTGAATTCGTATTATTACATACCTCGCTGCACCGCCATCTTCAGCCACACTGCCGCCACGATATATGAAATGTTCCTGTCTTTCAAGATTAACATCTCCAAACATAATAAGGGTGTTTACTTGTGCGTTTATACGTAGTTCTTTAGCTTTTTGAATATTTATTTTCATTCCCACCTTTGCTGCTTCTTCCTTAAAATCACTTAGTTTCACTTGCACGTTTGTATATGTGTGGGAGAGCAAACAAACATCATCTGTAAAATCGAGATCTTTCAAAAACTCTGTTGTGTAGTGTAAGATTTTATCCATTTATTACAAACAGCAATGGTGACAGTAAACACCCTTGTCTAACTCACGTCACTGTTTCGAAAGGTTCGGACATTGTGCTTTCATGTAAGACTCTACATTTTGTTTGTTGATAGCCCTCTTGTATCAAATTGACGCATTCCTATTTTCCTTAGTTCTTTCCAAATGCATTCCCTTGATGGAGTTAAAAAGCTTTTTCAAAATCTATGAAAAGCAGGTATAATGGTGATTGCCATTAAATGGATTGCTCAATTATAATTCTTAAGCTGTTTATTTAGTTTATTCTTGGGCGCCATGGGCGATGTTTCCGAAAACCAGCCTGTTCGTTTCTAATAATTCTGTTAAACACTTTCTGGTAAATACACAAGAGACTAATTCCCCGTCAGTTATTGCAATTACTTAAATCGCCTTTCTTAGGTATCTTTACGATTAACGCTTCTTTCAATTCTGTTGGATATTATTTTTCTCAAATATCTCGAAAGAGGAGTAGTAATAAATCAGCAATCATTTCAAAATCCTCCTACAATACACATCCACCGTTATGTTATCAATACCCGCAGCCTTACTATTCTTTGGGCTTCCAATTGGTTACTATTTCTTTCTTTCTTAGCAGGTGCGTTTACACTTATTCGCAGTAATGGGACCTGCTTACCTTCTACTCCCTCTTCTTCTTCTTCTTCGTTATCTTGTTCGTCCTGCTCTTCATCGTTCTGATTTAATATTTCGTTGAAATGTTCTTTCCATCTATTGACCTGTTGTTCTACAGATGTTAGTATTTCTCAGACATTATTCTTGACTGGTAATGTGTTTGTTGGCCTGCTATTTTCCTTGTCTGTCGATATAAATCTTTTATATTTTCTTCATTTTCCGTTTAATTTCCATATTAAGACGGGAGTATTGTGCTTTTAGTACGGTAGAGTGTTGGTCATCCCCACATGTGCAGATTTGTCGTTTTACTTTCTGTTCTTTTGTGTTCCATGTGTCTGCCGTCCTCCATTCTTTTTCGCCGTTAGAAGAGGCCCATAACATTTTCACTGACTTCATTTCCTTCCATCGTTCTTCTAATTGCTGTTCGACCTTCTTTAATATTTGTTGTGCTTTATCGCTTATGACCTTCCTTTTAGGGCCGGTCTTTGAATCTCCTAATAAACTTAACCTCCTATTATTTTCTATGGCAACCTTTGTTAATTGATATATGCGGAAATCAAGGGCTTAAAATTGGAGGAACTTTATTTCCCCATGAAGAAATTCACAGTTACATGGGTATCACCGAGACATAAAACTCAAAATCAAATAGATCACATATGTCAGTTATTCAGTAACATGTTGTTGGTTGTTCGTAACAAGAGAGGAGCAGACGTTGCATCTGATCACCAGGTAAATGTTATAGTATGATCAAAATCTTTGGATCGCGGTTGCTGTGGAGGTTGAATCATCTCTAAAATTATTTACTTTTATTATTATTATTTTCTCATCGACATTTGTCAAAATTGCGATAGTAATTTTTCAGGGGAAAAAAGAAAATTCTGTTGATCATAAACATCACATAATCTATTTGAAACATTTTTAGTTACAATCTACTCACTTTTGAAAAATGTCAAGTAAATGTCGAAGAGGTAAAAATAATAGGAGTAAATAAATAACTTCAGAGATGACTTAAATTCCAGAACAACCGTTGTACAAACACTTTTTGTTCATATTACATAGTGTACGACTTACAGGTGTGTCGGTCGTGAACGATTCGTTCAAAAAGAACGAATCAGTACACTGAATCGAATGAATCAAGTGAATCGATTCACTGATTCACTCGAGCCGCCGTACTTTAAAGTGAATCGATTCACTCGACTCGGTATCGAAGCCCGCAGAGCCATCGGGTATTTTTGTGAAAATATTCAGAAGTCAATCGTTCAATTCGTTCGAGTTTCGAGTCCTTTGACGTTTCGACGTAAAATTGACCAGTAAATCGGATTTGATGGTGTAAAATTTGACAATGCGGTGGTTAGGCCGTCTTTAAAGTAGATTCAAAATTTAATGTAAAATGGCAAATAAGTAAATCAGTAATTATAATTCTCTTTTCTTGACGTTGATTATTTAAATTAATTTGTTTGGCAAATCATGCCTGAAAGTGTACAGCGTACATTTTTATGCCAGCGTTACGAAATACAACGGATCGGAGCGCTGTACAAAAATAAATCATATTTTTTATAACAATAAAGCTATGCAAGTAATTCTTTCACTAAAAACTTCTTCATTCTTTTCTACCCATTTCATCTATGTGAAATAGTTTAAAAAATACCTCGATGCTGAAATTTCGACTACGCGTTTCGCGTACGCTTTGTTTGAATAATTTGTGTAGCATTTGTTAATAACAATTTTGAGATAATTGTGACAGCATCAGAATCTAGAAAGAATAAGCTTTCCAACGGTTTAAAAATCATTGAGAAATATTTACAAATAAGCTTGTAAATGCGATGTAAACATAAAATTATTCAATTTTACATTCTTGAGTATTGAATACGAATACTGGAATCTACGTACTTTACCATTGCTTCGGTTCGGTCTGTGTTAAAACTCGTTAGTCTAAACAAAACGAGTGAATGAATGAATCGTTCAAGAACGAATCTTTGTGAACGAATCATTTGGAATGAATGATTCAAATGAATCGATTCACCAAAAAGAATCGAACAATCTGATCTCTAGTGTACGTGTGTACATATAAAAATGATTTTTTCTGCTCTCTTGTATGAAGTAGTAGTTTCACATACTGATCGCAGTACACCAAGTCTTATTTTTTATATCGATGCGTGAAGTGCAATGCATTTCTTATGGAGTTTATTTTTCGAATTTTTTGCCATAAGAGCCTATACACTTTGCGGCACGGGTAAACATTTTAATAGATTGCTGTGCTTGTTTTTTGTTTGAACAACGAATTTGTGAAAACTGTCGAGTGAAGTGAACGTTCGCTAATTTAACTCATTTTTTAAGTTTGAGGTCATAGAAAAAGTATAGTGTGCATTTGTGCAACACATGCGTGAAGCTTATTTTCCACTAGTGTGCTGCCCACTCATGTAAAAGTCAGCTTCACGTATGTACTTGTTACACAGTATACTATTTTTATCATTACATGGTATGCCCAAATTCTAGTCGAGTAGTTTGTTTAGTTTGGATTCTGCGAGTTACATATTTCCTAAGCGCACTTCTAAAATTGTCACGTAAGACTTTGTCTTCATTTTGCTTAGAAATAACTTCAAACCTTAAACCGATGCTAACACCTCCTTTTATGATTATGTAACATACGATTGTGGTTGTTTTCGATTCGATATGTTGTCCAATTGATGGAAATCCTGGGAATCCTCTGGTATACGTTTTATATTATTTAGCAATCAAACACATATATGTGGGAGTTCCGTTTAATACAGGGACTTTTCTTATAAAAATTACAAAACACGTGTTCGCGTCCGTTTAAAAGGGGGGCTGTTAAACAAGAGCTACCTACCTACTTCATTAAAAAAAATAAATATAGTAACTTGAACGGTTCTAGTAAAACTGTCCACATCATTAGGGGGAGTCCGTTTATAAAGGGTGCTCGTTAAGGGAATTTTCTATTATTCGTAAAAGTCCAAGTTAGCCATGATATTCGATCCCCTTAAAAAACTACATATTGAACCCAACGATCCATATGCATAATCCTAAAAATTAAACCTCGAACTCTTTCATACCTATTTGATATGGCCGGAAATAAACTAGGAAGTAACTTGCAGTGTACTTGAAGTACAATATAACAAATACTATCGGCAAATGCATAAAACCCACTACTTAATCTATTACGTAAGCGTTTCTATTTTTTCTTCAGTTTTTAACGATACAAAACTCTTTCTTTATTAGCATTTATAAAATGGACACGTCGTATTTTATTATTCGACCCGTATTTTCCTAACCCATTTAAACCGTCAAATTTTCCAAATTTAATTATAGGAATTAAAAACTTTCCACAGTAGTGAAAATAAGCCCTGTCACGCTGATGTTTAGAATTAACTAACAATTTTTTGCACGTCATTTATACCACTATACTGTAATTACAAATTGTTATAAGAAGTGAGCTGCTCGAGATCACGTAGCAGTAAATTAGTCGTAATTATTCATCAAAGTATCAATAAAGCAAGTCAACAACGTGTAACCGTTATTACATATTTTATATGAGCGATTAAGGTAATGAAAATGGTAAACACTAGAGATATTTAAAAAGAAGTAGAAATAGTTTTTAATGCTGGTTAGTAGCGATACACAACACGAAATAAGATTAAGTATCTGTGGGAGTAAAAATGATACTCTCACCCCCACATTATGTATGTTCAGGACAATCGCCCTTTTATGATCTTCATGCAGCTGCGATTTACAAAAGAAACGTTACACGGGACGTAGATCTATAACAATACATCGGAAGGGAAAAAGATACTGATTTCTACTTTATCGAAAGTTTCGTAGAAAAGGTTTTTAAAAACACTTTTGATACTAAGTAGTAAGTCGATAAAACAATTTCAACGAAAAGTATTGTTTTAATTATTGTCATCTTTGTTATGTGCACTTTGTACTAATTCATTTTTCTATTGTTTCTTCACTTTGTTTTTCCAAGGCTTCTATAGCAGCAAGTAATCCCCTTAAATCTGCCTCACTGATAATTGCAACATTTTCAAATAATTTTTTAATTTCCAAAGTCAACAGTCCATATTATTATGTTTTTATTTCGTGAGATTTTAAACGGTCCTTGCGCAGATATTCATTTTATAGTGTATATATCGACTGATCAACTATTACTAAAATCAGATCTTTCTTTGTGATTTTACATTTTCATCAACATCGGCGAAGCATAAGGAACGAAGCGAGAGATTCATCCGCCATTTTATAAATTGCATGTGGGAACCCAAAATTTTATTCGTTAAGTGCAAAATCAGGCTTTTGTTTTTGTAATATCTACTACTTATTTAAATATTGTCTATTATTTAGAATAAAAATTGCAATAGTTTTTTCTAAAATTATACAGATGTTGTTTTAATGCACCATCTTGAGAGCTACCTCAACTGCATATTTAAAAAATAAAAAATCACAATAAAAATGCAAGATACCTACTGGCTTGGTTGTAGTTGTGTCTGGTAATATATGTAAGTTCATATGTATACGTACTTCTATTTTCTGAACGATTTTTTTTTCACTTTTAAAAGCTCCCGAATCAATCAAAGCTTGCTTATATTCAAAACTGATAACCTAGAATAACGGCCATTTAGAAAAAAGGAGCAAGTTGAAAACATTAAACAAAGCCTTACAAAACATAATAAACAAACAAACTACAATTAATAAGTTATAAAATTAGATGTATTAAAATTGACAAAATTTGACAAATCAAATATTCAAAATTTGATTTACAGTAAAATCGTCTGTGAATTTCGTTTTTACTAATATGTAAAGCAGGGTCCTGAAGTTAGTGTTAATTACAGCACTAGTGCTGTTAAATGTATCATAACATAACTCGTTGCTAAGGAGTTATTTGCATGATAACGTTATATGATGATGTAATAGTAATTAACGTCATAAGTCCGGGAACTCATATTTTACAGTACGAGGGAGATGTTTAAAGACGAGGCGGCGAAGGAGCCGAGTCTTGAAACTCGAAACGAGTACTGTGAAAAGAGTTCACGGACGAATGGCGTAATGTATTTTATTTCATACTGTAAACAATTTGATTTTTTATTTTTACATGTGACACTTTTTCAATAACGTCAGCATGTGACATTACTGTATCAAAGCCGGTAGGTGTGGCTTGGTTACACTTTTACGGGCTCTGATTGGCTGCATAAAATAACAGTCCGGAAAGTGTTGCTTGGTAACACTTTCCGGCTCTGATACCGTAATAGATCACTTTCCGGACTCAAAATGGCGCCGGGAAACTTCATTTACCAGACAGTATGAAATAATAGTAATTTACGATACTAGTAACGTTATGAAGCATTTTACATTACGAGAGAAAAGTTTGAAAGAACGAGCGACGAAGGAGTGAGTTCTTTTAATTCTCGAGTAACACGGTTTATATCATTCTATAATTTTTTTCAAAATAAAAAAATTATTTTCAGTGACATTTCAATGACAATTCATAGATAGTAACGTAAATCAGCCATATCGTGCTGTTATAAGCTTTACAGCACTAGTGCTGTTAAATGTATCATAACATAACTCGTTGCTAAGGAGTTATTCGAATGATAACGTTATAGGATGATGTAAAGCTTATAACCGCACGATATGGCTGATTTACATTACTATTTATGAATTGTCATTGAACTGTCACTGAAAATATTTTTTTATTTTTTGAAAAAAATTATTATAGAATGATATAAACCGTGTTACGACACGCGTAACGTTATTTGCTGGTTACATTACGTCGAGAATTAAAAGAACTCGCTCCTTCGTCGCTCGTTCTTTCAAACTTTTCTCTCGTAATGTAAAATGCTTCATAACGTTACTAGTATCGTAAATTACTATTATTTCATACTGCAAACAATTTGATTTTTTAATTTTTACATGTGACACTTTTTCAAAACGTCAACATGTGACATTACTGTGTCAAAGCCGGTAGGTGTGGCTTGGTTACACGTTTACGGGCTCTGATTGGGTGCATAAAATAACAGTCCGGAAAGTGTTGCTTGGTAACACTTTCCGGCTCTGAAGCTCTGATACCGTAATAGCTCACTTTCCGGACTAAAAATGGCGCCGGGAAACTGAATTTACCAGACAGTATGAAATAAAAAAATAATTCGAACCGTATGTGATACTTTCTTATTATTTTAATTAATAAAAGATATATTGGGATAATTTCTTGTTCTTGTCTGAAGCTTAAAAAGGTACTACGCGACTTCCGATGCGCTGAAAATGTGACAAAACAGCGTCCTTTTAAGTATTACCCAGTAGACATACAAACGATTACTGTAATCCATTTGGCGCTATATCAAACAAATTTCCATTTCTGACGCACATTGTATACGAGGCTGAATTTGCCGTTTGCTTTGGAGGGGCACCGCCCTCACAAACTTTTTATTATGAGATGAGTCCAGACGTTCCCTTCAAAATATGTTCGAAAGATGCTGGGCTTCAATATCATTGTGGTGGAGTTATGACAGTTACATAGAGCCGTTCCTTGGCAATTTTTGGCATTTAATTGCATTACGCAGAAAAAAGCAACCTACCTTAAGTAGTTTCAATTTTTATTTGATTTAATAAAAACCAAATTGAGGTACTTCTTTGATAAATAAAATAAAACTTCTCACGTGGTGCACATCCTCTGACATACACTGTATATGTAATAATATAGATACAGGGTTGCATTTTTCCGTTGAATTGGGGGGGGGGGGGGGGTTACTGCGCAAAATATTTTCGAAAGATGCCGAGCTTTAATATCAATGCAATAGAGTTGTTAAAATTCTTGCAAAAAGGGACATGACTGTTTTTTGGCAATTGATGGCATTTAATTGCATTATACAGAAACAAAAAATTCACCTACTTCAACGGTTTTAATAAGAAAGGCGCGTTGGAAGTAAAAGAAAAACTGACGTAAAAGCTCTTCCAATTCGCATTACCACTTTCTTTTGTTCCTGTTCTTAGAAATTCGGTTCGGGGTTTCCTTTAGAAGTTGAATTTTTCAGACAAAGTTTCGTTTCGCACAACGAAAAAGGACGCGAATTAAGACTATAATAGGTAAGTTGGGTAGTAGATGACGTAGCACCCCTGTCTAGACGATCGGGGTTGGGGCAGGCCACGGCGCAAGCACGGACATGCACACTACACCGGAAGTGAGAGCCGCCTGCGACTGTGCGCACGCTTACTACTAGCATGCACTTCTTTCATCTTACCCATTTGCATTTCTCCACGGATTAATTGCCGTCTCCTTCCCACACCATTTGCAAAATGCAGGAATTTGTAACTCTCCTGCACCTTCATAAGACCGAAAGTGTTTATTTTATCAAATCTCTAGAACTAGCGGTATCCGAGAAAGAAACTAAAAATTTCGAAATGCCCACTCCACTGTATGTTTCGAATCATGAGATTTCGGTCAAGTAAAGGTGCCGGCGTAACAAAATGAGCATCGACGGCCTCGCCAACAAGATTCGCAGCCGGTGGCATTGACGACAGCGAGACGAAACCCGGTTCACACAGCCACAACCACGGCCGAACATTCCAGATTGTTAGCACGACACAGTGCTTTTATCATGCTTACGAATATTAGTCATGGTTCAAAGGAAACATACGTGTATAATAAGTGCTAGACTCATTATTTTGAAAATCGGACACGCGAACCTCGATGACTGGCTTTATTTTTCTGAAGGATGGGTAAATAAGAAAATACTTCCCAAAAACTCGAACATCATATTTTTAGATACACTTTGAACGAAACAAAATTAAACCGATGGGGGAAAGTACACCGAAGAATGGCAGCCCGAAAACGATGATTAGGAATCTTCAACGTCGCAAATCGCATTGCTCTCACTACATAAGAATGGCCGATTCTTTGTCAAAATTTGCAGCTGCAAAATGAAGTGGGTCATGAGAACGACAGTGACAAATTTGCCAGATCGCATTCAGAACGGTGCTGGGCAACTAGATTCTACCTGTGCAGGTATAAACTGAATAATCCAGGCCTAAAACCAACAAAAAGAATGACTAATGGTTTTGGTGGTATCCGGAATTTTAATACTAACGTATTTCCAAGGAGTCGACGACAGATTATTCGAACGACAGAGGAATAAGAACATACAGCGATAATAACGACATAACGAGTAATACGATCAAGTGAGAACAGGCTCAAATGTGCCACAAGAATGAGTCTACCGCTACTAACACGAACAAAAGAGCCTGCAGATAAGGCGAACGGGTTTATTATTAATTAATGTGTTCTGAGACTTACAACTGTACGATGCAGGAACGCAGCTTCGAACGTTTTAAGATCCATGCTTCAAAAAAACTAAGCTAATATTCACAATAGTTTAAACAAAAAGTGAGCACGAACACAACAATCAACCTCGGATATCGTTGCCGGTTGCCACTATAATAATGAAAGAATAGAGGAACGAGCACATGTCTGACATGGATTCGCCAGACAATATAAGTCTGCCGTGCGGTTTTAGTTTCGTCCTTTTTTAACACACGTTCTGCGAGGGGATGGAGCGCGGCAGTGGTTCGTTTCTTATCAACACGATCCAATGGTACGATACCAAGCCTAGCAACCGTTGCCATCTCAACCGCTGTCTTAAAAAGGGACGTCTAGAAATTTATCGGCGAGTTCGAGCATGTTGCCTTTCTTTTTTTAATAAATGAATTTCTTCTGCATCCTTGTCGATTTACTTGGGTATTTAGAAATTTAAATAATGGCACTTTACTTTTACTTACACACTTACAGTAATGATCCGGTCCTAACTAGATCACACAGACGAGCAGACAGTGTCACTTCTGTTCACACTAAACTGGAGGGGGTTAATAACTTCGTATTTTTGACAATAATTTATTTTGCTCATTTTCTCATTCGTATGCACGCCATCTCTTCCTAGAGACTAAATAGGACTAGACTTTTTTTTTTCATATATCTACGAGCCATATTGCACAACAGTTCGCCCATATACAGGGTGACATTGAAAAAACTACAATGCATAGTACCACGCGATAGAGGACCATAAAATAATAAAAAAAGTTCTTATACGCTAATGTCCGATCGCCTTTTTTTTTCAAGATACAGGATGTTAAAGGTTCGTTAGAAAATTTAAATTTTTTTAAATTTCTTCCGATTGTGAAGACATAATTGAACCAAAATTAGTGCACACTATGCCCTTGCAGGTGGCTATTTTGTGTATTTTAGTTTCGAGTATTATTAGAATATTATCATATCATATCATAACCTAACCTAACAAACTTTTAACATCCTGTATCTTGAAAAAAAAAGGCGATCGGACATTAGCGTATAAGAACTTTTTTTATTATTTTATGGTCCTCTATCGCGTGGTACTATGCATTGTAGTTTTTTCAATGTCATCTTGTATAATTTTATATAATTATCAATGAATACCTACAATGTGAATATCCATTTTAAATTATTGTTTTTACTTTTTAAGAAACAGAATTTTACAAGATAATTAATTTATTTGTAAGTTTTCGAACATATTGATCCTGACACAAAGAAATAAGGCTAATTTTGAGATTATATTAATTTGGAACTCCTTTACTGCAGCCTATTGCAAAGAACTTGTGGATACTAGATAATATGCCACGTCGGATTGATGCAGGTTTTACAAAACAAAAGCGGTGTTACACGGTGGTAAAGCGGCTTATTCTTTGAAAAGTATTTTCTATGGCGTGTACTAAAATTATTTAACATTCATTTAGATTAATTTATAAGTTCAACTATGTTTAAATTCACCCTAAATATGTTAAAATGTAATATCATTTGCTAAATAAAACTAAAACATTATATTTACATTCATTTACTTTAGACAGAGCTAACACACTAAAAATATAAAACATAGCAATGGGCGAACTGTTGTGCAATAAGGCTCGTATATCGGTATATCCACATCGAGTAAGAATTTGATATTTTTTGATTTGTGGAATACATAAAAAAAAGACGCATATTTTATGAGGAAACTATCAATCAAATTAAAGTAACAATAAGAGTTTATAATCGTTAATATGGAGTATTTGATGAATCAATACATTAATTTCTTTCACATACATAGGTACTGAACTCGATACATCGATTTATTCGATATGCGGAATATAAGGATTAATTCGATACGTCGACTAACTCGCTATAATACCTATATAATTTTTTTCAATATCGTGCAGATTTAGTAGAGATTAACGCCGTTTCTAGTTTTATTGATTAATATAATGTCGAAATAAGCCTTTTTATAGTACACCCTATTGACCATATGTTTTTCTACTTTATCGTTTTACGGTAATTTTCAGAATTATCGACGGCATTGTACCAACATTCTTCGAAGAACAGTTGTTTAAACTTAGCATTTTATACATTGCCTTCGAAGTATTTTCTTTAAACAAATGGTATGTAGGAACATGAAATGATGAAATACCATCAACGCCAGATGTTCGACCATCCTAACCATATATTTAAACAATGTATTGTTATGATTTTTCAGTACTTCTCTTTTAGCCATTAATTTATGTTGATAGACTTCCAAGAATTCGAATTTATTTGATCGAATAGAATTTTACATTAAAATACAAAATTACAATATCCGCAAAATGACAACTAATTTGAAGCTGCGGTACTCCTTGATAAAATTTCGTATTTACGTTCCATTAACAATGATTGGGCTTTGTTTAGTCTGTACCACAGGAAGTTCTTATATTTAAAGTTTGTATATGTGAGAAGTCGATAACAAACTTTAGCGCTTTGGAACATGCGCACCGCAAATGACAAAATGGTCAGTGATGAGAAATGTTTATAATACAAATTTCCAAAGTGATGTCGTAATGCGTTCTGGCTGTTTCGTGCCAATTTAAATACATACGTAATCGTTTTGGTGGGCTTTCATATTGAAAATATATTTATACCTAACACAAATATTACTGATTTTTTTAAACTCTAGCAAATTCAATTCACATAAAAGCAAATTTTTCTAGGCGTCTGAAAACAGGGATTAGCTTTTTATTTAACAAAAGTTTAAGATTTACCAAGGGTATCTGGAGTATGTTATCACATATCTCTTAATTATTAATTAACTCGGTTTTATAATCCCTGTTCTTTCTATCTTTATGGCACCACTGACTAAAGTTGAAAGTTTGAAAAATCACACGCAGTTAAAACACATAATTTCGCAATAAATTTTTGAATATCGTGCCAATCTCTGGATACATTATTAATCTAAATCACATGTACGATTATTTGTAAATGTGAAAAAATGTGGTTCGCCCCATACATTTCATGTTCGAAATTTTCTACGATCGATTACCATATAAATAATAAAAATTAGCTTTTGGCTTTTGGTACTAAAAACTAATGAGCTCCATAGGCAAATTTGTCACATGCATGACACACCTATTTTTTGAACAAACAACTCACCCTACGTGCTATTTTCACTTAACATACATATATTTTTTGTTAGTCATATTTTCGTGTTACCGAACTGACCTTTAAAATGATAATAATTTGTGTGGAAACCTGGCTTATAAACAATTCATGCTAAATGATTTTTTTTTCTGTTACGCCATCCTTTTTTAGAAATGTTCATTTAGTCTTTAGTCGTTTTTAATTCATATATTCCGCTGCTAAATTAGCACGACATAACAAATTCTCTAAAGCTGTGCAAAGTATTCTAAAGAAGCTTAGAAAATTTTATTTCGAATGCACAACACGTGATTAGGTTTTAATTGAAATATTTGCCTTTGTATCGTAAAATGCACGTTTAAATATGAAAGAAAACATATTGCAGGCAAAGTACATCGATGATAGATAATTGCACCAGAAGTGTGTCAGTCAAACAACAGAGAAGGCGCCGTGACGTCAACGACGCCTACAAATACCTCAAGCAAGACTACAAAGAGTAAGGGATGTTCGTTCCTATTCAGGCTTGTCATGAAAAAATGTTTTCTGAATGTTAATGAAATTGAATGTAATAAATATGTACCTATTTTATTCTAATAATAATTTATTTCTATTGTTTCCCCCACATTTTTTTTAATATTACAAATTATGAAAGAATGGCTATTATTCTTCTTATTTTCCAAAGCGCAATAAGCGAAAATTAATCGTTTTGACTTATTAATTCAAATAAATAAATAAAACAATTCCCGTTAATTTTTTAAAACTCATGTAATTTTATACCGGGTGTTTGACTTAAGGGGCGAACTAAGGGAAATAGAATGGGAAATCGTATATATGCAGATTCCTGCTTCCCGTTTGAGTTGATAGGATTGATAGTGGTATCAATCGAAATACAAAAAATTGCGCTTAATTTGATACTACTTTATTTGGATTTGTTGCTTGTTTAAGAAAAACTGGAGTAAATAATTTGCATTTTCTCCACAAAAAGCAGACCAGCCATGATCAAATTTGAAATGTCTTTATGCCAAAATAATAGTTATTTATGTACCAAGTCAGTAAACTGATTCTTTATCGAACGAGTCTGAGATTATGAGACGAGCGACCGAGCGAGCGAGCGAGGCGAGTAATAGGCGAGTTCGATAAAGACACTTTACTGATGTGGTGCATACAAAATTTTATCGCTAACCGTAAAAATGTATAATTGAAAAAAATAACTTCTATTATTTTCTATAAATAACTCGCGACAAAACTTTTACTGTCGGAGTTGTGACAGCAACAAACGATTTTTGTTTAATGTCAGACAGTCATGGTTATGTTGATTAACATTAGCGGCAGGTAAAATGCTTGATTTGTATAGTAAGATAAAGTGTTTGTTTACTTCCGAAAATCGCTATGGTAATGCATGGCTTTACTGACGGTTGGCGATAATAGTTATTTATTATACATGCGGATTAAATTAATGTTTAATGAGCGGTACGTTCAACCGCGCGAGCGGCGGTAGCCGCAAGCGCGTTGATACCGCGAGTTAATAAATTAATTTTAATCCGCAAGTGTAATACAACTGTTTATTCAATTTTGACATTTATTTGACATTTTTAAAGCGATTTGACATTTTTAAAGCGCTAGCGGAATAAAAATTTTAAATCGCTAGCGGAATAAAAATTTTAAACGATTGTTTATAAAACATCAACTTTTATGGGCAGGCCAGAAACAAATAAACGACAGTTTAAAACGTCAAAATTGAATAAATTTTATTTTCTGTCAGTTATCAATTCACGTATCTACCTAAATACTATAATAGTACATTATACATCAAGGGAGAGAAATGTAAGATTTTTCCTGAGGTGTAATTTGTAGCCAGAGGGCGAAGCCCGAGGGCTACAAAGCTCCGAAGGAAAAATAGCATTCTCTCCAGAGGGGTATATACTATTTTTTTCACGGCCTAAGTATAGTGATAAATATAATAAGCTCGTGCGCCCCAAATCTTTCGTTATCAAGTAGACATTGAAATTAAAAGCGTGCAGTTCCTAATAAATAATTTTACTAAATGTCAATTTTGACATATTGACATTCAAGTGTAGTTATATTTAATAGTGTACCTGCTGTTAATTTTTACAGTTGTGAACATGTATAACGTTAAATTTTAATGTAAACAAATAATTTAAATGTACGAGTATGTTTCAATTTTGGGGTTTTAAACTTTAATAAACATCTAAAATTTAGAATGGCCGATTTTTATTATTTGATTCATAATGAAAACTCCCTTGGGAATTTTTTGAAAAATTATTTACCTAGGGGATAATTTATTATTTCTGTCACGATTTTTGTATCATAGAAATGGACAAATACTCCCGGCCGTGAAAAAATAGTAATTTTGAATATTTTAATGAGGAGAGGGTATTTATTGTCAAAACATTTTATACTGGCGTCAGTTTTCGCACAGGTCGTGATTTAAAAAACTTCAAATTATCATGGCTGGTCTGCTTTTTGTGAATAAAATGCAAATTATTTATTGTAGTTTTTAAGGTATTCCTTTCTTAAACAAGCAACAAATTCAAGTAAAGTAGTATCAAATTAAGCGCATTCTTTTTGTCTTTCGATTGATACCACTATCAATCCTATCAACTCAAACGGCAAGCAGGAATCTGCATATATACGATTTCCCCGCTTAAGTCAAACACACGGTATACTGTTTTCAATTCAAAACCCCACGTCACTTGCTACATCGCGATTGCAAAAGTGTTACGCTCTGTATTTTTTTCTATCAATTTTAAATAAATGTACCTTTAACGAAGTACTGAAACTGAAAAGGCTTAACATTTTACAATAAATTAATTGTCAAGTAAACTCATATTTTCGAAGTTTAAATAAGTAAAATTCAAAATCAGTTTCTATATTTTCTCATGCTTAGAACAAATCATTTAGTTCTTTGTATTTTTGCAAAAATCTATTGGTAATAAAAACAACAAAAACAGCTTTCCTAATTTTGTGAGATGTCGACTTACAAACAGGTTTATAAAGACTTTTGTTACGAATTTCAGTGATTCGCAGGTCTTTAACAAATCATGACGAATCTTCGAATCTTTCCACAAAAATTAAAAACCACCTTCAAAAATGTCTTACGGAATTTCTTGTTCAAAGCTTCAATTTTTCAGAAAAAGGCTTTAGTTTGCATTGTCTTGTCGAATTAGTTTCTGTAAATTGTGAAATTTGGTTTGAGGCATCGGTTGTTAAAAGTGAACCCAAAAGAGAGAAAAAGAAAAAACTCTTCAAGGATAAAGAGTTTGAATCTAAACAAAACCCATCTTAGTAAGGATTGAAGATTGAATGTGTTTCCATAACGAGCGAGTTTGTTGTTCACAGCGTGCATAAATTAATGTTGGTATTGCTCGGTCGGTCTTAATAGTTGCAGCAGCAATTCAGTTCGATTCGGTGTTTCCAGTAACAATACAGTTTCGTTGGAGAGAGAGTACCTACCTATAGTAATATTTATCCATTTTCCACTCCTTTGTGATAGCGAAGTACGCGCTGTACAACTGACTCCTTCGTTATTAGTTGGGTCGTTTATTTTTATTGTTATTTACCTGGCACTAAATGTTGCCCTCTACGCCTCCATAGTCTAGACAAAAATGCAGTTTAGCCAAGTAGACAAAGAACGAAACGCGGAATGATTCATTGCACCAGGTTTTTATTGCAATTTATTGCCCCCTGCATATCTACAAAGATGCATTCCAGGAGATATTACGCCCACGTCACGTGGCCTCACGTTGCTATTGCACCACTGCTAAAAATAAGTTCGAACCACAAACCGTGTATCAATGTGAATGTGCAAGTACGAACAGATTATTTCAGCTTGTACGTAATTTGAACGAGATATTCCCTCGATTTCTTGATGTTTTCTTTATTTAACGGCATATTCGAATGCATAGTTATCCGTTCATTTACGCCATACATTTCCTTGAGATTATTGCTGAACCAAATTTGGTCACGTGTAATGAAATGAAACGAAGAAACTACATAATATGTACTACAATATCGTTTGCTGTTGATAATATTTTTGTACAAAAAGGCTTTTACTTGCAAAAATTTATACAGCTTCCTCCTCCAGCTACCTCAATTACATAAAAACAAAAAAAGGAAATCGATGGAAAAATTTATAAGAATTACCCTTTAAAATATGTTACTTGCCCCTAAGAGGTTTAGATAGACGAAAGAGTGGGTTGCACAAAACTTTTGTTAAGTTAACGTCGTTAGCATATAATCAAAGTTAACAAAACAGCATCATTTTTTGTATGCCATTTTGATGAATGATTAATTTGACGAAGCCGTTAAATCGTGTTTGTGCAACCCGTTCTTAGTTTACAATTATATTTTCTTTTTTGCATAGGTTTATGCCTTTTCTTCCCCAACTGTAACACAAAATTACATATATTATTATCTATCAGGAACACCCTGGGAGTCTGGGAGGCTTATAATATCATACAAAATATCTAAATTGGTACACAATTTACATAATTTTATATGTGAAACTAACGCACTCACCTATCGAAAAAAATCTCGTTATTTACTAGGCCAGCAAACCTCTGATAACTAGGAAACCAATTATTGAAGCAATGTATTGGGAAAAAGTTATGTTATTATTTCCGTTGTTCATTTGAAAAGGAACGAAGTCTCCTCTGTGGGAGACCAACGCGAAGCGGATAATGCCAGTGGGTCCTTAAACAGCATTTTAAAATGGAATTTTCAATCGAAAAATTTTAGACCAATCCGCTTTATAATCTGTACATATTATATTCCGGGGATTATTTTCGGTTGACGGAATTAATTAATCGGTGAAACAGGTTCGATCTGCATATTATGCAACTGCGCACCCTTGCACAAAGGGATGAAACATCGATGACGCAGAAAGTGCAGTATTCTTATTTTTTATAGAAATTCTGTTTCAGTTGATAGACAAAATTAATTATAATTGAGATGTTTAAAAAAATCATACGAACATATTGCAATTTATGGGTCTCGGAAACGAACAAAAAAAATCGATTGATTGATTACTTTTAGCCCTAAGTATTCAAAGAAATCGGTTTAAAATAGAACGCAACTTTGGAATTCAACAATTTTTATATTTTACATAGCAAGGATTTAACAGCGGCTAAATTTTTTAAATGTGTGCATTTTTAAGGAAGCTTAATTTTTTATTTGTGAATTTCTGTGCAGCCCTTCCCCAAAAGTACACATTTCATGTTTCATAAATTTATAAGAAAAGTTTCTTTTATATTTAGTGGAAAATTTGATTTTGCTTGGCTCACTTGAAGTTCAATGACAATTTTATTGTTGAAATTCGTAGCACAGATTTCTATCCTTATCTAAATTTACAACTTGCATATTCGGATTGTTATCAGAAATGAGGCGGGGCCGGTCGTCTTTAAAATTAACAAAAAAACTCCGGTAAAATGTTTAAATTAGAATTCTTAATTTTAACATGTAGCGTATGCCCAAATTGAGTTTCCAAAGAAGAAAAATGCCAAAGTAATGGAAATGTTTGTTCAATTTCAAACACAAAATAAATAAATCGTTTTTGAAACAGTAATTGACGTTGTGGCAATGGTTTTATTTTGTCAGTTTTAAGGATGGCCCCCGTGCCCCACGATCACAACAAGAGTTAAATTTATGAATCTATATTTTTCGTATTCCATTTTGTTGCCAATACAATATACTTAAGAATTTCCTCCACTTACGGAAATAAAATTATTGCCGCATTGCCGCTTTATTTGTTGCTGGGTTCCACAAATTCTAAGTAATTTAATGTGATTGATATTATATATTAGAAGTAAATAGTTTTTTGGGGGTATTTTTAAGAAAATAAAATGCATTGTCGATTATGCACAAATAAATACAGACACGATTATATTTCCAGGATAGCAGCAAAAGACTGGAAAAGGACGATACAAGAAAAACAGATATGGAAGCAAATGGGGGACACCTACGTCAGTGGACCGATATACATATACATACATAGGTTGGAGGAGAAGAAGAAGAAGAAGAAGAAATACAGAATAATATGGGGGCCCAAGTTTTGTGTAAGGGAAAACAATTGTGCAACCTTATATAAATAAAATACCCGTTATTAATTGTGAAACTAATCTCTGTTTCGATTGCCACATTTTGGCATTTGTTTTGTTGTTGTGTGGTCATCAGCTCTTACAGCTGGTTGGTCGCAGTCTTAAACTGCTTTTACTAGGGAAATGTGTTCTCTGCAGTGGTTTCCTGTTGCCTTCTGCATTTGTTTTATACACTCTAAAAGCAGTTTTCGAATTTACAACACAGTTTCATAAGTTGGGCGATTTTTAGTTTCAGTGACAAATATTTTCTTGGTAGCAATTTGCGAAATATGGTTTAGGGTAAGAAATGCTGTTGCTTTTGACAGTTTTTTTTTTCTGCTTCGAATATTTTAGGCCGGCTACTTAATTATTTGTAAAATAAGGTGTCACTTATTTTATTAGATTAAGATGTTGCATCGAAATAATTGTAGATTCAGCAAAGACAAAAATATAACTTTAACACAGCCACGATTCATTCCATGGCGGTCAATACGTTGCAGGGGTTTGTGTTATTCTCGAATTTGTGATAACTGATAAGTATAATCTTTAATTGTGAAATATATAACAACAAAAAAGGAAGGAAGTGTCTATTTCGTTATTGTTAAAGAGTGGGGTCTAAAAACCCTATGCGGTTCATTTGCAGGTAGGTAAGTTGCTATGAAATACGAATTTAATTGCACATTTGTTTGAAATTAAGTGGATATACATACATACGTTAAATAGATCAGTAATAAGGTATAGTTCTATTAAAACACATCTTGTTATAGAGATATGTTCATACTTTCTTACTTTTTTATTATTTTTGAGTGAGCTGAATTTTTGTGTACACCTTTATTTAGTGTTTTTAAACAACATATCAAAAGTACCCTTGATTTGACCTTGAGCTTCTTCAGTTATTGGGCTTAAAAGGTGCGAAAAATTGGGTTTTCGCTTATATCTTCTTTTCTATTGACTTTAGGTATAGAATAGTCTACAGAGAAATTGAAGGATATAAAATTCTGTACAAAGAAGTACTCTTGTGCTTTGTTCGTGGGACGAACCGTTTTCGCGTAATGTGATGTTAAACGTCTAAGTCAAGGTTAACGAAGTACCCCATTCCACACCACCTCTGAGGTTGAGTACGAGGCGCGTTTTTTTTACATGGTATCCACTGTCTCAGCCGGTCCAAATATTCATAATACTTAATAAAAAGAAGTCAAAATAGCTTCTTCATCCTCATCTTCTTCTCCTTCCATATCGCATTGTTCCAGGTAATCCTTAGAAAGAGTTTCTAATTGACTCTCATCTTTTTCTCTAACAAATCCTGTTTCCACGATATCTTCGATGGTATTAGCATTTAAACACAATTGTCCTGATCTTTTTCAATCCGTAACATATAGGCTATAAATATGACTATCCTTGACTTTAAATTTGTCTATTGTTTCTAAGTTGCTAAATGAATTGAAATTATACCATTGAAGAAAGAGTTTTCATAGTACAAACGTTTTACACTGGATTCGGCATAAGGAATGTGCGTGATTTACTTTCTGTTAGGTATCCGAACAGCCCTATCCCATCCCATTCATATGAACAATCATCGTATTGTAACAAAATTTGAAAATATATGAAGTGTAGCAACGGAAAGTAGAGGAGGTACCTAATTCTATTTAATAGATATTATTTACATCTTATTTAGTAACTTGCAAAAATAATAGGTAGTACGGAACTAGAAATGCTATAGTAGAAGAAAATGTTATCGGGATGATTAATGCAAATTCACGAACCAGTTTTAACGTCATTGCAAGGGAATGCAATGTATCTTATGGATGTGTACATAACATTCTGAAGAGGTATTAAATATCATCTATACAAAATTCAGTGCCATCAAGAAATATTTCAAACGGATGAAGAAAATTGAAATGCATTTTGTGAAGAAATGCAAGAACGGTTTCGCGCAAAATGGAGGGTTATTTGAATTGTTACCATAATTTTTAAGAAAACGTTCAATTTGTTTTTAATCTTTAGTTTGTAATTAAAACGCAATTAAATTCAATAATTTGCCCCTTTTTTTGTGAATTTTATGTTCTGGATTGAACGATTTGTCTATTGTTCTAAAGTTGTAAAAATACTTAAAAATTAAATTAATTAATTAATTAAATTCAAATTGATATTTGAATTTATTTGTATGTGTTTTTAATATGATTTTAATTAAAAATGTCATTATCAAGGGTACTCACGCTAATTTATGTTCCGGATTGACAATGATCACCCCCGGTATATCAATTTTTGATGTATAATTTAATATGCAAGGAACGAAAAAGTACTACTATCGGATTCGAATTTGTTCTATGGTATATTGAAACTTTGATATTGTAATAAGGGACATGAAAACAATTAGTTTTTAATGAATTCTAATACTTTAATGTTTTTTGCAATTACTGATCGTTACCTTTTTGTATTATCAGTATTGATCAAATACAAGCAAATTTATAATAAAAAACAGCCATGTTTTCTTTAAATTCATAACGCTGATTTCAAACCAGTATTTATAAATCTATAAATGTATAGTGTGTCCCTGAAATAGTCAAAATCAGGGATTGGGTTGGGCTTGTCATATGGATGAAAAAGAGTTTCTGTAAACGTTGGTCCAAAAATCTAACGTTTGCCATGGAAGTAACAAACTTGAGTCAGAACTCATGCGGGATACGTTTTTGGACCTTCGTTTTCAATAACTTTTTCATCTTTAAGACAAGCCCAATCGAATCCCTAATGTTGACTTATTTCAGGACCACCCTGTATATTTACATATGTTTATGTAAACAAAAATATTAGTTAGATTAAAAAATAATATGTTGTTATTCTAGGTTTTAAATAAAGTTATTGTAACAAATTTATTGTTTTAATGGAGATAATTTATTTGTTAAGATAACACGATTTTATTGGTACACAAAACAAATAATTTTAGTTGAACTAACAAATTTCTAACAACTAAAAAAATAACTATGTTACAGAAGCTGACATTTTCGTTGAGGCCATTTTTACTTAAAAAAATTTGCTGCTGATACCTTTTTTTGGTACAGTAACTAAACGTTTCCTAGAGTGTAGGGACGTAAATCCGGTGCCCTACGAAATCGGCGTCTATATGGTCAAGTCCCAACATGTTTAAAAGTACATAAAAGAAACTTAAAATACTTCCAACAGCTTTCTTGCAATTTACACCTCAATTTTCTAATGTGAAAATACTTGTTCTATCATACGAAATTTTATTCATAATTCATAATCTGTTGAAGTAAATTTCAAATCAGTAAAACATCTTACATAGTTGTTTGTACGTCCATAGGTCCATACTCTATTTTAAATAATTTTTTTATCGTGAGTTCCAAACTTTTACAAATATAATTATGAAACACCTAATCACAACGAAGTTTTTGTTTTTACTTAAAAACAGATTTTAAGGGCTACTTAATTATTTTACACAAAACGAAATTTGTGATATTTTCTAAATTTACGAGCTTAGGTTTGCAGGAGAGCATTCTAGAAAAATTTAAATTTAGCACTCGCACAAGTCTCTTTATTCTAAAAATACTTACTAGAAATAGCGAATCTGATTTATGCATTTTTAATGTTTAAAATTTCAATCGAGTTGTAAAATTTGAATACGATTTCGATCGATTTCCAAATTCTTTATTTAACCTTCGTCGTGGGGGCAACGTGTTGTAAAATTATTTGTTGGCTTGCTGCATAAAATCAGGACGTAAATGGGTCAAGTTTAACAAGGCCATTCTAAATCTGTCTGGCTGTGTCTTCTTTGTGTAGTTATTTTAAAACCGAACAAAGAACATTTTACCATATTTACGACGAAAACTTTCTTTTTCGGCCGCTCATAATACCAAATAGCGTACTAAATCATTTTAAATAACCGTAACTATTAACAAAGTCGAAAATAGTCTCGTTGTCGTTTTCATATTTATGTAAAACGTCAAATGTCCATCCGTCCGTTCATGCTTTTGGTTTACCTATTTGTCGTAGGAGTTAAAAGTGCTTTTACGGTTTAACAAAAGATGATGTTCAAAAATGACGGGTCAGTCGAAGGGAAGTAATCTCAAGATTATATTCAGGGTGGGACAGGACTTACCCGTTTAAATCCTTAGTTAAAATTTGAATATAATTAGAAATATGACTAGTTTTAAAAACCTCTTTCGGATTCAGAATAGGCCCTGATTAGCACATGTTGCAGGTAAAACCTACAATTATAATACTGGTGTGGTTATACTTAGCTGAATCGTAATCCCTGCTTACAGTTCTCCTACTGTAACTCGAAAATAGTTTTTTATTCTACGAACTCGAGACGAAATCTGATTTAATGTTTGGAAATTTCTTTTGCGTACTTACGTTTTAGAATTGAGTAATATTTGAAATTTTATATATAATTTACTACTAAGTATTTTTAGGATTAATTCCCACAAGTAAAAAATGCAAAAACGATTAATTCTTGAAATCTTCAGAACTTTAAGTCAAAAATTTAAAGAATTAAGTTTGGTTAAAAGTAGGTGGAATTCGTTCAAAAAATCTTCAATTTCGTAGACATTTCTGAAATTTCTCCTTAAAAAGGAGTTCTCGAGTACATCTTTAAAGACAAAAAAGAAACTTATTAAACTGTAATTATTAGGTTCGCTTTAGCAGTTATGAATTAATGAATAACAGCACCTTGTATGAGGGCCAGGTGCAAGTTAACTTGCAGAATGTAAATACAAATGAATCTAACATCAAAAAGAACTACACTTAAAAACCTTTTGCATATAACAAAAAACTGATTAGGTTTTAAATACAATGTCAATGGAGTCAGTCAGGGTTAAGTTGGATGCACTCAAACGAAATTTCAAGATTCTGCAGCTAATTTCAAGTTAAGTTTAATATGAAAACCCACCCTTTTATTTGTACATCTTTAAGTTTTTCGTGGATGTAACTTAAGAAATTTAAAAATCTGAAGTCCACTTACAGTAATTGGACTGGTAACAGTTGGAGACCGCCTGAGCCTTGCAATTCGGGTAAATTTGGAGGCCAGACGTGTTTTTGTTGACCCAGGTAGCAGCCACCTGCCCTTCTACCAGCAGAGTTGCTATTTCGTAGAACATCTAACTGCCGCTAAAACGCCATAAAATTCCTACAGTTCTATTAATTTTTACGGAATATTTCAAAGAAACAGTTAAAGTTAATAACAGGGTAATAGATGAGTGATGAGTGTGACAGTATTAAACATTTAACCCAACAATGTCACTTAGAACTAAGTGATTTAACGGTTTTTCTTTTTTCTTTTGGTTGTGCCTTAAAAGCAGGTGATACGATTTATATCTCGTACTCATCAGAATGTGTTACAGAATAATGGGCCATTTTGTAATAAAACTTTCACGTTTTCGACAGATGTATATGGACGTGTGCTCAGTGCTCACTACCAGACAAATTACGTATGCGACGAAATAATAATAAAAAAAGGTGCGTAAAAGTTTGGCAATTACGCAAGTGAAGTGCCAATTTAAACGTGAACAAAATCGGTTGGAATAAATTATAAATTAATTAAACGTTCCATTTTTTTTTTATAAAAGCGTTTTAAAACTTTCAACGTGTTTAGGACTAAAGCTCGCCCTTTTTGTTTTTCTTTTATTTTTTCCTGCAACACGCCGAAGTTCGTTAACATCAAAGATAAAAGACCTGCATTTCCATGTTGACTGCGCGTTCGTGAGTCGCAAACAAACATGCAAAACACAAAGTTCTAAATCTTATGCATGCTTATAACTTTATGACTTATGACATCAGAAATTTGTATGTAAGTGTTAATACATCAATTTATTGAATGCAGTTTTCACCACTTGAATATTAAAACCCGAGACACTTTATTTTAATGTCATTGATTTTTTAATTTTTTTTTAGAAATTAAAACCAAATTTGGGTAACATCATAATTTTTCAGAATAGTGAAACAAACGAACCAAAAATTCCAAGCTGATCAAGCAAATTACATAATTTTAGGTTTTTTTGCAATTTTATAACTTCCGAATCGTTAATTCAAATTCTCCGACTTTTTCAGATATTGAGAGTTTATTAATTTATTATCATATCAAAATATTAAAATAACAAACATACAGTTTAGGTGACTTATTTTTCTGTTTTTTTGTTATTATATTACTAAACACTCAAGCAAACGGAGGTTTTGACAATTTTTGAAATACTATTACTTGTTTTTTCTTAGATTTAAGCTGAAAATGAAATTGTTAAAGTTAACAATTAGTTAAAATTCGTTCAAAACTTGGTGTTTCAGGTTTTAGGGATCTTTTAGCACTAAAACCCACGATTTTCATTAATTTATTTCACACACACCTAATATATAAAAACATAAAATAATCGTGAAAATGTACGAGGATTGTTCAAATAGAAACACGTTTGGACTGCGCTGCGACTTCATCGCCACGACAACGGAATTCAGTTGTTTATATTGATTATTTAAGTAAGTACCAGTGACGCGTCTGTTAAAAGTATTTGTTGTTTATTTCTTTCTAAGCGTTGTGATTTAGTTGGAAAATAGCATTTATGGTAGAAAATACGTTCAAAGATAATCTGCGTGCTGTTATTCAATTTTCGCCGCAGAAGGGCGTTAACCAATGGAAATTTATTCGAGAATGAAAGCTGTGTATGGTGACTATAGTTAATCTAATTTGGCAGGGATTGAATGGTGCAATAAATTTCGGCAAGGAAGAGAATCCACTAAAAATTTGGCCCGTCCAGGACATGCTCGTGTTGCAGCATCAGATGAAAATGTGAGACAGTTGGAAATTACTTTACGCACAAATAGGTGTATTAAAGTTAGAGAACTTTCTGAAATGTTGAGCATTAGTGTGAGAACTATTCATATCACTATTCGTAGTCTTGGCTATCACAAAGTTGTTGCTCAGTCTATTTCACGACAGCTCACTGATGAGCAGAAGAATATGCGTTCGGCCTTATCACTACAGCCTTTGATACGCTATCAACAAGAAGGTAATGTCTTTTTACACGAAATTGTTGCCGGTGATGAGTCTTGATATTATCACTACGAACTAGAATCCAAACGTCAGAGTATGCAGTGGAAGCATGCAGAATCTCCGAAGGCGAAAAAATGTCGATCTCAATCTTCACTAGGAAAAGAAATGCTGATTGTATTTTTTTTTATTGCTAAGGTGTACTGCTCTTAGATTTTAAAGAACCTGGTGTCAACATCAATACTGAACGATATACTATCTATATTTTATTTACCTGCCAGCATCAAGAATAAACGTCCCGGGAACCTCACAAACGCTGTCATCTTTCTGCACGATAATGCTCGCCCACATGCAGCCCGAACGGTTCAAGATCTGCTTGCTTGTATGCTTTGGGAAGTCTCACATCACTCACATCTACCTTTTACAGTTCCGACTTGTCCCCGTGCGATTTCCATGTGTTTTGCCCGTTAAAACAATCGCTAAAAGGGCGGCGGTTCAATTCGGACTGAGATAGAGTTTGTTGTTAGAGAATGGTTCAGCAAACAGCCGCAGGAATTTTACCAGCAGGGAATCTATAGATTAGTGCACCAGTGGGCCTCATGCCTTAATGTTGAGATTTCTTTTAAATTCATTGAATACAAATTGCTTTATGGCCTCTATACATGTTTCTATCGAAAACGTTTTTCAAAACGTATGTTCGTCATTGGCTGTTTTCAGTGATGTGAGTGATATATTGTATTCAATAAGTTAGCTAGACAATAAAAATGTGATACAAAAATCACCAAAAACTGAAACGAGCCAAAAATTCCAGGTTGATCAAGCGAATTTCATACTTTTTTACTTTTAAGCAGTTCCATGACTCCCAAAGTCAGAATTCAAATTCTCCGACTTTTTCAGGAGTTTCAGGATGTTTGAAAGTATATTCTAATATCAAAATGTTAAAGTAAAAAACCAAAAAAGTTATTTGGTAACTAACTTTTTTATTTTTGCCATATTGCCGAGCGAACATGAAAACTGTTTTGCATAATTTTGGCTGTCAAAATTTGAAGATTCAAAATTTAAGACTCGTGATTTAAAATTACAAAATTCAGACTTTATAAGTTATTTCTTTACTTTCTTAGGTTGTCACTTCGAAATTAAAGAAAAACATTTTTAATTTTACGCTCTAAATAAGGTTTTTAATAAATTAGGACATAATTATCGTACACATAAATAACTGTAATTAACCACAAAACGTTTAACCTTTTGCAATTTACAAAATACTCAAAAATAAAAGATAAGTCCTGAAATGCCATAGCTCACTTCATCTAAAATTTATTTGATTCTGTGATACTTTTTCAACTTTTTACTTAGGTTACTTTATCTTTTTCACTATTAATTAAAATCCCGAAATGTTATTTTAAAATATTCAGTATTTTAAAATTGTAATTAAAAACAATACAAAAACTTTATAAGGCAAAAAGAGATGACAAAACTAAAAATTTTTGACCGATTACGAAACGAAGGTGTACGTTTTTAAAAAACAATAAAAACCTATCACAAATCCACTTAATTAAATAAGTTTTTTAACCTTAAATTTTTTTCTTCCCAGAATTATATTAATAACATAAAATCTTCAATTATTCAATTTTAATTTGTTACCAGATTTCCTTGACTGCAAGCTTTTTAACTACTCGAAGGCTAAGGAGTCGTTATTAAACCCGATTTTTTAAACGCGCATACATTTTGCGTATGAATAATGTTGAAACTTACAATTATAGATAATTTCTTGTATAAGTAATTAAAGTGCAGGCCAGTTTAAGCAGATAAACATAATGTTCGAATTTTAATTGTTGCATTTGCAAAGGCAATCGGGTCATTTCCCTGGACAAAAACACCTTCTTTCGTATAATTTCAACAGACAAGGTCATTTTTTTGGGACAACACTAACTTCGATATTTGTTATTTCGGTAGTAGTTTTTGAATTTTGTTCTGATCCGATGTTAGTTGAGGTAAACACATTCGCTTTGAGAAAATACTTGCAGCTCCATCTTTAAGCCTTTTAAGGTAACGGGAAGTAAATCTTGGATTTGAAAGAAATTTGTAAATACTGCAATATTTGAAAAATTATACCAAAGGGGCAAATTTAGGTTTTACTTGTGCACTTATCGATTTCATTTTTAAATAGATCAACGTGAAAAATGCATAGTACTGAAAAATAATAAAAAGAAATTTTGAAAAATTCAAACAAAATTTACAGGAACGCAACTTTTGCTGCTAGGTTTTAAATTGGATCATCACAGAGCAATCAATATCTGCTCTGTGATAACACCAAGAAATTTTATTTAATTTTACGAATTTAGATCACAAAAACAAAAAATTTCTTCCAACAAAATTACATTATTAAAGTAAACCATAAAATCATGTTAACAAAAAAAAAAAGAAATTAATTGGAAACAGTTGTACGTAAGTGAATGTTCTGAATTTGAACCCGGAGCTGCAGTCTGTATTGCGGAACAAACCACCTGGTGCTATTATGAATCATAGACGTTTATGAACGTATAGAAAGAACAACGAAAAAACTTGTTATAAGGCCAACTAATTCTCTGCTTGTTATAGTAGTTCACATTAACATTGCATAAAAGAGTAACTTTTTTTGCCAGCGAACTGCGAACGGAACAAGTAATCTGATTTGCGCGATACGAATTTGTCGGCCATTTTCTTGGTCTAACAATGATAATGGAAATTACTACTGAAAATACGTTTCATGTTTGCCGGAAATGTTTTGTTCCGCCTTCTCCACGTAAACTGTAACAAACTACTCAATTACGGTCTGTTTGGAAATCTTATTTAAAAAACTGTTTATTAACGGCGATGCGAACCCGGGTTTCTTGAAACAGATCTTGATTTATGGTAATACGCCTTAATTATCGATCAGATTGTCAGATTATCCGCTAATAAATCAAATTTTTTTCGTTTAAATTCCTTTTTTTATGCGGGACACTAAATTATATAGTAATCTATTTAAACTTTTATTGATTCTTAAGTCTTAATTAAATACTTAAAACACCTACCAAATTAACTGCACAAAATTCATTGGTCCATACAAAAGAAAATAAATTTGAAGAGTGTAATTCCGATTCAGGATTACGGACGTTATTCCGGAATATCAGATAAGAATTACAAATTACAACTCCAACATCGGTTGTCTGCAGAATATTAAAAGAGAACCTCTGAATTCTGTAAAAGAAATCAGTCTGTTAACAGCGTGATGAGAAAAAATCTAAATCTGTTGCGAATTCCTATAAAATTATCTGAGTAAATTTCGAGAGAATTATAATAAATTAAACACGAACAAAAAAGATATTAATGTGGGTGCGTTCAATTTAATTTTACAATAATCAGAATGGGGTTAGTGACACGTTTGAAAACTTTATTAGATTTTCTTCTCGCGTTTGCTTTTCTGTCTTCATATTTGTGTTGTTCCAAACTTTTATGTGCAAAATAAGAGCTAGAAAATGTTTTCGGGAGGGGTTTGACTAATAAGCAATGACAATTATACAGGGTGGTCCATAAGTAATGGGACACAGACCAACTGTAGATTCGTGAGCCCAAAATATTACGATTACCTTAGTCCAAAAGTTAATATTTAAAGAGATACAGGGTATTAAAGCCGAATTTTTTTTTAATAATTTCATAAGTTTCCGAAATATTCATATAAAAATTGCGGAAACAACTCTTTTCGGGGTGAAAAACAATAATGTAGCTTTTGCTGCACCTAATATCTTCAAAAGCGTACCTTTTTTATATTTAAAGTCATAAAAAAACAATTGCCTTTTCAATTTTATGTAAAAAAGGTATACTGTTTAATTATCGCTAAACTAACCGTTTTCAAGATCTTCATCATGGTTTAAGCATCCTGTAACGCAGTAGGCTTGCATTTAAAGCAAAAAATTGACATATTCTTGTTAAAAACAAGTAAAAAACGCAGAGCAATAGTGGATCAGTTGGATATTTGTCATTAATTTTTTTTACTTTAACACTGTGATTGCCAGGATGGAATTTCCATGTAGTAGGCAACAAGTTATTTTCTAATATTGTGAAATACTTCTGGCAATTTACCACTCGTCAATAGTTACATTCAAGTTGCTCTAAATTTTTGGTGAGCATACAACCCACACTATTATTCTTTTCGGAGATTTAATTTCACAGTTAATACAATCTTGATGAAATGTTTTATTTCTTGATCTAATAACTAGTTTAGGACAGTTCCTTGTACTACACGGAACCACAATTACTTTTTATCCCATTACATGAATAACATGTTGCATCACTTCAATATCAAATATCTTGGAAACGATTAACTTGAGAGACATTTAAACTGTATACCTTTTGGTGCAATACTACGTACACGGTTTTATAGTAATCCATCCGAGGCTACAGTTTTATCGTAGATTGTGAAGTATTGTGTCCCTGCACTAGTTAAAATTTAATCATTCATCCTTGTTGTTCCCCTGCTGGCTACACCACTGATGCAAAAATATGCTTTTAGTAATTTCGTTTTATTAATCGCAGCCTTGATTTTTGGTTTTACGCTGAAATTCTTTTTCTGCGTTCTGGGCATTTAAACCTTCATAAGATTAAGTGATCTATTGTCTCATATATTTATTTAAAAAGGTTTCCACAGTGGCTGATCATCTTCGGAATGAGCGAATGAACAAAATTTAAAAAAGCTTCTGAAATGTTTCATAAGTTTGTGTAATAAACTGCTATCTTAAAAACCTAGTAAAATTACTAAAATCATAATGAACAACGGCCTTTTTACTCCTTTAAACATACAATGGACAATGTAAATTAGTTTTTTAATATTTAAACTTCATTCGGTCCCTTAACGAAACCAATAAATAATATAAACGAATCTAAAACGTAATTACAAGCTGGAGATGGTCCGGAAATGATTTGCAATTTCTTGGTTACCATAATTTTCATAAGCAAATAATTTGTTTTGTCGGAAGTTCCGTTCTGAGAGGTTATTCTGAATTAATTTTTTGCCTTTCTGTGTTAATTAGCAATTTTCTTAAAGCGAGCAGAATAAGAATGCTAAATTGATATGTGCCATTATTAAAACGGCGATTCAGTGCATGACGACCGCACAGTTCGACGACTCCTCGTGGTAAATCCCGTCTGCGCATTGACCTTGACTGTCGCCAAGGCTGCAATCTATCCTAAATCCATAAACCAGGATACACCCAAACAAAAACTATTCATAATTAAAGGGGTGCATTTTTATCAAACGTCTACGAATTTTCATAAATTTATTCCGACATTCCCATATTTTGCCCAAAGTTCAAAGTTAACTCATCCACGATGCAAGTGCATCCCTAAGCTTTAAAACTTATTGCTTTGTTAACAATACCTCCAAGATAGTATTTAAACCAGTTATTAACACTCACATAACACTCACATGCAAATGTAAACAAAAAATTATAATATAGTATATGACTGATATTTAACTTAATGACTTAATATTTAATGGTGCCGGTTTTCAAAATTCGGACGATTTTTCAACTTTCCAGTTTTGTGTTGCGAAATAAAAACATTTCGTCCAAGATGTAAACTACATGAAAATGTCATTTTTTCCTACAAAAATTTTAAAAATTGCACAGAAAATTACCAAACGAAACACCACAAATTACTGCTATATGCTTTTCTAAAATTTGCCAACAGTGATTAACCCAGCCTTTTTGTATTAAATATGCCTTGTAAAATTTGTTTTCCATAATTCCTTCTGTCTATTGTAACAAAATCAAGTCAATAGTACCGGTAGCTAGGTAATTTTATAATACCAACCAACGCATTTGGGGAATTCTAAATATTAGTTTTTTTTAATAAAAAGCTTGAGAAAACTTCTTGAAAAAGTGATAGTCTTGATAAATATTTATGGTGGCGTAAATGTGTTGCTTGGAAACCAAGTCTGGAGTTCGATTTTCCCCGTGGTCAGACGAGATCTTTTGTCGAAAAAATCTGAAACTTTATCCATTCAAATACAACGTTTAACACGATAGAAATTCCACCCTTTAAAGAGAGTGGAAGTTTCTTGGGGTTTGGCAAAACTCTAATCTAGTAAGGCCAAAAAAATGCGTTGAAGTGTCTATCACCCTGAAGCCTCGATCTCGCCAAATAAAGTAAACAATCAACGATTAAGGCATTGTTTCACATATAGAGAGGGTGTTTTAAAAGTATACAATTTACAATTAATATGTTAACAAGAGACATAAAACATCCTGTTGTACCAAAAATGTAATTTAAGTTTTTGTATTGTAGATACAGTCTTTCAAAAACTGTTGCTCTTCTTTTGAAATAACTGTCAAACTATTACCACAAATATGAAACTTGATAGGGCGATGATTTTTCAAAACATAGGCTGAATACCAGGACCAAGAATCAACATAATTTTGTTCATAGAATTTTACCGTACCTTTATTTGCTTACGTTTTATACATATAAAAATTGTTTTCTAAAACATCTAATGCAAAAATAAAAATTAAAGAGTTCAGGAATTTATAACAAAAGTATTCAGTCATATCCATTTTATCTTATAATTGTTTTATAGTGTAACTAAGCTGCGGAAGACTTAATTAACCAATCAAGTAATTAAACCTCTCCACTATTTCTAGTATGATTACTAATCCGATTGATGGAATTCAATAAATATCGTTAGTTTTTCGCTTTGCAAGCAAAAAATTCTATAATTTCACAAGGTCCAAGTAACATCGTCCAAATACTAACAGTAACTGAAAAATTTGTTTATTTAATCAGTGACTTCAATTTACATTGAGAGTTAAAGTTACCCCTTTTGTGTATTTAAATGTAAAATATAAATAAAATTACTGAGACAGCCTAACATCTTCTACACGCTGCTATTGCTATTTTTTTTAATTTGCGTTGTCGATGTCGAAAACAATCAGCATTTTCATGGTTTGCTAAAATTAACGAAATCCATGAATTCTGCAAGACGACTTTAGCAATTGCAGTTATTGTAGAAATAACATTTTCACGGTTCCCTATTGTAAACAACCTAATAAAAACTAATTTCCAGATTTTGACTTTTAAATTGCATCAAAGAAGGAACTAAAAGTGGATGAGTAACAGCGGACAAGCTTGTCATACATGACTATGTGGTATTGTAAATTATAGTAAACCAGGAGCAGAGCTCTCTTTACATTTAGTAAATTAGATATGGGATCTACTTTCCAAAGTTGGTTTTTATACAATTACGTAGTTTATCTATCAGCTGTGTTATCTCCGTGCAAGTTGTACAATGTGATTTTTTTGGTCGTATTCTGACTTAATGGCTGGGACACCTGGAAAGGCTAAGCGGAGAAAGATTACCAAAGCTAATCCTACATAGAAGACCAATAGGAAAGAAAAGGAAAGGCAGACCCAGAAAAAGGTGGATGAGCAAGGTGGAGGCAGATATGAAAGAGATGAAGGTTAGAAATTGGAAGGAAGCTGCAAGAAACAGAGGAGAATGGAAGAAGATAGTGCGGGAAGTCCTCAAAAGAAGATGGTAAAAATAAGTTAAGTTGAATTAATTAAATGTAAATGTAAAATTAGAAGTAGTAAAATAAGTTAATTAAATGTGGTATGATGGAATATTTAAAATATGTAAAATGTACGCCTTAGGCCTTCATGGCCTGTTGAGCAAATATAATAATTCTGACTTAATACAGACAGTTCTAAGGTTATTAAGACAGAATACGGCCTGCTGCAATTGAGTTTTTAAAAAATCACATTGTATATACAGTGCGGGATTAAAGTATGGAATACAGTAGAATCCGGTTATAACGAGCACTGAAGGGAATAAAAAAAAATCTCGTTATATCCGGTATCTCGTTATAACAGTTTTCGTTATTTTTAAATTTATTTTATCATAATACAAACACATATGGTGTAAAACAGAACACAAACATGTTTTAAGATACGACGTCATTTAAACATTTCAGAGTATAAAATAACACAACACAACAACACAAATAGTTAATAGGTTAATTACAGGGGCGAAACTAGACCATTTCAGGGTGGGCGCGCGCCCCCTCTTCACCACTGATTGTAAAAAGGAAAACTAGTGCTTTTTGGAAATTTAATTTTATTTTTGATATCTCTCTTCTAATTGTACTAAATACAACAATAAAAATTGAAATTAATACGTAGAGGATATTAGTAGGTAGTTATTATGAAACTTGAAACTGTTGCAAACTTGGATCATTTTAATGCTTTATTTAGGGTTTCCGGTCTCGAGGTGGCTAATAGCTTTGATAACGCTTAGTTGACACATTTTTGGCAGTCTTTCTTAGAATAATATAATATAATAATATAATACAGTAGTGATTTATCTCGCTGTAACAGGATTTCGTCCAAAAATAGAAGCCGCAATAAGCGAATTCTCGCTGTATGAGGTCTCGTAGTAAACGATTAAAACTAAATAGGGGTTAATGGCAAATCAATCAAGAGTCTGTAAAATTGTCGTTATAAGCGGAATCTCGTTATATGCGGTACTCGTTCTAAGAGGTTTCAACTGTATATTAATTAAAACCGAAACAACCCAGTTTTCGAACAAATCCTGGATTCGTGATTTCGATAAATCCTTTAATTCCGAAAACGGCAACATAAAATTTTGACACTTGCATAAGAAAATTTTCGAACGAAAGACAAATGAAAATTAGAAAACACAACGAAACAAAAGAAAACCTCCTGTTGCTAAGCAAATTAAAAGATCAGATTAAGTATTGGAACTGCCATCCATCGATTTCTTGACAATAGGCGAGCCGAGCCGTCTTACAAATTTTTGTACATTGCCGATAACTTGTGGGCTAATTCTGTGCATTTAAATTGTCTTTTGTTCGAAAATTTTCTTATGTAAGGTGTCAAAATTGTATGTTACCGTTTTCAGAATTAAAGGATCTATCGAAAACAACAAAAAAATTTAGTAGGTGCCATTTAAAAAAAATCTCTGACGTCATTACTCGAAAACAAATGACGATCAAAAATCAAATTTAATGGAAAAATGTGCATTTTCATAAAATAAAATCGACGTGTTTGTTCGAAAACTGGGTTGTTTCGATTTTAATTAATATATTCCATACTTTAATCCCGCACTGTATGTATATTGTATATTGTATATGTAAATTTAGGCGGTGCCATTTAAAAAAAAATCTCTGACGTCATTGCTCGAAAACAAATGACGATCAAAAATCGAATTTAATGGAAAAATGTGCATTTTCATAAAATAAAATCGACGTGTTTGTTCGAAAACTGGGTTGTTTCGGTTTTAATTAATATATTCCATACTTTAATCCCGCACTGTATGTATATTGTATATGTATATGTAAATAAGTCATCAGTGGTGATAATTTATGATTTTGTACTTAAAAATCATCAAAAAGTCTGCTAAAATCTAAGACGAAGGATAGAAAATATTCCTGGCAAATTAAACAAATTTCGTTCTTTCTGAGAATTTTTAATTCCGATGTTTCATCAAAAATCGTCAGAAAATTTACCAAAATTTATGATAATTGTAAGAAACGAAGCAAATATAAAGAAATTTGTCAAGAAAATCACAAAAACGAGGTACTTTTTGATGATTGTTTTTATAACAATTTCGGACCCGATGATTGTGCGACCAAAAAATTTACCAAAATTGGTGATTTTTTATTGTAGGCAATAAACCAAAGACGGGAGGAAATTCTAAGCAGATTTAACGAATTTTCTTTCTTGGCTACTTTTATAATAAATTATAAAAACTTCGAAGATTGTTTGATAAAAATTATAAAGTTTTTTTTAAATTTTATTTTAAGGAACGAACGAAATTTTGGAGAACTTTTCTGACAATTCATACGAATTATATATTTTTCATGAGTTTAAGACAATTCCACGACTCATATACAGGCTGTTTGATAAAAAACGGAGCAAGCCGTAGCACTCTTATTTATTAACTGATTTTAATAAAAAAATGTTTGGTCTTATAACTCATAAAAATCTACATTTTGCCGTAAAAAAAAATTTTTTTTCGGCCTCATTGGTTAAGCGTGGTGACGTCATGATGAATTTTTTAAATTACACTCTATATATTTTTTTAGATATTCTCATAGAGAATTTTTTTCTCTTTTCAACCGTGTAAATATTTCATATGGTTGCATAATAAAACTTTCGAGTTAAAGACAAAAAACCAATACAAGACTGAAACATTACGAACTTGTATCATGTCCGTCAATAATTCATCAGAATTCATTTTCTAATGGGTTTTCAGAGGAAATGCAACAACGCTGATTAAAAACACAAAGAAAACACTTGACACTTCAGTAACGTTTAGGGCGACTGTTTTTTGTTTCAAGTTATTTTAATTTAATGGCCTACTGGCTTGTGTTGGTTTTTTGTCTTTAACTCGAAAGTTTTATTATGCAACCATATGAAATATTTACACGGTTGAAAAGAGAAAAAAATTCTCTATGAGAATATCTGAAAAAATATATAGAGTGTAATTTAAAAAATTCATCATGACGTCACCACGCTTAACCAATGAGGCAAAAAAAAATTTTTTTTTATGGTAAAATGTAGATTTTTATGAGTTATTCGACCAAACATTTTTTTTATTACAATCAGTTAATAAATAAGAGTGCTACGGCTTGCTCCGTTTTTTATCAAACAGCCTGTATGATCATATGATAAAAAATTTACTCATTGTAAGGAACGAATTAAAGATTGATTCTAAGCGGACTAAACCATTTCTGTATTTTTTATAATAGGTAACTGATTGACCAAAAATCATCTAAAAGTTTCCAAAAATCAATGGTAGATTTTTCATTGTAGAAACAAACCAAATGTAGGGAAAATACAAACAAATTCCGTACTTGGTAGAAATTTTCATGGCCAATTTCGATGATCGATTAATCAGTAATCATCCAAAAGTTTAACATAATTAAATTTATGGTATTGCTTTGACTAAGGCAACTACATAATTTCAGACAAATAATACGAATTCGATACTTTTTGAGAAGGTTTATGACAATTCCCCGGCCGATGATGGATTGGCTGGCCAAAAACAGTTTTGCAAAAAATTATGATATTTTCTTTATTGCGAAGGACAAACCAAAGATGGAGAAAATTTTCTAGGCAAATATGGCAAATCGCATGAATTTTGTACTTTTTAAGGACTTAGACAAGAATATTTATATCTACTTATTTAGATCACGTTCTTCGTTGTTTTGAGTGTTCTTTCCACAGAAATCAAAAACTAGAAGCTCTAATTACCATGCCAACAAAATCATTCGCAATTGTTTCTACTGAAATTCTAACTAACATTCCCGCAACATCAATCTTATTAAGAGATAAACGCGAGATTAGCTTATTGTTCTTTTAACAATACTTAAATTGCAATTTAAATTAATTTAAACAATTTATTATTCTTAGTCTACCTTAATTAAATCAAATTACTTTAAAAATATGTAACTATTGTTAACACCTACAAAAGGTCGTTGTTCAGACTAACATTAAAATTCACTTTAAAATATTGTTTCATTAATATAGGGCAGGAAAAATAGTCGTACACCCGAATACAACACGCTAATCTTTGGGGACGCCGCCATTGTTACTGAAAAATAAAAATGTGAACCATAATTTTAGGTCATTATGGATTATTCCTTTTAATAAAATTATTTCGAGTTACTACTATTTTTGCAACAAACGTATTAATTGTATTTGATTAAGTAGGAAAATGTCCGATGTTTGACTTTTCATGAGAAACTATGGTTTCTGCATTAAAAGTTATAAATAATGTGATTTTGTTGTACGAACCAACATCTTTTAAAATGAAATATCAACTATTTTTTTTTTTTTTTTTTAAATCGTTAATATAATGTAATGATATTCAGAGACTAGCGCGTGATATAAAAAGCTTTTAATTATGTACCGCTAATTTAGATTCAATAACATTTTCCATTGTTTAAAATGAATCATCCAGTTGTGAAATGTGAACTACAACAGGATCTATTTTCTATGATTCACAACTATAAGTAGAAAAGAAAGCCGGTTGAGTGTAACGCGACGCCAGGGCATATTTGAGTTATCAGATGACTAATAAACACATGAGAAATCGTAATTCTAATTACATTTTCATACGAGAATACGCAAAGAAAAATTTGAAATTCAACAAGTGTTCTAATTCAAGAAAACCATTTTATTGTCTCTTATTTATTTGCAAACTTTAATAGTTAACTAATGATTAGGTGTAATAAGTAAAAACGAAAAATTGAAGAGGTTTTCTATATCTTTAGCAGGCACGTAATTACGTGAGCAGGGCGAGTCAGGGCCTACACAAGAATTGGTTGACCCATCCAGGAAAACATAATAAATCGAAATCAAGGACTGATTTCATTTTAAAAATGGTGAAGTTTGTGTTTAAATGAATTAATGTATTTTTTTGGGTACTTAATGGAAAACGGCCATTTTACTATTAGTCCAGTCAATAAAGCGGAAAGATCGTCAAAACTTCTAAACCCGCAAAAACAGAACCGATTTTGATGAATTTTTTTTTTAAATGTTTGTTATACTAAATTATTCAAAATCAGAAACATTTCAGTTGGCGCTATCAATTATTTATATTGTTTAAATAATTTTAAAAAAAATTTGACAATTTTTTTTTCGATGAAATTTTAAGAAAGTAGAAGTGACTAATTTTGAAAATTTAGTTTAAAAAATAATTTTTGAATTAAAAAGTTTCAAAATTTCCATTGAAAAATGTTAATTATTCAATCATTCGGATGCAAGAATTGAATTCCAAATTTGAAAATTTTGAAAAAACTTTGTATAATTTGTGTATCTGCACTCTCTTGTTCTTTGCAAATACAACAACATTTAACTGTAGAGTCTACCGTATCTTGTTGCTGTTCCTGTAACATATAAAAGAATGTTGGAAAATGTTTTTAACACGTATGATTTTAAATATGAGGATCAAATTCAAAGGGAAATAGCTGTAAGGCAGGAAATATATTTCTAAAAATTTAAAAATATTTCATTACATCCAAAGAATAATTTAACACAAATTGTTTTTGCAAATAATCTTAACGAGCATGATGCGCGGAAAATTCAGTGAAAAAAGTACTGTAGAATTAAAAATATTACACTTAAAGGGCTAAAATTTTTAGAATCGTTAAATCAATACGTCCCAAATAAGCAAACAAACTTAAGTTAAGATTGAGTAATTATTTATTAAACGGGAAACATTTTTTAACTTATATGCAACGCAAGCGATTTTGCTGTAATGATCAGAATTACAAAAAAATGTGATTTTGCAGCATATAAATGTATCATAATAACTGTAATAATGTAATATAAATGTAACATAATAATACGAATAATAACTCGATTCTTCAAAATGCATAAACAAACTTAAAAGCAAATATAATCCAATTATTTTCAATACAAACCAAGAATAAATGACATATAATTACTTTTTCCATCGTATTTTTACTTGTCTCTTTGCACTTTTTTCTAAATTTTAATCAATAATTAAGTTCTCTTCAACAATTTTCACTAATATTTTCAATATTTAGTGTTAAAAACTAAAAACTTATTTTAACAGATTAATAACCTCAAAACACACGCGTTCACTCCGAAAATCATGGTGAAACATCAGGAGTTTGACTTTGAATTCCTCTACCTGTGATACAAAACGTCGATTTCTTGTGCGTGTTTAGATATTCTTACAAAAGTATTGATTTTTTCAGTTGACAATATACATATGTCTATATATTTGTATCTTATCTTCTTGCATCCGACTGATTGAATATTAACATTTTTAAATGGAAATTTTGAAACTTTTTTATTCAAAAATTATTTATTATACTAAATTTTCAAAATTAGTCACTTCTAGTTAAAATTCCATCGAAGAAAAAAATTTTGTAATATTTTTTTTTAATTGTTTAAAGTTTAAACAATATAAATACTTGGTAGCGCCAGCGAAATGTTTCTGACTTTGAATAATTTAATATAACAAACAATTTAAAAAAAATCATCAAAATCGGTTCTGTTTTAGTGGGTTTAGAAGTAAAAACCTTCATTGACTCGACTATATGTAGAAAATAGTAGATTTAAGTGGCATTTTACTCGTTAGCAACACTTTACTCGTTAGCACCACTTTACTCGTTAGCAACCAATACTTTACTCGTTAGGAACACTTTACTCCTTAGCAACACAGTAAGACACACCCATTTTTTCTTTGTAATTATTTTGTTTGTTTACTTGTTACTATGCACGTGTTGCAGTTGTTTTAAAGCGTTGATATGTTGTCGTCGAGACATAACCTTGATAAATTTAACAAATTTGTCTAGAAAATTAGTTTCATTCGAACTTTTTCATGAAGAACACAGAAAATAGCGTATTCAACGCGTAAGAAAAGTGGTTTTCTAGCTCGTGGAAATTTTAATTCACTCGCTAACGCTCGTGAATCAAATATTTTCCACTTGCTAGAAAACTACCACTTTTCTTTACTTGTAGTTGTAGAATAATCTACTATTATCGGCCCCCTAGCAAATTTTCTGACCTTATTTTGTGCCTATCTAATGTTTTAATTGTGCCTACTTGTTTGAATTTTAAGATTTTAAAGAAAAATTATATGTAATTAAAATAATAATTATATTATTATTATATCTACAAAACGGTAAAGGTATCGGCACTTGCGCCCTACGAAGTAGGTTGGCCGGAAACGTGTAGGGTATTAATTTATATTCGAAGTAAAATCAAAACATATAAACTAAGATATGATATGATATACAATAGAAATACAAAGACTATTTAGAAGTGTTACCGCCTTTATGTATGCAGGCCCGTTCCTAACGGGTATGCAGCGAATGCACCGCACTCAGGCGGCAAAAGTTTGGGGCGCCATTTCGGTACTCATTTTAATTTTAATACACGCAGAAGGCTTACTTAATTTTATTATTATCTGTATAATAAAAACTCCCAATCAAAACTAAAATAACTGGATTCATTTATCCTTTTAAAATAGCGCCGTTTTGTCTTGTCGGAAGATTGTCAAAAGCGGCAACAGCGTTCCTTTTAACTGGGCAGCGTGCTGCATTGCTTGCGAAGTCGCCGCCTTTGCGCGTCGGCTCTTTTAATATATGTTAGACACCTGCATTTATATGCCTTTATGAAAACCCGCGAAATAAACCGAATTCGCTAAAGCCAGAAAAATCTATTAGATTTAAATGTTCGGTATTGTTATACTTACATATAACTAGATAACTACATTAGTAATCATTTGTAAAATTATTTTTATTTTTAAATTTGGTGTTTAGTAAAGCAAGTCTTGCAAGTAAGTAAGTATGTATTATTGGTAATAATATGTACAGGGTGTCCCATTTGTAATCTGCCAAACTTTGTGGGCATATAGTACACATTGCTCTGATTAAAAAAGTTCATATGAACATAGGGCCGCAATGGCCTTATTATTGAGATACAGGGTGTTGAAAATAATTTAAAAAAAATTTTATCCCAATATTTCTAAATCCGCTTTAGTTATTTTAGTTAAATTAATATTTGAAAATACATATAAGGGGCGGAAAAAATATCTTGCACGCAGGCACTTGACTTCCCAGGAACGGGCCTGTATGTATGTTACCGCTTTTATTTTTATGTATTTATTTTTGTACAAACTGTATTTCCAAGAAGCGGCATTGCGGCCACCTGTTCTCGCAAACAAGTTTCGACACGAGTTAAGAGTGAGTACATTCCATCTTTTTCCTATTCTTTCAGTACATCTGCAAAGTTTACGTGATTATTTCATTCACAGATTCGAATTATTAGGTATATTAATTAAAAGTTTGCACCATCAAGTTCGTGTCCGTTTGTTTGAATAAACTGATTTAAGCATCTAAATCTTCCCAGATGGCGTACGCATTTATCCCTGCGTCGTTCACATATCTTACAGCTTACAGCGTTGTTTATATTGTTTCCGTTTGGTTTTCTCCTTTACAAAAACAAAAATGGAGTTAAAAGCCTCGCGTGGTTTTATCAAACGCAAATTAACTTTATTTACAAACAAACTAAAAGAGCTCTTGGTCAAAGATGCTGACCCCGACCAAACCATTTCCCAAATTGAAATTTGCGCCCTAGAGGACAGAGTAGTTACAATTACTGGTCTTCTGACAGAATTTGAAGAAGTTCAATACAAAATTGAATTAGCCGAAATAGGCTCGGCGGGAGAACCTGAAGTGAGTATTGATACATATTTGAAGATGAATATTTCAAGTCCATTTCGCAAGCTAAAACTCTAATCAACAAGTATCAAATTCGCCCAGTTTCTCCTACTACGAGTCCACCACATTCATCATGCTGTTCGGGCTCACATTCAGCCAGCAGCAAACCGGTCATTAAATTACCCGCAATAAATTTACCAAAATTTAGTGGTGACATTTCTCACTATTTGAAGGCAAGTCTCACCGGACAAAGTGCAGATATTGCCAAATCCTTGGAATTCACTGCATCCAATTACGCCGTAGCCTGGTGTAGCATTTGCGAAAGGTACGACAACCCCGAATGTTGGTCCACAACCATCTCAAAGCCATTTTTGACAAAGAAGCTGTAAGCAAAGAGTCTGCCCAAGTACTACGTAAGATAAATGACGCACTTTTCAAGCACCTCACTTCGCTAAAGTCCTTAGCCACCGAGGAATCCCTTTTAGAAACATTTATCATCTTCGTAATTTCAAAGAAGCTAGACTCTAAAACAGCCCGACACTAGGAGGCTCTCAAAAAGACCTCCAGCACTGAACTGCTTACACTCCAGGAGTTCAGAGACTTTCTCAAGGACGCTGCGGACCTTCTAGAAGCCCTAGAGTCCAAGCAGGACAAACCTGTCCCTGCTAAACCCAAACAACATTCAAAATATTGTGTAACGAACACACCTTCGTGTTCAATGTGCAAAAAGTCCCACGTTCTAGCAAAATGCGATGACTTTCAAAAGATTCCCGTGCGCGAACGCACAGTCAAGGCAAAGGAGCTAAAGGTATGCCTCAATTGCCTATCCAGGGGCCATTTCGTATCCCAATGCCCTTCACAATACACTTGCAGGAAATGCAATGTGAAACACCACACCCTCCTTCACGAGGATCCCCATGCACCTGCTGCCAATCAGCCAGGGACTGCTGCAAGAGGAAATACCCCTGTTGAGCCCAGCAGCACCACTTCTGCCTTTTGAACAAACACTGTACAAACCTTATTGCCCACTGCTTCGGCGCAGACCATGGACTCTGCCGGAACGGCTCATACCGTACGAATTTTGTTGGGTTCAGGATCTCAGTCTAACTTCATCACTACCAATCTCTGTCGTAGGCTGAACCTTCCAATAACGGATGCAAACATCCTTGTCTCAGGGTTAGGTAAATCTAAGTCTCAAGTGCACTCGAGATGTAACATCGAGCTATTCGCACACCATTCCCAGTTTTCTATAACGGCATCGTGCCTAGTTATAGACCACATAAGTGGCATCATGCCAGGTTTCCGAGTTGATCACAAGCAACTCAAGATCCCGGACAACATCAAATTGTCTGACCCCAATTTCCATCTACCTCGAGAGGTAGACATCCTGTTAGGTGTAGCAGTTTTCTGGCAGCTACTATGTATAGGGCAAATCGCCTTAGGCCCAAGCCTCCCTGTACTCCAGAAAACCCGTTTTGGATGGATCGTTTCCGCTCCAACTACCACTTGCTTGGAAGGTCAAGTGCAGTGTAATCAGAGTTTCCTGGAAGGCACTGCTGACCCACTTCTCAGATTCTGGGAACTCGAACACTACCCCATAGAGAAGGTTCCCTCTAAGGAGAAGAACGCTTGTGAAGCACATTTCGTGCAAAACACCCGAAGGTAGATTCATCGTTGCAATTGCTTTAAAAACCCCTGAGACTGTATTGGGCGATTCCTATCATACAGCTCAAAAAAGGTTCATATCACTTGAAAGTAAGCTTCAGGCAAATCCCGACTTGTCTGAAAGATACAAGAGTTTCATGCAAGAGTACGACGATCTTGGCCACATGTCAAAGGTCAGCCCTACTCCCTAGAGATTTCTTTCTATTTACCCCATCACGGAGTATTGAAAGAGGAAAGCCTTACCACTAAGCTCAGAGTCGTCTTCAATGGCTTTGCAGCCACTTCTACAGGGCATTCTCTAAATAGCATACAGATGGTCGGCCCAAGCATCCAGCAAGATCTTTTCTCGATCCTAACTCGATTCAGGAGGCCGTTTCTGCCGACGTCGAAAAAATGTACCGGCAGGTTCAGGTCGAGCATGGCCAATGCCCTCTTCAGCGTATACTTTAGAGGCCCTCTCCAAAGGAACCCATTCAAACGTACGACCTAAACACGGTCACGTACGGAACATTCGTTGCCTGACCCAGTTGGGCATTGAATGTGCAGACGCAGCCCCAGAAACTTCTCGAATCATCAGGGAAGACTTCTATATCGACGACCTACTCACAGGCGCCGACACCCTAGCACAGGCGCGACTCCTTTGTGCAGTTCTCCATAAGGTTTTAAGTTCAGTTTGCTTCAAGCCGCGAAAATTGATCTCCAATGATCCCGCAGTCCTGCAAGATATCTGCTCACCTGATATCCACCCTGGTATTCTCGACCTCGGATCTCATTAGTCATAACACACCAGTACCTTTAGGTTTAACCTGGCACTTCCACAACGACCACCTGATATATTCTATATCAGCCTCCACAGGCGGAAGGGTGACCAAACGTGCCATCCTCTCCCGAGATTTCCCAGATATTCGACCCGTTAGGTTTCTTGGCACCGTGCATCATCACTGCCAAAGTCATTTTGCAACAATTATGGTTGGAAAAGCTGTCCTGGGATGATCAAGTCCCTAACAGCATCCAAAATAAGTGGATTTCCTACCGTAGGGAGCTTGTCCTTCTCAATGAGCTCAAGATACCGCGCCATGTCTTCGCAAGAGGGCATACCGAAGTTCAGCTTCATGGTTTCTGCGACGCTTCCGTTACCGCATACGGAGCTGCAATTTACTTGCGCTCAAGTAGCCGGGAAGGAGAAACACATTCCTTCCTTCTGTGTGCAAAATCGAAAGTCGCACCGCTAAAGCCCCTCACTATACCCAAGCTTGAATTGTGCGGAGCAGTTCTTCTTGCCAAGCTCTCGGATCAAGCTCTGAAAGCATTAAACATGACCATAAGCCGCTGTGTCTTATGGACCGACTCTACCATCCTACCAGCCTAATCTCCTAAAGACCTTCGTCTGCAACCGTGTTGTCGACACACAGGAGCTAACTCCTAAGGCTGAGTGGCGTCACGTCCCCACCAAATCTAACCCTGCTGATATGATATCAAGGGGTTTTTCGCCTCAGCATCTGAATGCCTCAGGTCTTTGGTGGAATGGTCCTGACTTTCTTCTCAAGGATGAGATCTCCTGGCCCGTCTCCAATACCACAAAGCCATGCCTCCCTGAACTAAAAAGGGAAACCGGGAAACGCATTGTCTTGCAATAGCTACTCCCGCGAATAAATTTCCGCTCACTGAGTTTTCTCAGTTCACTCGTTTAGAAAGGGCCATTGCTTATTGCAGACGCTTTCTAAATAATTGCCGTGCTCCCAAGACCGAACGCGTCTTTGGTTACCTTATTCCAAAGGAGCTCCAAGAAGCTCTTATCTCCTTGATTAAAATTTCGCAATCGGACTCTTACCCTGAAGAGCTCAAGTTGCAAGGCTGTAAGAAACTTTAGTCCATTGAGGAAACTTAACCCGTTTCTAGACCCTGATGGAGTAATACGAGTCGGAGGGAGGCTCCGAGACTCCCAATACTCGTTCAGCAAGAAATTCCCGATGGTAGTTTCTGGAAAACACCACTTAGCAAAACTTCTTGTCACAAGAGAGCATCTACGCTTGCTCCACGCGGGCCCCCAATTGTTACTCTCCATAATCCGAGAAAGATTCTGGATCATCTCTGCCAGAAATCTTATCAGACATGTAGTCCACCAGTGCTTAAGGTTTTCGCCACAAATTACTAAACCGATCATGGGCGACCTCCCCACTGAACACGGAACGCATTGATCACTCACCTACTTTCCAAATAACCGGTGTTGACTATGCAGGTCCCATCATGATCAAAGACCATAAGGGTCGTGGTTGTAAAGGCACCAAGGCATACATATGCCTCTTCATATCTCATATGTTTTGTCACTAAGGCAGTGCACCTTGCAATCTATTGAAATTTACTATTTTTGTAAATAACAGCAGGTTTCGGCAGTGAAACGCCATCATGTCATACATCGTTGAAATCACCATCAAAAATTCTATGAGATGCTATAAAAATCCAACATGACGCCCATAAGAAAAAATGAACCTGATGATGATTGCTGAAAACCGAAACGTCGTAGAAAATTTTTGATACCGCTACAGTGTTACGGCTAAAGAGTTGCTTAAAGAAAGTTTTAACAGATTTGAAAAATTTTTAATAACAACAAAATTATGCTCAAAAACCCAAATTGACATTTTTCTGTTTTTTGCTCTTAATAAAAAAAACTAAGATAGGTAGGTCAAATTTACGGTTTCAGAGATCCCAACGGTGAGCCTCGAATTTGAATAACCCTGTATATCAAACCATATTACTAATTAGGTACCTAGTTGATATGCGAAAAATTAAATTTTTTGTGTAATCAATGGTAAACGGTCATTTTACTTTGTAGAAAATAGTAAAGTAATGTGGCATTTTACTCGTTAGCAACCTTTACTCATTAGCAACGCTTGAGTCATTAGCAACCAACACTTTATTCCTAGCAACACAGTCTGTTTGTTTACTTGTTACTATGTACGTGTTGTAGTTGCTATGTTTCCGTACAAACATAACCTTGATAAATTTAACAAATTTGTCTAGAAAATTCGAACTTTTAGTACTTACACAAAAAAATAGCGTATTCAACGCGTAAGAAAAGTGGTTTTCTAGCTGGTGAAATTGTAATTCACTCGCTAAAGCTCGTGAATCAAACATTTTCCACTCGCTAGAGAACTGCCACTTTTCTTTACTTGTAGAATAATCTACTAGCTATTACCTTTGCTAATTTTTGAAATGATTTCATCTTAAATTTCGATTTTACTTTTCAATTTTAATTTAAAAAACGGAACAGGAAATCGGTTATTATACCAACGAAGAAAGAGTTTTTATGGTGAAAACCTTTTATAGTGGCGTTAGTTTGCGGAGAGTTCGAGATTTGTTTGCCGTTAAATTTAATACAAGACCTATACCATCTGCAAGTACCTACTATTCAAAAATATGTACAACAATTTGAAAGATGTGCAATTATTTCGGAAGAATGGAAAACTAAGGGTGGTGAGTAATAACAATTTTTATTGAAAAAATAAAATGTTCTAAAGTTCTAAAATAACAATCATATCACAGGAAATCGACAAATAGTGGACCGCACAAACCTGCGGGTTTTGGCGATGGTAAATGAGCACCCAACATACAGTTTTAGGCAAATTTCCCTTGAAGTTGGTTTAAGTAAGTCGCTGGTATGGAAGATATTAAAGAAATATAAATATCATCCCTATAAGCCACAATGCCATTAAGAGATTTTTACTGTTGACAAAGAAAATAGGAGTATGTTTTGTCATGAATTGCAAGAGCGCGCGAATTTGAATTGCTACAGTTATTATACTCATTTGTTTTAGTTTCTTAACATTTTCTCCGAAATCTTTTAATTATGACAGAGAAACTTAAAAGTTTTGTTTTAGTCGATTCAAAACTGTATTGCTTGAAATATTTTCTTCTCAAATCGTTTAATTACAAATTTTATTAACCAATTTAGTAATAGAAATCTGCTTAATAATTCCAAGTTTTTTGCTGCAATTCTTTAAATTCATAGGAACATTGAATAAGCAACTAATTAATTTATGTTGGAAAGGATTGTTGCTAACTATACTTAGATTCTTAGATATTATATTCTTTCTAAATATTGCAAAATCAAATTTCTTAATTTTTTAATCTAAAAAATGTAAACGAATGCCCTCGTCGTGCCAAGTATTCAAAAACATTGTTTTTTATTATCTCTAAATAAACATTTCACATCATAAACGTATCAACGTATTTAAATCAAAAAACAGTATTATCACTAAATTTTTTATTATTTTCCAAGTTCTACATATAAATTGTATACGGAAATGGAGACTGCTTGCTGATCATCGTCAATTCCTATTCCTGTTTATACAATTATTATAAATTAACAGAAAAAAAAAACTAAACAAAGATTATAGCCAATATATACCATATACCAAAATCTATGTTGTGTAGTTTCTAAATTATTTTCTTCAAATAAATCTATCTTGCATTGCTGTGGAGTGGAATGCTCGGGAATATATTTTAAATATCAAAGCCAACTAATATCGAATCAATAGGTACAAAATTTATCGAAAGTTGTTGTGTTTTCGATACTGCATTTGGAATTAAAATCTACTAATTTTGAAAAAATGTCGAACAAATTTTGTTGATCTGGCGATTGGGAATTTTACTTTCGAGATAACTGGTCGTAAGTAGTATTCTAGGGCTTATGACTAGGCCTGCGCGATGTGAAAAAAAATACTGACATGGAAAAAATATCGATATGGAAAAAGTATCAATATTATGAATAGATATATCGAATAAATTGATATATCGATTGAATTGACTTATCGAATAATTTATCGATATATCGATTAAATGTAAATTTCTCCTTTAATCACCTTTCGGTGTTACAGTTCGATGGCCAAATTCAAATATTAAATAATGAGTTTAGTGAGGGAACACAAATACAAATATGGAATTAGACTAATTAGAGAAACAGGTCAGGTATCGGCTTATTTTATGCGCGAAATATTCTTGACCGACCATAAGGCGTCAACTTATTCACACTAAAAACATTAAACAAAACATGATGCTCTTTTGTCAACTTTGATCATTCGTTAATTTAACAAAAGCTTTGTTCAACCGGCCCTTAGGGTGAGTTGCACAAACATGAGTTAACGACTGCGTTAATTTGAGCATTCGCCAAAATGACCAAAATCGAATTAAAATTTAAATGTACGAGGAGGGTTCAAATTTAAATTATAATTTCATAATTATTGGAAAACTAACATAAACAAACTAAAGTATCTAGTGTCACTTTTCAACGTAGCCCCCTTCCATTCAATGCACTGGCGCCACCTTTCCGGCAACTTCCATATCCCCCGGGAAAAAATTTCTTTTGGTTGCAGACGCACCCATTCTCGAACACCTTCAATGACTTCCTCATTGCAGCTAAACTTTCTTCATTCTAGAGACTCTTTAAGGGCCCAAACCAATGGAAATCTGATGGGGCAAGGTCTGAGCTATAGGGCGGATAGGGGGGGGGGGACAAGACTCCACTTTAATTTTTGAAGTGTATCCATCGTATGAGTAGCGACTTGAGGGCAGAATCGGACAGATTTCTGGCTTTTTTACGCTTGTTTCTAATGGATGTTTTGACTGGGCCTGTCAGTAAATTTGAATAGTACTCTGCGTTTATTGTTTGTTGTTCGGTAAGGAAATCTATACCGGGTGGTGCATTGTCTCACGCACCATAGGGATTTCAAAAGTAAATTTTTAATTTGTAAATACGCTGCCCAACAAAATTATCGCATCACTCAATATTTATACATTGCAACTATTTCTTCTGTGTTCTAATGCTAGATTCTTCATTTTTAACATAAAATAGAATAAAAAATACTAATTTTATTAAAAATAAATAACAAACAGCAACAAGTTTACAAAAAGAAGAAAACATTATACTAACTCGATATTTTTTTACTTGAAAAAGAAACAAAATAACAGCTAATACCGCGTGTTTGCACCTCTGACATTAATAACAGCTTGCATTCTTCTTGGTAAACTATGAAATAAGTTTCTCGCTGACTCCTGCGGAAAATTGTTCCATTCTTCAGTCAAAGCCCTACCAAGGTTTACAAGTGAAGCAGGAGCGACTTATCTTTGTCTGATACGCCTTCCAATCATGTCCCATACATCCTCGATGATGTTAAGATCTGGACTACAAGCTGGCCAGTCCCTGACTTGAATTCCGGTACCACAAAGATACTGGAGCGAGACCCGAGCCACGTGGGGCCTGGCATTATCTTGCATTAGTACAAAGTTATCCCCAATAAATGGGGCAAAGGGCATTACATGTGGTTCTAAAATGTCCGCCACTTATCTGTTTGCTGTCATTGAACCCCTATCCACCATCACTAACTCCGTATGAGCGTTTAAAGAAATTCCGCCCCATACCATTATTGAACCACTTCCAAAACTCGTAGTTGGAAGAATGTTTCCTGGAGCGTACCGTTCTCCCACACGACGCCACACATATAAGTCCATCAGACGATGTTAGGCAAAATCTTAACTCGTCTGTGAAAAGTACATTGCTCGAGTCGGTAATAAACCAATTAATGTGTTCACGAGCAAACCTTATCCTGGCCACACGGTGTGTTCTAGTTAACCGGGGTCCAGGCTTCCTAGGCCTCAATCCCACATCCCTCAATCGTCTTCTAACGGTTTGATCGCTTATTCTTACTCGTCGTACTTCAGAAAGTTGATTTTGAATATGTCTTGCCGTCATAAAACGTTGACGAAGAGCACTCATTCGAATAAACCTATCATCTATTTCGGATGTGGCCCTCTTTCGGCCTTGTCCTCGTCGGCGTACATAGTCTCTAGTCTCTCTGTATCTTCTGGCTGCTCTAGATACGGAAGATTGCTGAATTCCACACACCCCAGCCACATATCTCTGACTACGACCTTCTTGGAGGAGAGTAACAATTCGAACCACTTCTTCATTGTTTAAATGTCTCTGTTGACGACGAGGATCCATTACTGACAAAAATTAAATGCACCTTACATAAAAATCACCTCAAACCAGTCGATTACTGACACAAGAATGAGCTAGAATGAGCTTTGTTACTGATTATTATATGTTTATGTGCAAACCATCAAAGCCTCCTATTTTTTCTTATATTTCAGACAATGAAGATTCAGGTTTACACATTAATCTCATATCAAAAATAATTAAATCCATTCGTTATAAAGAAAATTCTATTTTGATAAGGCGATGCGATAATTTTGTTGAGCAGTGTATTTGCTTCCCCAATTATTTTAGACCAAAAGTGCAAATATGTTTTTTGTAGAGAAAAAAATACCCATTCAATGATGCTATTTTACAGTTTTTCAATTTTTCCGTAACAGAAAAACTGTGGAAATTAATTCTTGCACTTTGATAAAAATCACTGATGCCTTGGAATTACTGAAACAGTCTGGCTTGTAAGTTAGTTACACTTGTTAAAATTGTCACGTAAAATAATTTTAGTTTCCGTTAAGTTTGTTTTAAAACGTAATTTGCCTTCCTGTTGAATTTGTTGAATAATGGTTATTTGTTTACCAAGGCCAAAAAGTTACATTTTTCGTATTGCAAAATAATTTCAAACTGTCATTATGACAGAGGGGTGGAGCTACAATAGTGTCATAGCTCCACCCCTCTGTTTCAAAAATTTTATGGCATTAGTGATTTTTGTCAAAGTGCAAGAATTAATCCCCACAGTTCTTCTGTTACACGAAACTCGAAAATTGTGTAGAATAGCATCAATCGATGCAGTATTTTTTTCTTTACAAAAAACTGAATTACACTTTTGGTCTTAAATAATTAGGGAAGCAAATAATTACATATTAAAAAATTACCATTGAAATCTCTATGGTGCGTGAGGCAATGCACCACCCGGTATGTAAAACCCCCTCATATCCCAGAACGATGTAACCATAATTTTTCTCGCGGAAACAGTGGATTTTGCTTTTTTTGATTTTGGAGATGAAGGGTGTCGCCACTGCATCGATGTTCTTTTAGTTTTTGGGGTGAAATAATGGACCCACGTTTCATCATAATCTTCCCTATTAACGATTAATTTTGATTAGTAAATATTGTTTTTATTTCTTTTCGAGTTAAAAAAAAGACTGAAATACTAGTACCTATTTTTGTTACGGACTGCTTTTTTGGTCCTGGTGGAGAGGCAAAGATTGTGTATACTTCTAAAAAGTATATCTTTCATGTATGTATCAAGTATCAATAATACTTGCTAACTAGTATGTACCTATATAAAGAAATTTTTCCAATAAAAATATTTCAAGAAAGTTAAAGATACAGATTTCCAGGCTTTCAATTTAAATTTAAATATTGCAAAGTTAACTTTAGGCGCAGTATATTTGGGTAAAACGTTCAGTATTTTAAATGAGGTTTGACGAACATAACATGAATTTCATAAATCTAAAAGAAAATTTCATGTTACATAATTAGTAATGGTTTAATAGATTAAGTCTACGTAATTATTTGTTCCTTCTAAGGTAAGTTCTGTAACTCGAGTAGTTAAAAATTAAACTTAACTAATACATTTTAACCTGAAGATGGCTGTTAATTAATATAGCTCGAAACCGTCCGAATTCACAAAATTTAAGTGGTTTTATGTGTGATTGACATATTTTGAGAATTGGTGCTTTTTACTTTTACACCATACAAAAAATAATAGACAGTCATAAATAAATATAGAAAAAGTAATAAAGAGGCCAAGCCTTTCATCCTTATATGGCCCTAATCTCAATATGCAATACTTCAGGTGAAGGCCATCTTATAAAAACACGGTGAACGTGGCGTGGCGCGGTTTAATCTCAATATTTAAATTTTTAAGAAATAGTAAATAGTATCTGTTGGCAAACATTAATGAAAACAAAAACGTTGACTCAGTTATACTTGACACGTGTAGCGAGTCGTGCATTGTAGTTGGTTGTTTTTGTTTTTGCTTTCCTCTCCGGTCCTAGTAGATGCAAATTGCGCCGAGCTTTTAATAAGTATACTTCGTTTCTTTCTATAAATAAATACGCGATGTTTTGCGCCTTCTTTAGAGATCAATAACACGTTCATCGTGTATGAGAAAAATATTTGTTCGGGAGGTGCCCTGCGACGTTGTTGGTGCCGGTGCATCCCATTCTCTTTGTCCGGTTAAAATGGTGGTGGATCATCTTATGGTAATAGCGCTTTATCCTTGGTCAGTCCGACGGCCTCGTATTCGCGAAAAATGTAAATGTATAAATAGCTACAGCGGTGGAAGTCTGCAAGGTCGCAATTTTCAATGTCAGCGGTTGTGGATGCCCTCCGCATCGCATAAATGTGCACCACACCGCAGCTCCACTTTCTCAGAATTCCCTGCCCGCCTTTATTGGATTTATGACTGGCCGAAATTTTCGAGTTATTAAGGCGGTCCCGACTTTGTCTCTAACGGAAATCAAAATGTCTATTATTTTCTCCCCTTTTTGTTTTAATGACTTTCTTAAAACTTTGCAATTAAATTGTTACTTCGAAATTTTAAATCATACCAACGCATTGCTTTAGGCAGAAATCGCCTCCCTGTGGAAAAATTTTAAGAATAAAACCGCCACTCCAAAAGGTTTAGCCAAAAACCTTAAATAATTACATTTTTAAATACTGACAATTTTCTAAAATTCTTACACACTACACACGTAACACTGCACATTGCACACCATGCAAAATAACTCGAAATTTTGGTTGCGTGGGAAAAGATTCTCGGATAGATTTCAATAAAATTTCTACCTTACAAATTCAACCACAAAATCATTCGTAAGAATTCACACTTTATACAAATCGAAACGGTACTCTAAGTACATACATTTCCGATACAAGCCGCACTAATTAGGTTTTAATTGTGCTTATGACATCAAAACTTACAAGCGGTTAATTAAATTTTCCTCGTCGTGTGTTATTTTGAAATATCCGATTTCAAACAGAATTGAGAAATTAATCCACTCTAACTGACTTTAGTTAAATATTACATATGGTTAGAAAATCAAGACTCATGAATGCGCTACGTATAAACATTTTGGATAAAGGTTTTGTTATTTACATCATTTCGAAACTTTTACAAAATAAAAAAAATCTAGGAATCATCTCTTCAAGAAACACACATTTGAAGAAAACTAACTGAAGAAGCACAATAAAGGCACCGCGATTTTACTCATGTCATCAAGAAATTTTTTAAAGAAAACTACCTCCTTTTTACAGACTTTCTTGTAATTCGATTAAGGGCGGGTCTTTCCATTTCCCGATAAATTTATCGTCTAATTATTTTCCTAGGTATGTACTTTGAAAATGTTTGGTAAATAGCTTATTGGGTTCACTATTATCGAAAACCCAACCCAAAGCCAAATAGGTTTATTATTGGGAAAATAAACGAAATAAAAAATATTAATAAAAAGCCACATAAAGCATCACACATAAACTGAAATCCCAAGTATCTTATCCAAATAGCTTACAAAATGGGACACGCCTATCCTAAAGTCGTTCATGGGTTCATGTCGAAAATAGACATTGAACAAAACAGGAGTCTAGTCCAAAGAAGAAAATTTTACATCATTTTTTTTTTCGAACCCCAACAAAAAACCTTCGCCGATGATGCTATCTACCATCAAGATTATAAAAGTAACACGATACTTTTTTCGGAAACGGCAAAATTCCAAGCTTACTGAAATCAGTAGTTGTTTTTCGCAAGAAATTTGCAAAACAACATAGAACTGACCTTTAAAAAGATGGAGAAAAGGAAATTGATTGCAACCAGAGGAAGTAGGGGTACTGCGTTTCTCTTGGAAAGCATCCCTGATCAATCCCCCCACCATCATGAATTGCGGGAGGACACCACGTACGCCATTACTAAACTAACATCTGGAAACAATTTAATTTTAACCTTTAACGTACAGTAATGTTTGTTACTGTTGATCGAATGTTTAGTGAAACTCTTATCCACGCGACAAATGTTAATTTTTTTTTGCCTTTTGTCGTCTTCGTGTTCAAATTTATTTTTAGATAAAAATAATGCAGACAACGATCGATTGGTCTCTTGTGCGTTACTAAATGATTTATGTGGTCCCATAACGTTAGTTGACACGAGAAATTAATTTTATCGTTGTATACAATGCCTGAATAACGAATTGGAAATTATTTTGGTCTAACATGCAGCCGGCTACTTGTAGCTTGTAAAGAATCACTTTTAGGTAACACAAATTTGAAAAACTACGTTGTAGTGTTTCCAAGCCTTTGGGGCAAGAATTAATGTTATCTTAAGCAACTATTTTCAAGGAGTTTCAGTTTGTAGAATACCTTTTTCTAGTTGCAAAATTGGATTTTTATAAGACCTTAGGAACGTAGTTACAGTTTCCACTGCAATTTTTGGCGTTTATTAAACAAACGCCTTTAAATAGAAAGATGTGGAAATTCATACTTTTTTTGGCCATAATAGTAGTAATAATAAGAACTTAATTTTGTAGATTGTCTGGTAACATTGAAAGCAGTTTTTCCAATTTCATCAGACAAACGCCTTAGGTTCTAATATTGCGCAATATTTTTATCAAACAACAAAACGTCAATTTTTAGTAAGAATTAGTGATTTCGATGCTTGGTACAAATGCAAACTAATCATTTAAGTCAAAATTGTTAAATTCGTGCCTAAAAACTATCCAGAAGCGATCGATTTTTTTAGGTAACGGGCAGCGTAGGTGGCGGTTCGAGTTCGAACAAAATTGCATCCAAGATCCAAGTGCATCGGAACGCGGAAATGCGTTGAGTTAAGAATACGGCAAGTAGAAAAGCCACTTACCGTGAAGAAAAGCGGCCAAAGAAGATCTGGAAAAGTGCAAACTGCAACACCACCGGTAAACCAAATGATGGTGGACTCCGGCCCGGCAAAAACGTGCAAAACAACGACGATCGCAGTAGACGGACTGCAGCACTGCACCTTGCCAAGCATGCGCACGTTCTGACGCAATTTAGCACTCATTCTATTATGAGATTGTTCAGAATGGCCTTAAAGAAGTTTTTCATCCTTCGATTTTATTTAAAACTCGAAATTTATATATGTATATACATATATATCTCGAAACTATTTGTTTTGATGCTCTAAATTCCTCGCGTTCACAGAAACTTCGTTTTTATGACTAAGCATTTTGTTTTATTGCACATAAAAACTTGAGGAAAAAAACGCTTTCTCAATTTTACCAAAACACACTAATCTAATTAATGCAGAATTTTTATGTCGTGATGAAAATAAAATAAACAGCTTATACGTCAAACCCATTTTCGTTATCGGTCAACCAGGTCTTACCTTAACCATTTTCTTTTTTAACGGCAAGCTACATTAAATCGTATTAAAAAGGGGAATTTTTTAGTTTATATTTACATTTTAATTGGAGGTTTTATTTGCTTACGTACTTGAATACGTATTTTTAAAAATGTTGAATACGAATAACTTAAAAAACGAAATGTTTTTCGTCCTCCATAAATTTAAATATGTCCAGATTTACTTCACAATGACTAATTATTACAACAATTATTGCTATATTCCATTATCCGTTGCTGCTCTTATTACGTATACTTTTTCGTTTTTTTTAGTTTTTTAATTTTTCGTTTATTGTTGCACATATTTATCACAAATTTTTCTGTTTCTCCTACAGTGTAATAACTAATAAATGTCTACAAGTTTCATGACAAATTTTATGAAAAAATTGAATATTTTCATAATATCCACAATTCTTAAATTACGTAACATTTAACATACCATAAATGGAAGCATAGTAAAAGGTAGCGTTACACCTCCAAGAAATAGAAACAGATGGTTATAACGATGATTGTTTCGTTTTAAAACTTCGTTAATTGGTCCTTTATTTTATAGAAGCAAATTATTACTTACGAACGTTATTTTAAACTGAAACATTTTTTTTAATTCGTTCTGAGAAGGGAAGTACCTACTTTTGGAAACGGTTTCTGAACTTGGGGACGTTAAAGCCTAATTTATTGAAAAGAAACTGGCAAGCGAAACTAGGTACATAGTTTATGTAATATAAATGATGAACAATCGTCGCAGTGGTTTGAAAACTGACTTTCGTTTCGCAGGATCGCAGGTGTTCTCATAAATCCCACCTGCTTCTCATAATTACGAATTTTTGTGTTTATGTAATGGTTATATTTCCATTTGATGAATTAATCTTGGTAGGAGTTACAACCAAAAGTCTGTGATTGCTCTTTACGAAGTTCATACCCGCATTGCTTTACTAGTTTTCTGTTCGATATACAAAGGATAACATTATCTACACAAAAAAGGTTCTAACGTTAGACTATAAGCTTCTTAATTATAATTCAAAAGACAGAATAAAAAACAAACGAGCCAAGAAAAATTGTAGACAATAAATAATAAAAGGAAAAATCATTTCGTAAGAATAGGACCAAAATTAATTTTAACGGCCAGGTGTTGTTAAATCTTACATCATTGTAAAGAATTAAATATTTATAAATGACAGAGCACAAGCGTCGGATGTATGTTCTTCAAAAAAGGGGCCCACGGCTCATTATAGCACTCCATCTTACGCAAGTGATGTGAGTGAGATGCAGATGGTTAATATCAGTGATTAGGACTGTTTAAAATTTTAAGGCCCATTTAAAATTCCAGATCAAATTAATAAACGTATAATCCATTCATGATCATTTTGGAAGCGACTTGGCTATGAACACTTGACAGTTTGTCAATTATTGTTGTACGAGTTCGATTTTTTAATGGAGGTATTTCAAATTTATGTATAATAATTAAAAACAATCTGATTTCTGTATAAGGCTATCTGCACACTGATAAAGCGAAAACGCATTTATTCAAAATGTTTTGTTTTATTTCAAGACGGTTTGACGTACAGGGTGGCCCATTTCGCTATCTTTTGTTATTTTTTAGTTATAGCCCAAAATTCATAATTTGGCCATATCGAAAACTTCAAATAACTGTCTTGGTTTTGAAGATATCCAAAAACGGTAAAAACATTCTATAGGCACTTTTTCAAGTAGAATACGATAGTCAATTCAGATATCTTCTAATTTTCATGTTTTAAGAGTTATGACATAAAGTTGGCATTTTTTAAATATAAGTCGTAGTTGGCCATGATACCATTAAATTGCATATTTTTTCTGCTTTCCGAAAATATATAGTTTATAGGGTTTAAATGTAGTAACAATGCCGTTTTTGAACAAAATCGGATTATATGATGTTGTTAGCAATTAGTGGGCCATGGTTCATTACAGCAATAAACAAAGGCTAATAGAGCGGGTGCATGTGATGTCACCAGGCAGACAATAACGCGCCCGATTGAAAATGAACGACAGTTTTGTAAGTTAACAAAACTAAATAATTACTTTAATATTTTGTAGAAAATCTCGCGTTATCTTTAACAGCTTTTAATTATCTTGACATATGGAGATTTTACAAGTTTCTACGTATAACCTGGCAACATTTTTAGTTTCTTGTTTTCCAGAGCTTTTCTCTAACTGCTTTCTCTGGGAAATATCACGTTCCCTAATACTCTTTTTAATTCACGATAAAATTTTCAATTACTTTCGTATCAACTGACCGTGGGAAAAATTTTAAGTAACTGAAAATTTCAAAATTATGTAGGTTAAACCATCCCTCTTCTGGTTAAACACATCTTTATTCGGATATGATATTGTAATATGTAATATTTCCTTTTTGGTAAAATTAGTAACCGGTGCATACAAATCTACCCTTTGTTTACCCTACAAGAGTTCAGCTGATGATCTAGTGACGTCACATGCAACCACTCTACTACTTTTTGTTTTGCTATCATGAACCATGGCCTACTAATTGCTAACAACATCATAATACAATCTGATTTTGTTCAAAAAAGGTATTGTTACTGCATTTAACCCCTATAAACTATATATTTTCGGAAAGCAGAGAAAATATGCAATTTAATGGTATCATGGCCAACTACGACTTATATTTAAAAAATACCAACTTTATGTCATAATTCTTAAAACATGGAAATTAGAAGATATCTGAATTGACTATCGTATTCTACTTGAAAAAGTGCCTGTAGAATGTTTTTACCGTTTTTGGATATCTTCAAAACCAAGAGAGTTATTTGAAGTTTTCGATATGGCCAAATTTTGAATTTTGGGCTATAACTAAAAAATAACAAAAGATAGCGAAATTTTGTTTTCGGGAACTGAACCTGCACCAAAAAAGAGCCCTGGACTCCGACATCAGTTTTTGCCTATCTCCGATATTAAGGGTACTTCCCATTTAAAAACACCGAAAATGGGCCACCCTGTACACTAAAACGTTCTGAAAAAAGGCGTTTTTCTGTACAACAAAAACGTTTTGCTCTATACTGACGCAAATTGATGAAACAAAATTGTTGTCAATAAACTTGACAATAGAACAAAGCGTTTTCTGCAACTGGGTTTTTGTATGTTTGTATTTCATTCGTTTGCCATGGATTCGGATGAGGAAGAAATTGTTGCCATGTGTCTTTGGATGTATTTACAAATGTATAGTGAAAAATATGAAAGAAATTATTGGGTGCATCGTATAAATGAAAAACGAATTAAAGAAAATACATTAAAACAATTTATTGCTGAATTTCTTGAATATCCTGCGAAATTTGTTAATTTTACGAGGTCAAGCCCCGACATCTTTTATCAATTAAATTATTAGTCGTGATTATGATGCTCTTTTAAGGTAAAATTATATAAAGCAGGGCTTCTACCAAAGTTATTATTTTTTCAGCATCTACGTCCATTTTAAGCCGATACTACTGTACATGTGTTGATCTGTTTTTGAATAACGCAGTTGTCAGTGTTTGCACGTCTAACAAAAAGATTCTTCTTAAAATGTTTCGTATTAAAACGTTTTACGTAAATACACTTGTACAACAAAAACGCATTTATACAAAACATTTTGTTGGCTGAAAAAACGTTTTAAACACATTAAAATATACTAACGGAACGAAAACAGCTTGAATCAAAAACATTTTGTTGAAAACGGTTTTACGATGGCTGAACATGTTTTTTCGTTTTGAAGTACCAATGTGTGTTCATTCATATAAAAAGGGTAGAGAAAACTGCTTCTAACTAAATTATTCAAAAACGTTTTGAATAAATCCGTTTTCGCTTTATCAGTGTGCAGGCAGCCTCTCACGGAGGTAGCTTTACTCCATAATGGAGTAGCTTTACTGCATCATGGGAGTAGCTTTATTCCATCACGGAGTAGCTTTACTCCATCACGAAGTAGCGTTACTCCATCACGGAGTAGCTTTACTCCATCATAACAGGCAGGTGTGGTTTTTTCTTTTTGTTGGCTTGTGGTTACCATGTATCTTAACTGATCTCCGATACGGGTTTCTAATGTTTCAACCATAACACCGACATGCTGGTTTTAACAAGATAACCACATTAGCCATCCGTTAACCATTCAGTTCGGCAGATGTTGCTTTATTGAAGCATAAATTAATTTAACAGACATACCGTTGATGGAAAATTTTGTTAATAAATCACAATTGCACCTCATGATCAACTTCTCTATTTAAAAAGGTAATAAGCAGATTGTATGTAAGTTGATGATGGTAACATTAATCCAGGGACATTACTGAAACAATAAATTGAAAATCAAAAAGCTACAACTTTTCTACAGTGTAGTAATCAGAACCAGAAACGAAATTAGAACGAGTGAAAACCATTGTTATGTCCTTCTGTTGTATGAATTATCTCTTCGCATGGGCAATTACTAAACATATACCTAATTCAGTTGTGTCAAGATTCGAAAATATTCGGGATTTGAATTCCGAATCTGAAACTATCTGGATTCTGAATTTAAATTCAGTTTAAGACTCAAGTTTCACAGCCATATATTGCTGTTGGCCTTGAGATAGTTGTTCTGCCTTTAGTCACTGGTTTAAAGTTCCGGCGCATTTATTAGTCTTGAATCTATGTGTAACCTATTTCAATTTCTTCTTCACATTTATTTGACATTCTAGCACCCAACTAAATAAACTCGTCAACCTCTTCGAATTCCATTTGCTCTAAGCTAGTGGTTATTAGTTCTAATTTTGAGTTGGGTTGAGATTCTCTTACTCTCATTATTTTACATTTCTCTCGAGTTAGTTGTAGACCCATCTTAAATGCCTCTTCCTACTCTTCCGCCATTCCACTTGATGCCTCTTCAAGTTCTTTTATATTCCTAGCTAAGATCGCCACAACGTTCGCGTATCCTACTATCTGGTGACTTTTATATGTTACGAACCCCTTCGGTTCAAATTGTTATTTCTCACTATTTTTTCCAGCACTATGTTAAATAATAAAGTTTTTCGTGTACTAGATAGAAATCAAGCATATTGTTCAATCAAAAATCGTAAAGAAAAGTGTACTTTTCTTGTTAGCAACGCTTTTCTTCATAGCAACCCTTTTTTTCATTCATTCAATTTATTTGTATAAATATTCGTAAATGTACAATTGTTCAAATTATTAAACGAGGTGTAAATTTCAAACGCGTATCTTAATAATGCATTATCACACGTGTATTGTACAATATTTTATCTACAGAGTCCGCGCAAAATCTTAAAAACGTTTAAAAATAATCTGACGTTTTACATAATTTTTTTGACAAGTCGAAAATGAATTCAAATAGTAGCTGTAAAAATGGACAAATCCATGACGACCACAGTGAAAAATAATACCTTGATAAATTTTGAATATTTATTTTTAAAATTAACGTGATTTTCGTGAAGTACACGAAAAAATAGCATGTTCAACTCGTAAGGAAAGAGGTTCTTCCATGCTCGTGTAAATTTTTAAACTGTAGGTCCTCTATGTCTGTAGACCCCCTATGTCTGTAGGCTACTTGACACGCACACCACAGGCATATGGAAAGAGGATCGGCAACGCCCTGTAAAGGGTAGTGACTCTAAGAAGAGAAAACATACCTAACCGTGTATAGCATTGTGATAATTTTTTATTTATGTGGTAACTCCATGTAAGTTTTGTAACGTGCCACCTGTCATTAACGACTTTTGTATAAAATGTAAATAAAATTTCCATTACAGCAAGTCTAGTGCAGGTGCAAGTTAAACGGAATTTTTGTGTCCCGAGTACAGACCCGACATTACGGCGCCGAAACCGCCTAATCAGTTCGCCGGCCGAGGCCATACCCAGATAAACGGCCGGGGAAACGTATATAAACGACACGAAAACCCCGCTGGGAAGAATTCCAGGACGCCGTGCAACAACTGACTGACGACACCCCCGAACCCCATTCCGCCGCAGAACTTGAAGATGCGGTTAACAGATTTACGACCTCCATGTAGACTGCAATTGAACAAACCGCCCAGACAAAAACCATAAAGACACACAGACCTCCGCTCCCTCAATCTCATCAGGGAGAAAAGACGGCTCTACAGACAATTTTGCCGCACACGAGACCCCTACATCAAAACAGAGTGGAATCGACTCAACTCCCTCGTTCGGAGGCAAACTATTCGTTTCCGAGGGGAACGTTGGAACGACACCTGTCAGAAACTCGACCACCGCGACGGCGCTCTCTTCTGGCGTAAGCTTAAAGCGATCACCCTTTAAAAATAGACGACTCCCTCATAACCGACTCTCAAAGAAAGGCAGACATCTTCGCCGAAACCCTCCAAAACATACACCAGATCCCCCGCGGATCCCCTCTTCGACAACGCTCACTATCATGAGATCTCCCAACTTATACGGGAAAATCCTCAAATCCGTTTCCCCCGACGACATGCCCGACCACGACCTGTTATCCCCCATCTCGGTAGCGGAGACAAACGACGCCATTTCCCAAGAGAAAAACTCAGCCCCCGGAGAAGACAGCATCACCTGGAAAGTCCACAGAATACTTCCTGAGGCAACCACCACCCTATTGACGCTCCTTTTCAATCAATGCCTACGCTCCGGAACTTTCCCACATCATGGAAGACGTTCAACGTCGTCATGATACCCAAACCCCACAAAGACCGATCTGACCCCAACTCGTACCGCCCCATCTCCCTCCTCAACGTTATCGGAAAAGTCTACGAGCTTATCCTCGCCACCCGCCTTCGCCGGAACCTCGAACAGAATAATATCATACCCCCATTCCAGCACGGGTTTCAACCCGGTAAATGCACTCAGGACCTGCTCTGCCAGCTTCACACGGACGCCTCCGTCGCCCGGAATGCTGGCCATTGCACCTTGGCCGTCATGCAGGACATCGAGAGGGCGTGCGACGTGGTCTGGCACCACGGTCTCCTGGCCAAACTTCTGGCCTCGGGCATCCCCCCACAATTCGTAAGAATCATCCGCGCATATCTCGGTAGGCGCCAGCACCGGGTCTGAGTGGGAGGACGCATATTGCGCCCATTCACTCCCGCTTCGGGAGTTCCCCAAGGCTCAATCCTCGCCCCACTACTGCTTTTTTATTACTGACACGACATTTCCCGACCCAGTCACCCCGCAGCATGCATCGCGCAGTACGCGGACGACACGGCCCACCGCGCCTCCAGGGCCCTTTCCAACGCAGTCGCCCAGCTCGAGGGCTGGTGTCAGCGTTGGAGGGTCAAACCCAAACCATTTTATTCCGCCACCCTAACAAAACACAAAACCGCAACTTCGACCCCCGTAACGTCCAACTCATCCTGTGGGGCAACCGTCTTCGGCTCTCACCACTCGTCACCTATCTGGGTGTGGCGTTCACGTCCACCCTCCATTGGGGGAGACCCGTCGAGTGCTTGACAGGGTGCAACGGCGTGCCGCCATCATATACAAACTTCGAGGCAGCACCAATTTCGCCGCGCTCCCAAGCCACCTCGCGGGAAAGCTGGCCCCGAAGACATCCTAGCAATCCTCCACACGAGACCACCCCGAAACAGAGGGCCCAAACGCAAATTAAAGCACCCTCCCGCTATCTTTCTACAGGAACCCGAGGCTCTCCCAGATGACCTGGCAGAGATCTTCGACGACACCCCATACGCTTTCCGATAACCCCCCCCTACTCATCAACCACGCACTCACCCCAAAACCCAAACAACTGACTGAAAAGACCGTCCGCACAACCTAAACCCATAAACAACGACTCCCTCAACTCCTCTTCGCCCGCATTTGATTTTTAGATTTTTATATTTTGATTTTTATATTTTTAACCTGAGAACCGAGAACGAACGACGGCCCTCCCTTCTAACCAACCAACATTCCCCATGGTCGCAGACAGCTTAAGCTCTATATCGGCCGTTGGAGGTGTTCGGGAGCAGGGCTGGCCCTTCGGGCTCGCACTGATCCCTTTCACATCCAAAAACTTCACTGATTTGACTTGACTTGACTTGAGAAGAGGCACCAGTTCCGCTGCGTCGCGTCGGCCCGTATGGGAAGACGTACCAAGAGTACGAGTCCAGTTACGTCGGCCCGTAGGGGAAGACGTACCGTCCGAATCCGATACCTGCACCCGACCAGTCCTGCTAACGTGTGATCGAAAAAATTTCACCTCAAAGTTTGCCATGAAAAATATAAATCATGTCTTTGCTAAAGTCATACAACATAAGTCATTAGAACTACTAAATCTAAAACCACGCCTAACTGATAAAAATTAGAGCAGATTAAATTATTCTAAAAACTAAAATTAAATACAAATTGAACAGAAAAATGTTATTAACGGAAAATTATTTTAAAGTAGTTGAGTTATGTGACCTCCATTTTCTTGGTGGCAGATTTGAATTCTGTGTTTAATAGAATTAGTGACTTTTTATATGCCTGACAGTAAAACAGACATAACCTCACACACCTCACATAACCTATAAAACAACAGCTGACATTTGTATGGCTTAAAAGTCGACATGCCTAATTTTGTGTTTTCATGTTTCATAGCCAACTTGAGGTGAAATTTTTTTCCTTGCAAAATTGCAACTGGAAACTGTCAAAAGAATAAGCTTTCGATTGATGCAAATGTTTTTGTTTTTCTTCGCATCCATGGCCTGCTACTAACAATATACAGAACAGCCCTCGTATCTATCCGGTATTGATCTAGCTCATGTTTAACTCGCCTCATTAATTGATTATACTGATTTTTAATATTGGCATCCCTTGTTCTTTGCCATTGTCTTCGAATTCGATTTTTATCTCTGATTATGTTTAATATAAATACTGGTGGATGTGAACTGTTGCTACGGATCTGAGGTTGAACAACGATTGTGGCTTCACTTATGGCATCTTTAATGTTATTGGTAAGTTTTTGTAGTACCTGATTAATTTCTTCTTTTGAATTGAATGTTGTTGGGCAAGTTATTAATTTGCTTAGATGTTCTTTATATCTTTCCCAGTCTATAGGTCCATTAATTAGTCTCGGAAGCTTTGGGATAAGTTTTGGAGAGTTGTTAAATGTCAAAATAATTGGTAAATGGTCAGAATCTAATTCCGTCAGTACAGTCTGATGTATTGGTTCGTTAAAACTTTTATTCAATACTACATATATCCAATATATGTGGTTTGTGGTCTGCTCTGTATGGGTATCGTGTTGGTTCTGTTGATGCCATTATGTGTACATTATGTAAATTCAGGAGGTTGTACAATTTTGTACCATTGGGATTAATCGTTCTGCAGCCTCAAATTGAGTGTTTACAATTTAGGTCTCCTACAAGTAAGGTTGGTATCGGTTCCTCAAGAACAGTTGCGAAATCTTGTGGTATTAATTGTCTGTTTGGAGCCTTATAAGCACATATGATTTTGAGTATTTGATTGTTCGTTAATGGTACTTTCACACTAGCTACTTCTAAGTTTATTAGATTATTAAATTCAAGTGGAGCAGCTACCAGTGTACGCTTGACAATTATTGCAACACCGCCTGCGCCGTATGTGTCGCCTCTGTCTTTTCTGTGTACATAGTATTTAGGTATTGAGAATTTTTCGGTTATTAATAAATGCGTTTCAGTTACACATGCTTTGTCGATATTATGTCCAGGGCCGGCCTTTGAAATTTGCCGCCGCTAGGCAATTTTTTTTGACCGCCCCTCAATTTGGCTATATTATCATGAATAGGCATATCATTTGTGCAGTTTTCATTGTCTGCCTACTATTAGCGATGTCATTATAGACTTCCTCACCGTGGCTTTGGTTTTTAGGTTAACTAATGACATTTTCTACCACTTTTTCTTTTCATATAAAGAAACTATCAACTTTTTTCACTGTTTTTAAAAAATTAGTCTCTTTTTCCCATTTTCCGACCGCTGCTTTGCGGAAGGCTGCCCCGCTTGCCTTTTTTCGTTTGTCACGCATGGCTAATTATATTTGTCCTAGACTACACAAATAAACGTAAAACGCCAACAATATCCGCAACACAATACACAACTATAGTAAGACCACTGAGCGAGTGAAGCGCGCCTAGTCGGCGGTGGGAGGGGGCGCGCAACCTGTCTATTTTCAGTTTAGACCTTTGTCTGCCAGGTCAGTGATTATAGAGTGTTCTGTGGTGAGTGACTGAGTAGAGTGACTCACACTTGCAGTTCGGCCGCACTAGCACGGGCACGATAGTGCCGCACTCGGTCCAGATGAGCTGAACACAGCACAAGCAATACATATCTCTTCCTTCAAGTTTTATTAAAACGTAACTGTCTTCTCGTATGACAACTTGTTGAATTTGTTTCGTTTTAGTGCCGCCCCCAAGAGCTGCCGCCCCTAGGCCCGTGCCTAGTGGGCCTAGTTACAAAACCGCCACTGATTATGTCTGGCTAGGAAGGCTATAAATAATGATCTTTGGTTTTTAATACCGTTTGCATTCCAGTTAACTACGTATTGTTAAATTAAGGCCAACGCGCATTTAACCACGCCACGCCGCGCCACGCCGGACGGCAATTTTTAAATTACATTGGTTGTTATGGAATAACGCGCACTTATCCACGCCACGCCACGACGCGTTATTCCATAACAACCAATGTAATTTAAAAATTGCCGTCCGGCGTGGCGCGCCGTGGCGTGGTTAAATGCGTGTTGGCCTTTAGAGAGAGATTATTTGCCATTGCTGAATAATATTGGAATTAATGACATGATAAATTTTTTTATTGTGTTAATATGTGGAGCAATTAAGTCTAAAATTGTTTGTAAGATTTGATTTATTAATTATTAGTGGATTAGATTGTTTATTTGTAGACTGCGGGCTAGGATTATCATCAGTGTAGTTCTTTGCAATCTTAAGAGTATAAGAGTATATTCGATTTGCAGTAACGTTGCCTGTATTCGTAGCATTTGGGCGTTGGGAGTAAACTGTGGGATTTTCCGGGTTTCTTTTCGATTGACAACTGTAGTTTTAGATTGGCAAATTTTGTTATAAGAGCTGCAGCCTTTATAATTGGCAGTATGTTCACATCCGCAGTTCACACAGGTAGGTTTGTCATCTTTGTGTTTTGTGCATTCAGAATAATGGTAATTGCCCGTACATTTAACACAGCGGGGTTGTATAAAGCAATAGTTCTTGGTGTGAGCATAGCGTTGACATTTTGTGCACTAGGAAATAATAAAGTTGAAAGGGGCTCTTTGCTTTAGACCTATTTTAACGATAAAGTGATCGGATACTTTGCCTTTTACTCTTACATTGCTTATTGTTGCTTTTAATGTCATATTTACTAGACCTACGTACTAACTTGGGAGGTACATCAAACTCTTCCATAGTTCTTATCAGTTTGTATCTTTTTACTGAATTGTATGCTTTTCTAAAGTCTATAAATAGTACTACTGCTGTGATGTTGTATTCGTAGCAAGTTGTTAAATCCTCTTTCACTGTAAAAATTTGATCGATCGTTCCTCTCCCTTGCCAGAAACCTGCCTAGTACTCTCCCAGTTGTGGTTCCACTATTACACCTAATCTTTTTTTAAATTAACGTCGCTACTACTCTGTAAGTAATACTTGATAAGGATATGTCCCTGCGGTTACTGCATCCCGTTTCATCTCATTTTTGTAGGATGGGGATTATTGTCGCCTCTTCGCAACCCTTAGGCACCTTTTTTTCTTTCGGTATTTTATGTTCTTTGATGTGATTCCGTTATTGTCCGAGCTCTTGTTGTTTTTTAAACTCTTGATGATTTCTTCTATTTCTATTCTTATTGCTAGCTCTCGCCTATCTTTGTCTGTAGCTTCGTTTAACATTTCAGAACAATATTCTTCCCGTTTCTCTCTGATTTTTTCTACCTTTCCTATCAGATTTCCATCTTTGTCTTTAATGTATAATGTTTTTTTATTTGGTCGTTTCTTTGTTGTTATGTCTCGTCTTACTTGAAAGTGGTCCGAATTTATGTCCGCTCCTTTACAAGACTTCACGTTTGTTACAATCTTCTGGTGTCGCTTCACTATGCAAGAGAATCTGACTTTTCAATTAAAAGTTTTCTTTTAGATGTGATGACTCATGATCATCATAAGCGTTATAACCCTATGTGAGTAGTTTTAGCTTGTGCTACCTTCTACCACTTTAACCCATTTTTACATTTATTTTTTCAATCTGTCATATTCATTATTCGTAGATCTTTCGATGCTCTATTTTTTGGAGAGGTTTTCTTTTTTCTTAATTTTTGAGGTAGGTACCCATTCTGTTATTCTCTTTCCTGTTCTGTTTTGGTTCATTCTTTGGAGATGTCTTAACCACTGTAGTCTCCTTGCTTCTTACTATGTTTGTTTTTCTCAGAATGTTTTCTATTTCGAAGTTCATTAGTTGTCTTTTTCCCGTCTTCTTCTGTTACTGTTCCATATATTCTTCTGATTATTATTTTTTCCCATCTTAGTAGTTGTTGTTCGCTTTCTTTATTCATTGTCCAAGTTTCCGAACTGTATATTGATACTGGTTTGATTAGCGTTTGGTAAATTTTCAGCTTCGTCTATTCTATTATTTGTTTATTTGCATTAAAAGCTTTACTTCCTAGATAGTATTCCTCTTTTATTGCACTCTTGTCTTCTCCTTTTGCATTTATTTCACTAACTAAGTATACTATTTTGTTCACTTTCTTTGCTATAGTTTCCCAACTGAACATGTTCTTGCCTTTCTTCATCTATATTCTTTTTTATTTGTTTTTGCTTATTTATTCGTAGTCCTATTTTTTTGGCTTCTTCTACTAACTTAAAAAAGGTAGCTTCTAGTTTTGGTTTCCCAAAGTTAATTATCGCTAAGTCACCTGCAAGAGCATGTATGGGTCTTATTGTCACTAGTTTTCTTATTACTATTTCTAATGCTACGTTAAACAAGGTTGCAGAGAAAGAGTCTTCCTGTTTTACTCTAGTTTTAAGTTCAAATATTTCTGTATATGCAATTCCCCTTTTGCCTTTGTTTCCATTAGTGTCATTTCTATCATGCTGATAGATCTTTTTAAGTATGTCCAATTTTTCTATTTCGTATAGCAGTGGCTTTCTATTAATGGAATCAAAGGGTTTAACTAGCCAATTAACAATGCGTAGATGTCGGCATCATATTCTTTAACTTTTTCACATATTTGTCTAATTATTTGTATGTCTGACGGAATTTCTTCACTATATGGTTTTATTCTTTTGTTTAAGATATTCGATAATATTTTATAGGTATTGTTTAACAACATAATTCCTCCGTAGTTTGTATAGTTATATTTATCGCCTTTTTTTAAGTAGGGTGGATTATACCTAGTTTGAAATTTTCCGGGGGGGGGGGGGTGTTCTCCTTTTCCCGTATTATTTCTATTAGATGACGTATTCTATATATTAATTCTTTATTATCGCGTCCGAGTGCTTTATGGTTTTTCATCTCATTTATTACTTTCTCTACTTCTTCTTCTTCTTGTGGCGTTTCAATACTTAGTTCTACCATTGTACAGGTTCTTGTAAGTCGTTTGGTTGTGGTTGTTCTTTTTTATCAGTGCTGCAAGGTGTTCCTTCCATCTTTCCCTTCATTTTGTTTCATTGTTTATCTTCCTTCTTTGTGCATTTGCCATCAAAATATCAAAATGGCTTTGTTTTTGAATTTCTTGTGTCTTCTTGAGTCCCCTGTTTTTTCTAATCCATTATTTAACACTCTCTTTCTTCTTCTTATTATTTTATAACAAACTTGTTTTGTGTATAATCACCAGAGACTGGAAGATATACACCAAAAAATCAGAAAATATGTATACAAATATGTACTGAAAATTACTAAAATATGCACAATTATACCGGGCGTTTGACTTAAGGGGTGAACATAGGGAAATAGCATGGGAAATCGTATATGTATATGCAGATTCCTGCTCCCCGTTTGAGTTGATAGGATTGATAGCGGCATCAATCGAAAGACAAAAAAATACGCCTAATTTGATACTACTTTACTTGAATTTGTTGCTTGTTTAAGAAAGAAATAGCTTAAAAACTATAAAAATAAATTCACGAAAAACAGACCGGTCATGATCAAATTTGAAGTTTGTTTATACCAAAATAAATTTTATATTCTGTCATTCCCATTTCCCTATGTTCGCCCCTTAAGTCAAACACCCGGTGACCCGGTATGCAAAATTAAATTGACATTAATCAATGATTTCGCCCATTAAATAAACAAACAAACGAACATTATTTACGTATTATACCCTGTTACATGCGAAATAATAGTATATTATAATATAAGTGTATAAGAAAGCCTTTAAAGCACGCGCGACGGGTTTAAGAACACGAGGCAACGCCGAGTGTTTTTAGCGGCGCAAGTGCTTTAAAGGCTCTTATACACGTGTATTATACGCTATTTTTTATTATACCTACCTGCATTGAATTACATTGTAAAAATTAAAGTAAAAAATTGAAAAATTTGGATTCATTTTACAAGGTGACGTGTGGATCCCATCACGTTGCATAGAGATGATTAGCAGTTGTTGTTTGGTTGTTATGTAAATTTGTTATAAAACGTTGTTGTTACCTAGGCAACTTTAAAACACGGCGTGTTTTAATCGTCCCTTTTCGCACACTTATTAGTTTGAAATACCATGAGATCGAAAAAAAGATGATTCTGAGCAGGCCTTGACTAGTACAACACGATTGGCAAGACTGATTTCAAAATGTGGCAGTAGGTTAGAGGTTAATAAATGTCAAATAAATTAAAACACAAAACTGTATTTATTTAGGAAACAAACTGAAAACTAAGAAGAATACATGTTAGAGTAGGTGTTCAAAATGTGATCCTTCACTAGTATTACAACGATAAACTTAAATAATTCTGGAAACAAGATTGCAAAACTGACTTACATTTGAAATGTCACTGTCACATTATAATTCATAGGCATTCTAGAACCAGTGTAACCAATCGTGTTGTACTAGTCAAGGCCTGCTCAGAATCATCTTTTTTTCGATCTCATGGTACAAAGATTAAGATGCAGGTATAATAAAAAAATTCTTATTTGTATATTTATCTTTTTTTATTATAAACAAAAATCAAACATGATTTTTAGACTTAAAGGGTGTTTTAGGTGAAGTGTCGCTCTTTTTGATTATAAGAAATTACAAAATGTTTAGAATTAGACCGATAACAAAAATTTTATTAAAGAAGAAATTAAACAAGAAAGCTTATTATAAATAGTTAGATTATACTGCGAATGACCTGTACAGTCAGCAAGTTTTTTCAAAAGTTCTTAAACAGATTATTTCTTGATTCTGTCGCCACTTGGTGTGAGGTTCTTCGCCAAGTTTGCTTGTATCCTGGAAGATCTTTTACTGGTCCACTCAGACGCTTGTATTTTGCTTTGCAAAGGGCCCAACAACGACAATGAGGTGCTGGTGCTGGTGCAAGATCAGACCAAATTAAAACCGGCCTATTACTTTATTTTCTCTCTAGAAATTGCATATATCGCATATTAATGGCACTCCTTCAGATAAATTTCTCCATTATTAGTGCTGGTGGTAATGAAACATCACCGTCCTCTGTAATGGCCTGCCAGATTAAATACTTGCATACAAATTAAATTTTCTGTTGCACTTTAGCGTCCTCTAGGATAATATGATTTGGCACAGAGGTGCAAAATTCCACACCTGGAATCAGAGATCGGTCAGCAAACACGTAGGTTTCGTGATCAAGAACAAAGAAAAATTTGCCCCCACATAGCAATTCCATTTTATAGAGCTTCCTAGTACCTTTTTTAACGTATTCGAACTTGTTGTGGGTGTACTGTGGTCTTCTCTGCTTCCTTTTTATTTTTATACTAAGTTTGGTTTGCACCCTTTGGACCATCGCAGCTGAAACGACGGGTTTTTCTGCAACTGATGGCACAACCTTTTTAGTAACCTGGAGAGGTACTGTGATGGCCACCTGCGCGAATATGATTTTAATTTTCTATTTTTCGGGGATTATTTTTTAATGTATGTATTTGCTTTTATTTAAAGCATAACGTTAGGGGTGTTTCTTTGGGCAATAATGTGGCAAGAAATTTCATTTGGAAACTAATAACAGCAATATCAATCCTCGGACTTATGTGAAATCACCATGTGCCTTTATAAATTAGTTTCGCCGCCTTGTAGGGAACCAAACCGACACGCGCTTTCCAGTAAAATATCAAATTACAAAGGAATTTAAAGAGACCATAGTATTAGAATTTTAACTCAACTATGAAATTTATTAGTTTTCTAGGCAAGTACCAGATGCCGTGAGAACGTTTATTTTCCATCCCTTTTGTGTCGGATTTTTAGTATAAATATACAACAAAATCTTATCACGGCAGCCAGTCTTGATTATTCAGTCTTCACTATTCAGTTACGCTGTATAGTGGTCTGAAATGTCGATTAGTACCAGTGGCGGCTCGTGGCTTGAAATTATGGGGGTGCTGCAGCTTTCGAAATATACTTACATACCAGTAACGATCCTTGATATTTTTAAGGCGCCTTTTATTTTATTTAAGGTGCCTTAAATAAAACAAAACAAATCGAAATTTTACTCAATTTATAAAAAAATAAGCTTACTGGAAAATGAAATAAAAAGAATTTTTATTTAAATATAAAATCCATTCTGCGATTTTTAACTTCACAAAATTTTTCGATCACCTGTTAACACTGGAGCAGCCTTGACCGTATTCGCAGTGATGTTGCAATCAAGTTGGAAATACGAACTATTTATTATTTAATATTCCTGTTTATATTACACATACCGTCGCCCAAGACGTCCTTGCACAATGATGACATCACCTAGTTTTTTCGTGGTATTCAGACGTATTATTGTTTTTGTTGGATCGGATGTCCAAGAGCTCAACGGCATGATGCATTAATGCTGAGATGCTGCCCAGATAAGCAGCGTTCGGACTACTTTTACCATGTATTATTAAAACAAACAAATCGCGGCGGAATATGCACCGAATGTACTACGTTTCTGACACTGCTACATTTCTCAGCGCTCTGAATGGAATCTACAGCTTCGGTTTAAATAATTCCTTTTAAAAGCGGTTTAATTAATTAAATTTATGTAATAATTATGCAAAATATTGAATGATTGTTATATTATTGATATTTTCAAGTACAAATTTAATAGGTAATTAATTTCCGTACTTTGTTCTGGGGGTGCTGCAGTGTCGCAGCGCTTATGGACCAGCCGCCACTGATTAGTACACTGGTCGAGTGTATCTACCAGTGGCGGCTCGTGGCTTGAAACCATGGGTGTGCTGAAGCTTTCGAATATACAATATTTATATACATACCAGTAACGACCCTTGATATTTTTAAGGTGCTTTTTAAGTAAAACAAAACAAATCGAAATTGTACTCAATTTTTAAAAAAATAAGCTTACAGGAAAATGAAATAAAAAGAATTTTTATTTAAATATAAAATCAATTCTCAGCGACACTCAGTCCATACAGTATCGTGGTCAAAAAGTAGGCAAGGAAAACAAAATAGAAATAGAGCATTTCTAATTTCGCAACCACACAACCATTTTATTTTTTCATGCCAGTCCTTATTAAAAGATCTAATATATTTTTTGTTTTTACTAACTGCTGTTTGATGAATAATAACATCTGGAGTACATCGACCTTTATTTTTTATTTCAATTTTTTCACGTAATGACAATTGGGAAAGTGTAATTTTTTTAATATATTCAACAGTAACACCCATCATAACAAATATTTAAAATAATATTTATCTATTATTTAATTGTATTTTTCTGTCACAAATATGTAAATGTTAATTAGATACAAGAAAAAAAAACAGAATATTTTATTGCTCACCCTCAACGAAAACAATAAAAATATTATCCTACGTATATGCAAGATTGATTCGCTCTGAATAGAAACATACAAATTACTCGCCAATAATGCCGGCGCTGCTTAAACAGCAGCTTTCGCGCCTTTTACCATGTATTATTAAGAACAAACGAACCTCGGCGGAACTTGCCGAAAGTACTACACTGAAAGCCAAAAAAGTGGCCACCTTTTAGTGCATGCAGCTTACAGTCGATTTTCTTAGAAGTGTGAATTTAAAACGCGCTTCTTAATTTTTGTCAAATTTTGTTGATATGAGTGTTATAAAGGTGTGTTATAAATAAATAATGCCTATAACCTATAACTAGTGCTGATGCCGCACGCATCGTTGCTCTTATACATTAAAATATATGGGGTGGCCACTTTTTTTGGCTTTCAGTGTATTTCGACACTGCTACATTTGGCAGCGTCTTTGAATGGAATCGAAAGCTTCGGTTAAGATAATTCCTTTTAAAAACGGATTAATTAATTGAATTTATATAATAATTATGCAAAATATTGAATAATTGTTATATTATTGATATGTTCAAGCACAAGTTTAATAGGTAATTAATTTCCGCATTTCTTTCTGGGGGTGCTGCAGTGTCGCAGCGCTTATGGACCAGTCGCCACTGCTATCTACTTACTGTAAAGTATACAGTTAGTTGTATTGCACTTTGTTGCTTTGCATTATCTGTTAAAGCATTACTTTCCGAGGTCGAAGGTGCCGTAATTCCAATTGAGGGGCCTCCCTGCGAAATCCAAATTAACCACAACGTAAAAGTTAGCAATTTTATATATTTCACGTATTCAAGATTAGACTTTATCAAAATTGCTCTATGGTTGTCCTGGTGTAAGTGCTAATCACAATTAATTACAAAACAAAACGACAATTCTGACTACTGAGATATATCTTGGGCATATTCTCGATCAACGATAGGGTGAAACATCCCTTACAATATACGAGGGTACCTAGTACCTCGTACCAGGGGCGGATACAGAATTTTTTCTGGGGGTGGCACAAGGTAAGCAGTACTCTGGTAAGATGACAAAAACACTGTACCTATGGCGCTATTTTATGTTTTTGTATGGCCGGTCGACCGTCTTGGGGGGCGGGGCACGTGAGGGATGGATTCAATGTTGCCAAATGTACGTTTCTTTCAAATGGTTCGTAAGGGCACGGGAAGCATGGTACAACATTTTTGTATTAAGGTTTTCGACTCAGAATTGTACAAGGAATATCGCTACCTGGAGCTTTTGCGCCAATTTGTATACACCCTGTATGTATTAAACTTGATGGAGTATTTATTTCTTGTTTATAAGGTGAGCTACTCTAGATCAACGAATCACAACAACATTAAGGGTCCTCTGACTAAATAGTCAGTTATCTAAGTAAAGGGTTAGATTTTCACTTAAACAATAAGGGTTGAGGGTAAAGGAAATCTCAGTGAAAAACTAGACGATCGCAGCGAAAAACTGTACAGGGTAACACACCTGGGGTTCGTACTGTTACAGTACGCATCCACATAATGGTTTCAATTGGCCGCTACCCGTCCCTCTAAATCTTTTAAACGCTCAGTGCACAGCTTTTGGGGGTACATTTTGGGAAGGACTTAATCATTAAACTACATCAAGAGAATTACATAGAAAATGTACGCTCAACTTCGCACGAGGTAATAGGTGCGTACTTGAAATGATTTATAAATTGGGGATCTACATTAAGCAGAGCTTCATTAAAATCAACACTCAAATTGCGTTTAATTTTGTAAACCCTTCGTTTTTCTTAAAACAAAGTTCAACTTTTCATCTATTTTTTTGCCTACGAGGCCATTAGCACTGCGGATTTTGTTTTTGACGTATCAACTATCTGAATACTTTTTTCTACAGAAAGTACCCTATCTTGAAGTTTTTCTATTGCAAATGCAATGCAGGCAAACGTTGACTTGATGTGTGTTAGCTGATTTACAATAGACCGTTTCTTAAAAATATCATTACCTAAACTTTTCAATTGCGATTGAACTATCTGAATCAAATTCTGAAATTACATTTTTAATACCATTAAAATGGTCGACAAGAAATATTACACAATTCAACCAGGTTCCCCATCTGGTCAAGACTGGTTCTGGTGGGAGGGAAACCCCAGGAAGTTTTTTTTATCTTTGCACCCTAAGAAGTGCTTTAAAAAATACTGTTTTTACATTAGATACTAACTTATTCACTAGGGGAGATTCTAACCTAACTAATTCAGCTGCCCTATTGAAGCCGTGCGCTAGACACGTACAGTGTATTAAATTAGGGAAAAATATTTTTAAATTATCTACAGATTTTATCATGTACGGTGCAACATCGCTAACCATTAACAAGACTTTATCGGCTGGAATTCTATCGGGCAAATAAAAATTAATTAACAAATCGTTAACACACCTAGCTACGGTTACATTGTTAGGTTTTCTAACTCTTTGACGCTAACAACAAAACCATTTTCGGGTTTGTTGGTATTGTAACGTTTTTACGACGTTTAATTAAAGTAAACTCGGTTCGTGGTGTAAATTAATTTATTAAACAAACTTAAAGTACGAAATAATTATAAAGAACAACAATTAAACACTAACGTGAAACTAAACGGAACACTAATATTAAAACCGAACACTAAAGTAATTTATATGTAACAGTTATTTATTTAACTATGTATTTATTTATACGTAGGCCGCGCTTATCTGTTCAAGACTGCCTGTGTTTTTGTCGGTTGGGCTCTTATACCTGCGGCGACCTTTGTCTCCAGAGTTGTGTGGATTTTTCTCGAATTTACTCGTCGGTTCGGGATCAGCTGACGCAGCGATGATGTCATTGCATAGTTTGTTACACTGCCGCCTTCTTTAAGTCTGTTCTGTCCCAGAACAGGTTTCGACCCTTGATTCCTGAAGAACGGGTCATGACGGTATCGGCATTGTTGTCCTCTTCTGCATGTCCCACTGCGGTAGAAGTAACAGTCTACACTCTTCTTTGGTGTTAATGCAGGCTTTGAATCAAAACTGCAGACCAGGATAGTAACACCGGAGTCCTTGAAGACTACCTCCAGCATGTTTCGTACGGTCCTCCAATCTAGCCGATCCAGCCCACAGCCGAGTTTGGGAACTGCCAACTTCTTAATGCCCCTAGCTAACAGGTCTTTCTTCAAATCCCATAGAGCATTCCAGAGGTCTCCATAATCCGGCTTCTGGTAATGGAACTGTTTCGTAACCAAATAATAAATAAATCGTTGTTGATCTGGGAGATATAAAGCTTTGCCGACCGTGGGGTTCTGTCTTTCGAGTGCGTCTAGTCGCCCAAATTTCTTCTTAAATACGACCGCAATTCCTCTTCCTAAACGAAGGTCCTTGGATACGCAGTGAGCTATCGAACAATCAGTAGGAACCTTGAAGAGATCTTGCTGTACTTCAGTTGCCACTCCAAATCGTGCTTTTCCGGTTCCGAAAAACGCCGCCATGGACTCTTCACAAGTCGGTCGGCTTTCGGCAGGCTCTATTTTGTTGATAAGTTCTCTGCCCTCGTCTTCAACATCCAGGGCTCTGTTATTACTTCCTTCGTATGGTGCCAAACAATTGGAATGTACCACCTTTGATTTTCCTCTGGGTTGCTTCTGAATGCGATAGATTACGTCATTTATTCGCTTCTTCACTTGATACGGACCTTCCCAATTCCGTTGTAGCTTCGGTGAGAAACCACGACGCCTCTGCGGGTTGTAGAGCCAAACCAAATCTCCAGGCTGAAATCCGCCTTCTTGGGTCCTTACGTCGTAGGAATTGTTCATCCGGTCGCTAGCGATCTGGGTATTTCCGCCGGCCCGATCGTGGATGTCATTCAACTTCAATTTCAATTTCGTGACGTAATCATCTCCTGCTACCTCTTGTTCCGCAGGCGGACTTCCAAATTCGAGGTCGCAGGGTAGTCGCAGTTCGCGTCCAAACATCATGCAGGCCGGCGTTTGATCAGTGGTTTCGTGAACTGCTGCACGATTGGCCATTAAGAACAGGTGCAAATATTGATCCCAGTCTCGCCCATGGTCCGGTTCATTCGCTCCACCATTCCATCGGACTGCGGGTGTAGCGCAGTAGTTCGAGTCTTACGGATGCCCAATAATCGGCAAACATTTCCGAAGAGCGCAGATTCAAAATTGCGGCCTTGATCCGAATGTAGTTCTAAGGGTACACCAAAGCGGCTGAAGAACTCACTCCTTAACTAGTACTTCGGCGACCGTCACGGCTTCCTGATTTGGTAGTGCATATGCTTTCGTCCATTTAGTGAAATAATCCATTGCTACCAGGATATACTTATTTCCTGTATCAGTCTCGGGAAACGGTCCAGCAATATCTATGGCCACTCTATCTAAGGGATTCCCCACGTTGTATTGTCTCATGGGTGCCCTTCTTTTTCCTAGCGTCTCGTTCCCTGCGGCACACAGGTCGCACTTGCGACACCATTCCTTAACGTCTTCTTTGCAGTTGACCCAATAGAATCTTTCTCTGACCTTCTCGAGAGTCTTTTTCACACCATAATGTCCTCCTGAGGTGCCATCGTGAAGATTTCTAAGCACTTCTGCCATTCGGCTTCTCGGCACTACTAACTGAAGCCTGACGGTAGTTCCATCTTCATTTTCCAGTTGCCGCTTCAGAAGCCCGCTTTCTATGGACATGGCCTTCTTGAAAGGGCATCGGCATTTCGATGAGTAGCGCCCGCACGATGTTGCGTGTCAAAGTCGTACCCTTGCAGCCGTTGAATCCATCTTGCGACTTGTCCTTCCGGATTACAGAACTGCAGAAGCCATTTTAATGCGGCATGGTCCGTCCTCAACAAAACTTCCGCCCGTACAGGTACTTGTAGAAGTGTTCTACGGACTTGACGACAGCCAACAACTCTTTTCTGGTCACGCAATAATTTCTTTCGGCTTTCGATAGGACCTTGCTAAAATATCCGATAACCTTTTCATGTCCATCTTGTACTTGGGAAAGAACACTTCCAATGGCTAGATTACTCGTATCCGTATCGAGTATAAACTTTCCATCCATCCGCGGGTTGTTTAATATCGGTGCGGTTACTAGAACATGTTTCAGTTGTTGGAAAGCTGTCTCACAGTCTTCGCTCCAAATGTAATCGTGACCATCGTCCGTTAGATTGGTCAGCGGTTTTGCTATATCGGCAAATCCCGGAACAAAACGCCTGTAGTAAGTGCATAATCCAAGGAAACTTCGCACTTGGTGTTTATCCCTTGATGTTGGCCATTCTTGCACCGCTCGGATTTTATCGGGGTCGGCTGCTACTCCATTTCGTGATACAACATGTCCAAGATAGTTGACTTCTTTTCTAAATATGTGGCACTTCTTCGGACTTAATTTCAAGTTGGCTCCACGAAGTCTTTGGAACACTTCTTTTAGATTTGCCAAGTGTTCTTCAAATGACCTGCCAACTACGATTACGTCGTCCAGATACACCAGGCAAGTTTTCCAGGACAATACCCTCAAAATGGTCTCCATCAAGCGCTCGAAGGTGGCTGGAGCATTGCATAGGCCAAAGGGCATAACTGTGAACTGCCATAATCCCGAACCGATAGTGAACGCGGTCTTCTCTCGGTCTTCCAACTTGCCAATAACCACTCTTCAAGTCTAGCGTTGAAAACCACCGTGAACCAGATAACGTGTCCAACGTGTCATTAATTCGCGGTAAGGGATAGCTGTCCTTCTTCGTGACCTCATTGAGCTGCCGGTAGTCCATTCTTCTTGCCAACTAGACCCACTGGTGATGCCCATGGGCTGTTTGATGATTCAATGACCCCTTGTTTCTTCATGTCGGTAATAATCTTCTCCGCTTCGTCACGCTTTGCCCATGGAAGTCGTCTCGGACGCTGTCGTATAGGTCTGGAATCCCCGGTGTTAATCTTATGTCGCACCACTTTTGTTCGTCCCTTTTGATCTTCATCAAGGGCAAAGACGTCATGGTATTGGCAAATCAAAGTTCGCACGCTCTTCAATTCTGTTTCATTAAGGTCTTCACATGAATTGGTTATCATATCAATACGTCCACCAGCATGTTGTTTGGCAGCTGGTCTTTGGGATTCATTCATGCACTGGGCTATTTGGGATACTGGCACACACTGTCCCACAAGCGTGTTCCTCTTCAGCGTCACCGGCTCCATATTGATGTTCATAATCCTCACCGGTACTGTTTCTCCGCCTTTCTTACCAGTATACCGCTGTGGACTTTCTTATCACAAATAGGTTCCATCATTCGTACACATCCCGCCCGAAGATCTCCATCCAGACTTGCGTTGACAATTCGTTCACTTCTAGCAGGCACCGTCACGTCTTCAGTTAACAGGACTCGTACTACCGGATCGTCCATTGGATGTAGAGGAAGTTCTTTGTTGCCGATTTTTAAAACCCCTTCCTTCAAATCCAGCGAAAACCCGAATTTTCTCAAAAGGTCCATTCCCAGAATGAATTCGTCAGTGATGTCAGCCACTAATACTTCATGTACAAGCTTCTCGTTTACAATACCGATGGTCATCTTCGCTATACCATGCGTCGTTATCACATCACCTGTCGCAGTCCGAAGCTGGGTATTCGTGGATGACAGTTTCACGGGTTCTTGCAAAACGTCTGGTCGTATGATGGATCGTACCTTTGGTTTGTGCATAGTCAACTGAGTACTTTTCGAAGGGGCATACTAAATATTGAAGGAAATAAAAAGAGCGTTATTGAAATTCTTTAGAAGACACTCTTTTAATTATTAAAGAAAGGCGTGAGCATAGATTTATTCAAATTAGTGTTAAACACATTTTAAAAAATGACGCAATCTCTGAATCTAAAATTTCAGCATTTTACGCCGAAGGGAGTGACTTTTATATGACGTCCGAAGAGTATCTCAAGTTGTGGATGACTTCAATATCAGGTTTTTCTGTTTTTAATTGGATGAATTTAAATGTTCACCCCGCTTGGGAAGAAGTACAAGCAACATGTGAATATCTCATGGGAAAAGGAATAGACATTAACGATTCTTTGCTTTTCAATCAAATTACCAACGTCAAAAATATCCAAGATCAGCATATGCTTCAGATGAAAAACTTATTGTGCTGTGAAAAGTGGGTACTTATTTTTCAAAAGTGTCAATATTTGGAACAATATTGAGAATTACTTAAACTTTGTCAATATTTGTTCGCGATTCCATCGCATAATGACAATGTCGAAAGAATATTTTCTCTTGATGAATGTTCAATGGACAGAAGAAAGGAACAGGATGGAAATACCGTCTTGAATTCTTTGAATTAGTTTCAAAAAATACATAACTTTCGATAAAAGCAAAAACGAGTGATAAATATCAGAAATAATTTTTTTTTTAAATAAATTAGTTATAGGTAGTTCTTTTGAGCAATCAGGTAATGCACGTCATCAATCACATGGTCAACGGTCGGTGTTACCAATAGTGCGCAATAAAAAAAATACAAAATAAATATTATGTTCGAAAATAGAACCACGGGACCGCGGTTAGTTTTTTCAGGAAACCGGTACTATTTACGAACGCGGTTCCTGAACGCTGTGGTCAAATCTGCGTGCCACAGTAACCGCGATCTGAGCGCGGTTTCGTGGTAAAATATTGTGACATAACCTTAAACTCACAACTATTACATACTACAGACCATTCGCACAAGAGAGTGACAGTTGTTTTTTAGGTTATCTGTAACCACGCCGTTCGAAAATAATAACGCGAACCGTAACCGTTCAGGAACCTCGAACCATAACCGCGGTCCCGTGGTTCTATTTTCGAACATAATAGTAATTACTAATATTATGTTCGAAAATAGAACCACGGGACCGCGGTTAGTTTTTTCAGGAAACCGGTACTATTTACGAACGCGGTTCCTGAACGCTGTGATCAAATCTGCGTACCACAGTAACCGCGATCTGAAGGCGGTTTCGTGGTAAAATATTGTGACATAACCTTAAACTCACAACTACACACTACAGACCATTCGCGGAAGAGAGTGACCGTTGTTTTATAGGTTATCTGTAACCACGCCGTTCGAAAATAATAATGCGAACCGTAACCGTTCAGGAACCTCGAACCATAACCGCGGTCCTGTGGTTTTATTTTCGAACATAATATAAATATAAATTATTTTTGTAATTTTCTAAGATTACGCAGCCGTGTTTAATCACAGGGTCTACCAATTTTTGTAAATAATAAAGAGGCTGGGTATTTATTTTCCAATTTAGCTCATATTTATTTTTTGTAAAGTTGGTATTATTTTTGACGTGTTTGTATTTGACTGGCAAAGTTTTGACAGGTCGTGTTGTGTTTTTTGTTTTATTATGTTATTAACGTTTGCTGCAATCGGAATCCTCCGTATTTAACAAGCATTATCTACTCCTATCTCTTTATTTTAATTTATAGTATCGCTAAAATCGCGATAGAAAACGAAAATGCGATCTTTTTTATCAGAAAAATTTTGTTATAAAATTTGTAAATCGTTTGAAACTTCATGTCGGCGTACTAAGTTGTGATGTCATAAAATTTATTGATGAGGTGCATTACTTGATTGGCCAAAAGAACTATATATGTGCTACTGTGTTAATAGTGTCCCGGTTTGTAAAATACAAAATATGGTCACGCTAGTTTACAGTGACCATAATATGTCCCTGTTACTGTGACTACAGTTCATAATAAATTGCTATTTCATTTCTAATTACGATTTCCAGTATTGTTCAAAATTAAACCTGAGTAAAGCATGTGCTCTTTAATTCAGTGCAATCCTAAAGTATTTGATATTTTTAACAGTGTACAAAACATTAGCTATAAAAAGTTGTTAGTGTTAAACATATGACACTGACAGCTTGTTTCTGATCATGTAAAAACTTCAGGTTCAATCAGTATACTGACAGTTTATGTCAAACATTCGAATTCATTTTAGCGTTTTCTTTAGTACTAAATTATTCGTATACATTGTTAGAAAAAAGCCATTTGAAAGCCTGCCTAGAATCACAAGTACAATGAATTTATAATTCTATCTCGTGTCTTTTAACCATTAATTATAGGCGACTGTGTCATCACCAAAAGCGTCTTTTTTCCGATTTAGAAATAAGAAAGTTAACACAAAAAAACAGTAAGCGTTGAAAATAATGATTTCAGATTATTTTATTTGTCATTTGTTATCCTATCGATGTTGCTAACGAATAATGTGATGTAGTAAAACTAAGTACAAAACAAATTACAGCAACTGTCATTTATTATTCAAGACGGTATCCAAAACGAATTCGGTTCATGACATAAACCCTTTTCTTCAGTACTAGTAATAATATATATGGTGTACTGTTTTGGCATATAACAGAATGCTGTGAAGTTACACTTCTCTACCTTTTGTTTGGTAACGCGTAAATAATTTTCATTATTTACCCCCACTAAATAATGAACAAATTTACATTTTTTGATAATCCTGTGACCTGTGACAGTTTTAAAGAAAAAATGTTGATAAAACGATTTAGCATGATAGAGAAATTTTATTTTAACAGTTTTGTAGACATTAAAATCAGTTAATATACATAAATTTTAATTTTCAAAACTTCGATATAGGTATCTGAATTGCCGCCATAACTGATAGTAGCTTTTGAACTCAACTGTCAACACCACATGCAAAGTAGAGAGAAAATTGCTATTAATTTTAACAAGGTGTGTAACACTTACATTAAAGTTTTCTATCGATACGTGACTTTCAATATTTTTAGGTTATATGGAATGGAGGTGGACACTAAAATTACATTTTTTGCAATTTCCTGCATTTCGGGTGGCGTACTATCACTAGCAATCATAGGCGCCGTTTCATGGGGTGCATGGTACTTATGCACCCGACAAAACAATTTGTTGGGTGCAAAGGTATGTAATTGCACCCCACCGGACAAAGTCATCTAGCCGGTGTAAAATGCTTTAAGCCAACATGTACACAGTACAGGGTCCAGACTACAGAATCAATGCGCCGCTCTGCCAGGAGCATTTTCCAACCCACCCTACGTTAGTCATTACTTACTCATATTTTGTTAGTTTGGAGTTAGTTACCGTTTTTTTCCGTTTCTCAATAAAAATGATTTTAATTTTATGCGTTATTTTTTATGTTTTCCGAAGCTTAAATTAGATAATCAGTGGCAAAAATATAGTCAATTGGGAGCGTTAAATCTGTGTATTTAAACTCAAATTTTTCAAAAATTTTCGGGGGAGGACCCCCCCCCCCTCCGGTAAGTGTAAACTTATAATGAAAATTTGCACCCAACAAAATTTTCAAAATCCGGCGCCTATGCTAGCAATAAACTGTTTTCAAAAAATTGTCGATTCATATCACTATAGAAAATTGTTGTTACAATTCGTTTTGATTGGCTAATACGGCTAATATTACATTTTGATTGGTCGATTTTTGACAGATGATATACAGGGTCCTGCAGCTCACCTCCCGTCTTATGTAGCTCATTTATTAATAGACATAGAATTTTTATATATCGCAGACGTTGTCTGTACCCGAGGGCGCATTTCAGGAAAATATTTTTGATTATACAGGATGTTCTCAAAAAGTGTGACGTCATTATGATATATTTTTTTAGATTACACGCCCGATATTTTTTTGCATATTTGGGTTCCTCTTGTGGTTACCTACATACCCCTAAAATTTGGTTGAAATCGGTTCAGCGATTTCAACAAAAAAAAAAAAAAAATAGATAAAAAACTGTTTTGCACTACTGATTTTAAAACTTGATAAAAGATACAAATAGTGCCTCGTTAATAAAATTAAAAGAGGTACCTATTAAGTAAGGTAATATCAGTTTCGTTAACCTAGTTTGGTTGATCCGAATTATACAGGGTGTCCAAAATGTAGTGTCAAACTCTTCAAACTTTAAAGCAATTTATTTGCCTTATTTTCAATTGGAGCCCCTGTATATTTTTATGTCATTCGACGCTAAATTAAAAAATAAACATTTTTTCTAAATACAACTCTATCGAAATTCCTAACACATTAAAAGTTATTCGGCGAAAACTCGTTTTGGTAACAAACTATTCCAATAGTAATTTCAATGAAAAAAGGTGACATTGAAAAACAATTTATTGATATCATATGTTTTTTCACGTTTCATACACTAATGTATTACATTAGTACACTCAAAATCGTGAAGTAATGGGTCACTTTACAGTATAGCAACCATTACTGCATAGCAACGCCAGGTTTCATTAAAATGCAATTTGACAGCTTCTCGGGCAGCATTTAAAATATCTTCTGAATGGTTTTCCAAGTTATTTTCGTCACTCAAGTCCATTTCGGAATTAGATTTCCAAAAAAAATGTATTTATTTGTTTGAATTGAATTCTGTTATGTCAAAAACAGTTCCTGTCAGATTACTATGTTATCGAGAATCCGCCTACTTTTTTCAGTGTTTTTATTAATTTTATTCAGAATGTATCTCAATAAATTTAGATAACTTTTTATGTGAAAATATAAAATGCGAAAAAATAGTATGGCATTTAAGTACTCGCTATCGCTCGTACTCAAACCTGCCATACTCGTCTAGTAAAAATCCACTTTTCTGCACTTGGCACGTAATCTACTATTGTAATTACAAAATTATGTCAAAATCCGTTAATATTAATAGGCATTAATTGGAATAGTTTGCTACCAAAACGAGTTTTCGCCGAATAACTTTTAATGTGTTAGGAATTTTGATAGGGTTGTATTTAGAAAAAATGTTTATTTTTTAATTTAGCATCGAATTACATAAAAATATACAGGGGCTCCAATTGAAAATAAGGGAAATAAATTGCTTTAAAATTTGAAGAGTTTGACACTACATTTTGGACACCCTGTATAATTCGGATCAACCAAACTAGGTTAACGAAACTGATATTACCTTACTTAATAAGTACCTCGTTTAATTTTATTAACGAGGCACTATTTTTATCTTTTATCAAGTTTTAAAGTCAGTAGTGCAAAACAGTTTTTTATCTATTTTTTTTTTTTTTTTTGAAATCGCTGAACCGATTTCAACAAAATTTTAGGGGTATGTAGGTAACCACAAGAGGAACCCAAATATGCAAAAAAATATCGGGCGTGTAATCTAAAAAAATATATCATAATGACGTCACACTTTTTGAGAACATCCTGTATAATCAAAAATATTTTCCTGAAATGCGCCCTCGAGTACAGATAACGTCTGCGATATATAAAAATTCTATGTCTATTAATAAATGAGCTACATAAGACGGGAGGTGAGCTGCAGGACCCTGTATAAGTGGAATAGTATTCTCCATTTCACCCCTACAATATGTATGCATATTGAGATGATATTTGTGGGTATTTAAGATTATGAGTTGGATATAATTATTGTTAATGAATTTTAATTTATAATTAATTGCAAGTAAATTTTGTGCAGATTTAATAAGATCATTAAAAAAATTTAATAATACGAGAATCTAGATAGTTGGATAAAATAAATTAATTGTTAAGAATGTTATATTGTATATTGTAAATATAAATTAAGTTAGCTAGATACCTAGTATGTAATAATTATCGCCAAGAAGAAGCAAAGCGTATGTTCATTGGAGGAAAATTATAAAGGAACCAAGACGGCATAAAACAAGGGACGAAAGTAAATAAAAAGGTGATTGAAATCGTCTTCTCAGAAGAGAGGACGTGTGTTTCGTTTAAGAAGGAAATAAAAGTTAATAAGTATAATTTTCTTTGAGAAAAGTAAAGTGGTATTATTTCCAAATAGGAAACAATAAAAAATATCAAAATAAATAAGCTGGTTATTGTCCTTGTGAAAGAAAAGAGAATATCGTGTTCATTTTTGGATACTGGCAAGAATCAAAGTTAATTTGAGTGTCTGGGATACTTATAAATATATGGGATTCATATTTTCTGGAGATTGAAGTTTGAATTGAAGATTTGTAAACGATAATTTGGAATTTGGAACTGTGACTTGGAATTTATCTGGATATTTTGTGTTACGTGAGCTAAGTTAAAACTGTTATTAATTAAGGTTCATAGTAAATAGATAGATAGGGTTCATAGGGATATTATTAATAAAAATGTTATTAAATATGCATATGAATTACGTTGTTGTAATTGTTGTCAAATAACAGAAAAGCATTTATATTAATTAATCAGGTTAAAAGAACCTCCTGAACAACCAACCAACTGAGCTAAGCGAGGTATATAAGTGTGTATGATATTCAATTGACATTTAGTAATTAAAATATAATTTGGTTTATAAAATAAATCAAAACGATATACGATTTTTTTTAGTATCAATATACGTATAACGGGTGTTAGAAAACTCGTCTTATCAGAGTCACCTGTGCTTATTAAAATGTATGTCCTGTATTGGTACCTGTAATCCATTCACTTAACTCCCGTGACGTTTACGCTGTCAAATGAAAATTTTGGAGTGTACTTTATGTACAGAACCTATAAACTTTTTTTAGTGAATGTACTTAACGTCAAACTGAAAGTAAGGTCATGATAAATCATTTGTCATTTTCGTAAAATTAAGTAGAACAAGGTAAAAATGGGTTTATTAGGAGATGTAGGATTGGAAAAGTGGTTATAAAGGATAAAATGTAGGAAATCTTTCTGAAAATATATATGCAGCCTTTTAAAAAATTGTATATTTATTTAAGTGAGGGCTGATTTCTTGCCTTTCTAAGCAGTATTTGCATACAGCTTCTTTTTCTCTCTTTGATAATAAACTTCGTTGGTACTTCAGTTCATCCATTTCTCTAAAGATTATTAATTATAAAACGTAACTTGAATAATAAATAATTTAAGTGTCAAAGTGAAAACAAAAAAACAAAAGCATTAAATTTAAATTTAAAGGTGCGCCAATCTCAAATCTAAAAATTGTTAATAGCCTAATAGGGATTTTCATATTAACCAACACATTGTGACTTTTATGTCACGGGAGTTAAGTGAATGGATTATAAGTTAATTTTCAAGTAAACTTTAGGCGCGTTCTTTTTACCACAAATCTTACGAAATCTCAGATCCACTTGACTCGATTTCACCATATGCAGCTCTTTTTAACAATCTCAAATTGAGTAAGTTACCTCCCCCCTTACCGATCAAGCACAACCTCGAAAGGTAGTTCAAATGAAGTGAGCAACTCATTTAGAGTGGGGGGAAATATATGGTTTAGGAATTATTAAGTTTTTATGTTAACATGTATTTTTATATTACCAATAGATTTTTTTCTAATATTGCAGCCTCCATAATAATTGTATCTCTTGTTTATTTACATACACATCGAAAAAACGTAAACAATTGTTAGAATGTTAGGTTAGGTTTGGAATGCTAGTCGATTCGAAATGTCAATAAGTATTAGGGATCTCTTTGTCAAGTGATCTGACATCGTTCTGTTTGCAACTCGCTCAGATCACGTTTCTCACTTCAGATGAGGTCATATCAAATTGAGACGCTTTTCAAAAAGAACGCACCTTTAATCACAATTAGTTAAATGACAGCAGCTGTCAGTAGTTCTAATGAATAGTGGATATTTAAGAATTAATCTAAGACACTTAATTTTTTTTTATAGGTGCCTCTGATAAGACGAGTTTTCTAACACTCGTTAGTTTTGGAAAGCACAAAAAATATTCGATTTAATGATATCATGGCCAGCTACGATTTATATTTAAAATATAAACTTTACACTATAATTTTTAAAATATGAAAATTAGAATTGACTACTTGAAAAAGTGCCCAAATTATATTTTTACCGTTTTATCATTTCTATTGATTTCGAATTTCTGCTTTTTTTAATAAAGGTTACAACCTTAAAAATATGTGCTTCGGAATCGAAAATATAACTTGCAAGGCATACTAAATACTCACATAAGTAATTTAAAATGATGAAACTTTTGTATGTATTATTAGTTTTGTGAAATACTTTTTTTAATAGAAAGGTACTTATGTAGCTTTTTTTTCAAAAAACATCAATGGCCTTTAAAGCAAAAGAATAGAACTCATGTCACAAATTGCAAGACCTTTCAATATTTTTCTTATGGTTATTCCACTCATATGTCATCTGTCAAAAATCGACCAATCAAAATGTAAGTATGTAAGATTTGACGTTTTTGAGCCAATCAAAACGAATTGTAACAACAATTTTCACTAATTGTCAAAATTGTCGACAATTTTCATTAGTGATATGAAGCGACAATATTTAGAAAACAGTTTATTCAACAATTTTTTCGTTTTACTCCCAAATCTCTTCGCGGGGGAACTCATATTAAAATTACAGATTACAATTTAGTTCGGCAACTTCTTAGCGATGTACCATGTTCCAACACACAAGACGCATTTTCAAAAGACTTGTGTGCAATCTTTTCTTAGGCTGTTACATTCAGCTGCATAAACTGGATAATCCAATTTTTCAACAATTTTTGAAAAGCTACTGCAAACCTGAAAAATTTGAAAATGTGCCCAGTTCTTCAACGTTAAGAAAAAGGCATGTACATTTAAATTATCTCGACGTTATTAAAAACGTTAAACAACAAATTAGGGATAAACCTATCTGCATCTCATTGGACGAAACGTCGAAACAACAGACAAAAGGACGCTACATTCTGCTCAATTAGTTATAGGGGTTTTAAATACTGTAACAAACTATGCAATGACATCATCGCTGCGTCAGCTGATCCCGAACCGACGAGTAAATTCGAGAAAAATCCACACAACTCTGGAGTCAAAGGTCGCCGCAGGTATAAGAGCCCAACCGACAAAAACACAGGCAGTCTTGAACAGATAAGCGCAGCCTACGTATAAATAAATACATAGTTAAATAAATAACTGTTACATATAAATTACTTTAGTGTTCGGTTTTAATATTAGTGTTCCGTTTAGTTTTACGTTAGTGTTTAATTGTTGTTCTTTATAATTATTTCGTACTTTAAGTTTGTTTAATAAATTAATTTACACCACGAACCGAGTTTACTTTAAATAAACGTCGTAAAAACGTTACATTGGCGTCAGGTGTGCGGTGTTCGGTGTGAATTAATTAAGACAGTTGAACTGCTTAAAAATTTAGTGCTTTAAAACAAGGGAAATGGCGACAAAATTACTTCACGAGTTAAAAGTGGCCTACTTGAGAAGAGAATTGGAAGAAAGGGAATTGGATACGGCAGGTACAAAAAAGGAATTACAAGCACGACTAAAAGAAGCGTTATTACAAGAGGGCCAAGATCCAGAAAATTTTAGTTTTGAAATGCCAGGCACCGGAATTGATTTTAAAGTGCTCCTGAACAAAATCGACGAAAGTTCTGGAACATTGAAACAAGAATTACTGGAAAAAGTTGTAGAAAATTTTAGAACCCTAGAGAACAAAGTACTAGAAAATTCTGAAACTTTGAAGCAAGAATTGCTCGAAAATTCTAAATCCTTAGAAGAAAAAGTACTTGAAAATTGTAGATCCTTGGAAGACAAAGTATTCGAACACTCAGGTGTATTAAAACAAGAATTACTGGAAAAGGTAGTAGAAAATTCTGACATTTTGAAGCAAGAATTGCTGGAAAAAGTCGTGGAAAGTTCTGGAATATTAAGGCAAGAAATGCTAGAAAATTGTGGAACGTTGAAACAAGAATTATTAGAAAAAGTTCTAGAAAATTCTAGATCCTTAGAAAACAAAGTGTTGGAAAATTCCAGAACTTTAGAGAATAAAATCGTAAAAATGGTAGAAGAAAGAATGGCTCAAATGGATCTAGCAACGACGGCCGAGGAAGATGAGACAACAACACTATTACAAGAAAGGTTGAATCAAATATTATCACCCTTAGCAACCACACAGCCTACCGAAATCAGACCGGAGATTGAAGAAGGGTCTGCCGCCGGAATGAGAATCAAACCACCAACGTTTGATGGAAAGACACCATGGTCCACCTATCACAAACAATTTGAAGCAGCTGCCAGGGCCAATGGTTGGGCTGACCGTGAAAAGGGTGTGTCATTAATCGTTGCTTTGCGCGGAGATGCCTTGAACGTCCTCCAGGCGATTCCAACAAGCCAACAGAATTACTACCGCTTGTTAGTTTCCCGATTGGAAATGAGATATGGGGACGCACATCTTCAACAGGTGTACCACGCACAAGTGAAGAATCGTATTCAGAAGAGTGGAGAGAATCTTCAAGAGTACGAAGCCGACATTGCACGATTGGTCCGACTAGCCTATTCTACGGCTCCCGATTCCTTCTTGGAACAACTAGCAGTACAAACGTTCGTAGATGGTTTAAGGGATGGGGAAACGCAGCAGACATTGCGGTTAGCGCGGCCAAAAACAATAGATGATGCACTCGCCCACGCTTTAGAATTCGAAGCGGCGAAACAAGCATCACGAGGGCACGGACGTGTCCGCCTGATGGCCGAAGAACCTGAAGGCTCCCAGGACCGATTAGAAGAGTTAGTGCTGAGGATTATCCAGAAGAAAGAAGATAGTCGTAAGAAGAATGTTCGCGAAGAACAAGGACCCCGTTGTTGGAATTGTGGCGAGCGAGGGCACATCCGGCGCCGCTGCGTTAAACCAAGAAGAGAACAGCCGTCGGAAAACTAAAACGGGTTGACGTGAGAGGGCGAACGTTGACCTCGAAAAGAAATGCCCCGAAGATCACCATCCACGCCGTATCGTCAACGAACCGAAATGTCGGTCTGTTTGTTGATGGGAACATTGCCGGCCAAACTGTTCCGCTACTCATTGATACTGGGGCAACAAAATCCAGCATACGCCCAGACGTTTTGCAAGAATCCGTGAAGCTGTCATCCACGAATACCCAGCTTCGGACTGCGACAGGTGATGTGATAACGACGCATGGTATAGCGAAGATGACTATCGGTATTGGAAGCGAGAAGCTTGTACACGAAGTATTAGTGGCTGACATCACTGACGAATTCATCCTGGGAATGGACCTTTTGAGAAAATTCGGGTTTTCGCTGGATTTGAAGGAAGGAGTTCTAAGAATCGGCAACAGAGAACTTCCTCTACATCCGATGGACGATCCTGTAGTACGAGTCCTGTTAACTGAAGACATGACGGTGCCTGCTAGAAGTGAACGAATTGTCAAGGCAGGTCTGGATGGAGATCTTCGGGCGGGATGTGTACGAATGATGGAACCTATTTGTGATAAGAAAGTTCACAGCAGTATACTGGTAGGAAAAGCGCTGGTCAAGGTTGGAGAAACAGTACCGGTGAGGATTATGAACGTCAATATGGAGCCGGTGACGTTGAAGAGGAACACCCTTGTGGGACAGTGTGTACCAGTATCCCAAATACCCCAGTGTATGAATGAAACCCGAAGACCAGCTTCCAAACAACATGCTGGTGAACGTGTTGATATGATAACCAATTCGTGTGAAGATCTCAATGAAACAGAATTGAGAAAGGTACGAAGCTTGATTAACCAATACCAAGACGTCTTTGCCCTTGATGAAGATCAAAAGGGACGAACAGATGTGGTACGACATAAGATTAACACCGGGGAGTCCATGCCCATAAAACAACATCCGAGACGACTTCCATGGGCGAAGCGTGAGGAAGCGGAAAAGATTATTTCTGACATGGAGAAACAAGGGATCATTGAGCCATCAAGCAGCCCATGGGCATCACCAGTGGTTCTGGTTGGCAAGAAGGATGGATCAACGCGTTTCTGTGTAGACTACCGGCAACTTAATGAGGTCACGAAGAAGGACAGTTATCCATTACCGCGTATAGATGACATCTTGGACACGTTATCTGGTTCACGGTGGTTTTCGACACTGGACTTGAAGAGTGGTTATTGGCAAGTTGAAATGGAACCTGAAGACCGAGAGAAGACTTCGTTCACCATCGGTTCGGGCTTATGGCAGTTTACAGTAATGCCATTTGGCCTATGCAATGCTCCGACCACCTTCGAGCGCCTAATGGAAACAATTTTGAGGGGATTGTCCTGGAAAACCTGCCTGGTGTATCTGGACGACGTGATTGTAGTTGGAAAGTCATTTGAAGAACACCTGACAAACCTGAAGGAAGTGTTCCAAAGACTTCGTGGAGCCAATTTGAAATTGAGCCCGAAAAAGTGCCACATATTTAGAAAAGAAGTTAACTATCTTGGACATGTTGTATCACGAAATGGAGTAGCAGCCGACCCTGATAAAATCCGAGCGGTGCAAGAATGGCCAACACCAAGGGATAAACACCAAGTGCGAAGTTTCCTTGGATTATGCACCTACTACAGACGTTTTGTTCCGGGATTCGCCAATATAGCGAAACCGCTGACACGGCTGACGGAAGATGGACGCGAATACATCTGGAGCGAAGACTGTGAGACAGCTTTCCAACAACTGAAACGTGCTCTAGTGACAGCACCGATATTAAACTACCCACGGATGGATGAAAAGTTTATACTCGATACGGATGCGAGTAACCTGGCCATTGGCAGTGTTCTTTCCCAAATAAAAGATGGGCATGACAAGGTTATCGGCTATTTTAGCAAGGTCCTATCGAAAGCCGAAAGAAATTATTGCGTAACCAGAAAAGAGTTGTTGGCTGTCGTCAAGTCTGTAGAGCACTTCTACAAATACTTGTATGGGCGGAAGTTTTTGCTGAGGACAGACCATGCCGCGTTAAAATGGCTTCTGCAGTTCCGTATTCCGGAAGGACAAGTCGCAAGATGGATTGAACGGCTGCAAGGGTACGACTTTGACACGGAACATCGTGCGGGCACTACTCATCGAAATGCCGATGCCCTTTCAAGAAGGCCATGTCCAGCAGACTGTCCTCACTGCTCTCGACTAGAAGAGAAGATTTGCCGAACCACAATCGTTAACGACCATTGGTTGCCTGAAGAGTTGCAACGAAAGCAAGAGGAAGATCCCGAACTAAAAATGGTACTTGAATGGAAACGGAAGGGGGAAAGACCAACCTGGCCGGGAATCAGCCCTTCTAATAGAACCCTGAAGGCGTATTGGACCCAGTGGGACTCTTTGAAGATAGAAAACGGACTTCTGAAGCGAGAACTGGAAAACGAGGATGGAAATACCGTCAGGCTTCAGCTCGTAGTGCCGGAAAGCCGAGTGTCCGAAGTGCTTAGACATCTTCACGATGGCACCTCAGGAGGACATTATGGTGTGAAAAAGACTCTTGAGAAAGTTAGAGAAAGATTCTATTGGGTTAACTGCAAAGAAGACGTTAAGGAATGGTGTCGCAAGTGCGACCTGTGTGCCGCAGGTAATGGACCGCTAGGAAAAAGAAGGGCACCCATGAGACAATACAACGTGGGGAATCCCTTAGAGAGAGTGGCCATAGACATTGCTGGACCGTTTCTAGAGACTGATACGGGAAATAAGTATATCCTGGTAGCAATGGATTATTTCACTAAATGGACGGAAGCATATGCACTACCAAATCAGGAAGCCGTGACGGTCGCCGAAGTGCTAGTTAAGGAGTTCTTCAGCCGCTTTGGTGTACCCTTGGAACTACATTCGGATCAAGGCCGCAATTTTGAATCTGCACTCTTCGGAAATGTTTGCCGATTATTGGGCATCCGTAAGACTCGAACTACTTCACTACACCCGCAGTCCGATGGAATGGTGGAGCGAATGAACCGGACCATGGGCAAATATTTAGCCAAGGTTGTATCCGACCATTAACGAGACTGGGATCAATATTTGTACCTGTTCTTAATGGCCAATCGTGCAGCAGTTCACGAAACCACTGGTCAAACGCCGGCCTGCATGATGTTTGGACGCGAACTGCGACTACCCTGCGACCTCGAATTTGGAAGTCCGCCTGCGGAACAAGAGGTAGCAGGAGATGATTACGTCACGAAATTGAAATTGAAGTTGAATGACATCCACGATCGGGCCCGCGGAAATACCGAGATCGCTAGCGACCAGATGAAGAATTCCTACGACGTAAGGACCCAAGAAGGCGGATTTCAGCCTGGAGATTTGGTTTGGCTCTACAACCCGCAGAGGCGTCGTGGTTTCTCACCGAAGCTACAACGGAATTGGGAAGGTCCGTATCAAGTGAAGAAGCGAATAAATGACGTAATCTATCGCATTCAGAAGCAACCCAGAGGAAAACCAAAGGTGGTACATTCCAATTGTTTGGCACCATACGAAGGAAGTAATAACAGAGCCCTGGATGTTGAAGACGAGGGCAGAGAACTTATCAACAAAATAGAGCCTGCCGAAAGCCGACCGACTTGTGAAGAGTTCATGGCGGCGTTTTTCGGAACCGGAAAAGCACGATTTGGAGTGGCAACTGAAGTACAGCAAGATCTCTTCAAGGTTCCTACTGATTGTTCGATAGATCACTGCGTATCCAAGGACTCGAAAGACAGAACCCCACGGTCGGCAAAGCTTTATATCTCCCAGATCAACAACGATGTATTTATTATTTGGTTACGAAACAGTTCCATTACCAGAAGCCGGATTATGGAGACCTCTGGAATGCTCTATGGGATTTGAAGAAACACCTGTTCGCTAGGGGCATTAAGAAGTTGGCAGTTCCCAAACTCGGCTGTGGGCTGGATCGGCTAGATTGGAGGACCGTACGAAACATGCTGGAGGTAGTCTTCAAGGACTCCGGTGTTACTATCCTGGTCTGCAGTTTTGATTCAAAGCCTGCATTTTTTTTTTATTTACATATATGGGGTGCTAACAGAAAATTATTTCCAACAAAACACCCATAAAATACAAAATTAAACAGTTTGAAAAATTTGAATTAACACCAAAGAAGAGTGTAGACCAGTGGTTCTTAACCTGTGGTCCGCGGACCCCCAGGGGTCCGCGACGCCTTTGTAAGGGGTCCGCGAAAAATGTTGAGAGTTACTCGATTTTACATTAAAGTATAGGCTTTGATGTCTTAAAAAAAATCGTGGGGTCCGCGGCATTCAAAAATTTGCAGATAGGGGTCCGCGAGTAACAAAAGGTTAAGAACCACTGGTGTAGACTGTTACTTCTACCGCAGTGGGACATGCAGAAGAGGAGAACAATGCCGATACCGTCATGACCCGTTCTTCAGGAATCAAGGGTCGAAACCTGTTCTGGGACCATATTAGTAGAATAAGAGAAATTTAGTTAAAAGGCTTTTTTGACAGTTCAAATGTTTACAAGCAGGATTAGGCCGGTACAGAAGATTACAGGTATAACTGAGCTTGCTATACTAAGGGTTTTCTCTCTCTCTATGCCTATCTCACACAACTTTACTTTGGAAAATCGTCGCAACAAGCAGTCGTGTTCATGACGGCAAAAAAATTTCCGGTAAAATTCTAGTCACTTATGGTATTACTTCTGAAAATTTAATTCGGAATAACAGTCTCCGTTCAAAAAAACCGTATTTTGGACATTTAAATCTAGATACAGGGTTTCAAAACAAGTGAAACAAATGAAATGCACAAAAAATGTGACAGACTTGCTGTAGTTGAAGTGCTAAAATAATTTGTTTTGGGTGTCGTAGCACCCGGACCTCCATTTTACGCAGGTCATGGCATCCTAGATTAATAAATAAACTCTTCTGCTAGTATTTACTTTATCATCAAAATGTTTCAAACTCGATATTACCATACGTAAAATTGAATGGAGATTCCAAAAATGTATAATATACAGGGTGTTCCATTTAAAATAAGAAAGTTGATATCAATTCCGGCGAAACCAAAAGTATTTCGCAAAATAGCTTCTTTTACAAAGGACTTAAATTATATAATGGTCTCCCAGATGAGGCCAAAGTATTAACTAATGTAAAACAGTTTAAAAAGTCTTGTTCAGAATATGTAAAAACTGTGCTTCCAATTTAGAAATAAGAATGATAGGAAAATATATAAATAAGAAAGAAGCGTAATTGATAATCTAATGAATTAAGAGTGTTATGTAAAGTCATGTATATAAACATCTTCTTTTTGATGAAATAAATATATACTACTACTGCTACTACACCTTCTCTTGAAACTTTTCGATTAGCTGCACCCCATGTTTTGAAATGTCTTCTAAGTTTTAGATTCTTCACCATCCTTTTTCAAGTGCCATTTTACAATAGTCGTCGGTGGCAAAGTGCGAAATTTCTACCGTTCCTAATCGTAATAAAACTTCAAGATTAAATTTTTATAGATGATATATAATTTTAATGTAAATAACTAAAAGTTTAAATAAATTTATTAAAAGATAACAAAATTACAATAAAAAAGTTTGTCCACTTAGTTATAAAGTAAAGAATACACATGACGTGGTAAGACTGAGACAAGGAAGAGTTTAAACCCAATCTTATTCACTTTATATATGGATGACATAACGAAAAAGTGCAAATTGAAAGCAAATAAACTTAATTTGGGTTATAATTAGAAGCGGCTGAGGCTGGTGCGTTAACGTATAAGGCTGTATGTAAAAGTAAATGTCAAATGTAAATGATTCCGTTTTCAAAATAAGTGTAAAATATGCGTAAGTAGTTTTAAAAAATTCGTAACGTCAAAATATGCAGGGGGCCGTTCGGGTAATTTCCCGTATTTCCGGCGATTCCATCCGTCCCTGCATAGTAATTAATTAATATGTTTACTTTCATGTGAGCCATGACCGAAAATAAATTTTCCTTTAGGAAGTTTTTAAAGATTTTGCCACAAAAATCCAAACACTGCTACAATAACTTAACAATCTGATCTTCAGTTTTTTTAAATATCTAATGGCAATGCTAAATATTTGCCTTTCTTATTTTTCTCGGGAAAAGCTGATGCTTAAAAATTTTTAATGGGGCATTATTAAAAAAATAAATAACGAGCTTTTTCCAAATTTCTTTGCGGGTTTTCCAGAAGCCGGTCTTCTTAGAAATCTTGAATTGCATCCTAATTTACTCGGATTAATTTCGATTTATTATTGTTTTGGCCTCGAATTTAGTGGTAGAGAGTTAAAAATCGCCATAATACCGGACAGCTGACTTAACCAAATGAAAATTAACTATTATAACTTTTCAAACCGTCAAAACGTGGTGCGTTTAAATGCAAACGGAAATTCCAGAACCAATTCACAAGGACTCTTCCAAGAAACGCCTTCAAGCCGCAGCAATGTTCTGATATCCGGCGTACACTACGACTTGGGCCATTTGGTATTGAGAGCATTTCCGTTCTTTAAGGAAGAGTTGCAATTTAACTTTTTCAAAATTTAATCTTATCGATTTGTTATATACGCAGTACACAGCTATTATAATTATTTACAAAGCCTCCTAAGATACAGAAATGTTGCTACTTACTCAAAGTTTCTCGCCTAGTCTTGCACTGATAAAGCATTCCTTATCGTGGCGATTTCTTTGTTTATTACTTGTTGAACTTTTTATCAAAATTTGTCCGATTCATAGATAATGAGAACAAAGCGAATACAATAACAACATCAAAGGTTCAAAAAGCCGCCTACGGAAATGCACAGAATAACGTTGTACCGTTTTAAACAACCCACGCAGGTCAAGGGAATTGCCGCGAACCCAATTTCCAAAATAATAAAACAATGCCAATGGGAAAGTGAAATTATAAATCATAGCAGTCTAGACGGCTGCTGCCAAAATAAGCTATGATGACAACCACTTTGAACTTTAAGTGTTTAACAGTGACCTTGCCAAAAACTAGACCGCAAGTCTCGATCGAACAATTGTTGAATTTGATTGCTTATCGACAATTAATGCAAGAACGTGTTGAGAAGTTCGTAATTAAAATATTGCTTAACTTATCATTCAAGGCTAATCTAAATTACATAGTTTTAATTCTTGCAATATTCCTTCTGAGAAGTAATTTTAATTGTCGGAAATTGCAAAGTAAATCATTGAAGATATTTCCTATTAGATTGAAACGATTTTTTAAGGTGGCAATTCGTTGACTTTTCATTTACTGACGGTTTTATTCTATGTGTAGGTACTGTTCCAATTTAATTTGATCTAGAAACGGACGAGCAGAGCAGGGCCTCCGCCTAAAGTTCGAATAAGTGACCCAAGAAGATTTAATTATTATTTTTATTAAACATTAAAAAGAAAGTAAAAAGTAAGCAAACATTTCATGTCCAAAATGGCAGGAGGACCAAATCGCCCGGGTTCTAAGCGTGCCTTTTTAACTGAACAAAGATGTAGAATTCATTGAAATTCCAAATACGTTACACGATACCTGATAAAACTTCTACGTAAAGAATAACGAAACAATTTTTTAGCTGACCTTTGTCTCTAATCCTTTCCTGTTTATTCATTAGTATGTTACGTAACGAGAACTTTTATCATTAGACTTTAAAATACTAACGGAGAGGAAATGCGTGGGCAACGAATTTTATGAAAATTAAATACACCCATATAATAGTAATTTACAATACTAGTAACTAGTAACGTTATGAAGCATTTTACATTACGAGAGAAAAGTTTGAAAGAACGAGCGACGAAGGAGCGAGTTCTTTTAATTCTCGAGTTATGTAACCAGCAAATAACGTTACGTGTGCCGTAACACGATTTATATCATCCTATAATAATTTTTTTCAAAAAATAAAAAATTATTTTCAATGACAGTTCAATGACAATTCATAAAGTGTAACGAGTGTAACGTAAATCTGTCATATTGTGCTGTTATAAGCTTTATCTACTTTCATTTCGTAATATCAATATTTCGAAACGAAAAATCGTGTTGTAATGAACTATATTACCGCACTAGTATCGTAATAACTTTTGACATAAAAATGACAGATTGACAAGAGAATTCATAGTTATTTTATTTGTTATAAACATTTATTATGCACTTTTTACGATTTTTACGATATGAATATAGTACAAAGCTTTATCTACTTGCATGAAATTATCAAAAAATATGAAATATTTGCCAATAATTAATTACCTTATGCAAAAGTTGACTGTTCCAATTTTCATTCAAACTGACAGCAACCAACACCAAATAAACAAAAAATCAAGCCTTAACGTATTAGATTTCAATGAAAATTGGAACAGTCAACTTTTGCATCAGGCAATTATTGATAAATATTTAATTTTTTTGCTAATTTTATGAAAGTAGATAAAGCTTTGTACGATATTCATATCGTAACCTCGTATTACGATCCTCAATGGATTTGTCAAACTCGACCTGCGGTCTCGTTTGACAAACTTTCCATCTCGTATCGTAATACGAGTTGTTACGATACTCATATCGTAAATAACTATTACAGCACTAGTGCTGTTAAAAGTATCTTAACATAAGTCGTTGCTAAGGAGTTATTAGCATGATAACGTTATAGGCCATAAAAGCAAGTTACGCCAGTGGTACATACATAATTTTATGCACGATCGAAGTTTTTAAAACTGAAATAAAAGGAATAAATTAATTTTCTACCCACATCGAGTAGTTAGTTACTCAATTTTTTTTTTCTACTAACTACTGTCAAATGGTTGAAGCAGTTGCGCCTATGAATATTCATATAAATAATTGTGTTAACTATGTTGTTAATACAAATTGCCCCAAATAGAGTTTTAATAAAGAGCATACTTTCGATTTTAATTAAAAAAAAATTCTTTATAAGTCTGTTAAACTGTTTATCAATTTTTGACGTTTCATTATCATTATAGCTCGGCGGGCTATAAAGACGCCCACGGGCTATAAAAAAATTCAGACATAATTGTCACATTATAATGCAATCGTGCATAACAGAAAATTTACATTATTTAGGGAATTTTAACAGATCATAAAAAATTCCACATATTTTTTCTTTTACAATAATAAACTTGCGCACTTACCCCCTCATTCCTCCATTATTTTTAAAAGACATGCCCATTTTGTCAGAAGAAAATCGACTGAGGCTATTCAGTGAGTTCAGTGGTTTTATTTATAAATGTCACATATTACGATATTACGCAAATTTATAAATCACCCACATCGTAACAAAATTGATCAAAAAAATATCGCGAATTTTCACTAGTTATATCACGAGAGCATAGAAAATAATCGAAAATACTTTGACGAGTTACGAGACGTATTGTCAAGAAACACCACGAGTCGCGGCAGCGACGAGTGGTGTTTTGCGACAATACGTCGAGCAAGGAGGCAAAGTATTTGATTATTTGCGACTGCTCGAGTGGTATACAATTAGATTATATAATGAATAAATAACAAAACTGAATTTTATGTGCAAGTGACGTTTGTTGACAAACAATGTAAATATGGTTGCTACGGAAAAAATTGAAAAAATATTCATAGTAGGTTCGAGTTTTACATTGTTTAGGACCAGCGGATATACCAAAGTGATTATACCACGTCGTCAAGGGTATATTCACTTATCAATACGTAGTAACCAAGCAAAATGCTTGATGCTGATTGGTTAATTATATTATGAATTGTATAATCAACGATATTTCTCTAATTGGAGGCAAGCATTTTAACGATAATTAATTAACGTTTCAACAATGCGGTGTCGCTGGTCATGATTTTTGTTATAAACGTAAATCTGTTACTTTTGGCGATAATTAATATTAACTTTCAACCTTCGCAGTAGATATCAAAGAAATAAATACACATTTGCGGTTAATTTTATTTCAACCACGCTGATAATATAATTCTCTTTAGTTAGTAATAATCCATATCACAAATTATAATTACACGTTAAAAACATTAATCGCTAATATACATAAAAAAGATTTTACATTTATAGACATCGTTTTATTTATAATTACAATTATCAATTTCGTATGCCTTAAAAATATTTTTTATATTGTAAAAATTAATGTAAAAAATTGTATTCGTTTTTTTAAATGTCGTGAGCTTACTCGGGTATGTATAAATAAATTGCATTTAAATTCATTAAAACCAAATTATTATATTGTAAAAATTAATGTAAAAAATTGTATTCGTTTTTTTAAATGTCGTGAGCTTACTCGGGTATGTATAAATAAATTGCATTTAAATTCATTAAAACCAAAATATTTTAAAATGTGCTTATCATTTAACAATAAATATTTCGGCTGATTGTCTTTTTTCATTAAAATAATAAATAAACGTGTTCTCGTTAAAATTTTAAAAATCACGAGACTTAAATACTTCCAAATAAACAAATAGAGTTTTTATACGGGAACAGGTTGGGGTGGCACAAAAGGTTTCCATTTTAAACAAGTTGGATCCACTTCTTTAAGTAAGGAACCCCTTCGCTTAACTCGTTCCACGTATTCATCAAGAACATCTTGTTTCTTGAGTATAATATGCTTACCTTTCCAGTACTTCATCATACCGAGTGCTTGAAGGGTGGAAACGATATCGTACGAGTGGATCGCCATTTCTTGGCTGATATCTTTGACAGATAAGGTTGTCCCTGCTCTGGAGCATAAATAGCCTAACAATACGTCCTTCCAATATGATCTGTAAGAAATTAAGCCCAAATCGCTTAGAGGTTTCTCGGGAGATCCGATTTTGCCTTCGACTCTTGTTAGAAGGTAACCTGAAAATCGAAGAAATGATTACGTTCAATTAAAGATTAATGCGAAATTCTATTGAAAAACAACTAATGTGCAAGGTTATTCTGACTTAGATAGATATATTGCAGTCTTAATTTTTAATAACATTCTTTTCAAAAATAAAATATATTGTATAAAATCACATAAAACGCTTAAGTAAGTAAGCAATTAAAAAGCTGACGTATAACTTTCGAAATGTATGTGTAACATCATCGTCTTCAATGTAGATGTAATTATCAAACATTATTCCATTCTAGGAAGCTATGCTTTATGGCAGTCTATTAAAGTATGCCTTTCACTTTACTTATAGAAAAATATTAAAGGTCATTAAATATCCGACTGATTACTTCGGAAAACTTCAAACTCTAAATTTTTTTGACTGCTTTAAAGATAAAAAAGTTTGATTGATCGTAATGTGACTATCCTAACTTTGCAATTTTTTTAAGACGTGAAACACGGCCAATAACTTAAACAAATGATAGGGCCCGGTATTTCAGTATGGCTATAAGCTAAGTATTAGCTTAAGAAGGTTTAAATTACAGCTTAAATGCAGTAAGGCCTGATCGAAATCAGGTTTAGCTGAAGTAGAAGTCTAAACCGATGACTTTTAAATTGGTGTATGTATTTATTGCTTTAAACATTTTCACTGCAAGCAATTGACGTTTTTGACGGACTTCAAAATTATATTATTGAATATACGAGCCTTAATAAAAGTCTTAATGCCACGCCTGATTTCTATCTTTTTTGATCATACTATATTTCTGTACTCAACATAATTTTTCATCTTTTCTGCAATACTCAAAATCATCCTTAACTTAATAATTGTTTGCCACAGTATTCAATAGTACATATTAAGTTAAAAACAAATAAAAATATTTTAAATATTCATAATAAATTTCTTAAAAATCTAAGCGGTTAGGTTTGTCATCAGGTAAGGTAAATGTAAAGGTAACGGCACTAACGCTCTGCATACGAGAATGATCGCCAACATGGGGGGTTAAGGCCTTCTAAGTCGCTTTCTATACCCTGGTTGCCTTCAAGCAAATTGTTGATAGATTTTACCGACAAAAGCCGGCTACGATTTTTACGTACCAGCACTAGACTTTTTAGATGGGCCCTTTTAAAATACAACAATAAACCTATTTTCAGCGTTTTTGTTCGGGAAAAATTCAGCGCTTTATATGATGAATGGTAATGATATACTACGTAGATGAGGGTTATCCTCTAAAAAAATAATTTAATTGATTCGATCAGTAACATATGTTTAATTAGAAATAAAGTTATGTTAAAACAGACAAATGGTGGCAGCGTCGGTGGCCCATATATGGGGTTATCATAAAGTAAGAGGTATACTTTATAGCTATTAAGACAACAAGTTTAGTGTTTTATAGAAGGTTTAAAAATCAAGGTCGTAGTTCAAATCCGAGCGAACGAAGTGAGCCGAGGATTTGATAGACCGAGATTTTTAAACTATAAAATACGTGTTGTCCTCAAGATTTTTTCTAACACTAATATCAGACATTTTCTTTCACTAATATATTATTACAAATTTTAATAAATTATTATTTGAGACGCGTCATAATACACAAAATGCGAAGATTGCTAGGCAACGACGTATTTAAAGGCCTATAAAATACGTTGTCATTGACGACGTATTTTATAGAGAAAGCGTATTTTAAAGGAAACATAACAAATGAGCTCTTATGCACCATAGAAACAGTATAAGATATTAGTGTTAGAAAAAATTCTTATTATCCGAACCACAAGAGATGACCCCTGCCGCATCACACGCTGAATTTAGTAACGACAAACACGCGTGTATATTTGTTTACAAACCCCATGCACACGACAAGGATAGCATTACAATAAGCCTGTGTTATGATTAAAGTGCTTATTTGACTAGAGTAGTTTACGTCAAATGCGCGTGTCATCACTAAAACGTCAAACTGTCAAATTATTAATACATTTACATTATTTTATTTTATTAGTTATCTAAATTCCTATGTTCATTGGAATTCGTTTATGTGGTACGTATTTGTGTTGTGAAGTTTAGATAAATGAACATTTAATTTGGTTTATTGCGTTGCAGAAGAAACACAGTTGTACATTTATTGGTTAGATTATTATATCATTTGAAATTTTTAATTAGTAAATAATTTAAGTTGCATCTAACCTTGGTCATTATAAAAGTAAGTAAACGCAAATAACTAAAACAGTACAATACGGATTTTTAAATTTCTTAATCAACAGGAAAATAATTTTAAGGTTAAATTCGTATTGAAAGTACGTGACAACTGTTTGTTTTCCGGTTAAAGCGCCAATCATAATTGCTTGAGAATACAACTGATGCTAATTTGACTAGCAAGTAAAATCTTACTTCATACGGATAGCATTGATGAGGCAGGGGTCATCTCTTGTGGTTCGGATAGTATATAGGTAGTTTTAAAAAATTAAGCTAGTAGAAACAAGTAAATGGAATCTAGTTGTTTCAATAATTGGATTTTTACTGTATCTATGGAAAACTAAACAGTTGTCGTTACAACTATTGATACAAGTGCCAAACGAAATCATCGCAATTTAGAGAGTTGTTCTCAAAATAAATCTCACGTAAACGTAAATTCAAACGATTTAAACTTTAATAACATGGCTCTGCCCGATCTGCAAACAAAAATTGGTTTAGTACAATGTTATTATGAATGCGGTAGAAATTGCACTGTTGAATTACGAAGATTTCGTACGAAAATGGGTTTGAGAGCAGGGCCCTGTCAAATGAAAGCTTAACGTAATTTGATTAGTAAATTTGAAAGAACAGGGTTTGTAACTGACCTTCCGAGATCAGGAAGAACAAGGATTAGTGATGTTCAAGTTGCAGAAGTTCTTCAGGTAAATCAAAACATAGCCAATACTACTCCGTTAGCAATCAGTAGTGCGAATGCGATATCAAAACGATTGCAAATGCCATACACCACGGTTTGGAAAATTTTACGTAAAATCCTAAAAATGTATTCCTATAAACTGCAACTGCTGTTTGAATTAAAGGAGGCAGATTTTGCTATCAGGTATTATTTTTCATTACGGATATTGGCTCAGATAGAAATTGAACCCGGTTATTTGGTTATCCCGTATTTTATGGGCAGATGAGGCCCATTTCGCTCTTAATGGCGGAGTCAATACTCAAAACTGTCGAATATGGTCAACAGAAAATCCACATAAAATCGTTCACGATTCATGACAAGAAAGTCACCATTTGGTCGGTTTCACAGCTAATTTCATCATTGGTCCATACTTTTTTGGGGAAATATAGAAAGAAAAGCCCGTAACTGTTACTGGTGAACGATACGTGCAAATGTTAAGGGATTCTGCAATTCCACAGTTGCAAAACGAGCACGAAGGAATTGAAAACATGATTTTTAATGCAGGATGGAGCACTTCCACACATTTACCGACCAGTTAAAGAATTGTTAACTGCTGTTTTTCAAGATCGTGTTATAAGCAGACATTTTGTAAATTCATGGCCACCAAGATCGACTGATCCTAACCCAGCGGATTAAAAAATTTGGTGTTTAAAACACGACCAACAAAGTGGGAAGAATTAAAAGACAGTATTAGGGAGCATATATTGGTGCAATTCAACCAGACATGATGAATAATGCTGTGTACAATTTGGAGGATCGGTTGGTGATTTTACAACAACAAAATGGAGGTCAGACAGTATTAGGGAGCATATATTGGTGCAATTCAACCAGACATGATGAATAATGCTGTGTACAATTTGGAGGATCGGTTGGTGATTTTACAACAACAAAATGGAGGTCATATCGAACATTTGCGGTAACCAGTGAAAGAGCGACATAAGAAATCCCATTATGCAAGCAATTACATTTATTTTACTGTTTGTTATTGTTATTAGCTTAATTTGTTAAAAATATATAATACGTTGAAATATATCTATTACTTTATGATAACCTTGTATAACCTCTGAGAAGGAAATGTTTTGGTGCCGGTCCTGAACTATCGGTCTCGAAAGAATCGGGAGTGTAAATAGTTCCAGACATTTGTAAACTGAACGGTGTGAACATTGTAGTAGTAACAGTAACTGTCGATATTCATTCATAGAAATTCATTAAAATGCGAACATGTCCGTTAGCAGGTGATGAGGTGAAGTATAAATATTAATGTTCGAATAATATGCAAGTGGAAATCGTAGAATTGATGCAGTTGTGCAATTATCAGCAGCTCACGGTCTACTCTAAATGGATTTATGGGCGACCGAGGGGGTGGCAAGGACCGGGGGAGGCATGTTGACCTCGCCGGTCGATAGTGGCGTCTGGCGCCGGTACGCGGCTCGTACTCGCGTCGCGGCGGCGTCAATGAGTGACGTCACAACAGACGCCACGCCCTGGTCTCATCGAATATGCAGCCCAAACACCAGAGACGGTCCTGCCAATTAAGCCGGCGGCGACTAATTAGTTATTTCGTCGCTTCGGCTCAGTTACCAGCTACTCGCATAAGAGCCTCGCTCTTTTTATGAAGTGACCACGAGAGCTATTTAGAAATTATGTCTTTATCCGCTTCGTGACTCACTGCCTTTTGAACTTTGGTTCTTGCCGATTCGCCAGAAATTCTTGGGACGCCTACCGTCGTTACCGGTGATCTCTTTGATGCCTACATATTTCGCAAATTGCCCCATCATTTGCGTATTTGATTGCGTTTACGTTTTATCTACCGAATTGATTTTTAATTAATCGCTCCTCCACAATTACACACAATCTATGAAGGGTATACGTATACATACCACTTGCGTAGTTTGAGAAAAGTACGTAGGTTGTAGCAAAATTTGCTCTACATCGATTACTGATGGAACTTCATATGACTGAATCTCCGTTTCTTTTTTCTTATACAAAGACTGGGTGTTAAAAAACAAATATAAGATATTGGGTAAACATATTGTAGAGATCAAAGTTTTAATCAACATGGGCCCGAAAATCAACTATTTGAGAAATTTATTTTTAATGTAATCACTCTTATATTTTTGTTCTATTATCGTTTGAAGTAAAGAGACAAGTATTTTTACCATTTACTGGTAAATGTATTCGTTTCGATAATCCAATAAAAGTTCAACTCAAAGAAAAATAAATTACAAGGGTCCAGTTGCATAGTCCCCAAGATCACCTGATTTGACCCTTAATAATCTTGCCGAATTCTGTCAATAAATCGTAAATGGTTCGACAAATGCTGGATGTGTACTGTTTGTTCAAATAGAAGGAAGGCATTTGAAGCTTTTTCTCTAGCTTCACTGTCCACAATTTAGGTAAATAGTTTCGTTACTAAAAGCTGATATGTAAAAAATAAAAACCTGCCATATCTCTGAGACAGTTCATTTTCGGGCCCATTGATGAAGACTTTCCGACTTATTTTGGTTTTACCATTCTTCTTTATGTGCCTTGGCCAGTCCCACAGTTGGCGATCACTGTGGCAAAGGTTTCCCTGTCTTCTGCAAAGTCGAAATAACTCTCCGGTGTTCTTAATGGGTATGTCAGTTTCCTGTACCTAATAATTCCCGTTCTGTTCTCACTCTTTGGAATACTGATTCATTTGTTACTCTATCCATCTATGACATACGAAGCATTCTATGATATGCCTAAGTTTCAAATGTCTCAATCCTGTTCAAAGAACTCACTTTGATTGCCAACGTGTCCACTCCATATAATAACCCAGACCAGATGTAAGATTTCACAATACTTTGCTGTCATTTAAGGCAAAATAAGGTTTTGATTTTCTTAAACATAGTCCTAGCTGTTTCAATTCTGATTTTTATTTCCCTCTCAGGGTCTAAATTTTCTGAAATTATACTACCCAAGTATTTAAATTCCTCTACTCGCTCAATATTTTGCCGGTTACGCTGTAAGGATGCGTTTTCGTGTGGCTGACGATTACAAAACTTAAACTTGGTCTTGTTTACAACGATTTTAAGGCCTATTTTTACTCCAACTTCACTAATCCTATCTACAAACTGTTGCAGGCCGTTTATATTGTCACTGATAATGACTGTGTCGTCAGCGTATCTGAATGTGTTTATGATAACACTGTTAACTTTGATTCCTATTACGGTATGTCGTAGGGCTTCTTTAAATATTCGGTCCGAGTACAGGTTGAATAGCAGTGGTGACAGTATACACCCCTGACGCACTCCTCTTTGTATTTTGATATTAGTTGTTAGTTTACTAATTCGCATCTCATGGAAATAAAGATTTTCAATAACTCCGATAACCATCTAAATTTATTACACGTACAATTCCTATTCATTTGTTGCTTGAGCTTCTCGCGTTCCTAAAACATTTTGGAAACCGAACTTCTTTAAAATCTGCTTCACATTTATTCCTTATTCGTGCATGTATTATGTGCAAGAAAGCTTTCAGTAGGTGGCTCATTTCTTCGGATGTGATCTTTTAGGTAATGCTATAAATGTCGGGTCCAGCCACTTTTCTTGGAGTATTCCGGCATCATAAATAGTGTTGAAAATTATAGTAATAGTCTTTGAATTGTCTTCCTCTATTAGTTTTACCACATTTATGGGTATATCATTTGGTCCCGTAGCTTTATTCATTTTTGTTATTAGTATGGCGTGTTGTACTTCAGATTTAAGAATTTTAGGACCTGTTATATATTGTTATGACTTGGTTATGCTTTTATAAATTGAAATGTCAAAATCAATATGATATTTTTTTTAATTAGTACTTTTTATCACAGGGTCGTTACTGAGGGGTTCTTCGAATTATAAATAAACTCAATTTTTAATAAATGTGGATTTATTACAAATGGATAACTCCTATCTTCCCTACTTAGAAATAAACTTATCTACGATCACTGTTTTTAAATGCTTCTTTCTTATGGTTCCCAATCCTTATAATTTAATCTTCGCCAATTTGCTATTCATTTACCATTAATAAAATTCAAATTTAAACATTTAAAGTGTTCCAAATTCTAATTTCGTTCCAATCCAAAATATTCTTGCATCAAAATTTATGTAGTATGTAATACCAAATATCCAATTTAACTTTATGGAGCTCTATCTTTTGCTCAATTCCATCTCAATTAAAGACTGTATTCTCTTGTTGCGAAACCAAATTATCTTTTAGTATTATATTTCTCAAAATTAGAAGAATTTTCTCTTCTTTAACTGCTTTTCTCTATTTTAGAGAATTACTGATCTCAATTAACATGAAAAATCAGATTTACATGTATTTATATCAGCTGGAAGATTTTTTACTTCCTACTTGTGAAATTAATTTTCACAAAATTGTTTTTTATTTTCGAATTGTTTTCGTTGTCCCGGTTTTTTCAAAATTCTCCTCCAATTTATTAAATTATTACTACATATTCCTAACAATCTTATTTATAACACCCTTATCTGGTACTCTATTTAGTTAAAAAAAATTTACATTAAGAATAATTTTCACAATTTTTTATACTAATGTATAATAAAATTAACAATCTATCTAGCTATCTTATTTATTTTATATTACATATTTATTATTTATTTAAATAACTAAATCCACATTATCAAAATTAAATTTTATCTCAGTAACAAGCAACTTATAAATACTAATTAATAATCATATTTCAAATCCAGTAATAGTTATTCTTATTAATGATACTAGTTCGATATGAACACTATAATGAAACGCGTGTAACGTTAAACCACGAGGCGTTAGCCGAGTGCTGTAGTTACACAAGTTTCATTAACAAAGTTCACATCGAACGTGTATCATTCAAAATTTAATCTACGACGATCCAGATAGATTTTGTTTGCACAGATTCGATTATTAAAATACCAGAAACGTTTTCATTAATTAAAATTCAAAATTATCAAGTGCCCATATTAGTCGATGTTATGGTAACCGCGTTTGTTGATTGTTGCAATTTTGACTTTGGCAACTTCATTATTGGGGTCCAATTTTGAGTCATACGTTCAGTTTTAGTGAAAAAAAAAATATTATGGGTGATTCTGATTCTGAGAGGGTTCCTTCGGATATAATATATAATTAATAATAACAAATAAAAGTGGTGACTAACTTTCTTTTTGTTTGCTTTTTGTTTTAAAATTTGCGTGTTATTATGAATTCATAATAGCACTGAGTGTTATTATGAACGCCATAATGACACCGTCGTAGATTAAATAATCTTATAACTCACTTAATATCTTAATAACATCTCAATATGTTTTCTTTGGTTGAAGCTAGTACATTTCCTTTATCATGAAAAAGATCTTTTGTATACGATTCCCAGGTGCTTTCTATTTCCTCTTCTTCAAGAATAGGTTTATTGAGTGTGACACACGCCCGAGCCAGGGGGGGGGGGGGGGGGGAGAGTGGGCATTGCCCACTGTGGAAGAAAAAGTTGCCCACTCTAGAGAAAATCCTAGTATTTTTTTAACGATACACAACACAACAATTAATTTAAAAATTGTATTTGTTATATGTAATATACTCTTTAAATTACATTTTTTGACATAGAGCACACATTTCTGCCACTTCCGGTTTCTCCAAAATTGCCCTAAATTTTGTTATTGTAAATGGAACACCCTGTATATTTATACATTTTTGATATCTCCATTTCATTCTGCGTATGTTAGTATCAAGATTGAAACATTTTGATAGCCAAGTAAATACTGCATTATAGTTTATTTATTAATCTAGGATGCCATGACCTGCTTAAAATAAAGGTCAGGGTAGGGTGTAGGGTCAGGGGGTGATGTTATTAATAACATCACCGGTCAGGGTAGGAGTGTTTTAGAACAGTGTTTCTCAAAGTGGGCTCCGCGGAACCCTAGGGTTCCATCAGTACTTGTCAAGGGTTCCGCGTAAAGTCCCGCAAAATACAAAACAATATTTTTTGTTACAGTATTGTAACGAAATCTCCCGGACTAATGTACGGCCGTGACATCAGATTCTGGAATGCATCGGGTCGGGTTCCACACAACTTACATTTACAAAAAAGTGTTCCACGTGAAAAAAAGTTTGAGAAACACTGTTTTAGAACTTCAGTTGTAGCAAGTCTGTCACTTGTTTTGTGCATTTCATTTGTTTCAATTGTTTTGAAACCCAGTGCCTAGATTTAAATGTCCAAAATATGGTTTTTCTAAATGGATAGTGTTATTCCGAATTAAATTTCCATAGTAATACCGCGTTATTGGTATCAATGAAATTCTTGAAAACGCTCGTTTTTAATATCCTATCATTTTTGCCAACTTTAGGTCATTCTAATAGATAATAGAGCAACGAAAATAGCTGAAGTTCTAAAACAATTTGTCTCGAGTGTTGGCGCTCTAGACTAATTTCTGCAAAAAATTACTTTATCATCAAAATGTTTCGAACTTGATACTACCATACGTAAAATTGAATGGAGATTCCAACAATGTATAAATATACAGGTGTTCCATTTAAAATAACAAAGTTAATGTTAATTCCGGCGAAACCGGAAGTGAGAGAAACGTATATTCTATGTCAAAAAATGACATTTAAATACTATATTACACATACCAAATTTCATTCCAACAATGTATAAATATACAGGTGTTCCATTTAAAATAACAAAGTTAATGTTAATTCCGGCGAAACCGGAAGTGAGAGAAACGTATATTCTATGTCAAAAAATGACATTTAAATACTATATTACACATACCAAATTTCATTTTGATATCTTAAAAAATAAGAAAATTATAGGGGTGCCCCAGGTTTCGTTGACACCCTTTTGTATGGTGGTCCATAAGTACCTATTACTTATGGACCACACAGACCAACGGTAGATTTGTGAAGCCAGAATATGACGATTTACCTAAAATTACCTTAGTCCAAAAGTTAATATTTACTTATTTAGTGAGATACAGGCTGTCAAGTCGAAATTTTAATTTTCTTCTGTAATTTCTAAAGTTTTCGCAATATTTCTATGAAAATTGGTGAAGCTGCCTTTTTGGGACGAGAAACAATAATCCGTTCTCAATTTTAAGGCAACTTTTAAAATAACCTATTTTTGCTACACCTAATACATAAAAAATACTTAAATTTGTTTGTACTTAAAGTTAGGGCAAATCTAAAAAAACAATTTCCTCGTCTTTTCTATATAAAAAAGGTATACTATTTCAATGTCTCTAAAGTTCAACGTTTTCAAAATATTTGCGATTGAAGTAATTTTACTTTAAAAAATTCCTCCTCTAAAATTTAGACCTGGTGTGTCATTCATAAATGTCATATTTATTTACCAATTCTTCAATTTCTGTGCATTTTGTGGTTATCCAGCGTTCTTTAGCTGACTTTATTTGTTGTTACAGTTTTTTATACTTTTCCGTATTTTCATTAATTAATCTGGGCTGTTCCATTAGGCCTAGAATTACCTACATTTATTACTTTTTTATCTTGTTCGTGGCAGTGAGGTATGTGGAGTAGAGGTGTGTCGGTCGTGAACGATTGGTTCAAAAAGAACGAATCAGTACACTGAATCGAATGAATCGAGTCCTTACTATCAAGTGAATCGATTCACTAATTCACTCGACTCGGCATCGAAGTCCGCGGACTGCGGAGCCGCCGTACTTTAAAATGAATCGATTCACTCGACTCGGTATCGAAGCCAGCGGAACCATCGGGTATTAATTCTTGTCAAAAGATTCAGCGTTCAATTCGTTCGAGTTTCGAGTTCTACGTAAAATTGACCAGTAAATCGGATTCGATGGTGTAAAATTTGACAATGCGGTGGTTCTCCGTCTTAAAAGTAGATTCAAAATTTAATGTAAAATGGCAAATAAGTAAATCAGTAATTATAATTCTCTTTTGGCGTTGATTATTTAAATTAATTTATGTTTGGCAAATCATGCGTGAAACGTACATTTATGCCAACGCAGCGGTACGAAATACAACGGAGCGCTCGCTGTACAAAAATAAATCATATCTTTTATAACAATAAAGCTATGCAAGTAATTCTTCCACTAAAAACTTCTTCATTCTTTTCTACCCATTTCATACGATATAATTACCCATCTATGTGAAATAGTTTAAAAAATACCCCGATGCTGAAATTTCGACTACGCGTTTCGCGTACGCTTAGTTTAAATAATTTATGTAGCATTTGTTAACAACAATCTTGAGATAATTGTGGCAGCATCTGAATCTAGGAAGAATAAGCTTTCCAATAGTTTTAAAATCATTGAGATATATTTACAAATAAGCTTGTACGAGGGCTAGACTAAATGTTCCGGGAAAATACCGTAATAACAAAAGAAAGTGGAAAAAAATGCTTTATTGTTTCTCAAAGTATTCACCTTTAAGTTCTATACACTTTTTCATCCGCTCAAACCAGTTATCAAAACACCTATTCCACTCTGAAGATGGCATCTCAAAAATGATGTTTCTGTAAGCTTGAACTGCTTCTTCAGGTGACTGAAACCGTTGACCCCGCAATCTATCCTTGATTTTGGGAAACGTAAAGAAGTCGTTAGGACTCAAGTCGGGGCTGTACGGTGGATGCTGCATCAATTCGATATTATTGATATCGAAATAATCAACTGTTTGCTGGGCACTGTGGGAACTGGCATTGTCATGATGAAAAATGATTTTACGTTTCCGATTCTTTTTACGGATTTCAGAAATAACTTTAGGCATGCAAACGGTAGTATACCATTCAGCATTAACAGTTCTACGATCTTCAAGACATACAGTAGCAACATGACCAGATTTGGAGACAAATGAAGCAATCATTTTCTTTGCAACACTCCGAGAACGAACAACTTTTGTTGGTTTCTGCTCATTTTCGAACACCCAAGCAGCCGATTGACATTTCTTTTCAGGTTCGTAGGAATAAATCCACGTTTCATCTCCTGATACGATGTCATAAACGTGATTTGATGTTCCTCCGTTGAAGCGTTTAAGATTTATCTTGCACCATGTGACACGCTCCACTTTTTGCGCTGGAGTCAGATTGTGTGGAATCCAACGCGCAAATAGTTTTCTCACATGTAAACGATCATGTAGAATTGAATGTATTTGGCTCCTCCCAATACCTAAAGTTGCCCGAATCTCATCATATGTTACATGCCGATCTTCATAAATCATTTTGCGTACAGCATCAATGTTTTCCGGTGTCACAGCTGTGGTTGGTCGACCTTCACGAAACTCATCGCTGAGACTATTACGTCCGAACTTGAATTCTTGAAACCACCGATATACAGTTGTTTTGGATGGTGCTTCTTCACCAAAAGCAAAAACCAACCGCTCGACACACTGTTGCTGGGTTAAACCACTCCGAAAGTCGTAAAGAATCATCGCTCGAAAGTGTTCTCGCGTTAAATCCATTTTTTCCGCAATACTGTTTACTTTGAACTGTCACTGTAATAACAACGCTAGAATTATTTTGTTCTGGCATGGTTACTAGATCAATAAAATGTCAAATTTTACGAATATGTAGGTTTTGTTCATGTGAGACGTTTAGAAATACCTGATTCCCGAAACTTTTAGTCTTGCCCTCGTATATGCCATGTAAACATAAAATTATTCAATTTTAGATTTCTGAGTATTCAATACTGCTTCCTTTGTTCGTCCTCGTTAGTCCACGTTAGTCTAAACAAAACGCGTGAATGAGTGAACCATTTAAGAACGAATCTTTGTGAACGAATCACTTGGAATGAATGATTCAAATGAATCGATTCACCAAAAAGAATCGAACTTCCCACCTCTAATGTGGAGCATACGTTCGTTTATAGGTTTATGCTATATGTTCACCAAATATCTTAGATTCGTTTTTAATACTCTGTATTGTTAGGGGATAAACGGGAATAAGATTATATACCGAGGTAGTTTAGGTTAGAGCCCATATTCTCATCTCGTGTTTAAAGTTGTCACCAACTAAAGTGGTGTTTAAAAGAAAGGTAAAACGATATAACTTAACACTTATGTAAACAGGACATACAGGTTAACTACGAGCACTAGGCAGCACTAGGTTTAAAACTAAAAACAAAGTTGCTAAGCAATACGCCACCGGTTGTTATAATTATTACAACAGGTATATTAATTTTCAATAAAAACTAAAATACCATCTGAGCAACCCTGATTTTTCATTATTTTCCAGACAAAATAATGGAAGCTTCTTGATTTAAAAGTTATGTATGTCAAATTGACATTTATAATATTGATAACATAATAATCACAACTATTATTGAAACCAGGAAAGATGAACCTTGCCTCATCAATGTTATCTGTATGATATAAGATTTTACTTGCTAGTCAAATTAGCATCAGTTGTATTCTCAAGCAATTAGGATTGGCGCTTTAACCGGCAAACAAACAGCTGTCCAGTATTTTCAATATGAATTTGACATTAAATTATTTTCGTTTTGATTAAGAAATTTAAAAATCCGTTTTCTATTGTACTGTTTTAGTTATTTGCGTTTATTTACTTTTATGATGACTAAGGTTAGATGCAACTTACATTATTTACCAATTCAAAATTTCAAATGATACAATAATTAAACCAATAAATGTACAACTGTATTTCTTCTGTAACGCAATAAACCAAATTATCTAAACCTCACAACACAAATAGGTACTACAAAAACGAATTCCAATGAACATCTGAATCTAAATAACTAATAAAATAAAATAATGTAATGTATTAATAATTTGACAGTTTGACGTTTTAGTGACAACATGTGCATGTCACTTAAACTACTCTAGTCAAATAAGCACTTTAATCATAACACAGGCTTATTAATTGTAATGCTATCCTTGTCGTGTGCATGGGGTTTGTGAACAAATGTTTGTCGTTACTAAATTCAGCGTGTGATGAGGCAGCGTTCATCTCTCCTGGTTCATCTTTCAGCAATCAAATTAGGTTGGGGGGGGGGGGGGGGTTGTGAGTTACATTAATATCAAAATCGTTATAAAGATCGATATGTAAACGTAATATGGATAATGGCAACATTAAACTATCAAATTTTACTGTTATAGATAATATTTTCATTATATTAGAATTTACTTTAGATTGATACTAAAATATTTCTGAAAATTGTTATTGATTGATTCTTTGGCTCTATTATAGTGGTGTATCGCTTAGTAACTGCTTTATAGTTTAATGTATAGAAAAGACATAACACGATATTCCTGTGGCAATTAAATCTTAAAATGGTTCTAAAGTTAAGCTTTAGGAGAAGACACGGATAGTTATGTTTAGTATGCCCAAACTTTGTAACTCGCCACTGAAATATTTGAAATATTAAGAAATTCAGGGCGGGTTGCACAAATAAGATTTAACGGCTTCGTCAAAGTGAACAAAATCGAATCAATATTCAAATGCATATCACAAATAATACATTAGTAAACAAAAAATGATGTTCTTTTATCAACTTTCATCATTCGTTAATTTAACAAAAGTTTTGTGCAACCAGCGCTCAGTATTGGCTACAAGTTTCGTCTCTAAGGGAAGTACCCAGTTGCTTTACTGTTTTTTTACAAATTATTGGCTGTTTTCTACCTTTCCAACGACTGCTCTTAACCTAAATCGGTGTACTGCGTACAATAATACAGCTTATTATCCCGATAATTGGCTATCATAATCATTTTTCTACGTCTGTTAAAAATACATCACTTTTTTTCATTAAATTGCGTTAATAAAGTACATGTTTAATTAACACTCGAAAAGCATGAAAAAAAGTGCCATAGCGTTTCATTTTTTCACTCTGCTAATTGCTAACAACATCATATAATCTGATTTTGTTCAAAAAAGGCATTGTTACTGCATTTAACCCCTATAAACTATATATTTTCGGAAGCAGAAAAAATATGCAATTTAATGGTATCATGACCAACTACGACTTATATTTAAAAAATACCAACTTTATGTCATAATTCTTAAAACATGAAAATTAGAAGATATCTGAATTTATTATCGTATTCTGCTTGAAAAAGTGCATGTAGAATGTTTTTACCGTTTTTGAATATCTTTAAAACCAAGAGAGTTATTTGAAGTTTTCGATATGGCCAAATTTTGAATTTTGGGCTATAACTAAAAAATAACAAAAGATAGCGGAATTTTGTTTTCGGGACTTGAACCTGCATCAAAAAAGAGCCCTAGACTCCGACATCAGTTTTTGTCTATCTCCGATATTAAGGGTACTTCCAATTTAAAAACATCGAAAATGGGCCACCCTGTACACTATAAAGGTGATTTTCAAGTTTTCAATGTGTAATGTGGAAAACAGTTTTTAGGCGTAATTATCTAACGCTGCACCCTTAGTTTAAGGTAATAACATAATTTTTTATCTGCTATGAAATTTTCAATTTGTAAAGCTTTTATTTGTTTCCACTACTTCTACAAAAAGAACATACAGCAACAACCACCTGTGTAAATTTATATTTGTTAAACACTTATTTACATCTGAATCTTTTATTTACTCAATTATAATTTAAGTAATACCAGAAATTCTCTCCAAAAGTTTTTGATTAATAAAACAGAACTAAGCAGATACAAGGGTAAATAAGCTCCAATTTCAATTTTTTCGTTCGTTGATCAAAGCTACAACCCAATATCAACACAAATATTCGGTGGATTCACAAGAAAAAAAAGTAGGTACCTACCTAAAAATTATGTTTTTTTTTTTAATACACATGCAGAAGCCAAAGGTTCTTTATAGGTTTCAAATATTTGATGACCATATTTTTATATAAGGAACTTGCTATAGAGTATAGAAGATAACAGTTCTTTAACTAACTTGATTTAATGTTCCTGTATACGTAAAACAATGTGAGTTTTTATTTGTATACTTATTACTTATTATTATTACCATACTCGTATAAATTAAATTTCTGATAACTATACAGAGTGCCCATTATCTTGAAATTTCTATAGGTAACTTTCTTATTTAAACAGCTACATTAAAAGTTAAATTAAACTTGGCTAGTTTAACCTTAGGTCTTTAAATAAAAAAGTTTTCTATATAACTTTCAAGAAAATGGGGAAAATGTATAGCAATGAGTTTGTCATAGAGGATTCTTAATTTTGATTAATTAATGCTCTTTAATATATGCATTGACCTAAATTAATATTTTTATTACAGTTTATGTGACTGTTTGTTTTTAAGTACATATTAGCAACTTAAATTATCCTATTTACAAATTTTCATAACATTAGGATACAGGTATTAAAATTGGAAATTTTTTGGATAATCTTCACTTGCAGCAAATTAAACAGTAGAAATTTACCGATTGCTATTCGTAATCATCCGCAATAATGCTTAACATATCGATTTCGTTAGATTTTTTACGATTTAAATTTGCAATAAGAATAACCTACAATTGATAAGTACATTAAGTATGTTTTAAGAATTTATTGTAGTGTAAAAACGTTCAACCGTTGCTTATTTATTAAATGTATTTTAAAAAATACCCATGTTTTTCTAAAGGTATATTCGTATTGTAATAAATTTCACAGAGAGATCGAAAAACCGTTCTAGCGACATTACGTTCGTTATAACCCGATTTTACTGTGCATAGATACCAAATACCATATTTATAATGATACCAGGGCCCCTTATTTGTTGCTGGTTACCACTGAACTTGATCTTGAAAGTGAAACATTTGTAGTGAAGTATGCGTCGTAAACAAAATTTCAAATTATTTTATGGAAGTTAAACTAGGAATAGATAAATCAAGCTTAGAAAAATTTACCATTACTAAAAATTTCCTCGATTGATTTACAGATCCGACAAATAGGAGTACAGCCTGTCGATAAAGTTCTTGAAGGTAGAAAAGGCATACCACCTCTTTTTCTGTAAGTTTGGTCTGTATGCCCTTTTTGTATATTGATTTCTAACTTTTCGAATAGATTTTTTGAATTTATATAAATAATTCTGATTTAGCATTAAATAAATATACAGTCAATTTTCACCTAAATAGGTAGATATTATTTATACGTTGTACATAATACTGGTTACTGATATTAATACCGTACAGTGCTTTGAATTTCCAAATTTCCAAAACTGCTTTTGAAAGGTATCCTTTAATAAATCTTCTTCAACTTAGAAAGGTAAGTTTTTTAATCAAATCTCCGTAATTCAATACTTGGCATTAATGCTTCCTGAAATTTCTAGTTCGCGTGTAGGAAGTGGGTGGTGCCAAGTACACAAAATAAAAAAGTGTGCCCCTTTTCTAGGAAACATTTTTCAAGGGGCAATTACCTATCAAGGTTTCCTAAACTTAAAAAATAGCCGTCAATTTTTTCTTACCTATTTTTTAACTTTTATAACATAATTTCATGGCAGCTGAACAACTCTTAAGAGCTCAGAATTACCTTGTTCCCATAAATTTACGTCTTTTTTGAGGACAAAAAAGTAAGTTGTCACTTTTTGGTGACGAAGAGCATACGTGCATTGTTAAACGTACACATTTTAATTGTCATTCAAAGACACGTACGAAGGTCAAACGTTAACCTTACGATTTTCGTCGTTTTACGTTGAACGATCACGTTTGGTACAAGAAGTACCAGACGTGAGTGACGTAATTTCATTGAAAACGAAAACCGAACGGACGATTGGAAATTCAGATGGCCAAACGTACTTCCGGTATTGAAAATCGCACGTGCTATTATAACATACTAATTAAGATCATAGTACTAGGATTGACGATCATCTCATGAATTACATTTTCGTCACTTTACGGAAGTCGTAGAAAACCAATTTCCATTTTCCATTTATATTCCGAACATATCATATGATTATCGGTAATCATTTACATTTTGTATAGTTATGTAAGCCAAGGGTAATTCCAAAAATTGTTTTCGATCCCAATATGGGTTTGATTCACTGATGGGAAAAACATAGGGTAAACTTTTGTTGTCAAGAACATTTGGGTTAGCTTATTAGTTTGTATGAATTATGGCTTTTCCTATTTTTTGGACCTTCGGCCAGAAACTTGAATATAATCCAAACCAAATTGTTCTCTCGTCTTTATTATTAATTTTAAAGGAAACACCGAGTATTTTAAAGTATCCGCGATACATTTTCAAAGCTACCATGGTTCACTGTGTGGTCAGAGCTGAATTTGCCGCCGATTATTCTGGTCATTAGCTTCGAGTGGACTAATTATTTTATAAGATTTCAAGCCTTAGGCCGATATGGGAAAATTATGAATACTTCCGGCGTAGTGCATATTGTAACTGGTTTTTCCTATTGCTCCTAAGCAATGATTTGATTTCAAAATATTCCCAAAAACTTTCGTTCTTTTGAGGGCCAACTTATGATTTTTTTTTCAAAGCTGCACGTCGTTAAACACGTAATTTGAGTTAAAAAAAATCATTGGGAAATTTGGTTTTGATTTTGATGAATTATTTTGCCGAACGTTAGAAAAGCAATAATAAATGTTTAGAAAGTCGATGATGTAGCTTAAACCGATTATTTCCACTTATCATTGCTTCTACTTTGTACTTTGTTAGTCATAGAAATGAAAATTAAGCAAATTTTCAATTCAATAAACGTTCTAACGACTGTTAAATAATACTCTTCTTACTTTATTTAAGTCACCAAATTCTAGTTGGCTAGTGCGCTGATCATGATAACTGAAGCTTGTTAGCTCATGGGCATTCGCAAGCCAAGATTTCGCCCACTAAATACATTAAGTTTTCTGTGTTCTGATAAAGCACCAATACGGGATATTAATATAACATATTTCTTTCACTCGGTATATGAAAACTGTACATTCTCTATCGGTATCAAAAGCTTTGTAGGAATGGTAGAAGCGTAGCGGGCGAATTTTACAAAATATTAAATAGCAACTGCACTTCGATTTCTGAAAACTATTTTTTTAGATATACAGGGTTTGTCAAAAAGTACGGATCATATGGAACTTTTTTTTATTAAAGTATTTATTAAAAAAATCAATACGGCGTTGGTTTGTAGTTGTCTAAGGACTAAAAAAAGGGCACACAGATTTGATCAAATGACATTCTGTACCTGTCAAATTTAACACTTTTTGAAAAGAATCTTCAGAAATGGCCCTATTTATGATTTTTTCGAAAGATTTCATTTGGAAAAGTTGTTCAGAATGACATTTTATGTCGGTTTGCAAATTTTCAGCTAAAAATTCGGACCTATTATTTTTTACTCATTTATTTGATTTTTATATATAAATTCTCGCAGATTTTTTTTCATTGAAATCTGATGAAACTCGCCTGTTATTATACTTTTAATGTTTTTAGTAAAAATATCGAAAATAATGACTCAATTTCGAATAAAAACAACTTTGGATCAACGACGCCGCGAATTTTCAAAAGGAAAATAGTTCAAGAGAGTCCAGGTGGGCAATTATTTATCGAAATAAGTTGATTCCACATCAGATTTCAATGAAAAAAATGAGAATTTGGTAGTACTACTTGGAAAATTAAAAAAATGAGTAAAAAATTTTTAGCTGAAAATTTGCAAACCGACGTAAAATGCCACTCTGAACAACTGTTCTGAAATCTTTCGAATAATTCATAAATAGGGCCACTTCTGAAGATTTTTTTCAAAAAGTGTCAAATTTGACAGGTACAGAATGTCGTTTGACCAAATCTGTGTGCACTTTTTTTAGTCCTTAGACGAGCACAAACCAACGCCGTATTGATTTTTTAAATAAATACTTTAATAAAAAAAGTCCCATATGATCCGGACTTTTTGACAAACCCTGTATACACATCATTGATTTATGAAAATTAATCATAACCTCATAAGAAACGACAAGTTTGTGGATGCAAAAAATCTTTATGAAATGCTATATAAATGATATGACGATACCCTGTATCTACATATAAGACGACGTGCACTCACAACCTGTTTTATAATACAATATTTATAACGTTTTATAACTAAGAATTACTACATTGCCAAACAAGCTTCATAGACGTGACTAATTTATTATTACTGCACACTTGACATTAGTTTAAAAATATTTTTATGATTTTTGCATATTCTAGACATAAATTTTAGTTTTACGCGAAACCACACCATTAAATTAAGTACGTTACATCTTGTTAACTAAAATAACTTTGTAAGTTGCAGTGATTGTTTTGTTTTTTAAAATTACGCCTTTCTTCTCTGGATCTCAACAAGCGACCGTTATTTCTTAGAATTATCAAAAACTTTCCTCCTATGCCTGGTCTAGAGGTTTTTCAAACGAAATCTATATTTCAAACTAGCTGGAACCTCTACCCTTACTTCAATACCCACGCGAAAAGTCAATGCCAGACCGATAAGTTTACATCGAGATCTATTTTAGAATCGTGTATGAACGAAAAAATGTAATACGGAACCTACGACCCGCCAAAATTAGAACATATTTATTTTGAGGTTACGACTTTGGTTCTAACAAAAGGTGGGCGTCGAATATAGACGTTAAAACTATATAACGATAGTGTTCAAACATCAAAATGGGAAAGTTGTGCCTTTTGCAGTAGACAAGAGCCCACCCCAGTCAGTCTCGCCGGGTCATAGTCCTCGGATTGCTCCTGCTGCTGCGTATGGATCCGTCTGCAGCCTGACCTACCCTAACTACAGGGGTGAACATCCCTTTGAAACCGCCCCACCACCTGTAAACAGTGCGTTTACGCACTGATGAGGACCCCCCCCCTCGATATTCATTTTAAAACTCAAATATGCAACCCCCATAAATTTCATTCTTCTTCCTACAGCCGATTACGTTCTGCCAAATTAACTTCATCACAACTCTCCACGTACTCATCTAAATAGTCTAGACATACATACGATTCATAAAAATTGGGACTTCTTACATGATGAGTACTTAGAAGAAAACTGCAGAGCATAAAAGGAAGTAAGAATTTCCTAAGTAAACTTTGTCGCAGGCTATTGACAATGTGAGTTTTCATTCTGGATTGTTCCTTCTGTTAAACCCCAATTATTGAAGGCTGAATACAGGACCGTAGCAGGATATAAATTGCAGTCAGTCTAATCGGGGCAATACTCAATTTGTCCCCCCTTGAGTTATGGCCTTGTTCCAATTCAAAGAGTATAGTATTGAAATCACTTCTTAAAGCTAGTTACTGTTCAATTAGCAACTTACAGTCAGAAATTCAAGAGCACAGAATTAACATTTTTGATATTTGCACCAAAAACACGACTATAAAACAGAAATGTGAAGTACGCACGGAAATAATGTTCTTTAACAATATGTTTTACCAGTTTTTACTGTCTTATTTGCGGCGCATACTAAAACGAATTATATTTTTAATTATAATTAATTACCACTATAATTATCATAATCCGGTTTATTATACATTTTAACGAGAAATCGTTAAATATTTATACGTAAATTGGATCATAACTTGTAAAAGATGTATTAATTAAGATAAACCGAGATATAAAAATTATGAGTTTCGTATCGTAATTAATAAAACAAACTACCTACCTACTTTAAATAAAACTAGAGCGGTAATAATGTCGAAAAAATCGAGACAACCTTCCTTTCATTCATAATTTTATATAATACAGGTTGACCAATTGTCGCTACTTTTTCACATGTTTTATTAATAACTACACATACAGGGTGTTCCGAAAATATGGGTGTAAACATCGCTTTACCTTGTTGGAATTACATACAGTGTGGTACAAAAGTATGGAACAAATTCAATATCTACTGAAATAATTGTTTTTTGGAAAAACGCTCGGACAGGTATAGCGATTTAAATTACGGTGCATATTTTAAGAGGAATCGAATTTTTTTTGCGACAGTAATTTTTCTACGGTGGCGTTATCGCCCTTTTTTTTAAATAGGAACTTGCATATTTGACAATTGCAGTAGATAGTCCTTTTTTTTCTCTTTCTAACCGTGCAAAAGTTTTATACCCTCACATAAGATTTTTTTTGAGATATGGTCCTTCGAAAATGCCAAAATCGACTTTTTCGTAGAAGGTTGACATTCGGACTAGGGGGTAATGAGACCCTCCTAATGACGTTTCCGTGGTCGGTTGTCCCTTAGCATGCGTAATTTCGAAGATACATTTTGGATTCGAAATGCCCGAATGGCAGGGTCGATTTTTCGTATACGTGTATATTGTTATCCCACCCATGCGGAACGTGAGCTGGGTATAGTAAACAGCGAATATGTGAAAATCAAGTAAACCGGGGCCTGCTTATATAAATGATATTTCTTTTGTTTATTGTTATTTTTGTTTGTTCCTATCAATTAAACAATTTTTTTGTTGAAACTTGGCCATGAGACGCGACGATATTGCAAAAGCTATTGCTTTACATGAAGACGGAAGAAGTGTTCGCTATATCGCTGCTGCTTTGAACACAGCCCGAAGTACAGTGCATGACGCTATACAACTATACCAGGAGACTGGGCAATGCACAAGAAGAGTCGGATTGGGTCGTCATCGTGCTATAAACCATAGGCATGATCGCTTTGTTGTTAGCACAGCGCTCCGTGATAGGCGACAAACGAGGACAATCATCTCTGGCCGTTTGGCCGAGGTCCGAGGAAGGCTGATCTCTTCAAAAACCGTGTCTCGCAGACTTAATGAAGCTGGATTGAGGTCCAGGCGGCCAGCAACAGCACCAGTACTTCTGCCAGTTCATCGTGCAGCACGGTTACGTTTTTCCCGTGAACATGAAAATTGGACTGTTGATGACTGGAGCTCTTTGCTGTTTACGGACGAGTCCCGTGTTAGCCTACGTTCCCAGATGGGCGTGGACGTGTATGGCGAAGACTTGGAGAGCGGTACGCACAATGTCTTGTATCCCCAAGGACACCATTCCATGGCCGGTCACTAATAATCTGGGCAGGTATTTCTTTGGAGGCCCATACAGGCCTTGTAGTCATGGAACGCGGAACAATAAATGCCCACCGATATATACAGGACTGTCTAGCTCCTCATGGGGTCCCCTACGCCCCATTTATTGAAGAGCAGTTCATGTTAATGCAAGATAACGCGAGACCGCACGTCGCTAATATCGTGCGGTGCTACCTGGAGGACGTAGGGATTAGGACATTAGTTTGGCCTGCTCGCAGCCCACATCTTAATTCCATCGAACACGTTTGGGACAATTTAAAATGTAGCCTGCGACGCCGGCCAGCGCTCCCAGAAACACCAAAGGACCTCCAAGCAACTCTGCACGAAGAATGGCAACTGATCGACCAAGAGGAGATTGCGGACCTCATTCGCAGTATGCCTCGACGCATCAGGGTTCGCGGAGGAAATACGAGACATTAGTGGTCTCTGAAAGAAATTATCAGGGTTGTTATTAGACATTGATTAGTTTTGGTTTTTCGTTTTGTTGCAATTTTATTGTTGTTCATGTTATAATTGGATGTTTTGAAGTAAAATGTTCACGATCCGTCTCTCTTTTATTATATTATAGCATAATATATGGAGGCACTATGAAATAGGATGGGTTCAAGTATTAAAGCCAAAAATATAAGTGTCGGTTTTTTTTTTGTCCAGCAGTGTATATGTTGTATTGATTTTCCTGTGATCCTAACTTGATAAGTTGTAAAATTTAAAATTATTAGATATACAGGGTGTAAAATTAGTGCGATATTCTTATGTAGCTCCGTAAATATTTTAGATAGAGAAAAATTTTACATGGAGAAGTTACTTATTAGATTCTTCTTTGTAACCATAAAATATCTACAATTCTACAGGGTGTTTCCTTTTCGGCTGCCAGTATGCAACTTAAATATTTTAAATAGAACACCCTATATATTTTTAAATATTCTTATTCTACTGTCAATTGCCTATCCCGTAGTGTTTCGCTTTTGCAATTAGGATCAGTGGTTGCAGAGCTATTCAACTTTTTAGGAAAAATATTATGTATGCAGAACCAACGAATAAAATCTGCACCGTCCACATTTTGACAGATTAATTACAAAATTTTTTTCAAACGTTTGTTGGGACCATCTACTGTCATCCAAAAAATTAAAAGTTAAATTGCGTTGTACAGGGTGTTTGCTACGGTGGTACAATTACTTAAAATTTGGATTGGCAATAATTCAATTTTTTTAAATGGAACACTCTGTATTTTTTCAATGATTCAGATAAAGAATTAAATTCTCTTTCGATTTTATATTGAGTTTCCTATACCTAAAGTTGATACTTTTTAAATTATCGCACTAATTTTACACCCTGTATACTCAATGTAATTGAACAGTTTATAGATGGCGCCAACTATCTATAAAAACTTTTGTTTTCCAAATGTAAATCAACAGTCTTTTAATTTTCGTAAGCTATAGATTCTAGGGCCCTCAATCGACACTCGCAAGTGACCATATTGTTGAAAACATCTTATTTTCGGCGTTGTTTTGGGCAATTGTTCATAAACAAAAAATAATCACTGGTTAGATTCTCCTACGTTTCTATAGATTGGTAATCTGTTTTTCAACCAATTTAGTTTTATATGGAGGTTAATTGACAGTTATGTATCCGTTATTTTGGTGGTCTACCTAGTATGTTAAAAAATGATTTACTTTTATTCCAGAAAGCTATGCTGAAAATGTGTTCTTAAGTGTTCGAGACCCGCTGTGAACTTATATGATGACAGAAAGTTCTCGATTTCCCTTTGCCATGTAATTAAAACCTACACACGGCTAGGAATATGTTTTTTCAATTTTAATACACTCATCTTAAAAACTTTTTTAAATAATCGTAGGTTGTAATTTTATTATTTAATATTTATAAAGCCAGTTTAATTTTAAATACTTTTTCATGAATATGTAAAAGCTATAAAATCAGAAAAGGCTGTGAAAACAAACAAAAAATAGAAACAGCAACTGTTTATAAATAAATCCCATTCGGGAATTTGTGAAGCACATTAAAAATAAAAACAAGTGACTTACTGAAATCTATAAGTAATCGTCCATATCCTTGTCGCTGATAGGGAGGTAAGGTTAAAATACACGAAACGTTGTAGTTGAGGAAGGAGTTCTTTTCCTGAAATAGAATAGAAAAACAACAATAAAATAATCGAATTAATCAGATAGATGATAAAACAACTAAATTAAGAAAACATCAGATGCGTTGGGCTATAATTTATTCAAAGAAATATTGAATCATTCAAGCGCCATTGTCTCTGTCATCGTTATTTTCTATAAATAAGAACAACCAACTCGACGCGATATTTCGGAAAATGATGGAATACTCGCGCATAAATTTAGATCATTTAAAAACTTTTATCACAGCTCAAGAATTCAAACTCATAAAACATTAACGCCGCTGTATAAATAGATGTGACCACGCAGCCTCCGTGATTTATAAATCTAACATTTGACTTCATGAATGAAAATTCCTTGTAGAAAATTATTTCCCACCCACCGACTTATGTCAACAAACAGTTGAAAACATATACCAAATGTTTGATGCTTCTAATCTATTCTCTAATTTATTTTATTTTTATTTCTGATTCTGTTGATTTACAAAAAGGAGTCGAATTTTCAGTCCTAAAGAATGCAAAACAAGAATTACAAACAAAGAAAATACAATAATTATTCTATATTAGAGTTGTTCACTTTGCTAAGATAGTTGTACAAACAATTAAAAGTACCGTTAACATTTAAAATGCCATCACCAGTGCTTATTTATGAAAATCTTGGCATTACGGGTGTGTTTTAGTTTTATGTATTTGTTTTAATGCAGATATCACGATATGTGACAAATATCAATGCGGGAAACCACTGCTTAAAAAAAACAAATCGGAGGGATGCACTTTAAGATGGTTTTATGTAGACGTTAAAACTCTGGTTTCATCCAATAAAATCCTCTTAAATTGAGTAAATCAGCTTTTAAGGGATTTTTGGAAAAATATTGTAAATTTTTCCAGATTAAACAACCTTTAGAAAAAGACAAGTGGCGAAATTAAATGGCATGACTCTATATTGCAAAAGGCAGCAAAGAAAAAGGTTTTCAGAAGATTGATAAAGGACAAGCTAAAAACCTTAGTGGATACAGAAAATGTAGAAGAAAAACCAGCTGAGTAATATGCAAGAAGCTGCAGATTAATTACTGACAAGAGGTAAACAAACAAGCACGGAGAGAGATGAAAAGGATATGCAAAAAAGGAAACATTTCTGGGACCATAAAGTGAGTAAACTTCAGGAGATTAGAAATTTCTATCAAGAGGCGAAGAAAGAAGGAAACAAATGTAAAAATACGACGAGATATTTTAAGGCTGAAGAGAGAACTTTAGTGGGAAGAATAGATGGAAAATTGGAAGTATGAAAGAGACATTTTGGAAGGGTACTAAATACCAGAAGAATTGTACCAAGAGGTACAACAACAGACAGAGACGGAGAACACTCAGATAACTGAGGATGAGTTACCAAGTAGGATCGAGATTGTGAACATAATTAACACACAAAAGAATAATAAATCGCCTGGAGGAAATGGTATAGCAACAGAAGTCTTAAAAGAAGAGAGAGGAATGCTACAGAAAGAAATAGCGAAGCTAACACATCAATTATGGAAACAGAATCAAATAACTGAACAGTGGTCAGAAATCATTTTATGTTTGATTAAAAAAAAAAAAGAAACATCGATGAGTGTGAAAACAGGGTAATAGCGCTACCAGACACTACATATAAAGTGTTGGCACTGTTGGCAGTGTTAATCAAAGAGCGAATAAAACATAGGGCGGAAAACATTTTAGGAGAATATCAAGCAGGATTTAGGCTCAATTTGTCCTTATTTATGCTGTTCATTGATTTCCAACAGGCATATAATACAATTAAAGGTATAAACTACATGAAGTATTGAAACATTTTAAATTCCACAGAAAAATAATTTATATATTCAAAGCGATATTGAATGACACAAAATGTAAAGTTACATTCGAAGGAAGGTCACCGACCTTCTTCAATCTGGTACTGGAAAAAAACAATAACAGAAAATAACATACATATGGTCCAAATGGCGAGTCAGGTAATGCGCGTCATCAATAAATTTTAGGACATCACAACTTAGTATAATCCATTCACTTAACTCCCGTGACATAAAAGTCACAATGTGTTGGTTAATATGAAAATCCCTATTAGGCTATTAACAATTTTTATATTTGAGATTGGCGCACCTTTAAATTTAAATTTAATGCTTTCGTTTTTTTGTTTTCACTTTGACACTTAAATTATTTATAATTAAAGAAATACAAAGTTGATTTTCACAAAATTTTATTGCTGTCCCATGACAATTGTTTTGCCAAACGTTGGCATCTTCAGATGGTGAGTCCAAGTCTTGTGAAAATCAACTTTGTATTTCTTTAATTATCGCATTATGGATTTTCATCAAGTAAAAGTCGATTCAATCAATTATTTAAATTATTTATTATTCAAGTTACGTTTTATAATTCATAATCTCTAGAGAAATGGATGAACAGAAGCACCAACGAAGTTTATTATCAAAGAGAGAGAAAGAAGCTGTATGCAAATACTGCTTAGAAAGGCAATCAGCCCTCACTTAAATAAATATACAATTTTTGAAAAGGCTGCATATACATATATTTTCAGGAAGATTTCCTACATTTTATCCTTTATAACCATTTTTCCAATCCTACATCTCCTTTCTTAGATCAGTGTAACTCAAGTGAAGGACTGAAGACGATTTTGATGATACTTTTCTTTAACTTTATGCTACCTTTAACTGATGGAAATTTCATCATAGATAATAATTTTTGAATTTCATTTAGGCTGCATATACTCATAATACTACACTGCATACTTGTATTATTAATAAACCCATTTTTACCTTGTTCTACTTAATTCTACGAAAATGACAAATTATTTATCATAACCTTACTTTCAGTTTGTCGTAAAGTACATTCACTAAAAAAGTTGATAAGTCCTGTACATAAAGTACACTCCAAAATTTTCATTTGACAGTGTAAACGTCACGGGAGTTAACTGAATGGATAATACGTCTACAAGAAGTTTCAAACGATTTACAAATTTGATAACCAAAATTTTCTGACGAAAAAGGTTCGCATTTAAGTTTTAAATCGCGATTTTAGCGATAGGTACCTACTATAAATTAAAATAAAGAGATAGGAGTAGATAATAGTTGCTAAATACAGAGGATTCCGATTACACTAAGGTAAATAACACACAACACTAGAGGTGGGAAGTTCGATTCTTTTTGGTGAATCGATTCATTTGAATCATTCATTCCAAGTGATTCGTTCACAAAGATTCGTTCTTAAATGGTTCACTCATTCACGCGTTTTGTTTAGACTAACGTGGACTAACGAGGACGCACAAAGGAAGCAGTATTGAATACTCAGAAATCTAAAATTGAATCATTTTATGTTTACATGGCATATACAAGCTTATTTGTAAATATATCTCAATGACTTTAAAACTATTGGAAAGCTTATTCTTCCTAGATTCAGATGCTGCCACAATTATCTCAAGATTGTTGTTAACAAATGCTACATAAATTATTTAAACTAAGCGTACGCGAAACGCGTAGTCGAAATTTCAGCATCGGGGTATTTTTTAAACTATTTCACATAGATGGGTAATTATATCGTATGAAATGGGTAGAAAAGAATGAAGAAGTTTTTAGTGGAAGAATTACTTGCATAGCTTTATTGTTATAAAAGATATGATTTATTTTTGTACAGCGAGCGCTCCGTTGTATTTCGTACCGCTGCGTTGGCATAAATGTACGTTTCACGCATGATTTGCCAAACATAAATTAATTTAAATAATCAACGCCAAAAGAGAATTATAATTACTGATTTACTTATTTGCCATTTTACATTAAATTTTGAATCTACTTTTAAGACGGAGAACCACCGCATTGTCAAATTTTACACCATCGAATCCGATTTACTGGTCAATTTTACGTAGAACTCGAAACTCGAACGAATTGAACGCTGAATCTTTTGACAAGAATTAATACCCGATGGTTCCGCTGGCTTCGATACCGAGTCGAGTGAATCGATTCATTTTAAAGTACGGCGGCTCCGCAGTCCGCGGACTTCGATGCCGAGTCGAGTGAATTAGTGAATCGATTCACTTGATAGTAAGGACTCGATTCATTCGATTCAGTGTACTGATTCGTTCTTTTTGAACCAATCGTTCACGACCGACACACCTCTACACAACACGATGTGTCAAAACTTTGACAGCCGCATATAAACACGTCAAGAATAATACCAACTTTACAAAAAATAAATATGAGCTAAATTAGAAAATAAAAACCTGACTTCTTTATTATTTTCAAAAATGTATAGACCTTGTGATTAAACTCCGCTGCCTTATCTTAGAAAACTACAAAAATAATTTATATTTAGTAATTACATTTTGTATTTTTTTAACCCGCATTATTGGTAACGTCAACCGTTGATCATGTGATTGATGACGCGCATTACCTCACTCGCCATTTGGACTAGGGAAATTGAAGGACGTTTTCCGAAATTTCGAACTGAAAGCTAAAGGAATTTGAGCTAAAAATAAATGAACAGAAGACTAAATATATGGAAATGAGGAGACACGATGGTCAAGTGGGACAAGTTTTTAAAGTAATATCTAAAGAAATAAGGCAATACAGTTTCAAAATGGTGAACAACTTTGGGTATGTATTTAGGCGTGATTTTAATAAATAAAAATGAAGACAAAGAGCAAATTCATGAAAGATTGGCAAGTGGACGTAAAAGTGCAGCAGCTGTAATGAACATACTGAAACTAAGAAAGGTATTGAACAATACAAAAATAAGAATTTACAGAACAATCATACGTCCAACAGTATTGTATGTTGTATGCATGCGAGACTTGGATCCTCAAAGATTTAGATTTAGAGCATAAAAATAGTAACATGGGAATGCAAATTACTTAGAAGAATACAGGGTGATTCAAATTCGACCCTCACCATGGGGATCTCCCTTATGAGCAGAGTTAGAGGGAATGTTTAAATTCGGAAAAGTTGCTATTTTTTGTTCTCTTTAAGAATCCGCCGGCAAAATTGACTTGCGACAATTAACAATCGAAATATTTTGAAAAATCGAAAAAAGTGGGATTTAGTTTTTTGCTTGTGGCGCTCTTATTTGAATTTATAATTAAAAACTAAAAACACATTTTCATAGCCATTTTTTCTCCTCTATCTGATGATCTGGTTATAATTTTATTAGCACGTTTCGTCGCTTGCAGGCCATCATCAACTTTCTTATTTCTTATGGGGGCCATTTTGTTTTTTTTACAGGCTCAGATGCTCACTTTTTCTCTGATTACAACGATATATGATATGTAGGGAAAATATTCTAAATTTAGTGCTTAATTCTCAAAAAAAGCGTATGTAACTTAAAATCATGTCTTACGTGCATTGTTTAAAAGCAATGGAGCATCTAGTTAGGTCGCTTTTGTTTACTTGTGTAATTGTTACTGCCAGTGATATCAAAATATCATAATATTATAACAATGAAGCTCGTCATGAACCTAATCTAACGAAAATACTGGATTAATGAGAACAAAATTGGAAAATTTAATACATATAAAAAATAAAAACAATTTATTACAATAATGTTCAAATAATCTGCCGTTTTCATTAATGCATAATTGAGCACGTTTTCTTAAATTTTGGACAGCTCTCTGAATATTTCTTCTGAGGATCATTTTGACAACATTCTGTATATTAGCTCTTAGTTCGGCAATGTTGTGAGGTGTATCTCTGTTTACTTGATTTTTTACAGCTCCCCAAAGAAAATAATCGAGAGGGCTTAAATCAGGGGATCTCGCCGGCCATTCCACTACTCCACCATTTCCAATCCAAAGATTGGGAAATTCCTGATGCAAATAAGTTCCCACATTTCTCGCATTATGAGCTGGTGCACCGTCTTGTTGCCACCATAATCTTTGGAGTTCATTTAATGGAACATCTTCTAAATAATTAGACACTTGTGGACGAAGAAGATTCAAATATCGTTCCCCATTCAAAAATTCTTCGTACATAAACGGTTCAATTAAGCGGTCACGCAGTATACCGGCCCATTCAGAAATTAATTCCAAAACGATGTTGTGGTCTTCTTTCCTTATTCTGCCTTGGATTTTCGACTGACCAGTAATGCTCTGTATTACGATTAAATAAAGCAGCATTTGTAATATTGATTCGTCTGACCAAATAATTTTGTCTTACAAACTGTTATCAGTATTACATTGTTGTAATAACCAATTAAGTACAAAAAAGTAAGCGTCTGTCCGTATCTCCAGGTTGTAAAGTATGCTTAATAATTATTACGTTTTAACGTTCGCCATACACGAGTCTGCGGCAAATTTAATTCTAGAGCTATTTCACGTGTAGAGGTCGAAGTAGTGTTGTTTATCTAGAAGAACATATCTTAGAGAAAACATTTATAAAAAAATAGGGCCTAGTATTACCATTTGTAAAATGTTAGGTTCATTATTATCCAAATTTCTGTTAGCACCAGCATTACGCGGTGCAGTAAACGATCCATATTCTGTTAAATTTCGATCAAGTTGAAGGAAAATAGTACGATGTGTAAGACATGATTTTAAGTTACATACGCCTTTTTTGAGAATTAAGCACTAAATTTAGAATATTTTCCCTACATATCATATATCGTTGTAATCAGAGAAAAAGTGAGCATCTGAATCTGTAAAAAAACAAAATGGCCCCTATAAGAAATAAGAAAGTTGATGATGGCCTGCAAGCGACGAAACGTGCTAATAAAATTATAACCAGATCAACAGATAGAGGAGAAAAAATGGCTATGAAAATGTGTTTTTAGTTTTTAATTATAAATTCAAATAAGAGCGCCACAAGCAAAAAACTAAATCCCACTTTTTTCGATTTTTCAAAATATTTCGATTGGCAATTGTCGCAAGTCAATTTTGCCGGCGGATTCTTAGAGAGAATAAAAAATAGCAACTTTGCCGAATTTAAACATTCCCTCTAACTCTGCTCATAAGGGAGATCCCCATGGTGAGGGTCGAATTTGAATCACCCTGTATATGGAGAGGTAAGGTAAGGAGAAGTATGGGGAAGACGGCCCAACCAAGAAATTAGGAAAAAGTTTAAACAACCTACAATAATAAGCATTGCCAGAAGACGATTACGATGGCTGGGACACATAGGTAGCCGGAAAGAAGAATAGCGAAGATCTTAGTAGAAAGCGAAACTGGTACAACACGAAAAAGAGGGAGACCGAGAAGAAAGTGGATAAATGCAGTAAGGAAGGACCTTGCAAGCAGTCAAATTGGAGATTGGAAAGAACCGAGACAGGCAAAAATGGAAGAAGGCAAATAAAAGCATGACCCTCTAATGATCTGTAGTGCTGCTCTACATATACAGGGAAATGTTCTTTTTAGTATACATATACCCTATGTATACTTTTATAATAAACGCAAATAGGCAACCCACTATACACTATAAACGTTAAAAAATTAGCATGCTGTGGCAAAAATCATCAAATTAAGTTAATGTCAGTCTTTAACTGTTGCTGTTTTTATTTTCCTTTCTGTTTTGTATTGTTGATATTTTATGTTTTAGAATAATCGTTGAATTAAAATTATGTTGATATTCCACTAATTTTGATTTATTTTTTATTTACAAACATGAAACATAATCTATGCGCACCACGTGACGTGACGTTTATAGTGTATAGTGGGTTGCCTATTTGCGTTTATTATAAAAGTATACATAGGGGATATGTATACTAAAAAGAAAAATTCCCTGTATAGATATATTTTTGAAGGTATAAAAAGGGTAGTATCAGAATTATTCAATCAGCCTGTTGCAGTTACAGAATCAAATCGTTTATTAGGTAAGTTGAGCCAAGATTTATAGTAAACATCATATTAGTGTATTTCCGAAACTATTTTTGGAATTGGAAAAACAAGAAACTTCGCTAGTCAACTAGGTAAAATTGAACGACACAAACAATTTAAACGGGAAAATTGGAAAGTGGAAGTTTTACGTAAAAACCAGGCTTTAAAATTGAAAAAAATATTCCAAAAGTTCTAGATGAAGAATTTATTGAAGATTTGAAAATAATTCGGGTATTATATTATATGCGCCCGTTACATATGCTGGTGTAGAGACGATTTTCTGTTTACAGATTAATTTTTTCTATGACTTAAATAATATGATCATTATACCCCCTGATCATTTTCAATCAGGGACATAGAGGCCATAAATATGACTATCCTTGACTTTAAATTTGACTATGCCATTGAAGAAAGAGTTTTCATAGTAAAAACTTTTTACACTGGAGTCAGCATAAGGAATGTGCAGTTTTATTTTCTGTTAGGTATCCGAACGGTCCTATCTCATCCATATTAACAATACATCGTTTTGTAACAAAATTTGAAAATAAGTGTAGCACCCGAAAGTAGAGGAGGTACCTACCTAATTCTATTTAATATTATAATATTATTTACATCTTTGAGGAATGCAATTTTTGAAGAATGTGCGCGTATTAACGCTGAAACACCAATGAATGTGATTATTGATTATAATGGATTTTATAATAGGTTAGGATACTGTTTGGCGCAAAATGGAGGATTATTTGAATTTGTCTATTGTTCCTAAGTTGTAAAAATACTTAAAATTAAAGTAATTAATTAAATTTAAATATATTTTTAATATGCTTTTAATTAAAAATGTCATTATCAAGGGTAGTTATGCTAACCTCCTATGTTCCGGATTGTTAAATTATGGCCTACATTTTATTTCACAGTTGCATTGTTATCTAGTAGCGATGCATGGCCATGACAGCAGCGGGCCACGGTGGTTGTTTTATTTTTGACAGATGTTATAAATTCGCAATTTTATAAGTATTTAACTTGCTCCAAAAAGTAAATAGTTATAGAAAAAGTACAATAATGACTATTATTCACTCGTACGAATTGCAATACTCGCTTTCGCTCGTGTCGCAAACTTCGCTGTTGAATAATAGGTATACTAGATTATTCATGATTGTTATTAAAAAATACATATTGTAATGATTGCCAACTTTTTAATTAACAACCATACTATAAATTATTGATGACTTATTTTTTTTAATTTAAATTTTCTATAATCTCAGGGTCGTTCTGAGGGTTCGCCAAGTTTTTATTACTAAGTTGAATTTCAAAACAGGCCAGCGTCAAAAATTGTTTTAAAATCGAAAATCGGTTATTGTAACACTTGTTTTAACTTCAAAAAGGCAAATAATAATTACTCAGAAAATTTCAAAAAATACAGTTTTGTTACAAGAATATGTAATATCCCTATTTTTCCCTATCTTATAATTATATTAATTTCAAATAACACTCACACCTTTTTCCAAATTTGAAATTCTGTACAGCACTTTTTAATCCGATCTTTCTTCCACTCTGCCTCCGCTCTAATTTCGATTCCAATTTTCGTACAACTCGAATATCGCTCCTCAACTCCAAATCCAATTCTCTTTTAATTATCCGCTCTAAATCCACTTCCAATTCATCTTAATTATTGAACCTCAAATTTCAAATCCATTTTTAATTCACTTCAAGTTTAATATTATTTTATTTATTCTTCTTTTGATTCAAATATTTAATTAATCATATTATAAATAATTGGTTTTTATATTTTAAATTGAAATTTTTAATTCAATTTGAAGGAGCAATTACTTTTTCATCCTTCCACTATTCAATTCAAAATAGCATCTGTTTATTTATCAAATTGTTTTTCTGCTCTCCCCGTTTCCTTGGTGTCTTCTTTTTCAATTTTTTTTAAATAAACGTTCATACATTCATCACATTCATACTTTACCATAACAACATCACTAGCTAAATATAATTCAATAATATGCAACAATTAACACTTTCCACAACTAATAATTAAAATCTAATTTAGCTATTGTAACAAATTTTTATTTTTTTAACTGCATTTTTTTTTATTTGGGTAATTTTATTTTTTTTTAGTTATCTAATAAATAATTATATTCGAAATTATTATTCAAAGTTGATATATCAATATAATAATTGTAAGAATACTGTATCAAAATGTTACAACCTACTAATTATGTACTCATATAGGTATCAAAATATTTAACTAATTTACTAAATCTATAAAAATGCTTTTTAAGAAATGTCATTTCGTTAGTAATTTTTTGCATATATAGGGTGATTCAGAAATAAGTGCCGTAACTTTAAGGAGAGGTTTTTCTAGATGCGGTGGTTTTCATTTTACAGGGTGATAAAGAAGAAAATCCAAGAATCAGTACTAGGAGACTTTCAGTACTAACTAATTTATCTCAAGCACAAATTGGAGAATTTTGAAAGATATATGCAACTTCATCCGTTCCATCTTCAACTGCATTGTGTTATTTAATTTTTTTAATATTACCTAATTAAACTTAATTCATGTGAAGGTCTGAACAAAAATTAAAAAATCTGGAAAACGAAACGTTTTAGCGAGGTCAACAAAGAGTGCCGTTTTTGCGTGATATCTAATGGAGAATCACGGGCATACATTATTGCATTATTCTAACGACATACAGGGTGTTTCCTTTTTTATTGTTGCATATAATTCACAGCTTTAGTTATTATAGAGCAATCAATTTAGTAAATACACCTTAAGAAGTAGGAAATAAGAAGACATAATACAAAATATTTTTTAAATTGAAAACTAGCAACAAAAAAATTACGGGAATCCTAAAATTCAAGAATATCCAGAATTGTCCAAAAATGAAAACTGTTGCGTTTTATTTTTGTATTAATACACCGTCAACCTTATGCCCTTCGCCGGCAAGGTGGGTGTGTGGGTTGTGTTTTATTACATTTACAAAATATATATCTTCAATTAAATAATTGTATGAACTTATGAAGCACCCTTCAAATCTGGGTTTCGCTGGGCATTTTCAAACAAAAATCTGATCTAATTAAAATTCTTGTAAAATTAATTTTTTCTTAAAGGAAATAATTAAAAAGGTTTAAAATAAAGCACAAGGAACTTAAAATAATATTCTAAATTAAATCTTCAATTAAGTTTCGTACGCGTATTAAGTACGAGTTCATTATTTATTTCTTAAGGACATCGTGCATTTCCTAAAACCATTACAACGATAAATGTAATATTTGCAACTTTACGTAATCTTTAATAACGGTTCGTCAGCTCAGTCAGCTGCTACTCTCAGAATTATTATTAAGAATCTTTTTCCGGAAGACACGACTTAATTAGAAAATTCCGCGAACTTTCGAAAGGAACTAAATTGAGTTTTGGTTAAGGGTTCTGATACTCGAAAATTTCGAAAACCGCTTATTATAATTGAAAGGTTAACGTTAGCCACGTATTAAAAGGCGATTAGCGGCCTTTATTAACATTATCTCTTTCGCAAAAGTGCACCCGGAATTTTTGGTCAGCGACGTCCGGCGTCAGCTCTCCATAATGCCACGTAATTATTTAACACTCGACTGCATTACAAGAAAATGACTTTCGAGTTTTATGTACTCGAGTCCTCGAGTGCCAGGAATAAATGACGTGTACACGGTTACAAGTACAATATGGCATAGCATTTTTGAACCTGTGTGGTTTCTTTGTTAAGTTCATAAGTTCACATGCACAGTCATCGTCTAATCTTGCCCACTTGGATGGAATTATGTGACATTTTTATGGTCACGTGTGTCTGCATACTTTCAGATGCACTAGCCGCTTGTTTAACGCGTATTTCGTTTTTGTTCATTGCATTCACTAAATAATCAATCGTTTTGATAGTCTCGCATTCGAAGGAGTCTGTTTTAAAAAGCTTGTAGCACCATGTAAGTGCACCTGACTAGTTTTTGCCCTGAGAACACTGATAAGCGTCAAACTTTTGGTAAATACAAATTTAACCCTTAATTCTCTACATAGTCTCCTTCTTTCGCGATACACTTTTGCCATATTTCCACTAGCTTCCTGATTTCCTTTTCATAGAAGGTTTTTGGTTGTTGTCGCAGTCACAAATGCACAGCTTCGGTAACAACATTAATTGGACACAAATTTCTTGCCGCTTAGGTGTTCTTAAGGAACCAAATAGATTCTTGTTAAAAATTCCAAAAATTGATAAAATATCATACGTAGTATCTGGACAAGTTACAACCTCAAAACTTTTCTTTAACACCTACAAATTACTTTAAATTCACGACTGATAATATTCCTAGAATTCCCGAAAAACGTCAGAAATTAGAAATTCGCCCCTGACAGGCTTGACATTTTGTTAAAGTCCTTGAAATCTTTTAAATATTGTTCTACGAAACTTCAAATAATTCGAAAGTGTGAAGTGTCATTAAAATCGTTTAATTGAGTTTTCTGTGTAATAGGAAAATGTAACGGCTGAGTTATGAAAACACATTTTTAAGGATGCCCTGCTTTGGGGCTATATATTTAAGGATTTGGAATTAATTTTGTTCAAATCCCTATGGAGATGATAGTTTATCATATACTCATATACAGACTTCAAAATTAACTCCTATTTAGAACAAAATGCTAAATTTACTTGGGTAATAGGTAATAGGCCAATTAATAATTCAAGTGAGTTTTTCTTTTGAAGGGTTAATCTAAGGTACTGGCAAGTTTTATAATATCTACATCAACTCAAAATAAAATTAAAAATAATTCTACGCATTATCCCACTAATAAGATACTCAGGGGTTTTCCTGAGTGTTCCATAATGTAGGTTGTACGTATACAATAAAGATCACTAGATTATTAACAAAACGTTTTCCGGATTGGGACCGTGTCAGTGTTGAGACAGAATAACTTAACGTTTCGCCCACTTTTTTAATGGGCTTCTTCAGGAGGGGGGGAGGGAGGGAGCACTAAAAGAGCACGGTAACTTGTCAACCAAGCCAGAGGCGAAACCCTTCTGAAGAGAAACAGAAAAGGCAGCGACTTTATACCGGCTAACCTATCAAGAAAAAATAATGAAAAAATCTGCCCCTTTAAGATTTTCTTGGGGGTTGTGGCCCTTTTAACTATCCCAATTTTTTGCCCCTCAACAGTTTTTGTCAACCGCTGGATTTAGAGGCCTATTTTGATTTTTTTGTAAATTTTCGTAAAATCGTTTGTTTAGAAGATGCAACCACTTTTTGGATATGTTATGTGCCTGCCTTGTATGATGGTGTGGAAAACAATTGAAGAACAACATCACCCTTATCACTCAGGAATTACTTTCTGACGATCCTCGTAGAAGCATGGTATCTTGCGATTGGTTTCTTGAAGAAGATAAAGTAAAGTTTAAGTTAAATATTCTTCTTTCGGATTAAAATTTGACACCACCTCCGTAAGAAATCTATTTCGTTTAAATCTGCATCTATGATGTGAAATAAATAAATCGTGGCATTACTGTACTTACAATTGCATTTGATATAACAGAAATGACCATTAAAAAATAAAGGTTTACAGCTAAAATAAATGTATTTTGTAGACTCTATTTAAAAAATACCAACGATTAGGAATTGAAGTTGGAAGAGCCCAATTTAGAATTTCTCCCTGTAAAAATTCCTTAACATTTGATTGATATTTTGAACTATGTCCCATTTTTTTCAAACATTCCATACCCAATTACGTACTTAGTTCCATAGAAGAAAACACATATTTTTCTACGACGATTTAGTTTATAAAATCAAGATCTCATATTCAGTTACAACCTAAATAGAAAATTATAAAATCAGAATAATTTAAAAAAAAATCTAGGATTATTTGTAGCCGTACCGGATGATGCCAAGCAAAGAGCAAATATTAATTAAACAAAGAAAGGGAAATTTTTATTGTTTTTATTGATTTTAATTCCTCAAAACGAGTAGTATAGTAAATTGAGTTATTAATCCTCGACGTTTTTTGATTTTTGTCTGAAACTACTAGCTACATAGGTACTGTCCGATTTTCAAATACAATTTGAAACAGGTCAGTAATTTGCCGAAGAGAATTTGCTTGGAAGTGCCACTTAACAATCTGTACTCTTTCATTGACTATGACGACTAAGACTAAATACACTTCCATTTTGTAGCTGCTACTTGAAAAAGTATAAAAGCTATTATTTTTTATTACAACTTATTTTGACATTATCATTAATTATTGTTGCTTGTGATGTATGCCTTCTATGCATAAAAATATAATAGCCTATGTGTAAGGTGACCAGATTTTAATTTTGATAAGGCGTGACAAAATCGACCGGGGGGGGGGGGTATTACGAATTAAAGTAAAAAAAAAAACTAAATTTTATTAATTATGAAAGAAAGCAAAAAAACATATTTCAAAAACAGAACAAACATTTTAACATTAAACATATAAAAAATACAATTATATGGACTTATATTGCTTTAAATTTAATGAAAAATATTAAAAATTAAAGGGTGGTATCGTTAATCGGGAGGTTATGTCTTCGCCCCGCAGCCCATCGTCAAAGTTAATTAAAACTTCAATGAATTTATTTTATGTAAAATTAGACGTTCTTTTGATCTAGACATATTCTAATAGACCTTCATTTATAAATTTTTCGAAAAAAGTGCGGTTTAATGTTGCCGCCCCCTGAAAGAATCGGCGGCTAAAAATATTTTTAGTGGATTTCTAAGGCTCAAGTTTATTCGTAAATTTTTTCCCCCGTTAAGGTACGTCAACTACTTTCCGAGATAGAGTCGGCGGCCGCGCTTAAGAACTCACCCTGTATAATATTTGTTTATTTGTTAAATGCGGGTGCCAAGAACAAACTTCAGTTGTTTTCTTTCTTAATCAAATCCTACCAAGTTAAACTGTATAAACTACATATACGAAAAAATAGTAGTTATTTAAAATCATGACCATTTCACTTTATGATTAAATTAATTATCTTTGTCTAAAATTTTTCCGAGTTACCTAAGTCATGAATGGGGTTGATTTCATTTGTTTATAAATCTGAAACGTAAAATCTCTGATTTGACTTTGTTTTCTTTTATTTATCATCAGAGATTTGACGTCTCAGATTTATAAACAAATGAAATCAACCAATTTATGACTTAGGTAACTCGGAAAAATTCTTCGTGGTTGCATTTTGCTTAATATTTCCGCTACTTCTGATGGTAGAGACCTCCGGTTTTTTGCATTCTCTTCGTCTTTAATTTCTTCATACCTTAATAATAAAATTATTGTGCCATTGCATTTGAAATTTTTGAGATACTTGCAGTTGAAAGCAAGTTTCCACTAAAATGCGCCGAGAATTTCAGAAAAAAAGTTGGAAAAAAATTTCAACTAATATTTTCAATAGACAATATTTATAGCTTTAGGAAAATAACGAGTGTTTTAAAAAAGAAAAATCCAAACCAAAGATATAACTACTTTTAACCTTGGGAGGTTATGTCTTCGCCCCGCAGCCCATCGTCAAAGTTAATTAAAACTTCAATGAATTTATTTTATGTAAAATTAAACGTTCTTTTGATCTAGACATATTCTAATAGACCTTCATTTAGAAATTTTTCGAAAAAAGTGCGATTTAATGTTGCCGCCCTTTGATTGCGCCGCCCCCTGAAAGTATCGGCGGCTAAAAATAATTGTAATGGATTTCCTAGGCTCAAGTTTATTCGTAAATTTTTCCCCCCGTTAACGTACGTCAACTACTTTCCGAGATAGAGTCGGCGGCCGCGCTTAAGGACTCACCCTGTATATAGGTACCTCTACGTCAGGGCCGTTTGCACAGTTACCTACTTAAAATTTATCAACTTAAATTACAAATGCTACTGCGATGCCGCTGTATTTCTATGACAACCTGCAAGACTCTTTAACGATTAATACAGTTACGTCTAGTTTAAAAGGCAACTTAACAGGTAAGCTGTCGTTAGGTTGCTCCTGTAAGGTCAAGGAATCGTCTGGCGTCTGGCCCTTTGATACTGCACGGACTATACTTATGTTGTGACAATTTTATACAAAATTCTTATCGATATCGAACAACACGTTACCAAAAATTTAATATCGATACTTCTTGAGCTAAGGACATTTCAGGAATGCATTGAGTTAAGGACCTTTCAGGAATGCAACCTATTTCTAAAAACTTATAGAAGGCAAAAACGGCCGCGACTTATTCGACAAAATCTTTCAACGCACCTAAGAAACATGTATGTACGAAATATTTAGTCAAAGACTAAATAGTGGAAAATGCCCCGTTATTAAATAATTAAATGGAGAGAGAAAGGAACTTGCAACTTTTCAGACGAACAAGCAACGCCATTTTGAATTTCGGTAAAATGCAAGGACCCAGCGTCGATTTAATGAAATTCAATATGGTGTAATTGGTAGGTGTAAACGTCGTAAAATAGTTGCAGAATTGTCGGTCTGTTTTCGGACAGGATTTTAAGCATGGCGTAAGTTTACGATATTGTTTCCTGTCGTAGAACAATATAAATTTCTTGAAACTCGTTGGCATTTTACGATCCAGACAGTCGGGGTGCCTTTTATGTGGTGCCCGGAATTTTAATCTCTATGAAATTAAAAAGTTTAATTTTACAGTTTATGCATTCCTCGCTGATTCACTTACTCTCGTTAAATAAACAAACATAGCGTATTAAAAGCCGCTATTACACTTAGGTTTCGATTTAGTCAACCATACGCGACGTACGAGTGCATTCTTGATTACTCATTCATTGCAACAATACAAAGTAACAATTTTCGAGATCTATCGAAGTTAGCGCCTTGTATGGGTATGTTATTTATATGTGTTTTGTTGCAAACCGTAGGTTTGTTTGTGTCCTTGCGGATAAGAATGGCATTTCATCTGCTTTGTTCCGCGTGTGGGAAAAACTTTTCCTCGGCCAGTTCTTTTGTCTCTTATAATATTTCGATTCGCGGAACTAATTATTATTTAATACTTTAATAGGTTTGCATTTTTGTTTTTTATTTTCTCTATATGAGAAAAAGCGGATTCGTGTTTAGTTAGACTGCTATAGAGTACAGTAGGCCACGATTTATTCCAGAAGGCTAGATTCCATTTCGAGTTATTGTGTTAAAATATATTATTTACGCGGAGAAGTCGCGTATTAAATACCATCTTTTTATCTTGTCAAGGACGTTACACTCTAAAAGCCATCTTATTTTAAAGCAAGTTCGATAGGCGTTTGTTCTAGGAGGGGTAGATCCTTCTTCTATTAGTTCGATCACTATTTTTCCTAGATCATAGTTGAATACCCTTTGCTTTCTAGGAGATGATTCGTTCAGGTGGGTGTGTTTTATACAAAGAAAGAACGGCCCTCTAAATGTGTGAGCTATTAACAAAAAAAAAAACTCGACTCGTTCTTTCCTTATTCAATCCCTCTAAAAAAATTGCATCGGTCCGTTTGGCCAAACTGACGTTTTCGAAGGAACGAACAAATCGTCTCGCATCCATATTCGAGCGTTAAAGATAGATAGGTAGATAAATCAATATGCCATAACGGTAGCGAGTGATAGCTATGTCTGTGCCTTTGTGTATCCGGTGACGATGGATGGATACACAGGCATTGGCGGTCACTTCCAGGAATTCCAATAATGAATATGACGTAATTAGGCGTCATATCCCGCCTCTGACTCATGTGAAACCTGCTTTCTAACAACCGGCTCGTCATCGGAATCTGCTGTGTTCTACGACTGTGGGTGGACTGCGTTGATTGAGGCCGTCACGCCGTCACATTGGTTATTCTTTGCTTACATTTAGATTGATGTTATGTAAATTATTCGTAGGCCCTCTATAAACGTGACATTTCGGGCACCGTTGACACACAGGATCGACTTTCCGGGATACGACGCCCAACTAGGATATACCGTACTCGGCAGAACGGAAAACCAAGGCTACTATGCTCGTTGAATGCAAAACTTTTTTACTGAAACAAATAGTTACCGATCGTTTGGGTTTTCAAGGACCACGGGCCATTCATTAACTAGGAAACCTTCCAAAAATGTTAAACAACGTTTGTAAATGAGCTCTTAACGAGATGAATGGCATTTAATTGCTTTTTAAAATTATTCCAACGATTCTCGTATCGCGATTTATCTATCGGCTATTTCTTTGCATTTTAATAAATACCATTGGCATTTCCAAGGAATTCTGAATATACAGGGTGAGTCCTTAAGCGCGGCCGCCGACTCTATCTCGGAAAGTAGTTGACGTACGTTAACGGGGAAAAAAATTTATGAATAAACTTGAGTCTAAGAAATCCATTAAAAATATTTTTTGCCGCCGATTCTTTCAGCGGGCGGCGCAATCAGGGGGCGGCATCATTAAATCGCACTTTTTTCGAAAAATTTCTAAATGAAGGTCTATTAAGATATATCTAGATCAAAAGAACGTCTAATTTTACATAAAATAGATTCGTTGAAGTTGTAATTAACTTTGACTTAAAAATAGTTATATCTTTGGTTTGGATTTTTCTTTTTCAGAAAACTCGGTATTTTCCTAAAGCTATAAATATTGTCTACTTAAAATATTATTTGAAATTTTTTTCCAACTTCTTTTCTAAAATTCTCGGATCATTTTAGTGGAAACTTGCTTTCAACTGCAAGTATCTCAAAAAATTCAAATACAAAGGCACAATTACGTTATGAAGAAATTAAAGGGGAAGAGAATGCAAAAAACCGGAGGTTTCTACCATCAATAGAAGCGGAAATATTGACCAAAATGCAACTACAAAGAATTTTTCCGAGTTGATTTCATTTGTTTATCAATCTGAAACGTCAAATCTCTTATTTGACTTTGTTTTCCTTTGTTTAAGCCCCAGTCGATAAGTCTGTTTGGGTGATTAGCATTTATTTAAATACAAAGGGCGATATTACTGGTTTCAATTTTTTCTCAAAGCATTCGACATTTCCGAACATTTTTAAAAGTTTTCTATTAAAAATATTATTCTCCACGTTTATTCTAAAATTTTTATTGCAAAACAATGGGAATTTCGTTATCATCGTAAGAGAGAGATCGGAAGAAAAAGAAAATGCTAAAAATCGAAGGTATGAAAAAATGCAATATTATAAAGAATTTAGCGGAACAATGAAAGTCCTACTAGGTTGATTTAGCTTTTATTTTATTTTACATTTTAAATAAGTTTAACAGAGGCGTTCAAACTGTTTTCCATTAGTACTTTTAATACAGTCCTCAATTCTTCTCCGAGTCGATAGAACAGTAGATTCAATTTCGGCTCTCGAGATGTTGTTTACTGCATTTCTAATTCTGTGTATCATATCAATACGGGTAGTTGTGGGGTTCTTACAACAATGTCTTTTAGACGACCCCAGAGGAAGAAATCCAAGCAAGTGAGATCAGCGGATTTTGGGCTCCATGGAAATACACTCCCTCTGTCAATCCACCGATCAGGGAATTCCGCTTTAAAAGGTGATCTACCCCTGAAAAGTGAGCAGGACATCCATCAATTTGTATCCACATCTTTAAAATGGTAGCCAATTGAACGTCATCTAAAAGACCTGGCAAAGTTTCAACTAAAAAGTCCAGGAACACTTGACCATTGACAGTCCCATTAAAAATGTGAGGACCAATTATCCGTCCGTCAAGAATGCCACACCAGACATTTACGAATCACTGATGTTGGTTGTCCACACTGCGCATCCAATGTGAGTTCTCGTTCTTTTTAGAGTAAAAGTGCATATTGTGGAAGTTTACCCGGCATTTGCTTTTAAATGTAGCTTCGTCGGTCCACAAAATCTGATTCAAGAAATTAGGAGTTTCTTCTAGCATATTTCGCATCCAGTGATATAAGTTTAGTCTGCTCACAAAAACCTTCTTCGGTCAGCGACTGATGTAACACAACATGGTATGGATGTAAGCCTTGTTCATTTACAATTTTAACAACTGTTCGTTGAGATATCCCCAACATTCTTGAAATTTCTCTTGTACTAACATGGGGATTGTTCTCGATGCACGCCAGTACATTAATTACATTGTCTTCGTTACGACCTGGACGGCGTCTTTCCCTTTATGGAGTTGGTTGCACTCTTCCCGTGGTTTATAAACGTAACGCTAATCGACGGAAGACTTTTCTCGATTGGGGCTGCCGATTGGGATACGCAATGTTGTATGTTCTTGAAGCAATCAACTCATTTTCGTGACATTGAAAATAAATCCGTAGCATATCAAAGGCTTCAGCGTTTGTGTAAACCATTTTCAGCAAATAGCAAATAACAAAATCAAGACGAAACAGTCAACAAGAACAACTCGATGAACAAGTAAAACACAATTAAAACTAACATGAACAGGAACAGCAACAAGAACAGGAACAATCACAAGAACGGGAACAACGGAATTATAATATGTTGCGAGATCAATTAAAGAGCAACAAAGTCAAATCACTGAAGCTGAAATTTGACGTTTCAGATTTATAAACAAAATCACATCGGCCCATTCTCATGAATGGGTTGATTTATCTTTAGGTAACTCGGAAAAATTCTTTGTGGTTGCATTTTGCTGAATATTTCCGCTTCTATTGATGGTAGAGACCTCCGGTTCCTCTTTAATTTCTTCATAACGCAATAATAAAATTATTGTATCTTTGCATTTGAAATTTTTGAGATACTTGCAGTTGAAAGCAAGTTTCCACTAAAATGCTCCGAAAATTTTAGAAAAAAAGTTGGAAAAAAATTTCAAATAATATTTTTAGTAGACAATATTTAGAACTTTAGGAAAACATCGAGTGCTTTGAAAAAGAAAATTTCAAACCAAAGATATAACTATTTTTAACCTTGGAGGTTGTCTTCGCCCCGTAGCCCATCGTCAAAATTAATTAAAACTTCAAAGAATCAATTTTATGTAAAATTTGACGTTATTTTGATCTAGACATATTCTAATAGACCTTCATTTAGAAATTTTTGGAAAAAAGTGCGTTTTAATGATGGCGCCCCTCGATTGCGCCTGAAAAAATCGGCGGCTAAAAATATTTTTAATGGATTTCTTAGGTTCAAGTTTATTCATAAAAATATTTCCCCGTTAACGTACGTCAATTACTTTCCGAGATATAGTCGGCGGTCGCGCTTAAGGACTCACCCTGTATATGTTATATCACGTTATACATATAAAATATTATTTATCGAATTATGCTGGTAATAAACAAACAATTATGGTAATGCAATGTAATACAGTGCCACCAAGAAATAATGTTTCGTGGAAATAAAAGATTTTACTTGCAATATGTGGTGACAGTGTTAACCTCTCTTTCCTATTTAAATTAAAAATCTTTACGCAAACTAAAGGCGCACAATTCGAACGGTACCTTTAAATTTTGATCGCTTTATGTATGCATCTTCTATGTATCTATAAAACCATTGTTTTAATTATCCAAATCTTGTCGTTCGTCACATTAACCTATTAATTCGCGTCCGGTCAAATTAAATATCATACAATGTGATTTTTTAAAAACTCAATTGCAGCAGGCCGTATTCTGACTTAATACAGACAGTTCTAAGGTTATAAGACAGAATACGGCCTGCTGCAATTGAGTTTTTTAAAAAATCACATTGTATATTTACATATGGTTAGCTAGTTTCGATAATAGTCCATTCAAATGGTCGGAGATATAGCCGAAAAGCTAATTAACCCTTGTTTTCCTGATGGCGGCCGTATGGGAGGGGGGGGTATATTAATAAAAGTTGTAGATAATGCGATTCTCTACAAAAAAGCCTTGTACAAACGTTTTATAAGACTCACGTCTACAGAGATATAGCCGAAAAATTAATTGACTAAATTGACCCTTCTTTTCAAGATGGCGACCGAATGGAGGGGCGAAAATCCTGATTTAGACTAACCACTGACCCCCATACACATCGTAAAAAAAATCGCTGCCTACCCAAAATGCAAATTGAATTATCATTTGACTCGACTAGTCGAATCAAATGGTCAAAATAAAAAGGTAAATTTTGCATTTTGGGTGGGCAGCAATTTTTTACGATGTGTAGGGGGCCAGTGGTAAGTCTAAATCAGGATTTTCGGGATGGTAACACCCCCCCGCCATTTGGCCGCCATCTTAAAAAGGTGGGTTAATTAGTTTTATCCAATTCAGTTACGAAATGTCAACATTTCGACATTGCTTTTAGTTGTGAAAAGTGGTTCATTTTGTAACTAGTTACAAAATATGCTCCCATTTTGTAACTAGTTACAAAAAGATGATTTTAGTTGCGAAAAGTGGTTCATTTTGTAACTAGTTACAAAATATGCTCCCATTTTATCACTCCCATTTTATCACGATGGCCCAACTCCTTTTTTAAGAAGATGTGGCATTTACATTTTGTTATCTGAATTGGATAAAATCTTGTATGAAACACGTTGCAAAACATGGTCTTTTTATCACATGGCGTGTTGTTCATCTCGGCTTCGCCTCGACGAACAATTTCACGCCTGGTGATAAAAAGTCCATCATTTTGCAACTCGTTGCGTAAATAGCTATTTTGGCTATATCTCTGTATCCGTGAGTCTTATAATATTGTAACGGTTTTAAAACGTTTATTTAAAACTTCGGTTCGTTTTGAGAATTATTTATTAACAAATATTAAAATTATTAAGCAACGAAGAAACACGAAATAACAACGTAATACTAAAACACAACACTATATTAATTCTAATACAAAACACTAATATTAATTCTAATACAAAACACTAATATTAACCCGTAACACTAATTAATTTATTTGTACAGTTTCTTTATTTATAACTATTCACGTATATTTATATTAACTTTACCGACGCACATATATTCGCGACCGTTTTGTAGCTGGATTAGACTAAAGTTCGCTAACAGAATGCGTCTTATACAGGGTGTCCCGCAATAGGATGCACATAGCTTCAGTACGTGTTCCTGTCCTCTTTTTAAGTCGAAAACTTCCAATAAAAATATGGCCTAAAATTAATCGCTACAAAGTTATTCACATTTGAAAGTTACCGTTACGCTCAAAGAGCATAAACAAAAGATGCATTAGACGGCTTTGAAAACAAATGTAAGTAAGTGTTTTGTTTATTATCTGTCATAAAATAAGTATGGCAACGTTTTCTAATCAAGAATATGCCAATATAATCAAAAACGACTTCGACTCTATTATGAGGTCTGTCACCACGATTTCACAAAGGGCACGAATGTGCATAGCTAATCGAGGTCATTTTGAAAATTGAGATAGAAACTGCCACATAACTATAGCATTTTATTTTGTGAACCGTTAATTGATGTCCTTTACCAATAAAGTTTTGAATCTTTAGTGTTATTTTTTGAATGAAAAAGTGCCAATAACTTTGTAGGGATTAATTTTAGGCCATATGTTTATTGGAAGTTTTCGACTTAAAAAGGGGCCAGGTACACGTACTGCAGCTATGTACATCCTATTGCGGGACACCCTGTATGTCTCTGTCTCTTTTGAATTCACACCGAACACCGCACACCTAACGCCAATTGTAACGGTTTTGAAACGTTTATTTAAAACTTCGGTTCGTTTTGTGAATTATTTATTAACAAATATTAAAATCATTGAGCAACGAAGAAACACGAAATAACAACTTAATACTAAAACACAACACTAATATTAATTCTAATACAAAACACTAATATTAACCCGTAACACTAATTAATTTATTTGTACTGTTTGTTTATTTATAACTATTCACGTATATTTATATTAACTTTACCGACGCACATATATTCGCGACCGTTTTACAGCTGGATTAGACTAAAGTTCGCTAAGAGAATGCGTCTTATATATACGCAAGCTTCTAATCTAGAACTATCCAATTCCCGATAAGCTTAGTTTATTCTGCGGGCGCCTAGGATTATCGACCGCGCACAAGAAACTTCTAGTGGCGGATGACGCATGTGATCTCGCACCTGCTCTCCGCGGCTGCTGAAGCAATTCGTTACAATATGATTCTCTACAAAAAAGCGTTGCACAAACTTTTTGTAAGATTCACGACTACAGAAATATAGCCGAAAAACTAATTAACTCTTCTTTTCAAGATGGCGGTCGAATGGAGGGGGTTGCCACCACGAAAACCCTGATTTAGGCTCACCACCGACCCCTCTACACACCGATAAAAAAAATCGCTACCTACCCAAAATAGAAAGTTGAATTACCATTTGACTGGACTATATTTAATCAGTCAAAAATCTTCAAAGTTTTACTGCCAACTGAAACAGTATTTAATGAGCACGTTGTAATATTCTTCATAAGGAAAAATCGTATTTATTTATTTATTTGTGAGGCGAGATCTGGACTTGCGGGTGCCAGGAATTTCAACGTGCGGCAACTACCACTACCCGACTAGAATTTTGTTGGATCCAAAGGATTTCTACACCTGGAAGGAATATTTATCGTGTCAAACCCCGTATTGATACGGGACCTACGGTTTTACCTCGTACAACATATTTTCGGATATTTTTCCGAATTAAAAATCGCAATCCAAAACCGATTCGGGACCAAAAAAATTTCTACAAAAGCTTATTTATTCAGTATCAAAAATCATTTCTGTTTCTTTCAAAGTAAATGGTTTGACGTTTTTACAAACTTAGTAAATAGTATCATATATTTCAATAACATTAAAATTAAATTACATTTTTTTTACCTTATATTAAGTCAACTAACATTTTCATTTACGCAGTTCCTTACTTTATGAACATCAAATCTAATCTACCCTTCTTACTGCGTTTCAGCAGAACATCGTAGTAATACAAATTTAATATAAATTCCAAACAAATTGGCACAGCAAAGACAAGGTCAAGGCTCGTTTTTGCGACGCTGAAATGTGGTTTAGGGTAAACAAACATAGACGAAAACAAAAAAAGCACGAATTTAAACGTCGCCATAATTTATTTAAATAATAACATTAATAAGATTCAAATGGAAAGTCCTAACCAATACAATTCTTGGGGAGGATTTCGAATAACTTCAATTTCTTTAATATTTCATTTTATTTTATTAAGATTTTAAGTTTCCCAAGAGAAATTTTATTTTGGAAAATTTATTTTCTAAAACATTTATGTTCATGGCAAATTTAAACCTGAAACTTTTCGATTGTAATGGATTTTGGTCCTTTTCTCCCACATTTAAGCATTATTCATATTCAAGCCCTGGCAATTTTACTTATCACTGATCAAAAAGTATGCGGCTGTAAGTTTTGTCCGTTCTGACACGAAGCCAAAATTGAATAACAAATCTTTCAAGCGAGTTCACTTAATTACATTTTCATTAAAAATACATTTTACCTGTGTTTTCTTCTGTTTTGTTGTATTAATGGAATTTTCTGCTCTAGTTTTAATAAATAACAAACCTCAATTCAATTTCCTTTGTGTATTATGTTGTTTTTCAAACGGACTTTATTCGGTTCCCTTCAAAATACTCTTTAAAACTTTTAGTTATTTTTATTATAGATTAATAAGGCTTTTGTTGTTTGTCTGTAGCAACAAAAATCTAAAAAAATGGATGGAACCCGCCTTATTTAATTAAGACTTTAAAGTATTCTGGTGATGCACGTAGAAGGCATCCATATTTGAGTTAGTTGAAAGCGGTGCAGCAGCGACGTCACCAAAGCCCTACGGGGAATTCCTTACTGAACTATCGAGTAAACTATTTGTAGATCGAGTAGGTGGCAATTAGTGATTAATATTGAGAGGAATTCAGATTTTCGCAGCGGCGAAATCGGTGTGTGTTCGACAACCTCGAAGAGATTGACTAATAAGGTGTACCCGAGACAGAATGCAACGGATCGATATCAACCAAATTCCTAAATAATGCAGCCGGATGCTGCACTGCGGTACATTTTGTGCGGGTTAAACCGGGATTTCGTACAATTCTTGTTTAAATGATTCGAAATAACAGTTGCTTCTAAATATTACCACGAAACAGGAATTGTTTTTACAGCAACAGCGGCTGACACGAAAGTGCTTTCAAAACGAGCTCTCTCGTAAAGGTTACTTAATAATAATATTGGAATTCAATAAACCGTTTGTTCTTAGAAATGTTCACACATTACAAAAAATCATTGAGAACTTGTCTTTCCGGAAGGTAATTCCAAACATATGTTTAATGAAAGCCTATTTTTAAAGTCTGTAGTTTAAATATAAAATTCAACTTGCGAAATATTTTTCTGTACTTTCAGCATTGAAAGAAAAATCTAAACATTACGAGTTGGATAATTTGATGATTCATTCAAATTTTGCGTTTAATCAATGTTTGAAATTCCTTTTCGTTTATGTGAAACCATGATTCATCGAAATTTTATCTTAGAAATAAGCTCATTTCGTGATTTTATAAATATCAAAAACCAAGTGTAGTTCTAGCAGATCTGCATTGTTAGATTGAAACCTTACAAAGTTTACAAAAGATAAAGCTAGTAAAACGAGCAACGAAAGAATGTTAGCAAGGACTGCATTAAATGCCAGCCATGAAAACGTCGAATGCACTTAATAAAATTTAAGACTAACAAATATCAATATACTGTCAAGTTTAAAAAAAATGCTGGAGTACACTTATCTGCATACCGCAATTTTACGATCAATTTTATAGCCACATAGTTCGCCAAGTACGATATGTGGATAATACCTCGTCTCATCAGGACGATTAAAGAAGACATCAACTTTCTACTTGCTTTTCTTTTATGAATTTCATCATCAGAAAAATTAATAATTATTCTTTCGCATGACCAACCATTGCTTTGAGTACTGGAAAAGTTTAGAGATAGGGTAGGTTAAGGACCCCGCCTTTAATTATTTAATTCAAAATCACATATAACTAAAATATAAGTATTAAAGACAATCGGGCCTTAATATTCTAAGGACCCTGGGTCCTACACTTTATCCCATTGGACAATTTGACTCTGAAAAGGCTACACATCATTTGATAATTTAAAAATGAAAAAAAAGCAATAATAGGAAAAAGTTGGAATCCACATATTTATGCCTTGTTTCAAGTTCTCAGGTTGTGATTATCATGTCTTAACCCTCTAATTTTTATGATTCGGTCAACGTCAACCTTAATTTTCCAATTTAACGAAGAAATTTTACATTAAAAAAAAGTGTAGTGATTAACTTACAATAACCCAGATATGAATTTAGGGAGTAACAGGAAAACCAACCCTTAACGATAAATAATACATAGGGTAGGGTGTGGATCTAAAAGAATGTTATAGATTTAACGTGGGTTACACCTGCTGCTTTTGTAGGTAACCGAAATATATCACGACCAGGAATCAATCGTCGGTTTTCCCTACGTAAACTTTGTAAGTTTTAAGGGTTGATGTTATGGAAAAAGCGTACGCCGTTGCGTATTCCGTTTGCGTACGCGCGATATAGCAGTATTGTAGCACTCGGGTGGATGAACGGCAGTGTGCCCCACCTGCCCTGCCAGACGCTAGGAGGGGGTCGACGACCTGACGCGTCGCGACGCCACAGACGCCCAAATCATCCGTTCCATCCCAAAACCGATGTGATTGACCTACCCTTCAACATCCCATTCTTATTCTCCACTACCACCACAGTCACATCCCGTAAATATTGAAGGCGGTGATCCTTGGGTTCGTTACCATAATGTGTCTGTCTGCAATAAACTGCTCTTGGGGATGCATGGGGATGAACAGGCTATAATTTAATTTCAACATAGGTGCCCGGATTTAATTTGCGACGTTCTATAATTTATTTTCTAAATAGTTAACAGTTTTACTGGCTTAATTTGAATCATAAAGGGACATTCATTGTCTTCTTCTAATTTAACGGTATTTCATAGAACACGTTAATTGCGATATTAGGTTAATCGATATCCAAATTAATAGTTAGAAACAATTATGCAATTGTAATTTAGATAAATGGAACATTGCATGGCACCCATTAATTTTATTGATCTAAAAATTTTAGTACTAAGTACTTTCGATTAAATTACGTAAATCTTTCTAACTTATAAAAGAGTTCTAAAGAAGATGTCGATTTTTCATATTGTTTCATGTTTTTTTTTTAATTTATAAAAACCCTGAAAAGAGATGCCATATGGAAAAGTTTGCAACAAAAAGGAGTAGGAAACAAAATAATTGCAGCTGTAAAAAGTCTATACTTAAATACTACAACAAACCACGTGAGAACTAAAAATATGCTATCAAAACCATTCGAAACAAACGAAGGTGTTAGACAAGGAGGAGTACTAAGCCCGCCCCACTTTACCAGTGCAATAGACGATATAATAAAGAACAGCAGCAAAAACATTAATAAATATAAAGTGGGATGGTTTAATATGCAAGTGATAGAAGTAGAAATGTGTGCATTTGCAGACGATATTGTGCTACTTGCAGACAATAAAAAGGACCTAGAAGAAAACCTAAAAATATGGGTAAAAGAAGCAATGGAATTCGGTTTAGAAACGAACATAGAAAAAACAAAATCAATGGCAATTACGACAGAAGAAGAAAAAATAGAGATCAAGATAAATGGAAAAGAAGTGGAACAAAATTACAAATATCTTGGAACCACAATAAATTGCTAAGGATCCAGAGAACAGAAAATCAATAACAGAATGAAACTAATAACACCATCCCAAACACTGAACAGAACGAAGTTTTCTCAACCATAAAAAAATGACAAAAATTACAATATTCAATACCAATACATACTAACTCTAACAAGTGCCTGCGAAGATTGGGTACTAACAAAAAACCAAAAGAACCGTCTACAAGCAACTGAAATGAAATATCTACGAAGAACACTAGGGGTTAAAAGAATCGACAAAATTAAAAACACAGAAATCAGAAAACAACTAGGAACAAAACCACTATTAGAGAAATGTAGAATACAAATTAAGATGGTTTGGAAACTTATGCAGGATGAGGAATGACCGACAAGTGAAGAGAGTATGGGAAGCTAAATCAATCGGAAAAAACAGAAGACCCCGAGAAACATGGAACAAAAGTATAACAGAATTGTGGCAAGAAAAATAAAAAACATAGAAAGAAGGAAAAGAAATATCGAAAAACAGAAAAGATTTGCGCACAACTGATTAAAAGTGATAAAGAACAGTAGAAAAAGAAGAGACACCTTCGACACCTACGGGTATGAAGACGACAGGATTAAGTAAAAATGGTAGTGTCTAACTGTCCTATAATAGTTTAATCGGTATACCCAACAGGGTTTTGTTTGCTCAGCAGATCAACTGGATATTTGATAACTAGGCCTACAAAACTGGGTAGACACAAAGCAGGAACAAAGAATGTTATGATAGACCAGTGGATATGTTAATTTGCCAATAGTACACACAATACATGACAACTTCACGATCTATTTAGAGTAAAACAGGCCTCTTCATCAGTTTACTGTTTTGCCCTGGGTGGGTACAAGGATACAATAGTTAATATTTTGGTTGGACGCTGGTCCACCCTGTCACTCTGTAGTTGCGGACATGTTCAAAAATAGATATCTACATTTTTAGAAAAGGCGAACTGCGAGTTTGATACTTTCGAACAGTACTGCATCAAAATCATTTTTTGGGCTGATATAATTGTATATACTAATATCCTGATACTCACATTCGATACTGATACAAAAAATAAAGGTATGTGAAAGTACAAATTGCGTTTGAAAATCAAATATGGACTGAAATATTTGAAATATTTTCTTTTGATTTATGAGCACTATTGGTAAGAAACTAAACAAAATTTGTAAGACCATACAAATAAGCTTATACCGTTTCAATGTAACAAACAGTGTGATGGATGATATTCTTCTTCTTCTTGGCACTCCAATCCATGGGATTATAGCCCCATCGTATGATGTTTGTTCTTTCAATATGAGGTGGATCAATTCTCATATTCTTTCTTCTCTTTCTCTATTCACACCTTTTCATGTATTTTTGTTTACTTCACTATTTTTCTCCATCTTTTCCTATTTCCACGTATCTGTCTCCAATCCTGTATTTCCATCTTCTTCAAATCTTGTTTTATATTATCTGTCCATCTTATTTTAGGCCTCCCCTTCATTCTTCCTTTAGTTAGCTTCCATTCCATTATTCTTCTTATTATCCTTTCCATATCGCTTCTCATAACATGTCCAAACCATTGTAGTATTTTTGCCTTAATTATTTTTATGATGTCTTCTCCTTATATTTCTTACAGTATTTCGTGGTTCGTTCTCCTTCTCTTTTCTCCATTGTTCATCCTTATTAATCCTAGAATTGTCCTTATTATTCTTCTTTCAAAGCGCCTCACCTTCTCTTCCTCTTTCGCTGTAAGTCCACGTTTGGGTTGCGTAGGTGGCTATTGGTCTTATTAGTGCCTTGTACATTTTTATCTTGTATCCTTTACTTATTTGGTTATCTTTTAGAAATTCTTTGTACATATAATATGTTTTGTTTCCATTCTGTGTTCTTCCTTTTATTTTATTGTATTGCTGGTTTGTATTATTAATGTTTGACCCTAAGCAATTAAATTTTGTTACTGTTTCGAACTTGTAATTTCTTATACTGTGCGAGTAAAAAGTAAGGAATATGTTAATTAAAACCGAAACAACCCAGTTTTCGAACAAATCCTTGAACGACGTCGATTTTATTTTATGAAAATGCACATTTTTCCATTAAATTCGATTTTCGATCGTCATTTGTTTTCGAGTAATGACGTAAGCGGCATTTTTTTAAAAATGGAACCGCCTTATTTTTTTTCATGATTTCGATAGATCCTTTAACTCTGAAAACGGTAACATAAAATTTTGACACCTTACATACGAAAATTTTGCAACAAAAGACAAATGAAAATAACAAAACATATTTTATTAATAAGGAAACAAAAACATAAACTGTTGCTAAGCAAATTAAAACATCAGATTAAGTGTTGGAACTGCCATCCCTCGGTTTCTTGACAATAAATCAGCCGTCTTACAAATTTTCTTATATAGGTATTTCCGATGACTTGTGGGCCAATTCTGCGCTTTTTAACTGTATTGTGCTCAACATTTTTTTTCGTAAGGCATCAAAATTTTATGATAACGTTTTAACAATTAAAAGATCTATCGAAATCACGAAAAAAAATAAAGCGGTTCTATTTAAAAAAAATGCCGCTTACGTCATTACTCGAAAACAAATGACGATCGAAAATCGAATTTAATGGAAAAATTTGCATTTTCATAAAATAAAATCGACGTGTTCGAGAATTTGTTCGAAAACTGGGTTGTTTCGGTTTTAATTAATATATTCCTTACTTTTTACTCGCACTGTATGTATTTTTCCCCCTCTATTTTCATATCTCACGTATTTTGTCTTTCCTTCATTTATTTCTAAACCTCTGTCTTTCCTTTTCCAGTCTTTTGAAGGTTGATGTCATCTGATCATCGCTTTTCTGTTCCTAATTATTATCACCATGTATATGCTATAATTTGTATACAGTCTTTGCTAATAATTCCTTTAATATCTGCATTATACTGCAGACAACAAGTCACCCTTTTTCACTCCACTATCTATTTCTATTTTTCTTGTTGTTATTTCTTGAAGTTTAATTATTGCTCCTGTTTCTTTTAATGCCAAGTGTACAAGTTTAATTAGTTTTATTATTTCTCTGTTGATGCTATCGAACGCTCGTTTGAAGTCTATAAACAATAAGTTGAGTTCTATATTATATTCCCTTGATTCCTCTAAAATTTGGTTCATAATATGCAAATATGCATTGCGTCCACCGTCGATCTTCTAGCTCTAAACCCCTGCTGGTATTCTCCTAGGATACTTTCTGTTCTTTTTGTAATTACTTTTTTATTATTGACGCTAAAACTTAATAGGTTGTGTTTAGTTTAATAGGCTAATTTCTCTGTAATTATCACATTTTGTTTTTCTACCTTATTTCCATTCCCCTGGCATTTTTTCTTTTTTACGTTTCTGTTGCTAGTCTATAAATCGCTTTGTGTAGTTCTTCTCCATATTCTCCATATTTCAATAATTCGTATACTATCTTGTCACACCTGGCAACTTTGTAATTTTTGGTTTTCTTAATAACTTCCTTGAATTTTTCATATGTATGTAGGTTCATTTATACTATTCTCTACTAATGTTTGGTTTTCCTCTACTATGTTCCATATTTCTCTTTCTTCTGTTTCATTTGTTGCTTTACTTAGTAGTTTATGGAAATAGTTTTCATATATTTCTTTAACTTGTTCTTCATCGTACACCTCTTCATCCTCTATTTATTGTTTTTTAATTTTTTGTAAAAGTTCTTGCTATTATTTTTTTCGCCCTCTTCTTCTATTTCTTCCATTTTTTTACTTATCCATCCATTTAGTTCAAATCCTATTGTTTGTTCTGCAGCTCTAGTATATTTTTTATATTTTCTAAATTCTCTCTAATGCAGCGATTCTCAACCTGTGGGGTACGCCCCCTTGGGGGGGCGCGAAATGACGGAACGGGGGGCGCGAAGACGCGGGAAGAATGAAGCAAAGATCACAGAAAAAACTTTTTATTGCAAAAAATAAAATTCGAACACATAAAATACATTTTGAAATACAAAACAAAATGTCACGCCAGTAGGTAGATATATAGCAATACCTAATGCAAAACGTACTCAACAATTAAGTAACTAAAATCAACAATAAATAATATAGGTAACAATTAGTGGCTCCCTTGAGGCTGTCTCGCAGAGCAAAGCTTTTCATAAGAAGCTGATATATTGGAAATGGACACTCTCAGTTCTCTTTCTATATTAAGTTGGGATCTGTATTTTGTTTTTAATGCAGCTACTGCAGAAAATCCGGTTTCGCATAGATAAGATGTAGGAAATGGTAAAAGTATACGAAAAGCTCTTGTCTTCAGTGCAAACAATTCATTATCCACGCCAGCCCAAAACTCAAATAGGGATTTATTACCAAACTGTCTTCTAACCTCGCCACTTGCCGTGAAATCTATAAATTGTTCTTCTTCTTCGACTGAGAGGCCTTCTGGAGTATTTTGAAATGGATCTCTAACCCACTTGTATTTAGCTATCAAGCTGTCGTCGGTTATAAAATACTTTCTAAAATTCTTTGCCATTCCATAACTGCAAATAAAACTTTGATGTGTACCTCTTCAGCGTTGTAGGTTTTAACAAATTCATTTACAGTTGTAAACATTTCTATGTTTCTACGCTTTAAGTTTGTATTCCATAATTCCAATTTTCTACAAAAAGCGTTCACTTTGTCGCTCATATCCAAGAGATGTGTATTTGTACCTTGCAGTTGAAGATTCTATATATTTAGTTTCTCGAATATGTCGACCAAGTAGCTCAATTTCATCGCGACTACGTGATCTCGAAACAGCTTTGCTTCCTGGCGATTTTCTTCTTCTAAAAAAATTGCAACTTCATCTCTTAATTCGTAGATACGTTGTAAAAATTTGCCGCGTGATAACCATCTTGCTTCACAATAAAATAGTAACGCTGAATGTTCTGCGCCCATGTCCTTGCAAAGTGCAGAAAAAAGTCTTGATTTTAGGGGCCTCATTTTTATAAAATTCACTGCAGTTACAACTGTCGTTAACACAAGGTTTAGACTAGAACTCATTTCTTTGGAAGCACATGCACATTTTCACGACGCGGCGGTCAGTGTTGTAAGACATGGCAAAATTTCGCAATTCATGGTGGAATCTTGGTTTTGTAGCGACGTAGCAGCGGCAGAGCAAAATAGATTTAGATAGATATTGGTATTTTATTAGTACTATAATAAAACGGCTGGAAGGGGGGGGGGGTGATTAAAATGAGTTCAGAAAAGTGGGTCCCAAATACTAAAACGTTGAGAAACGCTGCTCTAATGTCTTGTGTTTGATAAATGGTATTAAGTTTTTATGTTATTTTCTTTTCGTATTAGTTCCTAGCCTTCTTTTTCTTAGTTTATCTACGTTCCATCTCTTTTGTTTGATCCATCTTCTTTTGTTTTACTGTTCAGTCTCATTCTTGCCATTACCATATAGTGGTCTGTGTCCGAATTTGCCCCTCTGTATATTCTTGAATCCAATACTTGTTTCATCATTCGTTTTGACTAATATATGGTCTATTTTGTTTTCATATTCTCCATTTGGGTGTCTCCATGTCACTTTGTGATGTCGTAGATGGTCAAATTTAATTGTGGCTATGTATAGGTTCATGGATACTACCAATTAACAAAGTTTATGTCCATTATTATTAGTACTTTCGTGTATTACATGTCTTCCGACATTTCTTCCAAGTATTTCTCTTTTCCAAACTGTGCGCTTGCATCAACCAAGATTATTAATTTGTCACTTTTTGATACTTGTTCACATACCCCTTGTAATTTCATCCTTTTTCTCTTCTTGATGATATAAATTGTTATTAATACACCAATTTTGCATGTAGCTACAAGTCATGTGCAAATATTTTCCATCCATGGCTTATGCGCAGAGACTGGAAAATATGCAAAGTGCATATCTCTATTTTATAGCATATCTTTTTAAATCTTTGTTTCTATGCGTTGCACATCATGTTAATGCGATTTTTAATTAGTTTTTTAGTGCATATTTGCATATATTACCATTATATTGCATAGTGCATATTTCGACTCTTTTCGGTCAACTTGATGCATATTTTGTTTTGTACAATTCCAATTTTTCAAAAATTTTTGAAAACCTACTACAAACTTGAAAATTTTGAAAATGTGCCCAGTTCTTCAACGTTAGGAAAAAAGCATGTACATTAAAGAACAGATTAGGGATAAACCTATCTGGATCTCAGTGCACGAAATAATAGACACAAAAGCATGCTATATTGATCATTTAGTTGTAGGGGGTTTTAAATATTAACACACCCGAAAATGGTTTTCATAGAATTTCCCATAGTGAATAAGTTAGAATCTAAAGTATCTAAAGTAAAAAAAGGTATTTGTTAAAGCACCTTTCAGAGCGTAAAGATATAAAGAAAAACTTCATGGGGTTCCTTTGCCACCAGAACCAGTCTTGACCAGATGGGGAACCTGGTTGAATTGTGTAATATTTCTTTCCGGCCATTTTGAATGGTATTAAAAATGTAATTTCAGAATTTGATTCAGATAGTTCAATCGCAATTGAAAATGTAGGGGTATTTTTAAGAAACCGTCTGTTGTAAATCAGCTAACACACATCAAATCAACATTTGCCTGCATTGCATTTGTAATAGAAAAACTTCAAGGCAGGGAACTTTCTTTAGAAGAAAGTATTCAGGTAGTTGAGACGTTAAAAAAATAAAATCAGCAGTGCTAATAGCCCCGTAAGCCATTAGCCTTTTAGGCAAAAATAAATAAGAGGTGCATTTAAGTGCTAAGGTCGCCAATTTATTTTCTTATGAACTACTTATAATCCATATATCAAACTTTAGTCACTTCTCAACATAGTCTCCCCCTAGACGTATACATTTTTCTCAACGACGACGCCATGATTGCATGGCCGCTACGAATTCTTCTCTAGGTGTCTGTTTAGCCCACAGAAAAATTGCCGATGCGAGAGCAGCACGAGAGGAACATGTGCGGCCCTGGAGACTATCCTTTAGCGTTGGGAAGAGCCAAAAATCACTTGGTGCAAGGTTAGGCGAATAAAGAGGATGAGGAACCACTTAAATGTTTTTGTCACGAAGAAAATTCTGAAGATTTGCTGCCCGATGAGCTGGAGCGTTGTCTTGATGAAAAAGCATATGTGGACCCCTCTCTGGCCGTTTTTCTTGCCCCACTTGGGTAATCATGTTCTGAGACCAGCTAATGCGTGCACGAGGCTTCTTCGGTTCACTTTCACATGACGTTCTCTGTGAATTTTCACACCCACGTACGCACGTTTTTCACGTCCATAACACGATCACCACATGTTTCAGTCATTTGCCGATGAATGTCAACCGTTTGACCCCACGCAAGTTAAGAAAACGGATGATAACACGCTGATCCTTGAACGTAAAATTCTCCATTTTAAGTGCCAAAAACTTATCACACTGCAACTGCTGTAACTAGATTTGTGTACATCGTATGATTCTGCCATCTCTGCTACACATTCATAAAGAGTGCGTTCAACAATGAACAAATCTGCATTTTTGTAATCTGCTCCCCGTCCAAAAAAAAAATGGGAGACCTTAGCATTTGAATACAGGTGTAAATGAAAAGTTAAACTTTGTTTTAAAGAAAATGAAGGGTTTACAAAATTAAACGCAATTAATAGGGTTTTGAGTGGTGTTGATTTTAATGAAGCTCTACTTAATGTAGATCCCCAATTTATAGATCACTTCAAGTACGCACCTATTACCCCGTGCGAAGTTGAGCGTACATTTTCTATGTACAAACGCAGGTTTAATGACATAATTTAACAACGGAAAATATTGAAAAATATTTGGTATTTATTCATATAATTCTCTTGGTGTAATTTAATGATTAAGTAGTTAATAAGTCTATATTGTAACAGTTTTACGTGCCATTATTTAAACCAATTATTTGATTTTTGTTTATAATAAAAAATGATAAATAAACAATTGCAGAAGAATTTTTATTTCGCTTGTAGTAGTGCATATACAGGGTGATGAAAAAATAGGGGTCATAAATTTGGGTACGTGTTCTATATAACAAAACATTAAAAAAAATTCAAATAAATATGGGTCCGGAAACGCTTCCTTTCCTAGTTATCACGCTACTAAGGTAGTTAATGAATGCTAGTGTAAGTACTGAAAATCAGTTTATTCAATGAAACAAAAACAATAGTTTATTCAATGATGCTTAATTACAATTGTTTTTAAAGTTACAAGAGTTGTTCAGAATGGCTCCCTTGAACTTGCAAGCAACATTCAATGCGTCTTCTCATAGATTGCCGAACTCGCTCAAATGATTTCGTGAAAAACGACCGATTGGCATACAGATATGACAATAACAACGTCAAAAGTGACAGTGAGAATAATAAACAACTAACAAATGCCAAATTAGACTAGAAGTAACCAAGTCGATATCGCATTTTATCTTAAAGGCAACTATTACGTGCGACTACATTAATAGTGTGATAGCTCGGAAAGGAAGTGTTTTCGGACCCATATTTATTTGAACTTTTTTTCATGTTTTGTTATATAGAACACGTACCCAAATTTATTACCCCTATTTTTTCATCACCCTGTATAATAAATAATGTTCGCTTATTTGTTTATTTAAAGGGCGAAATCACTAATTAATGACAATTTAATTTTGCATATAATTGTGCATATTTTAGTAATTTTCAGTGCACATTTGCATACATATTTTCTGATTTTTTGGTGCATATTTTCCAGTCTCTGCTTATGAGTATATATTCGACGGCTTAACTATTGATCATTGTAAGAATCGGCAAGTTTATCTGACTTCTAAAGTAATGGCCGATATCGAATTGTGACTATCAGTATTGGCCTAGCTCTATTTCACTGGATAAGCTAACAATTTTGAGTCTCTTTAGTACGAGGGATGCTCTGTTAATAGTTAGTAGTACGCCATGGAAGCTCAATTGGCTAGAAACAATTGCAACAATTGTCAAACGTTCCGATTTCCTTGTGAAACGTAGTTAATTTTATAAGTTAAGTACTAGTTGTGCATTTTCAATTCAGTTAAAATGAGCATTCCGCGTACTGCCTTTAGAGCTATGATTTTCTATGACTATAAAAGACAGTTAGGATACCAGCAAAGCCATGAAAATTTGACAGCAGCTTTTGGCGATGCTGCCCCTTCATTATCCGCTGTTAGTCATTGGTTCCGCGAATTTCGACGAGGGCGAGAGCTGCTACAAGACGAAGCAAGACTTGGAAGACCTGCGGAAGCTGCCTGTTTAGAAAATGTTGATCATGTGGCAAGCTTGATTCAGTTCAATCGAAATATTACTTATAGAGAGATTCAGGAGGAAGTGAAGATTGGATCCTCGGCGGTGAATACCATTTTGCATAAGAAAGCTAGCAAGCCGTTGGATACCGCATTTGCTCTCAGAAAGTCAAAAACAGGATCGAGTAGACCGGTGTAAATTTATGTTGCAAAAATTTGACGGAGGAGCTTCCAAGCAAGTGGCATACATTGTAACAGGTGACGAATCTTGGGTATACAGTTACGACCCTAAAACTAAACAGCAGTCTAGTGTTCGGGTATTCGAAGATGAAGACTTGCCCACAAAAGTAATTCGTGGCAGAAGCGTCAATAAGAAAATGATTACTGTTTTTTTTTCGCCGAAGTGGTCCTGTTGCTGTTATTCCAGTTGAAGATCGCAGAACTGTTAATTCTGAATGGTACTGCGAAGTGGCTTTACCGCAGATGTTCCCACACTGCTGCCAGAACATCGGATTTTTTGAAAGATTCAGGAGTTCAATTGGTAACTCATCCTCCGTATAGTCCAGATCTGGCGCCGTGAGACTTTTTTTTTGTTTCCAACTGTTAAAAAAATGATGCGAGGTAAAAGATTTTCCAGCGCAGATGCAGCAGTTACAGAATTTCAAAGAATTTTTGAGGACCTTTCAGAAAATGAATTTTCCGAATGTTTTAAAAAGTGGTTTCAAAGAATGCACAAGTGTATTAGTCTGAATGGAGAATATTTTGAAAAACAATAAAGATTTTTTGTTAAAAAATGCAACGGTCTTTTAGTAACTAACAATTTTCAGCGCAACCCTCGTACTAAACGTGATTAAGTTTTCAATTAGTGGTATCCAGTTCTAATAGGGATCAACTATTATTTCTACAGTTGTATGTTCTCTAACAGATTTTATTCCTTTAATAACATTAGTCAGAGAAAATTTAATCTTTTTCACACTTGTAATATACAAGGACAGAGTTTTCACTATTAATGAATGATTTGAATTAAACCGGTTTTTGTTTTCAGAAGTCTTTTGTACTTTATTAAAATAAGTAATTATTTGTTTTATGTTCAGCTGTCGCATAATGGCTAGATTATTTTACTGTTTAGAGGCCATAAAATATCATTTTACGGACTAGTCCATAATGATAAAGTAAATCGGCCGTTGCTAAGTAGTTACGGCCGTTGCTTCTGCTAAACAACCTGGTAACTAGGTGAGTATTCAACACAGCACCTTGCAAGAGGCTAGAGCTATAATAGTTATTTATCCCCGACTACTTAATAATCTGTCAATTATTCATGTGTTTGGTCACTCATAATGCTATCCATTATACACTGACAGCAGTGTATAATGATCATTCAAGATGTCATGGTAACATCATTGTCTATGGTGTATAATGAAGGAAATAGGTTATGTTGTCATTGAAATAGGTTATGTTTCTAATCATAATTGACAGATTATTGACAAGTCGTCGATAAATTTTAATTAAAAATTCTTAGTATTTTGTAGTCGTGGACAAAGTATAGTATACGACTCGCTATAATGGCTATTATTACCTCGGATAATTGCAAAACTCGCTCGTGTTGCAAACATTATCCTCGGCAATAATAGCCTACATTATAGCGTCGTGTATAATATACTATTATCAACCACTGTTTTTAAACTGTGGTCGTTATGGATTCGTCCATTTTTACAGCTACTATTTGAATTAATTTTCGACTTGTCATAAAAAATTATGTAAAACGTCAAATTATTTTTAAACGTTTTTTAGATTTTGCGCGGGCGTAGATAAAATATTGTACGATACACGTGTGATAATGCATTATTAAGATACTTGTTTGATCACACAATTCGGCTATCGCCTCGTTGTGCAAATTTCAAACGCGTATCTTAATAATTCTCATATCCCACTTGTCTCGTAAATATCTATTATGTATCAAGGGCGTAAGGAAAGCCATTTTAGCCTGCTGCGTGAATATTTTAACCCGAGGCTTTAGACGAGGGTTAAAACACGCCAAGGGCTAAAGCCGCTTATTACGCCTGTGGTACATACAATGTTTTTTGCACGGACGGAGATTTTATTTAAATTTTTTGATTTATAGTAAAATTTTTCTAATAGCATTTTTAAAAATGTCAAATTGACGCATTCACGGCAAGAGTGATTTTATAAACATTATTTTGTAACTAAGGTAATCTACTTATTTTTGTGATATTTTAAATTAATTTGTCGCGGGCGTAAAGTGCGCCCGAGGTCTGCAATAATTAACTTTACGCGGGCGGAAAGTAGTCACTTTACGCCCGGGAGTGCAAAAAACATTTTTGAACCTCAAATTAATTTAAAAGTAAATTTTGTGATATGCAGCTGAACATAAAGCTTTGTATGTAATTCGTACATAATTAGGCTTGATGGATTCGCCAAATTTATTGTCCTCGCTCACTTCGTTCGCTCTACCATAAAGTTTTTGGCTCGTTCATAAAGACCTACATTATGTACTCATTACATAAATAGCTATTATTTTGTTGCTTATTAATTTTTTATAGCATCGTTACTTGGTATTATCAATTGTACGTAAAATAAACAGCAGGCATAGCCAGGGGCGGATGGGCTACTGTAAATCAGCCCGGGAGATACAGGGAACCACCGGCCTTTTATCACAATAACATTAAATAGTATAGGGTTTGTCCTGAAAGTAACCGCATTGATACTGGTAAACTCAAGTTATTGAAGTTATTATCAAATACATTTAATAATCTTCGTAATAGGCCCCTTGTGCAGCCACACAGCGCTCCCAGCGATGTTTCCATTGTTGGTACGCCTCCATGAACTCCTTTTTCGGGATGCTGCTGAGGTGCCTCGTCACGGCCGCTTGAACAGCTTCAACGGTCTGGAATCGGCGTCCTATGATGTCTCTCTTCAGCCTGGGGAACAGAAAAAAGTCGCAGGGAGACAGGTCGGGGCTGTAGGAAGGCTGTGGCAGCGTTGACACATTTTTCTTGGTCAGACACTCCCTCGTGATCAACGCCGTGTGGCTCAAGGCATTGTCCTGGTGGAGGATCCAGGCGATCCCCCGACGGACGCAAACGATGCGTTTTCGAAGTCTTTCCAGAACTTATACATAAAAAGCTGCTTTGTGGACGACCCCTTTCGAATCGTGGAAAACAATGAGCATGGTTTTGATCTTGTACTTGCTCATCCGAGCTTTCTTCGGACGGGGTGATTGTATTGCTAAGACCCCCCACTACATTCCCTCACCACAAGTTTTCCCACCCAGCGCGCCTTCGCGATGCGCTAGAGCCAGTCCGGTTACTTTCAGGACAAACCCTGTATTATGTGCTTTCAGTTATAAACATTAATTAAAATTATGTACTGCGTTTGGATATAAAAACTAATTCAAACATTTAAAAACAATAATAGTTGAAGCAATAGGCACTCTTCGCATTGCTCGCTGTTTGTTTATGGTTATACAGGGTGTAAAATTAGTGCGATATTCTTATGTAGCTCCGTAAATATTTTAGATAGAGAAAAATTTTACATATAGAAGTTACTTATTAGATTCTTCTTTGTAACCATAAAATATCTACAATTCTACAGGGTGTTTCCTTTTCAGCTGCCAGTATGCAACTTAAATATTTTAAATAGAACACCCTATATATTTTTAAATATTCTTATTCTACTGTCAATTACCTATCCCGTAGTGTTTCGCTTTTGCAATTAGGACCAGTGGTTGCACAGCTATTCAACTATTTAGAAAAAATATGATATATGCAGATCCAACGAATAAAATCTGCACCGTCCAAAGTCTCTTTGAAATTTACTGAGTTGCTCAATTGGAGATTGTACCTTATCGGTACATTCAAGGTCAATAAGGACCAAGCCATGCATATGTCTTAACAGTGGTGGGTGGACTCCTAATACGAAATATTTTGAAGAGAGTATTTTCCTTCAATATTATTTCGTATATCACAATTGAATCTTTGGACGTTTTAGCTAGTTACAAATTTTTGGAATATTCATGTACACGGTGGGCATAATTGGATGTTTTAATAGGGCATCTCGGTAACCATAAGAGATAGAGGAAAACGAGTGGCCAAGTCACGATCTCTTTTTTCGAGATATGTTTAATGGGGAAAACAGAAATTGGCTATCTTCTTTTGTTTTTGAGTTAGAGCCCAAAATTGACTTTTTCGACTTTTTTTGATATCCTCATAACTCCCTTGTTTTTAACAATAGCAAATTACCGTTTTGACATTATTAAGGCACTTTTTTAAGGAGAATCTACCGCTTTAATCAAATTTTAAATTTATTCATTTGTTTCTCATTTATAGCATAAAGTTGTATTTTTTTATATGGAAGTCATAGCAGGCAATGAAGTGGTTAAAAAGAGAATTTTTTTTCCTTTTCAAAAATATATAGTTTGTTCGAAATATTTCCATTATTTACATAAGAAATGTCAAAAAACGTACTATATTATTCTTTTTTTAACGTTTAAGCCCTATCTAGTTGTCCTTAACAAACAAAAAGCTGCAAAAAAGAATTTGCATGTTCTGTCATCTAGTAGGCTAGAAAAAACAAAACTACCAAATAGTTTGACAACTTCCAGAAAATAGCAATAAGTGTCAGTTGAAAATTGTTTACAGTGCTGATGACATAATCTGTTTGTAATAGTGGAAAAGTGTTAAAATGGCATACGAAAACAACGAGAAATACGATATGTTGGAATGTTTTATTTTAAGTAACAATAGTGCTGATATAGCATCTCAAACATATTTAAATCGTTATCCTGAACGAAGACAACCTCATCAATATATTTTTCAACGATTAAAAGAAAATCTAATCGATTATGGGTCATTTACCAAACCAAAACCCAAAAATTACAATATTGAAGATGCCGACGATGCAACCATTAATGTTATAGGAGCTGTTATTGTAGACCCTTCAACTTCAAGTCGCCAAATTGAAGCTGAGACTGGAGCTTCACGGCGTCGTGCTTTAAACATTTTGAAGAAAAACAAATTCAGGCCCTATGCTATAAGAAAACAGCAGCAGCTTCTAGCAGGTGACTCGCAAAGACGACTGGAATTTTGCAACTGGTATCAACAACAATGTCTTGAAGATCCTATATTTCCTAGAAAAATCATTTGGACAGATGAGGCCTACATCAGCAGTGCGGGAGTTTTTAATCGGCACAATCACCATTACTGGTCTGATGTCAATCCACACATAACGGTAGACATTCAGAACCAAGGGCGGTTCGGTTTTAGTGTTTGGTGTGCCATACTTGAAAATCGGATTTTGGACCTACAAATTTATGAAGAACATTTAAATGGTCAGAGGTATCACCAAATACTGAGCCAAAATATTATCGACAACTTTCTGGACGAACTCCCAGTTGTCGAAAGAAGAAATTATTTCTTTCAACAGGATGGAGCTCCACCTCATAACACCAGAATAGTGTATGAGTTGCTAAATGTTAACTTTGGTGACAACTGGATTGGGACCAATGGACCAGTAAGATGTCCAGCGCGCTCTCCGGACTTAACTCCTCTTGATTTCCTTTTTTGGGGATACATCAAAGATCATCTCTACCAAATGGCAAATGGACAATAATAACATCAACCAATTAAGGCAAAATTTCCAAGATTGCATAGAGTCAATATTGAATATCCATATTCAGAATGCAGTGAATAGTGTGTTACGGAGGTGCAATTTGTGTGTGGCCATTAACGGCGAAGAATTTGAAAAGTTTTTGTAGTTCTTAAATAATTTGACGTTAAAAACAGATTTATTTATTATTAGATTATTCTTGTCAAACTATTTGGTAGTTTTGTTTTTTCTTGCCTACTAGATGACAGAACATGCAAATTCTTTTTTGCAGCTTTTTGTTTGTCAAGGACAACTAGATAGGGCTTAAACGTCAAAAAAAGAATAATAAAATACGCTTTTTGACATTTCTTATGTAAATAATGGAAATATCTCGAACAAACTATATATTTTTGAAAAGAAAAAAAATGCTCTTTTTAACCACTTCATTGCCTACTATGACTTCCATATAAAAAATACAACTTTATGCTATAAATGAGAAACAAATGAATAAATTTAAAATCTGATTAAACCAGTAGATTCTCCTTAAAAAAGTGCCTTAATAATGTCAAAACGGTAATTTGCTATTGTTAAAAACAAGGGAGTTATGAGGATATCAAAAAAAGTCGAAAAAGTCAATTTTGGGCTCTAACTCAAAAACAAAAGAAGATAGCCAATTTCTGTTTTCACCATTAAACATATCTCGAAAAAAGAGATCGAGACTTGGCCACTCGTTTTCCTCTATCTCTTTTGGTTACCGAGATGCCCTATTAAAACATCGAATTATGCCCACCCTGTACATATAAGGCTAAACATGGCTCCTCATAGGACCCGAAAATTTTTGTTAGTCCAACTTTTTTTGCCCACCATGTTTCACCGAATATTTGTTACCTTTTTTTTACAATTATCGCGAATTGCATTTCAAATATCCATTTTAGAAGAAATTGACTTTTTGGCCTTATTTATAATTATAGATAAAATTTGATTTATAACAGTTTTTCACAAATATGTAACGAAATTTCCCACTCTTTTGTTGTTGTTTTGGTTCTTCTAACATACGTTGCAGCACCACCTTTCTGTCGTTTTTGTAACACTTTGTCTTATTCAATTATTCGGCCCCAAACAGGACCGGCCGTTCGGGAAATTTCCCGTCTTCCCGGCCGTCCGTCCCATCCGCCCCTGGGCATAGCCAACTAGTACGATTCTATTATTTGAGTTTTTTCCTCCAAATGAAACCTTAAATACCATATGTGATATATTTTTGGAAAGAGAATTTAACCCCCGATCCTATAGCGAATAAATATACAGGGTGTACGACATATAAGCTGGACAATGAAAAATCAGCCACCCTGTATAATCAAAATCGTTTTGATGTAGTGAAATGTTTCATTACCATGGAAAACAAAATTAAACAAAGTAAAATTTTTCAATTTGTGAAGTGTTTTGGTCTGATTTCCTCTTTTGTTTTATTTTTCCATTCTAGATAGGCAAATTGCACTTTTCCTAACTCAAATGAGTATTAAAAAGTCCAAGAATTCCTTACCGAATTTTACAAAATTTGATCAGTAATAACTCAGCGAATTCTTTTATACTCGAAATTTTAACAATTTTCTGCTTAAGCATGGCGATTATCATTATTGGAAAATTTGTCGTAAGATCTTCTTTATATTTTAATTGAAGCTCTTCGGCAGTATTTAAAATTTGAGGTTCTTCCATTTCTGCTAATTTTGTAGAGACCATGAAAGTAAATATATTTGAAACCTCATGCATCCCTTTAAATCTGTTGTCTACTTGGTTTATAACTACACCTATAGTCCAGTCAATGAGTGCTCAATAGAGGGGTGTAGAGTGCATGAAATATGCGAGAGTTTTTGACTTCAGGGCTTTGTTAGGAGTAGTTAGTAGGTAAACATACTAAAAGTCCCCACCCCTGGGGGGTGAGCATAAGGTGGGAGGGGGGGGAGAAGGTCCCATTTTTGGGTATTTCGATTATATCTCGGAAACGGTGGACTCTAGAAAAAATATGTTCTAAATAAAAATGAAAGCTAATTAAATTTCCTATAAAATTGTTTCTATACATATTTGTCAAACTTCCAACGGTTTTCGAGATATACGTTATTGAAGATCCATTCACAACCATTCACAAATATCAAACTAACACGTAAAGATCGCGCACTTCCTCTTTCCTCAATGAATTCGACAATCACGATTGACAATGAAAAAATTGTCGTGGATCCATTCTTGCTTTTTCAGCGAATCTCTATTACCAAGAAATCGGACGAGGATTTGAAGAATTATATGCAATATGAATTGGCACCCTACCCTCTGGCTTTCTTCGACGAAAGTGGAATGAGAAAGTGCAAAAAGTCAGCACTATACACACTGTTTAAGGGAATTGATAAGGACGTTGATTTAAGTACCTTTGAATTTGTTGTTGATGGGGGATTCCTAGTCCACAAAGTTGTTTGGCAAAAAGGGACAACTGTATCAACCATTTGCGATTGTTACGTTAAATTTCTGAACACCCATTATTATGGAAGAGGTTGTACAGTGGTTTTTGATGGGTACACTGACACAAAAGAGAGCACAAAAGCAGCTGAACAGAGTCGTCGATATCGGCTCAGGAGATGTGTGGACATCAATATCAGTTTGGAAAGTGAAATGAAAGTAAAACAAGAGGATTTCCTTTCCAACTTTCATATTAAGAGTCAGCTGATAAACCTGCTGATGACGCAGCTGCAGAAAAATGGGATCAATACGCTCCAAGCTTCAGCTGATGCTGACGTTGATATTGTGAAGACAGCTATCAACAGATCGCAAAATTCCTCAGTAGCTGTTATTGGAGAGGACGTCGACTTGGCTGTTCTCCTAGTAGCCAAAACCCCAACTGATCGTGACATTCTGCTGGTAAAACCTGGAAGAGGAAAGGTCAAGAGTATTGTATATTCCTCACAACAGCTTCAGCAGGAGTTGAAAATGAAGGACAACGCCCATTTTTTATTCTTACATGCATTCACAGGCTGCGACTCAACATCCGCAGCGTATCGCAAGAGTAAAGTGGGTTTTGTCAAAATGTACCAGAAGTCCAAAATCATACAACATGCAGCTGAGGTATTTGCCAGCGGTTCTTCTTCCCCTGACTCCATCAAGACAGCTGGGGTAATGAGTACTCTCTCATGGTATGGTGCTCCAGCCACAGAAAAATCCCTCAACGGGTTCCGCTACAAATCATTTATAAAGGCAGCTGCAAAGATGAAGCCTAATCTCTCGACTCTCCCTCCAACTGATGCAGCTGTTAAGCAGCATGCATTCCGGACGTACCACCAAGTACACCTGTGGTTAGGGGAGGAACCTAATGGCGGGGCGCCGAATTGGGGTTGGGAGAGGAGGAATGACCAACTAGTTCTGAGTTGGATGCTGCTCCTGACGAAATCTTGATTTTTTGCCGATGCACGAAAGGATGTGACAGTGGCAGGTGTGGTTGTGGAAAAGCATCTTTAAACTGCTCTGTCGCATGCCCGAATTGCAAGGGCAGTTGCAACAACGGAGTCGAAATAATAATTCATGAAGAAGGTAAAATAAATAATAAAATTAATAATAATAAAATAAATATAAAATATATTTTATTCTATATATTTATTTCTATTTTATATAGGTGACGACGAAGACATCGATGACGAAGATGAATGCTTCGATGACGAACCTTGAATGCTTATTTTTTCATTATATCATAAATTTTTTAAATTATTATTAGTCCATGTAAATACTTTCATTATTATATATGTTCGTAATAATTTAATAAAACTTATAATTATAAAAAAATGTTGAACTTTTGATCCAGTTGAAAATAAAGTAGCAAAAGTATATATAAAATTGAAGTAAATTTAATGCTCTACAACTTTGTGTTTAACAATTTTTCTGAGAAACGGTCGTGGGAGGCACTAGAAGCAAATGTTTGGCAAAAAGTGAGGTAAAAATTATTTTTTTCGAAAATTATCGATTTTCAATAACGTATATCTCGAAAACCGTTGGAAGTTTGACAAATATGTATAGAAGCAATTTTATAGGAAATTTAATTAGCTTTCATTTTTATTTAGAACATATTTTTTCTAGAGTCCACCGTTTCCGAGATATAATCGAAAAACCCCAAAATGGGATCTTCTCCCCCCCCTCCCACCTTATGCTCACCTCCCAGGGGCGGGGACTTTTAGTATGTTTACCTACTAACTACTCCTAACAAAGCCCTGAAGTCAAAAACTCTCGCATATTTCATGCACTCTACAATATATTTATTGACTGGACTACTAAAACTTTAATAAATACATTGACGCGAAAGTCACCCCCATTACCAAAACGGTGATCATTCGATAATTCATCAAAATATTTTTTCACAAATTTTTTGTCTTTTCCATGAAAAAGTCGGGATAATTTTCGATTTGGCTGCAATTTAAATTGCTTCGTCCTCGGCTTCGTCTTTTGCCGAATAATACATAATTCTGAATTGTTTTATTTATTTATCCCCAAACAGGCATAAATTCCTAAATCCACAACACTGTTAACTGAAGAAATATAAACATCGTTCATTTTATAGTTAAACACGCACTTTTCTTCTTTCAAAGTTATAGACATTTGTGCACATTTAGATATGTTAAAGTATAATTTATTTTCGATGCTCCAGTGGTATACATTATTTACATCAGTTTGTAAAGCCCAATTATCACATATTGTTTCAATTTTGGTATAAAATTTCATATCATCAGCAAATAATAGACACTTCGAGTTTTTTATTACCGCAGGCAAATCATTTATGAATATTAAAAATAGCAAAGGTCCTAGATTTGAACCCTGTGGAACACCTGAATTCGCTTTAAATTTTCCGGAAGTATTTCCATTATGCTTAACCACAAAGGTCGGTATTCTGATCCCATATTTAAATTTAACGTCATGTTTAATTACCATGGCAACATCGCGTTTCTCTGTTATACACATATAAAATTATATAAAGTTCTATCGTTTTATGTTTACGCTAAACACGACTTTAGTTAAAGACAACTTTAAACATCAGATCAGAATACGGCCCAAAGTGTCTATTCTGCAGGTAAGATTTCATCAAATTCAACGTATTTGAGGATAGGCCGCTTTGCGGTAGTTTTTTGAATAGAATATCGATCAACCCGATCGAATGCTTTTTGGAAGTCCGTATAGATTACGTCTATTTGTTTTTTATTGTCTAAATTAGTCATAATATCATTGACAAATGTCATCATATTTGTATTAACTGACTTTTTAGTAACAACGCCATGTTGACTGTTGGTTAAATAGGAACGAACAAACGAACATGACTCCAAACCTTTTCGTACAGAATCTGCTCAAACACCTTGGCAACAGCAGAAATCAGTGATATAGGCCTGTTATTTTCAATATTTGATCTATCCCCTGACTTGTAAATGGGTGTTACCGATACGTCTTTCCAATAATCGGGTTTTTCCAACTAGTCAGCAGTTTGCAAAGATTCCGTCGCAGTTACGAGATCTAAATTTTTCGTTTGTAACAATTTTGATGGTAAATTTACTTCAATTAGTATCTTAGACAAAATCACGCATAGAAAAACAAATTCAAATGTGCTCATATTTTGCTGAAGCCTAGGCGCTTCTTCGCGTTTCTCTGTTTTCTGACTTCTTAAGGACAATTCAGAAAGCCCTTTCATTATATTCACAATCGAAGTTTAACTGCCAAAAATGAAGTGTATCTTGCAGCCCAACGTGTTGGATTTAATCGTTTAAGTGTAATCTGCGACTCATCTGTAAATCTTGATAGTAGGTCCCACCTTTTTACACTATTGCCGAAAAATGTATAAATACTTTCTAAAGTTGTAAAAAATGTAGATACTTTCTTGCAACTTTTGACAGCATCGTTTATAACTAGGCTCAAGTATAGAGGAAATACTTTTATCTATGGTTCAAGTTATTAGATGCACATCAGTATGTAAGGTATGGTAACTAAAAATTGGCACCAAAATTTGAAACGTATTTATTTGTAGAAAATAGAACAGAGGAACTTAATACATACAATGTGATTTTTTTAAAACTCAATTGCCTCAGGCCGTATTCTGTCTTAATAACCTTAGAACTGTCTGTATTAAGTCAGAATACGGCCTGCTGCAATTGAGTTTTTAAAAAAACACATTGTATGTAAAATACTTCATTATTTAATGGAGGATAAGGGACCTATAATAAATGTGTAGCTTCGACAATTTTCTTGCGGTTGTTATGGCAGAGCCTCTCAAAGCACAAACCAAAATTCTGTTAACATTCTTATTATTCTAAGCTTCAACTGACGATTACGAAATTTAAAACGCGTATCAGGATTTGCATTTTGACTTTCAGTAGCGTAAAAACCCTTTTTCGATCCGATCTTATCACTTGAAAATGAAAAATATGTTTCCTCATCATACATTACCTATGTTTAGTGCCACCCATTCTAAAATCGTTAGTAACTAAAGTGTTCAAGGGCACTTGTGTGTTCTGGAGTAGATTTTGGAGCATCTATCTTTTTAAATTACCTGATATTATTTTTTTCAATACCTTCGATATACCATATGTTGATGTCTGATGTGCAACATTAAACTTTTCGGCAAGGACACGAATAGAAACAACATTTTTCTTTGCTAACTTCAGAATTCTTGCAATTTTGACGTCGTTCAATTTAGGTTTCACTTTTCCGCTACCTCGTCGTCTTTCAATGCTTTTATTGTTCTTCAATAACTTCTTCCGCCACATATACAGGGTGTATGCCCCACTCATAACATTTTCCCCACCGTATGCTTGTCCTCTCCTCTGCATTTACTTAATTTTATGTCATTCTTTTCAAGCAGACTTAATGTTTCTTTATATAGCCCATCAGCTGTGTGCTGTGTGAATGTGTATTTCTGTAAAGCCCAAAAAACTTCTATAATTTCAATTGATGTTGGTTCCTCTTTTTCATTTGTGATGGTAATGATTTTCACATATCTAAATACAGTACAATCGCAATAACGTGAATACTCGCTCATGTGAACGGCTCAATAGTGTGAACACGTGAATTAGACACATCCCGGTATCTCATGGCCCTCAGTACAGAAAGAGAAAACGCATCTACTACTCAACCTAAAAAAAATTCGTTCTGTCAAAGTCAAAATATGAAAAAATATTATTAGTTAAAACCTATCTTTATGTTATAATCCGCTGAGAAACTTGCAATATAGGTGGTAGCTAATAAATCTATTTATTTTCAATTTCATAAGGAAAAAAAATCTCAAATTTCACGCGCTTTTTCCTGAGTGCCGCATGTTTTTAGGTTTCACTATTAGACTTCCATCTCACTCTTTCACAAATTCGACGTGCATGTCATGGGCCATGAGATATCGGGATACGCATAACACTGAATCTCGCTAATGTGAATAATTGAGTAAAGCGAAAATTTTAGAAGAATATGATAAGGGTACAAGTGTAAGCTTCGGTGGCTAGAAAGTATGGTGTGGCAAAATCAACAATTTGGGCTTTTAAACAGAAAATAATCCTTTGAGCTGCACACTCAATAGTGCAAACAATCGCGATAATACGAACAACCTCGGTTTCTTTCTGTTCACACTATCGCAAGTATTTTATACTTGACTTAGTTGATCTTCTTTCGTTATATCCTGCGTGGTATCCGTGATAATTGAATAAAAATGTGCATTGTTAATATTGGCGATTAACGTTGCAATTAAACGTGTTGCAACTTGCAAGGCAATGTATAATTCCATTTTGGATGTTATGGCTTACATATTTTGTAGTTCCATGTGACATGTTATTATATTTTGATCAAATATGTACTTAGGGTAAAAAAATTCAATTATATTCCCTCCTCAAGTGATTCACGATGACCACGAAAAGACAAACAATTTTTAGAAAGTACTATTGTTATATGGGGTTTAAAACGGAGTAGTGAAGCGCAATACATGGCATCAGACCCAGTTTATGCCACATAGACTCTTCTACTCAATTCCTACTCTCACCTTCACGTGGTAAACCCTGTCAACCCGAGCAACCCTACCCGAGATCTGGTAACCAACCCAGGTGGAGAGTAGGGTCGGGATCAAACATGAGAGAGGGAGAAATGGCCCTCCGAAAAGGGGGTTGGGCAAGGGGCTAACTACCTCTGGGTGCAGAACCTATTTCCCGGGAAAAAAAACTATAGTTACGGAAGCTCAAAGTTCTAAATACCGGACTGATCAAAGGAAACAACCCCAGCTACGGAAAAGGAAAAATGATATAATAATAGCGACATGGAATGTACTAAGCTTGTATAGAGTCGGAGCTATGCAAGAGCTCAAAAACGAGCTAACAAGATATAAGACGCACATAGCGGCACTGCAAGAGATAAGATGGAAAGGAAAAGAGATAGCAGACCTCAAAGAGTACACACTATTTAATAGCGGCAATAAAAACAACACACTAGGCACAGGATTTCTAGTCAACAAGAGGATATTACACACGATAACAGATTTTAAAGCAATAAACGAACGAATCAGCACGCTAAGAATGAAAGGAAAGTTCTTCAACACCACATACATAAACTGCCACGCACCAACAAATGAAGCAGGTGAAAGAGAAAAGGACAACTTCTATGACATACTAGAAAGAACATACGAGTCAGCACCAAAACATGACACTAAAATAATCCTCGGTGACCTAAACGCACAAATAGGTAAGGAAATAGGATATAGATCAACAATAGGCCATCACAGCAAGCATGATACCAGCAACGAAAATGGGTTGAGGCTCATCGATTTTGCAATGGGGAAAAACATGATAATCTCCAGTACCCGCTTCCCACACAAGAATATACATAAAGAAACCTGGGTACACCCTAACGGAAAGACACGAAACCAGATCATATCCTCATAGACAGAAGACACGCGTCAAGCATTATTGATGTGAGAAGCTACCGAGGAGCAGATTGCAACTCGGACCACTACCTAGTACCTAGTAAGCAGAGTGTATATGACAATGAGAAACTACAACAGGAAGAGGAAACCCAAGGGAAATATCAGCAAAGAGTAACAACGCTACTAAGAGAAACACCGAGCGCTAACACTAGCATCCAGGAGAAATGGGAGAGTATATTGGCAACATTACATACTGTGGCAAACAAAACCATAGGAGAAAAAACAAAAGCGAAGCGAAACAAATGGTACGACGAAGAGTGTAAGATAGCGCATAAAGAAAGAAAAGAAGCTAAAATGAGAATGACACAAAGAAAAACAAGGGCCAGTGCAGAAGAATACCAAAACAAGAGAAGATATTCCCAAAATCTGTGTAGAAGCAAAAAGAGAAAATGCATGAAAGAAGAAATAGAAAAAATGGAGCAAGAGTACAACAAAAAGAACACACAAGGATTTTACCAAAAAGTTAAAAAGCAAAAGGTGGGTTACCAAGCTAGAACAAATATTTGCAAAAACAAAGAAGGCAAACTAATAACAAATGACGAAGAAATAATGGAAAGATGGGAAGAATACTTCCAGGAATTGCTTAACTGTAACAACAACGAAGAAGTTGAGCAGCAGGAGGAAGACAGCGAGAGAGGAAGTGAACCAGCAGGTGAAGAAGCTCCAGAACCATAAAGCCCCGGGAGAAGACGGGATAACAACAGAACTAGTAAAAAATGGAGGGGAAGAATTAACTAACAAATTACATGAACTTATCCACAGCATATGGACCGAAGAACAAATGCCGAGAGAATGGACACAAGCAATAATCTGCCCCATTTATAAGAAGAAAGGAGATAAATTGGAATGCGCCAACTATAGGGGAATATCATTACTGGGAGTGGTTTATAAAATCCTAAGTGCAATTATAGCAAACAGAACCAAGCCATACGCCGAAGAAATTCTAGGCGAATACCAATCAGGATTCAGGGAGGGAAGATCGACCACCGACCATATATTTACCATCAAAACAACATTAGAAAAAGCCTATGAACACAATATAGATATACACCAAATATACATAGATTACAAACAAGCATACGATAGCATAAATAGAAAGTACATAGAAGAAACAATGAAAGAATTTGGAATTCCAGAAAAGCTAATTAAATGACAATATCACAAACATCTCCAAACAATTTGAAGTTAAAAAAGGACTAAGGCAAGGGGATCCCCTGTCCACAACATTTTTTAACCTAGTGTTAGAAAGGTGCATAAGGAAAATAGAAATAAACCCAAGAGGAAACATATATAATAGAAGCTGCCAATATTTAGCTTTTGCAGACGACGTGGTAATCTTGGCGCGATCAGAGCAAGCATTAAAAACAGCCTATCGCGAACTAGAACAAGAAGCTAAGAAAGCAGGATTAAAAGTAAACTACGAAAAAACCAAATACATGCTGAACACGAGAAGCAGAAGAAGAGAGCAAAACAGCATCCAAATAGATAACCACACAATACAGGAAGTCTCGGAATTTAAATACCTAGAAGCTACCATGCACTCAAAAGCATATTCCAATCGAGAAGCACATCAAGAAGCACGAAAAAAAGAATATACAGGGTCCTGCAGCTCACCTCCCGTCTTATGTAGCTCATTTATTAATAGACATAGAATTTTTATATATCGCAGACGTTGTCTGTACCCGAGGGCGCATTTCAGGAAAATATTTTTGATTATACAGGATGTTCTCAAAAAGTGTGACGTCATTATGATATATTTTTTTAGATTACACGCCCGATATTTTTTTGCATATTTGGGTTCCTCTTGTGGTTACCTACATACCCCTAAAATTTGGTTGAAATCGGTTCAGCGATTTCAAAAAAAAAAAAAAAATAGATAAAAAACTGTTTTGCACTACTGATTTTAAAACTTGATAAAAGATACAAATAGTGCCTCGTTAATAAATATAAAAGAGGTACCTATTAAGTAAGGTAATATCAGTTTCGTTAACCTAGTTTGGTTGATCCGAATTATACAGGGTGTCCAAAATGTAGTGTCAAACTCTTCAAATTTTAAAGCAATTTATTTCCCTTTTTTCAATTGGAGCTCCTGTATATTTTTATGGAATTCGATGCTAAATTAAAAAATAAACATTTTTTCTAAATACAACCCTATCAAAATTCCTAACACATTAAAAGTTATTCGGCGAAAACTCGTTTTCGCAACAAACTATTCCAATTAATGCCTACTAATATTAACGGATTTTGACATAATTTTGTAATTACAATAGTAGATTACGTGCCAAGTGCAGAAAAGTGGATTTTTACTAGACGAGTATGGCAGGTTTGAGTACGAGCGATAGCGAGTACTTAAATGCCATACTATTTTTTCGCATTTTATATTCTCACATAAAAAGTTATCTAAATTTATTGAGATACATTCTGAATAAAATTAATAAAAACACTGAAAAAAGTAGGCGGATTCTCTATAACATAGTAATCTGACAGGAACTGTTTTTGACATAACAGAATTCAATTCAAACAAATAAATACATTTTTTTGGAAATCTAATTCCGAAATGGACTTGAGTGACGAAAATAACTTGGAAAACCATTCAGAAGATATTTTAAATGCTGCCCGAGAAGCTGTCAAAATGTCAAATTGCATTTTAATGAAACCTGACGTTGCTATGCAGTAATTGTTGGTATACTGTAAAGTGACCCATTACTCCACGATTTTGAGTGTACTAATGTAATACATTAGTGTATGAAACGTGAAAAAACATATGATATCAATAAATTGTTTTTCAATGCCACCTTTTTTCATTGAAATTACTATTGGAATAGTTTGTTACCAAAACGAGTTTTCGCCGAATAACTTTTAATGTGTTAGGAATTTTGATAGGGTTGTATTTAGAAAAAATGTTTATTTTTTAATTTAGCATCGAATGGCATAAAAATATACAGGGGCTCCAATTGAAAATAAGGGAAATAAATTGCTTTAAAATTTGAAGAGTTTGACACTACATTTTGGACACCCTGTATAATTCGGATCAACCAAACTAGGTTAACGAAACTGATATTACCTTACTTAATAGGTACCTCTTTTAATTTTATTAACGAGGCACTATTTGTATCTTTTATCAAGTTTTAAAATCAGTAGTGCAAAACAGTTTTTTATCTATTTTTTCTTTTTTTTTTTGAAATCGTTGAACCGATTTCAACCAAATTTTAGGGGTATGTAGGTAACCACAAGAGGAACCCAAATATGCAAAAAAATATCGGGCGTGTAATCTAAAAAAATATATCATAATGACGTCACACTTTTTGAGAACATCCTGTATAATCAAAAATATTTTCCTGAAATGCGCCCTCAGGTACAGACAACGTCTGCGATATATAAAAATTCTGTGTCTATTAATAAATGAGCTACATAAGACGGGAGGTGAGCTGCAGGACCCTGTACATATAAAACAATTATTAAGCCTGTAGTAACATATGGAGGCGAGACGTAGGTGCTAAAAATGGAAGACCAGAAAAACTTATGCATCTTCGAAAGGAAAATACTAAGACGAATATATGGCCCAATAAAGGAAGGAGAAGAATGGAGAGCAAGAATGAACCACGAACCAAGGAACCTATACGAAGACCAAGACATCGTATCGACAATAAAAACACAAAGAATAAAATGGCTAGGCCACCTAATAAGAATGAAAAACGACAGAGGTCCAAAATTAGCATATGAAAGAAAGCCGGAGGGAAGGAGAAGGAGAGGACGACCAAGGAAAAGATGGAGCGAAGATGTAGAAAACGATTTGAAGGAGCTGGGAGTAAGAACTTGGAAAAGAAAAGCACTAGATAGAGACGAATGGAGGAAGATCATCGAGCAGGCCAAGATCCTACAAGGACCGTAGAGCCAAAGAAGAAGAAGACCATTGTTATAGTAATGAGTACCCAAAAATTCGATTCGTAAAATGCTATTAATTTAAAAAAAGGGTTAAGGAAGAACAGACAAAGAGATTTGGGCCCCCTATCATTCCGGGCCCCTTTGTGTTGCGGGGTCCGGTGCATTGTAGTTCCGCCACTGTCCCTGGGAGACCCAGGATACAACTTACAATACAATATATTTGAACACTTTAGATTCACTCACGCTATTAGTTTCAACAAATTCATTACAATCAGTTAAATTCTTCTTCTTCTTCTTCTTCTCAAATCCTTTATGCCCAATATGAGCGTCAGTTAAATTCAATAAACTTAAAACCAGTTTTTCTATTTTCTGATAAATTTAACATCAAGATATTTCCTTAAGAACGCTTGTAACACCAAAAATTTAAAGTGACAGTATGATTGCAGATGTTAAAAACCAAAAAAACAGGACATTTAAATAATACAAGATGTCTGTAAGTTAGAAATTCTACAATAGGACTGAAAAACGCCACCTGTAAGATTTGAAATTATTTCTTTCGATCAGCGTTTTACATCTAACAGTTGAGATGTTTTTAACGAAATAATGTAAATTCCATATTTAGAAAAATATCACCTCCGCAGGGATTCGAACCACTGACCTTTGGCTATACGCGCCACTGCTCTACCATTGAGCTACAGAGGCACATCTCTGAAGATGTGATATTCGTCTAAATATAGTATGTAATTGGAAACTGTGAAATCTAGTGTGCATTAGAAATCGATTTCTAATGCACACTAGATTTCGCAGTTTCCAATTACTATATTTAGACGAATATCACATCTTCAGAGATCTGCCTCTGTAGCTCAATGGTAGAGCAGTGGCGCGTATAGCCGAAGGTCAGTGGTTCGAATCCCTGCGGAGGTGATATTTTTCTAAATATGGAATTTACATTATTTCGTTAAAGGCATTGTCAACTTATGCAACATATTTAGTAAATATCAAAATACGTTAGTTAAAATACTCGTAAAAGTACCGGCATTGGTAGAATTTCAATATCTTTGATAATAACCACAATAAAACCAAATAGTCCAGTCAATAAAGGGATTGTAGAATGCATGGAGGGTGTCACAATTTTTGACTTCAGGGCTTTGTTTGGAGTCGTTAGGAGGTAAACATACTAAAAGTCCCCGGACATAGGTGGTGAGCGGAGTGCAGGGGGGGACTGAGAAGGTATCTTTTTTTGTTTTTTTACTTATATCTAGAAGATGGTGCATCTTAGCAAAAACATCATTATATACAAAATCAAAGCTGATAAAATTTCCTACATTTTTGCTTGTTTAAGTTTTTTTCTATCTCCAACCGTTTATGAGAAATTCGCTATCAAAGATCGTTAATATTCGCAAGAAAATATTTTGCCTCCCGTTTTTCGTTAAACTTTTCTCTCTAGCACCTCATCTCTTCGGCTTACAGAAAAATTCCCACAAAAGAAGTTGTACAGGATTAAATTTCCTTCAAAATGGTATATACTTTTTATATTTTTTTTTCGAAAATTAGCGATTTTTGATAGCGGATATCGCATAAACGGTTGGAGATATAAAAAAACTTTACCAACCAAAAATGTGGGAAATTTTGACACCTTTGATTTTGTATATAATAACTTTTTCGCTAAGACGCACCTTATTCAAGATACAAGCAAGAAACCTAAAAAAGGGATCTTCTCGGTCCCCCCCTGCACCCCGCTCACCTCCTATGTCCGGGGACTTTTAGTATGTTTACCTCCTAATGACTCCAAACAAAGCCCTGAAGTCAAAAATTGTGACACCCTCCATGCATTCTACACCCCCCTATTGAGCGTTCGTTGACTGGACTAAAAATAAAATTCAGATCCTACGTACGTGACTTCACGAGTGTCGACAACATAACCTAAATTTAGCTTTGTACTTGTAGCTATACTAGGTTTTAATTGTATTAAATGTCTGTGTTTGCCTGTTTAGACAATGTTTGCTTGTTTAATTGCATTTGCTTCTTTAAAGAGGCATCTCACGGTAGAGCTCTTACCGGCGACCGACGTAGTTGACGTCATAGCTTAAACTTTTAGCTCCCATAACACGGTAACGAATTAAAATTCGGGCAAAAAATTTTGCAAAGGTGCAATATACTCAGTTTACTCAATCAAATTACAAAATAAAAAAAAATCGACTTTTCATAAGTTGACAATGCCTTTAAAACACGTTGACTGCCGATGACTCAAATCTTGAGTCATGACGGTCCCCCACGAAACGCCGATGACTCTACTGTTGGGTCATGTGCTATTGCATTTAACATGAAACAGTGTTGCTGCGGCTCCCGTGGAAGTAACTTTGTATTGCGCCGGCCTCTTGTTAGGTCAAAACACGCATTTTTTCTAAAAAAAAATTTTAAAATCGATGCAACACTAAGGAATACTGATTTTACAAGTTTAAACAAAAAAAACATGCGGCCCTTCGGGAAGGCCCTCAATCTGGTATCGGCAGTCAACGTGTTAAAAATATATTTCCCCAAAGGAGTGAATCCTTAAAATTTAATTTAAAAAAAAAAAGTTGAAATGTGTTCGGAATGACGTTTATAAAAATTGAAAATACACATAAACTAGCTGCATTCGTCAAAACTTGACGGTTTTGTGCTGTTTCTGGTTACAATAATCGTAGATATGTACTATATTTACGTTGTTTCTTAGTATCTTAGTTAGGGAATGGTTGATTTCAAATGAAGAGAAAAGCAGAACTTGACACGATAAAAAAATTAAATCGAAACAGTTTTCGGGACAAAGCAGTACAGTTTATTTAATAGTAGGTACTGTACCACCTAAATTGCCACGATGGTCACATTAGATTAGATAATAATGAATGAAACAAAACGCACACAGCATACTGAGAACGGAGAAAAAGTAATTTAAAAAAGTACCTACCATTTCAACTGCTTTGAATCATGTTTTTAAAATTATACCTGACATACTTTTATTGTGGATTGCTTCACTTAATATTTTCTTTTCTAACTAATCATAATCTAGAACTGGAATTACTGTAATATATCAATAATCCTAATACGTGTGCAAAAACGTAGCTACATATAAGGCATTATAATTACCAATTACTTGTAGTCTATTCTACAAAATGCTGAACAACAAATTGCATATGATAAAAAAAAAATTTACTACTCACCTTACTGAAGTATCCAACAGTGTGACAACCTTCAGCATCAGCCATTGTCATAACGTAAAATAAAAACGGTTCCACATCGTAGTATAAAGTTTTGTGATCGAGGAAAAACTTAGCAAGTAAACACAAATTTTGACAATACTGTTTATATCGTTTCCCATCAACTTCCCATACCGATATTTTGTCTTTCCGGTATACTTCTTCACCGGGAGGATGTCGCCACACACATTTAACAACATGTCTTGTTAAAACGGTACGAGATTTCATATATCTTAAGCAAAATTCACAAATGTATAGTTTCGGTAATCGTGCATAGTCTTCGGGGTATGGACTTTGGTACCAAACTTCCATTTCAAATTTTCCCATTTCTATATACTTTGTGCCTTTAGTATTGGGCAGGGTTTTTAAATCTTCTTCAATTTTTTCGCTTGCAATAGCTTGAGCATCTCTGAATAATTTTAAATCGTACTCTGGCACTACATTATTTAAATTAGGTTCTTTATTCTTATCCACAACTGGTTTGGCGTCTTCAGATATTTCGGGTTTAAATTTAGAGCGCATCTCTTTTACTTTTTGCAAATATTGTTTTTGTTCTGGATTTATATGACCACGCGGCGTCTTTTTGAAATTTTCCAAAGCCTTTTTTCGCATTTCCTCTCGTTTTTTACGTTCAACGTATTGTTCTTTACTCTGAGAAGATGTCAAGTTGTGATATAGAAGGCAAGCTTCTACAGTAAAGTGCTTTTCTTGACGTCCACCTAAATGTCCGTTACTATCACAACCTTCAAGGGGGCATTTCCTTTCCTCCATAATTACAATTTCACTTGCACGGGACTTTGCTTCACTTCGCTTAGTGTTTTTTGCTTTGCCCTTTGTTGCTATTGGAGCTCTTTTAACTGGTGATCTACTAAGCGATCGTTTGGTGCTCTCAGTATCCGAATCTGTGTCAGAATACACATTTTTACCAAGGACATGTTTTGATTTCCTAGTGCTAGACGAACGAGTTAATTTACGTGTTACTTGTTTTACATTCATTTCACCTTCTGATTCTGTGTTACTCTCTTTTGCTGTTTTTGAAACAGTTACGGGTTTTTTTGAAGACTTTTTCTGTGCTTGCTTATTAGAAGCAGATGAATTTACGCTACTTTCACTTTCTGAACTGCTGCTGCTATCGGTGGAACTGGAACCTGAACTTGCAGAACTTACAGTTGGTTTTGATTTTGGAACTATCGGTTTAGATTCTGGTTTCAATTTTTCTGGCGGTTTAGTTTTACCCACAGTTCTTGGTGAAGCTTTTGTTCTTGGTTTTTGATTCGAATTTTTTGCTTGAACTTTCATAGCAGCTAGTTTAGCAGTACTAGCACTGTCAGATTCAGAACTGTTTTCTGGAGAAAATATACTTTTCTTTTTATTTGTATCATTTTTGCTTATATTTTTAGGTGCAGATTTTCCTCCCGATTTTGGAGCTTCTTTTGGAGGGTTAGATTTAGTTTGTACTTTATTATTGCTAACAGGTTTTTGAGATGGCTTCGTAGGTAATGGTTTAGTGACACTCGGTTTTGGGGTAACTGTAGCGCTAGTTTTCGGTTTTGCATTACTTTTACGTTTCGGTACCACTTTTGCAGGCATTTGTGTTTTTTGTGATTCATCGTCATCATCAGAAGAATAGATATTACTTTTAGAAGGTTGCTTTTGCACTTTGGCAGGTATAGGTTTCGCCTTTGCTTTTGCTGGATTTGGTTTTGAATTACTTTCTGTGCTTTTGCGTTGTACTTTTTGAACTGGAGCTAACTTCTTTGATTCTGCTGCAACTGGTTGTGTTTTATTGGTTTCTTGAGAGCTAGAACTATCTGTATCACTTGATGAAGATGAATCTGAACCACTAGAGGACGAAGAACTACTCGAACTTTCTGAAGTAGAGCCCGATGTGGTTTCACTAGAAGAACGGCTTTCAACCTAAATAAGGTAATATGTTCGTTTGGAAGTATTTGTGTGTATGTTATGTTTACTTACCCGCTTTTTGGACGTCATTATTGCACAAGTGGGTTTAAACAGGAACGTTAACTTAAAAAATTAAAAGTTTGTTTATTGTTTTGACGTTTAGTTAACCTTTTACGTGAGGTAAACTGCCCGCAAACTCTGGTTTTTACTGTACCATCAACGTAGATATATTGCATTATTTAAATTAATAATTAAACATTGACAAATTATTATTTAGTTACTAAGAAATGTAAATAAAGACTGTTTGTTTTCAATAGAAATTATGCAATGTCAAAGGCCATTATTTAAGAAACCGTTGAGTTTGAAATTTACCGTTTTAAGACAATTGGTGGCGGTTTATTAGTCACAGCCGGGAGGTGGTTTGAAACTTTGATAAAACCACGAATAACCAGTGCTGCCATCCTTAACAAACAAACATTAAAATAAAAACTAATTTACCAACTGTTGAGGTATTTTACAAGAAAATTTGAACATGTCAGAAAATTACTTGATAAGTTTAGGGGATTTATTCTCCAATATCGTTAGAAATTTAATTTAATTCAATTCTAAAGTTAGAGAATGTTTAACGGAAAATATTTACTCCATATGTGCAAGTAAGCAATGAAAATGTGTATGGTCTTACATAACATAACCTCAAAAGTTTTAGTTCGTCGGGAGTACAAGAGCTTCCTCATATATTGCAACAGTCTCTTAACGTTATTCAATATGGTCTTCAAAAGCGATATTTTCTGGATATACACAGTAGAAAAAAGGCATATCACGACAGAAAACTCGTTGGGTAATGAAGTTAACCTTCAAACTGTCTAGCATTAGTGTTCATTATCCTGATCTTTTTTATTAGGTATTCAAGTGAACAAATGTTTGATGTGGTAGCAGATGTAGAGCATTATAAAGATTTTCTACCTTTCTGTAAAAAGTCATTTATATTAACGAAGAAAGAAGATTTTATTAGAGCATCTTTAGAAATAGGTTTTCCGCCAATCATCGAAGGTTATACGTCGAAAGTGAAGCTTATAAGACCTAATTTTATTCGTGCTGTTTGTACGGATGGAAAATTATTTAATCACTTGATTACAATTTGGAAATTTAATCCTGGGTTAAAAAGTAATCCATATTCGTGTATTGTGGACTTTTCTGTGGATTTTGAATTTAAATCTCTTTTGCATTCAAATTTAGCCCGCATGTTTTTTGATGCACTAGTTAAACAAATGGAAGGAGCATTTCTTGTAGAAGCAAAGAGACGTTATGGTCGAGAATCACTACCCAGTCATCCGTTAGCTGTTAGAAAACATAATAGTTGACCTTTGATGCTTAGGTATTAAGTTAGTATATCAAATTTTGTACATAAGGAGTGATTTATAAATATTTTAAAAGTAGGTAGGAAAAAAATTGATGAATATTGTTGTATTTATACAATATAATTTGTCATTTTTAACATGCCATCTTTATAGTGTATATGTTATGTAATTTAATTACATGAAGATTAATGTTGCCTGTAAGGTTTTATATAGTCATTTCGAATGTTTAAATTTCCATATAATCCATGTCAAATCTGTATTTATGCATACCACAGATAATTTAACGTGACCTTTTGAGTTACGAATAACCTTTTAATCTTTGTGGATATTTTTGATAATTCTGAAGGGTATTTGTATTGTACAGGACACTGCCAGTATAAATAAATATATCGATGATGACCTTACTTTTTAAATGTTAATTGTATTAAAGTACTATTAGTTGTTTTATGCTGTTTATAATTATTAGATATTTCATGGTTCTAATATTACACTTCTACTTTTACGTTCAACTCATTTGAAGCATCAGTAGTTTTGTGAAGTTTCATGTGTTTATAACATTATAAAAGATAAAAGGCTATATTGAAATATACCTAAAATGTGTGATGCTTTTTATCCAAAAGTTTTTAATTGAAATAAAATTAATATGTAGTCTTTGTGACTTGTAAATCTGGTTGTACAAATGTAAAAATGAATATTGGTTTTGAAGCATAGCATAAACTGATTAACTAGGAAAATTGTAATGATCTTTTATTTTTGTATTGATGCAGTACAAAACTGCAAGGAAAGTCAAATTAACAATTTTTTACAATTGTTTTATGTACATTTGAACTTAATAAATATTTATATTTATTGTATGTACTTGTACCTTGTATAAATCAAAACTTGGATTCTTTCCGTCCCAAAATAAAGAAGGTATTCTTTGTTATGGTTAAAACTAGGGTTTGTCGGTTTTTAAAAACCGGTTTTTTTGAGGAAGTTATAACAGGGTGGTCCATAAGTAATGGTTCTCAGAACAACAGTAGATTCGTGAGGCCAAAATAGTACGATTTACCTAAAATTACCTTAACCCAAAAGTTAATATTTAGGGAGATACAGGGTGTCAAAGTCGAAATTTTTATTTTAAATTTCTTCTGTAATTTCTGAAGTTTTCATAATATTCAAATGAAAATTGGTGAAACTACTATAACTCTTTTGTTTGTAGAGATAGGAACAAAAACGAAAAACATTCTTGGGACACTTTTTCATGTAGAATATGGTGATCTTGCATTTTTAATTTGCATATTAAGTTTTGAGTTATTACATAAACTTTCGTTTTTTTTAATTAGCAACCGCAGTTGGCTTCGACATCATTAAATACGTCGCTTTTCAACCTTGTCAAAAATATATGGTTTAATATACTTATTTTAAATAACGAATGAAATATCAACAATTTTCTAATATTTCCAAATCTTAATTGGATATAATTATCAAGCAACCCTTGGAACATAAAAAAAATGAATAAAAAAACAAAATAAATGACTATCGTTTCCGAGATAATTGCGATTGAAGTAAGTGATGCTACATTTTATTCGTTAAAAAGAGCATTACTTTCGGTACACATACAATTTAAAAGTTAAAAATTTTTTGAATGAAAAATATCCTACTGATTCACTATTGCACTGTGTCCTTAGATCATATACATATTAATAATTAATATATATGAAGAGCAGACTTTCAAAAAGCGCCTTGTCCAAAATTACAAAATTTTAGTTAGAGGTGGCGTTGCAATCTACACTTAAATCCGCATCTTTTTTGTTAATACTTGTACATTCAAAACGCACGTATTCCCATTCAAAACATCAACTAAAAAGTGCTTGGACATGCAAAAGGAACTTTGTCCGCCGGGTGGTGACAAACAAAACGTGCAATGTCACAAAGCAACAATCAGTTTGATAAGTTACAAGTTAGTGTGTGAATTGCGAATTAATATAAATTATGGCAAAAAGACCCTGAATTGGAATGGCTACAACCCATCATTTCTAAAAATCTTGCCCAACAGCTACTTAACGATGAAGCAGGATTAGAAGATGCAGATGATACAGAATGTAATTGTGAGGAAGAAGATTTAGGTTTAAATAATATTTAATTTATTTTCACATACATATCTATGCAGTTGTAATGATTATGCGTTCAGAAATAAAAATTACTTACTATATTAATGCCCATTATTCATTCTAAATAGGCAATTTTACAAACAAAGTGCACTTTGTCCTTGATAGACATTCAAAATGAACTTTGTCTGTAGGTTTTTCTGTAATATTTCCATAAAAACTAAAAATTGATTTTCAACATTTACTACCCAAAGTTCCTATATTCCAAAGATTGTTTTAACACAAGATGTTTGTATATTAAAAGAAGAATAACCAAATGACAGTTTTTCACGGTTTTCTCAAAAACATGTTATAGTGACAAGGCGCTTTTTGAAAGTCTGCTCTTCATATGATCTAAGACTGTGTCCTATTACTTGTTTTTGACAAGATTATGTCAATGTTTTTTTAAATGTAAGCCTACTGCGTTACAGGGTGCTTAAGAAGCTTTAGAGATATTTAAAGAGTATACCTTTTTTGTATAAAAAAGATGAGACAATTGTTTTTTGTTCAATGAGATCTGCTCTAACTTTAAGTATAAAAAAGTTGTAGTATTTTTAAGGCATTAGGTGCAGCCAGTTAGTTTCACCAATTTTCATATGAATATTACGAAAACTTTAGAAATTACAGAAGAAAATTAAAATAAAAATTTCGACTTTGACACCCTGTATCTCCCTAAATATTAACTTTTGGACTAAGGTAATTTTAGGTAAATCTTAATATTTTGGCCTCACGAATCTGCTGTTGGTCTGTGAACCATTACTTATGGACCACCCTGTATATTTCAAAAACAGGTTTTTTTTTTTTTTAACTAAAGAAGCCGGTTTTTGAGCCTAGACTTAACACATAAAAAATAATTAATTACATAAAAATATTTACAATTCGGCGGCTGGCTAAATTATTTCTTAGTAATTATTGCAATCATCCGCTCTACATTAACTAGTGCTAAAAACTGGCCCTAATTAAGTTGATACAATTTTTGGAATGCGTATTCTAAACAACGATAACTGGTAAAATAAATAAAAAAGAATAGACCACTGCGAATACGAAAAATGATGCGACAAGAGCCAGGGCCGTATTTCTAATAAGGCTAAGTAGGCTGCAGCCTAGGGCGGCAAATTTTGGGGGCGGCAAATTTTTGGGGGTGGCATATTTTTATTTATTGTAAATTTATCGCCTCAAAATAAAAAAATCCAAACTAACGGGTGGATAACGCTGCGGGTTTTACTAAGACCCCGCTTTCGAAGAGAGTAAGGAATAAGGATCAATAAAAAAATCAGTTACAAGTTTCAAGACATTAACATAGTATGTAGTTATGAAGAAAAAAGAATATTTGCCCATACGCTTGAGGTTTATTTTGTATTAGTTTTGTTTACGTAGGTATACCTACTTCGATGGAGGGTGCGTGGTTGATCGGTAGGGGGGTGGCAGTGGTGGGGGGGCGGCAGATTTTAGGTCAGCCTAGGGGCGACATGAAGCTAAATGCGGCCCTGACAAGAGCAGTGCCGTAGCTAGAGTCATTGGCGCCCAGGGCAAGATTTCGATATTGCGCCCTTAAAAATTTTCTACTGAATAAATATATTCCAATAAAACAAAAAAAATCATTAAATTTATTATGAATTAGGTTATTTTATAAACTATGTTAGTCCCTAAGCAAAAGCTTTAGGAAGAATAAAAAAATATACAGTGTGTCCCAAATTTATACAATAGAAACAAAGCGTCATAAATATAAACATATGGTACCACCCGATTCTCCGTAAAAAAGTGCCTTCACAATGCACAACTCTTGAAACTAATAACTTAATACTTTCCGGGATATTTTGGAAAACAGAAAACTCCAAATTTCGGCTTTTGCAAGATATCTCGAAAACGGTCAAAGTTGGCTGTGATTTCTCAACGGATATGAAATGAGCATTAAAATTCCTAAAACTTTCCCTATTTAACCAACTTTGTACCTTTTATGGTTTCCGAGATCCTAATGGTGAGGATTGTATATTTCGACTCTGATAAGTACAAAAAAAATTAATAAATTAATTAATAAAATTACAATAAACAAAAAATAATAATTGCAGCATTAATTTTCTAGATTTTTCACTAGCCCTTTTATCTATTGTTTGAATCAAAATTAATTTTCTCAACGATGTCGTATTCTACAGTATGTTCCCCGATTGAGTTTGCAATAGGTATGATTGACCAAAAATTTTCGAATTGGAATTTCATATTTTGGGATTCCGCCCTGCTTGGTCTGAAACTTATTTTTAGTTTACTTTCGATTTTTTAAAATCAAGTAGGCCTTTACAGTTGAGCAATAACTCTTTTCGTTTCAGGTAAAGTACCTTTTCCGTTCACAGTATGCCAAAGTGTTACTAAGAAAAGTTGTTCAGAATGAAAAGTTATGGCGGTGTACAAATTTTCAGAACTATCGGCCTACTTTGATAAAATCCAGTATTGCTGTTTCAATTGCAATACTGACCAATACTGGATTTTATCAAAGTAGGCTGATCGTTCTGAAAATTTGTACACCGCCATAACTTTTCATTCTGAACAACTTTTCTTAGTAACACTTTGGCATACTGTGAACGGAAAAGGTACTTTACCTGAAACGAAAAGAGTTATTATTGCTCAACTGTAAAGGCCTTCTTGATTTTAAAAAATCGAAAGTAAACTAAAAATAAGTTTCAGACCAAGCAGGGCGGAATCCCAAAATATGAAATTCCAATTCGAAAATTTTTGGTCAATCATACCTATTGTAAACTCAATCCGGGGACATAGGACATACTGTATAGATCAGCGGTTCTTAACCTGTGGTCCGCGGACCCCCAGGGGTCCGCGACGCCTTTGTAACGGGTCCGCGAAAAATGTTGAGAGGTTCTCGATTTCACATTAAAAAGTATAGGCTTTGGTGTCTTAAAAAAATCGTGGGGTCCGCGGCATTCAAAAATTTGCAGATAGGGTTCCGCGAGTAACAAAAGGTTAAGAACCACTGGTATAGATAATATCGCTAGATTAGTTAGACGCTCCTGGTCAATTTGTGAGCGCAAGTAATTCTTTACTAATTAATGTTCTAAATGATCGTTCACAACTTGCGGAAATAATGGGCAACGTCAGCGCCAAACGGAAAGATATTCCTATATTTGGATAACTTGACGCCAACCCCCCAACCCGTATTCTTCATAACAGTTGAGAAGGGTTAAAAATCTACAGTTTTTAAATCTGGCAGTAATGAAAGGAGAAATTTTAGGGGATTCCCCGCGTTGTCGATAGTAAGGTTCAATTTTATCACACGAGATAGAGCGAGCGGATCCGTGCGCTACTGTGGCGCCGCCCGTCGGTTGGCAACAGCGCCCAGTATTCTTTAATAAAGGCCAGCTAAAATAAATATTACTACACATTAAGGCCTTACCACTTTATTTAGCCAAGACGCAATTACAAAGGACGATGGCACCATTTGCGGTGAACTATACATTTTTTAAGGGAGAAATGTATAGTTCACCTCAAATGGCACCACGGTTGTTTCTAATTGCGTCCTGGCTAAATAAAGTGGCAAGGCCTTGATATGTAATATTTAATTTAGCTGGCCTTGCTTTAACATTCAGCGCGCTCTCGCTGCACGCGCCAAATATAAACTAACGCTTTTAATTATTTAATAATAAAATTATTTATTCAATACTAATAACTGCTTCGCTGATTGCGCCCTCCGAGGCTTGCGCCCCTGGCGCGTGGCCCTGTTGCAGGCCCTAGCTACGGCGCTGGACAAGAGGTTTCTCAAACTTCGAGATTTAAGTAGCCGGCCGCCGACAGATACATTACATTATTACATACAGCCATAGAGGAAATAATATAAATAGAGATCCCACGTTACCGGCGAAAGTGTAACCCGTGTCTACTTAGACAAGGGGGCAAGGAGGTGACGAACGGTAACCTAGATCGGTGCTGCCCCAAAATATTTTTGAACTATTTGTCATAAACTCAAGGAACTTCACTGCATTCACTTAACCCGCACGGACGCTATTATTTCCATGTAGACGTATACTTCTTAATTGTAGCGTGATACACCGAAATACCATTCCATAATGTTTGTAAACGTTTAGTAAATATACACACAAAATAGTAATAGAGTTAAACCCGAACAGATCACGTAATAATCGACTGGTTGAGCATATGTATACAAATTGAAACTTTTGGTCAGCTTACAGCATTAATTTTAATACACATGAGTAAGCGATTAATAATTTATTAAATTCTTAAAAAGTTAAACTTTAAAAATATGCATAAAATACCCAAAGAATGATTCCCATCTCTTGTGCTTTTACTTAAATTGTCAGACGCAGGGCTGGCCTTCTTCATGAAGGGGCCCTAAAACAATTTTTTAAAGGTAAAAATAACAGTATTAAAAAAAGAACGTATATTGCGTCATACATTATGTTCTCTTTGAGGGCTCCTATACAGGGTGGTCCATAAGTAATGGGTCACAGACCAACAGTAGATTCCTGAGGCCAAAATATTACGATTTACCTAAAATTACCTTAGTCCAAAAGTTAATATTTAGGGAGGTACAGGGTGTCAAGGTCGACATTTTTATTTTAACTTTCTTCTGTAATTTCTAAAGTTTTCGTAATATTCATATAAAAATTGGTGAAACTACCTTTTTTGGGGCGGGAAATAATAATCCGTTCTCAATTTTAATGCGGCTCTTAAAATAATGTTATTTGTCCTACACCTAATACCTTAAAAATACTTAATCTGCCCTAAATTTAGCTACTAAAAAGCTGAAGTATTTTTAAGGTATTAGGTGTAGCAAAAATAACATTATTTTAAGAGCTGCATTAAAATTGAGAACGGATTATTATTCGGATTATTCCCGTCCCAAAAAAGGTAGTTTCACCAATTTTCGTATGAATATCCCGAAAACTTCTGAAATTACAGCAGAAAATTAAAATTAAAATTTCGACTTTGACATAAATATGTTCAATTTCCCAAGCATTTCACCTAAGTCTCACATGTCAGGCCACACCCGGTATAGCTGTTTCTGCATTCTACATACAGGGTGAGTTTTTTTTTTCATTTTAAGCATTGGGATATCGGAAACCATAAGACATAGAGATTCGGTTAAATGAGGAAAGAGTTGTCGTTTTATGAGTTTATGCAAGATATGCCAGATATGAGCGAATAACAGATTTAGTGATTTTTCATTTAAATGTTGTAGAATCGTTATTATTAGGAATACAACAAAATGACACGAATGAAAGTTTTAGACATTTTAATGCTTAACATGATGAACATACTAATTTCCTTCTCGATTTTACGGTTTTTGAGTTGTAACACGATACAGGACTATTTGTAATATTGAGAGTAGCAAAAACAGAGTCTGCTATGGAAAACATTTTTTTCCTCTTAAAGTAATTACTTAGTTTATTATAATTATAATGTTTCATCTAAAAACTTTAGGGCCTCAAATAGAACAACAACGCAAAGAAACTACGAATTATTACATTTAAATTTCTACTTTGAAGTAATTACATGTAAAAAAATTAATCTATCTCGGCAAATGTTCAAAATGTCCACCATTATTATTTACACACAAGGGGCATCTTTTCACAATAGAATTTACAGCTTTCCTTATTTTCCTACCATCTAAATTGCGAAAAGCACATACCACAGCATCACGTAGTTCTTCTTTTGTCGCATACGTTCGCTGATAAACTAAATCTTTTAGAACAGCGAAAAGAAAGAAATCCAAAATTGAAAGATCTGGCGATCTTGGTGACCAAAGGACCGGCCCGTTCCTACCTATCCAAGAATTTGGAAACAGTTGGTTTAGGTGCTCTCTTACTTGTAGTTGGTAGTGCGACGGAGCACCGTCGTGTTGGAACCAGCGTAAATTACGTCGTGTTTCCAAATCTAAGCCATCCAACATATCTTGAAATTCATTTTGTAGAAAATGAAGATAACGCTGGCCTGTCAAATTTTCGTCGTAAATGAAAGTCCCAAGAATTCGCGATCCAATAATTCTGCACCAAACATTAAATCAAAATTTTCTTTGGGGCCTTCTTTCACGAAGTCTTCTAGGTTTTTCCTGCATCCACAAATGTTCATTGTGCCTATTGAACATACCGCAATTGGTAAATTTGATTTCATCAGTCCATAAAATTTGATTTTGAAACTCTGGATTCTGTTGAATCATATTAATGTACCAATTACTAAAACCAATTCTTGAAGCATAGTCTCCTGGATGCACTGTCTGTCCTACTGATAAGTGATATGCGTGAAATTTATGTTTCTTCAAAATTCTCATGACTGTGCTTTACGACACACCAACTTCAGCTGCAATTTGTCGGGTCGAAGTAGAAGGATTCTGGTCAACGTAGGCCAATACATTTATTTGGATATCCTCGTTAATAACGCCTTCATCCCTCTTTGGTTTCGAAAAGGAACCAAACTGCCTCAGATTTCGGTATAAATAAATTGTTGAACGTCGGTAGAGATGGTTGACGTCGATTTTCATAAAATTGTTGGTACCGTTCGGCAGCAAGAACACTATTTTCTATTTTTATTACAAAAAATAAAACATTCGACCATATTAAGTTTTTCGCGATTAGAAAACATCTTTAATTTAATTGTAGAAGTTACAGAACTGTCAAATTTCAACTAAAACAATGAGCAACAGTACTTTGTTTGTTTATTGTTTTCCACGGCAAACTTTGTTTATTTACCTCTCGATAATACGAAAATTCCTGCATCGCGTTTATTTATCAAAGATAGCAATTAGCAAACCTTTATCGTTAAAAAGAGAAGCATTTGTCATTTTTAAAAATGTCAAAGCCAACTATGACTGCTATTTAAAAAAATGTAAGTTTGCGTTATAACTCGAAAATTATAAAAGCAGAATGGAAGTTAATAAATGTATCTTATTAAGCGGAAAAATATCTACAATTTTTGTTCTTATCATATTTCTGTATCTCTAATATTAACGATTTTAGAACACTTTAAAGAAAAATTGCTAATTTCTTTTTTGCTCATAGCTAGTAAACTGTGGATTTTTTTCAAAAAACAAAGCATATCTTGCATAAGCTCTTAAAACGACAACTCTTTCCTCATTTAACCGAATCTCAATGTCTTATGGTTTCCGAGATTCCAATGCTTAAAATGAAAAAAAAAAACTCACCCTGTATTATTGTGAATTGAATTGGCCTTATTGCAATAGCACATGTAAAGAAAATGCAAGTAAATTCGACGAAAATGTAAGGTAATGTACGGGCAAATATGGTTCGTAATTGTCAACTTTATAAATACGTTTTTTACTTCAAAAACCAAAAACATGTATTCATGTATAGATGTATACGATTGCCGACTTTAGGGTTTAGATTCGTTCTGTTGAGCTTAGGTTAAAATTTTAACCCAGCTGTTCCAAGATCTTTTGCCAAACCGTGAGTTAAAAAAATTAGATAAGGGTTGGCCAGGAGAAACAAAAATAATGTCTATTGCAATATTTATAGTTTATTAACCGTGATCACTGTGTTATTGCCATAATTCCGTTTTGCAAATGTCAGTAAAATTATTGCAAAAACAATAATTCTAAATTTTGCAGTAGACATTATTTTTGTTTTACATTGCCAGGCCTTATTTAAAATTTTTTTTGAACTCGCTAGTTTTGTTTAACGAAATTTTGTGCAACGTAACTGCGTTTTTTTTGTAATTGTTAAATATACATAAATATTTTTATTTTTATTCCAAATGTTAAATCTTTTAACACATAATTATACTACAAATTTGCTGTTTAGTAAAAAACGAAGTCAGTAAATAAAATTCTAAGCATAAGATAAATAATTGTAACTGGGGCAAATAACTTCATCCATAAATACAATAATATCTTATAGGTACGTGCTTATTTTATAAACACGCTTAAATTCGCATGGCATTAATATCAATACGACTAATGCAAGGTTATTAACAACGCACGTATTTTGTTTGACCAAATGTTGTTGATATGTTAGAATTATTGATATATCGGTTTTATTCTAGGATGGTTAAAAAACATTCTCGATCAGAGATGGCCAAGGTGCTGCCATCTCTATGTCAGAATTTTTTCGGGTTACATATAAAAAGGTACCGTTGCGTATCTATTCTATTATTTAATCTATGATACAGCCCACTATATTGTTTATCTTTGGTATGCGTTATATATTGTTATCATAAAATAACAAAACAATGCAACTCAGGTATAAATTAAACCCAGCTCAGTAGCAAGTGAGCGAGTATTGTCTATTTCTGGCAATTTTGTGTCCAAAACAAGGACACGATTGAGCAATAAATCTATTGATATTCTTTGCTTTTTGAAATCATATTTTCTTAGGCAAAACAAGAAATAAAATATAAATTTATAGGCATGGCATTTAGCATCACCGTTTCTATGTAAGTATGGAGTAAGTTTTTTTTGTTTATTTTTCATTATTTTATATAGCTTTTTGTGTTTCGTTTGAATGATATTTTATTTTGTTATATTTTTGAATTTTTATAAATAATAAACAAATTGAAAAGTTTTAAATTAAGTTGTCAATATCCCTTACCGACCTTACCTCAGTTTTTTGTGAAAATTCGAAAACCGGTTTTAACCGGTTTCGAAAACCGGTTTCGTGGAAAAGTTGAGTTCGAAAACTATTTTTTTTTAAAGTCGGTTTTTGTATAAAACTTGCAGGGTTGATATAGTTTTTTAAATGAAGAATTTTTTAGTTTGTAACGCACCAGCCACCAGCCTCAACATTGAAAGGTATAAGTGGCTAAACGATTACATACATATAGCTATTAAGACAACAAGTGTTTTATAGAAGGTTTAAAAATCGAGTTCGTAGTTCAAATCCGAGCGAACGAAGTGAGCCGAGGATTTGATAGACCGAGATTTTTAAACTATTAAAACACGAGTTGTCTTCAAGATTTTTTCTAACACTAATATGAGACATTTTCTTTCACTAATATATTACTAGAAATTTTGACAAATTATTATTTGAGACGCGTCATAATACACAAAATGCGAAGATTGCTAGGCAACGACGTATTTGTCAATGACAACGTATTTTATAGAGAAAGCGTATTTTAAAGGAAACATAACAAGTGAGCTCTTATACACAATAAAACAGTATAAGATATTAGTGTTAGAAAAATTTATTTTTTCTAACAGTAATATCTTATACTGTTTCTATGGTGCATAAGAGCTCACTTGTTATGTTGCCTTTAAAATTCGCCTTTGTCTATAAAATACGTCGTCAATGACAACGTATTTTATAGGCCTTTAAAATACACTTTCCTCTATAAAATACGTCGTTGCCTAGTAATCTTCGCATTTTGTGTATTGTGACGCGTCTCAAATAATAATTTATTAAAATTTCTAATAATATATTAGTGAAAGATATTAGTGTTAGAAAAAATCTTGAAGACAACTCGTGTTTTATAGTTTAAAAATCTCGGTCTATCAAATCCTCGGCTCACTTCGTTCGCTCGGATTTGAACTACGACCTCGATTTTTAAACCTTCTATAAAACACTTGTTGTCTTAATAGCTATTTTATAACACTAATATCTTATACTGTTTCTATGGTGCATAAGAGCTCACTTGTTATGTTTCCTTTAAAATAAGCTTTCTCTATAAAATACGTCGTCAATGACAACGTATTTTATAGGCCTTTAAATACGTCGTTGCCTAGCAATCTCAGTGGCGGATCCAGCCAATTTTCTCGGGGGGGGCATTAGGACTTAAGGTGACCAGATTTTAATTTTGATAAGGCGGGACAAATTCTACCGGGGGGGGGGGGGATATTACGAATTAAAGTAAAAAAACTAAATTTTATTATGAAAGAAAGCAAAAAAAAACATTTTTCAAAAACAGAATATTTTAACATAAATATGCATCCAAAGTTTTGAATTTTTTTCTTTGGCTCATATTTAATTTTTTTAAAACGTTGTTTATCCTACAAAGACCAATAAAAACAGATAATTAGAAATACATAAATATTACATAATACTCGTACATAGGTACTGCGTAAAATGTAAACACTACTTTACAGGGGCGAAATTAGACCATTTCAGGGAGGGCGCGCGCCCCGTCTGTAGAAGTTAGCGCCCCCTCTAAAGGAAAAACTAATGCTTTTTGGAAATTTAATTTTATTTTTGATATCTCTCTTCTAAGTGTACTAAATACAGACAATAAAAATTGAAATTAATAAGTAGAAGATATTAGTAGGTAGTTATTATGAAACTTGAAACTGTTGCAAACATGGTTCATTTTAATGATTTATTTAGGGTTTCCGGTCTCGAGGTGGCTAATAGCTTTGATTGCTTTGATAACGCTTAGCTGACACATTTTTGGCAGACTTTCATAGAATAATAACTGCATACAGCTTGTGTCGACACTATTGACCCTTATAAGTTCAGTAACCTAGTAACCAAAGTTATTTTGACAAGTAGCTTCGTATTTTACACTTCATTTATATATAATAATTTTTAAAATGTATTATGTTTAAAATCATATTTCATATTACCTTTCTGTTGAAAATTAAAATTCCATTTTATTTCAATGTTCTTTATTTAACATTGTTCCCAAAAAAATTTGCGCCCCCTCTACAATACAGTTCTGGTTTCGTCCCAGCTGACTATCATAATCATACTAACCTTCTTTCTGTGCCTTCTCCTTATCCAGAGCTTATTCTGTTCGCTATCAATACCGCACTTGAGCTACAATCTTACGACCTACGATGCCTATAATTGCTTCAGAACTAGCGCGCATTCGCCTTCTTCATCGCGTCTCCTTAATTGTGAAACAGAATGATTTGGGAAGGGTGGAGAGCGGGATGAAGAGGAGGAAATATAAATAATAAGGGTGTTCCATTTTAAAATTAAAAGTTGCTATCAATTATTCTAAAACCGGAAGTAATAATATTGAGTTACTTTCGAAATTATGTGGGCATTTTAATTTAAAATAAACTTTGTCTGAAACAATTTTCGGTAATACATATTTAAAATAATCGAGTAACAAAAATACAGACCGATGGACCACCCTGTATATATACCACCTAGTTTAGTTTAAAGTCACTGTAGATCTGAAGATGCTATTGTATAGCGAAACTATAGTCATCGACAATAAAACCAAGTTGTGAAACTAAAAACCAAGTAATTATTCAACCCTTTAAAATCAATACAAAGTTTCACCACGTAAGAGCAGAAACAATACAAGAAACTACTAAGTACTAAATTGAAAAAACAAGAGAAAAAATAATTCATATTTAAAACATAAATTCTCGGGGGGGGGGGGCAATTGCCCCCTGTGCCCCCCGCTGGATCCGCCACTGAGCAATCTTCGCATTTTGTGTATTATGACGCGTCTCAAATAATAATTTATTAAAATTTCTAATAATATATTAGTGAAAAAAAATGTCTGATATTAGTGTTAGAAAAAATCTTGAAGACAACTCGTGTTTTATAGTTTAAAAATCTCGGTCTATCAAATCCTCGGCTCACTTCGTTCGCTCGGATTTGATCTACGACCTTGATTTTTAAACCTTCTATAAAACTCTTGTTGTCTTAATAGCTATAATTGTAAAGCTGTGGGTTAGTATAATTTATAGTTTAGAAACAAAAAAAATGTTTATAATACTAATTTCAAAAGTTAGGATTCTAATTAGGGAAATTTGAGAAGCAATGTTTAACCTGTTTGGTTGGGACTTGGGACTGGTACTACTGTATTCGTATTATAGTAGTTTTACCAAAAATGGCGTCTTGTTTGCGGTCACAAGTATTAAATTTACAAAAATTACGTCCAATATTATTCGTTAGACCAATTACAACATCAAAAAAAAATAATGAGACAGTAACAGTCACAGGCGAAGATAAATGTAGAACAGAACAACAATCGACCACAAAAAATTGGGTAACTTATGGCTTTGACAAATCAAGCGAAGCAGCTGACAGAAGTTCTTTACATTTAACCTTTTTTGGTTCTATTACGTTAGGTTTAGTATTTGCTGGCTTTTTGTTGTGGTATGCTCCAGATATAAACCTCAAAGATTGGGCACAGCGAGAAGCATTCATTGAGCTTCGACGCAGAGAAGAAGCCGGCTTGCCTTTGATCGATAGAAACTTAGTTGATCCAACTAATGTGCAATTGCCAATTGATGAAGACTTGGGTAATACAGAAATCATAATTTAAATACATCGAGACTGTAATAGAAGTTGAAAAATGCTGTCATGGCTCATTTAGAACTGTGGTTATGTAAATAGATATTTATAAGTCGAAATACATTTTTAAAACTATTATGTTTACAATTCTTTCAAGGTAATCGGTACTTTTGTTAAAGCAAATATGATGTTATATTTAGTGAAGTTAATTTATTTGTTTATTAGGTAAGGTCATAGAGTAAGGAGCAAGTATTATTATTACTTGCTCTGTGGTAAGATCTGGGCTTGTGGAAGTAGATGATCTCGATGCACATTATTTAAAGTTTCGATTGTTGCAATATTTCTTGAAGCATAAAGAATAGACGCACAGAAATGATCTTTTAGATTGTATTGTTAATAGCATTCGTTCTTTATTACTTTATTAGCTTTGACTAGTAAAATCATTAGCCACCTACGTATCTTAATTTGCTTAATAGAGTTGATTTGTACTTTGCTGTTTCAATTTTAAAACTTTGGCAAACACTGGAATTTGAACCCCCGTCCTCTTGATTATGATTTCCAATTAAATGTTTTAGCAATGGAGAAAATCACAGAAATGAAAAACTTTTTAAATAATGCACCAAATGCTAATTGAAATAGGGATATTTAGTGAACCAAATTGTAGTAAGATTAAAACCATTTTATTAGTTTACAACATAAGCCAGGATGGCGCAGTGGTAGAGCATCAGGCTAGTGTAGGGTGACCATATTTTATATTTTGCAAACCGGGACACTTATCCAAAAAGCACAAAAATTAATTGTTGATTTTTGATTAATTGTTTATTTTGCTATCAATGAAAAGGAACATAAATAACGAATTTATTTTAAACAAAAAAAAAAAGATTCTGATATTCTTAATTGTTTTACTTTTTCTCAGCAGTTATTTATTTGTTGAAATTAATTCATAGAATTCAAGACAATCTATACCGGGTGTCAATGAAACCTGGGACCCCCTATTTTTTAAATTATATTTAAAGATATCAAAATGGAATTTGGTATATGTAATATACTCTTTAAATGGCATTTTTTGACATAGAACACAAGTTTCTGTCACTTCCGGTTTCGCCGAAAAAAAGAGTTTATTTATTAATCTAGGATGCCACGACCTGCGTAAAATGGAAGTCAGGGTGCCCCGGCACTCAAAACAAATTGAGTTAAAACTTCAGTGGTAGCAGGTCTGTCACATTTCATTTGTTTCACTTGTTTTGATTGTCTAGATTTAAATGTCCAAAATACGGTTTTTCTGAATGGAGAATACAAAAATGTATAAATATACAAGGTGTTCCATTTAAAATAACAAAGTTGATGTTAATTCCGGCGAAACTGGAAGTGACAGCAACTTGTGTTCTATGCCAAAAAATGTCATGTTAAGAATATATTACATATACCAAATTTCATTTTGATATCTTAAAAACTAAAGAATTTATAGGGGTGCCCCAAGTTTCGTTGACACCTTGTATAGTACCTAATTGTAAAACGTTTGTAGAATGGCGTTCAACAACTATATTTCCGTCTTGTTCCTTTCTTCTATGTATTGAACATTCGCCAGAGAAAAATATTCTTTATTGCCATTATACCTTTTACCACAGAAACGCGAACAAATATTGACAAAGATTGAGACATTTTGAATATTGGTCAAAACTTTTGGAAATAAATATTACTTTTTCTAGCACTGCTGATTCTATTTAATTACGAAATCCTTATTGTAACTTAAAAACCGGGACATATAAGTGTCCCGAAGAATGTTTTCGGGACACCGGGATTGTTGAGTGAAAACCGGGACAATCCCGGAAAACCGGGACGTCTGGTCACCCTAGGCTAGTGCCATGTCAGTCCTTGGTTCGAATCTTCCAATGTGCAGGATTTTTCTGCAGTCCGGAAATCTATATGACCATTGGTCATTGGGCATCAAATAAACGATATTCTCCTCAGAATAAAGGCCTAAGAAGAAGAGTAACATGGTCCTACACATACACACACAGTTTATGCTAACACATGATGCAGTATGTAGGTGTTAAACGGCGCACTAACCCCTTAACTCGCAGAGACGAGTCAGGTTATACATTGCACCCGTAAAAGTCGCATATGCTAACGCACCAACCTCGACACCGAAAGATGAAAGAGGTTACAGATACAGCTAGATAGATAGATTGTTAGTTTATGACTGAAGTAATAGAATTATTTTCACTTTTATAAATTATTTATCAAACTGTGGTTGGGGTTGAACTTCATGTGGTTATTTACAAAGTGTACCGTTAATTTACTGTACTACCGTAACATCTTATTAGAACTTTAAATAATAAGAAATAATTATTTATATACCTATTATTCTATGAACGACTTATTTAACACTTTTACTTTTAGAGTTGTAAATATGATTAGATAAAAGCTTCCCAAAGTAACAAATTCTATTCTTTTTTAATTTCAATCAAGGTATTCTTTCTAACATGTTAGGATTGTTAGGTCTAAAATAAATGCGTAGAGCGTAGAGAATTCTTTAGTACTGATTGTTATAGGTTTATTGCGTTATTTTCATATAAATCCAAAGGAAATACAAATAAAAATTATTTGGAGTTAATTTTCGGGATGTTTTAGAATAAAATTGCAGGATGGTTTACAGTTAATCATAAAATGTAACAAATTTTAAATTTGCGTGGGAAAATAAAATAGTTACCCCTGATACTCAGGCAACTTTATATACAGTGGCGGGTGAAAATCCTCCAGTCGTATATACTCGCAACTGTTCGTTAATTGTCGTCTAGGCGTTGCGTTTTGTTGTTAGCTCGCTGTGTGTGAGTATGTATTGTGGTGTTCTGTGTTCTTAAAAAAGTGTGATCTCTTGAGTAGGTGCAGTGCCAATAAAGTTATTACAGGGTTTACGGCTATCTATAAATTCTGGTGAGTTTTTGTATTAAAAAAAAATTGGACAATGGCCCCCTCAGGCGTGGCTGAAAACGCAGAGGGTGGCTTCTACACGCCGGTGCGTTTGTTTTGTTTTGTCATGAATTGCTCAATTATTTTTGGTCGCGAGCCCTTCTGTTACAATTACCAGCGATTATCCTTTTTGTATAGTGGCAGCATATTGTTTAAATTTATTCAATAAGATCATTTTCAGAATTACTCAGTCGTGTTAGTCTCATAATGTCAAAGGGTATAATAGTATAATTGAAGTAAAAAATGAATCATGTCTAACCTCTGTAAAACGTAATTTTTCTTAGAATTCCATTTCTTGTAGACGAATAATTATTAAAATTTATTCTAGTTCGTTGCTCCAGGCTCATCTTACTACTAACGTGCATGAGTTATTATTTTGAAACGACCATTCGAGTCTTATTATACACAGGAAGTGTTCAAGAAAGAGGGTGTGTTGGTCCCGTCTCTTTTTGTTACGAATCAAAAATCTTGCTGCTACAGCAGCTGTGCTCTTAAATCTAACCAGGTGACCACCTGTCCATAAAAATAAATTTTAATACCTGAAGGGCCATACAACCATATGATTAGCAGTCTTTCAAGTTTTTATACCTATACACCAGGTGTTTCTTTAAATAGAACTGATTTTAGATTCTAGAAAGCCTGAATTTCGATTAAATTTCGAGATTGTCGTTATTTTCCGTTTAAAAAATGTTAGAATGCATCGATATTTATAAAAATGATTTAATTACGTATGTATAAGAAAAAAATGTTAAATTATTAACGTTGATGATTTAGTTTAGGATGATGTAAGGAACGTCCCTGAAAGATTTCAGGGTGTGAAGAAATAAAATGTGTATTTAATAAGGAAATTGTCTTAACTACAACTTAAAATATTAGGGCCAATGTTTAAATTACAGTTGTTAATGTATGCTGGCCTGTTTTTTCATCAGAATTAAAAATATAATAGCCGTGGCGTGGACTTTTAAGCCAGTAAAAAATTGGATATTTGAAATTAAATATGTATTTAGGGAACCATTATTATATTTACTGAATTGTAGAATGTTTGTGGAATAGTTTTAAATTTATTAAAATTGCATAGGTACAAATAATTGTTGCCTTTAAATTTTACTAAGTTTATTCCACCACGTCAGTTGAAATGTTTGATAATTAATATTATCGTATCGTAACCTTATTATGGAAACGAATTAATAGTTGTGTAACATGTAATTTTCCTACTTACCTACAATAAAAAGGGAGGCTACACAGAATACGTAACAATTCGAAGATGCTGCATGTGGTTCGATATCTACGTTTCTACGTGCTGCCGATAAAAGTGAATTACAAATTAACTGTATTTGAAAAAGTACGACGTACTAGATAACTTACGACTAAAAACGAAATTACGAGGACGTATTTTTATGTTATCAACCAACCTAGGCATGTAACAAAAGGCGACGATGTCAAACCAATTATTAAAAAATAGCTGTGACATAATTTGTATGCTTTATAGAGATTCGAGAAGGTTTACTTCTTGATAAAATGAGTGAAATTAACGGGGAACATCGTAGTGTATAAAGTTCCTGACAAAAGATAATCAGTGACTGTGGGTTTATAAAGTTAAGGCATCCACCTTATAAGCTTGACCTAGCTCCGTCAGACTTCTTTCTATTTAAAACCTTAAAAAAGCATCTTAGGGGAAAGCGTTTTGCATCTGATGAAGCACTCAAATAAGCTGTTGAATAATATTTTACAGAGTTGCCGAAGGAATTTTTTTCTGAGGGTATGGGACAATTGGAAAAAAGATGGAATAGGTGTTGAAGGGAGTAGAAAAATAAAGGATTGTTAATGTGATACGTGTTTTTTTCTCATGGCTAGGTAGATAACATAAAAATATGCCTTCTTCTATTAATGTTTTTAATTTTTGTTAATCGATAATTTACCCATCCAAACAACCATTTTTATTAGGATTTTTTAAAACTCAATTTGAAGTATGGAGTATAAATAAGTGAAATAATTTATTAGAAATTATAATAATGATTTTCAGTGTGAAATTTTATTTTTCTACTCCCACCATGGAAAGTGGGATTTTCAGACTTCGTCTCCATAGATACGAGTATTGAAAATGAGTGTTTGCCGAACAAGTGAAATTAGAGTGCGGAAATAGTTATTTTCGTATCAAGTGTCGAAAGTAGCAAATATCAAGCGAGTGTTTATAAATAGATATACGAGTGCGGAGCGTAGCGGAGCACGAGTAGAAATATTTATAAACACGAGCCTCAGATATTTGCCTTTCGAACGAGTTACGAACACTATTTTTCCCACGACCAAAAATGTACCATCATGTTCAAAGAATACTGGTACAGTGTGTTACTGCAGACACTTCCAAAACTCAAAATTTGATGTAGACACTTCTTTTGTGTGTAAATCGGATATGTCAAATAGAGGTGAAGTATTTGTCAAACTGACAAGTTTTTTAGATTTTTCATTCATAGAACTGTCACGTTGATGTTTCATGGTCATAGCCTGCTAACGCAATTGATTATGTGGCTTCAAACCAAATTTAAACAGCCAAAATTTCGCTGTACCAGTATTCTTTGAACACGATGGTACATGTCAAAAAGAAACACTGACAGTTCAGGTAAAACGACCGTCATTTTTTGTTTTGAAGCGGCCGCAGCTTCCTATTGCGCAAACTGTGCGATATATCCCTATTCGTGTTCATTCGCACGGGTTGTTCATTTGTTTTGCTAAAGTCAATCGCACGGGTGATATTGTCAACTTTCGCGCCTAGTTTGTTGTGCGTTAGGAGCGACTTTCTTATATGGTCGTGGGAAAATTTACTTTCCGCACGCACATGCATGATTTTCGGTGCGGCAAAGTATAATTTTGCCGCACCGAAATCAAAATCAAAATTACTATTTTCTACTCCCACCATGGGACGTGGGCTTCTCAGACTTCGTCTCCGTAGATACGAGTATTGAAAATAAGTGTTTGCCGAACAAGTGGAATTTGCGTGCGGAAAGTAATTTTTCCCACGACCATATAAGAAAGTCGCTCCTAACGCACAACAAACTAGGCGCGAAAGTTGACAATATCACCCGTGCGATTGACTTTCGCAAAACAAATGAACAACCCGTGCGATATGAACACGTATAGGGATATATCGCACAGTTTGCGCAATAATAGGAAGCTGCGGCCGCTTCAAAACAAAAAATGACGGTCGTTTTACCTGAATTGTCAGTGTTACTTTTTGACATGTACATTTTTGGTCGTGGGAAAAATAGTGTTCGTAACTCGTTCGAAAGGCAAATATCTCCGCTCGTGTTTATAAATATTTCTACCAGTGGCGTACCTACGGGGGGGCTAGGGGGGGGCAGTCTGCCCCCCCCGCCTTCGTTCTTTTGGCGGCTTCGGCGCCGTGCATTTTTTTGATATTTTATTTTTTAATTCAACCAAAATAAAAAATATAATTATTCTTATTAGATAATTCTATAGACGTGCTAAAATCAAAATGGCACAAGGAGCAAGATCTTTATATTCCTTATAAGAACCGAGCCCCCACGTTGTATTTATTTTATTTTTTGCCGCCCTGATAAATAATGTCTGCTTTCATTTTAAATATTCTTAAATAGTGGCGGTGTGGCCGCTTTAATTTTCTATACAAAGAAATAATTATCTAGAATCCTGCCGATGCCGTATCGTCTTTCCTGGCAATATTTATAAAAAAGTACATTATTTACGATTTACGTCGCGGCGGCAAAGAACCCCTTTTATGTGCAACTTTATTTTTAAAAGAGCCACCGATCCGTCAAAATGCAAACGTAATGTATAAAAATTAAAAAGAATAGAGCAGTGTTCTGTTTTTCATTTCGACAATTTGCAGTTTGATTTTGTACAGTAAAGATTTGCTTATATTATGTTCCGTGCTTAAAACGTATTTCAAATTGTTTTAACTGAACTAGAACTGGTATATTTAAAAAAACCAAAAAAAACCGTTGATCAAGTGCAAAAAATAGACAAAAGAACGCTCTCCTAAAATTAGCCCAAACTAAAATTTTCGCCTGTCATTTTTTTCCTATAATATCTAAGGGTCCTAAGGCGCCTTCAAGACATATTGCCCCCTCCGCCTCCCAAAGCTAGGTACGCCACTGATTTCTACTCGTGCTCCGCTATGCTCCGCACTCGTATATCTATTTATAAACACTCGCTTGATATTTGCTACTTTCGACACTTGATACGAAAATAACTATTTCCACACGCAAATAAAAATGTCAGATTTTGCAGAAATATTTAAATTTTTTTATGGAAATGTGGTTGTAGAAAAAATAGCGTGTAATATATGTGTTGAAAGCTTGTTTTTGCCACACTAATGTGACTTCACATTCGTGTGGCAAACATAAGCTTTCAACACTTTTATTACAATATACTATTAATTGTTTCTTTGGCTGGGTTGGGCGGTGCCTAGATTGGCATTATTGTCGTTTGGACCAAAAAGCTTGGGTTCATTGCCCACTACATGCAGTAAAATGCCGTAAAAACATAACCACTTATTGATATCTAGTTGAAACAATAGATTCCTTGCCAAATATGATGTTTGAGACGACAAAAACTCCTACCAAGGTTGGAAGCTTTTTGCATACGCCAAAATCTTAGTTGGGTAAGGCTAACAGTCGACATGGATTGAAATACTTAGCATCCGCAAACCCGGATTTTGCTCTGTTAATGAATAAACAAAGCAATTCGATCTTTTTCCGACGACCACTATGAAAAATGACTCATTTCACACGGTTTACTAGTATTGAAAATAACAAATTTCGCATAGCAACGAAACTGTGTGAAATGCCCGTGTGCAAAACTTTGCACACGCTAAACCACACAAAGCAGTCGGCGGGCGACGTCAAAAGTCGTCATTTGTTAAAAAATAAATATTTAAAACGTCAAAGTGTTGCAAGTGTGGTGCTGGTTCAAATTTTTTTAAATGAAAAATTGGAAAAATGGTCGTCGGAAAAGTATAGTGTAAAACACGTGCTGAAAGGATATTTCACACGAGTGTGAAAGTTGAGCCACGAGCCTCTGGCGAGTGGCTTAATCACACGATCACACAATCAACTTTCAGCACTAGTTATACAATATACTAATTATAAAACAAAAATGTAGTTCGCGCTTTTTCCCATCGAATGGTTGTTTTGCTATAATCTATATATTTTTTTATAAAGCTCATCACGGTTCAACGCTCATTGTTATTGCAAGGTTTTATTAAAGTAAACTGTTAGAATGTTTATGGTTCGTATAAACACGATGTGCACTGATGCTTTTAAATGACATTATTATGTACTAAACGCTATGAAAGTGTTTTACTCGTATAATTTGCGGTGGCACGATTTAAGATAATTATTTTTAAAAGACACCCACACACCTATTTTGTCATTTATATAATTCAGTTTGCAATTTTCACATTGTTAATATTTGAAGACCTAAATTTCTATCATAGGTACTTCGTGTGTAAAATATGAATCTCTCAATTTCTAATTTAAAGTTTGTGTTTATTATCTGTGAGTGGTTGATCACTAATACAGTCTATTTGCTTTTAAACGGAGCAGTCCCGAGGCATTTTAGGGATATTTTTGAGGCAGTTTTGAATATTTTAAGGTTGAGGTCTGCAGTTCAAAATATTTAGGGTCAGTTGAAGGAAAATGTCCTCTGTTGGAGTTTTTCGGTTTTTTCTTTTTGAGCAGTGTGATCGAAATTATCTGAAAGTTTCCCAAAAAGGCAGTTTGAGGAAGTTACCGCAATCTGAGGGGCTGTACAAGAGAAAGGCAGCTCTTGTCCCTAAAATAGAACCGTCCCCTTCCCTCTCGTGCCTGGTTTATATTGGATAATCAGATCATGTTTCATTTTCCTTCCCTATATGAATTTCAAGATCTTTAAGGGAAAAACACGTGGTTTTTATATTTAAAATCTGTTGGAAAAAGGAAGTTTTTGAGTATTTTTGGTGGGTTTCGTATTACAATTTGTTAGAAAATTGGAATGTTTAGGAGTTTTTTAAGAAAAATAGTGGTTTGGCGTGAGGTCTGTTAAAAAATTGCAGTTTTTACGGACAGTTAAGGTAAAAAAGACTGGCGGTTTTCATATTTAAAATTTCCCAAGAAAAATGAAATTTCTAAGTTTTCGAGTACATATTTCAAATAAAAGCATATGGTTTTATAACGCATTTCTTATAATAAACTTAATAGTGAAAAATCAGGTTTCTGACTGAAGATTTTAAATTCTAAATAATGAGTAAGATTAGAAACAAAACTGGACTCGATATTAAAAGGCTTCGTCTGAAATGAGCATGTAAATTGAAATCCGGAATAAAGATTTGAATCCAATTGTTGTAAAAAGTTCGAGTTTTTAATCTGCAGGTATTTGAATTTGAATTGGATTGTGATTTGGGAATTTTGAGTTAAATTTAAGAAGTGGCTGGAAGGGCAATAGGTTTAATTCTTAGTACAGTTAGTAGCACTAGTGGCAGGCTTTTTTTAAGTTCCAGTAAATCGTATTTGGGTTCTGTGTGATTTTTTTTTACAGAACCAAATAATTACAAAAATACTTATTTACAGGGCACTACGAATGTTAGGATTTGTTAAGAGAATTACCCGTAACTTCACAAATGTTCGTTGCCTTACTATTTTGTACACCGCACTTGTTCGTGCTATTTTAGACTACAACTGCATTATTTGGGCTCCTGCATATAACGTAAATATTAATAGAATAGAAGCAAGTCAAAAAAATTATTAAACCCCTTTGCTTTAAAACGCGAATGATGTACAACTCAGAAAATTATATGTACAACTTAAAATATTTTGGTCTGAGTCTTCTGCAAGCACGTAGAAATTATTACGAACTTTGTTTTGCATATAAAGTTCTAAACGGTGTTATAGCTTGTTCTGATATCTTGACTTGTTTTAACTTGCGCCTCCCTCAAATTAACGTTTGAAATCCTTTGCTTCTGCAGCCAAATGTTCATAGAACAACTTATGGAGCTAATTGCCCACTTACTAGAACAACCACAACAGTTAATGTACATTGCAATAATATCGATGTATTTGGTGTATCTCATTCTATGTTCACTAGAAAAGTAAAAAACATACTGAATATGTAAAATATACATCAAATTGTGTACGTTTACGTTAGTGTTTAGATAGGTTATACGGGTTATACTTAGCATTTAGTCGCTTGTGTTTATTTATGTATTATGCAACTCTACTGTTTTTGTAAATGGTTCTTATTACCGTCAAATAAACTTATTATTATTATTATTATTATTACCAACACCTTCTCAGTCTAGATTTTGACCAATTAATAAACAACAACTCAGTCTAATCTGTTTATGCAGAATGTTTATTTAATCACTAGTATTTATTTTAAACTGCGTATCGCGAAATGTAATATTTCCTACTCGAGATTCGTCCTAGACTTCTCGACTGACTGCCGGCTGTTGCCAGAACGCATTTTTATTCTTGAATATGGTAGAAACGTCTATTATAGGATGTTCTGACGATGACGTGTCCCGCTGCAGTAACATGTAAAGATGCGTTTTCGATTATTAATTAATGTCAATCAGCACTATTTCAATCTCGAATATATTGTATAATTTTGTTTTTAGCTTCTAGGACTACCCAGTATAAGTCGTAATTGTATCGCAATATTAATTACTGTTTGGTATTTTCTTCTTCTTCTTTGTTTGGCGCTACAACCCGGGGTGGGTTTTGGCCTGCTCTACAATGGTCTGCCATCTCTTTCTATCGGCAGCTATGTTCCACCAGTTCCTATATCCAAGTTTCCTAAGGTCTTCCGTTACATCGTCTTTCCATCTTTTCTTGGGTCTGCCCCTATACCTCGTTTCGCAGGGTTTCCATTCCGTTATCCTTCTTGTTGATCTTTCCTCCTCCATTCTCTGTATATGACCCAGCCATCTAATTCTTTGGGATTTCACAAACCTCACTATATCTTCTCCACATATTAGTGCATTTAATTCGTGGTTCATTCTGCATCTCCATGTTCCATCTGCCTCTTGTACGAGTCCAAATATCTTGCGTAGTATTCTTCTTTCGAAAATTCTTAAACGATTTTCATCTGCTTTTGTAAGGGTCCATGTTTCACATGCATATGTAGTTATTGGTCGTATTAGGGTCTTATATAGTCTATGTTTTGTCGTTTTGCTTATTAGCTGAGATGATATTAGTTTCTTGTATATATACAGGGCGTCTCAGACATGACTCCCCAGGCCTATAACTTTGTTATTTTTAAAAATAACTATAATAAGTATATATATTCGTAAATGGGAGCAAATTCTCTATAAGATGGGGAAAGAAAATGTTAGAAAATCTGTACTCATATTATGGCAGCGATATTCAACTTTTTTTTTTCAGATTGCACACTATGCTTTTTTTCGCTCATTCTGATAGTACTTTTTATTCTCTTTATAACCATGTAAACCAATATGGGTCTTCCATAAGAAAATTCTCGAAAAAAATACGATTCAAAGTTGAAGTCTAGGTTTGCCATGGAAACAACTGATTGTTGTAATTTGTACTCGTCGGCGATGAAAACAATAGCGTATAGCTGTAAAACAATTGCAATTTACGTTGTAAAGAATGACAAGTGGTTTTTCTGTATTTGTATGTTCTTGTTTAAAATCATAGGAGTATTAGAAATGAATTACACTAATTCTGAAAAGCTTAATATGATCCTTATTTATGGTTTATGCGAGAGGAATGCAAGAAGAGCAACAAGGTTGTATGCAGAAAGGTATCCGCTATTGTTTTTATCGCCGACGAGTACAAATTACAACAATCAGTTGTTTCCATGGCAAACCTAGACTTCAACTTTCAATCGTATTTTTTTCGAGAATTTTCTTATGTAAGACCAATATTGGTTTACATGGTTATAAAGAGAATAAAAAGTACTATCAGAATGAGCGAAAAAAAGCATAGTGTGCAATTTGAAAAAAAAAAGTTGAATATCGCTGCCATAATAATATGAGTACAGATTTTCTAACATTTTCTTTCCCCATCTTATAGAGAATTTGCTCCCATTTACGAATATATATATAGTTTATTATAGTTATTTTTAAAAATAACAAAGTTATAGGCCTGGGGAGTCATGTCTGAGATACCCTGTATATACTTTTGGCTCCGGCTATGCATCTAGTCTTAATCTCTTCGGTCATATTGTTCCTATTGTGTAATTTGGAGCCTAAATAAACGAAGCTAGTTACCTCTTCAAATGTTTGTCCTTCTATTTCTAAATTCTCTTGGATTCTCTGATTTCTGGTGTTTCTCATGTACTTAGTTTTTTGTGTATTGACCTTTAGCCCTACTTCTTTCACTTCGTTTATTAGTTTAGTATATGTTGATTGAAGTGTTTCCTTTTTACGGCAAGATATAACAATATCATCTGCATATGCATATAGTTGCTGTTGTTTGGTGCTGAGTAGGTTATTCTCCAGGTTTAATCTCCTTACTGCTGACTCTAGGGCTAAGTTAAATAATAATGCTGATAAAGCATCCCCTTGTCGGACCCCACTGTTAACGCTGAAGCTTTCGGTTAATTCGCCTTGTATTGCGATTACTGCTCTTGATCCTTTTAGAGTCATTCTAGCCAAATTAATGAGTTTCATTGGTATGCCTAAGGATGGCAGTCTGAGCATTAGTGTGTTCCTATGTATTCTGTCGAACGCTTGCTTGAAGTCTACAAATAGGTTGTAGACTTCTATGTTGTGCTCGTAGCATTTCTCGAATAGTTGTCTCATTAAGTGTATTTGGTCGTTGGTGGAACGGTTTGCTCTGAATCCACATTGATATTCCCCTAATGACTGTTCTGCAAAATGCGTAATTCTATTGTACAGTATACTTGAGAGTACCTTATAGGATACATTCAACAGCGTTATACCCCTGTAGTTGCTGCATATCTTTCTATCCCCTTTCTTCAGTATCGGGTGAATCACTCCCACTTTCCATTCGTCAGGCATTTGCTCCTCGTTCCATATTCTAATGATTAGTCTGTGTAACCTAACCCATAGTTCTTCTCCTGCATGTTTTACCATTTCTGCTGTTATTGTATCCATACCTGGGGCCTTGTTATCTTTAAGCTTCATTATTACTTCGACAACTTCCTCATAGCTTGGTTCTAGTATTTCCTGATCCACTGTCTGATACTGATTTTCGTCTGTTTCTTCGGGGTTTTCCGCAACCGAAAGGAGTTCTTCGAAATATTCCTTCCATCTATTCAGTATATCGTGTTCGTCAGTTATAACTTCTCCTCTTTTATTTAAGCATGATATTGCTGGTGGATTGTAGGCCTTAGTTAGCTTTTTAACGTCTTTGTAAAATTTTCGGGTATTCTTGTTTGTGCTTTGTCGTTCTAGTTCTTCTATTTGTTCTTTCATCAAATTTCTTTTTTTGTTTCTCCAGATCTTATTTGCTTCTTTACGCTTGTTGCTGTATTTGTCTAATGATGCTCTTGTCATTCTTTGCAGGTACTTTTTCCTTGCATCGTTCTTCTTTTGTATTGCTTCTCTGCAGTGTTCATCAAACCAGTCTTGGTTTTTCTGTTTAGTTCTGGTTCCAATTGTGCGTTCTGTTGCTGTAAGTACAGATTCTTTTATTATATTCCATTCTTCTTCTACCGTTTCTTTCTGATCATGCTTTTTTAGTTCTTTCTTAATTTCGTCTTTGTATACTATTCGTTTTGTTGACTGTCTAAGATCTTCAACGTTCCATTTCTTTGTTTTCTCTCTCTTCTCCTTATTAACAGCAGCTATCCTTTGTTTTACTTTGGCTCTAACTAGGAAATGATCCGAATCGCAGTTTGCGTCTCTGAAAGACCTTACATCTTGTATTGACGTAGCGCGTCTTCTGCTTATTAATATATGATCAATTTGGTTTACTGTCCTGTTTCCAGGCATTTTCCATGTTCCCATATGTATTCTCTTGTGTGGGAACATTGTACTGCTTATTACTAAATTATTTTCAGCAGCAAAATTGATAACTCTTTCTCCATTTTCATTTGTATATTCATGTAGTGTGTGTTTCCCCGCGATTCCTTCATTTTCCTGTTCTTTGCCGATTTGGGCGTTAAAGTCTCCCAGTACGATTACCGCGTCGTGTTTACTCACTTTTTGGTATGTTTGGTTTAATTTTTCGTAAAAATCATCTTTTATTTCCTCCGGCGCATCTTCAGTTGGTGAGTATACATTTATTAGTGTGGTGTTAAAAAATGTTCCTTTTAATCGCAGTTTTGATATTCTACTATCAATTGCTTCGAAATTCATTACCGCATTCTTGGTCCTATTATTTATTATGAATCCGGTTCCCTGTTCTCCTTGTGTTTCTCGTCCACTATAATATAGTGTAAAATTCGGTTTGTTAATCCTTCCTTCTCCTTTCCATCTAATTTCCTGCAGGGCCGTTATGTCCATCTTGTATTTTTCTAATTCCTCTGCGATCTCTTGCATTTTACCAGGTTGCAACATGGTAAGAACATTCCATGTGCCAATATTTAATTTAAGTTCTTGATCGTTATTCCTATCTCGATGCTTGGGTTGTCTACAGTTTATCAGTCCTTTCCGAGGCCTTTGTATAGCTTGCATAACAATTGTACCAATGGTATGTTTTACAGGTATAGGGTTGTTAGCCCCAAGCCTAACCCCCTTTTCGGAGGGTATTTGGTATTTTAATTTTGCAAAATTGTACTTAGCTGGGAGAAGTTGAATACTGCGTATATAAGACATCAATCTGATGCAAGCATCTAATAAGATTAGTCAAGTTCAATTCCCAACACCGACATTGTGGCCTGTATACTTATTTGTAAGGACGGCTTATAGAGAACTCCCACTTCTCTTTCCCATTTAAGTTTAATAATAGGTTATCGACCTTTCCTTTTTTCAACTTTTAATTAGGCTTTGGCTTTGATCAAATAATATTTAAAAAATTGCTTGTCAATATTGCGAAGAAGTTTTAAAATAAAAACGAATGAACGAAAAAACGAAAGACGTTTGAAAATGTTAAAAATGGTAACTGAATTATAATTTCCAGCAACTTTTTATCAGCACCATGAACAACTTTAAGACAATAAGATCATAAATTCGTAACGCTAAAAACCAAGACAGGAAAATTGCATTAATTTATTTTGAGATTTATTTTATCTGACACTGACGCACTTGGCTGCATTTTCATCACTGTCAGTCTCACATAGTCAGAAAATGCTACAATTCTAAATCAGAATTACGATCAAACTTGAGTAGAGATTACCGATGTAGAAAAAGAACAGCCTTTCAATCGTAGAACCTCTCTAGGTATGTTACCAACAAGATGCAGATGTAGCTCTAGTATTCTGAAGAGTCCAGTAACACTCCAGATGTAGGTCAATGAGTTGGCCGTGTTAGCAATATGTCCACTTCCTACATGGTTTCATAGCAAACGGTACCCAAACGAAAATAAAACCATGGTTCCTACTTCCTACACTCTCGTTCAGATTTTAGCATGTGGGTGGCGAAGAGACCTTGAAGATTGATTATTTATTTATGTTTAAGTTTAGACCATTTACTTAAATGAAGCTGCGAGCTTTTTTAATCGTATAATATTAAAGATACATACAAATATTTCAGCTTTTTATCAAATGAATCGATTCTGTATTCTTTAACTGCTTAAAATATTATTTATACACCCGGAATTAATACAAAATTATAGAAAAGGTTTTTTATGGAAATTTTCCATGGTTAAAAATAGTTACAATTTTATCAATTTTAAATCTGAATTGTTTCGGCACAAAAGTTAGATATTTAGTTTGATATCAAGTTTTATCTCACAAATCTTACTTGTCTTCCAACATATAAAATTTAACTTTGAATTTCATTCCTTGTAGATTACCTACGAGTTGTAAACAAAATATAAGAGGTAATCTTATAATTATCGGTTTTCGAACATCTCAAAAAACTCTTTTATAAAAGTTTATACCGGGTGTCTCAGGTAAGACGCACCATAGGGAAACACCAATGTATTTTTTCAGAAAGGATCCGCGATACCTTTGGAATGTATATGGATTGAGTGTTCAACGTATGTTATTGGATTTAGTTAACGCTAGAAAGAGATAGAAATACTGAAGGCGTCTGCCATTGCGACAGGCGATTATTTCAATGTTTATTTTTTATATTTGTCAATTTTGACAGCACCTAAAACTTTCATTTACAATAAAAATACGCAAAATGCGTAATTTTTTAAATCACCGTTTCTGCATTCTGCATATTTTAAATTGAATTCGCCTTATTACAACAGAACGCAGAGAGAAAACGTAAGTAAATGCTATAAACATGGAATAGTATTGAATTCTGTCAAAAGAAAGCAAATGATCATCAGTCAGGTACCGAATGAACTTAAAAATGTAATGAAAATAAGAATTTGTCTAGTCAACTGTACTAAAATCTCTGTCAGAAGTTATTAATGCAACTTACAAATTTTAATGGTTCATGTAGGTACAAGTGCAAGAAAAATGTAACAATTATACGTTTACGTAAATAGTGATTTTAGTAAATATGTAAAGTATTATGGCATTATAAATAAATTTTTTAAACTATACTTATTGTTTTAGTATAATAATAATGAATCTATATCTATAATTATTGTGCTTCATTGCATTTTAGATTTAGATTCTTTAGTAACTGACAAGTTTTACAATTTGACGTTTTGTCGCTGTCAAAATTGACAAATATAAAAAATAAACAATGAAATAATCGCCTGTTGCAATGACAGACGCCTTCAGTATTTCTATCTCTTTCTAGCGTTAACTAAATACAATAACATACGTTGAACACTGAATCCATACATATTCCAAAGGCATCGCTGATCCTTTCTGAAAAAATACATTGGTGTTTCCCTATGGTGCGTCTTACCTGAGACACCCGGTATATTTATATATTAAGCTTTCTTGATGTATTGATTCGTACCACGCCGAAATTTAATCGCGTTCGAAAAAAATAACCTTTTCAAAAATTCCACCTCAGGTATCTCCGATTGGTTGTAACTTAATTAGCCTTCGAAGTAAATCCTCGGTCAAGTCGATCTTGATTAGATGAAAAATATGGCCGCAAGTTTTTGCATTCGTTTATAACTCTGTTTCTTATTGTCGACACTCACGCAGAACTTACTTCCTGATAATACCAACGAATTTCGTTAACATATTTTTCTGGCGCTTATTTGTACATCCTGTAAACGTGTTCGTGTTTTCTTTGTATAAAAATTTTGTACACAGTTCACGTACCCGAGCTATGTTCTAAGTTCTAATACGAACTGTGCATATAATCACTGTAAAATAAGCATCTGGTAATAAATAAAAGATTAGCTTAAGTTAAGTAGCTTCCCTGTTTTGATAAAATTGAGCGTAAAAGTTAAAGCTCTTGTAAAAAGCTTTCATTTTAATGATTGGTTAAAAAATGTAGGGCATTTAGGGCTTCTTCTCATTTGAAGGTATTTTTGACACAACTCTGTCGTAATCAAAAATTAAACACTATCTGAATGTTGCCCTTTACCATTCGATTTTAGGATTTTTTTAAATTCATGATTTTCGTTTGTTTGAGAAAATTATTATTTCATGACGATAAATGTAACCCTAACCAATATGTATTAAATTTGCATACATGTGCATTAAAATTGTATTAGATGAAAGTTAAAATTCACAACTTATGTGAGCTTAATTTTTTAGATTGAATTTCTAATGGAAAAAGGATGTTTGTTTTTATCGAGTTGAAGCAATTAATTGTAGAAAAAAGGTGTGAAACATTTTTAGTCATTGTTACCACATTCCGTCATATTATCGTGGAATTTTATTTACGATACCATTAAAAGTTTTAAGCTGTTTACTTTTCTGTGGTTTGCTTCTCCATTTTCAAGCATGAAACTCATCCGTTTATATTTATGGTTTCAGTATATCTGGCAAATTGTTTTCGTATGTTATAACTCAGAAATTCATTGCTTATACATTTTTTAAAGTACATATCTGTCAACTAATGCGAATTTTGGCTATTCTAAATTCAGTCACAGTCACGATTCGAACCTATGCCCTTTCAATTGATAAACAAGTTTGTTGCTCCATTGAATTACCGAATTTTTTTTATCAATATTACTTATTTCTTTGCAGGTTCCTGAGTGTTCCAGTGTCGCGGTAAAATGAAGTGCACGAACATGTTTTCATACTCACTGTTTTTGACATTATTAGTGTGTGTGTTCGCTGAAGACGATACCGTCGGTCCAGTGTTTGTGCGCGAACCCCCCAATCGTGTCGATTTTTCTAATACAACCGGCGCCGTCGTCGAATGCAGCTCTCGTGGTCATCCTCCTCCTGAGATTATCTGGGTTCGATCTGATGGTACCGCTGTCGGCGATGTTCCTGGACTAAGACAAGTTTTGGCCAACGGAAACCTGGTGTTCCCTCCGTTCAGGGCTGAGGATTACAGACAGGAAGTTCACGCTCAGGTCTATGCTTGCCTCGCTAAAAATTCTGTCGGTTCTGTCCACTCCAGAGACGTCAACGTACGAGCAGGTTGGTTTCACTTATATTCTAATTTTTGCATATTCGATATTGATGAAAACATTGAAAACATGATAATAATTGCTTGTTTTATCAAATGTTTGCACATATTTCTAGTGGTAGCGCAGTTCTACGACACAGACGTAAACAAGGAGTACGCAATTAGGGGAAATGCGGCGATTTTAAAGTGTCAAGTACCTTCTTTTGTAGCAGATTTTGTTTCTGTCGTATCTTGGCATACAGACCAGAACGAAAACTTCTATCCTGGTGGCTCCGATGGTAACTAACAGCTTCTTTCGTGGTTTTGCAGTTGTCCAACAATTTTACCAGACCGAAGTAAACAACGAATACGTCATCCGTGGAAACGCTGCAGTTCTGAAATGCGCTATTCCTTCTTTTGTCGCTGATTTTGTTATAACGACTTCGTGGGTCGATAGCGAAGGAAATACTTACAACATGGACACGAAGAATTATGGTAAAGCACGCAGAGGGGTGAACTTTTTGACGGATTAGGTGTAGCTTTCCACGGATGAACCTGTCGTTTAATTTTCGTTTTCCTTATCCTTTGTACTTTACAGGATTCCGTCGTATATTTAAAAATAACGGGAGTTCCAGATGAAAGTTCCCGACTATGTGTTATCTTATTTAGGCATATAGACAGTAAAGTTTACGTTTGTTTTCGCAGTTGTTAATCAGTACTATGAAGCCGAGGTGGTATCTGAATATGTGATTCGAGGAAATACGGCGGTTCTTAAGTGTAACATACCATCCTTTGTAGCTGATTTTGTGCGAGTAGAGGCGTGGGTCGGCAGTGATAACAAAGAGTACACTTACACAACTGACTATGGTAATTCTGCGAGCTGGCTCTATTCTCGATCCTTTAATCAAATACGTTCCTTGTTTACGCTACCCCATTTCCGAAAGGTGTACAAGTAATTTTAGGGTATTTCAGGAGATGTGCGTGGGCTGCTTCGTGATGGAAGTTAGTTTACATGATTCAAATTTAATTTTAAAATCATATTACCCAGAATTAACTTTAAAACCCCTTTTTGCAGTGGTAAATCAGTTCTATAAAGCAGAAATCCTGACCGAATACGTAATAAGAGGCAACACGGCCGTTTTGAAATGCAGTATCCCTTCATTTGTGGCCGATTTTGTTCACGTTGAGTCTTGGATTGACGATGCCGGCAACACCCTTAAAGTTTCAAACAACTACGGTAATTTTCGTAATGCATGACCTGATTTTTAACTCTTTTTCGGCAGTGGTTTCGCAATTCTATGTGACCGAGGCCGAAAACGAGTACGTGATTAGGGGAAACGCTGCCATTATGAAATGCAAGATTCCTAGTTTTGTTGCCGACTTTGTACAAATTGACTCTTGGGTCGCGGATGATGGCAAAGTTCTTAAATACGGGGAAGGAAATTATGGTACCTACCTAATCTTACTTGCATCTCTTAAATTTAAAGATTGATCTTTTAATCTTTAGATTTACTTACTTCGTGTTATTTTACTTCGCCCCCTTTCACGTTCCTTTATTGTTCCTCCTGATGAATCCTCCTTGGTATATTTTCTGATTATTGAAGATTATAATTTCCCAAACGCATACCTTACTTATTACCTAAGAAAAAGCCAAAAAATTTCAGACTGCGACTAAACATAAAATATTTAAAAGTAGGACCTGTATTCGTGTGTTTCGTTTACATGTAAGTTTCAGGGGGACAGAGGCAAATGATTTATGACAGTAATTAAAGGATAATTACAACTTACTACAGTGAGGAAAACTAATGCCCTGTATTTCCGTTGTAGTTGTCGCACAATCATACGAAATAGAAGCGGATAACGAATATGTAATTCGCGGCAATTCTGCGGTTATGAAATGTGAAGTACCTTCCTTTGTATCTGACTTTGTTATTGTCGAAAATTGGCAGGATTCACAAGGAAATACATTTTTACCGGGAACCGATTACGGTAACTGACGTAGTTTTGCTTGTTTCGTCAACCTTTCCCGTTTCCCAAATAATTTGTATTACATCCTAAAAATTTCTTACAGAATAGATGCGCATATTTATTTTTCGTGAAAAGCTAACTATTTTTTTACACGCAAGAGATAATTTTATTTGGCGGGGTTGGGGGGTAGAAAAGGTCATTTCCCCATTTCGATTATCACATGTTACTTTTACTTTGTGGCAGACATTAATTACAGGACTTCTCTAGCTTTATCCGAGCTATTTCTCTTTATTAATTACACAAATGAATTTTAATTTTATTAGCTAGATCCAGAAGCACGTCAGACGATCTCTATGTGGATTTATGTATTTGCTACCAACAATAGCGTATTATCATTTATTAACGCTTAAAATATTTTTTGCAGTTGTAAATCAATATTTCGAAGCCCAAGTATACGATGTATTCGTAATTAAAGGCAACACGGCCATATTCAAATGTCAAATTCCATCATTTGTGTCTGATCATGTCGATGTTATGTCTTGGCAAGATACAGACAATAATAAATTCTTGCCTCCGACTGACAGTTATGGTAAATTTGGCTTCTTAATAATTTAATTTTTACCTTTCGAGTGTTCCTGTCCAGGTTTACATTTCCAGATATGTGTTTCCTTTTGTACATATAAAATTGTTAAATTGCATTATTTGTTGAAAATTTAGAATGCAGGGTTGATACGATTATTTCGTGTTATAACAGTCTTAAATTGCGGTACAAAATGATAAACATACAACATCTCATTTATCCTTGTTCATAAAGTAATGAGGTGAGAATCAGTTCAATTGCCTTATCAGAAGGATCTAATTTTAAACGCAATCATGTAATTGAACTTATTTACCACATTAGCATAATGTTTCATTTTTAAATTAAATTATGATTGACAGGGAAGAACATTGGCATCAAGGAAATTTGGGACGACATTTTTTATTAAAACACTAATTTGCTTATGAAGTACCTACGCACTATTTGAAGTCTTTGTTTTATTTTTTTAGCCATTAAAAACTGCTGGTAGTTACTTGGATGCATTTAAAAAAGAATTAGTTTGGTTATTTTTTTTACAGTGGTTGCTCAATCTTACACTGCCAATGTAATGGATGAGAGCGTTCTTAAAGGAAATACTGCCATATTCAAGTGTCATATCCCTAGTTTTGTTAGCGACTATGTACAAGTAACTTCTTGGTTACAAGATGATTCACATGAAATCGTCCTTGAGGATAATAAGTATGGTGTGTGCTTTTCTTTTTTGTAATTTTATATTACAAAACCCTTTTTCCTAATAATCAGATACGTGTTCCTAAATTATCGTGTTCAAAATTTTCATATGACCAAGTTAGAGGGTAGGTAATTATGCGATAGCATTACGATAATTAAACATAATTACGATTCGTATTCAAATGAAGTTTAACAACTGAACAAAGTTATGCTTTGATAGATCGATATTTTAAAGTTTGTTGACTATTTAGTAAGGACAAAATGTACTGTTTTGGTATTGCAAATAGAAATTCAGTAGGTAAATGTATTTCCTCGTGAAGAAATGATAAATTAGTCGGTTTTATTTTAATGTGGGAATATTGTGCATCTGGAACTCCTTTGTCCTTTTTACCATCCCTATCTAACCTTCCTAACCATTCCGCTTTGTAGGTATCTTTGCATGCAAATCGAATTGATTCGCTATTTATAAATATTCTATGAGTATTGATGAAACCCAATAATGGTGGAACTTAATTAGATTTGTCATGTAAAGATGAATGCATGCTACTTTACTTTATTTAAAGAAATAATTCACCAGTGGATTCAAGACTGTTTTGCTAGATACTTATATGTAGGGTGGGTTACATAAAACTTTTGTTAAGCTATCAAATGACAAAAGAACATTATTCTTTGTTTACCTATGCGTTACCAAATGAATTTGAATTTTTATTTGATTCTGCTCACTTTGAGGAGTAATTAATTTGACAAAGCTGATAAATCATGTTTGTGCAATCCATCCACCCATAATGTTTTAAATAAAACATAATAGGGGCTTCCAAAAGTTGCATCTGCCATGAATTTAAAAAGTTTACTCGTAGTAATTTAACATCAAATTTTAAATGATCGAATTGTCCAACTTCTGTTTTAAGAAACATGTAAAAACAAGAAAATTCTTATATTCATATCAGAGTTGGCAGTGAAACATTTGGGTGTTTTGAAACCACTGATGTTAATTAAATAAAATCAAAATTTGCATGCTTATAAATCCATGTATATTAAATGAATGCTTTCTAATGAAAATTATTTCTTCACATGCAGACAGTAAATATTTGGTACTTCCATCTGGGGAATTACATATCAGAGATGTGGGACCCGAAGACGGTTATAAAACTTACCAATGCCGTACAAAGCATAGATTAACTGGAGAAACCCGACTTAGTGCCACCAAAGGACGATTGGTCATTACTGGTAAGTTTGAAATCTGTTTGAGACAAAATTATACTAAATTTAGATAAACAGTAGTAACAATAACAGAAAATAATAACGTTTTCGATAAATTAAAAGTTTAATATGCCAGATGTACTGCTTGTTTTTAGAACATTCACTCCTGATTTCTCAGGTGATTAATTCATTTCTGTTTTTGTTATTCCTTAGCTGATACGGCAATAGCTACCTGAGTTTGCTTAAGGAATACTAACTAATAATATTATGACTGGATTATTTAATGTGGCATTGTTTGAAAATTGTCTAAAATTATGGTGAATTATATGTTTACAAAAATAGAACGGTTATTGATTTATTAACGTATTTATGAGTCACAATTAATCAGGGGAAAAGTTAGAAAATTTCCTTATTGTCCATTATTAAAAAAACATTAACAGCATTTGTGTTTAAAAGCAGTTAAATTAATATGCCTATTGATCACTCAATTGTATTGTAGTTAAAAAAGAAACCGTTGTTTCAATTATCATCAAAAAACAGAAGCTGAGGTTTAAAACTACATAAGTAAAATCTGTATGTTTTTAAAAGTGATAAAAGTGAAAGTAATTTACCTTGACTTTCTTGCAGTTTTCAATTAAAATTAACCTCTTAGGTTTTGTTTTTAAAAATAGCAACGAGGAGTCTGTTATTAATAGAACAGATAATCGGTTTCACTTTTTAATAAATTTACCGTTCCGCATCACTAACCCTACATGTAAACAGTTCATTGACTTTGCCTAATTCATAAACCTGTAGTACTATCAGATGTCATGTAATACATTTGCACTACGTCATAAACCTATTCATATAATTACACTATGAATTCGCTCAAAACTGGCAGGAAATATTCATTAACATTAACCTTTGTTTTCACATCTCGTAAATGCGGGATGAGTTAAAAAAAAAGAAACGGGTCACTGTGCTATTGATATGTTAATTTAGTAGATGATTTATGTTGTGTTAGATGTTTCAAATTTACATTAAAAAGGGCGTAGACAAGCTTAGTCATCTGGTTGAAATGTTATTTTTGCAGTTAAGGCTTAGAAAAATGAAAACATAATTTTATTCACATATCTTAGATACATATTTGAATGTGCTTTTTCGTAAAATCACATGTAGGAGCCTTGCTTTTTTTAACTTCCTATCTTCATTGTTAATGCAATTAACAGTAAATTCAAAATTAAAAATTTTGTTTATCATCTGTACTTACCAAGATGTTAATTTTTTAATGGACAACTATAATTTATAAATTATCTCCTAATTTTCTCACATTCTGTGATTTCTTGACCTTTTTAATTAAGAGAGGACAAAATTGCAGCGTTGATGAGTTTAACAAATAGTGATGAACACTGATTAAGTCATGCTCTAGAATTTGTAATCGGCCAACCAGACAACATATGATAGTAAAAACCAACTTGTAAATTAATGTACAAAAGTTGTGTAACAAATTTGTTCTATTATTTACTGCTTTAATTCGTTAAGTACATCACCATAGCAAACACTTTTTCACTTTATCGTAACAATAACATCAATGCAAATAAGTTAAATACTTCGATAAAATTACAAATTGTTTGGTAGTTATTTTACCTCCGGCTACAAAGCTATCACTTAGCTTGTTTATAATTATTCTATTAAATTTTATTCTTGGATTCATATGTTTGTACTGTGGGAAAATTTTTACAACAATGCTAGCCGTTTTGTATACAATAGTATTGACAAGAAGCGAAAAAAAGAACACACCCACCAGTTAGCACATTCCGGATGATTATAATTAGTCATTTTCGTGAATTGCTTTGTAGCATGCGATGGTAATAAGCCGTGTCAGCTAATTTTAAAAATTAATTAAGAGACTCTTTGAGAAATTTATTGTCAGTTGCTAATGTGCCTTGGATCTAAATAAGGACTAGAATGAATGATATTAAATTATTAATTTCTCAGAGAGTCTGAATTTGTATAATAATCTGTAATGTAAAATGCTTCTTTAAACGCAGTGATAATTTATTTATAACTATGAGCAATGCTTTTCAATTTTTTACCCTTTTCTAATTTTTCTTGTTATCAATGTACTCGTGGTGAAATTATAATGTATAATTTGTTATTTGTAGATTGATAAGTAAGCGATGAATAAAATTTAACAAAAACAACCTAGTTCTTGTTGTTGATCCTTGACCTTTAAGGAAATGTGGTGCCACATTTTAATACTCTACTTATGTAATCGTTTTGGTTTAGTTAAGAATATAATATTTAATCGAGTAATTTTTGTAATAATTTTGTATTTATATTTGCACTGCAATGGGCACAAAAGAAGCATTTTATTTTATCAAAATTGCAAAGAAGTTGTATGTTTTTTTAATTAAAGTGAAACAAAACATACATTTTCATTTGCAAAACAAATATAGCAGTTTTAATCAGTTACAAAATGTAAACATTTTAAAAGGCTTATAATTACTATATCATTCAGAAACCCATTATTAAGTTGATAGACTGCTATAATTGTTACATACTTTATTGTTGATGGAATGCATATTTAAATAGAATTGAATTCCATCAGCAAACTATATTTCCAAGCCCAGACTGCCTGAATGTTGGGATAGGGTACCCTTGTTTCTCGAACGGGCACTTTCAAAATTTGTAGAAATTAAAAAAATTATATGTATCGTGTCAACAGCGAACACGATGTTTTGCATTGTTATAACTCATAAACCTCTCTCCTATTATCCTGATTCAAATATCCACGTAAGTTATTATGGTTTTAATTTTAAAATATTTTTATGTACCTATTAAAAATAGAATGGTTTCCCAGTAGTAAGGTAGGTGCATGGTTTTGGTAGTTTGCTGATGTAGGATGTACGTTCATAAGACATTCGTTTAGAAGTGAGGTGGGTATAAACCCTTTGTACCCTATCTCAAAATTTAATGGGCACGATATAAGGTTTGTATTCTTTATTTTAGAACCGGTCGGAAGAATTGCTCCCACTTTAACTTTAGAAACAAAAAAGGAATACAAATTTCGTGCAAATACAACTTTAAATTTGCTGTGCCCCAGTCAGGCTTTTCCTGTGCCTCTGATAAGGTACTTTTATGAACTTCTTTATATTTCCTTGCACGATATATAATAAAAACTTTCAATTGCAAAAGTATCGTCGGCTCAGTTTAAAATTAGAATTTGTTCTAGAGCCTATGGGTAGTGTTCTTCCAAAATTTCCGTTAGAAACCAGAAAGGAATACAAGTTTGCTACTAATGTAAGCCTAAATTTGTTATGTCCTGCCCAAGGCTTTCCGGTTCCTTTAACAAGGTATTCCTTTACATAAAATTACAAACTTTGTATCTTAGATAGATTTCTTTTTCTAACTTAAACCATTAGTGTGTAATTTTTGTGGTGTTCATATAGAACCAGTGGGTACTGTCTCGCCTAAATTTCCCATGGATGAAAACTTAAAAGCGCTCACTAAACGAAATGGGCATAATATTACAATATTGTGTCCAGCACAAGCGTATCCAGTTCCATTATTCAGGTAATTAAAGCAAGACTAGATTATAGGACAAAACAGTATTGCCTTGTCTTTTGGTTAACGTTTTAATTTGAACGAAATTTCTAAAAGAATTATCCTATTCCAACTTCAAGCATTGGTCTGTAAATCGGATATAATCATTTTACTTTTCGTAGAACCGGTCGGTACTGTCTCACCTAAGTTTCCCATGGGTGAGAATTTAAAAGCCATTATTCAACGAAATGGTTATAATATTACCTTGTTATGCCCAGCACAAGCATATCCAGTTCCATTGTTCAGGTAATTAAAGTTGCTTAGATTGTAGGAAAAAGATTATCACCTTTTCTAAAATTGTTATTCCTTATATCAGTACTCCTATTCCAACTTCAAGCATCGATCTGTAAATCGGATGTAATAATTTTACTTTTTCATAGAACCAGTTGGTAGCGTTTCACCTAAATTTCCTATGGTTGAAAGTTCAAAGGCTTTCAGTGGAACGGGTGGTTATAATCTTACGTTATTATGCCCAGCACAAGCATTTCCAGTCCCTTTGTTCAGGTAATTGTTTTACATCTTATATAAGAACCTTTGAGAAACAAGGGTAACCATACATGACGCCCAGATATTCATATATAAATATTGTTCCCAGAACCAGTGGGAAGTGTTTTGCCCAAATTTCCAGCCATAGATAATCTTCGAGGTTTTGTTTCTAAAAATAATGCAACTCTAACTTTGCTGTGTCCGGCACAGGCGTTCCCTGTCCCAATTTATAGGTATATATATTTTTTATAAGTCAGTATTAATGTAGTTATTTGTGTACATTCAGAGCCTGTGGGAAGTGTGAGGCCAAATATTCCAAAATTTCCAACTGTCGATTATATTCTGAGCAATTCCAATTTTCCATTGTTATGCCCTGCTCAAGCTTTTCCTGCTCCTTCGTACAGGTATTTATTATTGTATTACTTCAAAGCGAATTATGAATCAAGGGTATTCCTCCTATAACTAAGTTTATAAACTTCAATAATTTTATTTTGGTGGTAGAACCAGTGAGCAGTACAATTCCTAGCTTAACATCAGGTGATAAAAGTAGAAATAGTGAATTTAAGATTGGCACTACCATGACACTCCTGTGCCCAATGCAGGGTCTGCCTGTTCCTTTATTCAGGTATTGCACTATTTTTTTTTTTATATTACCTACTCTTACATGATTCAGCACGTAATTTACTTCATGATTTGAGTAGGTACAGTGTTGAAATGATTTTATATGAATTCTTTATAATTTACTTTGAACTATTAAAATTCCAAGCTTATCCTGTCATCGCGTTCCTTTTAAATGATAATACACAGTTAGACTTTCTTGAATCAAGGGTATCTTTTAGTAGCCATATCGATTTGCATTTGCTAATTTTGCAAATCGTATTTTATTGGTAGAGCCAGTCAGCAGCACAATTCCTAGGTTAACTTCAGGTGACAAAATTAGAACAAGCGAATCTAAGACCCATAGTGTCATAACACTTCTTTGTCCCATGCAAGGTCTTCCTATTCCAGTATTCAGGTAATTTATGCGTTACGTAAAATATATTAAAAAGTCTGTGTCCTAACTATTACGTAGTAGATTAGGTAAGTAAAAGTCATTTTTTTCATGTAAAGTAAAAAAGTATATTTGAGTGACTGACCTGATAAAATTGCTTTGTTTTAGATAAAGTAGTTTTCCTTTATAAAAAGTTCTGTTTAGTATTATATTATTTTTTGAAGTTTAAATTTGAAGGCAAGGGTACATTACCTAACATAGGGCGTGGATCTTGTTTTATATTTGTCTTTTGTTAAATTAGTGCCAGTCGCTAGTGTTGCTCCACGTTTGAGTTCCGGTACTTCAAAAATACAAACATTAGAAGGATATCAAGACAGTTCCATTACTTTACTCTGTCCTGCACAGGCCTTCCCTGTTCCGCTTGTTAGGTAACTATTTTTATTCGAGTAACGAGTGGTACCTTTTCTCATTGTTTAGGAAGGTGTGCTGTAAAATTCAAATTTTAATTTTAACTTTGGTTCAGAACCTGTGGGAAGTGTCAAGCCAAAATTTCCTACGCTTGATAAAATTCATTCTTTTGAATCTGAAGCGCAAGATAGCATTACTCTTTTGTGTCCAGCGCAAGCATATCCAGTTCCTTCTCAAAGGTAATTGATAAATTCATTATTATTTGGCAAGGGTACTCATTCTTATATTAAGGTGAACTGGTTCGTATATTAGAAATTCTTTATTACGAGGAATTTTTTCCATTTGCAGAACCTGTTGGTACTAGACCTCCTAAGTTATCTAGTAACGCTAAATTAACATCCTTCGAAGAAATGTTGGGCAGTGGTTTATCATTACTATGTCAAGCTCAGGGATATCCCTCTCCCGCATTCAGGTACTGACTGTGCCCTATTTACATTCCTTTCTAAATTTTTTCATTTCTGTAAATAAGAAATTAAAAAAAAATTGGGTTGATTAATTTGTTATTTTGTTAATAGAACCGATAGGTGTGAGAGCACCTGTTTTCTCTACTGATAATCTGATTAATGCTTTTGCTAGAAGTTCTGGTCAGAATTTTGCTCTACTTTGCCTAGCACAAGGGTTACCTGTTCCCAGATTTAGGTAGGTTTTAAATTAAGTTAATTAATTTGATTTTATTTATTAATTAGAACCCGTTGGAAGTAAGGCTCCTACATTAGCAAGCGATTTAAAAATCGTAGGCTACGATCGTAAAGAAGGCCAAAGCTTTGCTTTATTATGCCCTGCGCAGGGCTTTCCTTTTCCTTCTTTTAGGTAAGACTAGGTACTTTTAATTTTTTCTTTGTTAGCTGTTTTAATGTAGTTGTTGATTCCAAAATTATATCCAAATTTCTTTGCTAATAATTTAAAAAAGCCTGTATTCCAACAAACTGGCAGTACCTAATCAATAATAAAATAAAAAAGTATAAATTATGTTGTATACAGAACCCATTGGTAGCAAAGCTCCAGCATTTTCAACAACAGCCAAAAGTTCGACCTATGAAATGCATGCGGGTTGGAGTTTTTCCTTGCTTTGCCCGGCCCAAAGTTTACCTGTTCCAACATTTAGGTATCTATCATTTTTTAAAACAAATATTTATGTAAAATTTTAATCACAGAACCTTTGGGATCGAAAGCTCCAAGCTTTGCATCAGATTCAAAAAGTTCTACTTTTATAAGAAATTCGGGATTTAGTTTTGCTCTTCTTTGCCCTGCTCAGGCTTTACCTACCCCAATATTCAGGTGAGTCGTTTGCGGTAGAAAGTATGTTTGGAGTAGATGTTTGTTAAGTGTAGTAAATCTTCCTGTTCCCAACATTTTTATATGAAACGTTAATATTAACCGCAGAACCGCTAGGATCAAAAGCACCTTCCTTTGCTACGGATTCCAAAACATCATCTTTCATAAGAAATTCTGGGTTTAGTTTTGCTCTTTTGTGTCCTGCTCAGGCATTACCCATTCCAGTATTCAGGTGAGTCGGCGAAATTTTATAGATACATTCAGGCGGTACGTTTTCTTCTATCCCCATTTAATTTCTTTTTAATCTTGGAATACATTCACCTTATGCCACGGAGTATAAAGACAGGAGGCTGCACTGCCCGACCAAACCCGTGCCTATGTTTGTCGCCGCAATTGACGACAAGGATAGAAGATACATGTCTACGAAAGTACCGGCAGCATTCGAGAAACACACTTAAAATTAATAAAACACTAATTGTATTGCATTTGTGAGTAATATATTTAGGTTTCTTTTGTAGAATGGTATTTATAGATTTATACTACAATATAAAAATACAAGAATCCGTTCGCGAAATTTGATTTATAGGGCTGCAATTGAAGGCATGTGCACGAACTAATCTCCACAGTTTTTCTGTTACTCGAAAGTCAAAAATTGTGTAAAATAGCATCAATCGATGCAGTATCTTTTTCTCTACAAAAACCTTAATTGCACTATTGGTCTAAAATAATTAGGGAAGCAGTTATGTACATATTAAAAATTTACCAATGGAAATCTTATCGCGCGTGAAGCAACAAACATCCGTAGTAGGTAATTCTTCGTAAATCGTCGGTTTATTATTGGGTAAACAAACAATTGCAAGTTTTTACAACTAGTAACTTCTTTTCTCCTCGGGTAAGGTAAGAGTGCATATTCGACCAGTTTAAGTTAGCTATATCACCGTAGTAAGGTAGAAATAAACGGGCCCACAATTTTAAAGTGTTAAAATTGGTAAGGATTTAAAATAAACATTTAGTGATTTAGTTGAAAAAATGGGTCGAACGTGTTTTGTACCCAATTGCAAAACGGGTTATCGAAGCAATAAAGATGTGAAGAGGTCTTTATTTAAAGCTCCTACAAATTTAGTAAATGCGTGGAAAAGAAAAAGTCCACGACAAGATCGTGAATTTTCTGAAAAGGACTTCGTCTGTGAAAAACATTTTAATCCATCTTGCATTTTAAGGGAGTATGATAATGGAATTTTACAGGTATGAATTTTCAGATGTTTTTAGCTGTTTTTAGCATATATTCACTTAAAAAACCCCAGTTAACAGAAGGTACTATTCTATTTCTGGTTAGTATAATTTGTAACATAATACGTTTAATATTTATTATTATCTCAAATATCATAAATAAATTGCTTTATTTTTGGGTTTTATGTAACCATAACAGGTTATTCTATTAATTTTATAACTAATTCAACAAATCTTTAAAAGAACATATATAATTTGCTAAAGCACTGGACATGCCTTTCCAATTGCAACCCTATAAATCATATGTAAATATTTGCTTCCCTAATTATTTTAGACCAAAAGTGCAATTAAGTTTTTTGTTGAGAAAAAAATACTGCATCGATTGATGCTACTTTACACAATTTTTGACTTTCGTGTAACAGAAAAACTGTGGAGATTGGTTCGTGCTCATACCTTCAATTGCAGCCCCATAAATCAAATTTCCTGAATGGATTCTTGTATTTTTATATTGTACTATAAATCTATAAATACCACTACAAAAGAAACCTAAATATATTACTCACAAATGCAATACAAACAGTGTTTTATTAATTTTAAGTGCGTTTCTCGTATGCTCGATGTACTTTCGTAGACATGCATCTTCTATCCTTGTCGCAAATTGAGGCGACAAACATCGGCACGAGTTGGGTCGGTAGTTTAAATGGAAGTGCAGTCTCCTGTCTTTATACTCCGTGCCTTATGCTTATACGTGATACATTAATTATAGAACCACTTGGATCAAAAGCTCCAAGTTTTGCATCAGATTCAAAAAGTTTTACGTATGTAAGAAATTCTGGACTTAGTTTTGCTCTGTTGTGTCCCGCACAAGCTCTACCCATCCCAATATTTAGGTGAGTTTTAGAGTAAATTTTGAAAGTTGTATGTTTAATATGTAGAACCAGTGGGATCCAAAGCACCTGCATTTTCTAACGATGCAACTAGCATTTCATATACTCGTATGGTTGGACAGAGTTTTGGTTTATTGTGCCAAGCTCAAGCGTTTCCTGTTGCAATTTTTAGGTGGGTGTAATACTGATTGAGATTGAGGTGCATGGCTTTTTGTTAATTTTTATTTTAATGTTGTATGTAGAATTTGGTTAGTCAATTAACCTTTCTTTCACACCGTATTTAACCCGTATTTCATGAAAATTTCCCAACATTCATTTAGTCAGTTTATTAGTAGGGGTTCTCCTTAGCAGTTGTTTTTTTTTCTTGTAGAACCTCAAACAAGTGTAGCTCCCATGGCAAAAGATAAGTCAATTTCTGGATTAAAAAGCTCCGTTTTGTTGGGTCAAACTGTACCGTTGCTATGTGCAGCACAAGGGTTCCCTGCCCCTTTGTATAGGTAAATCATTAATAGAACAAACAATTTTTAATGCAAAGTACCGGACTTCTTTGCTGTTACAACAACTATGTGGCTATTTTCAGAACCGATAGCTGGAGTTGCACCTAAGGTAAAAGATGTAGATGTTGAAACTTTGAAGAAAAATGTACTTCTTGGAAAAACTATACCTTTAATATGTGCAGTACAAGCATATCCAGCTCCAATATTTAGGTACACAGTTGCTAATCTTAATTTTATAAAGCTTAATAATGCAAGGGTTTCCTATCCCATATTAATTGATTTAAAAGTAACATTCATGTGTAACTAGTTGTTATCATTGTATTCGAGTCATCCAACACCAGGCTTATTTTCAGAGCCTGTAGCTGGAGTTGCACCTAAGGTAAAAGATAGGAATGTCGAAACTTTGAAGAACATTGTTAGTATGAGAGCATTGGTACCTTTGACTTGTGGAGCACAAGGGTTTCCAGCACCAATTTTTAGGTACTTTATTGAAATTTCTTTTGTAATAAAAAGATAGAAAATCAGGAAACTAGTAATTGCACATTGTTTGTCTTTTGTAAACTGGTATTTCTGTATATCCTTTAAAAATATTGTCAATTTTATTTAGATGGTCTTCTATTTTTTTTTAACGGTGTGGTGCTTAATCTCATTGTTTATTCTGGTCTTGGGCTTGGACTGCTGCATGTTATTTTAGCAAGGTTGAGCAATTCCCATTATTTTTTTCAGAACCCACTAATAACATTGCACCAAAAGCATTGGATAAAAAATACGGTTTCAGTTTGTTATCGGCAAATTTAAACGAAACTCTTTTTCTAATCTGTCAAGTGGTCGGTTATCCTGTCCCATTGTTTAGGTAAGTTCTGCGAGTTACATCGTTTCTTTAATTATATCAGTCGTGGGCTTGGATTTATTTTAGTTTAAAAAAAGTTCAAAAAATTTCATTCCCTTTTCAGAACCTACAAATAATATTGCGCCCAAAGCTTTGGATAAAAAAATAGGCTTTACGCTTATATCAGCGAACTTAAACGAAACCCTTTTTCTTATGTGTCAGGTCGTTGGCTATCCTGTGCCTGTTTTTAAGTAAGTTTTGATTAACTTAAGCATGTGGTGTTTTATATGTAGCAGTCCTGGGCTTGGTCTATGTTTCTTGTGAGGAAGGCTTGTATTTCTTTCTACTTTATATTCCAGAACCAACAAATAATATTTCACCTAAAGCTTCCGATAAAAAAATAGGGTTAATATCTGCTTCTTCAAATGACACAGTTTTTATAATGTGTCAGGTTGTCGGTTATCCCGTACCTTTTTTTAGGTAAGTTCGTTGTAGAATACTTAGACGATGTTAAACTGTACCATAGAAATCCATTTTGAAACACTAAAGTGCCCTTTCTGTTCACTCGGGAACCCTATCCTGAATTCAGAATAGATGTTAACCGTTTAATTTATAGAACCCACTGGTAAAATTGCTCCTAAACTTCCCGGACAAAAATATGATGGTGGAAAAATTGTCATTACTCCTAAAAAGGCTTTAATAGTATTAACGTGTGATGTTGTTGGATTTCCCGTACCTGTTTACAGGTAATTTTTGATTTATAAAAATTATTGAAAGTGCCCATTCGTAATTAAAACTGTAAGTATCTACTCTGGCATGGTACTTTTCCCATTTTTCAGAACCCACTAATAATGTCCCTCCAAAAAAAGTGGGTGCAGAATTTGGGGGTTGGAGAATGCTAAATGTTTTAGAAAATAAAACCGCCTGGTTTATGTGTCAAGTTACTGGGTATCCTGTTCCGCGATTTATGTAAGTCCTTTTTGAGAGTGCTCGTTCTGTTGTTATTTTAAGAGTTGAAAGATTTGCACGTGCGTTATTTACAGAACCCACAAACAATGTACCCCCAAAAAAAGACGGGGAAAGGTTTGAGGGTTGGAAAGTTGTTGCCGTTCCTGAAAATAACGTAGCTTGGCTTACATGTCAGGTTGCCGGTTATCCTGTACCACGTTACATGTAAGTCTGGTATTTTTTGATATTATAATTATGTTTAAAAATGTTTTGTGTATATTTTTTGATGACTTATGTAACATTTACGTTTATATGAGTTAAACTCAACTAGGTCTGCATTAAGTTAATCGATTTACTTTTGTTGAATTGAAATACAGTGGAACTCCCGTAAGTCGAACTCCTGTAACTCGAAATTTTCTTTAACTCGAATATTTGTGCGTTTTACTGTTGAGTTTATATGCATATTAATCCTCTTAACTCGAATTTCTCTAACTCGAATTTATCTGTAACTCGAATTTTTTTCTGGGATTTTGGTGGTTTGAGTTAGAGAGGTTCCACTGTAGTATAAAATACATATTATACAATAAAACAAATTATCCTTTCACACAAATTGATCGATCGAATCATTTTAGTTTAATAGAAAGACGATTAAGTTCTTGGGAATTACATTTCAGAAACTAATTTTGAAATGTATTCAATAAGGTAGGTCAGTATTATTTCCATACATGCTTCTTATTCATATAATTTTTTTTAAATAACACATTTGAGTTATCGCATTTTAATAAGGTAGGTCGAAAATGCATGGCAACTGGCATTAGGGATTCTGTATTATTATTATTATTATTTCCTGCTATTCATAATTCACTTTCATTTTGCACATAAAGTTTACAAATTCACTCTAAGTACATGGTTGTATGTGATATATATTTTTTAATAATGCAGAATCCTAATGCGTGGTTCTTTTCAGAACCAACCAATAACTTACCACCGAAGTTGGTGGGAGAGAGAACAGCTTGGAAGATTCTCGCTGTTTTTGAAAATGCCTCTATCGGAATACTCTGCCCTGTAGTTGGGTTTCCTTATCCAATATATAGGTAAGTTTGCTAATGGCTTTTGTTTTTTATGATTCGTTAATCCAGTGTTTAATGTCGAATTAATATTTCTGAATTTTGTTTTTTAAAAGTTCTTCCTTTTGCAAAACTATGTAAACCTTATCTCGACATCTGTAATTTTTGTTTCTGTTTATCTCTCTTCTAACGAGATTTTGGAATAAGAATAATTTTTTTAACTAATTATCTGTCAGGTGTTACTTCTTCTGTTTCATTTTTAGAACCCACTGGTCAAACAGCCCCTAAAGTTGCTGGTGATGGTTTGAATAAACTGACAGCTCATATTTTAAATAACATTGTACTTTTATGTGATGCTCAATCATTTCCTACTCCTAGAAAGAGGTGAATATATTTTGTATTGTATCCTTGCTTTTTGTTTTTATTTGTAAATTCGTTCAAATACCGTGTTTTCAACATACAGAAGGGCATTCTGGGCAAATTTGGATTAATCAGGTACGACAATAATTAGCAAGTTTATTTTCAGAACCTACTGGATCTGTTAAGCCTCAGTTAAGTAGTCATATAATTGACATACGAACCGTTTTTGTGGGACAAAGTACTGTGGCATTTTGTCCTGCTCAAGCCTTTCCTGTACCTTTATTCAGGTAATAGGACGAACGACAATAAATTATGAAAAATTATTTTTACTGTTTGTACTGTATAGAATTGTTTTGGAAATTTGGGCAATCCTGAATTAAATTTTACCAACCGGAGTGGTATTTTTGATAAATTTTATGTTGCTACCAATGTTTGTTTCGAGTAATTGCATTATATTTTTTTGTCTTCTTAAACTTGGTTTTTGTTTGTTGCAGGTGGTATAAGTTCCTAGATGGTTCCACCCGAAAGCAAGCCGTCCAATTGAACGATAGAGTTAAACAAGTGGCCGGTACTCTTATTATTCGTGAAGCTAAAGTTGAAGACTCAGGGAAATTTTTGTGTGTTGTAAATAATTCAGTGGGTGGAGAAAGCGTCGAAACTGTTTTAACAGTTACTGCACCTCTTAAAGCTAGCGTTGAACCTCAGGTACAAACCATTGATTTTGGAAGACCCGCTGTATTTACTTGCCATTTCGAAGGTAAGTAATTTTTTTCCTTGTATTAAAGACATTTCAGAAATATTACGGCATTATTAAATACAAATGTTTTAGGTAACCCCATTAAAACGATAAGTTGGTTAAAAGATGGCAAGCCTTTGGATCATCAAGAAGCAATCTTACGAATCGAAGCTGTACGTAAAGAAGACAAGGGAATGTATCAGTGTTTCATTAGGAACGATCAAGAAAGCGCAGAAGCAACGGCTGAACTTAAACTGGGCGGCAGATTTGAACCTCCTCAGATTCGACATGCATTTGCAGAAGAAACTTTACAACCCGGATCTCATGTTTTCCTAAAATGTATTGCTGCTGGCAACCCAACTCCTGAAATTACGTGGGAATTAGACGGACGTCGTTTATCAAACAGTGATAGATATCAAATTGGACAATACGTAACCGTTAACGGAGATGTTGTATCAAATTTAAACGTTACGGCAACTCATACTAACGATGGAGGTCTTTACCGATGTGTCGCAAGCAGCAAAGTAGGTTCAGTTGACCATGCAGCAAGGATTAATGTTTACGGTCTTCCATTCGTGCGATCTATGGAAAAACAAGCTATTGTTGCTGGAGGAACTTTGATTGTACACTGCCCAGTTGCTGGCTACCCTATTGATACTATTGTATGGGAAAGAGGTATTTATTAGAGTGTATGATTTGCTGTTTATATTAATATTTATTTTTACAGATGGCAGAGTGCTTCCAATTAACAGAAAACAGAAAGTCTTCCCCAATGGAACCCTCATCATTGAAAATGTTGAACGAGCATCTGACCAGGCTTCCTACACTTGCGTTGCCAAGAATTCACAGGGCTATAGTGCTAGAGGATCATTGGAAGTTCAAGTAATGGGTAAGTTTTATTTTCGGTACTTTTTTAGACTTTAAATTATTTTATAAGGGCTACACCGCACTATAAACGTTTTGTTGTGCAGCATACGGAGATGCATGCATTACCTACAAAACAATTTATTCAACTGTTGGGTTTTGTCACAAACCATAATACGATTAAATTGTCGACCACACAACTAGAACACATTATTTCAATATTTCTGGGCGCAATAGATGATTAGGTGCCTTTAGGACTTTCGGGACATTTTTTTTGAAAGTCTGACGTTAGATAAAAGTCCGGATTAATACAATAATACAAACGCGTTTCGGTCACTGTCGAAAGAACTTTCTAGGATATGCCCTTTAATTCTGGTACAGTTTGTGAAACTTTTCGGTAAGTGTTGGCTGGTTATTGGATGAACCCCAAATCTTTGATTTTTTTGTCTAATAATTAATCCTACAACGCAAGCTACTTCAATCAAGTTCATTTTGAGATTGGAATACAACAATTTATTGTTTAGTTCATATGCGCACCTAACTTGGAAAAAAACAGTTTAGTTCCTTATTGTGCCCAGATTTTATTCGCCCTGAACGAACTGTCGTTATGAATAGTTGTTTATAGTGCGAGCTAGCCCTAATACTCACGTATACGTCTTATTATTCAAAATTTATTGTGAAATATTACTTTATTTAGGTCTATTGAGATGTGGAAAAAATTAAGAAACTTTGTTTGGATTTGTTAATGTAACATATTACTTTTTAATTATTGTCTGTTAATATTCTCAGAAGATCTAACATAAATTATTATTAAAATAAGTGGAAATGTTCTAAATAATAATTTTATTTTGGAAATCGAAAATACTTTCAAACAAAAGTGGTAATAGAAATTAATTATTTTTTCTTTGAATTGTTAAAAATTTTTAATTGATGACATTTTTTTTCCAGAATTAGTTAATATTCTAATAAAAATTATTTAGAACTTTTCATGTTACAAGTGTATTTTAGTGCAATATGTTATATAGGTATGAGTAATTTGCAAGCTAATATACAAGTTAATATACATAATAATTTTTGTCAGATTTTGTATAGCATGTTGCATTAGAATATACATTTTCAGCAAGCATCAAAGTGCAGTAGGAACGAGGATTACCCACCAAGGATCGAATATTTGTTAATTATAGTCAGTCTTTTGTGTTAATGCAAAGTATATTTTACATAACAAAATAACAAGTTTTATTTGAAAACAAATCTCTAAATGTGAGAATGTTTTCTTAGTGTCGTCACTGGCAGAACTAGAAGTATAGCAGGGCATACTGTGTGTAATAAAATGTAATATTTGGTGTATTTGCAACGTACAAGGTAAGATCATCCGCTGTGTGAAAACCATGCTCAAGACTGTTTGTTATATATCACTTGTTAACAAAATCATCGTATTAATTTTTTGGTATTTTTATTGTATTTTTTACAACAGTCGAGTGCATCTTCAGTATTTGTTTCCCTTGCAGTACTACCAGTGATTAGTCCTTTTCAGTTTGATGGCCCTTTAAATGCAGGCGATGCTGCACAGCTTTTTTGTCATGTAACTAAAGGTGATAGACCCCTAAAAATTAAATGGTACCATAATGGAAAGCATATTTTCCATCATAGTTCTGGTATATCTACATCCGCTTTTGGTACCCACACAAATATTCTTAGTATCAGCTCGGTCGAGCCCATTAATAGTGGAGATTATACGTGTGTGGCATCAAATATAGCTGGAAAAACTCAGTATACTGCAAGTTTAGATGTCTTTGGTACCTACTTACGTATCATTATTAAATGGTTATTAACTAGAAGGATTTACTTTTGGTAATTTTTATATTTTCTTTTTTGCACCTCTCACCCATTATTAAAAACCTGACCTTAATGAAAACGTTTCATACGAAGGTGATTTATTAAACAGGCATGGCCTACCTATTACAGTTGCACCTCAGATTATACCCTTTGAATTTGGTGAAGATGAAATTAATACCGATGATATGACATCGCTGCAATGTACAGTTTCTAAAGGTGATTTTCCAATTAAAATCTTTTGGACTCTTAATGGTAGCCCAGTGAAAGAAATTCAAGGCATTACAACAAGTAAAGTGAATAAACGTATTAGTACTTTAAGTATCGACGCTGTCGAAGCTCTACATGCTGGAAATTATACTTGTATAGCCAAGAACATGGCAGGAAGTGCTAGTTATTCTGCAGTTTTAAATATCAATGGTATTTTAGAATTTTCACTAGCCACAAAATTTTGAATTGCTAGGCTTAGCGTATTTGTAGAAAATTTTAAGTAAACTTCAGTTACATTTATTAGTATATTGTTTATTTTACTAAGCCAACCCTATTTTTCCAAAATACCTATACTTTTTGATTCAATATTGCAGTTCTTCCTCAAATAGCTCCTTTCGACTTTAGCCATGGAGATGAACCCGTTAATTCTGGGGAAACTGTAACGGCCCAGTGCACAGTTATAAAAGGCGATTTACCGCTGACTTTTATTTGGACTTTAAATGGAAAAATCATCGGTCAAAATGATGGAATAACTGTTATGACTTTTAAACGTTTTAGTACTTTAGGAATTGATTCAGTGCAAGCGATGCATAGAGGAGAATATATATGTACTGTTAAGAATGATGCTGGAACAAGCAGTTATTCCACTTATTTGAATGTAAACGGTACTGATAATAATGAAATTTATGCCTGTGCAAGAGAAATGTTGAAGTTTTTCGGGTTTTGCATTTGAATTATAATGAAGAAATAAATGGCAAAACTCGAAAACTCATCGTATTGCAGCACAATTTACTACCATAATGTGCACCTTAAGGTTTGCATGTATTTAACTGACTTTATGTACTTAACCCCCTTTTTTATATTTTAACAAAACTATAGTTGCACCACAGATATTTCCCTTTACCTTCGGAGAGGACGATATCAATGCTGGAGATACTATCTCAGTTCAGTGTACGATTTCGAAAGGCGATAACCCTTTAAATATCACTTGGACTCTGAATGGTCATGAAGTGAAGCATTTAACCGGAATTTTTTTAACTAATTCAAAACGTGTTAGTTCTTTAACTATCGAATCTGTCCAAGCTGAACACAGTGGAGAATATAGTTGCCTTGCGACAAATATAGCGGGGACAGTAAAATACTCGGCATATTTAAATGTTAATGGTATTACTTTAAGCCTGATTAAAGCTTATTTTTAGTTCACTATTATAGTTGAATAACTCCTTAAACCTAAAATCACCAACTTTTCATAGTTCCTCCTCAAATTTCACCTTTCGATTTCGGCGAAGAGTCAATTAATGAAGGAGATGGAGTATCTGTTCATTGTACGGTTAGTAAAGGAGATTATCCTTTAAATATTACTTGGAAGCTGAATGGTGAAATTGTTAATGAAAAAGACGGTATTGTGATTACAAGAAATTCAAAAAGGTCAAGCACACTTACTATCGATTATGTAACTCACAGTCATATTGGAAATTATACTTGTATCGCATCTAATAAGGCCAGAACAGTTGCGTATACTTCTGATTTAGCGGTTAATGGTACTTTACTCCTTTAATTTGTATTTAAGTAGATTTAGTAGTTATATTTTTATTTGATGTTCTATCCTAGTTAAAAATCCCAGATATATTTTACAGTTTTGTTAAAATCGTGGTATCAGTGTTCATCTTTTACTATTCAGTGGATTAATGTATTCATTAAAATTGCAGTTGCACTTCAAATAATGCCTTTTGATTTTGGCGATGAACCTTTAAACGCAGGAGATACTGTCTCTGCGCATTGTACAATCACCAAAGGTGATCTCCCTATGGAAATCGTTTGGTACTTAAATGGAAAATTAATTAATGAATTTGATGGTATCATTACTGGTCAACTAGGCAAACGAATTAGTAACTTAGCCATAGATTCGATACAGGCTCATCACGTGGGCGAATATACTTGTAGTGCAACAAATTTGGCAGGATCGACCAATTCTACCGCATATTTAAATGTCAATGGTAGTTCTTTAAAGGCTTTTCAGCATGTTGCAACTAATTTTTGTTTATATTCCAATTTGTATCTTACAGTCCCTTTTCCACTTCTCAGATTTTAGAGACGAACTACTGTTCAATTTAATAAATTTAAGTTTTTCTAAAAGTTAGTAAAAGTATTATATACCAAAAATTTTTATAGTTGCCCCTCAGATTATACCTTTTGAATTTGGTGAAGAATCAGTAAATTCAGGGGATGCTATTTCTGCACATTGTACAGTTACTAAAGGTGATCTGCCAATGGAAATCTTGTGGTATCTAAATGGAAATTTGATTCATGAATTCGATGGTATCGTAACTGGTCAGTTAGGGAAGCGAAGCAGCAATTTAGTTATAGATTCTGTTCAGGCTAATCACATTGGTGAATATACATGCAGTGCCACTAATTCAGCAGGCTCGACTAATTTTACTACATATCTTAATGTTAATGGTACTTTAGTTTTATTTTTATTAAGCATGGTTTTTACTAATTTTATCAATTTTTCATCTATTTTTAAAGCCAATAATTCCCTAGAATTTTTACCACCTTTTATTGAATTTTGACAATTTTGTAAATGGTTTTACTATTCGCAATCTATACAGAAACTATTTTTGGTTGTGAAAGTTTTTATCAAAAAATTAAGAGTTGGATATTCTTTATAGTTGCACCGCAAATAATGCCTTTTACTTTCGGTGAAGAATCTATGAACGCCGGTGATACTGTTTCTGCCCAGTGTACTATAACTAAAGGCGATCTTCCTATGAAAATTTTTTGGTATTTGAATGGCAAGTTGGTGGATGAAAATGACGGTATACTTACTAGTCTTGTAGGCAAACGGATTAGTACATTAGCAATAGATTCTGCACAAGCTAATCATATTGGTGAATACACTTGCAGTGCTACGAATTCAGCTGGCTCGACTAATTCTACGACATATCTTAATGTTAATGGTACTTTAGTTTTATTTTTATGGAGCATGGTTTTTGCTAGTTTAACCAATTTTTCACCTTTTTTATAGCCAATATCTCCTTTAAATTTTTACCTCTTTTTATTATCTACAGTCTACAGAAAAACCATTTTGGGTTGTGAAAGTTTTTAGTATGACTTAGTTGGATATCCTTTACAGTTGCACCGCAAATAATGCCCTTTACTTTCGGTGAAGAATCTATGAATGCTGGCGATACTGTTTCTGCACAGTGTACTATAACTAAGGGCGATCTTCCTATGGAAATTTTGTGGTATTTGAATGGAAAACTAGTTAGTGAAGTTGATGGTATTATCACAGGCCAGTTGGGGAAAAAAATTAGTAACTTAGCTATTGATTCCGTACAAGATAATCATATTGGTGAATACACTTGCAGTGCTACGAATTCAGCTGGCTCGACCAATTTTACGACATATCTTAATGTTAATGGTACTTCATTTTTATAAAGCATGGGTTCTACTAGTTTAACCAATTTTTCATTTTTTTTTATAACCAGTAATTCCTTTGAATTTTTACCTACTATTTCGGGTTGTGAAAGTTTTTATTAAAATTTAGTTGGATATCCTTTACAGTTGCACCACAAATAATGCCCTTTACCTTTGGTGAAGAATGTATGAATGCTGGTGATACTGTTTCTGCCCAGTGTACTATAACTAAGGGCGATCTTCCTATGGAAATTTTGTGGTATTTGAATGGAAAATTAATTAGTGAAGTTGATGGTATTATCACAGGCCAGTTAGGGAAAAAAATTAGTACATTAGCTATAGATTCCGTACAGGCTATTCATATTGGTGAATACACTTGCAGTGCTACGAATTCAGCAGGCTCAACTAATTTTACAACATATCTTAACGTTAATGGTATTTGCTTTTTTATAAGTTTCTAGCATGTTTTCTTTTTAATTTATTAAATTTGTTCCTATTTTTAGAACCTCCATGAATTTTACCTTGCTATTTACTGCAATGTGAATAACGATGACGACTACGACTTTTAGAGGTGCAGTTAGTAATAATATTGTAGTGGATTTATCCATCCCTCATTGATTTGTCATTCTTTTGACTCATTCTCATGATGGTTGAGATTTTAGTATTTCTTTTATAGATTTACGAGTTCTAGGAATTTTCAATATTTAAATTTCTATGTTGTGTTAATCATATCCGATATGTATTGTGTATTTTACAAGTGCGTATTATTAAATTTGAAAACCACTATTCTTTTGTAAATAATTCCAGTTGTTCCCCAAATAATACCTTTTGCTTTTGGCGACGAATCCAGAAATGCCGGTGATACTGTGTCTGCACAGTGTACTGTTACTCAGGGTGATCTTCCTATGAAAATAGTGTGGTATTTGAATGGAAAATTAATTAGCAAGGTAGAAGGTGTTATCACAGCCCAGTTAGGAAAAAGAATAAGTAATTTGGCTATAGATTCCGTACAGGCGGATCATATGGGTGAATATACTTGCAGCGCTACAAATAATGCAGGATCTGCTAATTTTACTGCTTATCTGAACGTAAATGGTACTTTATTGGTAGATTTTAAGCATGCTTTGAATTTTTTATTGATAATTTATAATTGTTTTCCCTTCCAAATTTTTTCCATCATTCACTTTTTATCTTACCAGTTTATAGGCATTCAGTAGTGGAGGGTATTTCAAAATAGGTTAATAAATTAAGTTTAATTTGATATTAACATTTTCAGTTGTACCCCAAATAATGCCCTTTGATTTCGGTGAAGAGTCGATAAACGAAGGTGATACTGTTTCTAGTCAGTGCACGATCACTAAAGGTGATCCCCCTATTGAAATTAATTGGTATTTAAATGGACAGTTAATTAATGATTTAGCTGGAATTGTAACTAGCAAAGTAGGAAAACGAAGCAGCACTTTAGTTATCGATTCTGTACAGGCTAATCATATTGGTGAATATACTTGTAGTGCAACGAATGCAGCAGGTTCCACTAATTTCACTACACACCTTAACGTTAACGGTATCTGTGCATAACTTTTTTTTAGCATGTACATACATTTTCAATAATTTTTGTTTGTCCTTTATAGTTCCTCCTCATATCTTACCTTTTGATTTTGGAGATGAGGTTGCCGATTACGGTAGTATGGCCACTGTTCAGTGTGCAGTAGCAAAAGGAGACTTTCCTATTAAATTTTTGTGGACTCATAATGGTGAAAATATCGACATTAAAAGTGGAATTTCTGTAACTCAGTTAAATAAACGTATAAGTACTCTAAGTATCGAATCTGTTGAAGCTGCCCATAGGGGAAACTATACTTGCATTGTAAGAAATTTTGCAGCAACTTCCAGTTATTCTGCTGAACTCAATATTAATGGTACTTTCGCCGACTATTTAAAATATTTGTGATTTTTAAAATTATTGTTTTGAATATTTTAAGTAGATCCTAATTCCTTTTCCGCAATTATCTTTATCAACTAATATTCTTCGCTAGTGTGAAAAGTTTATAAGAACTCGATTTCTATGCCTTTTTTTTTAGACTTACAAAAACTGTAAAATCTGAAATTGTGTTTTGCCTAATATTCTAGTTATTCCTCAAATAATTCCCTTCGATTTTGGTGAGGAATCTATGAATGCTGGTGATACAGCATCTGTACAGTGTACAGTTACAAAGGGTGATCTTCCTATGGAAATAATTTGGTTTCTTAATGGAAAAGTGGTGAACAATGTTGATGGAATTATTACGACCCATATAAGTAAACGTGTTTCCACTTTAACAGTCGATTCTATACAGGCTACGCATAGTGGAGACTACACATGCAGTGCTACCAATCCGGCTGGCTCTACTAACTTTACTACTCATCTTAATGTTAATGGTACCCATATTAGATTTGAAATGGCTTGCTTATATATTTTTGAAAGTTTTATGTTTAATTCCTTTAACTCCTTGTCTTCTCCATTTTTATCCTTATATTTCATTGATTGTTAACTGTTTTACAGTTTTGCCTCAAATTTTACCATTTGATTTTGGTGAAGAACCAATAAATACAGGCGATATGGCAACCATAAATTGTGCAGTAACAAAAGGCGATTTCCCAATTAAAATTTCTTGGGCCCTTAATGGAAATGAAGTGAAAAGCATCAAGGGGATAACTACAGGACAGATAAATAAACGCATAAGCACTTTAAGCATAGAGTCCGTTGAAGCCCGACATGCTGGAAGCTACACTTGTACAGCGGAAAATCCAGCTGGAGTTACTAGTTTTTCTGCATTTTTAAATGTCAATGGTAGTTGTTCTAGCTGAACTGTAGTGTTATCTTCTTTTCCGTTTATTAATTTTTTTCCATCCTTTATTTACAGTCTCCCCTCAAATCTTGCCCTTTGATTTTGGTGCAGAAGTCATTAATTCGGGTGATGTTATTATTGTAACTTGTGCTGTAATTAAAGGAGATGTCCCGATTGAAATTTTCTGGACTTTAAATGGTCATTCAATAAAAAATGGTAACAGTGTTAATATTTTAAACACTAAAAGGTCTAGTCAGTTAAACGCAAAAATCGATTCAAGCTGAGCATACTGGAATGTATACTTGTACCGCTCAAAATTTTGTTGGTTCTACAAATTACTCTGCATATTTACATGTTAATGGTATATTTTCTTATTATAAGATGGTAAAACCTTTAGTTGATTTTTTTAATTTCAATTCTGTATTATACTTACAGTCCCTCCCCAAATTTTGCCCTTCGATTTTGGTGAAGAAGTTGTAAATGCGGGTGATATGGTCATTGTAAATTGTGCTGTAACTAAAGGAGATTTTCCTATTAAAATTTTCTGGATACTTAATGATCAAATGTTGACGAATGATAACGGCATCAGTGTTTTAAATACAAATAAAAGAGTTAGTCAACTAAGTATCGAGTCTGTTCGAGCCGAACATGCTGGGATCTATATTTGTTCTGCTCAGAATTCAGCTGGATCTACAAATCATTCTGCACATTTACACGTTAATGGTTATTGGTATTTAATTTTTTATGGAATGCTTGTAGTTTCTTTTCGCCACTCTTGATTTTAATAATTTTGTTTGTTTATATTATTGTTATAGTTGTTCCTCAAATATTACCCTTTGATTGGTCCGAAGAGCCGATTAATTCTGGTGATTCAATGTCTTTGACTTGTTCCATTAATAAAGGCGATTTACCAATTAAACTAACTTGGTTGCAAAATAACGTAACCATCCATAAAGATGAAGGCATATCTATTATGAGAATGAATAAAAAAATTAGTATGTTAAGTATAGACTCGGTAGAAGCCACACATGCAGGGCAGTATACATGCTTGGCAAAAAATTCAGCAGGAGTTGCTACTCATTCAACATTTTTAAACGTTAATGGTATTTTGATAGGTTGTTTAAAATTAGAATTAGAATTCTTTCTCTTCTATTTTTTTAATTTATTTATTTAACATTTTCCTGTATAATTACCTGCAAACCTATAATTTTTCATTTTGCATTTTTACAGTCCTTCCTCAGATTGTGCCTTTTGACTTTGGCGAAGAATCCGTTAATTCTGGCGATTTAGCTTCTTTAACTTGCTCAGTTAATAAAGGAAACCTACCTATTAGTATAACATGGTTACATAGTAATAATAGTATCAATGAAGTAAGAGGCGTATCAGTAATGAAAGTTAATAAAAAAATTAGTACTTTAAGTATCGATTCTGTAGAAGCTGAACATGCAGGGTTGTACACATGTGTAGTACAAAATATAGCTGGTACCGCTACACATTCAACCATTTTAAATGTCATTGGTATTTAACATTATATAAAATCACATTTGTAGTTAGCACTTTTTAGTTTTGTTTTTATCCTTTATGTTGTAGTTGTTCCTCAAATTTTACCTTTTGATTTTGGTGACGAACCTATTAATTCAGGAGACATGGTATCTTTAAGTTGTTCTATAAATAAAGGGGATCTTCCTTTAGAAATATTTTGGACTTTAAACGGCAAAGTTTTAGGAAGCAGAAATGGAATTGTTTTGAGTAAAGTTACTAAACGCCTTAGTACAATAAGTATTGAAAATGTTCAAGCTGAACATGTTGGAGAATATACATGTTCAGCTAAAAATGCAGCTGGCACTAGCAGTTATTCAGCTTACTTACACGTTAATGGTATATTAAACTAACTAGTAAGAAATATTTTTAAGATTGTATGTGTTGCTTTAATGTTAATTTTATTTTTAAAAACCTCTCCTTACTACTTCAATACCCATGGTTAGTTGTATTCGTTGTTAGCATATCGACGATCTGGATAAATTTGATTTCATTTGTTCTAGCTTCAAAGTTACTCTAATATACAAGAATAAATACTTGGCTTTTTTAGCTTGTTTAATTTCCTGAGATGTCGTTTATTTATCCACAGTTCTTCCATATATCGCCCCTTTCGATTTTGAAGGGGAAGCAAACACAGGAGATAGTATTCAGTTAAATTGTTATGTTAGTAAAGGAGATTTACCAGTTTCAATTTCTTGGATGCTTAATGGCAAACCTATAACTCAGCATTCTGGTATCTCGGTGATACCTATTGGCGGCAGGACAAGTTTATTAACAATCAGTTCAGTTGAAGCTGATCACGCTGGGGATTTTGTTTGCACTGCTACAAATAAAGCTGGTTCTAGTAGCCACACTGCTACATTATTTATTAACGGTATTTTATTTAATTGTAGAAAAATTGTTAAGTGTTTTTGTATAATCGTTTAGTTCTTTTTGTTTGTCGTTTCCAGTTCCTCCTCAGATTTTACCCTTTGATTTTGGAGGTGATATTTTAAATGCCGATGATATGGTGTCGGTAATGTGTACCGTAAATAAAGGCGATTTTCCCCTTAATATTACTTGGGCTTTGAATGGAAATCCAATTTCAAAAATTGATGGGGTCGTGGTTTTACAAACCAACAAACGAATTAGTCAACTAAGCATTGAATCAATACAAGCGGAACATGCAGGCGAATATGTTTGTATTGCTTCAAATATTGCAGGAACTACCATGCATTCTGCAATTTTGCATGTTAATGGTATTCAATGATTTTTTTTATTTTTACCTTTAATTTCAAGCTTTGAATTTTATTTTTTCTATTCCTTACCTTTCTATAAGCCAGTCCATAAATTTCTAGAATAAATTCTCTTGCAAAAAAATGACAGCTGATGAAAGTAATCAATACAACAGTGTGTCGGTTCAGAATGTCTTTTTAGATCAACAATTCAATTGCTGAATCGCCTGCCTGTATAAGCTTTCATTAACCTCTTTTAATGTATGGTCGAATATTTTATTTGAATATTGGCCTTTGCTGGGCTAAGTTATATTTAGCTATCATTATTTTTCACATTCTGTTGTTTCTAGTTTCCCCTCAAATTGTACCTTTTAATTTTGGGGAAGATGTCATTAATGCTGACGATGTAGCTTCAGTACTTTGCACCGTAAATAAAGGCGATTTACCTCTCAATATTAGCTGGTCCTTAAATGGCCATCCTGTTGCAACGGTCGATGGTATTTCTGTCTTTCAAAATAACAAACGTATTAGTCAGTTGAACATCGAATCAATTCAAGCAGAACATGCAGGAGAATATACTTGTATTGCTTCAAACAGTGCAGGAACTATGACTCATACTGCACATTTGCACGTTAACGGTATTGTTTTATTAATTTACAATTTTGGCAATTTAGGCTAGTCTTATAGATTCTGTTAACATTCTTTATAATTTATCCTTATTGTTCCCAGTTCCTCCTCAGATTTTACCTTTTGATTTTGGAGAAGAACCGATAAATGCTGGTGATATAGCTTTACTAACATGCACTATAAACAAAGGAGATTTTCCTCTAAATATTACTTGGATGTTAAATGGAGATCCTGTTTCAAAAGTCGATGGTATTTCTATCGTACAGACTAGCAAACGAATTAGTCAACTTAGTATTGAATTAATCCAAGCCGAACATGCTGGAGAATATGTTTGTATTGCTTCTAATAACGCAGGAACTACAACATATACCGCAAATTTGCATGTTAATGGTATTTATTAGTATTCTATGCTTGGTTGTCAAAATTTTAAGCTTAAATTTTGAGTTTTCCCTTTTTTAAAACTCTTTCCAGTACCTCCTCAAATCGTCCCTTTTGACTTTGGAGACGAATCAATAAATACTGATGATATGGCTTCAATAATGTGTACAGTAAATAAAGGTGATCTCCCAATTAACATAACTTGGACTCTAAATGGAAAACCCATTTTAATAACTGATGGAATTTCCGTTCTACGGACTAAAAAACGAATCAGTCAATTAAGCATCGATTCAATACAAGCTGAACATACAGGCGAATATGCTTGTATTGCAACAAATATCGCAGGAACTACTACCCATACTGCAGATTTGCATGTCAATGGTACCAGTTGTTAATTTACATAGGCTGCTTTTAGTTTTGGACGTTTTGGTATTGTTTTCTTATTTTTCTTTTGTTACTTTTTAGTACCACCTCAAATTGTGCCTTTTGATTTCGGGGAAGAACCAATAAATGCTGATGATATGGCTTCTGTAACTTGCACTGTAAATAAAGGTGACCTTCCTCTTAATATTACGTGGACACTAAATGGAAATTCATTTTCAAATATTGACGGTATTTCTGTTGTTCAAACTAAGAAAAGAATAAGTCAATTGAGTATCGATTCAATTCAGGCAGTACATGCTGGCGAATATGCTTGTGTTGCTTCAAGCAATGCAGGAACTACAATTCATACAACATATTTGCGTGTTAATGGTATAGACTTACTATCAGTTTATGTAGGAAGTTTTTCTTATTAGTTTTTCCCTTGTATGCTATTTAATATTATTTTTATAATCCCTTATTTCACCTTGTCTCTATAGTTCTTCCATACATTACACCTTTTGACTTCGAAGGTGAAGCAAACACAGGCGACGGCGTTCAGCTAACTTGTTATGTAAGCAAGGGAGACCCACCCGTTTCTATTTCTTGGAGTCTTAACGATAAATCCATTACTCAACATTCTGGTATTTCTGTGATACCAATAGGGGGTAGAACAAGTTTGGTAGAACAAGTTTGTTAACAATTAGTTCAGTGGAAGCCAATCATGCTGGAGATTTTGCTTGTACTGCCACCAACAAAGCTGGATCTAGTAGTCACTCTGCCACGCTTTTTATTAATGGTATTTTATTTAAGCGATATTCAATTAACTGTTTTTAGTTAATTTTTTAGTTTTATTTTTTTATCTTCCAGTTCCTCCACAGATTTTACCTTTTGATTTTGGGGAAAACGCTTTAAATTCTGATGAAATGGCTTCTGTAACTTGTACTGTAAATAAAGGTGATCTTCCGTTAAATATTACATGGAATTTAAATGGAGAACCTGTTGAGAAATTTGGCGGTATTTCTATTTTACGTACAAACAAACGTATTAGCCAATTAAGCATTGAATCAGTACAAGCTGAACATTCGGGAGTATACGAATGTGTTGCTAGCAATCCTGCGGGAAATGTTACGCACTCTGCAATGTTACGAGTTAATGGTATTAAAAAAGCAAAATAATGAGAGAACATGATTTAGCTGCTTTTTTATTTTTTAATTTATTAGTGTGTATTTTGGTTTAGTTGTTGATTTTTGATTTTTTAACTTTCCTGATTGTCATAGTTTTACCAAAACTTCTACCATTTGCATTCGGAGATGAACCGTCATACCTCGGCGACTCCACAACTATTCAGTGCAGTGTCTCTTCTGGAGATTTACCGGTTAAATTTTCCTGGACTTTAAATGGAAAACTCTTATCTGAAATAGATGGTATAAATGTTGGATCCTTTGGCAAGAAAACGTCCGTTTTAAATATTGATTTGCTAGCCGAATATCATGCAGGAAATTACACTTGTTTAGCAGAAAATCAAGCTGGACATGCCAGTTATTCAGCAGAATTGATTGTTAAGGGTATTTTCAGTTTGAGTACCGTATTTTAATTACATATTTATTTTTATGTCCATCCATTCTCAAATTTTGTAGCCTTTCCACAATTTACATATAATCGACTTATTCCTTGTTTTGCATGTTCTTCAGCTTTGCCAAAACTATTGCCGTTTGCTTTTGGGGATGAACCATCGTATCTCGGTGATTCCACAACTGTTCAGTGCAGTCTTTCTTCTGGAGATCTACCGGTTAAGTTTTCTTGGGATTTAAATGGGAAACCGTTGTCCGAAATAGATGGTATAAATATTGTTTCCATTGGAAAGAAAACCTCCGTTTTGAATATTGATTTATTAGCGGAACATCATGCAGGAAATTACACTTGTTTAGCAGAAAACCAGGCCGGACGTGCTACTTATTTGGCTGAATTAATCGTTAAGGGTACTTTAAAGATTAATAATTATTTTTTGTAATTCTAAATTGATTTTCTCCAAAGTCCTATCCTTCTTGATAGTTCCACCACGAATAACTGCTTTCCAATTTGAAGATAATCCATTACAAGCAGGACAGTATGCTCAAGTAACTTGTTTAGTACCAAAAGGAGATTTGCCTTTGAAAATTAGATGGAAATTAAATAATCAAACTCTGGAAAATTTTCCTGAGGTGTCAGTCGCCAGAACTGGAAAACGTAGTTCAATTTTAACCATCGAATCTGTATCATATACCAGTGCTGGAAATTACAGCTGTGAAGCCACTAACAAAGCTGGACAGTCTGTACATGTAGCTCAGCTGCAAGTTAATGGTTAACTTTTTTTTAATAATAACATTAATTACTATAGAGTTTAATTTAGAAATCATTTTCTGAACCTTCTAATTTTATTATCAGTTGCACCAAGGATTACTCCTTTTACCTTTGAAGAAAATCCTGTACCTGCCGGACATTTCGCTCAGATTCACTGTATCGTAGTTGAAGGAGATCTTCCTCTCGAAATCGAATGGAGTCTTAACGGCCAATCCTTGAAAAGTTTCCCCGAAATTTCTGTTGCAAAAATTGGAAAACGTAGCTCAATTTTAACCATCGAGTCTGTGTCATACACGAATGCTGGAAACTACAGTTGTGAAGTTAGTAACAATGCAGGACATTCGGTTCACGTTGCTGAATTACAAGTTAATGGTTATTTCTTATTTTATAGTGCTATGTGTTTATGCTTGCTTTTAACCTAGTCATTATATGCATAATTTTGTTGCTAGTGCCACCGAGAATTACTCCTTTTACTTTCGAAGACAATCCCTTGCATGCCGGGCAGTTTGTTCAAGTAAATTGTATAGTAGCGGAGGGCGATTTACCTCTTATGATAGAATGGAAATTAAATGGAGAATCTTTGAAACAATTCCCAGAAGTATCGGTTTCAAAAATTGGAAAACGAAGCTCAATATTAACTATAGAATCCGTTTCATACACAAATGCCGGCAATTATAGTTGTGAAGCTAAAAACTATGGAGGAGTTTCCGTGTATATGACTCAACTACAAGTTAACGGTTAACTATTTTATTATTTTGATTTCTGTTTTACTCTCCTATTCAAATCCAAGAATCCTTATTCATTATTTCTAGTTTTTATTTTATATTAATGCTAGTTGATGTGAATTAGTGCCTCCGAGGGTAGCACCTTTTGCGTTCGAAGAAAATCCAATTCAAGCTGATGCGTATGCAACACTACAATGTTCAGTCCCTCAGGGAGATTTTCCATTGAATATATCTTGGTTCTTTAATGATCTTCCAATTATTCCCGAATCAGGAATCGTAGTTACATCTGTTGGTAGAAGAAGTAGTTCTTTAACGATAGAATCGGTTTCTTATATCCATATTGGAAATTATACCTGCAAAGGGGAAAATAAAGCCGGTCATGCTCAGTATACTGCAACGTTAATGGTCAATGGTTTGTTAGAGTAGAATAGGTTCTTACTTTTTTTTTAACTGTTATTTTTATTTATTATCTTTTTTTTTAATGTCCTTTTCCAGTACTGCCTCGCATTGTACCTTTTGATTTTGGTGATGCACCTGTATTTTCGGGTCAAGCGGCTCAAGTAACATGTTTAGTATCCGAAGGCGATCTTCCTCTAAAAATTACATGGAATTTTGAAGGAGATACGATGTCCTCTTTAGATGGAGTTACAGTTACGACAATAGGAAAAAAGGGCAGTCTGCTTTTCATTGATTTTGTAACGGAAGCTCAAAGTGGAAATTACACGTGTACCGCTAAAAATAAGGCAGGCGTTGTTGATTACACAGCTACTCTATCCGTTTACGGTACCACAGTTTGTCTGTATGTCAGTTAGGCTTTTGTATGTGTAGCTTTTCATGCTTCTTCATTGATGCTTTATGCTTCATCATCGTTTTTTCTAACGTGCTAACGTAGAGCCAGTTGTGGAATGTGAAACATTGACGAGTTCTTAATCGGCTGACAATTATTGTTTCTATGATTTGTGTATAATTGTTTTAAATTCTTTGTTTTAAGGAAGTTTGAAAAATACAAACGATGTGATTACGGTGTTGTATTGGTTATAAAATCCAATCTCAAGAAATCCATTTATAATCACCACTTCCTACCTTACCTTTATTGAGATTGGTTAGGGATGTTTTCCACGAACCTCACTTTATTCATGTTTTCTTCTGTTTTTACTAATGTTTTGTTTTCTTTTGTAAATAAAGTGCATGCTTTTGTTTATTTAACTTTTTATAATTTGTCACTAATTCATTTAGTTCATTTATGGCTTATTAATTTTAAAAGACAAAACATTTTGCAAGTTTAGAATTACTCGTAATTGAACATAATAGAATTTATTTCTACGAAGTAATTTATAAAAAATAATGTAATTCTAAAATTGCATTTTTTTGTCGTTTTTGAATAGAACTGCAAAAGTAAAAATTACTCCCCAGGTATCAATATATAAAAATGTTTTTAAATATAGAGACGGTGAAACTTTATTGTTATTGTGAAAGGAGATAAAGTTATATGTTAGTTCATCAAGAATATGTGAAAGACATTCTTAGTTCTTAGTGTGAATAAATATTGAAAATATATTGTCACCCTTTTTTTTAACTGAAAGTGCAAGATTCTTAAAAATATTTTGCAAGAGGCAACTAAAAATATCATGTCATAGAACTTTTCAAGATAAATTTTGAATTATTGTAATAAATAATTATTGTGTTTTATACTGACTACTGGAGGTGAATATGGATATAGAGAAAGTGTTTAAAGTTGGAAAACAAGAGCCAAAACCGATAGGTAGAAGCGAAGTGCAGGAGTTTTGATGAGAAAATGGTAGTCTTAAAACAAAAATGTATAGAGAGTGATTTAACTGTGGAAGAAGAAAAGAACATCGGCCAAAATATATGAATAGGCTACCGAAAACTAGTTATCAATGGTACTAAATACGAATGGAATGATGAGGAGGATAAACTTAAGAAGAAGCCACAGGATGGATCAAAAAACTAAAAACGAATATGTCGGACGGATATGTCGGACGGATCTACGGTGACTGAAACGGATATCGAAATGGACGTGAATACTACAGAAATAAATAAGGAGATACAAGAATAGAAAAAGGAAAATGCAGAGAAGAGAAATATAACAGGTAAGATGGAAGAAACAGCGAGAGAACTGGATAAATATAACAGAAATAACGGCTGTACAAGAAACAAGATGGGAAAAATCAGGGGAAATTGCAAAAGATAAGTACATGTTTCTATATAGCGTAGAAGAAAAAAAAGGGAGTAACGATAAAAAAGAAGTTAGTAAATACAGTTTACACCAGTGAACGGAAGGATGGCACTACTGAGATTAAAAATGAAAGAACAACGTGTCAATCATCAACATATAGACGCGTACAGAAGTCACAAAACAAGCCGAACAAGATACATTTTATGAAAACTTAAGTAAAATATGTGAAGAATTGCCAAATAAAGAGAAACTCATAATATTGGGAGATGCAAATATCCAAATAGGGAAAGAGCCATACCTAAGCGAAGTGATAGGAAATGGAAAAGGAACAATACACAACGAACACAGACTAAGTCAACTAGCGGGACCATTAAATATGACTTTCCTGTCAACAAAATTTGAACATCCAAGAAAACATAAAGCTATGGCAGGAGGGATTGAAAACCAAATTGATCATATAATGGCAACACAATGAATATGCAGATACACAACAGACACAAGAACATACAGAGGAGCTAGGTTGAAACAGACCACTGTTTGGAAATAGCAACAATAAAGAGCTTAGAAATGCAAAAACGATACAACAAAAAGAGAGATACAAAAAAATGGGATGTAGAACTCTTACAAAAAGAAGAGATAAGGAAAAAATTAAAAGAAACGAACACAAAAATCATACAGTGTCAAGTAACAATACAAAGGAAATAGAAATGAAGTGGCAAGAAATGAAGAACAATATAACAAAAACAGCCGAAGAAGTACTAGAAATGACAACAAAAAGGTGTGAAAATAAAGAATGGTTTGATCAAGAATGCGAAGAAGCCAGAAAACCGAAAAACTTGAGAATTAAGTGGATCAGAACGAATGAACAACAGGATAGAAATGACTATGAAATAAAAAGAAATGCAACAAACACGGTATATAAGAGGAAAAAGAAGGTTCGGATAAATACGATATTAGAAGATATAGAACAAGATGTATATAAACAGAAAGCAATTTTACAGAAATATAAAACTGTAGTATAATAAAACAACAACTAAAACAAGAGGAATAACAAACAAAAATGGTATAACAGAATATGATCCCCAAACAATAGGAAGCATATGGATGGAACATTATAGAGGAATGTTATTTATAGAGGAAGGTAAGGCAACATGAGAGGAAGATGCGTAGCCAATACAACACGAAGAAGAGGAAGAAGAAAGTCCTAGAGAAGAGGATATACAGGAAGAAATACGAAAACTCAAAAATGAGAAAACTCCAGGAGAAGACAGAATAGAGACAGAACTGTTAAAATATGGAGGGCAGCAACTACAAGCACAAATACACTATCTGATCAAACAAATATGGACAAAAAATATGATGCCCCAAGACTGGTATAATCACGCCCATATGTAAAAAAGGAGATAAAGAGAACTGTAGGAACTACAGACCAGTCACCCTACTAAATGTTGCCTACAAAGTCCTGGCACAATTGGTAAATAAATGATTAAAAACGCATGCTGAGGAAATACTTGGAGATTACCAAAATGGCTCCCGACCGGGTAGATCAACTATAAATTCAATACATACATTGGAGCAAATATTCAAAAAGACGTGAGAGCACAATAAGGAAATACACGTAATTTCCTCCTACTTCAATCAAAAGCGCTTTCAACACAGTCAACAGGAAAGAAATGTTAAAATAATAGGAAATATAAGGAATACCCAAAAAACTAATAATAATACTAGAAATGAGCTTAAAAAACACAAGAGTCTAGGTGAGATTCCAAGGAACAACAATAGACTCAATTGAAGTAAATAAAGGGGTGAAACAAGGGGACCCAATATCCCCAACAATATTTATTTAACTTAGTAATAGAGGGCGTTGTAACAAGGGCAAAACTAGATAAGAAAAACATCATGGTCAATCAGATATAAATAATAGTGTAAGCAGACGATGTAACAATAATAGGAAATACAAGAGAAGATCTAATAAGAGCTATATAATGTCTGGATAAAGAGGCACAGAAAGGATAGGAAAAGAGGACGGAAGTACACAAACCCATCTACAAACACAAAGGTATAAATTTGAACCAGTCACCGCCTTCAATTACTTAGGCGCGACAATAGGTAAAACTGGAAAAGACAGTTAGAGAAAGAATTTTAAAAGGAAATCAAACGTATGGTAGGAATAGATCAGTATTGAAAAGTAAAATACTAAGCAAAAAAACCAAAATAAAAATATATAAAACCTTGATAAGAACTGTCATTACCTATATGATGGAAACACTAACAATAAACAAACAGAAAAGAGGAAGAAGATCTAAAAATAACAGAGAGAAAAGTAATGAGAACAATATTGGGGCCAAATATAACAAGGGATGGAGAAGTAAGATTGAAAAGAAACAAGGAGATAGAAGATGAACTCGGAGGAGAAAACATTATAAGATGCACAAAAGCACAACGATTACAATAGGTAGGACACATAGAAGAAAACCGATTGAAATGATCAGGAAGATAACACAGTGGATACCAATAAGGGCCAGGAATAGAGGCAGACCGAGGAAAAGATAGAGGGATTCTCTAGAAGAGGATATAAAAGCGATAGAAACAAAGGACTGGAAATCAAAATGCAAAGCTAGGAGAGAGTGAAAGAAAATAACGCAGGCAGCCAGGACCCACAACAGATTATAAAAACCAAAGAACAAGAGGATTAATCCACCTCGATAAATGAATTTTGAAACGTATTGCGTTAGCCATAATCCACGAGGATTGAACGGCTTGATGATGATGATGAATAAATAATCATACTGCCGCAATTTACAGCAGTGACGCTGCTTGCAACGGTCCAAATACCTACGTATATATTTAACTATTTCAGAATACCAGCAATTCTGTCAATTAAATCAGTTGTGTTATACATGCCGTCGATGCTTCAGACTTTAGTAGTAGTAGTTTATTTAACACAAATATTACTTAGCACAGAAGTAGATTTCGGAACATTATCTATGTGGTCATGTACTTTCAATATAAAGAGGAATGCACTCATGGGGAGTAATTGTAAAACTTCGTAACTTACTCTTGCAGTTTTAAAAAATGCATGCTTTGTAAATCAAAATTCAAAATTAAGCACAAGTTAGATGTTGGATCTTTGTATTTCCTTTAGTAGAGATTTTATAAATAAATAGGATAAATTTATTTAACAATTGGAAGTGCAAATTTCCAACACAATAATTCTGGCGACGTTTCATTATAGCATGCTTTAATTGAAAAAGAGGTAATAAAAAGTTCACTTTAAATGACCAACAAAAATTTTTAGTTCCTCCAAGATGGATTTTAGAGCCTACTGACAAAGCATTTGCTCAGGGCTCTGATGCTGCTGTTGAATGTAAGGCTGATGGCTTCCCAAAGCCTTCTGTGACATGGAAAAGGGCTACGGGTAAAAATATTTTTCCTGTAAGTGGATTTTTTTTCTTAAACTTTTTAATTTGTAGGGGTCTCGCCTGGTGATTATAAAGACTTTAAACCAAATAATCCAGATATTAAAGTAGAGGAAGGAACATTAATGGTAAATAATATTCAGAAAAATAACGAGGGTTATTATTTGTGCGAGGCTGTTAACGGAATTGGTTCTGGACTCTCAGCTGTGATACTTATTAGCGTACAAGGTCGGACATAAAATGATGATTGTTTTAAGTTAAATGCTTTATTGATATCGTTTGTAGCCCCTCCACAATTTGACATTAAGTTACGTAATCAGACTTCGAGGCGAGGCGATCCTGCTGTATTGCAATGTGAAGCTAAAGGAGAAAAACCTATTGGAATCTTATGGAATATCAATAACAAACGTCTTGAGCCTAAAGGAGATGCCCGTTACACCATTCGAGAAGAAATTTTGCCAACTGGTGTCATTTCAGATTTAAGCATTAAACGTACTGATAGAACTGATAGTGCTTTATTCACTTGTGTGGCCACAAATGCATTTGGAAGTGATGATACCAGTATTAATATGATCGTTCAAGAAGTAGCCGAGGTTCCATATGGACTGAAAGTATTAGACAAATCAGGTCGATCAGTTCAGCTATCTTGGGTTGCTCCATATGATGGAAATTCCCCGATCACTAGGTACGTTACTGTTATTTATAGCTTAGGACGATAATTTAATAAGTTTAATCATTTATAGATACATGATTGAATACAAACAAAGTAAATTAGCTTGGGAAGCAGGAATGGAAAGAGTACTGGCACCTGGTGATCAAACAGAAGCTGGCATCTTTACATTGAAACCTGCTACCACTTACCACATTCGTATTGTTGCCGAAAACGAAATTGGTTCAAGTGAGCCTTCAGACACTGTTACTATTATTACTGCCGAAGAAGCACCCAGTGGTCCGCCAACTGCAATTCGGGTCGATGGTAGTGATCAACATTCTTTAAAAGTTTATTGGAAACCACCCGCAAGAGCCGACTGGAATGGAGAAATATTAGGCTATTACGTTGGTTATAAATTAGCTTCATCTGATAAACCATATCTGTTTGAGACTGTAGAATTTGTAAGGGAAGAAGGAAAAGAGCATCATTTAGTAATAACAAATCTTAAGACTTACACCCAATACTCTGTCGTTGTACAGGCATTCAATAAAGTTGGTGCCGGACCTATGTCTGAAGATATAAAGGCCTACACTGCAGAAGGGACCCCAGAACAACCACCACATGATACAACTTGTACTACACTTACCGCTCAAACAATTCGCGTTTCTTGGACATCTCCACCTCTTAATTCTGCTAATGGAGTTATTAAAGGGTACAAAGTTATTTATGGACCATCTGATTCTTGGTATGGTATGTATTCTGAATCTTATCCTTACTTGATTAGGAAAAATTTTGATTTCAAGTGTTGTTTTGTTACAGATGAAAACACTAAGGATACCAAGATAACTGCTTCAAGTGAAACCATTTTACATGTACTAAAGAAATACACAAACTACACTATGCAGGTACTTGCTTACACTTCCGGAGGTGATGGCGTTCGAAGCAATCCAATTCACTGTCAGACTGAACAGGATGGTAAATAAATTTTGAAATTAGTCGAGCCTATTTCGATTTATGTTACGTTTTACAGTTCCTGAAGCTCCCGTAGCAATAAAAGCTTTAGTTATGTCTGCTAATTCGATTCTGGTTAGTTGGAAACCACCGACAGAGCCTAACGGTATTGTAGAACAATATACGGTGTACGTTCGAGAAGCTGGTCTTGCAGAAATTGAAGAAGTCAACTCAGATGCTACTCCAAAGACTCAGAAAATCGTGCCAAATATCAAAAATCAAAATCTTAGTTTCCAGGCTAAAGACCTCGATAGTAAACTTAAATATGAATTCTGGGTTACTGCTTCAACTAACATTGGTGAGGGACAACCTTCAAAGAGTGTTGTAATTGCTCCTAGTACAAGAGGTAAGTATTTGTTGCTGTAAAATTGTTGATGCGCTTTTCAGTCTGAAGCATTAAAATTTTGTTTTTTTTTAAAGTTAATTTTTGGCACTGACTACAACAGTTATGTGGCTAACTTAATCTATACTTCATTAACAGGATTCACATCTCAGCGGTTTGTGGAAATTTCCAAGTCACCAATGAAATTTGAATCCTATGTGAGCTAGTTGCAAAACAATCTGCTGCTCTACTTAGCTCACTAAAATTCCGTTATTTGCAATAATCATAATTGTAATTTATACTTGAACAGTTCCTGCAAAGATTGCTTCATTTGACGATACATTTACCACTACCTACAAGGAAGACGTAACATTACCATGTCTTGCTGTTGGTGTACCTCAACCAGAAATTAAGTGGAAAATTAAGGGAATTATCTTTGCTACCAGTGATCACATTCGACAACAACCCGATGGTTCTCTATTTCTGCGAGACATTACCCGAACTGATTCTGGAGAGTATTCTTGTCATGTTGAAAATTCCTTTGGTCAGGATTCTGTTACACACCAGCTCATTGTCAACTCTCCACCTCGTTCACCACAAGTAAGTCTATTTTTATTATCAATTACTGTTAGATTTTTATACTATTTAATCTGAATTTTACTAAACTTTTTTTGTTTTTGCAAAGCTCTATGCTTTTTATTAATTTACCAATGTTTCCTAATATTTGTATTCATTAGGTAAGCTTAACAGCGACCACGACAAGTTCTTTGACAATTAAGCTGCGATCAAATTCAGACGATACGGAACCAATTCACGGATACACCATTCATTTTAAACCCGAATTTGGTAACTGGGAAACGATTCAAGTCGAAAGTCAAACTCAAAAATACAGTTTGGAAAATCTGCTTTGTGGAACAAGATATCAGGTTCAAGTTACTGCATACAACAGGTGAAATCAACTTTGTTTTCCCAAGCTCTCTTGTTCTCAAGATAATATATTTATAGTATTGGAACGGGAGACCCATCAGACATTTTAAATACACGAACACGAGGTGATAAACCTGGAATTCCTAGCGCAGATAAATTTATTGAAGTTTTATCCAACAATGTGGTACTGCATCTTGATGCGTGGTCAGATGGAAGTTGTCCTATGTTATATTTCGTCATTGAACAAAAGAAAAAGTAGCGTTATAATGTAACTTACGTATAACTCTAGCTTAAAATTGTTTTGTTTATGTAGGACTAGCACCGAATGGATTCAAGTAGCTAACAGTGTAAAGCCCGGTGGTAACTTCCTTCTTTCTGAACTTGAACCTGCTGTTTGGTATCACCTTCGAGTAACTGCACACAATAATGCTGGGTTTAACGTAGCCGAATACGAATTTGCAACTCTTACTTTAACTGGAGGTAAGATATTCGATGCATCATATTCATGCTTAATCTTATTTTGTGTGTATTTTCAACCATTGTGTTGTGTTATGTCCATTTTGCTATTGTTTCCTTCAATCAAGATTTCCACTGTACACATTTTTAGTGGTTTGGTAGTCACTCCTTTTTGTTACTTTCCATACTTGCAACGCATGTATAGGAAAGTATTGGAATCGTGCAAAAATTCAAAATCGTAAAAATTCGAAAAAAACACATTTTAGGGTCCAGGCATCCTAAATATGTGTTTTTTGAAAAATGTCTGTGCGTGCGTGCGTTATCGTCATATCTCGAAAACTACTGGGCCGATTTTCATCAAATTTGGTATGCGGGCCTATAATTACAGTACATCTATAAAATAAGCTTTTCAAAAAAATCCGGAACCGGAAACGGAAGTTAGCCATGTTTTTTTGGGCGCAGATTTTTCCTTGAAAAAAATTTCAAAATTTTACTTAGGAAATCAATACAGAATTTGAAAAGAAATCGAATAATTTTTGCCCGAAGTTTCTATGTCATAAATAGGCTACTTGCATGCAAAAAGAATTTTGCTAATTACCGTAAAATATAAAACATACATTTAAAATAAGTCTAAAGAATTTTTTTTTATATCAAAAAAGGTCACATACACCGCGTATAATTAAAATCAAAATGCCTGTAAATTTAAATATTTAATGAGCAGGAAAAACACATTCGGACATGCGCAACATGCTGACGTCATCTTATAGTGGGCGGGACTTAGAGCCGAGAAGTTGACATTTACTTCGTGCATATTTTTCAGTTCGAATAACACCAACAACTGACAAAATGGAACAGCTGATGCAGGTAAATGAGTAATAAATGCAGACGACGGAACTTCTCGGCTCCTCCCACTATAAGATGACGTCAACAAGCCGCGCTTGCGTGAATGTGTTTTAAGCGGTCTAATTCTGATTTAAATTTCTTTTGTTTATAACTAAGTTAATAACAATTAATTGGCAGAAATATTTAGAACCATAATAAAACAATATTTTTTAAAGAGATTACAACCAAATCTAAAAATTATGCAAGTAGCCTATTGCGTCCTGGGCGATTGTACCTCTAGCTCGGCTGATTAGAACTAGCTGAAAAAAAAATTCAAAATTTCAAAAATAAAAAGTATGGAAAGTCCAGCGAAGATTCTTCGCCAATTTTTTTTTTAAATAGATTAGTGTTGTCTGTATAAATTTTGTTCACAAAACGGGATCTGCTCCATGTCAATTGATAATGAATGTTTTAGCACCCCAGTTTGATTTTAGAAACTTGACGGAGGCGATTCAGTGTATTAACCAAAATTTTGTGACAAATAAAAATTTTTAAATTATAATTTAAGATGTAAAAGAAACCACCTTTTACTTTTACTTGCTTTAAGAATTTTTTATGGGTTCTTCTTTGTAAACAAAATTTGTATCTACAAATTTCACCCGTTTTGTTGACTAAGTAATTTTGATTGACTACCTACATTAATAAGAATAAAGTATCTGATATAACCAGTTGTATTTGTTAGTTGCTGGCATTTTTGTTTTTGAGAGGGGGGGGAATAATAGGGAATGTGTAGGGTGACCAGACGTCCCAATTTTTCGGGATTTGTCCCTATTTTTGGTTAGTTGTCTCGGTGTCCCTGAAATGTATTTTTGGGATCATTGTATGTCCCGATTTTCAAATACTTATAGTTATTATTTGTCATACATAGATAGGTAATTCATTGCAAAAATGATAGTTTCTTCGCCTTCTCTGTCCGTTTCAATCTCTACAGTACCTAATATTATAAAAACTTGAGGCAGATTCCAACACCAAAACAAAGATGGGGTTCGATAGAGTGTGGTCGCTAGCAGGTTGTTTGGCCAGGTTCTCAAGTTAGACGTGCTCTCGCATGAAAATGAGCTGTATCGAATTTAGTGACTATATTAGGGGCAATAAAAGGCTATTACAAACTGTAAGCAACAGCTTGAAATATAATAAAAAATAATATGTATTTTAATAATTGAAAATAAATATATATTTTTTTTAATTATTCAGTTTCCTTTCTTAGGCTCTGTACGATATAAAGTTATCGGTCTCATGTGTCGTAGGTTGTACCACACGCATGCTAGAGACCCTCAGGTAGAGTCCTGACATAGGCTACATTACCAGGATGATACTGGGCCGTAAAAATGATTGGTGGTCATGTCCCGATTTTTGATTGAACCGGTCTGGTCACCCTAAGAATGTGGCACATGAATTGTAATTATTAACACAGTATTTTCTTGTTAGTGGCAGTTTTAAATTACATCAAAAAGATTAAAGGCTGATTTATAGATTTAACGAAGTTGTGTTAAATGTGAGGTTAAGCCTTAACACATTTATATTGTCAATTACAGTTGCTATTTGCAGTTAATGTTACATTCGATCGATGTTTGCTTCTGTTGAAAGATAACCAAATTTTAATTTTCCCCTTTAAGGATCGGTAATTTATAAATCGGCTTTTAAACAATGATTGCTCCGCTAAATTAGCAAATATTTTTAAATTCTGTGTAGATTTCTTGCATTATTAATTTGTAAGCTTATAAAAAACAAGTGGAGGGAGTTACAGTATGAGTATTTCTGAAAAATTGTACATGTATTCTTTTTTTTGTATCTTCTCACAAACGTTTTAGAACACTTTCCTGTATACATACATACCTGTCAGAGCTGTTCCGAGTACAAGTAAAAAGTATTCAAGTACCGAGTACGAGTACTCTGCACCAAATGTACTCGAGTACTGAGTACAAGTACTCATGGTATGTACTTAAGGGGTATAAGGAGAGAGGGTAGGCAACCCGTTGTGTTAGTATAAATTACGCATGGAAATGCGATTCTTTTGTCCAAAATCACGGTTACAAAAATTAATTTGAAACAGTGCTGGGTAGTTTTTCACAATAACTTGTCGAAGATAAATGCACGTATGGATCCCTTTTTTCGAAAAATTATTTTTATTCGCTCCTAAACGGAAAAACTACTTTTTTGATGAATCAATTATTATCGTAGTGTAGCAAAATATCAAAATTCTAAATCCATACGTGCGATCACTAGCATGTCTATATTGAAAAAATGTATCGAGAACTGTTTCAAAATACCGTATGTTTCCACAGTTTTAGCCAAAATGTTATTTTATGGGAACGTTTAACTACACTTTCTGTAGAATAGTAATACCATAGGCAACCCACACAACAAAGGGTTTCTGCAGCAAAGTTAACTTAATCTCTTGTTAGCCAAGGTCACGTATTAAAAGAACTGTAAAATATCCTTAGGCAATTGTTTGTCACTTACAGGAATTTACGGCTACCTGAACGTTCTCGTCTATCTGTTACATATGATTAGGCTTAGGGTAAAAACCTTACTCTCAAGTAGGGCTAATTATAGAAATATAGAACAGACGGATTAATGGATTTTTGCACGGCCGTGATTTTTTTTCAGCGAGCATATTTTTGTTTCTTTGTACAAGTTTGATTGTTGTTGACAATTACCAAACATTTGCTGATACGTTTTTGTGTAAAATTATTAATTGAGTGATAAGTATATACAGGCTAATGCATTTTTCACAGAACCCCCCTTTTTAGGACCACGTCTACGATACGTCTGTATAAGGTGGTCCAAATTGGACACTTTTGATAGGAAACACCAATTTCTAGAGGAGATAGAAAAAAACTAACCTACATGTTGCGAGCTCGATTTTTGTGAGAAAGTGAATGCCAAAAACCGCACATCGATATCTTGAACTGTTTAGAAGATATAGGGTGGTTTCCAATTTTGTGCATTATTGACCCACCCCCGTAACTTATTTATTTATGAATATTTTTTGTTTCTGTAAAAACATTCTTAAGGCACTTTTTTTAAAGGAATCCAATGGTGTCCCAAGTTTTTTTGTAAAAAGAATGGTTTTGAAGCTATGACATAAACTTGTATTTTTACTTTCCATACTTGCAACGCATGTATAGGAAAGTATTGGAATCGTGCAAAAATTCAAAATCGTAAAAATTCGAAAAAAACACGTTTTAGGGTCCAGGCATCAAAAATATGTGTTTTTTGAAAAATGTCTGTGGGTGGGTGGGTGGGTGGGTGGGTGCGTTATCGTCATATCTCGAAAACTACTGGGCCGATTTTCATCAAATTTGGTATGCGGGCCTATAATTACAGTACATCTATAAAATAAGCTTTTCAAAAAAATCCGGAACCGGAAACGGAAGTTAGCCATGTTTTTTTGGGCGCAGATTTTTCCTTGAAAAAAATTTCAAAATTTTACTTAGGAAATCAATAGAGAATTTGAAAAGTAATCGAATAATTTTTGCCCGAAGTTTCTATGTCATAAATTGCGTCCTGGGCGATTGTACCTCTAGCTCGGCTGATTAGAATTAGAACTAGCTGAAAAAAAATTAAAAATTTCAAAAATAAAAAGTATGGAAAGTCCAGCGAAGATTCTTCGCCAATTTTTTCTTATTGCTGTTTCTAAAATACTATAGATGAATTTTGTTAATCTGGAGTGCCATGTTGAACAATAAAACGAAATAAACTTACAGCTGTTATAAAATACATGTTTAAAAAGCAAAGTAGCAAGTATTTTATATATTTAGAAAAAGAATATGCAGAAATATATAGGGTAGTCCATAAGAAAAAATACAAGTTTATGTCATATCTTCAAAACCATTCCTTTTACAAAAAAACTTGGGACACCATTGGATTCCTTTAAAAAAAGTGCCTTAAGAATGTTTTTACAGAAGCAAAAAATATTCACAAATAAATAAGTTACGGGGGTGGGTCAAAAATGCACAAAATTGAAAACCACCCTATATCTTCTAAACAGTTCAAGATATCGATGTGCAGTTTTCGGCATTCACTTTCTCACAAAAATCGAGCTCGTAACATGTAGGTTAGTTTTTTTCTATCTCCTCTAGAAATTGGTGTTTCCTATCAAAAGTGTCCAATTTGGACCACCTTGTACATACGTATAGTAATACGGGGCCATTATTAATGTGTAAGAACAGTATAGTACAGAAGTGTACATACATATATTTTATAACTTCATAAAATTAAAAAAAAAAGGTAAGGTTAACAATAAAACCCATAAAACCGATTCGGATAATTGGCGATTCGGATAGCTGGAGTTCGGATAATCGGAGTTCTACTGTACATGCAAACATGCACAAAAAGTAATTTCTGCAATTCTGCATAATAGAAATGTTCTCAAGTACACGAAAAAGTACTCTACTGTAGTGAATGTACTCGAGTACAGGTAAAAGTACTCGAGTACAATAATGTACTTGGGTACGAGTACAAGTACATTTTAAAAAAAGTATTCGTGGACTGAGTACCGAGTACCCTAAAAGTACTTGAGTGCAGGCCATTGAGTACTTGTACTCGAATACCGCACAGCATTGATACCTGTTATAAAATCTCTGTATTTTTTTTAGGGTAAAATATATAAATAAAAAAAAAAAAATGATATTTAAGCAAATATGTTAAGTATACTTGAATCCTCCCCTGTTTATTCAAAACAAATGAAGCTCAATTCTTAAAATAAGTTCTTTTGAATTTTGTGAAATTCAAAGGTCAGTTACTGTCACGTTGTCATAAGTGCAACTTTTGATTTTACTTATTGTTCTTATACATTGTGGCGATGACTTAAAGCCGAATTACGAATAATAATAACAACATAATTTTTGGTTATAATGCCAAGGTAAATTTGCTTTTTTTTAAATTGGCAGCCGAGTTAAGGGTATTGGTTTAATTCATATAGCAATAGTACCTGAACATAACATTTCATAACATTGGAACCTTTTGATTATTCTGATATTCTTTATTTCAGGTACTATTGCTCCAGCCAGAGAAATACCAAAAGAAGACACATTTCAACTAATTCTAGCAAATTTGAACCTTGTTGTGCCTGTAGTAGCAGCACTACTTGTCATAATAGTAGCCATCATCCTAATATGCGTTTTGCGTGGAAAGGGCAATTATAACAAAGGTAAAGCATTCCCCTGTTTATTTCTAGGTACAGTAGCTCCTGCCCGAGAAACTCCGGATGCCAAGTTGCTTTTCCCGTGGCTACCTGATTGGATCGATCTTAATATCATCGTACCAGTGGTGGCTACGGTTACCGTAATCTTTGTTGGCATCATTGTTATTTGCGTTGCCTTATCACGACGTTCTCATGGACCCCAACAGACACGACTACGAGGAGACTGTATGTGATGAAATTGTTTCAAAATTTTAACGTTTTTAAATTTATAAATCAAATAATGTAGGGTAATTTTTGAACAATTGGGGCAAATTTTAAAAGGTAAAGTAAGACGATAAGAAAACAAAGTTGAAAATCATCAATTTTTGGTTGTTTTTTTTCTAAGTCAAAAAATTGTAGCATTAAGTTAAAAATGTATATAAAAAGATCGACGAAGATAAAGTATTTATAGATGACGTTGTATACAACCAATCGGTGAATGCTGCATCTACTTTGGATAAACGTCGCCCCGATCTAAGAGATGAACTTGGATACATTGCCCCGCCAAACCGCAAATTACCACCCGTTCCCGGTTCCAATTACAACACTTGCGATCGCATCAAGAGAGGTACCGTTTTAAGTAAGAAACTGTCATCCTCATGAGTTCACATGCATGTTGCGATTATTAATGTTATTTCCCCTCACATTAAGGTTGCTTTTCTCTATTTTTTCGATGTCATGTTTAACAGAACTGAATTGGATATATGTAGACCATATCCAATTTGTATTAAATATCCTCAGTTGTCAGTTTTAACTTGCTTTTTCCCTTTGATGGACTGATATTTTTGAATTTTGGCTATATGTGCTTGGAACTTTATGTTGTACATTATTAGGACCTCATTATCGTACTCATTCCACCTGGGATCCCCGAAGACACCTGTATGAAGAATTAAGCAACCGACGAGGCTCTAACGAGACCATTCACACCCATAGAGGTAAAAATATGTTTAAACTGCGGAAAATTAAAAATATTTGTTGAAAGTGTGAAAAAGGGAAGTTAATATTGTAAAGCTTGACCTTTTTGTTTTCATTTTTGTTTCGAATCTGTAGATAACCGTAATACTCCGCAGTTAAATGGAAAGCATGGTAGTTTAATATTTGTCAGTCATTTGAATTTTCTCGTTATATTAGTTATCTGTAGATTCGAAACTGTTATCATTTTATTTGCACCTTTTACATTTTGTTTGTTTATTTTTGTTTAAACTAACGTCTTAGTTTTCTTAAAGTTTCTGATGTATCTCTATGTTACTAACAACACCTTGAGAGTGAGCTTGCATCTGTAAACGTAAGTTTCGGTTACAAAATGTTTGTTGTTTACTTTATCTAGTGCTTGTCCATTGCATGTAACCATTTCTTATGTGTATTTATCGAATATATATATGTATTTGTTACAAGTTAAAAATATTTCGTAATTAGTATTCGACTTCTTAAAGGTATGGACGATGAAATTTGCCCTTACGCCACTTTCCACTTGCTCGGTTTCCGGGAAGAAATGGATCCCAGTAAAGTGCAGCAATTCCAAACATTCCCTCATCCACATGCGGGTACTATGGGACCTTCCGGCATGAACACTCCACATCAAATACATTCTCGCTCTGGCTCCCAATCTATGCCTCGTTCCAATAGACGTTATGAAAGAGCTGGATCACAAGGTTTGACGATTAATTTATTAAATTTTTCAATATTCTTTCAATATTTGTTGTGTCATTTTTAATTTTTTCATAGGTTTGAAAATGAAAATATTACGTTGTTCCTTGTAGTTTAGTTCTACTTGTTCAACTTTTAGTGTATACAGCAGCCAGGCACGGCTCATAGCCAATATTTTTGGGTGTTCTGCTTTAAAAAGAACTAATAATAATAGTACACAGGAAAAACAGAATAAAACATTTTTCAAATTACAATCACAGCCAATCCTTAAATATGTTGTTCCTTAAATATATATCTATGGAAGTGTGTTTTATAAGTTTTTGCTTGGCTGCTGCTAACACTTTCATTATTTAATTCGGGTTGTAGGGCAATTTTGGGCCTTTACTATTAATTAATTTTGATAATTAGGTAAGTGCAGGGAACTTATTTTCGTTTAATTTAATTATAGTATGCATTTTAGGAATGTTTGTAAGCATAGTCGATAGTCGTACAAAAAAAAGTAAATTTACGGATTATTTAGACAAAATACTACAACGCCCCGTTTAAAACGGTACGCGTACTGCACCAAATGCATCTCCTTGCCTGCCTTGCCCCGTTGCATTTATTTCTAACTTCGGGCCCCGTCGTAATGCAGCGATGTCTACCAAACAAGCACATTACATTGGTTCGCAGTGGTTCACAGCACGAGAAGAACAGCTGTTTCTTGAACGTTGCATAGCAGCTTCGTATTAAATATTCACTTGGTTGACTGGCTCAACTTTAAAAAACCGCGAGAATAGGCTGGGAATTATTATATTTTATTAATAGATAATTTATTGTTTTTATGATAATCTTATTTTTGGGAGTTCTGCAGCTCTGCAGCTCTTAAGGACGAACCGCCCCTGATAGCAGCTGATGCTGAAATATCTATGAAAAAGTAAAAAATGTCATTAAATTTTTATTTTGAATAAATTGTTTACTAACAATTTTTAAAGGGATATCCATCTATCATCGCAGAAAAAGAAATTACGGTTTTAATTCAGGCAATTTACAGGTAACGGCAGTATTTACTCTCCTGGACCTGAATATGATGATCCCGCTAATTGTGCACCCGAGGATGAACAGTACGGTTCTCAATATGGAGGCTATAATGCACCTTATGATCAATATGGCAGCCGAGGATCAATTGGACGTCGTTCTTTGGGTTCTTTGCGTTTACAACCCGGTAATACTAGTCCCGAACCCCCACCACCACCACCACGTAATCACGATGCTTCATTTAACGACTCTAAAGATAGCAACGAGATATCAGAGGCCGAATGCGATCGGGATCAACTTATTAATAGTCGTAGTTACGGAGGTTAGTTGTTTTCGATAATTTTTAGCATTTTAATTTTGTTGCTTAAAAGTTTTGCTTACGGTGGAGCTTGAAATAGTTTAAACAGATTATTATTATTAGACTAAGAAGATATGTTGTTGGTTTCAATAACTAATACGGTTTGAAATTCAAAAATGTTTATGTGATTTGAAATTAACATGGAGTTCTTGAAAGAAATTACGTATCGTCAGGAATTCATTGACATTGGCATTTTCCTGAAAATTTCCAAAACATGAGTTAGAAGATAGTTAAATTTTTAATTGGCTTTATGTGAGAGATTATACATGAGCATAATTTTTGTTTTCAGAAAAGGAAGAGGGTAAGTACTGCTGTCTAATTTGTGGCTCATTAAAATTCTTAAACTGTAGGGTCTCACTACTTATGTATAGATACTTTATGTGTGATCTTTTTCCACTCGGCATGTTGTGTGTTGCAATGTGTGATTAATCCACTCCTTAATAGCATGTATTTGTTTTTCATTTCGTTTTGCGAACGTAATTCACATTTATCATTCACTAGAGACAGTTGCACATTACTGTGAGCATTATTTTTATGTTCATGTATTTTTTTGTATTTGATTTAAATTTTTTGGTAACTTGATTAAATATTGTCTCGTGGTCGTGTAGTTAAATGTGACTTGTTTTCAGTAATGAGAGGTAGCGCAAAGGATGGCATGTCCCACGAAGAAATGCGCAAACTGATTGAGAGGTTAGTAATTCCCTCTGTTGTATATCATTATTAGCCATTTTAGGCTAATCTTTTCCATTTGTTTTTAAAAGAAATAACCCCAAAATATGAATAAAATACCCACGTTAAATGCTATAGGGTAGGGAGTAACATACGACCTTTTTTTTTTAATCTAAATTTTAACAGTTCATTCATGCTCCTAGTTCACTCGATAACTTTTATAGGTCTTTGTGATAACTCTTTTTATATTGATTTCATGAACTCCTCTCAAACAGGAAACCGTAAGTTTGGGTAAACTTAATGCATGGCTTTTTAATCGTTAAGAGCAAAGCACTATTGGACTAAAAAAAAATTAATCCACAGAACTTGTGCTTTAAACTTTGGTGTTACTCTTTTTGCAAGAGTTTTATGGAGATTTAGAAATAATAATTTGAGTTATGTAAAATAAATAAAAATGAATGCTCGAAATTTAAAATATCGCAAATCAATAAAACTCGGAAACACCATTTGACAAACAAAACCATATTTTTAAAAATTAAATTCAATTCTTTTCTAACACAGTAACATATTAGCAAAATATTATACTTTATACTAGTTTTTTATAGTTTAAATAGGCGAACTACATTCGAATGAAAATGTAATTTTGTAACGGATTAAATAACTAAAAGAAATATCATGCTTGTGCAAAGAAACTATCAATATTTTTTTATTATGACAACTAACTTATTTTGTTTTTTACATAAATAATTGAAAACTACTAAGGAGGCGCTACTAAGGAGGTGCTGCCTTACATACTCCCCCTCTAGACTGTGAATACGTCCTTGTGCACAGTCTAGGAAGAGTTTTTTTCTTGAGACGTCCTCTCTTCCGTAATGGTCGCTGAGGCGAATCCTGATCATCGCCAAAATACGGATAAATAATATAAATAGGTAATTATTCCAGTACATAAGAAAGGAGATAGAGCAAAATGCAAAAACTATAGAGGAATAAGTTTATTAAGTACAATATACAAAATAGTATCAAGCATAATATATAGAAGAATAGAACCCTATGCAGAAATAATAATAGGTGAATACCAAAACGGATTCAGGCCGAATAGATCAACAATTGATGGAATTCACACAATAAGGCAGATACTTGAAAAAAGCAAAGAATACAATATCGATCTCCATGTGCTATTTATCGATTACAAGCAGGCTTTTGACAAGATTAAAAGAAGACAAATATACATGGAACTAAGAAAACTAGGAATACCAAGAAAGATAATACAGCTTATTAAAATGACAATGGAAGGATCAAAAGCATATGTAAAAACACAAATGGGAGATACGGAACCCTTTATAATCAGCACGGGAGTAAGGCAGGGAGATGCGCTGTCTACAATCATATTCAATCTAATAATGGAAGCTATTGTAAGAAAAACAAAAATCCAAGGAACAATAAACACACGTATGACATAGATATCAGCATATGCGGATGATTTAGTTATCATAAGTAGAAGCAAGAGAGAACTAAAAGAAGCCTATGTGAAAATAGAAGAATCAGCACAAAAGATGGGACTACTAGTAAACACAGAGAAAACAAAATAGATGAGAACACAGAAAACTAAACAAACTGAACTGAAAAGCATAGAAATAAATGGAAATAATTTTGAAGAGGTTGAGGAATTTAAATACCTAGGGTCAATAATAAGTAATACCAACAATGTAACTATAGAAGTAATGAATAGAATACAGTCGGCAAATAAAAGTTACTACGCTAATAAGAATGTATTGTGTAATAAAATAACAAGTAAAAAAACTAAATTACGAATATATAAGAGCTTAATTCGACCGGTGATGACATATGGTGCTGAGACATGGAGACTAACAGAAAAGGACGAGGAAATGTTAAGAAGAAGTGAGAGGAAAATACTAAGGAAAATACTTGGACCAATTATAGAAGAGAATGGACAAATAAGAAGAAAAATGAATCACGAGATATACAGGGAAACAAATGGAGAGGACGTAGTTAAATTTATAAAGTCACAACGAATAAGATGGTACGGACATATACTGAGAATGAAGGAAGAGAGATCACCAAAAGTAGTAACACAATGGAAACCAGAAATAACAAGAAAAAGAGGAAGACCAGATATAAGATGGAAAGACAACGTAATACAAGATCTGAAGAGAATGGAAGTAAACTGGCGACAAAAGGTGAACGACAGAAAACAATGGAGAAAAATTGTAGAAGAAACAAAAACAAGCAAAAAAATATAGACGAATAATTAATTAATGACTAATCCACCACAGTGACCAAAATCAAATGGATTTTGTAAGCTTCTTAGAAGCAGGCGATGATCCACAAGGATCGAAAGCCCTTGAAGAAGGAGAAGAATATAAATATCCGAAATTATTTTGCTGGGTATACAATTACCTGCAGTAGGAGCGTCATGATACTCTTCTAATATCTTTGTGCGCTCCGTAACTGGCACGACAAGTTGTGCTTCTTCTGAATCTTCTTCCGGAACGTATCTATACATGGTGTAAATTAATGACGTGCAGATATTTCAGGGGGTGATAGTACTCGGCAAAATAAGAAAAAAATGTTAATATACACATGATCAAAAACGCGCCATTTTCGATATACAGGGCGGCGAAGTTTCAAGTTTTTTTTCGTATTGCCTCGAAGGTGTCCATAATCTTTTTCAATTCCGGGTCTGATAATTGAATTGCACGTACCTATATCTGCAGCACTGCTAGTCGGAATTTCGATGGATATGTTGTAACATCGCATACACGTTCTGATTCTCGCAACTTGAGCTTTGAGCCAACAGGTTCTTCATTTTCTGATGAGTTTGATGCAACATGCACAGTTTGTGCTGTCGTATTTTCCTTCTCGTGAATCTGATCATTTTCCGCAAATTCAAAAACACGAGTGGGATCGTTGGCAAAACTCCATATATATTGGTCAAAATTAATAACGATTTCTGCCCTTTGGAGGAAGTCCATTCCCAGTAGGGTCCTGTTATTTTCCATTTTTGGCAAAATTATCAGGTCCGTAGGTATACTGCGACCCATAATTTCTACATTCACGTGTGCAATTAACACCTCTTCCGTTCTTGCGATTCCGTCCGCATAGGCAATTGAGACTTTTGAGTTCTTAAATTGGTGATTAACTGAGTTTAAGTAATCATATACTCTTCTTCCTGCAATACTGACTTGAGCATCCGAATCTGCGTACGCAATTCCAGTGCATTTAAGAAGTTTGATAGGGAATAACGGTTTTGTATGGGAACCGGTGATTACGCAAGCTTCTGTTATGTTAGCATAATTTAGTGAGGTGGTTCCATCAACTGCCCAAGTGGATTGACCCGTGTTACACTTTGGACAATTAGATTGAATTCTTCCCAATTCCCCACATCCAGAACATCTTATTGTTGCAGAATTCGACGAACTTGAGCTGGCATTGTGACTTTGACTATCATTCGAAGTTTCTTTCCGTTGAAAGTTTTTGCAGTTTTCGATCAGATGGCCGAAGTTGCTACAATACGTGCATCGCGGTCGATTCTTGCTTGGGTTCACGGCTTGTGTTTGAGTACTTTGTGTAGTATCACACAAAGTTTCTTCCCCCTGAATTTCTTGTAGAGATCGTTCGGTTTCCCGTGCCAATCTCAACAGGTCGTCATAGTTCTTTGCAGCGTTTCTAGGAACACGTTTTCGAATACGGCAATGTAGGAGCCCATACACCATGTCAATTTGCACATCTTCGCCAGGTAAATTTGGTATTTGTGCAAATAGTACCCTAGCGTTAAATGATAAATATATCCATAGGCGTTTGTTCATCCTGTTCTTTACCAAATAACTCGCGGTATAATTGATGGGGACCAAAAGAGTTTTTCAAAGCATTTTCTGCGTCGTTCCAACTTTTAATTGTTGCTTTAATTCCCTGTCACCACGTAGCAGCAATGTCTGTTAATAGCATTGATAATCCGCGAAGCTCATTGTCTTCGGACACATTTACGAACTCGCGGTAAGTGTTTATGGCATCCAGAAACACGTGAACGTTAGCGTCTTTCTTCCCGGAAAAGCATGCCGAACATTTAGCAAAGCTCCCTTGAGACAGTTGTGTCGGTACAGGCGTAACAGAATGTGACCGTGACTGTTGTTGCAGTCCATCTGCATGGTTCGCATTTGCTCGTCAAATTGGGATTGTATACCCGAAAGTAGTAATTAAAATTGTTCGTTTGACATTTGAACTGCGGGTGCTGGATCCGTCATTGTTTTCTTTGAGGTTTTAATGGATTTCTTAATACGATTACTGCGGCGAGGATAGTCACTCATTCGCTAAGTGACACTCACTATATTTTAAGCGCCGAATTTAAGTAATAACAATTTAAAATTATTACTTACATAATAAGGTCCTCTTACGATTAAGGCAAGTTACAATACCGTAAGCTATTGTTTATAGCGCGTCACAAATGACGTATGCGGTGAGTAAATAATCGCTGAAGTGAAGAAAGTCGTAGCGGGGTGGTTCAAGCCGTTGTAGGAGGGTCGAAAAAGACTAGGCGACGCTCAGATGCAACATGCGAACAAGGAAACCCCGTGTTTCCTGCTTCTTCTTCTTTTTAGTTGACACACTTATTTTCTTTCACTGAAGCACTATCTTTTTGTTACTTGACCAATTATTTAATTAAATTTTTTGTCGAACGTTGGGCTGCCAAAATTGGGTATTTTCTCATTTTTCAAATTGTGTTTCAAACGTTAGATTATTGGTAGCATATCACCAAAACCTAATTAAAAAAACAATGCAGCTTGAGTTTTTGAAGAAAAAAATTATTTAAGCGTCATGTTGTTGGACATGACGTCACCGGCCATATCTTTACACAGCTGTCCCACAGTTCGTATGGTTTATTTCGTGTTTCCTGTGGTATTTGTACGCTTTTTTGTAAAGTAATTCAGTCGTTTTTATTTACATTCAACACAAATGGAGAGTAAGCAAAATAAGTGGTGTTTTGTGCCAGCTTGCACAAGTACTTTTGTGAGTATACCAGGAAAAAAAATTGTGACGGTGCCAAAGGATTACGCACGCAGAAAAATGTGGTTTAAAGCCGCGAGCCAAGATCATTTCAATGCATAGCAGCAAAGATTGGAAGAAATTAATACTGCGAGGGAATGATAAGATGCCCTCGAAAGAAGTAAAAATTGAATCAAGGGCCTTTTAAGCTGAAAAACAACTGAACCGTATTTGTTCATATTTTACTGAAAATAATATTAAGGCACCCATTACCTTCTAATCACCAAAAATTCACCGAACTTAAATACTGCCAGTGGATGTAAAAGCGTTAAATAAATAAAGGTAAATTAGTCTGGAGTTAAAACTAAATTAGGAAATTGCGTCTCTTTTAATTGTTTATGGAACTCCTTCGAAGCTGTAGGTTTAATAAATCTTAATTTTGTGGGGCTTATATTGTAATCCCGCTGTAACCGCTCGATTATTTTAGTTAAAAACAGCTGTCCTTATTTGTTTATTTTTTGCTGAAGATAATATTCAGGTGCCTATTAATTACCTGTAAAGCACCGAAAATCCATCGAACTTATTTAATATAAGTGGACACCAAGTCAAAAACTCCCGATTTAAAGCTAAATATAGGCTCAAATTTAAAAAAATTAAATTTTTTCTGTAACTTTTTACGTATTCTTCCAGTTTTCCAACAATTAGTGACGATTTCCGTATGTTATAACTTATAAGTAAACAAAACACTAAAACAAGAATTAGGTACTCCTGCATAGTCTAACTAACTTATAGGTAATATACCTACCAAACCAGTAACAATTTCCTTTGTTTATTTCTGTCAAACACCGTTAAATAATAGTAACTTTAATAATTACATTATATTCCAACAGTAACATAAAATACTTACGCAGTAGCCTTTGCTCGCCTTAGTTCTGCTGCATTGAACCGCTCATCATATTTGATGAATTCCATCACCATAAACATATCTTCAGATGGTAAATTGTTGGATGAGGCTTTCACAAAACCAACTGATGCTATTTTTTACTCAAAAAATTTGCAAACACCGAAATAAGACATGGAGACTTTAAAACAAGGTAGTAAACACCATTTATATGGCCGGTGACGTCACGACAGTCATAGCCAATGAGATGCGTTTCGGAAGCGGGTTTGAAATACCTAGCCAATTTTAAGGAATTTTCTAAAGCGATTTTTGCCAAAAAACTCTCAATAAACATGTTTTTAATATGTTTAGGCCGTTAGTGGCGTATGTTTCTGCGTAGAAACATGAATATAACGAAAATTGAAAGAAATGGAAAATACCCAATTGTAATGGGTTAAATATCTAAAAGAAAATATCATGCTTGTGCAAAAAAACTATCAATATTTTTTTATTATGACTTTTTTTTTTTTACATAAATAATTGAAAACTACTAAGGTAAGGAGGCGGTACTAAGGAGGTGCTGCCTTACAATTTTATAATATCTTATTTACGGATTTTGCATTATCCAGTTTATTTGTTGAAAAAATTTTATATCTAAGCTAAATTCCATAAAACTCCATACTTAGTGTCAAAATAAACAGAATTGGTTTTTAGTCTGTTCTAAAAGGAATTCTGTAGGATTGCATGCGTTTTATTTTTCATTCGTATAGTATATACTATATACCTACGTAGTTAGACTAACAGCATATGTGAGGTGAATTGGTATTTTTTAGAAACGAAGCAGGCCACCAAACCAGCAACGGGGGACTCACAACCTACGATACTGTGGCAGTGTAATCTGTAAACACCTGGGCAACCTTTCGTCTATCTTTCATAATGCATTGTTTGGTGACACGATTTATTTGTGAAATTAGTGCCAGGTCTTTTGTTAATAATTAATTAGTTGTTTACAACATAATATTAGTTTCGACATCGATCTACGAAATAAAAGAATTCGTGTCACGAAACCCAAGTATTTACTCAAAATATTCGTCATGGTTTTTTGGAGACTGAAGCTTTGTATTTTTTTATATTAATTTTATATGCGAAAGCGTTTTAATTAGCACAAATTTTGCGATCTTTGCTTGCGTGAATATTTTTTGTAAATACTTTTTATTTTTAAACCAAAAATTAATCGAGTTTTGATTTATAGGATGTGAAATTTTACGAAAGCGAACACATTTTGCCAGTTTTTGTAATTGTTTTAGTATTTGTTTGTGGTTTTTTCTGTATAGTGGCTCAATGTGTCATGTGATATTTTGAGGTTTGTGACTACTTCAGTTATGCTTGTTTGTTTGGTTTATCTGTGGTTGATCAAGTGCTGGTGCCAAACTACGCTAGAATTCGATTGATCAATCGCAGGTGTAGGTGCTTTGTATAGGTAGCGTTCTTTACATAAATGCCGAGCTAGGATTGTTTCGTTAACTAGATAATAGGGTTGGCGACTGGGTTTCAGATGTCTTTTGATGTTTTTCGATGTTCGAAGGTTGTGCAACGCCAATCGCTACTAATGTATTCGGTTTTCTCTGTGTATAAGCTACTTTGATCTATTTCCGTTCTATTTGTGACTAATATTTATATTAACGCATATATATAACAAATGATATCAGTGTTTATATAGTTGAATATACTAGTAAAGCATGCGAGGTTTAAAATTTTGTAGAAGGTACAAAAGAGACGTTTTTATTTTTCCCCTAAATACACACTTTGGGAATTAAGACTTACTACGGTTTCTCGGCTCAAGTAGTTCTAGTTTATCGACCATTACCTTTACGTTTGCTGTATTACCACTTGGTGTACATTTAGGGCGAAAGTAGGCTTTTACTTTTGTACCGCCTAAAGTACATGTTTGTAGAATTTCCCGGGCCTTTTTTTAAGAATTTATTAAGCCGCATAAGCGAAAACTTGTTTAAAAAACGTAATATTTGACAAGCTTAAATTTCCCCCTATAATGTTTTAGAATAATATACTACATATATAGCTTAAGTGTATCCTAAAGTTTACATGACATGGCACATTTATTCAGTTTTTCCTTAAAGTGCTTCGTTCAAATTATTAAATTTCTTTAGATAGGTTTTAAATCACCGAACTAAGTTTCATAGATTATTTTACGCGTCCTCGATTACGACACGTTTAAGAAAAGATGTGCTTGCATGTGAGCCGATCTATGAATCTGACTAAACTAGACTTTTATTATTAAGTTCCTATCGTATTTGTATTCTTAGGCGTGTCGACGAGGAGGAACTTTTCTGGTTACCGACGAAAAGGAATGCCGTTGTTTGTCACATTGACTAGTCATTTTGCGATATTAGCGTCACTGTATCACGATCTACGATTGGTAATGGCAAATAAGGCATTAATTATTTAATTTCTCCGAGTAATTAAGTTAATGTAGTTGTGAAATGCCATAGTATAGGTGTATTGTAAGTGTGCGATTATGTAATCATAGTTGTAAGTTAGTGGGTTTTAAAATATTACCGCCACATTGTTTATGTGAATTACAGATTCTTTAGCTTCCAATATTTGATAATTCGAGCAATACTTTATTACTCACCTATATCACCCAAGATCTTAAGTATATAGTACTCACTGGTTTTTTGCAATATTTGCTTTATATGTGTAATCTTCGCTGTTTTATAAATTATCTGAAATATGAAATATCGAAGTATGAGCTTTACAAGGAAATTTAGATGTACGTTATGTTTCGTGTAATTATTCGTACTAAAATCAAAACTATGAGTATATGTTTGCTATTATGTACTTATTTCATTAGTAAACGTTATAAAGTATACAGAAGGAAGAATTGGAAGTGGATATAAAAGGTTTACCTAATAATAATATTTTAATACTCACAATTATTAAAATACATCAGAATTTCTTTATAAAGCATGTTTCATTTCGTTAATGAATGTACCAAAGTTGTATTTCTTTATATTAATAAATAACTCATTAATTTAACTGTCTTATTTCTTGGAAACCTAGTGCTTCAGTTCATGTAAATTAGCAATTAAATATACAGCGTGTCCGCGGATAGCGTTTGTGATAGGTATTATGAACCAAACATTTTTGAAAAACTTTTTCAACTTTTGTAGTCTGGGTCTGCTTGGTTTATAATGAATTTTTACCAAATTACACTTGAAATGATATCCAGATGGCGTAGTTAGTACAAGAAGAATATAAAGCGGGTTGGGTAAAGTGGTCTTTTTATTAACACGTTCAGTGCCACCGGCCACTTACGGGGACGCGCGGCTATATGAGCCTGTGCCAGGGGCCACGTAAGTGGCCAGTTGTAGGGATACACTAAACACTCAGTTTTTTGCTGGCATTGATAGCGAGTGAATGTTTTTCGTGTCGGTGTGGTAGAAGAATGTTTTAGAGTGAATTTTATCGGGTTGGTTTTAAGTTGCGCGCTATATTTATTTGGAAAGAGCTGGTCAAAGCGAGAAAATAGTGTATGTTGTATAGCAACCCTTATGTAAATTTGTGACTGTAAATAGACAATTTTGGACATAGTTTCATTTCTAAGTTGTGATTATTTGTCTGAATGAGATAATAAGTGACAAAGCAGTTTGTTGAATATACAGTAAAGATAAAAATTTGACTGTAGGAGCCTAGGAGCCGCCGACTCCGATCGGTGCCACGCTTGGTTCTAGCGGCCAGTATCCAAGGTCGAAGTGGGCAGTGAAAGTGTTAACCCTTATATTACCAACTGGGGTGCTCGTGCACCCCAGACTTGAAATTTTTTAGAATAAAGTGTTTTAGAATTTTTGTTGAGGCCTGAGCTTTTGTGTAGCTTCATTTAATTGATTTTTAGATTAAACATACATACATACATAATCGTTGACCCTCTGTTACCGAATTTCGGTGTCAGGGTTTGTGGGTACTGGCATTGTATTTAGAAGTAGTAGTAGTCTAGCGTCCTTAAGTTGACTGGCAACCAGTATTAGGACGCAAACATGACTTAGTAAGGACGCAACTTGTCAGATGGCGATTGAGTAACCTTGTAATAAGTAAGAGTCCTGTAATATGGTATTTAGCACAGATTATGCAGATGGCGGCATTAGTTAAAAGTTAAAACGGTTTTTATCTTAACTAACGAAATGTTTGACGAGAGGCTAAAAAACCTCCACACGGCAGCGAGAAATACGCAAGCGCAGAAGGTAACTTAGTGCGCCAACATTAAAATTTGGTTGAACATCTTCCAGGTAGAAAAGAGTCCGGATTATGAATGAAGCTAAAATGTTAAAATTAAAAAATCAATAACACTTCGAATTGCTAATTTTAAAGGGGAATTTCTTGCAATTTTTATTATCAACCATTGGTGGAATCACTTCAGTCAATGAAAATAAATTTTATGGAAAAATTTGTTAGTTACTTAATTAAATTTTCGGGAAGCTTATATGTAGTATAGTATTTTTTTAAATATTCGCTACTTTCGGAATCGTCTTATAAGGATTTATCAAAAACGGACGTTACAGCCCCCAATTAAACCAGCTTATTAATAGAATATTAGGTTAACCTTCGATGATTTGACCCAATTAATTTTACAATTAAATATTTCTACCTGCACCCCTGCACGGCTTAAAACGTGTTTAATTACTGTTCAGTTTAACGATTGATTGATGCATCAGGCAAACCTTTAAATAGCTTGAAATTATTCAAATTCACTTGATGACAAGTGATTTATTTGAGATAATCACCTTAACCGGTCTAAAATTTCAATTTTAGTATAAATAACGTGAAAATCAGCTTGAAGCTTAATTTGATCAAAAAATTAATGAAACGTCCACCTAACTTAAAACTGTTCTGTTTAATTCAACAGTATAAAATGGAAGTTTAATAATAAAGCTTTCAGTTTCGTTAATAGTAGTTTAAAATTTAAATAAATGTTCAGAATACCGTTAATTTAGAAACTCAAATTTATTTGAATATAAATGTAAATTGAAACATTTTAATTTTAATTCCAAATATTTGCATACAGCACGTCTTTTACGAATGCATTTTTTTTTAAATCCATTATATTCAGTAGGTACACTTAATATTTCATTTTATTTGTATAGCATTAAATGGTTAATGATAGGTATGTTTTCTATATTGCTGTTTTTGTTTTTTATATACTGTGATTTACATTTAAATAGTAAGGTATTCGTTTATGTGCGAGTGTAAGCAATTCAAAGCTTTATTGATTTTTTAATTTTAAATCAATGTTCAACCAAAGCCAAAGATCAATATTATTTGGAAAATGTAATAATAGTTTCTTGCAAAAGCAACTACCTGCCCTGCAGTTGCTGACCATTACAAAACCTTTCTTAAGCCGGATGTACCAAAGGGTGTAAAAACCCTTACCGTTACTTGCACTTTACAAGCACCGTTATGTTGTATGTCAACACAGTGTTTACAACTGGGACTGCATGCTGGTAAATAGAAATAAACGAATTGGCCACTTGACATCGACGAATGTGGCAAGCTGCTTTTGATGTTTTGGTTTTAATAGAAGTAGAATTTAAGTCAAATCTCAATGTTTCAATATTTCTATTTGCAATATTTATTTGCATATTGTTGGCAGATAATATTGTTTGTTGTTTAATAAAAGTGCAAATCTTATACTTTGTGTTTTTTATTTTTCTCTAAATCAAAATTAATTAAAAACATTATTTAGGTTCAACAATGGCACATGAGAGGTTAACAGAATTAGCGATATTGTCCATTCAATCTAATCTCCCGCCAAACTTGAATATGGATGATATAATCGATGATTTTGCTAAAGACAAATCTCGCAGTGTTTTTTAAAATAAATCACCATGTAGATACATTAAACCTTAGAGTTTTAAAATAAGTATGTTCTTTAATTTTACTGTCTTCTTTCATTTTACCTTATATATTAATGCAATAAAACATTGTTACATACAGTGTTTACCGAAAGTAACGGATAAATTCTATAAAATGGTCGAAAAAATGTTTCAGAAAAATGCTCAGACACGTCGATCTTTATTTTTAAATCATCATTTAAAGATGTAATTTTCAACCCCCCAGCCCTCAACCCCTAAGCGCTATCAACCCCAACTTTAAAAATTCAAATAGCAAAGTACTCCTTGTGATACCTCATTTAATAGCATTTTTTGTGCTAAATACAATAAATAAAACTTTTTCAAAATCGGTGGAGTACTTTGCTATTTAAATTTTTAAAATTACATCTTTACATGATGATTTAAAAATAAAAATCGACGTGTCCGAGCATTTTTCAGAAAAATTTTTCTCAACCATTTTATACTTAGAATTTATTCGTTACTTTCGGGAAACACTGTGTATGTATCTACAATTATGTATGTTTTCTTTTGGGATGTTCTTGTCTCAACCAAAAAGGCGGCAAAAGTTTTACTCGCCTCAAGCGGTCATTTTTGACGCCCCGGCCCTATATGTATTGGTGGTATTTGCAAGGCATTGACTATTTGACTAGTCAGTTTCAGTTTACACCTCGGTAATCTATCAGCGGTGTTTAGTTGAAACAAAAATCAGACTCATCTGAACTTTTATCAGTTTATAATAAGTTATCAAGATCCAGGTTTTCCACCCCCCCCCCCCCCCCCATGGTCGCCGCCATGCGCCCTCGTCGCACTGTCCCCATGGTCGACCCCCCGCCGCCTTCGACGTCCCCGCAGGCGGCGACCGTGGCGGACCTAGACCAGCGTGCCTTCACCGTCGCCGCCGCTGGCACGCTGGTCTAGGTCCACCACGGTCCCTCCTCTCGCCGTGCGCCCTCGTAGCATCGTCCCCACCGTCGCCGCCCGCAACGCCTGGTTTTCGCTATTACCGATTTACCAATTTACGATTGTGTTTTTTTTTTGAAATAATTAATTATTTTCAGCCTCTTGTCTTTAATTACTGAGCTAGCCAATTTGAACACATTAACAAACAGGGTATAGGTTGTGTCAATTACGCCGCCGGACGCTGTCTGTTCTCAGCCCCCGCGAACGCCGCCCTCCACTGAATCCACACCGTCATCCACGTCGCCTGACGCCGCCATCTCGCCACCTTCAGCTAACGTCTCGCCAGATCAAGGTCCAGATGCGCCCCCCCCCCCCGATGACGTGATCGCAGTGTCCCCATCATCGACGCCCCACCGCCTTCGACGTTCCCGCCGCCTTTACAGTCGCTGCCGCCTTCGCCGTCGCCGCAGCTGGAACGCTGATCTAGGTCCACCACCGTCGCTGCCCGGATTTACCAATTAATTTACGATTGTGTACAGACATTGTTTTTTTTTGTTGTAATAAATAATTATTTTCAGCCTCTTGTTTTTAATTACCTTCTGAGCTAGTCAATTTGAACCCAGCACCCGTTAACAATCAGGGCCTAGGTTGTGTCATTCGAATTAGACTTTAGATTCATGGAGGTTGATTCCAAGGCTTTTGGGACACCCGTTATAGTTTGTACTCGTAATATTTAATTATGAACAATCGATATTTGACATAAACAGCAACCATCCTTAAGGTTCGTAAAATCTATTTTAGCGGGAAAGAACTTTTGTTTTTTAAGTAGTTTCAAAATATACGCCAATCATTTATTTCTTGTTATTTACCGTCAAATCACTAATTTCGATGTTAATTGTACGTTGTATAAAACTGTTCCGCAATAAATTCATTGCGTTCTTATTTATTCTTGTCTAAAATAAAAAATATTCTGTGAACCACGACGGGAAAGTGGTTTTCCGGGTAGTCTCTTTCAACTACGAAAACATTCACTTTCCCGTCTGAGTATACAAACTACTATTAATATATTTTTCCAATACTAAAAAAAAAGAAATTAATAAAATTTCGTGTACGACATCATTAAAAATTTTAGAAAGTAGCAACTCTCCCACTAAAAATATATTCTACATAATTTTTACTAATACTAGATATAAATAGTTTACTGTGTTGTACAATACATAGGTAGCGATATTTAAACAACATAATATCGTAGTAGGTACTTATCCATTTCCACGAACGAGATTAAAGGAATGCTAAAGCGAGATAAGATATTTTGTTTATCTCCCTTCCTTGTTTGGTAGAATTTGAATATCATAGGTTTCCCGATTTGATGACAAAGAAAACTATTTATTTCTAAAGTTGTGACTCAAACCGACTGTGGAGAGTAATAGTTATACCACAAGATAGCGCCACCATACAATCACTTTTTGAGGTTGCCAAAAGTTCCCATAAGGCTGTACTACTATTAGTTCTAAATACAATGGTACTGGACTGTTATGAGGCTGTACAAACTGTCCTCCATCGCTTTCTATCCATTGCCATCCGTCTAGCTTCCACCCAGTCCAGTTCCCTGTCGTTCAAGATATATCCTATCGTGTTGTCCCATGTTGTCCTGGGACGACCCCTTTTCCTTCTGTCAAAGTGTTTACATTCCCACACTCTCTTGGGTAATCTGTTTTCTTCCATTCTAATGAGGTGTCCAAACCAACGGAGTTGGCTGTACTCTATGTGTTTCCACAGTGGCTTCACTCCTATGCGTTGTCTTATATCCTCGTTCCTTATTGGGTCTAGTTTGGAAGCAGCTTCTACTTTACGCAGATATCGCATTTCCGTTGCTTGGATTCTTGATTTTTGAGAGATTGTCGTGACCCATGATTCGCAGCCGTAAGTTAGCACTGGTACATACACTGCATTGTACACCTTTACTTTAGTTTCTTTGGACACCTCTTTTTTACACAAGAACGCTTTGTTAAGTGCGTAGAATAAACGTTCCGCGCCACTAATTCTATTATTTAGTTCATTGTCAATTTTTCCTGACTTGTCGAGGGCCACACCCAGATATTTAAAACAATCCACCTTCTCTACCACACGATCACCAATTTTTATGGGTACCACATCACTGACTTCATTATTAGCCATAACTTTAGATTTATTCACGTTAATCTTCATTCTTCTCCGATTGAGTTCTTCGTCCCATACTGCAAGTGCACTCTGCAGCGCTTTTGCAGAAGGTGCCACTAATAGTAAGTCATCGGCATATGCCATTGCTTTAACGTGCACGGGCTGTAGCTTTTTATATCCTACCTGATATTTCGTTACTTTGGACTTGCATTTTTTCATAATCTCATCCATCACTAATATGAACAAAAGCGGGCTTAATATACCTCCCTGTCTGACTCCCGTGTTTGTAATGAAGCTTTCCGATATGCTGTTTCCTGTTCTGACACAGTTTCTTGTTGTTTTATACCAGCTTTTTATTCCTTCCACCAAGTTTGCAGGTACATTTCTTTTTTCTAAAGCATCCCAAATTAGTTCTCTTGGCATGTTGTCGAAGGCACTTTCCAAGTCGACAAATCCTAGGTACAATGGTTTGTTGCGTCCCTGCACTTTTTCGATCAACTGCCTAACCGTGAATATTAAATCTTGTGTGCCTCGAGCTGGCCTGAAACCTCCTTGCTCGTCTTCCTTGGTGGTCTATTAGACTTCTCAGCCTCCTTTCCAGGATTGACTCGTATATCTTGCCTGCCACGCTTAACCCTTTCACTGCGAAAGACGAATATTGGCGGCGCTGAGTTTACGTGTCTCTACCGCGAAAGCCGACTATTTTCGTTTTCTATTTTAAGTAACTGCGTAGGCCGTATATGATCGTGTAGTGGTGTGGGAAGTTTCCGTGCTTCTCGGCAGTTGCTGGCGCTTTTACTTTAGTCTACGCCAATTATTAGTGAGTGTACACGTTATTTGAATAACAATGGCAGAATGTCTTCGCGCGCCTCGCCTACCTAACGCTCAAAAGTCTCCCGCGCAGGGGGTACAGCTGCCGTCGGAAGTCGGCCGCAGTGAAAGGGTTAACAGAGATATACCTCGGTAATTTTTGCACACTCTGGGGTCGCCTTTTTTGTAAAGTGGCAAAATAACTGCCATCTCCCAGTTCTTAGGTATCTTCGCTTGTTTCCATGCAAGGTCTAAATAACTCTCGGCCCGATGTGGGTAGGTTACTAGGTCACTAGTGTGAGGCCAGATATAGTTTTATTATCCGAAACTTGGCTTAATAACACAATTTATGACAGTGAAATATTTGGACAGGATTACATAGTGTTTAGGAAAGATAGAAACTATGCAACAGAGGGTGTCACAAGAGGAGGTGGAGTACTCATCGCCGTTAAAACAAAATACAGAGTAAGTGAAATTGCTGAAGTAAATAATGACTTGGAAAGTATATGGATTCAATTAAAGCTAGATAATGAAATGCATACATTTGGTGTGATTTACATTAATCCCAATTCTACTTTGGCTGTCTATGAAAGGTATGCAGAAAGTCTGAATAGAATTGAACAGAAACTATTGAATTCAAATGTTCATATATTTGGTGACTTTAATCTTCCTATGATAAATGGTGCTGGTTTTAATTTAATGCAGTGCAATCAAAAGTGCAAAATATTGGGCCAGATAGCAGCTTATTATAACCTCGAAATGAAAAATACGGTGTTGAACAACCAGGGAGCTACACTAGATTTAATATTATCAAATAGTGATATGGAACTTAGGCGTGATCCAGAACCATTGGTTGTGGAAGATGACTACCATCCTGCTATAGAAATAGGAATAAAGCGTAAAAAGAAAGGGGAGAGTTGTAGCATTAATATAATAAAGTATGATTTTCAAAATGCGGATTTCCATAAATTGTATAATTTACTTAACCAAGTAAAATGGGAGGAGATAGTATTAAAAAATGCTGTAGGAGTAGATGATGCAGTGGCTAACTTCTACAGTGAAATTTATAAAGCTTTTGATAAGTGTATTCCCAAAAGAAGATTCAAGGGTACATGCAAATACCCCAAATGGTTTACAACAGAAATTAAAAAAAAGGTAAAATTGAAGAAGCATTATCGTAAATTGGCCAAATCGAATCTAAACAATAAGAATTCATACAACGAAAAATTTAGGGCCATTAGAGCTGAACTCAAGTTGCTGATTGACAATGCTTTTAAGAATTATGTAGCTAATTGTGAAGAGGAGATAAGCATAAATTCCAATAAGTTCTGGGAGTATATATCAAATCAGAGGGGAAACTCTATGTATCCGTCTGAAATGACATATAATAATACGAAATACGTGGATCATGAAGAAAAACTAAATGCTTTCGCTGTATTTTTTAAGTCAGTATTCGAGCCTTCTATTAAGGGGGAAGTAAGAAGTAATGAAGATAACATAGCGGTAACAGTTACGTTGAAAAACATTGATGATAATGAAATAATACAAGCAATAAAAGAATTAGTTGGACTGGATAATATTCCAGCATACTTGATTAAAGGCTGTGCACATCTGCTTGTTAAACCCTTAAAGATATTATTTAACTTGGCAGCAAGTGAAAACCGATTTCCGGCGATCTGGAAAAGATCCAGAATTACACCATTGCATAAATCAGGTAAGAAAAATGTAATTGAAAATTACCGGCCTGTAACGATCATATCATCAATAGCAAAAGTCTTTGAAAAAATTATGTATAATCGTATTTCAATTGGAATACAGCACTTAATAACTGATGAACAACATGGGTTTACCAGGAAGAAGTCAGCGGTTACTAATTTGATGAATTTTATGCATTATACCTCTAAAATATTGGAGAAACGTGGACAAGTTGACTGTATATATACAGACTTCAGTAAAGCCTTCGACAAGGTTTGTCACAGTGTGCTATTGGGTAAACTAGCTGCATTTGGTCTGCACAAGAATTTAATAGAATTGTTAGAATCGTATCTATCTCAAAGAGAAATGTTTGTTCAAATTAATGGATATGCCTCAAAACCATTTGTTCCTACGTCGGGGGTTCCGCAGGGTACAACACTAGGTCCACTGTAATTTCTAATGTTAGTAAATGATATACCAAGTTTATCGCGTAATTCAGAAGTTTTATTATTTGCTGATGACTTGAAACTGTTTAAAGAAATAAAATGTGTAAGTGACTGCGAACTGCTACAAAGAGATGTAACCATACTCTTGAAGTGGTGTGAAGATAATTATCTTTTTTTGAACTTTTCAAAGTGTAAAATAGTATCATTTAGAAGAAAACAACAATGGGAAGAATATGTCTACAGAATGCAAGATGATATGTTATCGCTTCACGTTGCTTTCCCCAGTTTTAGTTTCTTTAAGGCCGCAAGTAATTCTTCATCTGTATATACAGTGGAACTCCCGTAAGTCGAACTCCTGTAACTCGAATTTTTCTTTAACTCAAATATTTTTCTATACCTGTGCGTTTACTGTTGAGTTTATATGCATATTAATCTCCTTAACTCGAATTTCTCTAACTCGAATTTATCTGTAACTCGAAAAAGATTTGACCAAATTTCGGACATAGAACCTCTCTAACTTGAAATTTCCGGTGAAGATATGCGGTGCATCATCTGTTTGCAAACAGCGAATGACAGAATTCGGGGAAGTACCGACGACGTGTCTATTGTCTCAACAGTCAGTCGGCATAACAGAGTTAAAAGTGTAATCAGAAACATGATACTCCAAAAATGACCTACTAGCCTTGAATACTGCAAATGTAAGCAAGCCATTCATTGTTGGTTTATTAAGGCTACTAAATTTACGGATTACTTTTCTAAAATAAATTAATTTGCATTTTGAATAAGTTTTTAATGTTACATACTACATACATATGTAACTATAATACCTATTTATTTTTTGGATTTTGTTATTGATATATCGTAATATCGTTCGTTTTTTATATTATTCCTCCATCATATTCTGTATGCCTTATAAACACGTAATAAAAAATAAATCGAAGAAGTTTAAGATCTTTCTATATCTCGAATTTTCTCTAACTCGAATTTTTTTCTGGGATTTTGGTGGTTCGAGTTAGAGGGGTTCCACTGTATAATCAGCTCTTCAACCGCATGCAGTTATGGCTACTTATTTTCATAAGTTTTCTTAATCCTATTTTGGGACGGATTAATTCCCATTTCTTCTTCTATTTATTTTTATATATTTTAATCTGTTAGCTTTTTACTCGTTCTAGCTTCTTCTGCTATCTTTGCCCATTCCTTCCTCTTTTCGCATTTGTCTCTCCACTTCTTTATCCCTAGCCTCTTTAGGTCTTCTTGTACCTCATCCATCCATCTCAGACTGGGTCTGCCTCTTCTTCTATTTTCGGTTGGTGTCCATTCTGTTATTATTTTTATTACTCTTTTTTTGTCTGCTCTCATTACATGCCCTAACCATTTTATTCTTTGTGCTTTTATATATGTAACAATATCTTCCCCGTTCATTTGTTCTCTTAGTTCAAAGTTCATTCTCGGCCTGTATTCATCTTCTTCTGTTCGTACTGGTCCCATTATTCTTCGTAATATTTTTCTTTCAAATACTTTTAGCTCTTCCTCTTCTTTTTTAGTTAGGGTCCATGTTTCTGTTCCATATGTCACTACCGGTCTGATAATAGTTTTATATATTTGTAGCTTTAGTCTGGTACTTAGGTATTTAGAGTTTAAATAAGTTTTGTTTGCGTAATATGCTTTATATCCCGTTTGTATTTTTTGTTTTGTTTTTTCACTTCCACTATATTTTTTATTGTAAATTGTTATTCCTAAATACTTAAAGTTTTGGACTGCCTCAAATTTATAGTCTTTTATTTTTAAAAATTCCTCGTTGCTGTTTTTACTATATTTTAGATATTTAGTTTTTTTTTCGCTGATTGCTAAACCCATTTTTTTTGTTTCTTGCTCTAATCTCGTGAAACTTTTTATTAGTCCTTCTTTTGTTCTACTAATAATTGTAACATTGTCTGCGTACGCAACAATCTGTGTATTTTTAATATTTATTGTCCCTTCCAGGTCCGCTTTTCTAATTGCGCCTTCCAGGGCTATATTAAACAGTGTAGCCGATAACATATCCCCTTGTCTAACTCCTTGTTGCACCTTAAATCTTTCGGTTGTTTCATTTTCAATTTTCACTACTGCGGTTGAGTCTTTTAAGGTCATTTCCACTAGTTTTACTAATTTTTGTGGAGTTCTCATGTTTATCATTTCTTTTATTATCTTTTCTCTTAATACTTTGTCAAAAGCATTTTTAAAATCTATAAATAATATGTACAGAGTTATGTCGTATTCCTTTGCTTTTTCTAGAATTTGTTGTACAACATGTATGGCATCTGTGGTCGACCTTCCTTGCCTAAATCCTTGTTGATAATCTCCTAACTTGTTCTCTGCATGTGCTTGAAGTTTGTCTTTAATTATTTTTGATAGCACTTTATAGGTCACGTTTAACAACGTTACTCCTCTGTAATTTGCGCAATCTTCTAAATCTCCTTTTTTGTGTATTGTAAATATTATCCCTTGCTTCCAGTCATCTGGCATTCTTTCCTCTCTCCATATCAAGCAGATTAGTTTATGTAGCCTTTCATGCAGTGTCTCACCTCCATATTTAAGGTACTCTGTTAGTATATCATCGCTTCCTGGTGTCTTATTGTTTTTTAGGTGTCTTATTGCTTGTTTTACTTCTTCTAATGTTGGTTCTTCTATTACTGTGTTATTTATTGTTTTTGTTTGTGTTACTGTATTCGTTTCTATTTCATTTCTGTATAGTTGTTCGTAGTAGTTCTTCCATATTTGTTGTATTTCTTTCTTTTCGTACCTCGTATTCCCTTCTGTGTCTTTATATCCTGTGGTTTTTACTCTAAAGTTTTTTTTTTCTTGTTTTAAGTTCTGATAAAACATTCTTGTATTTTTTTTATTGTATTCGTTTTGTATATCTTTTATTATTCTTTCGCTCCAATCTCTTTTTTTTTGTTTACATGTGTTTCTTGCTAGTGCATTTGCCACTTTGTATCTTTGTCTATCCTCTTCTTCTTTTGAGTGCAGCCATTTTATCCATGCTCGGTTTTTTTTTTCGCTAGCCTTCTTGCACTCTTGGTCATACCATTCTTTACTTTTTTCGTTCTTCTTCCGTCCGACGCATTTTTCCGCTGTTATTAAAATACTAGTTTTAATGCTGTTCCACTGGGTTTCAATTCTGTTTTCACTTTCAGGGGAGATTTGTTGTTGTAGTTCCTTTGTTATCCCTTCTTCAATTTCTTGCTTCACCTTTCGTTCTTTTATTTGTTTTACATCCCATTTGTTTCTTCTTTTGCTTCTGTCTTTTCCTCTTTCTTTATTTTTCTTTTCCTTGATTATTGCAATTACTAGTATGTGGTCAGTGTTTGCGTTGGCGCCCCTGAACGATCTTACATCTTGTATGTTACTAATTCTTTCTCTGGTTACAAGTACATGATCGATTTGACTTGTTGCCGTTTGATTTGGGTGCATCCATGTTATTTTGTGCTTTTTTGGATGAGGGAATTTTGTGCTTACGATAAATAAATTCATTTCTGCTGCTAGATTGCATATTCTATTACCGTTATCATTCGTTTCTTCATGTATTGTATTCTTGCCTGCTACTGCTTTTACATATTCTTCCTTGCCTATTTGGGCGTTTATATCTCCCATTAGTATTAATGTATCGTATTTTGGTGTTTTTTCGCATTCATATTGCAATTCTTCATAAAACTTATCTTTCTTATCATTCTCTTCTACCTCTGTTGGGGCATATGTACATATAAAGGTAGTATTATATATTTTTCCTCGAATTCTTAATTTTGATATTCTGTCGTTTATGGGTTCAAATTTCATTATGTTATGTCTTTGTTTTTTAGATACAATGAATCCTGTTCCATTCCTGCCTTGTTTTTCTCCTCCGCTCCAGAATAATGTATAGTTGTTTATCTTGGTTTCACCTCTCCCAGCCCATCTTATTTCTTGTAATGCCATAATATCTATTCCGTAGTTAGCCATTGTTTGCATAATTTCGTTAATCTTTCCGGGTTGTAATAACGTCCTTACGTTCCATGTTGCTACTCTTGTTTTATGTGTTTTATGTTTTAGAATTTTGTTTTTTACATGTTTTATTTCCTTTAGTTTTTCTGCTTCTCGTTTACCATGATTCATTTGCCTTTTTTTTGTATTAACTAATCTTTTATTCGTCCAGTTGTTGTTTTTGGGTTTTTTGTTATCTTCTCTTTTGGGAAACCTGCTAGTAAAGTTTGTGACCATAATACATTCGATTTCCGAATATCTTCATAACCCTTTTGTTGGTTGGGTTTCTTGTTGGTTTCTAGTTTCGACGCTGTTTCCTCCGGTGATCTGTCTGCTATTGTGCGTTTGATGCTTCCTTTCATTTCCACGTTCTCTTTTGTTTTTGCAGTCTCTTCTTCCTGGTCCTCATGATTTCTTATATCCTCTATTCCGTATTCTTCCCCATTTACAATGAGCTTGTTTCCTTTAACGAAAGCTCTGTATCCTTCTTGCCTTGCTTGCTTCATTGCTTTGATCATTTGATTTCTTTCTTCTTTTTGATTCTGTGTCAAATCTTTGCTTATCCAAATTTTTGTACCTTTCAGCTTCTTCGCATTTCTCCATATTTCCATACGCTTATTCCAGTTCGTAACTGTTATCAGGACTGGCCTGCTTCCATTTGCTTGATACTTTCCTAACCTTCTTATATCTTCCACCTCCTTCTTCATATCTATTTCTACTTCTAATATCTGTAGGATTTCCTGTATCTTTATTTCCAGTGATTGCATATTCTCTTCAGTTGCATCTTCAATTCCATACCTCACCATATTTCTCCTTTTAATCTCTATATCGAGTATTTCTGATCTTACTTCTTGTCGATGAATATCATTTTCCAGTTTCATTATTTTCCTCTCTTGTATCTTAATTTTTTCCTCCCTCTTCTCAATTGTACGTCTCAGTTGTTTAATCTCGTCGTTGTTGCTTTTGTTGTCTTCCATCACTTTTGCAATATTCACATTCATCGTATTTAGTTGTTCACTTATTTTCGTCAGCATGTCTTGAAGTCCGGGATCCATTTTCGCTGCGGCTTACCGGACGTAAAACTATTTATATGCAGTATTCGAAATTCGACGTAATATGTTCAATTATTCGATGTAGCGCGTAAATTTTAATCTGAAAATGAGGTTATGTTGTTTTTGTTTTCTTTGGGCTCTTTCAATTAATTTTGTTTTGTTTTTAGTTATGATTTTTAGTTTTAAATGGTTAGGCACTTTTATTTTAAAATTTCTTCCACAACACTTTGATTAACAAACACTTTAAACACGTTAAAACTTTACATTTAATACACACATTTATCACAAAATGTTATCACAAGATATCCAAATTGGTCTTCCCGGAGGTACGCTTGGAAAAAATTGATAAATAGTATGAGCTGCTCTTCCGTTATTGTAATTCCCCGTCGTTATCTTACAATCAATTTGCAGGGAATTGATTTTAACGATTTTAGTCGTTGAATCAGAGTAGTGCGTCTCGTTAGCAGTTAATTTCCTTTTTTATAAAACCCAAAACAGATCCTAGTAGTAGGAACGTTGAAATCTACTTCGACGTTGCTCTTAATCGTAGTTTTCGGGGTTTTTCGATCGGCACGAATGCGAACGTATTCATCGTGAAGCAACTGGGAATTGATGTGGGCACTGATATCCGAGACTTCGTATGAACCTTCCGGTAAGAAAATTATTTTCTCTCCAACTTTTACTTCATTATTTTCGGAAGTTATACTTATTAGGAATACTCTGAAAACACTCGAAATTAGTTAATCCCATTACATACTCCCTGGATGGACTTAAAAAAATTGGTGGATTAAACTGAATGTGTATGACATATCTCTTTAACGATTTGAACATAACTGAAGCTATTATGTAGCGTTTGCGTATACAAATTTAAGCGTGTGGTGTCCACACGTGTAAGCATTAAGTTTCTGTAGTTGACTATAGTTGTAATCAGTGGCGGCTCGTGGCTGGAAATCATGGGGGTGCTGTAGCTTTCGAAATATACATACCAGTAACGATCCTTGATATTTTTAATGTGCTTTTTAAGTAAAACAAAACAAATCGAAATTGTACTCAATTCATAAAAAAATTAGCTTACAGGAAAATGAAATAAAAAGAATTTTTATTTAAATATAAAATCCATTCTCAGCAGTATCGTAGTCAAAAAGTAAGCAAGGAAAACAAAATAGAGCATTTCTAATTTCGCAACCAGGCAACCATTTTATTTTTTCATGCCAGTCCTTGTTAAAAGATCTAGTAAAATATTTTTTGCACTCCCCGGCGGAAAGTTATTACTTTACGCCCGCTAAGAAGGGCGTAAAGTTACTTATTGTAGACCGCGGGCGCACTTTACGCCCGCAACAAATTAATAAAAAAGTAGATTACCTTAGTTACAAATAGTATATTATAGACCAAGGTAGAGAAGACATTTTTCTCAGCCGAGCAGTATTGAGCAGTTGTGAGGCTGAGAAAAGTCTTCTCTACCGTGGTTTATATACTATTTTTTTCACTACTAGCACCTTTATTCCTTTTAATTAATCATTTTTACATAAATTAAAAATAAAATGACAGATGCGTATATTTATTTCTAAATATCCACAAAAATCAAATAGCCTTGCTTGAAAACAAGGGGAGAGGTTAATTTCAATTGACATTTGGGTAAAACATATTTAAAATGGACACCTGAGCGCATAGCAATTGTTTTTATTATTAACCAGTAGTCAATAATAAAAAATTATTGACCACTAGGAGAGAAATTCATCTTCTGGGCTCGAAAATAAGGTCAATAATGACATCTTCTGATACTAGTAGTGAAAATAGTAATTTGTAATACAAGTGTTGAAAGCTTGCGTTTGCCACACGAATGTGAAGTTTGCAGCACGAACGATAGTGAGTGCTGCAGTCACATGAGAGTGGCAAATACAAGCTTTTAACACATGTATTACACACTATTTTTTCTACAACCACATTTCCATAAAAAAATTTAAATATTTCTGCAAAATCAAATCTGACATTCATCAAATGTCATTTATGACATTTTGATTTCGGTGCGGCAAAATTATACTTTGCCGCACCGAAAATCATGCACGTGCGTGCGGAAAGTAAATTTTCCGCACGCTAATTTCACTTGTTCGGCAAACACTCATTTTCAATACTCGTATCTATGGAGACGAAGTCTGAAAATCCCACTTTCCATGGTGGGAGTAGAAAAAACAATTTTTATATACCTTCCTTGTAAAATCACTCTTGCCGTGAATGCGTAAATTTGACATTTTTAAAAATGCCATTAGAAAAATTTTATTAGAAATTAGAAATCAAAAAATTTAAATAAAATCTTCGTCCGTGCAAAAAATATTGTATTTTATGTACCGTGGGCTAAAATCGATATCCTTACGCCTTTGATACATAAATAACTGTTTTGTTTTTGCTGTTAAATGAATAAAAACATCTGGAGTACATCGACCTTTATTTTTTATTTCAATTTTTTCACGTAATGACAATTGGTAAATAGTAATTTGTAATATAAGTGTTGAAAGCTTGCGTTTGCCACACGAATGTGAAGTTTGCAGCACGAACGATAGTGAGTGCTGCAGTCACATGAGAGTGACATTTTGATTTCGGTGCGGCAAAATTATACTTTGCCGCACCGATAATCATGCATGTGCGTGCGGAAAGTAAATTTTCCGCACGCTAATTTCACTTGTTCGGCAAACACTCATTTTCAATACTCGTATCTATGGAGACGAAGTCTGAAAATCCCACTTTCCATGGTGGGAGTAGAAAAAGGTAATTTTTTAAATATATTCAACAGTAACATCCATCATAATATATTTAAAATAATATTTATTATTTAATTGTATTTTTCTGTAATAAATATTTAAATGTTAATTAAGTACAAAAAAAAAACGATATTTTATTGCTCACCCTCGACGAAAACAATAAAAATATTATCCGACGTATATGAAAGATTAATTCGCTCTGAATAAAAACATACAAATTAAATCACAAATAGTGCTGACGCTGCTCAGGCGGCAGATTTCGCGCCGGTTACTTTGCTTACAAATTACTGGCGAATAATAATGATGACGCTGTCTAGGCAGCAGCTTTCGCGCTGCTTAATACCATGTGTTATTAAGAACAAACAAGCCTGCGCGGAACTGCACAGAAGTACGTTTCCGACACTTTACATTTCGCAGCGTCTCTGAACTCGGCGGACCTTGCACCGAATGTACGTTTCGACGTTATTACATTTCGCAGCGTATCTGAATGGAATCTACAGCTTCGGTTAAAATAATTCGTTTTAAAAGCGGTTTAATTAATTAAATTTATGTAATAATTATTATGCAAAATATTGAATGATTGTTATATTATTGATATTTTCAAGTACAAATTTAATAGGTAATTAATTTTCGTATTTTGGCTGGGGGTGCTGCAGTGTCGCAGCGCTTATGGACCAGCCGCCACTGTTGTAATCAATCGAAGTTGAGCTACCATCACTGCGAAAATAACGTATCAATTCCAAAGGAGGTTTTGACTGCCCGACGCTGTCACAATATAATATTCGGGTTCCGCGCTTGATATACGAAACCCAGTGGGTCCCTTCTCCTTCTACATCGTCCAAATTTACAATGCCGCTTTCTTTTACGTCAATTTTGCGCGGTAATTTGTTGCACATGAAAACTCTTCGAAAATTTGGAATGTTTATTTTTTTTACTTACGTATTTCACTAAATCTACGTTAGTTATCGCTCGGCGAGGTAGCTTTATTGGTACTTTTTTTGAAACGGTTTCAGATATAGCCCAGGACCTTTCTTATAGGGGGTCAGAAATAAACCTTTACCTATCGCAGACGTTTCCATCGCTTTATTATGTCTTTTGGCTTCTTCCAGCGTTTGTTTTGCAATTTTTGCATCGTTTACGGCTTTAATGATCGCGGCGGCTCCACCGCCAACCGATCCTAAAGCTCCTAATGCTGCAAACAAGGGTATCAGTGGTATAAACCTACCCTTTTTCGGAATAGGAACTATTCTCTGTTTTAGGGGTTTAATATTTTTATGTTTTAATGCGTTTAACGCCATCGTCGCTGTTCTTAGGATATGTAATCGTCCACCTATTTTCTTTCGAGCAATTTTAAGTGCAGTCTTAAAACTAATGGCCCATCTTCTACGTTTGCAAAGCCCGCCCATTCCCGTTTTTTACTTTTCCTTTCATAATGCCTGCAACAGTTAACGCCCCGGCTTCTCTTCAAAGCTAGCGTCTTTTGCACTTTTTCCGACGCTTTTTCAGCAAGTATACGATCAGCGTTATGTCAATCGACTAAATCATTTGATTGAGAGTATGCGATGTCGTGTTCCTTGCAAGCTTCGTCTAACGCGTTAATATCTTTATCTCCACGAAGAAGTCGTTTTTTCAACCGAGTTCCAGGACCACGAAAGCGATATCCGGGTAAATGTAGTTTTACTGGTAGTTTGTTGATTAGCGTGTTCACTATGCCCTTTCCTTTCGATGCTAAGCGTCGACTGGATCTCGTACGAGAACGGGTTTTTATTATACATATACTGTTGTACTTGAAGACTCAAAGCAGACTGCAGCCTTACCGACGTGAATGACACATATATTCGGGTAGTAAAACAGTTTCAGTTAGTATTAAATCGTTGTCATAATGAGTAACGTCCGACTGGTACCACAGAAACAGAAATCACGACGACTGTTCTTTAGAAAAACAATGTTACAAACACAGTCGTCTCTTAGGAAAAGGTTGCAAACGCGGTCTTATATATAGTAGGCCGATAAGGATTTGGTAAAACTAACGTAATGTTAAGCCTATTGGAGCATCCTATTGGAGCATCCTAATGGATTACGATTTTAAAATGTTTACCTTTATTCAAAATCTCTCAGTCAACCAAAATATGAGTATCTCAAAAAACTGTTACATCCTCTAAAGTCCATCAAGTACTTCGAATGCAACGATACGCTCAAAACACCTGAGGGAAGTTTACCGAATTCGGTGATAATTTTTGACGATGTTACGTGCGATAACCAAAGTGTTATAGGGGAATACCTTTGTCGAGGGAGACATCAACACCTACACTGTTTTTACCTCTGTCAGACGTTCTCATCTATTCCAAAACAACTCGTTCGAGATAATGCAAACCTTATTATTATTTTTCAACAAGACATAACCAACTTGAAGCATATATATGACGACCACGTAAACATGGACATGTCGTTCAAATTGTTTAAAGCGATCTGCTCTCACTGCTGGGAAAATGATTATCGATTTTTAGTAATAGAGAAGGAAAGCAAACTGATGGATGGTCGGTATAGAAAAGGCTTTGACTGCTATATAAATATAGCAAATCTAAACACGACGACTTAGTCGACATGAATAAACGAATAGTATCGGAACTCATTAAAGCGCGCCAATCCGTAAAGCGAAAATATGACAGTTTAAAATCTGATATTGCTAAATCTGAATATGATATTCAAGATAAATTCAAACCCATTACACAACCTTTGCAAGAATTAATAAGTAACGTGAAAGCTGAAAAACTACAAATTAAAGAAGAACCTTTAAGTTTCCCAGGAACACCTATCACTAGTACACCTCGTCATCTTACCCGACGTTTATTCACACCTATATTTTTGAGGGAAGAGGTAGTAGCAGAAACCGTCCACATCGACACCAACACTGGAAGAATTACAGGAACAGTTGATGATCGAAGGATTGAATCCAGCTTTTGAACAGTATTTCTATCAGTATGAGAGATTAGCGAAAGTATACATCGAAGAAATTTGGAGAGATACTAAAAAAGAATACGAACATCATTATGGCGTACGATACGATCCAAATGTGGATAAGTATTACGTAGGAGATTCGGACCTACATTTCGGTTGCCAAGATCTTCTTATACAGACACCCCACAATGATGAACGCTTCAGGTAAAGGAACTCCGGGTTTGTACGAGTTGTTATTTAAAAACAAACCTATTGGTTTTGAAGAGAGCGATAGGCTACGGTACATGGATATTCTATTTCGCACCAATGCAATCCATAGAAATTACGATTCCCAGTCGCAAATACAGGGTGTCGGGAAAAAATATTGTGAAATCATTAAACCTGTAATGGAAAATTACAAAAGAGGGCTACGCGGCCCCCTCAGCAGAAGGCCATCAACATCAATGATAACACGCACGAGAACAGGAGTAGTATATCTATGTTAGTTCTGGCGCACAGGTTAATGAAAGGTGATCAGATAAAGGTGTATTTAAACGTAAAGGTGATGGAGGTGTTTCAAGGTGGGATAAGCAGGTGGATATCAAGGTACGGATATCAAGATACGGGAGGTAATTGGAAGTCAAGGCGGTAATCATGAAGGTGTTCAGGTAAAAGTGCATTTAGACGTAAAGGTGTTGGAGGTGTTTCAAGGTGGGATAAGCAGGTAGAAATCAGATGCGGAATGCAGATTTGAAATTAAGGTACGGAAGGTAATCGGAAGTCGGGTGCGAAGAGCAGGTAGAAAGCGAGATGTTGGAATATGGAAATGTTTTTAAAAAGCGGTGACGTAGTTTGTAAGATCGAGGAGTCGAACCTCGAACTGTTAGGACTAGAGTCTGGGATAAGGGCCGCTAGCCTATGGACCGTAGATATAAAATTTGCTTTTAAAAGTGGATATGATTATAAAAAAATCAAAGAGAGTGCTATTTATGGTTGCGTTTGGTGGGACAGAGAGAGAGCTTTTGTATGCATTTGACGTCATATAGGAGATGCATGGGGATAATTATTTAGGTAAAATGCAATAACCGTGTACATAATAGAACGAAATGAGCTTAGAACAATGTAAAATACGTGTAATTGAGTGAGTGTTGGGGAAATAAAGTTAGGCTTTTGTATGCATTTAACGTCATATAGGAGATGCAGGAGATGAATATTTAGGTAAAATGCAATAACCATACACTTAATAGAATGAAATGAGCTTAGAATAATGTGAAATATGTGTAATTAAGGTATGCTTATTAAAAAAATTTGATTCTGCAAGTGCGAGAAAGATGACATAATACAGTTTTCTATGTGTATGAATGCGATAGATAGAGAAACGTAAATTGTGTTAATTATTGGTAAAATACAAGAAATTCATAATAATACGAAATACAACACATTATAACAATGAAAAATACGTGTAATAAACGAGTGGAGGGGAATAAAAGTCATAAAAATAGCAAATTAATGTGTGAATAACTTTAGTTCTTAACAATCATGACAGGTGTTTTGATGTATTTAGCATTATCAGTAGTAATAAATAAAACCTTGTTTGTATATTGGCCTCCGTATGTGAAGAAAGTGGACGTTTGCGTCGAATTTACAAATGAAGTAGCGCGCTTTAATGGTAATGATAGTGCATGCGATTGGAAGCAGACCAGTTTTGTAAATATTAATAGAACGTTTCTTGGAAGCATTACCTACGTGGATGAAACAAGCGCATTAGTAATGTACAAAGTCGGTTATCATTTTAATAACGAGACATATCATGACACTAAATGGAACAGCTTAATTTGGAATATTAATTTTTATAGTCTGAAGTGGCAATTCCTAATGTTATATATAGATGGGGTCAATCGTCTCGGTGACATGGCACTAGCGATCGAGATTGTAGTAATGGTGATGACAACAGTAACGGGTGTTTTTTCGGTAAAAATGTGCGTAAGAATACGAAGAACAATGCAGCTGGAACAACAGGAAAAAACCTGCAAAAACTGCTTCATTTCGAATTGTGTTAGTCAAGTTAGTATTTAGATCTTGTGAGGTGGTTTAATTAAAAGCTTTATTACAATTAGTAGTAATAATGTCAATACTGATAATAATAAAGAGACTAAACTCTTATTAAGACAATTACGTGGCGCAGGCGCAACATCCAAAATAACTGTAGGTAGAAAACATCATTTAGAAGCAATGATTTTAAATTTAAAAACAAAAAGAGTTAAGGATGCAGCTACAGGTAGTGGGGTTAACGGTAATGAAGATAATTATTTACGAAGCAATCGACTGAAGTGGGTAGAATTAGCAAGTACATTTGAAGGCAGAATTCGTACAGGTGCAGTTGTGAATGTCCTACATAGAAATCCTTTTGTGTTTCTCCATGATGCTTTTCCCTTAAAACAAAGTCGTTTAAGAAACATATTAAAACGTTTACAATACATTAAAGTGAATTTTGTTTTCTGTGGTTTATATTCGAAATTGGTTGAACATATTGAGAGTGCTAAATTAAAGTATTTCAATACGAAGAACTACAGGATTTATCAAGCTACTAACCTGAAAGATATTTATAAAGATATAGTTGCTGAGTTGAACGTTAAATTAGGTGACTTTCAAGAATGGGGAAGTGGTTGGGCTATTAAAAGTATTATAAATTTAACAGTTAATACACAACAGTATCAACAATAGAAAAAATCCTGCAAAAACTGCGTCATTTCGAATTGTGTTAGTCAAGTTAGTGTTTAGATCTTGTGAGGTGGTTTAATTAAAAGCTTTAGCAATTTAATGAGACTCTCTTTAAGAATTTTAGGTTTTTTTAATATTTTAGGAAAACTGTCATCTGTACAAAACAAATTACACCGTATCGCTCTTTATTATCTAAACAAAAAAACAATATACCCGCAAATCATGGCAATACTGACTAATACAATAATATTAACACGAAACGTTTCGTTATAGTCTCCCCCTCCTGACGTATCAAAACGTCTCGTGGTACGTCAGGTTGATTACTCCTTGGGGTGCTTCCGTGCGCGACCTCGCTTCCTCTTCGGAATGATAGCGGAACTGCTAGGTCCTTCTGCGGAAGAAACGTAAGGTCGCAAGTCCGATACATGGAACTTACCAATGGGGTTTCCTTCAAGATCTTCTATTTCAAAAGACGTTGGGGTTATCTGACGGCGTATTTGATAGGGACCATCTCGTTTGGGAACAAACTTGGAGGTTATTCCCTTCTTTCCACTGCTTAGGACATGGCTTTCTACCAATACTTTATCGGAAGGTTGATAACCCTCTGTACATCGGCGTTTTGCATCTGCCTCTTCTTTACGTCGATCCTGCTTCCTCTTCAAACGTTCGCGGCTTTGACGTAAAAGCGTGGTGAATCGCTTCAGATAAGGGGCGATTTCTTTCTTGAGCAATTCTTTCTTTATTGCATTAATACTGTAAGGAGGCACTGCTATAGGAGGGTGATCGCCTGTCTTGATTTCATGTTCTGCAAAGGGAGTGGGATCTCCCCCTGGACGAAAGACGTTTTCATATACTTCGAATAACTTATTAAACAGGTTCCTTTCTTCGTTGTTTAATTGCGTACCTTCATCCTCGGGCAGTTGTAAGTTTTTCACAGAAAGTTCCTGTATAGAAACCTTTTCCTCTTGGGAACCCATCACGTCTTCTGCATAACCGTATATATGATCCGGTTTGTCAGCAAAGTACCATCTTTGTTGCCCGTGATCGATTACTATGCCCGCCGCTTGAAGAAAATCAATGCCTAAAAGTGTGTGGTTATTTTCCACACGGGGCAACATAATCAGCGTTGTTTGTATCGAGCGGTCCTTGATGGTAATTGGGACTTGGGCCACCAGCACATCTTCCTGACGAGCTATCCCGTCGGCAAACGCGAGCGTCATACTTGTACTCGAAACGGGGTAATCTATTGACCGCAAGTAATCTAACACACGACGGCCTGCCATGCTAGCTTGAGCTCCAGAGTCAGCGTAAGCCACGCCCGTGCGCCCAAAAATTTCTAGCGGTAATAGCGGTCTTGGACATCCATTTGTCGTGGTTGTTTCAATTACCGTGGTGAAATTTAAGGTTGCAAGGTTTACTGACTTATTCGAGATCGAAGCGTTGGCGTTGTTGCAAATGGTACAATTTGAGCGTACCATCCCTGGTGAACCACAACCGTAACATTTAATCCCGGGTGAATCTGGTACGGTGGCCTTGACAGATGGTGATTGCTTTGCGTCTTTCTGTACTTTCTTCTGGCACTCTTCGACGGTGTGCCCAAAATTCCGACAATATACACAACGCGGTCGCTCTTCTGTCTGGCGAGAGGGATCCGCTTGCTTGTGGGGTTTCCAGGCATCCGCTTCGTGCATAGACCGCTCCGCTTCGCGTGCTAACGTAAGAAGATCGTCGAACGTTTTCGCGTCGTCGCGTTTTACTCGTTTTCGGACTCGTCGATGAAGTAAGCCGTAAATCATGTCAATTTGTATATTTTCGGTAGGAGCTTCTTTTAGTTTTGACAGCATTGCTCTTGCGCGACTCACGAAAATATCTGTCGACGTTTTATCATCTTGTTCGTCTGCAAATAAGTCGCGATATATTTGATAAGCAGGTTTTCGCGGACCGTACGAATTTTCTAACGCTTCCGTAGCTGCATTCCAGCTTAAGATGGATGATTTGACTCCTTGCCACCAGGTAGCCGCATCCCTTGTCAAAAGCAGAGTCAATCCGCGTAAGGCGTTTTCCTCAGAAATGTTCGTACATTCTTTATACGTGTTTATCGCATCTAAAAACGCGGTAACGTCTTCATCGGTCGCCCCTGAGAACCGTGAAGTACATTTTGCGAAACTTCCTTTTGTTGTAATTGTCGGTACTTCCGGGGTTGTAGATGTGGACCGTGTTTGCTGGAAATCGAGCTGTATTTGCCGCAGTTGCTCGTTTACCTGCATTTGTACGCCAGCAAGTAGTTGCTGTAATTGTTGCGTAGTCATTTGAACCACGGGTGCGTTGTCGTTATCCATATTTACCGTTTCAACTTTTGACATTCACACGCACTATTTTAAAAGTGAAATGTATGTAAATGGTTGCAAAATGGATTAATAAATAACGTGATACAGTTCCAATTTGGTTACTTTAATCGCAATAACTCGAAATGTTTTAAACAATCGCGTAAATTGTATAAAAGTCCCACCGCTATAATTTTCGTGAAGCACTACTGCGAAAATTATAGTAGAGTTCTGCAACTATTTTCGTAAACACTATCGCGAAAATCGTTGTAAGAGTTCAGCGTTTTCACTTACCCCAAGTTAAAGTTACTAACCATGGTAGGTTTCCGAACTGCAAACCAAGCGTTCGCGGGTAGCTGACCTGCGGTGACGAGCCCCCGAAAAAAATGACACTTTGGGTTTGATGCAGTCCTTGAAACTGATGACGTTAGTAGCAGACTGATTTTCGCTGGTCGAACAAAGGGATGGTGTGGTTTGGGTTTGTCACGAACCAAGAATGGCTAAGCACTGCGCCCCCAAACAAAGGAAACCTTCAACTTTCTTTGTATTTACCGCTGGAAAATTGTCTTTCACACTGGATCGTCTCACTGGTTTTTCACAATTTTTAATTTATTTTACGTTGGGCTTTACGTTGGGCTTTACGTTGGGCGCCAGTTTAGCAATTTAATGAGACTCTCTTTAAGAATTTTAGGTTTTTTTAATATTTTAGGAAAACTGTCATCTGTACAAAACAAATTACACCGTATCGCTCTTTATTATCTAAACAAAAAAACAATATACCCGCAAATCATGGCAATACTGACTAATACAATAATATTAACACGAAACGTTTCGTTATAAAGCTTTAATACAATGAGTAATAATAATAGTAATAATAATAACACTAGTAATAATAAAGAGATTAAACTCTTATTAAGAGAATTACGTGGCAGAAGCGCAACATCCAAAACAACTGTAGGTAGAAAACGTCATTTAGAAGCAACAATTTTAAATTTGAAAACAAAAAGAGTTAAGGATGCAGCTACAGGTAGTAGGGTTAACGGTAATGAAGATAATGATTTACGAAGCAATCGACTGAAGTGGGTAGAATTAGCAAGCGCATTTGAAGGCAGAATTCGTACAGGTGCAGTCGTAAATCCTTTTGTGTTTTTCGATGATGCTTTCCCCTTAATACAAGTCGTTTAAGGCCCGGTTTTTCAATCGATGGTTAACTCTAACTAAAAGTTTATAACTATAGAAATAATTGTTGCAATAATGGTAACCGTGACTTTTAACTTTTAGTTAGAGTTAACCATCGATTGAAAAACCGGGCCTAAGAAACATATTAAAACGTTTACAACACATAAAAGTGAATTTTGTTTTCTGCGGTTTATATTCGAAATTCGTTGAAGATATTGAGATTACTGAATTAAAGTATTTCAATACGAAGAATTATAGGATTTGCCAAGCTACTAACCTGAAAGGTATTTATAAAGATATAGTTGATGCCCTAAAAGCTAAATTGGAAGATTTTCAAGAAAAAGGAAGCGGTTGGGCTATTAAACATATTATAAATTTAGCAGTTAATATATCGAAACTATGATTGCTTACGTCACACTGTTTTTAATACCTTATGTGATTGCTCAAGATACTGAAATAAACTCACAGTTATGGTGTTACAATTTTTTGGATTCCAAATTAATTGTATCGTTTTTCAAGCCTTTGCCAGTGTTGTTAACGTTAAGAATTTTTGTTTTGTGCTCGTTTCACAGTAATTTCTTCAAAATTTCATTTTTTTACTTGTTTAATTACATTTTACTTCATTTAATTTCCATCTTTAAGCGATGCCTGGTTATTTAGTCCATTTGCTTGTCTTTATTGTCGTTTAAAAGTAATTCTTTCGGGTTTTCCGAGTCTATTATTCTTATATTCTCTTGTTGTGTTATCCAAATTACCATAACTTATTTGTTTTCATTTTAAATGCCTTCCTTAGTGAAATTTCTGCCTATTTGTTATGCAGCTTGATTTGCATAAGTGTCATCCTGGTGTTATTAACGTATTGAATCTGCGCAGTAGTTTTACTGTCAGGTGTCGTGATTTTTGACACGAGTTCGTTCTCTTTGGCTATAGAAATTCCTGCCGAACGCACGTTTGAGTTTAGTTGAAATTTATCATTTTTTTACGTTTCATATTTAATGAACGTAATTTATTATTTATTCCGATGTTCGGAATAGGGTTGCCAACATCGAGTCGATGCTGACCCGAAGAACTATTATTTCAAATAATTGGCATATCAGAGTTGCCAGATGCGATTTTCTAAATCCCCCACTCCGAAACTGAAATTCCCCCAAATTCCCTCAAATCACTCAAATTTAAAATTATTATAGAAAAAGTGGTTTATGAAAAAACTGTTGTATAAAATGTGTATTTTTATTGAATAAACATAAATTTCTAAACATAACACAGAAAACTATGTACTAGTAATACCTGTTAAGGCTGGTTTATGCAACTTTTCATAAGGATAAAAAAAACATAGTGATAATACATAACACATAGCGATAAAATCTTAACATAAAACCAGTCAAGTAGGTTCAAATATCAGAGAATGCGTCTATTACTAATATATCATTATCTTTACACTTATACATATTTGTAATTTTCGCAATCTGATCAATAGAGGGCACTGCGCGCTGAAATAAACCATAATCTCCATAATACATTTTTTAAACGAAATTATATATTTTCATATAATTTACCATTTTTAAAAAATCCCCCTAAATATCCTCCCGAATTTTTCAGTTCCCCCAACTTTTTATTCCGCAAAAAATTCCCCAATGTCCTAAAATTTCCCCAAATTTGGGGGAAAATACTCCAATTTGACAACCTTGTCTCATATCTAGCTGTCGCCATATGCGATGTTGTCGCTTTGACTTTGTTGTCAAAAGTCAAAAGAAAATTCTACTAACTTTTTATCAATGAGTATAACTGTTAAGTAAACCGGTAAACCCGAATAATTTTATTTGAAACCCGAAGCCCGAAGAATGATCGCAAAACCCGAAGTCTTCGGGTCAAAATGACACTGTTGGCAACTCTAGTTCGGAAGTGTTTGCTGTTATGCTTAATTAACAGTTTTTTTCGCACTATTAGTGGTGAGTTACTTTTGTTCTTAAATTTTCCTTAATCTCCATTTTCTTATTGCATTGGAATTTTCAGCTCCTAATTGCACCTATCTTAAATTTATATGGTGTTAATTAGATTTATTTTCCGTCTGGAAGAGCTTTGAGTATTTTCCTGGATGGAATTTTTTAATTTCCTTTGGAAATTAACTTTTTGTTAATTTTGAAACACGTGGAGGGACGCCATTTTCCAATGCCGTTTAGATGTCATATCTGTTCAACCACATTTCCATTTGAATACCATCTCAAGTGTTGCTGAATTCCAGAATTTAAATGATCCATTATCAAGGAAGATTTAGCTCGAGATAAGTGTTATTAATATTTTTTTTGTATTTGATAAAATTTTACATATTATTCAGATTAAATGCCTCACAGGTGTGTCCGCCTGTTAGTTTTTTTATACATCTTAATATTTAAATTTTATTTATAAAATTGGCTTTTTGTAAAAGTTATGGTAGTTTAATTCAATCATGAATTAGATTCTTATTTAAATTTTATTTATAAATTTTGCCTTTTGTCATTCTACTAATTCATGAATGAATTATTAATATTTTTGTATTTAATATTAAATTTATATTTGTGTGTATATTTAAACTTGGTGTATTTATTTATCAAGTCTTAATCCATTTTCTACTCAACATTTAATTTTTGTAATTAATTGGAATCCTGGCCTTGCGCCGAATTGAGTCTGAAAAAAATAAATTGTTAATGTTTTTTGGCTTTTTATTATCCTTTTGATAAGTTTTTGTAGCAATGGTTAAATGGAACTACATCGATAACACGTAATGCTAAAAGCAACAAGAGTATTAATATTCACTTTAATCAACCGTGGCAAGGTAATGTTCCAATTTTTAATTATTCGAGTGCTTTTAATATATTTTCATAATGACTAGATTATTTTACTGTTTAGAGGCCATAATAATATATTACGTCACTAGGAGTAGAAAGTGCACTTTTTGTGTTGAGCTCAGAAGGTTGCGGCCGAGGCGGGAGCCGAGGCCAAGCAATCTGGGCAAAGCACAAGAAAGAGCTTTCTGCTCCGAGTGACATATATTATTTTTTCTTCGAGCGCTAGACAACTATTTTGCATGTTAATCAATGAAAACGACAGACCATTTGAAAAGTACTTACTTGACTGTCAACAACTTGTGTAGACGCGTGCACAGAAAAGATCTTTCTACACAAAAGAAATATCGTTCGAAAATAATTTTCGAAGCGTATAACACGCTTTTGAAGTAATTTTACCTTTTCAACTGCCTGCATTTATCCAAACTTGACAGTTGTAATCAAAATAATGACAAGTGGCGCCACCACTTGTGACGAGTTGCACCAACATTATGTTACTAGTAACAAAATGATTTCCATTATTGTATTAGTAACATAATGGAGTATTTTTACCCTGTGTATTCAGTAGCAAAATGTTACAATTATGATACGCTTGAAGAAAAAATATCATTTTACGGACTAGTCCATAATGATAAAGTAAAACGGCCGTTGCTAAGTAGTTACGGCCGTTGCTTCTGTTAAACAACCTGGTAACTAGGTGATTATTCAACACAGCACCCTGTAAGAGGTTAGAGCTATAAAACATATTTGAACCTCAAATTAATTTAAAAGTCAATTTTGTGATATGCAGCTGAACATAAAGCTTTGTATGTAATTCGTACATAATTAGGCTTGATGCCCTTGATGGACTCGCCAAATTTATTGGCCTCGCTCACTTCGTTCGCTCTGCCATAAACTTTTTGGCTCGTCCATAAAGACCTACATTATGTACTAATTACATAAATAGCTATAAGAGAACTTGATGTAACTTATGAACCACCGTACAATGATGATGATGAGTTTAACAGTGAATGTAAAATAACTCAAGATTGTAAAGATGATAAAGTTCAACTAGATTTTTCATTATCAAAAACCGCTTTATTAGATATTGAACTGTGAAAATTAGAAAGTATGTATAATTTTACCATTGCTCAATTGCAAGATTGTAAAACAAATTTCAATCTCTTATCAGTAGAGAGCGGATTTTATGCACTATAAAATGCCGAATTATGTGCATATATATGCACTTAAAAACCTTAAAATATGCAACAAAAATGCATTATTAATTCAAAATATGCACAAATAATGAATTTTCTATTTGCCTGTATTACTTCCAAATTATAACATGAAATATAAAAAACTATATGCTGGTAATTCTTTTAATAGGAAAAACTTAATTACACACAAAATTATTATTATTGTTTTGTCCCTTACTCTTAAATGTTTCTCAAGAAGGAAACAGTAGACAGTTACGTTGGGGAAGTCCTAACAACTTTAACTACTTGGAACCTTTAGAATTTTAAAATACTTGGATAAACTGGCCTTGCAGCTTCATAATCCGGAAGTATTGAATGTTGCTTTTAACGCCAGTACTAATTTAAAATTTTGAGGCTAGGATAGATTACTAAAAATTTGTACAAATGAAATTGGTTTTATTAAGTGCCAATAAAAGTATTTAAATTACCATGCAAACTAGTTCAAACCGCATCTCAATATCTTAAGCAACAAAAAAGTTACGGCAAATAAAAGAAATTAGGAGATTTTGTTTTTTTTTTTAATTTTAAACAAGTGGGCCGTGACAAGTAATATTTGAAGATGGATTCTTAATGAGTTTTTGAACTTGCACCTTTTTGCTAATTTAACCATCTCTCTATCTCTTCAAATACAAAAGTTACCCATGTTGTCCCTATGAAATCCGGGTACCCGGTATATGTTAATTTATGCTTAAAAATGTAGAATAATATTCATAAAATTTGAATATATGCAGTGTTTGGCGAAATATGCAAAATATGCAAAAATTAATTAACGTCAAATGATTGCATTTAGTGCAATTCGTCCAAAAACAAAACGATATTCTTCAACCATAAAAAATAAGCCATATGCATTTTGCATAAAATCCGCTCTCTACCTATCAGCATCACGTATGCTCATACCTGTAAATTAGCAATTAAGACAGCAGTAAGAATCAGTTTATTAGTGAATTTCATTAAGTGCACTTCAATATAAAGTAGTAGTGATGGATTTCGCATCAGACCTTTATGGAACTATGCAGAAAGACTGGGAATGTAACTTAAATTAATATTTTCTATAATGAAACAAAGAAATTAATTTATTCCTTTATGTAGGCAAAAAACGGCGCACTAATCACGGGACTCGCATGCCGGCCGGATTGTGCATTTCACGCGTAAGACCACATACGCTAACGCACCAGGCTCAACACCGAAAGGTATAAGAGGTTAACGATTACATACATTACATACTTACATACATTAACAGCTGCAAGTAATGCTAGCAATCAACAGAAAATGAGCGAAGGTGTCGTTAAAAGCAGTCCAAGCAGTCCTAGTCAATGGACTAACGAAGATAATAGTAATTGGGATTTTTTATCGCAAATAAATATGCATGCTGGAAAAAATTTAATTGCTGCTTCGAAATACTGCTTATTACGACCAGAAACTGCAAATAATTGGTGTTGGTGTTCACATTCGCATCACGTTGAAGTAGGTGTAAGTCCAGCAAACAGCCTCGAACCTGTAGTTAGAATATCATTTTTGAATAGTAGCTGCAAAGGTACAACAATAATTTTCAAAGCAGATCGTTGGAAAAAATTACAAGCTTCTAGAACCGAGTTTTCCTTTAGGAAATTCTTCAGAGATAGATGGTTTACTGAGCCTATAACAGAAGAGCATCATTCGTTAGATGAGACAACTTCATTTATATTTAGAAATATGATTCACGACGAGCAAAGTGTGAAAATTATAAGTGGTTTTAACTGAACCTGAATTTGCGACGCTATTTACGCTGGAAGGATTAATAGCACATAAAATTGAGTTGCTGGAGTCACATAAATTTGAAGATTTCTACAATTCTTTTGTTACTATGATGGCTGAAAGTATAAAAAGGAACCCAAGTCTTGACGTCATATTTTTCGCTAAAATGCTTTGTGAACACATTACATCAAAATTGTATTTTTATATACGTGAAGTATTAACAGAATCTACCAATCAAGTGAGAATACAGAGTCAGTTATCAGACAAATTCCCGACGAACACCGGCCTACGACAAGGTGACGGCCTAGCACCGTTATTATTCAACATTGTCCTCGAAAAGGTAATAAGAAGTACAGGAGTTAACACCACCAGCACGATTATAAACAAATCGTGTTAAATTATCGCATATGCAGATGACATTAACACAGTAGGCAGGAATGTCCTCGCTGTTAAAGTAACAATGGTAAAATTAAGAGAAGAAGCAGAAACAACTGGATTAAAGATAAATAAAAATAAAACAAAATATATGGCTATGACGTCACAAACAAGACTGGGACAAAACCTAGCCATGGATGACATGAATATAGAAGTGGTAAGAGAATTTAATTACCTGGGTTCAACACGGAATAACCATATAACCAAAACGAGATACTGCACACTAAACGGCAGAGGCTAACAGCGGCAAACAAAGCATATTTTGCAGTACACAACATCATGAAGTCACATATAGTAGGAATTAGTTCCAAGTTAATTGAGTACAAAAGTATTATTAGACTGATTGCGACCTACGGATGTCAAACGTGGACAATGGCAGCGAAATGTGAAGACCTGCTGATAAAATTTGAACGTAAGGTGATCAGAAGAATTTTTGGGCCTACACAAGAACAAGACGGACGGAGAATAAAGTACAATCACGAACTACGGGACCTATACAGAGATGTTAATATAGTAAAATATATATAAATAATGCGATTGAGGTGGGCCGGACATGTGGAGCGCATGGACGAAAAACGAATTCCAGCAAAGATACTCAAAGGACATTTCGAAGGTAGTAGAAAACGGGGCAGACCAAGATTAAGATGGGCAGACAACGTAAGAAAGGATGCAAGAGAGCTGCTAGGGGTAACAAATTGGACAACAGCAGCAAGGGATAGACAAGGATGGAACCAACGACTACGAGAGGCCAAAACAAGAGGAGGCTAAGGCCCACAGAGGGCTGTAAGGCCATGGATGGATGGAAGTATTAACTTTTTATTCTGAAACCTTTATTATAGATGTGAAAAGGCAGTCGAAATTATAAATAATTTTGATAATGTTCTTATACTGATACGATAAATAAATAAATAAATAATATCCTCTTTGGTTTATTTTTGTGCATATAGTAGTTAGCTTAGTTTCACGCCTACAATTTTACTTTTAAACCTAAAATGAGTAAGTACTGTTTATGGCAAATGCTACTGCAGGGTGGTGGCCCAGGATCAGACAAGTTACTGCAGCAAGAGAGATCTCGCACATACAGAGATTGGCGTGTATGTGTACAACGGGAGCCATGCGTTCCACCCCAACCGCAGTTCTGGAAGCTGCTTTGGGCCTCTCACCACTGGATCTCCACGTGGAGGAGATGGCACTGAAGTCTGCTCTTAGAGTGCGGTTGAAGGGACTGTGGAAGGATACAGGTGCTGGGGGAAGACACCATCAGATCCTAAGAGAGGCAGTCCTTCGGATGCCCCTTCTGGGAGCGAAAATTGGCTCTCTTTCACCAACCTACACATTCAGGAAGCACTTCAGAATCTATATGAATTCTGAAGATGCATCCGATCCAGATATATCTATCTATACTGATGGATCCAAAACCGCAGAAGGTACAGGGGCAGGCATCTTCTCAGATGACCTAGACCTCCAAGAAAGCACATCGTTAGGCACCTTGGCCACAGTCTTTCAAGCAGAGGCTGCCGCCATAATGCAGGGTGCAAATGCAATTCTTGTACGCAGACTCAAGAACAAGATTATTAGAATCTCAAGCGACAGCAGAGCTGCTCTGTTGGCACTGAACAACTGCAAAGTTGTATCAGAAATAATACCCCAATGTCGCGGCACTCTGGAGCAAGTCGCTATTGACAATGTCCTAGAACTCGATTGGGCCAAAGGACATTCTGGTCTATATGGTAGTGAGCGAGCGGATGATTTGGCAAGGCAAGGCTCGGAACAACCCTTTTACGGTCCCGAACCTGCACTCCCACTATCCCCAATTGCGCTCAATACCTTATTCGAAAAGGAAACCCGCAATCGCCACAGCGAAAGATGGGTCAACATGAACAAATGCCACCATGCAAGGATGGCGATCAGAAGCCCCTAATTGAAGATGGCAAACTTTTGTATACAGCTGTCAAGAGACAAACTAAGACTTGTTGTAGGAATATTGCCAGGACACTGTAAATTAAATAAGCACATGCACAGGATGGGACTAAGTGTAGACCCAACCTGTCGGGGTTGCGACTTAGAAGACGAGACAGCAGAGCACATTCTGTGCGAATGCCCTGCACTCGCTCCAATCAGAGGATTCATGCTAGGGGACTTCTGGCCTAGTATGGCCAGTATTAGCAGCATCCCTCTAGCTAGTATCCTCAGGTTCGTCCAAAGGTTAGGATGGATTGAGTGATGTGCCTAGAAAAGGATGTTGCAATGGAGGCAGCACAATGGGCCCATAAGAGGCCTAAGTGCATGTGACGTAAGTCACCCTCCACCCTAAAATCCAGAATTCAGAAAAAAGTTACTGCAGGGTGAGTTTGTCTCAGTAAATGTTGATCTACGGCAAATGTGTTATTAATAGCTTGATTAACAAGCTGGCGGTAGAATTGCACATCCCCACCTTCTAGTTTTGCGGACCCGGCACTCACCTTGAAAAAAGATTAAAACGAAGTGATAGTGGGATAAATCCTCTAGATAGTGCTTGCAGAATACACGTTATTGCATATACCGGGTGTCAACGAAACCTGGGGCACCCCCATAATTTTTTTATTCTTTAAGATATTTAAATAAAATTTGGCATATTATGTAATATACTCTTTAAATGGTATTTGTTGACATAGGAAACAAGTTTCTGTCACTTCCGGTTTCGCCGGAATTGACATCAACTTTGTTATTTTAAATGGAACACCCCGTATATTTATACATTTTTGGAATCTCCATTTAATTTTACATATGGTAGTATCAAGTTTGAAACATTTTGATGACAAAGTAAATACTTGCAGAAGAGTTTATTTGTTAATCTAGGATGCCATGCCCTGCGTAAAATGGAAGCAGAGTGCTACGACACTCAAAACAAATTTTCATATTAATCCCGCGTTATGGGTATCAATAAAATCCTTGAAAAACGCTCCTTTTTAATATCCTAGTGTCCCACCCTAGTGCCATTTGAAAAAATAGAGTTATTCTCGAAAAAGCATTTTTGCCAACTTTAGGCCATTCTAATACAGCAACTAAAATAGTTAAAGTTCTAAAACAATTTGTCTCGAGTGTTGGGGCACCTTGACTTTCATTTTGCGTAAGTCATGGCACTCTAGATTAACTTCTGCAAAAAATTACTTTGTCATCAAAATGTATCGAACTTGATACTAACATACGTAAAATTGAATGGAGATTCCAAAAATGTGTAAATATATAGGGTGTTCCAGTTGAAGTAACAAAGTTGATGTCAATTCCGGCTAAACCGGAAGTGACAGAAACTTGTTTCCTATGTCAGCAAATGCCTTTTAAAGAGTATATTACATATACCAAATTTCATTTAGATATCTTAAAAAATAAAAAATTTATGGGGGTGCCCCAGGTTTCGTTGACACCCTGTATATCATTTAAACAAGGCAGTGAAAGAAAGACATAAAGCTGATAGGGTTTTAGAGGAAGCAGGTCGGGAACGTGTTAAATCGAAAGACGCTTCTATAGGTGAAAAGACTGCAGCTTGGGCGGTTACAACGGCAATGAAGGTAAAAAGGAAACTTGGAATGGGCATCAAAACAAAGAATAATAGAAAAAATGTGAAGAAAGATAAATCAGCAACGTTTAATAGGAGCATGCTAAATAAGATTTGGGGTTTAGTAAAGAAAAACAAGCCTCAAACGAATAGCATGAGTGATACAGATTTGACTAAGCATGCATTAATTGTCGCAAAAGGAATCGTTGCAAATGTTGGTGGTAAAAAGAAAATTCGAATTCCACGTATCATCAAAATACCTACGCAAGGTGGTTTTCTACCGTTAATTCCACTATTAAGTGCTCTAGGAGTTTTAGCTGGAGGTATTTCAGGCATTGTGAAAGCTGCAAACGATGCGAAAAATGCTAAAAAACAAATAGAAGAGGGGGCTCGTCATAATAAAATGATGGAAGCAATTGCAATTGGTAAAAAAAGCGGTGCTTTGTATTTAAAGCCTTACAAAACAGAAAGCGCACTTTACTTGAAGCCTTATCCAAAAAACTAGTAAAATTACCTCGAAGAGCATTAACTAATTATGATTTATGATATTATCAAATATGCTAAGGACGTTCCATTTTCTGAGGCGTTTTCATGCGAAACGATTTTACCTTTCAAGCCTTGGCGAAATGAAAGTGCAGTTATAAATTTAGATGATAAAAATAACCGAGGTACACATTGGGTGTGTTACCGGAAACGAAGTAAGAAAGTGCATTATTTCGATTCGTTTGGTGACCTGCAACCGCCCCTGGAATTAAAGCATTACCTTCGAGGATGTGATATTTACTATAATTACGAAAACCATCAATCATATGACACAAACATTTGTGGACATTTATGCTTAAAATCTCTATATAAAACAAACGTGTAAAGGTATCCAGGCAGTAAAGATGCCTCAAACGATTAGTGTGGTCGGTCGAGGTAGCGAGTTTTCTACAAAGTATATTAGTCCGCCTATAAGATTAAATCCGAAATACTATCATTCCTTAAGATTGGTGTCATTGAAAACATGTAATTCTGTACATAATATTTATCCTGGAAACGATAAATTTTATTATAATGATAAGGAAATAACGATTGACTCAGGCTGTTACGAAATAGATGAGATAAATAGATACATACAATCGAAAATTAATATGGCAAAAACTAGTAAAGAGACAACAATGAAAGATTTTTAACTACGCCCAAATAACAATACTCTTAAGTGCGGACTAGAATCAATATACACAATTGACTTTGTGCAACCTGGGAATATAGGTTCTTTGTTGGGATTTACCCCTCAGACACTTGCACCTGGTAAGAAGTACGTTTCCAACAAGGATGTTGAAATAATAAAAAGTACAAATGTTTACGTTAATACAAATTAATATCACATAAGGTTCGTACAGGAGTAATAAATCAGGTAACCCAATATTTGAGTTTGGCTTAAGTGTCGCACCTGGATATATGATAGAAATATTGCCTTCGCAGATAATATATTATCCTATAAATGATAGCATAATAGATAGGATTGGCATTCGCTTGGAGGCTGACGAAGGTGCTTTCGTTAATTTTAGTGGAGATACGAAAACTAACGTATGCTTACATTTAACCCTTGTGTTCTGTTCAGATTTTACCTACACTTGATATGTTCTGGGTCATATTGACCCACAGTTTTTTTCTCATTACTGGACGCCGTTGGTGGTGAAAAATTAGGATTTTATAGAAAATTATCGTTTATTGAGCTAAATAAAACTTAAAATACAATTCAAAGTTAAGGAATTATGCACAGTTATTGCAAATTAGGGTTGAATGAGCACTGCAAACAACTGATAGAAACGCGTAAATGTTGCGAAAATGACAAAGCGACAGAGTACCGCTGCAGAATAATATGTATATAACTGCTATATAAACTAGCACACTGTGCCGAATGACACACACTGCGTCTTACGAAAGTTACTAATACACTACCAACCATAAAGCAACAAAAAAACTCTGCTAACTACCCGAATTTTTATATAAGGGTCTATTTGACCCAGAACAGAATAAGTGTAATTATATTTACTACAAGAAAATTATAGATGTAATATTTTTTCAAACATGTGGACGTTGTAAAATACAATAAAAAAATAAAAGTCGTAACATGCTATAGTCTTACACAGCATAATTACAGAACTACACTAGCTTGAAACCCGCTTTGGGTCATATAGACCCAGAACAGTGCATAAGGGTTAAAACGTGAACGTTTATCATGAGTGCAAATTTAAAATTACAATATAAAAGCGATGATTTCAACAGTGTACCTACCAGTCTTAAGAGAGGCTACATTGAAGCAGCATCATCATTACAACCTATAACGCTTACCTGTAGTGATATAAAGTTTTTAGCAAAACTTGGATTTAAAGTGGTTGGTAAAATTAAAACATCTTGTTCTCAAAATTAATGTATATTTAATATAATTAACGAACTTGTTAACTCGACTTGAGTAGGAATAGGAATGTCCCCTTTTTGGTAACGTTCCGTACTTTTCCAATAAACAAGACGTTGCAATAATTATTGCTTATGTGGTTAAGTACGCAACGCTCCAGTTTTGCTCTACATACCAATTGTTACAATAAACTGCTTAAACTACTAAATACTAACTAATTAAATCTAAGCACTTCACATCTCCCTCGGGGAAGAAAAAAAAAATTGTTTTTTAGGCCTTTTTAACTGCGCGCACAGAGAAAAAAATAATTTTTTTTTATTAAACATTTCTTAAGAAGTATACAACTTAATCCTATTTTTATGTACTTGTATTAACTTATTATCTACCTTAATTACAACATTTGGTGACTTAACTTCTAAAATTTCATATGGTCCCTTAAATAAAGGTTCAATTTTATTTCCTATTTCGTTTTTTAATAAAATCTTATCTCCTATATTATAATTTACAATATTACTTTTAATGTCATATCTATATTTTCTTTTAGTTTTAGATACAAGTAAATTATTTTTTGCGTCGTGACATGCTTGTTGTAGACGATATTTTAATTCCAAAGGATAGTTATCAAAATTATATAACGGTTCTAACTGATTTGAAACATTTGAAGGTAATTTACACAATTTTCCAAAAACTAATTCGTAAGGTGTATATAGTGTTTCGGTGTGAACTGTAGTGTTATAAGCAAAACTCCAAAATGAAAGCCATGTACTCCAATTACCTGGATACTTGGAAATCTGAATTCGTAAATAAGCACCTAAATTTTTATGCGAATTTTCAAGAGAACCTAGAGTTTGATGATGATAGGCTGTAGAGTGTAATTTATTAATTTTTAAAATTTTACAAGTTTCAACAAAAATTGAAGCTAAGAATTCAGTACCTTGATCTGTAATAATTTCTTCTGCAATTCCGTAACGCAAAATAAAGTTATCTACAAAAGCTTTAGCAACAGTTGCAGCTTCTTTGTTAAGCAATAGGTAACATTCAACAAATTTACTAAGATCACACTGCAAAGTTAAAATATAGCGATTTTCATCTAGATTTTCCGGTAATGGACCTACAATATCTAGAGAAATCCTTTGAAAAGCATGGGAGGGGGTTGTTGTTATAGACATTGGTTCGATGTTTGGTTTGGAGTGTTTGTATCTTTGACAATCATCACAACGTTTTATAAATTTCATTACATCGTTTCGTAAACCTGACCAGAAATAATATTTTTTTGATATTATTATACATGCGATTAACTCCTGCATGACCTCCTGTAGGTAATAAATGAAAATCATTTAAAATTAATTGTCGGGTTTCTAAGTCAATAATTTTGTGTACACTCGGTATAACAGATATTTTTATACCTGCATTTTTTACTTCATTAGGATCCTTTAATACCATGAGATCGAAAAAAAGATGATTCTGAGCAGGCCTTGACTAGTACAACACGATTGGCAAGACTGATTTCAAAATGTGGCAGTAGGTTAGAGGTTAATAAATGTCAAATAAATTAAAACACAAAACAGTATTTATTTAGAGAACAAACTGAAAACTAAGATGAATACATGTTAGAGTAGGTGTTCAAAATGTGATCCTTCAATAGTATTACAACGATAAACTTAAATAATTCTGGAAACAAGATTGCAAAACTGATTTACATTTGAAATGTCACTGTCACATTATAATTCATAGGCATTCTAGAACCAGTGAAGCCAATCGTGTTGTACTAGTCAAGGCCTGCTCAGAATCATTTTTTTTTAGATCTCATGGTAGTTGATTCAACAATGATGACGCACCTTTCTCAGTTTTAATAATTATTAGTTCTGGAATGTTATATTCCTTACATAAATACTTCAGGTCTCTCATCGTTTCACGTAGTGAAAAGTACGTTGATCGAGGTTTCTGTTTTAAATGAATTGTTTGCAAACTTAAGTTACATATTAACCGCTCGTTAGAATAATCACATACTTCGTGTACTAAAATTTTTTGAAACTCACGTTCAGTAATAAGTCTTAATTCAAATGAATCTTGAGGTAATTTCAACAACTCAACAAGTCCCGGGTGATCAGTCCGATTCTCTCGATTTGTCTCAACATCCTCACTTTCATCTTGAGTTAAGTTTTTACTTGTTGCTCTTGTTATTGCATAAACTACAGTATCTATAATATTAGTCATACTTTTAAGTTCGTCTAAAGAAATTTCAATTCGCAATAAAGCATCTGCCGCTACATTGTTTTTTCCTTTTATACAGGGTGACATTGAAAAAACTACAATGCATAGTACCACGCGATAGAGGACCATAAAATAATAAAAAAGTTCTTATACGCTAATGTCCGATCGCCTTTTTTTTTCAAGATACTAGCCAACTACAGGAAAGCGTTTCGACGCGTTAAAAATATGATAATATTCTAATAATACTCGAAACTAAAATACACAAAATAGCCACCTGCAAGAGCATAGTGTGCACCAATTTTGGTTCAATTATGTCTTCACAATCGGAAGAAATTTAAAAAAATTTAAATTTTCTAACAGACTTTTAACATCCTGTATCTTAAAAAAAAAAAGACGATCGGACATTAGCGTATAAGAACTTTTTTTATTATTTTATGGTCCTCTATCGCGTGGTACTATGCATTGTAGTTTTTTCAATGTCACCCTGTATATTTAATTGTGAAATCATATTCTTCAAGTACTAACCTAAATTTTGTTAGTCTACTGGAGGGATCTGTCATGCCAAATAAATAAATTAATGGTCGGTGGTCTGTATAAATTGTAAATTTCCGGCCATACAAATAAGGTCTAAAATGTTTTACTGCCCAAACAATGGCAACTAACTCTTTTTCTATTGTACAATATCGCCGTTCTGCTTTATTTAAAGATCTACTTCCATATGCTATAGGTTTATCGTCGCTATTTAAAAGTATAGCTCCAATCGCCACCCCTGATGCATCTATTTTTAAAATAAAACCATTATCGTCGGAGAAATTTGGATATTGCAAAATTGGCGGGTTTATTAATGCCGATTTTAAAGTTTCAAATGAATTTTGACATGTAGTGTCCCACAAAAATGATACACCTTTTCTTTGTAATGCGTTTAATGGTGAAGCAATGTGGGCAAAATTTGGAATGTAACGTCTGTAATAATTTGCAATAGCTACAAAACGTTTGGTTTGATTAGCATCTTTGGGAATTGGATAATTTTGAATTGCCTTAATTTTTTCTGGATCGGGAGAAACGCCATTATTCGAAATTATATGACCTAAATATGCAATTTCCTTCCTTAAAAATTCACATTTATGTTGATTTAATTTTAAATTAACGTCTCGTAATCTCTGTAAAACTTTTGTAAGATTTTAATTATGGTTGGTTAAATTATTTCCAAAAACAATTAAATCGTCCAAATAAATAAAGCAACTTTCATAATTTAAACCTGACATTGCAATTGTCATAGCACGAGAGAATGCACTAGGACTAATTTTTAAACCCATAGGAAGACGTTTCATTTGATATTGACCTCTATCTGTGGTAAAAGCCGTATATCTCCTAGAATTAGCATCTAGTTCAATTTGATAGTAACCCTGAGATAAATCTAAGTGGGAAAAATAAACTGCTCCAGATAATGAATCTAGAATTTCAGTAATACAGGGTAATGGGAATTTATCATCTTCGATACTGTAACAAATTATACAATGACATCATCGCCGCGTCAGCTGTTCTCGAGCCGACGAGTAAATTCGATGAGTCTTCTAGCAAAATCCACAAATCTCGGGAGTTAAAGGCCGCCGCAGATATAAGAGCGGTACGAACAAAAACCCGGCAGTCTTGAACAGATAATCGCGGCCTACGTATAAATAAATACCTACGTTTAAATAAATAATAACTGTTACATAAATTACTTTAGTGTTCGATTTTAATATTAAGTGTTCGGTTTAGTTTTACGTTAGTTTTAATTGTTGTTCTTTATAATTATTTCGTACTTTAAGTTTGTTTAATAAATTAATTTACACCACGAACCGAGTTTATGTTAAATAAACGTCGTAAAAACGTTACATTGGCGTCAGGTGTCGGGTTCGGTGTTGAATTAAAAATAAAAAAATAAATAAAAAGACAGTTGAACTGCTTAAAAATTAAGTGCTTTAAAACAAGTAAAATGGCAACAAAATTACTTCACGAGTTGAAAGTGGCCGACTTGAGAAGAGAATTGGAAGAAAGGGAATTGGATACGGCAGGTACAAAAAATGAATTACAAGCACGACTAAAAGAAGCGTTATTACAAGAGGGCCAAGATCCAGAAACTTTTAGTTTTGAGATGCCAGGCACCGGAATTGATTTTAAAGTACTACTAAACAAAATCGACGAAATTTCTGGAACTTTGAAACAAGAATTACTGGAAAAAGTTGTAGAAAATTCTAGAACCCTAGAAGACAAAATACTGGAAAATTGGGGAAAGTGGAAACAAGAATTATTAGAAAAGGTTCTGGAAAATTGTAGTAAGCTTAAACAGGAAATGTTAGAAAATTCCAGAACGTTACAGAATAAAATTGTAAAAATGGTGGAAGATAGAATGGCTCAAATGGAACTAGCAACGTTTGATGGAAAGACACCATGGTCCACCTATCACAAACAATTCGAAGCGGCTGCCAGTGCTAATGGTTGGACTGACCAAGAAAAGGCTGTGTTATTAATCATTGCTTTGCGCGGGGACGCCTCGAACGTTCTTCAAGCGATTCCAACAAGCCAACAGAATGATTACCGATTGTTAGTCTCCCGATTGGAAATGAGATATGGGGACGCACATCTGCAACAAGTGTATCACACGCAAGTGAAGAATCGGATCCAGAAGAGTGGTGAGAATCTTCAAGAATACGAAGCTGATATTGCACGATTGGTTCGACTAGCCTACCCTACGGCTCCTGAGTCCTTCTTAGAACAGATAGCAGTACAAACGTTCGTAGATGGTTTAAGGGATCGAGAAACGCAACAGTCATTGAGGTTAGCGCGGCCAAGAACAATAGACGATGCACTCGCCCACGCTTTAGAATTTGAAGCGGCGAAACAAGCGTCACAAGGACACGGGCGTGTCCGCATGATGGCCGATGAACCTGAAGGCTCCCAAGACCGGTTAGAAGAGTTGGTACTGAAGATTATTCGGAAGAAAAGGCGCCGAAAGAAGAATGTACATGGAAAACTAAAAGATGTTGACCAGAAGGGGCGAACATTGACCTCGAGAGGAGATGCCCCGAAGATCACCATCCACGCCGTAGCGTCAAAGAACCGAAATGCCAGTCTGTTTGTTGATGGAAACATTGCCGACCAAACTGTTCCGCTACTCATTGATACTGGGGCAACAAAATCCATCATACGCCCAGACATTTTGCAAGAATCCGTGAAGCTGTCATCCACGAATACCCAGCTTCGGACTGCGACAGGTGATGTGATAACGACGCATGGTATAGCGAAGATGACCATCGGTATTGGAAGCAAGAAGCTTGTACATGAAGTATTAGTGGCTGACATCACTGACGAATTCATCCTGGGAATGGACCTTTTGAGAAAATTCGGGTTTTCGCTGGATTTGAAGGAAGGAGTTCTAAGAATCGGCAACAAAGAACTTCCTCTACATCCAATGGACGATCCTGTAGTACGAGTCCTGTTAACGGAAGACGTGACGGTGCCTGCTAGAAGTGAACGAATTGTCAAGGCAGGTCTGGATGGAGATCTTCGGGCGGGATGTGTACGAATGATGGAACCTATTTGGGACAAAAAGGTCCACAGTGGTATACTGGTAGGGAAAGCGCTGGTCAAGGTTGGAGAAACAGTACCGGTGAGGATTATGAACGTCAATATGGAGCCGGTGACGTTGAAGAGGAACACCCTTGTGGGACAGTGTGTACCAGTATCCCAAATAGCCCAATGTATGAATGAATCCCAAAGACCAGCTACCAAACAACATGCTGGTGAACGTGTTGACATGATAACCAATTCATGTGAAGACCTTAATGAAACAGAATTGAAGAGTGTGCGAACTTTGATTTGCCAATACCGAGACGTCTTTGCCCTTGATGAAGATCAAAAGGGACGAACAAAAGTGGTACGACATAAGATCAACACCGGGGATTCCAGACCTATACGACAGCGTCCGAGACGACTTCCATGGGCGAAGCGTGACGAAGCTGAGAAGATTATTACCGACATGAAGAAACAAGGGGTCATTGAACCATCAAACAGTCCATGGGCATCACCAGTGGTTCTAGTTGGCAAGAAGGATGGATCAACGCGTTTCTGTGTGGACTACCGGCAGCTCAATGAGGTCACGAAGAAGGACAGCTATCCCTTACCGCGTATTGATGACACCTTGGACACGTTATCTGGTTCACGGTGGTTTTCGACACTAGACTTGAAGAGTGGTTATTGGCAAGTTGAAATGGAACCTGAAGACCGAGAGAAGACTGCGTTCACCATCGGTTCGGGATTATGGCAGTTCACAGTTATGCCCTTTGGCCTATGCAACGCTCCGGCCACCTTCGAGCGCTTGATGGAGACCATTTTGAGGGGATTGTCCTGGAAAACTTGCCTGGTGTATCTTGACGACGTAATCGTGGTTGGCAGGTCATTTGAAGAACACTTGGCAAACCTAAAAGAAGTGTTCCAAAGACTTCGTGGAGCCAACTTGAAATTAAGTCCGAAGAAGTGCCACATCTTTAGAAAAGAAGTCAACTATCTTGGACATGTTGTCTCACGAAATGGAGTAGCAGCCGACCCTGATAAAATCCGAGCGGTGCAAGAATGGCCAACACCAAGGGATAAACACCAAGTGCGAAGTTTCCTTGGATTATGCACTTACTACAGGCGTTTTGTTCCGGGATTTGCCAATATAGCAAAACCGCTGACAAGGCTAACGGAAGATGGTCACGATTACATTTGGAGCGAAGACTGTGAGACAGCTTTCCAACAACTGAAACATGCTCTAGTAACCGCACCGATATTAAACTACCCACGGATGGATGGAAAGTTTATACTTGATACAGACGCGAGTAACCTGGCCATTGGAAGTGTTCTTTCCCAAATACAAGATGGACATGAAAAGGTTATCGGCTATTTTAGCAAGGTCTTATCGAAAGCCGAAAGAAATTATTGCGTAACCAGAAAAGAGTTGTTGGCTGTCGTCAAGTCTGTGGAGCACTTCTACAAATACTTGTATGGGCGGAAGTTTTTGCTGAGAACAGACCATGCCGCGTTAAAATGGCTTCTGCAGTTCCGTAATCCGGAAGGACAAGTCGCAAGATGGATTGAACGGCTGCAAGGGTACGACTTTGACACGGAACATCGTGCGGGCACTACTCATCGGAATGCCGATGCCCTTTCAAGGAGGCCATGTCCAGCAGACTGTCCTCACTGCTCTCGACTAGAAGGGAAGATTTGCCGTACCACAATCGTCAACGACCATTGGTTGCCTGAAGAGTTGCAACGAGAGCAAGGAGAAGATCCCGAATTGAAAATGGTGCTTGAGTGGAAACGGAAGGGTGAAAGACCAACCTGGGAGAGAATCAGCTCTTCTAACAGAACCCTGAAGGCGTACTGGGCCCAGTGGGACTCCTTGAAGATAGAAAGCGGGCTTCTGAAGCGGCAACTGGAAAACGAAGACGGAACTACCGTCAGGCTTCAGTTAGTAGTGCCGAGAAGCCGAATGTCAGAAGTGCTTAGAAATCTTCACGATGGCACCTCAGGAGGCCATTATGGTGTGAAAAAGACTCTCGAGAAGGTTAGAGAAAGATTCTATTGGGTCAACTGCAAAGAAGACGTTAAGGAATGGTGTCGCAAGTGCGACCTGTGTGCCGCAGGGAATGGGCCGCTAGGAAAAAGAAGGGCACCCATGAGACAATACAACGTGGGCAGTCCCTTAGAGAGAGTGGCCATAGACATTGCTGGACCGTTTCCCGAGACTGATACGGGAAATAAGTATATCCTGGTAGCAATGGATTATTTCACTAAATGGACGGAAGCATATGCACTACCAAATCAGGAAGCCGTGACGGTCGCCGAAGTGCTAGTTAAGGAATTCTTCAGCCGCTTTGGTGTACCCTTGGAACTACATTCGGATCAAGGCCGCAATTTTGAATCTGCACTCTTCGGAAATGTTTGCCGATTATTGGGCATCCGTAAGACTCGAACTACTCCGCTACACCCGCAGTCCGATGGAATGGTGGAGCGAATGAACCGGACCATGGGCAAATATTTAGCCAAGGTTGTATCCGACCATCAACGAGACTGGGATCAATATTTGCACCTGTTCTTAATGGCCAATCGTGCCGCAGTTCACGAAACCACTGGTCAAACGCCGGCCTGCATGATGTTTGGACGCGAACTGCGACTACCCTGCGACCTCGAATTTGGAAGTCCGCCTGCGGAACAAGAGGTAGCAGGAGATGATTACGTCACGAAATTGAAATTGAAGTTGAATGACATCCACGATCGGGCCCGCGGTAATACCCAGATCGCTAGCGACCGGATGAAGAATTCCTACGACGTAAGGACCCAAGAAGGCGGATTTCAGCCTGGAGATTTGGTTTGGCTCTACAACCCGCAGAGGCGTCGTGGTTTCTCACCGAAGCTACAACGGAATTGGGAAGGTCCGTATCAAGTGAAGAAGCGAATAAATGACGTAATCTATCGCATTCAGAAACAACCCAGAGGAAAACCAAAGGTGGTGCATTCCAATCGTTTGGCACCATACGAAGGAAGTAATGACAGAGCCCTGGGTGTTGAAGACGAGGGCAGAGAACTCATCAACAGAGTAGAGCCTGCCGAAAGCCGACCGACTTTTGAAGAGTTCATGGCGGCGTTTTCCGGAACCGGAAAAGCACGATTTGGAGTGACGACTGAAGTACAGCAAGATCTCTTCAAGGTTCCTACTGATTGTTCGATAGCTCACTGCGTATCCAAGGACCTTCGTTTAGGAAGAGGAATTGCGGTCGTATTTAAGAAGAAATTTGGGCGACTAGACGCACTCGAAAGACAGAACCCCACGGTCGGCAAAGCTTTATATCTCCCAGATCAACAACGATTTATTTATTATTTGGTTACGAAACAGTTCCATTACCAGAAGCCGGATTATGGAGACCTCTGGAATGCTCTATGGGATTTGAAGAAAGACCTGTTAGCTAGGGGCATTAAGAAGTTGGCAGTTCCCAAACTCGGCTGTGGGCTGGATCGGCTAGATTGGAGGACCGTACGAAACATGCTGGAGGTAGTCTTCAAGGACTCCGGTGTTACTATCCTGATCTGCAGTTTTGATTCAATGGCTGCGTTAACACCGAAGAAGAGTGTAGACTGTTACTTCTACCGCAGTGGGACCTGCAGAAGAGGAGAACAGTGCCGATACCGTCATGACCCGTTCTTCAGGAATCAAGGGTCAAAACCTGTTCTGGGACAGAACAGACTTAAAGAAGGGGGCAGTGTAACAAATTATACAATGACATCATCGCCGCGTCAGCTGTTCTCGAGCCGACGAGTAAATTCGATGAGTCTTCTAGCAAAATCCACAAATCTCGGGAGTTAAAGGCCGCCGCAGATATAAGAGCGGTACGAACAAAAACCCGGCAGTCTTGAACAGATAATCGCGGCCTACGTATAAATAAATACCTACGTTTAAATAAATAATAACTGTTACATAAATTACTTTAGTGTTCGATTTTAATATTAAGTGTTCGGTTTAGTTTTACGTTAGTTTTAATTGTTGTTCTTTATAATTATTTCGTACTTTAAGTTTGTTTAATAAATTAATTTACACCACGAACCGAGTTTATGTTAAATAAACGTCGTAAAAACGTTACAATACGTTTATTTAATAATCTATAATCTATTTAGCCCAGTCATTTGGTGCTCAGAAAGGGGGTTACCTGGAAACTTTAGCGGAAGTTTTGAAAATTGGTAGTCTTATAGATTTTGAGGTGCTCTAACCGAATTTCTACTTTGCCACCTTGTACCGGTATGGGAAATGGTGCCATTTTGGGTAAAATGGTACCAAAATCCGGTTTTTCGAAAATATCTCGTTACCGGTTGATTTTTCAACAAAAATAGTGACATACAAAATTGTTCTACTGAAAATTTCCAATAATTCATGTGTTATTAATTTTTTTGTCAGACGAATAGTTTCGGCGTACGAGCGCCGCGAATTCAACCGCAACACGTGCATTGGTAAAAAACATTCCACTACGCGTTATGCGGGTGTTCCATGACTCGAGGTCCATAGCTTTAGGGCGTGTTATTGAAGACATTTAGAGTTAAAATTGCTTAATAAACATATGTCCGAAAGTGCTTCCTTTTCGAGATACAGGGTGTCCAAAAAATAAGTTTTTTTTAAAATATCTCGAAAACGATTTATGATATCAAATTGAGCTATGGTATGCACTATGCTGGCATTAAGAGACTCTTTTTCGATCCAACTAGTTTTGACAATTCCAGCAGTGGCGTGCGTGACAGCGAAAAAAATAATAATTCCGACGAATAAAATAGTACCCCACTGCTTTTTTTCAAAATAGGTATTTGTTTCTTAATCGGCAGCCAAATCTAAAAAGAAAAGGCCTCTTGAGTTTTTCTGGTAGCACAAACCGTTTTCGAGTAGTAATCGAAAAACTTTTCATCATCATCAATTGACATGGAGCAGATCCTCGTGGATCAATCCTGGATTACGGTAAAAAAAAAATAATTTGAAATAGTTATTTCAGAAAACGCTTGCAAAGGAAAAGAGCTTTTCAACACGATTTACGCCCACAATTCAATCGCTAAGATTATGGCTAGACACGCATATGCACGCGCAGTCAGAGCGCATATGTTGACTCATCTTGCGATTGCAAAAATTATCATGCAGTCAATTGATTTCAAACCTGCTGAGCGTCGAGAACTAGAAGACATTCTATACAATTTAGACTGGACAGTGGTACTCGAGGCATGTTGGGTGAACCAATCCATTAATTTTTCAACGTCGTTATTGTCACGACTGATTCGCGAGCCTCTTATTAGATCAACATGCTGCTCGGAACTGCCAAAAGCTACGTTGCAGAGTTCTTCAATCCCTTCGCAAACGTTATGCAGGAATACCATCCCTAAGGTCCACATGGTAAGCACGCTGTCCTTGACTCCTCGGCCATGAGTAAGGCCACCAATGCACTTTATTGTCCTCATTAGTGATTGTTCAATCGTCATATCTGACCACGTACCACACCAAAACTTATCGAAACGTCGGATTGTAAACCATCCTTTGGTAGTAAATAACTCATATTCATCAGCAGTCATTTTTTCTTTTAAACCATACATATCTTGGAGATACAAATGGCAAGACTTGGTGCATAAACAGTTGCCGCTGGCATGGAAGTAAAAGGCAACATTTTGTGGATAACTTTGCTGTGGCGTCGCGTTGTTCGAATTTTACCAGCTGCTCTTCGAATTTTTTAGCAAGTTCCTTGTAGCTTGTAGCATTCTTCCTGATCTGCCTCAAGTACCACTGTCCTGTCTAAATTGTATAGAATGTCTACTACGTCTCGACGCTAGGCAGGTGTGAAATCAATTGACTGCATGATAATTTTTGCAATCCTAACATGAGTCACCATATGCGTTCTGACTGCGCGTGCATATGCGTGTCCAGCCATAATCTTAGCGATTGAATTGTGGGCGTAAATCGTGTTGAAAAGCTCTTTTCCTTTGCAAGCGTTTTCTGAAATAACTAGTTCAAATTATTCTTTTTACAAAAGGTTTTCGATTGTTACTCGAAAACGGTTTGTCCTACCAGAAAAACTCAAGAGGACTTTCCTTTTTAGAATTAGTTGCCGATTAAGAAACAAATACCTATTTTGAAAAAAAGCAGTGGCGTACTATTTTCATCGTCGGAATTATTCATTTTTCTGCTGTCACGCACGCCACTGCTGGAATTGTCAAAACTAGTTGAATCGAAAAAGAATCTCTTCATGCCAGTATAGTGCACACCAAAGCTCAATTTGATATCTTAAATCGTTTTCGAGATATTTAAAAAAAAACTTATTTCTTGCACACCCTGTATCTAGAAAAGGAATCACTTTCGGACATATGTTTATTAAGCAATTTTAACTCTAAATGACTTCAGTAACACGCCCTTAAGCTATGGACCTCGAGTCATGGAACACCCGTATAACGCGTAGTGAAATGTTTTCTACCAATGCACGTGTTGCGGTTGAATTCGCGGCGCTCGTACGCCGAAACTATTCGTCTGACAAAAAAATTAATAACACATGAATTATTGGAAATTTTCAGTAGAACAATTTTGTATGTCACTATTTTTGTTGAAAAATCAACCGGTAACGAGATATTTTCGAAAAACCGGATTTTGGTACCATTTTACCCAAAATGGCACCATTTCCCATGCCGGTACAAGGTGGCAAAGTAGAAATTCGGTTAGAGCACCTCAAAATCTATAAGACTACCAATTTTCAAAACTTCCGCTAAACTTTCCAGCTAAAACTACCAAATGACTGAACTAATTACTACGCGCCATTTTTGAACACCATTCTGATCTTTCTACCACTCTCTAACTTTGAATCAATTTGTTTGTGTATTTCCTGTTTTTGAGCTTGTGGTAACCGATAAGGTTTAACGTACGTTGGGCGAGCTGATTCTTGTAAATGCAATTTTTGTTTGTAAATATTTGTTACTGTCAAAGGATCGCCCTCAAAATGAAATACGTCAACATATTTTGTACAAACTTTTTGAATAGCATAGCGCTCTTCTGTACTTAAAGAATCAGTATTGATTAAATCTAATAATTTGGAAACTCTATCAACGGACGAAACCGTAGGGGTGTTAAAATAACATATTTCATATTCACTTAATTTAACTACTTTTGGATGAAATTTTTTTAAATTTATATCCTTATCCGTAACGTTTAAAATCCTCACAGAAATCATATTACTATTTGGGCGAACGATCATACCTGCAGTGAAAACACCGTGGCATAATTCGTCCGGTAAGATTACACAATCTTCATTAATATCAATCCAACAATATTTTATAGTTTCGCAACGTGCGGGAATATTTACTGAATTAATCATATTTAGATTCCATTGTTATTATTACATTACAATTACTAATTAAAAGAGACACGGTAAATTTGTTGAAATCTATTTGTGCACAATACTTTTGCAAAAAATCTGAACCTATGACTCCATGAATTCCGCGTTGAAAATTTTCAAGTATTAAAAACTTGTGACTAACGTTTACATCTTGTATTTTTAATGAAATATTTGCTGAACCTTTTGTAAAAATGAACCTGAAATGCCATTAACCTTAATACGTATAGAGGAATCAATTTTTTCATTTTTGGCTACATAAGATGAAAACATAACACTTACCGAGGCTCCTGTATCTATTAAAAATAAAATGTCATTCATATTATACCTCATTCGAATAAAATTTAAACCATTTACATTTAAAATTACAGGCTTAGCTATTTCTGAGTCATTATCCTCGAAAAAATATTTGTCAGCAATTGTTGATTGCGACGTTTGTTGTGAAACCTGAGATGAGTGACCTTCACCTGCTTGCATTAAATTTACCCGAGAATTATTGTCTCGATTTTGATTAAAATTTGCTCTGAAATTATTAAATCTACCTCTAAAAGAACTAAACGTATTGCGATATCGATCAGCTGAATTATTCGCAAAATTTCCCTGAGTATTTTTGTTTTGATTTGAGAAATTTTTATTCTTATTATAGGAAAACCTACCACGTGAATTTGAATTGTGATATCCGCGGTTATATCCACGATGATGCATGTGAAAACCTTTAGCGGGTTCCCGATTTTGTAACTCTTCATCTTTAGCTCCTAGGATAGCTTCATTTAATTGTGAATAATTTCTAGATTTGACAATAGTTCGCAAAGCATTATTCTGCAAACCATTCGCAAACGCATTTATTGCAATATTTTCGTTTGCGACTTTTAAAACTTTGAAAGCGCCCGTATTATTTTCGGCCTGGGCTATCGTTAAGTCTACAAATAACTGTTCGATGGTTTTACCAAATTCCTCTATCGATATACCCTTTTGTTTTGCACTATGTAATTTTACCGATAATGCGGCGGGAGACTTTTTTGGCAAAAAATGTTTCTTTAAATCTTCAATAAGTGTTTCAATAGTGTCATATTGTTGATTTAAGCGAATTTTCGCATTTTGGGACAACCTAGTTTTTAAAACATAGGAAATTAATAATTTTTTACCGTTTACATCAAGCAAGTCATTATAAAACTCAACAGCATCAATCAATTGTTTTGTTACACTTTCTGAATCATTCATTAATGGCAATAAAGTTGCAGCAGTACGCAAATCGAATTTTCCACCCATTTTTTCTACGCCAGAACACTCTGAGCTTGAACTTTATTTTCAGATTCTTGTAACCTATTTTCTAATATATCCCTACAGTCTATAATTAATTTATTTATTTCATCAACAGCATTTTTTGTAGCGTTTATAGTTTCTGCTGAGTGCGTTTCTTGATTAAAAATTTGCTTTAAATTTGCAAGTTCCGCGACAAAATTATCTACTTTCTTAAGGTTACGAGTTACATTCTTAAAATTTGTCCTTCTAGCAAGATTTTCTTTTCCTACATTTCTATGAAAAACTCTTATATCTTCTAACAAATATTTAAATTAGGTGGGTACAGATACAGGCATTTACGAGGTAGCGACCAAATATTCCTGGCCTAACCCGCTTGCAGTTGTTTGAGAAATAAAAAAATCTGTTTATTTTTCAACATAATCACCCTTTACTTCAACACACTTCTTACATCTTTTAATAAGCAGCTCTATACCCTTATAAAAATACTCGGGAGTTTTGTCTTCAAATGCTGAAAAACCGCCATATCACTTCGTTATCATTGGCAAATTTCATTCCCCGTAAATCCTGCTTAAGTTTTGAGAACAAATAATAATCACTGGGCGCTAAATCCGGACTGTACGGTGGGTGATCTTGCACTGACTTTTGTCATACCCAAATGTTCATGGAGGATCCTGAAAATGGTAGTAGTCGAGAGGCCTGCCTTTTCTAAAATTTCTTTCTTCTTTAGTCGCCTGTCGGTAAGAACAACTTCCTCGACTTTTTTTCACCATTTCTGATGTTGTAGCCTTTATGGGGCGTCCTGAATGCGCATCATCTTCTAGCGACTCTCTTCCCCAACGAAATAATTTTGACCAAGTTTTTACAGTTGATAACGATGATACACTGTCACCGTAAACTGCATCCATCCTTTGTTTAATTTGATCTGGCATCAAACCTTCTTTAGTGAGAAACTTAATCACTGCGCGGTACTCTAGTTTTTCCATTTTTGAAAAATATTCCACTTGTTGTCGCTCTACTGGCAGCTATTTGTAAACAACGCAATGGAAACAAATGAAAATTTATGTGGAGCCTGAGGAACAATGTAGCCTACTATTACTTATATTATTTTGCATGTCACGCTTCTAGAAGTAGGTCGGGCCAGGAACATTTGGTCGCTACCTCGTATATTACTTATAAAATTTAAAGTTAAAATTTAACCTACGAACATTGCACAGATATTGTTTTAAGCACATTACTTACAAACTTAAACTGTCGTTATTTCGTTCGGGTGGGCCGTGATGACGTGGATCTTCAAATTTCAAACGTGGACCTCGCAAAAATCTGCGATAATTTTCCTTCGATTGCGTAGTCCCCATTTTGCTTCTAATTTTTCATTTCAATGGTTGGACTTGTACCCCAAAATTTTCTTTAAAGGTCGGGCGTGGCAAATACTTCGTCACAAAAACGAGTAAAGCCAGATCGTGGCAGGGTCGCCATGTGATAAACCTTCCTCTTACTGTTTGTTGGTTGGTAAAATTAAAACATCTTGTTCTCAAAATTAATGTATATTTAATATAATTAACGAACTTGTTAACTCGACTTGAGTAGGAATAGGAATGTCCCCTTTTTGGTAACGTTCCGTACTTTTCCAATAAACAAGACGTTGCAATAATTATTGCTTATGTGGTTAAGTACGCAACGCTCCAGTTTTGCTCTACATACCAATTGTTACAATAAACTGCTTAAACTACTAAATACTAACTAATTAAATCTAAGCACTTCACATCGTGTTGATCGTGTTGTTTGTGTTGTTTGTGTTGTTTGTGTTGTTTGTGTTGTTTGTGTTGTTTGTGTTGCTTGTGTTGCTTGTGTTGTTTGTGTTGATTGTGTTGATTGTGTTGTTTGTGTTATTTGTGATGTTTGTGTTGTTTGTGTTGTTTGTGCTGTTTGTGTTGTTTGTGTTGTTTGTGTTTATTGTGTTGATTGTGTTGATTGTGTTGCTTGTGTTGATTGTGTTGATTGTGTTGTTTGTGTTGTTTGTGTTGATTGTGTTGTTTGTGTTGTTTGTGTTGATTGTGTTGATTGTGTTGATTGTGTTGATTGTGTTGATTGTGTTGATTGTGTTATTTGTGTTGTTTGTGTCGTTTGTGTCGTTTGTGTCATTTGTGTCGATTGTGTCGTTTGTGTCGATTGTGTCGTTTGTGTCGTTTGTGTCGATTGTGTCGATTGTGTCGATTGTGTCGTTTGTGTCGTTTGTGTCGTTTGTGTCGATTGTGTCGATTGTGTCGATTGTGTCGTTTGTGTCGTTTGTGTCGTTTGTGTCGTTTGTGTCGTTTGTGTCATTTGTGTCGTATGTGTCGTTTTTGTCGTTTGTGTCGATTGTGTCGTTTGTGTCGATTGTGTCGATTGTGTCGTTTGTGTCGTTTGTGTCGTTTGTGTCGTTTGTGTCGTTTATGTCGTTTGTATCGTTTGTGTCGTTTGTGTCGTATGTGTCGTTTTTGTCGTTTGTGTCGTTTGTGTCGTTTGTGTCGTTTGTGTTGTTTGTGTTGATTGTGTAAAGCCAATTAAAAATTTAACTATCTTCTAACTCATGTTTTTGAAATTTTCAGGAAAATGCCAATGCCAATGTCAATGAATTCCTGACGATACGTAATTTCTTTCAAGAACTCCATGTTAATTTAAAATCACATAAACATTTTTGAATTTCAAACCGTATTAGTTATTGAAACCAACAACATATCTTCTCAGTCTAATAATAATAATCTGTTTAAACAATTTCAAGCTCCACCGTAAGCAAAACTTCTAAGCAACAAAAACCTAATGCTAAAAATTATCGAAAGCAATTAACCTCCGTAACTACGACTATTAATAAGTTGATCCCGATCGCATTCGGCCTCTGATATCTCGTTGCTATCTTTAGAGTCGTTAAATGAAGCATCATGATTACGTGGTGGTGGTGGTGGGGATTCGGGACTAGTATTACCGGGTTGTAAACGCAAAGAACCCAAAGAACGACGTCCAATTGATCCTCGGCTGCCATATTGACCATAAGGTGCACTATAGCCTCCATATTGAGAACCATACTGTTCATCCTCGGGTGCACAATTAGCGGGGTCATCATATTGTAATAGAGTCAAATAGGTAAAGTCCTAAAAAATATTGGTTAACTTAATCCAAATTAAATCTAATCCAAGTTGGCAGCAAGTTCACATTCTTGTGATAAATTCAAATAAGTAAAATCACAAAACTGTGAATTAATATGAAACACCGCAAATTAAATTCATATCGTACAATTAAATTGAGGTAAACGTACGACGTATTAAAATGAAAACAACATCTTCCTCTCTGTCGTATAAGCGTGTACCAAACAAGACAGAAGAAAAGATGATCTCAGCTTCATGTGTGACGACAGTTCACGGGTACACAGAATGACTCAGTCAGCATTCTTAAAAAGAATGCTTATGCCGTAAAATTTAAAGACAAAGGCTTAAAAGTAGGTAGGGCCAAAATATGGCTATATATTGAGATGATACTTAATTGGATGTATATAATTAAGGTTAAGTTGTTTGTTTAATTTATAAAAGAAAAATGTTATTTGCCAAATATAAGTAATGCAGATTTTAAATTATTAAAAATTGTAATATAATTTTAAGATAGCTAGATTAGATTTAAGTTATGTGAAAATGTAAATAAGTTATTGTTATAATGTTTGTTAGTAATAATTAGCTAAATTGGTAGTTATAGAAATGTAAAATAAGTTACTATTAGAAACCTTGTAAATAGTTGTTATAGTGAAAAACAATTTAGATAAAAATATCTTGGATACAGAAAAAAACAATTTAAAAAATAATTGATATTTAGGCATTCAAAGGGGCAACAGCCAGATAGGTTTGCTCGTCCCAAAACAATAAATATCAAACGAATATTAAAATTTAAATAAAGTTAACGATTATTAGAATCAGCATTAAATCAAAAGGAAGTGAAATAGAAGAAAATTCAATTGAAAATTGAACTTCAAGTAGAAGCACTTAAAAACAGAGGCAATTCAAGTAGAGGCATTTCAAAACAGAGGCAATTCAAGGAGAGACAATTCAACCACAGGCAATTCAAGCAGAGGCAAATTGGATTTTGGTGTTGAGATAAAAAAAGAAGGGGAATTCAAGTGTAAATAGTAAGTGTAAATACCGTAATTATAAGATAGGTTTAAGGCAGGGTTGATAGGAAAAAACGATAATAAAAAAAAAATCTGCATTATAAGTATTTGAGTAATTTTATTTGTATTTGGGTAAAAATATACTTAGAAAGATAACAAACAAGGAACCTAATTAACGACCTGAGATAAGAGCAATGCAAACAATTAAGTAAAATTAAAGAGCAAAGCAAGGGATAATTGTAAATATTGAATGTGGGCTTAATAATAAATAAATTAAATTTAAATAAAATCTTTTAAAAGAGCAACATCATTTCAATATAGTTAGATCTCGCCTTTAATCGCTCTCTCAGTGTTCAATTACATTTCCGACAAAGACGTTCTGATTTACCCGAGAAAGTCGATATACAGAAAACATGATGTTAATCTGCATGTGAGTTATTTTTAAGATTAATTAAGTGGACTTAGAAAATTATACGAACTAAATACTAGAAACGAAATTAACTAATTGTCGTGTTCGGAATTAAATAAGGAAACTTCAAACGATCATAAATAAATAAATGTAAACGGGTGTTAAATCTAATGATTTCTATTTTAAATGTTTAATGAATTGGCTAATGTAAACAGTTTAATGGAATCTACAAATGCAAAGAGATTTACTCTTTGTTAAAAAGAATTTGATATTAAAGTTATAGGCATAATCATCATGACATATGGTTGAGGCGCCGGCTCTTTTCCGGGTTTATTTAACTTATTTATTTGCCGTCATCAATTTTGCCTGTTCATTTATTAATTTGAATTAACCACATATTAATTTAACCGCATATGGCGGAGCTGCCGGATCGATTTTCCGGGTGTTTTAAACAAATGTTGTAATTTAATTTTATTAAAGCAAACTTTGCCTGTTAATTTATTAATTTGAAATACCAACATATTAATTCAACTGCTTTATGCTGGAGATGCTCGGATTGAATCTTCGGGTATTTAGCAACTTGCCGGCTCGTTTTCGGGTTGATTTTCATATTTAGTGTAATTTTAAATTTTTCGAAAATTTTTTTTAAATAAGTTTTAGATAATAAAATGTTTTGTTTCGTGAATGTTTTGTAATTAGAGTATAATTTGTGATTGTTTGAAGTACCTACGGAGTAATTACGTATTTAGCAGTTAATTTTGATGAATTTAAAATTTGCACTGAGAGCAGAAACTTTCATATGTTTTTTAAAAATAATATAAGAAATAAAAGTACGGATTACGTTTAGATTTCGTGAATATTATAAATAGTTTACGGGTAAATTTTATGAATTTACGTCGGGAGCACGTAATGCAATTTCGCCGAGCGGGGCAAAAATGCAGTCAGTTACCGCGAGCGATTCCACGTTTGGACGTTACAAGCCCGGACTCTGCGACACGTTAAACGAAGTTCGTTTCCAGGTTTAATTGCTTAAATGTAGTTTTCTGCAAGTTAAATTAATTTGCATATTTTTCGATCATGCTTTGGTAACAGTAAAAAATTTTCATGGTAAATATTTAAAAGAAAGTCAGAGTCCAAGTCCAATTACTGCAATTTCAGTTTCTTATTTGAGTTTTCAGTAACGTGTTGAAACATTTATAAACCTAGTTCTTTGCGTTAATCGTGTTTCTTGTACTGTTTCACAGAATTGTTTTACAACCCAGAGTCAGATAATTTTTCTCAAATATCTCCCGATAAATATCACTTTATCACAGTCCACGTTTATAGAATCATACGATCTTTAACAGTTAATTAATATTACACCATTCTCCACAATAAGTTAGTGTCACTGACTTACGAATAAAACCAAGAATTTTTCAATACAAATACATAATAATTATGACTGAGGTTTCTTTATTCGAAGCGTTTCTCACGCATAAAAAGGTACCACCGGCAGTCAACCCTGAAACTTTTGACCCCACCACAAATCAAAATCCTAAAAAATTTCTTCAAGCGTTCGAAACGGCATCAATTTTCTACACATGGGGAAATCAAGAGAAAATACGTTTCTTCGGAGCTTTCTTAAAAGGAACGGCTTCAATGTGGTACGAAAATTATAAACATAATCCAAGCAATCAAACAAATACGTGGGTTAAAATTTCCAACGATTTTCTAAGCGAATTCTCAGGCCAATCTGACTTTCTGGAACTCCAAGTAAAATGCACCAATTTAAACGACAAAATGAAAGACTTGTTTGACCATTTTCGATCAGATCTGAATAATCAATGTCAAGGATTACAAACTCCGGAACCAGTTCCTTTACGTCTAAATTGTTCTTTGCTGACCACAGATACCCATCGTTCTTCACAGTATCAGGCAACTAAATTTGACTATAGAAACAGAAATTATATCCAAAATTCTACTCCTCGCACACACGACGGAATAAGGATTTGTTTTCGATGTCGAATACCAGGACATATCCGTGCTACCTGTAGAGTCCCTCGCGCTACGATACTAAAAGGTTCCAATTATACTTCTCAATTTGATTATAACAATAAAAAGAATTACCAGCAAACTAATCCTCGTACAGACGACGGAAAACCAATTTGTTTTAAATGCAACAAACCAGGACATATCCGCGCTACGTGCCGGAACCAACGAAAACTTGAAAATAAAACGAACACTTTAACGGCAGGAAGAAAAACTTGTCACACGGAATAAAATTCCTTAAAATTGTTTTTAGTTCATAAATACACTTCAACCGAAATTTTTTTTTATTTTTGCAAAACTATATTCGAGTTCCAAATAGAATTGGTTTAACCTTAGCACTTATAAAATTCAGGTCAAAGTAAATTGAAAAATCGTCATAAAGTTGAGTTTCTTTTAAATGGTAACCGATATACTAATAAATGTAGTTATCTTTCGATAAATTTCCATACTTACTGTTAAAGACGATACAAACTCAGTTTAAGTTCTGAATCACCCAAAGAGTGGTTTCTCTGTTTTAACCCTGACGGTCATCTACTCTAATTTTTTTAATCCCTGTCTACATATGTGGCACAATTCAAACGTAATGAATTCAAGACTGTAACACGGGTAACATTCACAAATCAGAAGTTCTTCTTGGTCCTACTTTTAATCTTAGTATATAAAACTTGAATATTTACAAAGCATAAATGAAGAAAGAATACCGTGAAAAATAAAAATAAGTCAAGAAGTAAAAGAAAAAGAATAGTAAAAATAAATTTAATAATAAAAATAGTTTTAAACTTAATAACCAGGATAGTTGTAAAAATAATATTATTTATAATAATTTTAGAAGTATGTTTCATAGTAACTTTAGGAGCAATTATCGTAAATTTCAACGCAGAAATTTTAATTATAAGTTCGATAACCAACAGAAGTATGTTGGAAGGATTCACCTATGATAGGGAATCAACCCAAAAAAAAAAAAAAAAAAAAAAGAAGAAAAAGAAATAAAATTTAAAGTAAATGGAAAATTTAATGTTGACGACTTAAAACAATGAAAAAGAATATTCTAAAGTATTAGTATTTTGTACAGTAAAGTAATTATTTAAAGATTAAATAATAGTTTATTATTATATTTTGAAAAGTTATAACTCTTTATTTACCTAGTTTGCCATGAGAATAAAAAAGTAAAATTAAATAATGAAAAGTAGATAAATGAACATTTTAAAGATTTTAACAGTAATACTATTATTAATATAAAGAATTAAATTTAATAACAGGAATGACAAGTGATACGATAATTGAAAGGAATATGTTAGAAAAGTAAAATGATTATTGATACGATTAATTATGAAGATATTTAAGAAAGGCAATAAAAATCATTATTAAAAATAAGAATAATAAGCCATCGGGTATAAAAGATTAATTTTTGAATTAAAGCAGTAAAGAAAGTTCTTTTAAAACTAAAATGTATCCAATCCAACATGCGTATCAAACGAAGTAAATAACGAAATGTTAAAAGCTTGATAGAAAGTCATTTAGTAAAGAAGAGTCTTCAATTAATAATGGAAAATCCTGTTGTCGAGAAAGAAAAGAAACATAAGTATTGATGAAATATAAAGAAAGGCAAAAGGCACAGAAATATGTAGATTAATTTTAAAGAAAATGTGTTATAGAATAGAGTTTTGAAAGAGGACGGCTAACCATCGATCTTTACATTGATAGAGTCACAACGGAGTTTAATTCCTCTGAAATTCAATATGGTGCAGTCTGCCAAATTGCCCAGTGCTAGCCTCAGGACTAGTACCACTTTTAGCACCGCAGGAAAATTTTAAGAACTACAAACACGATTGTTCACTATTTAATAGATATTCAAGATCAAATTATTAGTAAGCAAATAAATAATTTGCAAGTAAATCATAAAACGTCATAGTCCATCCAGCCTATGTTACAAGGTTAAAGTTGTAAGCTGGCAGTCCAAGTTTAACGCGGAGACGTCCCGTTGAAATTGAACGGCCATTCTAAATATTTACGTGAATTTCGTTAGTTTGTTTTTTTGCAACAAACATGATAGTGAAAGTAATTTTTAAATAGTAGAGATAATTCAGTATCGGAGTATCCTTGTTGAAAGAACGTGTTTAAATCGAGAGTTGTGAATAACCTTGTACAAACTTTACTCGATAGAATGGACTCGTTAAAATTTTTTTTGATGTTGATTTTCTTGAAATTTTTTTGCATCCGCTTCTGTTGTCAAGTAACACCCTCTGATTCGTCATTGGGGTAGCCAAAAACAACCGTAAGAGAAGTGTGTTGGACAAAGAGGGAGGTAGTTCTTTTTGTGACCTAAAACATTGATTAAGGATCTAAAACTACCAATAATAACATTTCCACATTTGCCAAAACCAACGAACGTTTTAATTAAGAAGTTTTTAATTGAGAAAAAAAAGGGAAACTTGCGAGACCTAAGCCAATTCTGTTCGCAGAGATAGATCGACTGGATATTTAAAAAAGTAGTCCAAATTGTGATTAGTATTTGGAATATCCACCACCAAAATACGGCTAGTGGTGAGCACACATAATACATGTTGTGATTAATATTTTAAACCGTCAAACCGAATGCCACCGTTTGACGAAGAACACACGATAAAACTGGGCCTGGGTATATTGCAAATAAATAACAAGTAATAATAGTAAATAACAAGTAATAATAGTCAATAATAAGTAATAATTATAAATAATAAGGAATGAAAATAAATAAGAAGTAATGGCATATCAATAATGGAATAAAAAAGAGAAAAATAGTGAGAAAGAAATCCCCAAATCTACGAGCAATATATTCATCGTGTGTTTGTCGGGATGCGGATTGAAAAATTCGGAAAAATCTGTGGACAGCTGCCACATTTCCTGATTGGACAGTCCTCAAAACGACAGGGGCGAACCAAGAGAGTGTTTAAGTGTTATAGCGCGCCTGAATATTGAGTTATATTAAATTTTAGGAGGGATATCGAATTGGTAGAGTGTATTATTTTAAAAATGGTTCAATCGCCCCACAGTCGATCAAGGAAACGATCAATCAATCAATCGATTAACAAAGAAATCTAAAAGAAAGTGTTAAAAGAATAATTATTAAAAAGATGAAATTATCAGAGAAAAAAAAAGTATCAGATTGACAGTTAATAAGAAATGGATCAGTTAATTAGGAACGAAGTCGACCAAAGAATTGTAATATTGAATGTATTCTTTTTAGTTGTGAAAGGACACGAGTATGAATGTTTTAGATTTAAAACTAAATAATAGGTACTTATAGGGAAATTAGGTTAGAAAGTCACATAAAAAACAAGGTACAATTATTGACGCAATTCAATACCTATCCTGTTGGGATGCTTAGTAGAATATTTAAGTTAAAGTTAAATTAAATACAAAAATAGGTCAACGTTTCCACGTTATTACCTTTGTGTAAATATTAGCCGAATTAATTGTTTATGTTTAACTAAAGTAATAATTTTATAAAATGGAATTTCAATTTATATGTCAAGAAAAAGAGAAAATATATCAACCCTGAACAAGTAAAATCAGGCCTCACCAATTTTAAATAAAACAAAGTCGTTTAGAAACGGTAAATAACCACCGAAAATTAACAGAGTTATTTTAGTAATACTTAATTTGATGATCACTTTAGGATTTCCAGAACTGAAAGTTTAATATCACGTGAAATAAGAATGCTAACTTGCATAATGTTGAAAGAAAATCTTCGTAAAGACGGAGTTCAAATTACTCGTATCTAATTTTTTTTTGAATGCCTTATAACTATTACATTCGAGATTTTGTTGTTAAAGTTTCAAGTAAAACGAAAAAATAGATGTCTTAAAGTTACAGATAACTAAATTGTGTTAAAGTCACGCTTATTAAAAAGCATTTTATTAAAGCAAACGTGACATACGGTTAAAAAACCTGTTAAGAAATTAAGCATATTGGGGAGAAAAATGCTTAATTTGTAACAAAGAAATTTTTTTTTACAAAATGAAATTTTTTCTTAGGAGATTTCAGTTTAACAAAACAGGATTATTCAAACATAAAGTTGCTACGCTTAAACTTGCAACGACAGCGGAACACGCTGACAGGCACGTTATCAATCAGTGAAACTAAATACTTACTGCAAAGATAAAAACAATATATTTGCACTGAGTACATGTTTTTAAATAACTCGTCGAGTTCGAATTAATTCACATTTAATACTGTTAGCAAAATGCATTTTAAATTACTAAATTTTAATAGTAACGCGAACAATGATTCAAATTGGGAAATTCTTGCACTTATTTGAAATTTACAAGGCTTCTGTCCTTGGTGTAACGAACATTTTGGAAATAATTAGTCAATAAATAATAAATGAATCAGCATAACCCAGCTTAAGCTATCAAAAAGAAACATTAAATAGAAATGTCTTCGGCAAAATCAAATTAACTTCAACGGCAAGCAGTTCAGTTCATAATTTTGAAGCTTGGGATTCAGGCAAACTATGCCTTTATGTTAATTGTCTTTCTTGAATGTAAACTGAAACCCAACTTTCTTAATTCGAACCAACAGTGAGGTAAGTTATATACAACGATAATTAATCATTCTACTTAGCTTTAGGACTAATTCTAGTTTAGTTTTTGTGTATTTTAGAATAACTGTTTAACCACCATTTTTGTTTAATATTCATGTTTTAAGAGTAATAGTTCAGATTTAATGTACTACGTACCTACTTTAAAAATGTTATTTTCAAGGGATATCCGTTAAGACGAATCACAAAACGATTAACTTAAAACATTGCACTTTGGCGTTGCACCTTAGCTGGAAACAAACAAGATACTGCAGAAAGAAGGCAGATAAGAAATAAATGCACAAATGCAACTTTCTAGGCGGCCACATACAAGGTGATCCGAAAAGACAATATACAGGAGAACTACAATAGCATAACTGTTTCAATGCTTATAAAACAATGATTATAGCAATAATTATAATCAAGGGATGTCGACCTAAACCAAAGGATGTCGAACTTAACCAATGGATGGCGAACTTCATTTCACAAACAATTTTTTTTCGATGAAGCTAAGTTTCCCAAGTTACAAGACAACGGTCAATCGAAGCAGCCAAGCAATCATTCCGATTCAAGGCGCTATTTCCTGTTTCCATTCAACGATGGTCGTGAAAAAATTTTTGCAAGAAGTTGGCGAATTACAATGCCAAAAAACTACCAGTTGGAGCAGAGCATCATTACGAATAGAGTAAATAACATTGCTATTGCGACAGTTATAACTACTTGAATAACTTCTATTAAAGAAAGTATGGACAAATTTCCCAATCGCCAACAATAACGGTACACCGAACGAAAGTGCATTTTAAGGAGGACGCGTATTGAAAAAACTACTGTAAGTTGGCATGATCCATGACTAGATAGCAATTTATGATGCGAACTAATACAACAAAGGAACCCCTAAGCGCGAAGGAGACTAGCTACCTTCGTAACTATGTTCGTCATATACAGGGTGGATCCTTTACATGTATCATGCTAACATTAGGCTTTAATATAGATATTAAGAAAATTTTTTTCAACTAACAGTTCTGTAAAGGGTAAAGTACGTAACCTCGACTTATTTGTTTTAGTTTTGTAAGTGGGGGACCCACTTCCGTAAGAGGGCGGGTTATGTAATAGAGTCAAATAGGTAAAGTCCTAAAAAATATTGGTTAACTTAATCCAAATTAAATCTAATCCAAGTTGGCAGCAAGTTCACATTCTTGTGATAAATTCAAATAAGTAAAATCACAAAACTGTGAATTAATATGAAACACCGCAAATTAAATTCATATCGTACAATTAAATTGAGGTAAACGTACGACGTATTAAAATGAAAACAACATCTTCCTCTCTGTCGTCTAAGCGTGTACCAAACAAGACAGAAGAAAAGATGATCTCAGCTTCATGTGTGACGACAGTTCACGGGTACACAGAATGACTCAGTCAGCATTCTTAAAAAGAATGCTTATGCCGTAAAATTTAAAGACAAAGGCTTAAAAGTAGGTAGGGCCAAAATATGGCTATATAAAGTTAGATCTCGCCTTTAATCGCTCTCTCAGTGTTCAATTACATTTCCGACAAAGACGTTCTGATTTACCCGAGAAAGTCGATATACAGAAAACATGATGTTAATCTGCATGTGAGTTATTTTTAAGATTAATTAAGTGGACTTAGAAAATTATACGAACTAAATACTAGAAACGAAATTAACTAATTGTCGTGTTCGGAATTAAATAAGGAAACATCAAACGATCATAAATAAATAAATGTAAACTTGTGTTAAACTTAATAATTGCTATTTGGAAAGATAAATTAATTGTCAATGTAGATAGGTTAATGTGTTCGCCAATGTAAAGAATTTACTCTCTGTAACAAGAGAATTAATATGGAAATGCTAAGGGTTCATGTTGCAATTTAACTGATAATAAACGAATGTTAGTCGACCGAGTGTCTTATTTATCCTCTCGCTTGAGCTAAGGGAAACTTACAAGTCACGTAGTCTGATGCTCTACCAAAATTATAAGAAAGACTACGCTAACCCCTAAGGTTTCTGAGCTACATAAATAACCCCTAAATATACAAAAATGGCTGCGTGACAATATTCAGGTCCAGGAGAGTAAATACTGCCGTTACCTGTAAATTACCTGAATTAAAACCGTAATTTCTTTTTCTGCGATGATAGAAGGATATCCCTTTGTACAAACCCCTAGTTAGAAGCGAATTCGCATTTATTTTATAGGTCATTAAAACGAAAACTTTAACGGTCAACTAACAACATGTGTGAAGTTTAGTCATGTTTTGCAACGGATTTCTTGGCTCCGGTCAAAACTCAAGAATTAATATGAAATTTAATTCTATATTTGAATCACTCTGTCACCGACCTCCGTAGAGTACATAAGTTCTTGTATTCTTATGTTTTATCGAAATACAATATACAGGGTGAGTTACTAAGGCGTACTCGGAAGATAGCTCCTTAACTATTAATTTTAGAAAAAAATGTTTTAGATAAAAGTTGCAGAATATCACGCGGGTCACATGCTAAAAATATTCTTGTCTCAGTTATTCAGGGTGATGCATGACTTTTTAATTTTAAATGGAAATCTTATATGAAATTTTTTTTATAGATTAAGAATAGAATTCTGAATATTTTTTGTTAATACTTCCCTATACCCAACTTTAACCGTTTTCGAGAAAAAAAATAATTTTACGAAATTTTGATGAAAAAAGCTACTTCCAAAACAATCAATAACTTTTAACCTTGACTAAGCAAAGGAGTAAAAGTTGGGGACAAGAAAGAACGGAAAGTGTAGTTTTCATCTGTATACTAAATTAAATGAAATTTGTTTAGGAAAAGTCCAAAATATTGTTTTTTTTGACAGGTTCGGAAAAACATTAAAAAGTCCATTTTTTTAAATGGAACACCCTATATTTAATCAAACAGTTAAATAGAGATTTTTTTTCTCTACAATTTCTGTTAAGCAAAGACTATACCTAAAATGTAAGGTAAGCGAGAAAAAGTTATTTTAGTGACTTTTAATCGCTCTATTTTTTACTTACTTCTATGGATACCAATTAAAGCCGGTATTTGCCGCAGAAAAAATTAAAGACAAGTAATAAATTGTTATCTACGGTTTTTAATATAAGAAAAGGATCGGCTCGCGTTTGACAATGTTTTTAGACAACCTTTTCCATTTACAAAGTGTAGGTAATCCACGATACCATTGAAATTTAAATTTGAAACAATTGTGTTAGTAAATTGTCAATTTGTTTGTTATCGCTTTTACCAGCTGAAAGTTTTTTTTTACTGTAAATCTGGTGAAAAAAAGTTTTCAATGGAGATAAATAGGGCTAGGATTTTGATGATTTTGCATCTTTTTTTCTGAAAGTCTGAGACATTGCTCAGTTATATATAAACGTGTTTCAGGATACATTGAATCACATGAGAGCAACTTGTTGGTGCATTTTCTTGCATTTTTTACCATTTTTGAGGAATGGGGCATTTTTTGCTAATTTTTATGGTATTTCCAGCATTTTTTGGGGTTTTTGTGTGTTTTTCTTCGAATTTTTTGCAGTTTTGAGGAATAGCGTTAATTTTTTTGATATTTTGCGATATTTTACTTGGCGAGCTTATAAACTTTTGTTAAAGTTTTACTTTTCATGCAGTCTAGAACAAAATGCAATATTTTTCTTTTCTCGGTAGTTCCGGTTGTTCCGGTATTTTTACCTGTTTAGAAATGAAGCCTAAAACCTCTATTGTTAGCTAAATGCAAAGTTAATGTTTTCTGGGAACGTGCTTAAGTCATCCACAAAAGAATGCCCATTAAGGGATTAAATTTCTTTGGAATGCAGTCAGTGAGTCAGTAACTTACATAGCTGTTTTCTAAGACTGGCCTGCAGTGGGTGGGAATGAACCAACAATAATTTTGCAGTCTTATTCAGTTTCTTCGCGTTCTTATCAACAGATTTATATGTCATCTTTTTAAATTTTTATGTCATTTTTGCGAGATTTTTAAGTCATAATTGCATCTTTTATTTTGCATTTTCGCTGATTTTTAACGTCATTAAAATCCTAGCCCTAGAGATAAAAGACAGCGTATGAGGCCAGCTAATAATGAGGAAAATGCTTTTTCTGTTTTATTAAGTATAACGGAAAATCCGCCCGTTAGTGCTCGCGATTTAAGCCGACAGTTAGGCACCGTTTCAAAAATTATGTGGACCAACAAATTTCCTCCTTATCATATCCAACTTTTACAAGAGCTGAATGAAGCGGATTTTGCCAGAAGGAGTCGTTTTTGCAATTGGGCACTAAACAAAATTACCGAACAGCATGACTTTTGTAATTTCTACTTGTCTTTAGTTTTTTCTGCGGCAAATACCGGCTTTAATTGGTATCCATAGAAGTAAGTAAAAAATAGAGCGACTAAAAGTCACTAAAATAAGTTTTTCTCGCTTACTTTACATTTTAGGTATAGTCTTTGCTTAACAGAAATTGTAGAGAAAAAAAATCTCTATTTAACTGTTTGATTAAATATAGGGTGTTCCATTTAAAAAAATGGACTTTTTAATGTTTTTCCGAACCTGTCAAAAAAACAATATTTTGGACTTTTCCTAAACAAATTTCATTTAATTTAGTATACAGATGAAAACTACACTTTCCGTTCTTTCTTGTCCCCAACTTTTACTCCTTTGCTTAGTCAAGGTTAAAAGTTATTGATTGTTTTGGAAGTAGCTTTTTTCATCAAAATTTCGTAAAATTATTTTTTTTTCTCGAAAACGGTTAAAGTTGGGTATAGGGAAGTATTAACAAAAAATATTCAGAATTATATTCTTAATCTACAAAAAAAATTTCACATAAGATTTCCATTTAAAATTAAAAAGTCATGCATCACCCTGAATAACTGAGACACCCTGTATATTCAAGAATATTTTTAGCATGTGACCCGCGTGATATTCTGCAACTTTTATCTAAAACATTTTTTTCTAAAATTAATAGTTAAGGAGCTATCTTCCGAGTACGCCTTAGTAACTCACCCTGTATGTGTAAATTAAACTTTGCCAGTCTTTTCTTTATTAAAAGGAATTTCGCACGTACACCCTTTAAAAATTGTTAGTAAACAATTTATTCGAAATAAAAATTTAATAACATTTTTTACTTTTTCGTAGATATTTCAGCATCAGCTGCTATCAGGGGCGGTTCGTCCTTAAGAGCTGCAGAGCTGCAGAACTCCCAAAAATAAGATTATCATAAAAACAATAAATTATCTATTAATAAAATAGAATAATCCCAGCCTATTCTCGCGGTTTTTTAAAGTTGAGCCAGTCAACCAAGTGAATATTTAATACGAAGCTGCTATGCAACGTTCACGAAACAGCTGTTCTTCTCGTGCTGTAAACCGCTGCGAACCAATGTAATGTGCTTGTTTGGTAGACATCGCTGCATTACGACGTGGCCCGAAGTTAGAAATAAATGCAACGGGGCAAGGCAGGCAAGGAGCTGCATTTGGTGCAGTACACGTACCGTTTTAAACGGGGCGTTGTAGTATTTTGTCTAAATAATTCGTAAATTTACTTTTTTTTGTACGACTATCGACTATGTTTACAAACATTCCTAAAATGCATGCTATAATTAAATTAAACAAAAATAAGGTTCCTGCACTTACCTAATTATCAAAATTAATTAATAGTAAAGGCCCAAAATTGCCCTACAACCCGAATTAAATAATGAAAGTGTTAGCAGCAGCCAAGTAAAAGCTTATAAAACACACTTCCATAGATATATATTTAAGGAACAACATATTTAAGGATTGGCTGTGATTGTAATTTGAAAAATGTTTTATTCTGTTTTTCCTGTGTATTATTATTATTAGTTCTTTTTAAAGCAGAACACCCAAAAATATTGGCTATGAGCCGTGCCTGGCTGCTATATACACTAAAAGTTGAACAAGTAAAACTAAACTACAAGGAATAACGTAATATTTTCATTTTCAAACCTATGAAAAAATTAAAAATTACACAACAAACATTGATGAATATTAACAAATTTAATAAATTAATCGTCAAACCTTGTGATCCAGCTCTTTCATAACGTCTATTGGAACGAGGCATAGATTGGGAGCCAGAGCGAGAATGTATTTGATGTGGAGTGTTCATGCCGGAAGGTCCCATAGTACCCGCATGTGGATGAGGGAATGCTTGGAATTGCTGCACTTTACTGGGACACATTGGCGTACTGTAAACGGAAAAGGTACTTTACCTGAAACGAAAAGAGTTTTTGCTCAACTGTAAAGGCCTATTTGATTTAAAAAAATCGAAAGTAAACTAAAAATAAGTTTCAGACCGCGCAGGGATTAATCCCAAAATATGAAAATCCAATTCGAAAATTTTTGGTCCATCATACCTATTGTCAACTCCATCCGGGGACATACTTGTGTCGATTGTGTCGTTTGTGTCGATTGTGTCGTTTGTGTCGATTGTGTCGATTGTGTCGTTCGTGTCGTTCGTGTCGTTTGTGTCGATTGTGTCGTTTGTGTCGTTTGTGTCGTTTGTGTCGTTTGTGTCGTTTGTGTCGTTTGTGTCGTTTGTGTCGTTTGTGTCATTTGTGTCGATTGTGTCGTTTGTGTCGTTTGTGTCGATTGTGTCGTTTGTGTCGATTGTGTCGATTGTGTCGTTTGTGTCGTTTGTGTCGATTGTGTCGATTGTGTCGTTTGTGTCGATTGTGTCGATTGTGTGGTTTGTGTCGTTTGTGTCGTTTGTGTCGTTTGTGTCATTTGTGTCGATTGTGTCGTTTGTGTCGATTGTGTCGTTTGTGTCGATTGTGTCGATTGTGTCGTTTGTGTCGATTGTGTCGATTGTGTCGTTTGTGTCGTTTGTGTCGTTTGTGTCGTTTGTGTCGTTTGTGTCGTTTGTGTCGATTGTGTCGATTGTGTCGATTGTGTCGATTGTGTCGATTGTGTCGTTTGTGTCGATTGTGTCGATTGTGTGGTTTGTGTCGTTTGTGTCGTTTGTGTCGTTTGTGTCGTTTGTGTCATTTGTGTCGATTGTGTCGTTTGTGTCGATTGTGTCGTTTGTGTCGATTGTGTCGATTGTGTCATTTGTGTCGATTGTGTCGTTTGTGTCGTTTGTGTCGATTGTGTCGATTGTGTCGTTTGTGTCGTTGGTGTCGTTTGTGTCGTTTGTGTCGTTTGTGTCGTTTGTGTCGTTTGTGTCGTTTGTGTCGTTTGTGTCGTTTGTGTCGATTGTGTCGATTGTGTCGATTGTGTCGTTTGTGTCGTTTGTGTCGTTTGTGTCGTTTGTGTCGTTTGTGTCATTTGTGTCGATTGTGTCGTTTGTGTCGATTGTGTCGATTGTGTCGATTGTGTCGTTTGTGTCGTTTGTGTCGTTTGTGTCGTTTGTGTCGTTTGTGTCGTTTGTGTCGTTTGTGTCGTTTGTGTCGTCTGTGTCGTTTGTGTCGTCTGTGTCGATTGTGTCGTTTGTGTCGTTTGTGTCGTTTGCGTCGTCTGTGTCGTTTGTGTCGTTTGTGTCGATTGTGTCGTTTGTGTCATTTGTGTCGTATGTGTCGTTTTTGTCGTTTGTGTCGATTGTGTCGTTTGTGTCATTTGTGTCGATTGTGTCGTTTGTGTCGTTTGTGTCGATTGTGTCGTTTGTGTCGATTGTGTCGATTGTGTCGTTTGTGTCGTTTGTGTCGATTGTGTCGATTGTGTCGATTGTGTCGTTTGTGTCGATTGTGTGGTTTGTGTCGTTTGTGTCGTTTGTGTCATTTGTGTCGATTGTGTCGTTTGTGTCGATTGTGTCGTTTGTGTCGATTGTGTCGATTGTGTCGTTTGTGTCGATTGTGTCGATTGTGTCGTTTGTGTCGTTTGTGTCGATTGTGTCGATTGTGTCGATTGTGTCGTTTGTGTCGTTTGTGTCGTTTGTGTCGTTTGTGTCATTTGTGTCGATTGTGTCGTTTGTGTCGACTGTTCGTTTGTGTCGATTGTGTCGATTGTGTCGATTGTGTCGATTGTGTCGTTTGTGTCGATTGTGTCGATTGTGTCGTTTGTGTCGTTTGTGTCGATTGTGTCGATTGTGTCGTTTGTGTCGTTTGTGTCGTTTGTGTCGCTTGTGTCGTTTGTGTCGTTTGTGTCGTTTGTGTCGTTTGTGTCGTTTGTGTCGTTTGTGTCGTTTGTGTCGATTGTGTCGCTTGTGTCTTTGTGTCGTTTGTGTCATTTGTGTCGATTGTGTCGTTTGTGTAGATTGTGTCGTTTGTGTCGATTGTGTCGATTGTGTCGTTTGTGTCGATTGTGTCGATTGTGTCGTTTGTGTCCATTGTGTCGATTGTGTCGTTTGTGTCGTTTGTGTCGTTTGTGTCGTTTGTGTCGTTTGTGTCGTTTGTGTCGTTTGTGTCGTTTGTGTCGTTTGTGTCGATTGTGTCGATTGTGTCGTTTGTGTCGTTTGTGTCGTTTGTGTCGGTTGTGTCGATTGTGTCGTTTGTGTCGATTGTGTCGTTTGTGTCGATTGTGTCGATTGTGTCGATTGTGTCGTTTGTGTCCATTGTGTCGATTGTGTCGTTTGTGTCGTTTGTGTCGTTTGTGTCGTTTGTGTCGATTGTGTCGATTGTGTCGTTTGTGTCGATTGTGTCGATTGTGTCGATTGTGTCGTTTGTGTCGTTTGTGTCGTTTGTGTCGTTTGTGTCGTTTGTGTCGTTTGTGTCGTCTGTGTCGTTTGTGTCGTCTGTGTCGATTGTGTCGTTTGTGTCGTTTGCGTCGTCTGTGTCGTTTGTGTCGTTTGTGTCGTTTGTGTCGATTGTGTCGTTTGTGTCATTTGTGTCGTATGTGTCGTTTTTGTCGTTTGTGTCGATTGTGTCGTTTGTGTCATTTGTGTCGATTGTGTCGTTTGTGTCGTTTGTGTCGATTGTGTCGTTTGTGTCGATTGTGTCGATTGTGTCGTTTGTGTCGTTTGTGTCGATTGTGTCGATTGTGTCGTTTGTGTCGATTGTGTCGATTGTGTGGTTTGTGTCGTTTGTGTCGTTTGTGTCGTTTGTGTCATTTGTGTCGATTGTATCGTTTGTGTCGATTGTGTCGTTTGTGTCGATTGTGTCGATTGTGTCGTTTGTGTCGATTGTGTCGATTGTGTCGTTTGTGTCGTTTGTGTCGATTGTGTCGATTGTGTCGTTTGTGTCGTTTGTGTCGTTTGTGTCGATTGTGTCGTTTGTGTCGATTGTGTCGATTGTGTCGTTTGTGTCGTTTGTGTCGATTGTGTCGATTGTGTCGTTTGTGTCGATTGTGTCGATTGTGTGGTTTTTGTCGTTTGTGTCGTTTGTGTCGTTTGTGTCATTTGTGTCGATTGTGTCGTTTGTGTCGATTGTGTCGATTGTGTCGTTTGTGTCGTTTGTGTCGATTGTGTCGATTGTGTCGTTTGTGTCGATTGTGTCGATTGTGTGGTTTGTGTCGTTTGTGTCGTTTGTGTCATTTGTGTCGATTGTGTCGTTTGTGTCGATTGTGTCGTTTGTGTCGATTGTGTCGATTGTGTCGTTTGTGTCGATTGTGTCGATTGTGTCGTTTGTGTCGTTTGTGTCGTTTGTGTCGTTTGTGTCGATTGTGTCGTTTGTGTCGATTGTGTCGATTGTGTCGTTTGTGTCGTTTGTGTCGATTGTGTCGTTTGTGTCATTTGTGTCGTATGTGTCGTTTTTGTCGTTTGTGTCGATTGTGTCGTTTGTGTCATTTGTGTCGATTGTGTCGTTTGTGTCGTTTGTGTCGTTTTTGTCGATTGTGTCGATTGTGTCGTTTGTGTCGTTTGTGTCGTTTGTGTCGTTTGTGTCGTTTGTGTCGTTTGTGTCGTTTGTGTCGTTTGTGTCGATTGTGTCGATTGTGTCGTTTGTGTCGATTGTGTCGATTGTGTGGTTTGTGTCGTTTGTGTCGTTTGTGTCGTTTGTGTCGTTTGTGTCATTTGTGTCGATTGTGTCGTTTGTGACGATTGTGTAGTTTGTGTCGATTGTGTCGATTGTGTCATTTGTGTCGATTGTGTCGATTGTGTCGATTGTGTCGATTGTGTCGATTGTGTCGATTGTGTCGATTGTGTCGATTGTGTCGATTGTGTCGTTTGTGTCGATTGTGTCGATTGTGTGGTTTGTGTCGTTTGTGTCGTTTGTGTCGTTTGTGTCATTTGTGTCGATTGTGTCGTTTGTGTCGATTGTGTCGTTTTTGTCGATTGTGTCGATTGTGTCATTTGTGTCGATTGTGTCGATTGTGTCGTTTGTGTCGTTTGTGTCGATTGTGTCGATTGTGTCGTTTGTGTCGTTTGTGTCGATTGTGTCGTTTGTGTCGTTTGTGTCGTTTGTGTCGTTTGTGTCGTTTGTGTCGATTGTGTCGTTTGTGTCGTTTGTGTCGTTTGTGTCGATTGTGTCGATTGTGTCGTTTGTGTCGTTTGTGTCGTTTGTGTCGTATGTGTCGTTTTTGTCGTTTGTGTCGATTGTGTCGTTTGTGTCGATTGTGTCGATTGTGTCGTATGTGTCGTTTTTGTCGTTTGTGTCGATTGTGTCGTTTGTGTCGATTGTGTCGATTGTGTCGATTGTGTCGTTTGTGTCGTTTGTGTCGTTTGTGTCGTTTGTGTCGTTTGTGTCGTTTATGTCGTCTGTGTCGTTTGTGTCGTTTGTGTCGTTTGTGTCGATTGTGTCGTTTGTGTCATTTGTGTCGTATGTGTCGTTTTTGTCGTTTGTGTCGATTGTGTCGTTTGTGTCATTTGTGTCGTTTGTGTCGATTGTGTGGTTTGTGTCGTTTGTGTCGTTTGTGTCATTTGTGTCGATTGTGTCGTTTGTGTCGATTGTGTCGTTTGTGTCGATTGTGTCGATTGTGTCGTTTGTGTCGATTGTGTCGATTGTGTCGTTTGTGTCGTTTGTGTCGATTGTGTCGATTGTGTCGATTGTGTCGTTTGTGTCGTTTGTGTCGTTTGTGTCGTTTGTGTCATTTGTGTCGATTGTGTCGTTTGTGTCGACTGTTCGTTTGTGTCGATTGTGTCGATTGTGTCGATTGTGTCGATTGTGTCGTTTGTGTCGATTGTGTCGATTGTGTCGTTTGTGTCGTTTGTGTCGATTGTGTCGATTGTGTCGTTTGTGTCGTTTGTGTCGTTTGTGTCGCTTGTGTCGTTTGTGTCGTTTGTGTCGTTTGTGTCGTTTGTGTCGTTTGTGTCGTTTGTGTCGATTGTGTCGCTTGTGTCTTTGTGTCGTTTGTGTCATTTGTGTCGATTGTGTCGTTTGTGTAGATTGTGTCGTTTGTGTCGATTGTGTCGATTGTGTCGTTTGTGTCGATTGTGTCGATTGTGTCGTTTGTGTCCATTGTGTCGATTGTGTCGTTTGTGTCGTTTGTGTCGTTTGTGTCGTTTGTGTCGTTTGTGTCGTTTGTGTCGTTTGTGTCGTTTGTGTCGTTTGTGTCGTTTGTGTCGATTGTGTCGATTGTGTCGTTTGTGTCGTTTGTGTCGTTTGTGTCGGTTGTGTCGATTGTGTCGTTTGTGTCGATTGTGTCGTTTGTGTCGATTGTGTCGATTGTGTCGATTGTGTCGTTTGTGTCCATTGTGTCGATTGTGTCGTTTGTGTCGTTTGTGTCGTTTGTGTCGTTTGTGTCGATTGTGTCGATTGTGTCGTTTGTGTCGATTGTGTCGATTGTGTCGATTGTGTCGTTTGTGTCGTTTGTGTCGTTTGTGTCGTTTGTGTCGTTTGTGTCGTCTGTGTCGTTTGTGTCGTCTGTGTCGATTGTGTCGTTTGTGTCGTTTGCGTCGTCTGTGTCGTTTGTGTCGTTTGTGTCGTTTGTGTCGATTGTGTCGTTTGTGTCATTTGTGTCGTATGTGTCGTTTTTGTCGTTTGTGTCGATTGTGTCGTTTGTGTCATTTGTGTCGATTGTGTCGTTTGTGTCGTTTGTGTCGATTGTGTCGTTTGTGTCGATTGTGTCGATTGTGTCGTTTGTGTCGTTTGTGTCGATTGTGTCGATTGTGTCGTTTGTGTCGATTGTGTCGATTGTGTGGTTTGTGTCGTTTGTGTCATTTGTGTCGATTGTGTCGTTTGTGTCGTTTGTGTCGATTGTGTCGTTTGTGTCGATTGTGTCGATTGTGTCGTTTGTGTCGTTTGTGTCGATTGTGTCGATTGTGTCGTATGTGTCGTTTTTGTCGTTTGTGTCGATTGTGTCGTTTGTGTCATTTGTGTCGATTGTGTCGTTTGTGTCGTTTGTGTCGATTGTGTCGTTTGTGTCGATTGTGTCGATTGTGTCGTTTGTGTCGTTTGTGTCGATTGTGTCGATTGTGTCGTTTGTGTCGATTGTGTCGATTGTGTGGTTTGTGTCGTTTGTGTCGTTTGTGTCGTTTGTGTCATTTGTGTCGATTGTATCGTTTGTGTCGATTGTGTCGTTTGTGTCGATTGTGTCGATTGTGTCGTTTGTGTCGATTGTGTCGATTGTGTCGTTTGTGTCGTTTGTGTCGATTGTGTCGATTGTGTCGTTTGTGTCGTTTGTGTCGTTTGTGTCGATTGTGTCGTTTGTGTCGATTGTGTCGATTGTGTCGTTTGTGTCGTTTGTGTCGATTGTGTCGATTGTGTCGTTTGTGTCGATTGTGTCGATTGTGTGGTTTTTGTCGTTTGTGTCGTTTGTGTCGTTTGTGTCATTTGTGTCGATTGTGTCGTTTGTGTCGATTGTGTCGATTGTGTCGTTTGTGTCGTTTGTGTCGATTGTGTCGATTGTGTCGTTTGTGTCGATTGTGTCGATTGTGTGGTTTGTGTCGTTTGTGTCGTTTGTGTCATTTGTGTCGATTGTGTCGTTTGTGTCGATTGTGTCGTTTGTGTCGATTGTGTCGATTGTGTCGTTTGTGTCGATTGTGTCGATTGTGTCGTTTGTGTCGTTTGTGTCGTTTGTGTCGTTTGTGTCGATTGTGTCGTTTGTGTCGATTGTGTCGATTGTGTCGTTTGTGTCGTTTGTGTCGATTGTGTCGTTTGTGTCATTTGTGTCGTATGTGTCGTTTTTGTCGTTTGTGTCGATTGTGTCGTTTGTGTCATTTGTGTCGATTGTGTCGTTTGTGTCGTTTGTGTCGTTTTTGTCGATTGTGTCGATTGTGTCGTTTGTGTCGTTTGTGTCGTTTGTGTCGTTTGTGTCGTTTGTGTCGTTTGTGTCGTTTGTGTCGTTTGTGTCGATTGTGTCGATTGTGTCGTTTGTGTCGATTGTGTCGATTGTGTGGTTTGTGTCGTTTGTGTCGTTTGTGTCGTTTGTGTCGTTTGTGTCATTTGTGTCGATTGTGTCGTTTGTGACGATTGTGTAGTTTGTGTCGATTGTGTCGATTGTGTCATTTGTGTCGATTGTGTCGATTGTGTCGATTGTGTCGATTGTGTCGATTGTGTCGATTGTGTCGATTGTGTCGATTGTGTCGATTGTGTCGTTTGTGTCGATTGTGTCGATTGTGTGGTTTGTGTCGTTTGTGTCGTTTGTGTCGTTTGTGTCATTTGTGTCGATTGTGTCGTTTGTGTCGATTGTGTCGTTTTTGTCGATTGTGTCGATTGTGTCATTTGTGTCGATTGTGTCGATTGTGTCGTTTGTGTCGTTTGTGTCGATTGTGTCGATTGTGTCGTTTGTGTCGTTTGTGTCGATTGTGTCGTTTGTGTCGTTTGTGTCGTTTGTGTCGTTTGTGTCGTTTGTGTCGATTGTGTCGTTTGTGTCGTTTGTGTCGTTTGTGTCGATTGTGTCGATTGTGTCGTTTGTGTCGTTTGTGTCGTTTGTGTCGTATGTGTCGTTTTTGTCGTTTGTGTCGATTGTGTCGTTTGTGTCGATTGTGTCGATTGTGTCGTATGTGTCGTTTTTGTCGTTTGTGTCGATTGTGTCGTTTGTGTCGATTGTGTCGATTGTGTCGATTGTGTCGTTTGTGTCGTTTGTGTCGTTTGTGTCGTTTGTGTCGTTTGTGTCGTTTATGTCGTCTGTGTCGTTTGTGTCGTTTGTGTCGTTTGTGTCGATTGTGTCGTTTGTGTCATTTGTGTCGTATGTGTCGTTTTTGTCGTTTGTGTCGATTGTGTCGTTTGTGTCATTTGTGTCGTTTGTGTCGATTGTGTGGTTTGTGTCGTTTGTGTCGTTTGTGTCATTTGTGTCGATTGTGTCGTTTGTGTCGATTGTGTCGTTTGTGTCGATTGTGTCGATTGTGTCGTTTGTGTCGATTGTGTCGATTGTGTCGTTTGTGTCGTTTGTGTCGATTGTGTCGATTGTGTCGATTGTGTCGTTTGTGTCGTTTGTGTCGTTTGTGTCGTTTGTGTCATTTGTGTCGATTGTGTCGTTTGTGTCGACTGTTCGTTTGTGTCGATTGTGTCGATTGTGTCGATTGTGTCGATTGTGTCGTTTGTGTCGATTGTGTCGATTGTGTCGTTTGTGTCGTTTGTGTCGATTGTGTCGATTGTGTCGTTTGTGTCGTTTGTGTCGTTTGTGTCGCTTGTGTCGTTTGTGTCGTTTGTGTCGTTTGTGTCGTTTGTGTCGTTTGTGTCGTTTGTGTCGATTGTGTCGCTTGTGTCTTTGTGTCGTTTGTGTCATTTGTGTCGATTGTGTCGTTTGTGTAGATTGTGTCGTTTGTGTCGATTGTGTCGATTGTGTCGTTTGTGTCGATTGTGTCGATTGTGTCGTTTGTGTCCATTGTGTCGATTGTGTCGTTTGTGTCGTTTGTGTCGTTTGTGTCGTTTGTGTCGTTTGTGTCGTTTGTGTCGTTTGTGTCGTTTGTGTCGTTTGTGTCGTTTGTGTCGATTGTGTCGATTGTGTCGTTTGTGTCGTTTGTGTCGTTTGTGTCGGTTGTGTCGATTGTGTCGTTTGTGTCGATTGTGTCGTTTGTGTCGATTGTGTCGATTGTGTCGATTGTGTCGTTTGTGTCCATTGTGTCGATTGTGTCGTTTGTGTCGTTTGTGTCGTTTGTGTCGTTTGTGTCGATTGTGTCGATTGTGTCGTTTGTGTCGATTGTGTCGATTGTGTCGATTGTGTCGTTTGTGTCGTTTGTGTCGTTTGTGTCGTTTGTGTCGTTTGTGTCGTCTGTGTCGTTTGTGTCGTCTGTGTCGATTGTGTCGTTTGTGTCGTTTGCGTCGTCTGTGTCGTTTGTGTCGTTTGTGTCGTTTGTGTCGATTGTGTCGTTTGTGTCATTTGTGTCGTATGTGTCGTTTTTGTCGTTTGTGTCGATTGTGTCGTTTGTGTCATTTGTGTCGATTGTGTCGTTTGTGTCGTTTGTGTCGATTGTGTCGTTTGTGTCGATTGTGTCGATTGTGTCGTTTGTGTCGTTTGTGTCGATTGTGTCGATTGTGTCGTTTGTGTCGATTGTGTCGATTGTGTGGTTTGTGTCGTTTGTGTCGTTTGTGTCGTTTGTGTCATTTGTGTCGATTGTATCGTTTGTGTCGATTGTGTCGTTTGTGTCGATTGTGTCGATTGTGTCGTTTGTGTCGATTGTGTCGATTGTGTCGTTTGTGTCGTTTGTGTCGATTGTGTCGATTGTGTCGTTTGTGTCGTTTGTGTCGTTTGTGTCGATTGTGTCGTTTGTGTCGATTGTGTCGATTGTGTCGTTTGTGTCGTTTGTGTCGATTGTGTCGATTGTGTCGTTTGTGTCGATTGTGTCGATTGTGTGGTTTTTGTCGTTTGTGTCGTTTGTGTCGTTTGTGTCATTTGTGTCGATTGTGTCGTTTGTGTCGATTGTGTCGATTGTGTCGTTTGTGTCGTTTGTGTCGATTGTGTCGATTGTGTCGTTTGTGTCGATTGTGTCGATTGTGTGGTTTGTGTCGTTTGTGTCGTTTGTGTCATTTGTGTCGATTGTGTCGTTTGTGTCGATTGTGTCGTTTGTGTCGATTGTGTCGATTGTGTCGTTTGTGTCGATTGTGTCGATTGTGTCGTTTGTGTCGTTTGTGTCGTTTGTGTCGTTTGTGTCGATTGTGTCGTTTGTGTCGATTGTGTCGATTGTGTCGTTTGTGTCGTTTGTGTCGATTGTGTCGTTTGTGTCATTTGTGTCGTATGTGTCGTTTTTGTCGTTTGTGTCGATTGTGTCGTTTGTGTCATTTGTGTCGATTGTGTCGTTTGTGTCGTTTGTGTCGTTTTTGTCGATTGTGTCGATTGTGTCGTTTGTGTCGTTTGTGTCGTTTGTGTCGTTTGTGTCGTTTGTGTCGTTTGTGTCGTTTGTGTCGTTTGTGTCGATTGTGTCGATTGTGTCGTTTGTGTCGATTGTGTCGATTGTGTGGTTTGTGTCGTTTGTGTCGTTTGTGTCGTTTGTGTCGTTTGTGTCATTTGTGTCGATTGTGTCGTTTGTGACGATTGTGTAGTTTGTGTCGATTGTGTCGATTGTGTCATTTGTGTCGATTGTGTCGATTGTGTCGATTGTGTCGATTGTGTCGATTGTGTCGATTGTGTCGATTGTGTCGATTGTGTCGTTTGTGTCGATTGTGTCGATTGTGTGGTTTGTGTCGTTTGTGTCGTTTGTGTCGTTTGTGTCATTTGTGTCGATTGTGTCGTTTGTGTCGATTGTGTCGTTTTTGTCGATTGTGTCGATTGTGTCATTTGTGTCGATTGTGTCGATTGTGTCGTTTGTGTCGTTTGTGTCGATTGTGTCGATTGTGTCGTTTGTGTCGTTTGTGTCGATTGTGTCGTTTGTGTCGTTTGTGTCGTTTGTGTCGTTTGTGTCGTTTGTGTCGATTGTGTCGTTTGTGTCGTTTGTGTCGTTTGTGTCGATTGTGTCGATTGTGTCGTTTGTGTCGTTTGTGTCGTATGTGTCGTTTTTGTCGTTTGTGTCGATTGTGTCGTTTGTGTCGATTGTGTCGATTGTGTCGTATGTGTCGTTTTTGTCGTTTGTGTCGATTGTGTCGTTTGTGTCGATTGTGTCGATTGTGTCGATTGTGTCGTTTGTGTCGTTTGTGTCGTTTGTGTCGTTTGTGTCGTTTGTGTCGTTTATGTCGTTTGTATCGTTTGTGTCGTTTGTGTCGTATGTGTCGTTTTTGTCGTTTGTGTCGTTTGTGTCGTTTGTGTCGTTTGTGTTGTTTGTGTTGATTGTGTAAAGCCAATTAAAAATTTAACTATCTTCTAACTCATGTTTTCGAAATTTTCAGGAAAATGCCAATGCCAATACGTAATTTCTTTCAAGAACTCCATGTTAATTTAAAATCACATAAACATTTTTGAATTTCAAACCGTATTAGTTATTGAAACCAACAACATATCTTCTCAGTCTAATAATAATAATCTGTTTAAACAATTTCAAGCTCCACCGTAAGCAAAACTTCTAAGCAACAAAAACCTAATGCTAAAAATTATCGAAAGCAATTAACCTCCGTAACTACGACTATTAATAAGTTGATCCCGATCGCATTCGGCCTCTGATATCTCGTTGCTATCTTTAGAGTCGTTAAATGAAGCATCATGATTACGTGGTGGTGGTGGTGGGGATTCGGGACTAGTATTACCGGGTTGTAAACGCAAAGAACCCAAAGAACGACGTCCAATTGATCCTCGGCTGCCATATTGACCATAAGGTGCACTATAGCCTCCATATTGAGAACCATACTGTTCATCCTCGGGTGCACAATTAGCGGGGTCATCATATTGTAATAGAGTCAAATAGGTAAAGTCCTAAAAAATATTGGTTAACTTAATCCAAATTAAATCTAATCCAAGTTGGCAGCAAGTTCACATTCTTGTGATAAATTCAAATAAGTAAAATCACAAAACTGTGAATTAATATGAAACACCGCAAATTAAATTCATATCGTACAATTAAATTGAGGTAAACGTACGACGTATTAAAATGAAAACAACATCTTCCTCTCTGTCGTATAAGCGTGTACCAAACAAGACAGAAGAAAAGATGATCTCAGCTTCATGTGTGACGACAGTTCACGGGTACACAGAATGACTCAGTCAGCATTCTTAAAAAGAATGCTTATGCCGTAAAATTTAAAGACAAAGGCTTAAAAGTAGGTAGGGCCAAAATATGGCTATACAGGGTGACATTGAAAAAACTGCCATGCATAGTACCACGCGATAGAGGACCATAAAATAATAAAAAAAGTTCTTATACGCTAATGTCCGATCGCCTTTTGTTTTCAAGATACAGGATGTTAAAAGTTTGTTAGAAAATTTAATTTAAAAAAAAAAAACTACAATGCATAGTACCACGCGATAGAGGACCATAAAATAATAAAAAAAGTTCTTATACGCTAATGTCCGATCGCCTTTTGTTTTCAAGATACAGGATGTTAAAAGTTTGTTAGAAAATTTAACTTTTTTTTTTTAACTACAATGCATAGTACCACGCGATAGAGGACCATAAAATAATAAAAAAAAGTTCTTATACGCTAATGTCCAATCGCCTTTTGTTTTCAAGATACAGGATGTTAAAAGTTTGTTAGAAAATTTAAACTTTTAACATCTTGTATCTTGAAAACAAAAGGCGATCGGACATTAGCGTATAAGAACTTTTTTTATTATTTTATGGTCCTCTATCGCGTGGTACTATGCATTGTAGTTATTAAAAAAATTAAATTTTCTAACAAACTTTTAACATCCTGTATCTTGAAAACAAGAGGCGATCGGACATTAGCGTATAAGAACTTTTTTTATTATTTTATGGTCCTCTATCGCGTGGTACTATGCATTGTAGTTTAAAAAAAAAAAATAAATTTTCTATCAAACTTTTAACATCCTGTATCTTGAAAACAAAAGGCGATCGGACATTAGCGTATAAGAACTTTTTTTATTATTTTATGGTCCTCTATCGCATGGTACTATGCATTGTAGTTTTTTTTTTTAAAATTAAATTTTCTAACAAACTTTTAACATCCTGTATCTTGAAAACAAAAGGCGATCGGACATTAGCATATAAGAACTTTTTTTATTATTTTATGGTCCTCTATCGCGTGGTACTATGCATGGCAGTTTTTTCAATGTCACCCTGTATATTGAGATGATACTTAATTGGATGTATACAGTGCGAGTGTAAAGTCTGGAACTATCGCAATAAATCTTTTATTAAACGGTTTTGAAAAAAATCCTCGAACACGTCAATTTTTATCTTAAATGAGACATATTTTACTGTAATCGTCACTTAAAGATCGTCTTTTGTTTTTGAGTTATGACGTAAGCGATAATTTTTTTAAATGGAAACCCTAATGTTTTATGATGAATTTGGAAAGAGCATGAAATTCTAAGACCAAATATGCTAAAAAAGTATGGTACTGTATTTTGAAATTTTCGAGATAATTGCCGTTAAAGTTTTAAAACAAAAATCTAATAACGTAATAACAAACAAGAGTTCCAAGTTTTAATAAAAAAATCAAGTAGCCATGTAACAATTGACAGCGTTAAAATTATGACAGTTCTTTATCAGTCTGTTTATCTGTTTTTATTGTGGGCTTTTTTACGTGATTTCGATTTTCATTACTATTATGTACAATATCTTCCAAATAGAAGAATACAATATCACACTTTTTTTATCATATTTGGTCTAAGAATTTCATGCTTTTTCCAAATTCACCATAAAAAATTAGGGTTTCCATTTAAAAAAATTATCGCTTACGTCATAACTCAAAAACAAAAGACGATCTTTAATTGACGATTACAGTAAAATATGTCTCATTTAAGATAAAAATTGACGTGTTCGAGGATTTTTTTCAAAAACGTTTAATAAACGATTTATTGCGATAGTTCCAGACTTTACACTCGCACTGTATAATTAAGGTTAAGTTGTTTGTTTAATTTATAAAAGAAAAATGTTATTTGCCAAATATAAGTAATGCAGATTTTAAATTATTAAAAATTGTAATATAATTTTAAGATAGCTAGATTAGATTTAAGTTATGTGAAAATGTAAATAAGTTATTGTTATAATGTTTGTTAGTAATAATTAGCTAAATTGGTAGTTATAGAAATGTAAAATAAGTTACTATTAGAAACCTTGTAAATAGTTGTTATAGTGAAAAACAATTTAGATAAAAATATCTTGGATACAGAAAAAAACAATTTAAAAAATAATTGATATTTAGGCATTCAAAGGGGCAACAGCCAGATAGGTTTGCTCGTCCCAAAACAATAAATATCAAACGAATATTAAAATTTAAATAAAGTTAACGATTATTAGAATCAGCATTAAATCAAAAGGAAGTGAAATAGAAGAAAATTCAATTGAAAATTGAACTTCAAGTAGAAGCACTTAAAAACAGAGGCAATTCAAGTAGAGGCATTTCAAAACAGAGGCAATTCAAGGAGAGACAATTCAACCACAGGCAATTCAAGCAGAGGCAAATTGGATTTTGGTGTTGAGATAAAAAAAGAAGGGGAATTCAAGTGTAAATAGTAAGTGTAAATACCGTAATTATAAGATAGGTTTAAGGCAGGGTTGATAGGAAAAAACGATAATAAAAAAAAAATCTGCATTATAAGTATTTGAGTAATTTTATTTGTATTTGGGTAAAAATATACTTAGAAAGATAACAAACAAGGAACCTAATTAACGACCTGAGATAAGAGCAATGCAAACAATTAAGTAAAATTAAAGAGCAAAGCAAGGGATAATTGTAAATATTGAATGTGGGCTTAATAATAAATAAATTAAATTTAAATAAAATCTTTTAAAAGAGCAACATCATTTCAATATAGTTAGATCTCGCCTTTAATCGCTCTCTCAGTGTTCAATTACATTTCCGACAAAGACGTTCTGATTTACCCGAGAAAGTCGATATACAGAAAACATGATGTTAATCTGCATGTGAGTTATTTTTAAGATTAATTAAGTGGACTTAGAAAATTATACGAACTAAATACTAGAAACGAAATTAACTAATTGTCGTGTTCGGAATTAAATAAGGAAACTTCAAACGATCATAAATAAATAAATGTAAACGGGTGTTAAATCTAATGATTTCTATTTTAAATGTTTAATGAATTGGCTAATGTAAACAGTTTAATGGAATCTACAAATGCAAAGAGATTTACTCTTTGTTAAAAAGAATTTGATATTAAAGTTATAGGCATAATCATCATGACATATGGTTGAGGCGCCGGCTCTTTTCCGGGTTTATTTAACTTATTTATTTGCCGTCATCAATTTTGCCTGTTCATTTATTAATTTGAATTAACCACATATTAATTTAACCGCATATGGCGGAGCTGCCGGATCGATTTTCCGGGTGTTTTAAACAAATGTTGTAATTTAATTTTATTAAAGCAAACTTTGCCTGTTAATTTATTAATTTGAAATACCAACATATTAATTCAACTGCTTTATGCTGGAGATGCTCGGATTGAATCTTCGGGTATTTAGCAACTTGCCGGCTCGTTTTCGGGTTGATTTTCATATTTAGTGTAATTTTAAATTTTTCGAAAATTTTTTTTAAATAAGTTTTAGATAATAAAATGTTTTGTTTCGTGAATGTTTTGTAATTAGAGTATAATTTGTGATTGTTTGAAGTACCTACGGAGTAATTACGTATTTAGCAGTTAATTTTGATGAATTTAAAATTTGCACTGAGAGCAGAAACTTTCATATGTTTTTTAAAAATAATATAAGAAATAAAAGTACGGATTACGTTTAGATTTCGTGAATATTATAAATAGTTTACGGGTAAATTTTATGAATTTACGTCGGGAGCACGTAATGCAATTTCGCCGAGCGGGGCAAAAATGCAGTCAGTTACCGCGAGCGATTCCACGTTTGGACGTTACAAGCCCGGACTCTGCGACACGTTAAACGAAGTTCGTTTCCAGGTTTAATTGCTTAAATGTAGTTTTCTGCAAGTTAAATTAATTTGCATATTTTTCGATCATGCTTTGGTAACAGTAAAAAATTTTCATGGTAAATATTTAAAAGAAAGTCAGAGTCCAAGTCCAATTACTGCAATTTCAGTTTCTTATTTGAGTTTTCAGTAACGTGTTGAAACATTTATAAACCTAGTTCTTTGCGTTAATCGTGTTTCTTGTACTGTTTCACAGAATTGTTTTACAACCCAGAGTCAGATAATTTTTCTCAAATATCTCCCGATAAATATCACTTTATCACAGTCCACGTTTATAGAATCATACGATCTTTAACAGTTAATTAATATTACACCATTCTCCACAATAAGTTAGTGTCACTGACTTACGAATAAAACCAAGAATTTTTCAATACAAATACATAATAATTATGACTGAGGTTTCTTTATTCGAAGCGTTTCTCACGCATAAAAAGGTACCACCGGCAGTCAACCCTGAAACTTTTGACCCCACCACAAATCAAAATCCTAAAAAATTTCTTCAAGCGTTCGAAACGGCATCAATTTTCTACACATGGGGAAATCAAGAGAAAATACGTTTCTTCGGAGCTTTCTTAAAAGGAACGGCTTCAATGTGGTACGAAAATTATAAACATAATCCAAGCAATCAAACAAATACGTGGGTTAAAATTTCCAACGATTTTCTAAGCGAATTCTCAGGCCAATCTGACTTTCTGGAACTCCAAGTAAAATGCACCAATTTAAACGACAAAATGAAAGACTTGTTTGACCATTTTCGATCAGATCTGAATAATCAATGTCAAGGATTACAAACTCCGGAACCAGTTCCTTTACGTCTAAATTGTTCTTTGCTGACCACAGATACCCATCGTTCTTCACAGTATCAGGCAACTAAATTTGACTATAGAAACAGAAATTATATCCAAAATTCTACTCCTCGCACACACGACGGAATAAGGATTTGTTTTCGATGTCGAATACCAGGACATATCCGTGCTACCTGTAGAGTCCCTCGCGCTACGATACTAAAAGGTTCCAATTATACTTCTCAATTTGATTATAACAATAAAAAGAATTACCAGCAAACTAATCCTCGTACAGACGACGGAAAACCAATTTGTTTTAAATGCAACAAACCAGGACATATCCGCGCTACGTGCCGGAACCAACGAAAACTTGAAAATAAAACGAACACTTTAACGGCAGGAAGAAAAACTTGTCACACGGAATAAAATTCCTTAAAATTGTTTTTAGTTCATAAATACACTTCAACCGAAATTTTTTTTTATTTTTGCAAAACTATATTCGAGTTCCAAATAGAATTGGTTTAACCTTAGCACTTATAAAATTCAGGTCAAAGTAAATTGAAAAATCGTCATAAAGTTGAGTTTCTTTTAAATGGTAACCGATATACTAATAAATGTAGTTATCTTTCGATAAATTTCCATACTTACTGTTAAAGACGATACAAACTCAGTTTAAGTTCTGAATCACCCAAAGAGTGGTTTCTCTGTTTTAACCCTGACGGTCATCTACTCTAATTTTTTTAATCCCTGTCTACATATGTGGCACAATTCAAACGTAATGAATTCAAGACTGTAACACGGGTAACATTCACAAATCAGAAGTTCTTCTTGGTCCTACTTTTAATCTTAGTATATAAAACTTGAATATTTACAAAGCATAAATGAAGAAAGAATACCGTGAAAAATAAAAATAAGTCAAGAAGTAAAAGAAAAAGAATAGTAAAAATAAATTTAATAATAAAAATAGTTTTAAACTTAATAACCAGGATAGTTGTAAAAATAATATTATTTATAATAATTTTAGAAGTATGTTTCATAGTAACTTTAGGAGCAATTATCGTAAATTTCAACGCAGAAATTTTAATTATAAGTTCGATAACCAACAGAAGTATGTTGGAAGGATTCACCTATGATAGGGAATCAACCCAAAAAAAAAAAAAAAAAAAAAAGAAGAAAAAGAAATAAAATTTAAAGTAAATGGAAAATTTAATGTTGACGACTTAAAACAATGAAAAAGAATATTCTAAAGTATTAGTATTTTGTACAGTAAAGTAATTATTTAAAGATTAAATAATAGTTTATTATTATATTTTGAAAAGTTATAACTCTTTATTTACCTAGTTTGCCATGAGAATAAAAAAGTAAAATTAAATAATGAAAAGTAGATAAATGAACATTTTAAAGATTTTAACAGTAATACTATTATTAATATAAAGAATTAAATTTAATAACAGGAATGACAAGTGATACGATAATTGAAAGGAATATGTTAGAAAAGTAAAATGATTATTGATACGATTAATTATGAAGATATTTAAGAAAGGCAATAAAAATCATTATTAAAAATAAGAATAATAAGCCATCGGGTATAAAAGATTAATTTTTGAATTAAAGCAGTAAAGAAAGTTCTTTTAAAACTAAAATGTATCCAATCCAACATGCGTATCAAACGAAGTAAATAACGAAATGTTAAAAGCTTGATAGAAAGTCATTTAGTAAAGAAGAGTCTTCAATTAATAATGGAAAATCCTGTTGTCGAGAAAGAAAAGAAACATAAGTATTGATGAAATATAAAGAAAGGCAAAAGGCACAGAAATATGTAGATTAATTTTAAAGAAAATGTGTTATAGAATAGAGTTTTGAAAGAGGACGGCTAACCATCGATCTTTACATTGATAGAGTCACAACGGAGTTTAATTCCTCTGAAATTCAATATGGTGCAGTCTGCCAAATTGCCCAGTGCTAGCCTCAGGACTAGTACCACTTTTAGCACCGCAGGAAAATTTTAAGAACTACAAACACGATTGTTCACTATTTAATAGATATTCAAGATCAAATTATTAGTAAGCAAATAAATAATTTGCAAGTAAATCATAAAACGTCATAGTCCATCCAGCCTATGTTACAAGGTTAAAGTTGTAAGCTGGCAGTCCAAGTTTAACGCGGAGACGTCCCGTTGAAATTGAACGGCCATTCTAAATATTTACGTGAATTTCGTTAGTTTGTTTTTTTGCAACAAACATGATAGTGAAAGTAATTTTTAAATAGTAGAGATAATTCAGTATCGGAGTATCCTTGTTGAAAGAACGTGTTTAAATCGAGAGTTGTGAATAACCTTGTACAAACTTTACTCGATAGAATGGACTCGTTAAAATTTTTTTTGATGTTGATTTTCTTGAAATTTTTTTGCATCCGCTTCTGTTGTCAAGTAACACCCTCTGATTCGTCATTGGGGTAGCCAAAAACAACCGTAAGAGAAGTGTGTTGGACAAAGAGGGAGGTAGTTCTTTTTGTGACCTAAAACATTGATTAAGGATCTAAAACTACCAATAATAACATTTCCACATTTGCCAAAACCAACGAACGTTTTAATTAAGAAGTTTTTAATTGAGAAAAAAAAGGGAAACTTGCGAGACCTAAGCCAATTCTGTTCGCAGAGATAGATCGACTGGATATTTAAAAAAGTAGTCCAAATTGTGATTAGTATTTGGAATATCCACCACCAAAATACGGCTAGTGGTGAGCACACATAATACATGTTGTGATTAATATTTTAAACCGTCAAACCGAATGCCACCGTTTGACGAAGAACACACGATAAAACTGGGCCTGGGTATATTGCAAATAAATAACAAGTAATAATAGTAAATAACAAGTAATAATAGTCAATAATAAGTAATAATTATAAATAATAAGGAATGAAAATAAATAAGAAGTAATGGCATATCAATAATGGAATAAAAAAGAGAAAAATAGTGAGAAAGAAATCCCCAAATCTACGAGCAATATATTCATCGTGTGTTTGTCGGGATGCGGATTGAAAAATTCGGAAAAATCTGTGGACAGCTGCCACATTTCCTGATTGGACAGTCCTCAAAACGACAGGGGCGAACCAAGAGAGTGTTTAAGTGTTATAGCGCGCCTGAATATTGAGTTATATTAAATTTTAGGAGGGATATCGAATTGGTAGAGTGTATTATTTTAAAAATGGTTCAATCGCCCCACAGTCGATCAAGGAAACGATCAATCAATCAATCGATTAACAAAGAAATCTAAAAGAAAGTGTTAAAAGAATAATTATTAAAAAGATGAAATTATCAGAGAAAAAAAAAGTATCAGATTGACAGTTAATAAGAAATGGATCAGTTAATTAGGAACGAAGTCGACCAAAGAATTGTAATATTGAATGTATTCTTTTTAGTTGTGAAAGGACACGAGTATGAATGTTTTAGATTTAAAACTAAATAATAGGTACTTATAGGGAAATTAGGTTAGAAAGTCACATAAAAAACAAGGTACAATTATTGACGCAATTCAATACCTATCCTGTTGGGATGCTTAGTAGAATATTTAAGTTAAAGTTAAATTAAATACAAAAATAGGTCAACGTTTCCACGTTATTACCTTTGTGTAAATATTAGCCGAATTAATTGTTTATGTTTAACTAAAGTAATAATTTTATAAAATGGAATTTCAATTTATATGTCAAGAAAAAGAGAAAATATATCAACCCTGAACAAGTAAAATCAGGCCTCACCAATTTTAAATAAAACAAAGTCGTTTAGAAACGGTAAATAACCACCGAAAATTAACAGAGTTATTTTAGTAATACTTAATTTGATGATCACTTTAGGATTTCCAGAACTGAAAGTTTAATATCACGTGAAATAAGAATGCTAACTTGCATAATGTTGAAAGAAAATCTTCGTAAAGACGGAGTTCAAATTACTCGTATCTAATTTTTTTTTGAATGCCTTATAACTATTACATTCGAGATTTTGTTGTTAAAGTTTCAAGTAAAACGAAAAAATAGATGTCTTAAAGTTACAGATAACTAAATTGTGTTAAAGTCACGCTTATTAAAAAGCATTTTATTAAAGCAAACGTGACATACGGTTAAAAAACCTGTTAAGAAATTAAGCATATTGGGGAGAAAAATGCTTAATTTGTAACAAAGAAATTTTTTTTTACAAAATGAAATTTTTTCTTAGGAGATTTCAGTTTAACAAAACAGGATTATTCAAACATAAAGTTGCTACGCTTAAACTTGCAACGACAGCGGAACACGCTGACAGGCACGTTATCAATCAGTGAAACTAAATACTTACTGCAAAGATAAAAACAATATATTTGCACTGAGTACATGTTTTTAAATAACTCGTCGAGTTCGAATTAATTCACATTTAATACTGTTAGCAAAATGCATTTTAAATTACTAAATTTTAATAGTAACGCGAACAATGATTCAAATTGGGAAATTCTTGCACTTATTTGAAATTTACAAGGCTTCTGTCCTTGGTGTAACGAACATTTTGGAAATAATTAGTCAATAAATAATAAATGAATCAGCATAACCCAGCTTAAGCTATCAAAAAGAAACATTAAATAGAAATGTCTTCGGCAAAATCAAATTAACTTCAACGGCAAGCAGTTCAGTTCATAATTTTGAAGCTTGGGATTCAGGCAAACTATGCCTTTATGTTAATTGTCTTTCTTGAATGTAAACTGAAACCCAACTTTCTTAATTCGAACCAACAGTGAGGTAAGTTATATACAACGATAATTAATCATTCTACTTAGCTTTAGGACTAATTCTAGTTTAGTTTTTGTGTATTTTAGAATAACTGTTTAACCACCATTTTTGTTTAATATTCATGTTTTAAGAGTAATAGTTCAGATTTAATGTACTACGTACCTACTTTAAAAATGTTATTTTCAAGGGATATCCGTTAAGACGAATCACAAAACGATTAACTTAAAACATTGCACTTTGGCGTTGCACCTTAGCTGGAAACAAACAAGATACTGCAGAAAGAAGGCAGATAAGAAATAAATGCACAAATGCAACTTTCTAGGCGGCCACATACAAGGTGATCCGAAAAGACAATATACAGGAGAACTACAATAGCATAACTGTTTCAATGCTTATAAAACAATGATTATAGCAATAATTATAATCAAGGGATGTCGACCTAAACCAAAGGATGTCGAACTTAACCAATGGATGGCGAACTTCATTTCACAAACAATTTTTTTTCGATGAAGCTAAGTTTCCCAAGTTACAAGACAACGGTCAATCGAAGCAGCCAAGCAATCATTCCGATTCAAGGCGCTATTTCCTATTTCCATTCAACGATGGTCGTGAAAAAATTTTTGCAAGAAGTTGGCGAATTACAATGCCAAAAAACTACCAGTTGGAGCAGAGCATCATTACGAATAGAGTAAATAACATTGCTATTGCGACAGTTATAACTACTTGAATAACTTCTATTAAAGAAAGTATGGACAAATTTCCCAATCGCCAACAATAACGGTACACCGAACGAAAGTGCATTTTAAGGAGGACGCGTATTGAAAAAACTACTGTAAGTTGGCATGATCCATGACTAGATAGCAATTTATGATGCGAACTAATACAACAAAGGAACCCCTAAGCGCGAAGGAGACTAGCTACCTTCGTAACTATGTTCGTCATATACAGGGTGGATCCTTTACATGTATCATGCTAACATTAGGCTTTAATATAGATATTAAGAAAATTTTTTTCAACTAACAGTTCTGTAAAGGGTAAAGTACGTAACCTCGACTTATTTGTTTTAGTTTTGTAAGTGGGGGACCCACTTCCGTAAGAGGGCGGGTTATGTAATAGAGTCAAATAGGTAAAGTCCTAAAAAATATTGGTTAACTTAATCCAAATTAAATCTAATCCAAGTTGGCAGCAAGTTCACATTCTTGTGATAAATTCAAATAAGTAAAATCACAAAACTGTGAATTAATATGAAACACCGCAAATTAAATTCATATAGTACAATTAAATTGAGGTAAACGTACGACGTATTAAAATGAAAACAACATCTTCCTCTCTGTCGTATAAGCGTGTACCAAACAAGACAGAAGAAAAGATGATCTCAGCTTCATGTGTGACGACAGTTCACGGGTACACAGAATGACTCAGTCAGCATTCTTAAAAAGAATGCTTATGCCGTAAAATTTAAAGACAAAGGCTTAAAAGTAGGTAGGGCCAAAATATGGCTATATAAAGTTAGATCTCGCCTTTAATCGCTCTCTCAGTGTTCAATTACATTTCCGACAAAGACGTTCTGATTTACCCGAGAAAGTCGATATACAGAAAACATGATGTTAATCTGCATGTGAGTTATTTTTAAGATTAATTAAGTGGACTTAGAAAATTATACGAACTAAATACTAGAAACGAAATTAACTAATTGTCGTGTTCGGAATTAAATAAGAAAAACATCAAACGATCATAAATAAATAAATGTAAACTTGTGTTAAACTTAATAATTGCTATTTGGAAAGATAAATTAATTGTCAATGTAGATAGGTTAATGTGTTCGCCAATGTAAAGAATTTACTCTCTGTAACAAGAGAATTAATATGGAAATGCTAAGGGTTCATGTTGCAATTTAACTGATAATAAACGAATGTTAGTCGACCGAGTGTCTTATTTATCCTCTCGCTTGAGCTAAGGGAAACTTACAAGTCACGTAGTCTGATGCTCTACCAAAATTATAAGAAAGACTACGCTAACCCCTAAGGTTTCTGAGCTACATAAATAACCCCTAAATATACAAAAATGGCTGCGTGACAATATTCAGGTCCAGGAGAGTAAATACTGCCGTTACCTGTAAATTACCTGAATTAAAACCGTAATTTCTTTTTCTGCGATGATAGAAGGATATCCCTTTGTACAAACCCCTAGTTAGAAGCGAATTCGCATTTATTTTATAGGTCATTAAAACGAAAACTTTAACGGTCAACTAACAACATGTGTGAAGTTTAGTCATGTTTTGCAACGGATTTCTTGGCTCCGGTCAAAACTCAAGAATTAATATGAAATTTAATTCTATATTTGAATCACTCTGTCACCGACCTCCGTAGAGTACATAAGTTCTTGTATTCTTATGTTTTATCGAAATACAATATACAGGGTGAGTTACTAAGGCGTACTCGGAAGATAGCTCCTTAACTATTAATTTTAGAAAAAAATGTTTTAGATAAAAGTTGCAGAATATCACGCGGGTCACATGCTAAAAATATTCTTGTCTCAGTTATTCAGGGTGATGCATGACTTTTTAATTTTAAATGGAAATCTTATATGAAATTTTTTTTATAGATTAAGAATAGAATTCTGAATATTTTTTGTTAATACTTCCCTATACCCAACTTTAACCGTTTTCGAGAAAAAAAATAATTTTACGAAATTTTGATGAAAAAAGCTACTTCCAAAACAATCAATAACTTTTAACCTTGACTAAGCAAAGGAGTAAAAGTTGGGGACAAGAAAGAACGGAAAGTGTAGTTTTCATCTGTATACTAAATTAAATGAAATTTGTTTAGGAAAAGTCCAAAATATTGTTTTTTTTGACAGGTTCGGAAAAACATTAAAAAGTCCATTTTTTTAAATGGAACACGGGAACACCCTATATTTAATCAAACAGTTAAATAGAGATTTTTTTTCTCTACAATTTCTGTTAAGCAAAGACTATACCTAAAATGTAAGGTAAGCGAGAAAAAGTTATTTTAGTGACTTTTAATCGCTCTATTTTTTACTTACTTCTATGGATACCAATTAAAGCCGGTATTTGCCGCAGAAAAAATTAAAGACAAGTAATAAATTGTTATCTACGGTTTTTAATATAAGAAAAGGATCGGCTCGCGTTTGACAATGTTTTTAGACAACCTTTTCCATTTACAAAGTGTAGGTAATCCACGATACCATTGAAATTTAAATTTGAAACAATTGTGTTAGTAAATTGTCAATTTGTTTGTTATCGCTTTTACCAGCTGAAAGTTTTTTTTTACTGTAAATCTGGTGAAAAAAAGTTTTCAATGGAGATAAATAGGGCTAGGATTTTGATGATTTTGCATCTTTTTTTCTGAAAGTCTGAGACATTGCTCAGTTATATATAAACGTGTTTCAGGATACATTGAATCACATGAGAGCAACTTGTTGGTGCATTTTCTTGCATTTTTTACCATTTTTGAGGAATGGGGCATTTTTTGCTAATTTTTATGGTATTTCCAGCATTTTTTGGGGTTTTTGTGTGTTTTTCTTCGAATTTTTTGCAGTTTTGAGGAATAGCGTTAATTTTTTTGATATTTTGCGATATTTTACTTGGCGAGCTTATAAACTTTTGTTAAAGTTTTACTTTTCATGCAGTCTAGAACAAAATGCAATATTTTTCTTTTCTCGGTAGTTCCGGTTGTTCCGGTATTTTTACCTGTTTAGAAATGAAGCCTAAAACCTCTATTGTTAGCTAAATGCAAAGTTAATGTTTTCTGGGAACGTGCTTAAGTCATCCACAAAAGAATGCCCATTAAGGGATTAAATTTCTTTGGAATGCAGTCAGTGAGTCAGTAACTTACATAGCTGTTTTCTAAGACTGGCCTGCAGTGGGTGGGAATGAACCAACAATAATTTTGCAGTCTTATTCAGTTTCTTCGCGTTCTTATCAACAGATTTATATGTCATCTTTTTAAATTTTTATGTCATTTTTGCGAGATTTTTAAGTCATAATTGCATCTTTTATTTTGCATTTTCGCTGATTTTTAACGTCATTAAAATCCTAGCCCTAGAGATAAAAGACAGCGTATGAGGCCAGCTAATAATGAGGAAAATGCTTTTTCTGTTTTATTAAGTATAACGGAAAATCCGCCCGTTAGTGCTCGCGATTTAAGCCGACAGTTAGGCACCGTTTCAAAAATTATGTGGACCAACAAATTTCCTCCTTATCATATCCAACTTTTACAAGAGCTGAATGAAGCGGATTTTGCCAGAAGGAGTCGTTTTTGCAATTGGGCACTAAACAAAATTACCGAACAGCATGACTTTTGTAATTTCTACTTGTCTTTAGTTTTTTCTGCGGCAAATACCGGCTTTAATTGGTATCCATAGAAGTAAGTAAAAAATAGAGCGACTAAAAGTCACTAAAATAAGTTTTTCTCGCTTACTTTACATTTTAGGTATAGTCTTTGCTTAACAGAAATTGTAGAGAAAAAAAATCTCTATTTAACTGTTTGATTAAATATAGGGTGTTCCATTTAAAAAAATGGACTTTTTAATGTTTTTCCGAACCTGTCAAAAAAACAATATTTTGGACTTTTCCTAAACAAATTTCATTTAATTTAGTATACAGATGAAAACTACACTTTCCGTTCTTTCTTGTCCCCAACTTTTACTCCTTTGCTTAGTCAAGGTTAAAAGTTATTGATTGTTTTGGAAGTAGCTTTTTTCATCAAAATTTCGTAAAATTATTTTTTTTTCTCGAAAACGGTTAAAGTTGGGTATAGGGAAGTATTAACAAAAAATATTCAGAATTATATTCTTAATCTACAAAAAAAATTTCACATAAGATTTCCATTTAAAATTAAAAAGTCATGCATCACCCTGAATAACTGAGACACCCTGTATATTCAAGAATATTTTTAGCATGTGACCCGCGTGATATTCTGCAACTTTTATCTAAAACATTTTTTTCTAAAATTAATAGTTAAGGAGCTATCTTCCGAGTACGCCTTAGTAACTCACCCTGTATGTGTAAATTAAACTTTGCCAGTCTTTTCTTTATTAAAAGGAATTTCGCACGTACACCCTTTAAAAATTGTTAGTAAACAATTTATTCGAAATAAAAATTTAATAACATTTTTTACTTTTTCGTAGATATTTCAGCATCAGCTGCTATCAGGGGCGGTTCGTCCTTAAGAGCTGCAGAGCTGCAGAACTCCCAAAAATAAGATTATCATAAAAACAATAAATTATCTATTAATAAAATAGAATAATCCCAGCCTATTCTCGCGGTTTTTTAAAGTTGAGCCAGTCAACCAAGTGAATATTTAATACGAAGCTGCTATGCAACGTTCACGAAACAGCTGTTCTTCTCGTGCTGTAAACCGCTGCGAACCAATGTAATGTGCTTGTTTGGTAGACATCGCTGCATTACGACGTGGCCCGAAGTTAGAAATAAATGCAACGGGGCAAGGCAGGCAAGGAGCTGCATTTGGTGCAGTACACGTACCGTTTTAAACGGGGCGTTGTAGTATTTTGTCTAAATAATTCGTAAATTTACTTTTTTTTGTACGACTATCGACTATGTTTACAAACATTCCTAAAATGCATGCTATAATTAAATTAAACAAAAATAAGGTTCCTGCACTTACCTAATTATCAAAATTAATTAATAGTAAAGGCCCAAAATTGCCCTACAACCCGAATTAAATAATGAAAGTGTTAGCAGCAGCCAAGTAAAAGCTTATAAAACACACTTCCATAGATATATATTTAAGGAACAACATATTTAAGGATTGGCTGTGATTGTAATTTGAAAAATGTTTTATTCTGTTTTTCCTGTGTATTATTATTATTAGTTCTTTTTAAAGCAGAACACCCAAAAATATTGGCTATGAGCCGTGCCTGGCTGCTATATACACTAAAAGTTGAACAAGTAAAACTAAACTACAAGGAATAACGTAATATTTTCATTTTCAAACCTATGAAAAAATTAAAAATTACACAACAAACATTGATGAATATTAACAAATTTAATAAATTAATCGTCAAACCTTGTGATCCAGCTCTTTCATAACGTCTATTGGAACGAGGCATAGATTGGGAGCCAGAGCGAGAATGTATTTGATGTGGAGTGTTCATGCCGGAAGGTCCCATAGTACCCGCATGTGGATGAGGGAATGCTTGGAATTGCTGCACTTTACTGGGACACATTGGCGTACTGTAAACGGAAAAGGTACTTTACCTGAAACGAAAAGAGTTTTTGCTCAACTGTAAAGGCCTATTTGATTTAAAAAAATCGAAAGTAAACTAAAAATAAGTTTCAGACCGCGCAGGGATTAATCCCAAAATATGAAAATCCAATTCGAAAATTTTTGGTCCATCATACCTATTGTCAACTCCATCCGGGGACATACTTGTGTCGATTGTGTCGTTTGTGTCGATTGTGTCGTTTGTGTCGATTGTGTCGATTGTGTCGTTCGTGTCGTTCGTGTCGTTTGTGTCGATTGTGTCGTTTGTGTCGTTTGTGTCGTTTGTGTCGTTTGTGTCGTTTGTGTCGTTTGTGTCGTTTGTGTCGTTTGTGTCATTTGTGTCGATTGTGTCGTTTGTGTCGTTTGTGTCGATTGTGTCGTTTGTGTCGATTGTGTCGATTGTGTCGTTTGTGTCGTTTGTGTCGATTGTGTCGTTTGTGTCGATTGTGTCGATTGTGTGGTTTGTGTCGTTTGTGTCGTTTGTGTCGTTTGTGTCATTTGTGTCGATTGTGTCGTTTGTGTCGATTGTGTCGTTTGTGTCGATTGTGTCGATTGTGTCGTTTGTGTCGATTGTGTCGATTGTGTCGTTTGTGTCGTTTGTGTCGTTTGTGTCGTTTGTGTCGTTTGTGTCGTTTGTGTCGTTTGTGTCGATTGTGTCGATTGTGTCGATTGTGTCGATTGTGTCGATTGTGTCGTTTGTGTCGATTGTGTCGATTGTGTGGTTTGTGTCGTTTGTGTCGTTTGTGTCGTTTGTGTCGTTTGTGTCATTTGTGTCGATTGTGTCGTTTGTGTCGATTGTGTCGTTTGTGTCGATTGTGTCGATTGTGTCATTTGTGTCGATTGTGTCGTTTGTGTCGTTTGTGTCGATTGTGTCGATTGTGTCGTTTGTGTCGTTGGTGTCGTTGGTGTCGTTTGTGTCGTTTGTGTCGTTTGTGTCGTTTGTGTCGTTTGTGTCGTTTGTGTCGTTTGTGTCGTTTGTGTCGTTTGTGTCGTTTGTGTCGTTTGTGTCGTCTGTGTCGTTTGTGTCGTCTGTGTCGATTGTGTCGTTTGTGTCGTTTGTGTCATTTGTGTCGATTGTGTCGTTTGTGTCGATTGTGTCGATTGTGTCGATTGTGTCGTTTGTGTCGTTTGTGTCGTTTGTGTCGTTTGTGTCGTTTGTGTCGTTTGTGTCGTCTGTGTCGTTTGTGTCGTCTGTGTCGATTGTGTCGTTTGTGTCGTTTGTGTCGTTTGTGTCGTTTGCGTCGTCTGTGTCGTTTGTGTCGTTTGTGTCGATTGTGTCGTTTGTGTCATTTGTGTCGTATGTGTCGTTTTTGTCGTTTGTGTCGATTGTGTCGTTTGTGTCATTTGTGTCGATTGTGTCGTTTGTGTCGTTTGTGTCGATTGTGTCGTTTGTGTCGATTGTGTCGATTGTGTCGTTTGTGTCGTTTGTGTCGATTGTGTCGATTGTGTCGATTGTGTCGTTTGTGTCGATTGTGTCGATTGTGTGGTTTGTGTCGTTTGTGTCGTTTGTGTCGTTTGTGTCATTTGTGTCGATTGTGTCGTTTGTGTCGATTGTGTCGTTTGTGTCGATTGTGTCGATTGTGTCGTTTGTGTCGATTGTGTCGATTGTGTCGTTTGTGTCGTTTGTGTCGATTGTGTCGATTGTGTCGATTGTGTCGTTTGTGTCGTTTGTGTCGTTTGTGTCGTTTGTGTCATTTGTGTCGATTGTGTCGTTTGTGTCGACTGTTCGTTTGTGTCGATTGTGTCGATTGTGTCGATTGTGTCGATTGTGTCGTTTGTGTCGATTGTGTCGATTGTGTCGTTTGTGTCGTTTGTGTCGATTGTGTCGATTGTGTCGTTTGTGTCGTTTGTGTCGTTTGTGTCGCTTGTGTCGTTTGTGTCGTTTGTGTCGTTTGTGTCGTTTGTGTCGTTTGTGTCGTTTGTGTCGTTTGTGTCGTTTGTGTCGTTTGTGTCGTTTGTGTCGATTGTGTCGTTTGTGTCTTTGTGTCGTTTGTGTCATTTGTGTCGATTGTGTCGTTTGTGTAGATTGTGTCGTTTGTGTCGATTGTGTCGATTGTGTCGTTTGTGTCGATTGTGTCGATTGTGTCGTTTGTGTCCATTGTGTCGATTGTGTCGTTTGTGTCGTTTGTGTCGTTTGTGTCGTTTGTGTCGTTTGTGTCGTTTGTGTCGTTTGTGTCGTTTGTGTCGTTTGTGTCGTTTGTGTCGTTTGTGTCGATTGTGTCGATTGTGTCGTTTGTGTCGTTTGTGTCGTTTGTGTCGGTTGTGTCGATTGTGTCGTTTGTGTCGATTGTGTCGTTTGTGTCGATTGTGTCGATTGTGTCGATTGTGTCGTTTGTGTCCATTGTGTCGATTGTGTCGTTTGTGTCGTTTGTGTCGTTTGTGTCGTTTGTGTCGATTGTGTCGATTGTGTCGTTTGTGTCGATTGTGTCGATTGTGTCGATTGTGTCGTTTGTGTCGTTTGTGTCGTTTGTGTCGTTTGTGTCGTTTGTGTCGTCTGTGTCGTTTGTGTCGTCTGTGTCGATTGTGTCGTTTGTGTCGTTTGCGTCGTCTGTGTCGTTTGTGTCGTTTGTGTCGTTTGTGTCGATTGTGTCGTTTGTGTCATTTGTGTCGTATGTGTCGTTTTTGTCGTTTGTGTCGATTGTGTCGTTTGTGTCATTTGTGTCGATTGTGTCGTTTGTGTCGTTTGTGTCGATTGTGTCGTTTGTGTCGATTGTGTCGATTGTGTCGTTTGTGTCGTTTGTGTCGATTGTGTCGATTGTGTCGTTTGTGTCGATTGTGTCGATTGTGTGGTTTGTGTCGTTTGTGTCGTTTGTGTCGTTTGTGTCATTTGTGTCGATTGTATCGTTTGTGTCGATTGTGTCGTTTGTGTCGATTGTGTCGATTGTGTCGTTTGTGTCGATTGTGTCGATTGTGTCGTTTGTGTCGTTTGTGTCGATTGTGTCGATTGTGTCGTTTGTGTCGTTTGTGTCGTTTGTGTCGATTGTGTCGTTTGTGTCGATTGTGTCGATTGTGTCGTTTGTGTCGTTTGTGTCGATTGTGTCGATTGTGTCGTTTGTGTCGATTGTGTCGATTGTGTGGTTTTTGTCGTTTGTGTCGTTTGTGTCGTTTGTGTCATTTGTGTCGATTGTGTCGTTTGTGTCGATTGTGTCGATTGTGTCGTTTGTGTCGTTTGTGTCGATTGTGTCGATTGTGTCGTTTGTGTCGATTGTGTCGATTGTGTGGTTTGTGTCGTTTGTGTCGTTTGTGTCATTTGTGTCGATTGTGTCGTTTGTGTCGATTGTGTCGTTTGTGTCGATTGTGTCGATTGTGTCGTTTGTGTCGATTGTGTCGATTGTGTCGTTTGTGTCGTTTGTGTCGTTTGTGTCGTTTGTGTCGATTGTGTCGTTTGTGTCGATTGTGTCGATTGTGTCGTTTGTGTCGTTTGTGTCGATTGTGTCGTTTGTGTCATTTGTGTCGTATGTGTCGTTTTTGTCGTTTGTGTCGATTGTGTCGTTTGTGTCATTTGTGTCGATTGTGTCGTTTGTGTCGTTTGTGTCGATTGTGTCGATTGTGTCGTTTGTGTCGTTTGTGTCGATTGTGTCGTTTGTGTCGTTTGTGTCGTTTTTGTCGATTGTGTCGATTGTGTCGTTTGTGTCGTTTGTGTCGTTTGTGTCGTTTGTGTCGTTTGTGTCGTTTGTGTCGTTTGTGTCGTTTGTGTCGTTTGTGTCGATTGTGTCGATTGTGTCGTTTGTGTCGATTGTGTCGATTGTGTGGTTTGTGTCGTTTGTGTCGTTTGTGTCGTTTGTGTCGTTTGTGTCATTTGTGTCGATTGTGTCGTTTGTGACGATTGTGTCGTTTGTGTCGATTGTGTCGATTGTGTCATTTGTGTCGATTGTGTCGATTGTGTCGATTGTGTCGATTGTGTCGATTGTGTCGATTGTGTCGATTGTGTCGATTGTGTCGATTGTGTCGTTTGTGTCGATTGTGTCGATTGTGTGGTTTGTGTCGTTTGTGTCGTTTGTGTCGTTTGTGTCATTTGTGTCGATTGTGTCGTTTGTGTCGATTGTGTCGTTTTTGTCGATTGTGTCGATTGTGTCATTTGTGTCGATTGTGTCGATTGTGTCGTTTGTGTCGTTTGTGTCGATTGTGTCGATTGTGTCGTTTGTGTCGTTTGTGTCGATTGTGTCGTTTGTGTCGTTTGTGTCGTTTGTGTCGTTTGTGTCGTTTGTGTCGTTTGTGTCGATTGTGTCGTTTGTGTCGTTTGTGTCGTTTGTGTCGATTGTGTCGATTGTGTCGTTTGTGTCGTTTGTGTCGTTTGTGTCGTATGTGTCGTTTTTGTCGTTTGTGTCGATTGTGTCGTTTGTGTCGATTGTGTCGATTGTGTCGTATGTGTCGTTTTTGTCGTTTGTGTCGATTGTGTCGTTTGTGTCGATTGTGTCGATTGTGTCGATTGTGTCGTTTGTGTCGTTTGTGTCGTTTGTGTCGTTTGTGTCGTTTGTGTCGTTTATGTCGTTTGTATCGTTTGTGTCGTTTGTGTCGTATGTGTCGTTTTTGTCGTTTGTGTCGTTTGTGTCGTTTGTGTCGTTTGTGTTGTTTGTGTTGATTGTGTAAAGCCAATTAAAAATTTAACTATCTTCTAACTCATGTTTTCGAAATTTTCAGGAAAATGCCAATGCCAATACGTAATTTCTTTCAAGAACTCCATGTTAATTTAAAATCACATAAACATTTTTGAATTTCAAACCGTATTAGTTATTGAAACCAACAACATATCTTCTCAGTCTAATAATAATAATCTGTTTAAACAATTTCAAGCTCCACCGTAAGCAAAACTTCTAAGCAACAAAAACCTAATGCTAAAAATTATCGAAAGCAATTAACCTCCGTAACTACGACTATTAATAAGTTGATCCCGATCGCATTCGGCCTCTGATATCTCGTTGCTATCTTTAGAGTCGTTAAATGAAGCATCATGATTACGTGGTGGTGGTGGTGGGGATTCGGGACTAGTATTACCGGGTTGTAAACGCAAAGAACCCAAAGAACGACGTCCAATTGATCCTCGGCTGCCATATTGACCATAAGGTGCACTATAGCCTCCATATTGAGAACCATACTGTTCATCCTCGGGTGCACAATTAGCGGGGTCATCATATTGTAATAGAGTCAAATAGGTAAAGTCCTAAAAAATATTGGTTAACTTAATCCAAATTAAATCTAATCCAAGTTGGCAGCAAGTTCACATTCTTGTGATAAATTCAAATAAGTAAAATCACAAAACTGTGAATTAATATGAAACACCGCAAATTAAATTCATATCGTACAATTAAATTGAGGTAAACGTACGACGTATTAAAATGAAAACAACATCTTCCTCTCTGTCGTATAAGCGTGTACCAAACAAGACAGAAGAAAAGATGATCTCAGCTTCATGTGTGACGACAGTTCACGGGTACACAGAATGACTCAGTCAGCATTCTTAAAAAGAATGCTTATGCCGTAAAATTTAAAGACAAAGGCTTAAAAGTAGGTAGGGCCAAAATATGGCTATACAGGGTGACATTGAAAAAACTGCCATGCATAGTACCACGCGATAGAGGACCATAAAATAATAAAAAAAGTTCTTATACGCTAATGTCCGATCGCCTTTTGTTTTCAAGATACAGGATGTTAAAAGTTTGTTAGAAAATTTAATTTAAAAAAAAAAAACTACAATGCATAGTACCACGCGATAGAGGACCATAAAATAATAAAAAAAGTTCTTATACGCTAATGTCCGATCGCCTTTTGTTTTCAAGATACAGGATGTTAAAAGTTTGTTAGAAAATTTAATTTTTTTTTTTTAACTACAATGCATAGTACCACGCGATAGAGGACCATAAAATAATAAAAAAAAGTTCTTATACGCTAATGTCCAATCGCCTTTTGTTTTCAAGATACAGGATGTTAAAAGTTTGTTAGAAAATTTAAACTTTTAACATCTTGTATCTTGAAAACAAAAGGCGATCGGACATTAGCGTATAAGAACTTTTTTTATTATTTTATGGTCCTCTATCGCGTGGTACTATGCATTGTAGTTATTAAAAAAATTAAATTTTCTAACAAACTTTTAACATCCTGTATCTTGAAAACAAGAGGCGATCGGACATTAGCGTATAAGAACTTTTTTTATTATTTTATGGTCCTCTATCGCGTGGTACTATGCATTGTAGTTTAAAAAAAAAAAATAAATTTTCTATCAAACTTTTAACATCCTGTATCTTGAAAACAAAAGGCGATCGGACATTAGCGTATAAGAACTTTTTTTATTATTTTATGGTCCTCTATCGCATGGTACTATGCATTGTAGTTTTTTTTTTTAAAATTAAATTTTCTAACAAACTTTTAACATCCTGTATCTTGAAAACAAAAGGCGATCGGACATTAGCGTATAAGAACTTTTTTTATTATTTTATGGTCCTCTATCGCGTGGTACTATGCATGGCAGTTTTTTCAATGTCACCCTGTATATTGAGATGATACTTAATTGGATGTATACAGTGCGAGTGTAAAGTCTGGAACTATCGCAATAAATCTTTTATTAAACGGTTTTGAAAAAAATCCTCGAACACGTCAATTTTTATCTTAAATGAGACATATTTTACTGTAATCGTCACTTAAAGATCGTCTTTTGTTTTTGAGTTATGACGTAAGCGATAATTTTTTTAAATGGAAACCCTAATGTTTTATGATGAATTTGGAAAGAGCATGAAATTCTAAGACCAAATATGCTAAAAAAGTATGGTACTGTATTTTGAAATTTTCGAGATAATTGCCGTTAAAGTTTTAAAACAAAAATCTAATAACGTAATAACAAACAAGAGTTCCAAGTTTTAATAAAAAAATCAAGTAGCCATGTAACAATTGACAGCGTTAAAATTATGACAGTTCTTTATCAGTCTGTTTATCTGTTTTTATTGTGGGCTTTTTTACGTGATTTCGATTTTCATTACTATTATGTACAATATCTTCCAAATAGAAGAATACAATATCACACTTTTTTTATCATATTTGGTCTAAGAATTTCATGCTTTTTCCAAATTCACCATAAAAAATTAGGGTTTCCATTTAAAAAAATTATCGCTTACGTCATAACTCAAAAACAAAAGACGATCTTTAATTGACGATTACAGTAAAATATGTCTCATTTAAGATAAAAATTGACGTGTTCGAGGATTTTTTTCAAAAACGTTTAATAAACGATTTATTGCGATAGTTCCAGACTTTACACTCGCACTGTATAATTAAGGTTAAGTTGTTTGTTTAATTTATAAAAGAAAAATGTTATTTGCCAAATATAAGTAATGCAGATTTTAAATTATTAAAAATTGTAATATAATTTTAAGATAGCTAGATTAGATTTAAGTTATGTGAAAATGTAAATAAGTTATTGTTATAATGTTTGTTAGTAATAATTAGCTAAATTGGTAGTTATAGAAATGTAAAATAAGTTACTATTAGAAACCTTGTAAATAGTTGTTATAGTGAAAAACAATTTAGATAAAAATATCTTGGATACAGAAAAAAACAATTTAAAAAATAATTGATATTTAGGCATTCAAAGGGGCAACAGCCAGATAGGTTTGCTCGTCCCAAAACAATAAATATCAAACGAATATTAAAATTTAAATAAAGTTAACGATTATTAGAATCAGCATTAAATCAAAAGGAAGTGAAATAGAAGAAAATTCAATTGAAAATTGAACTTCAAGTAGAAGCACTTAAAAACAGAGGCAATTCAAGTAGAGGCATTTCAAAACAGAGGCAATTCAAGGAGAGACAATTCAACCACAGGCAATTCAAGCAGAGGCAAATTGGATTTTGGTGTTGAGATAAAAAAAGAAGGGGAATTCAAGTGTAAATAGTAAGTGTAAATACCGTAATTATAAGATAGGTTTAAGGCAGGGTTGATAGGAAAAAACGATAATAAAAAAAAAATCTGCATTATAAGTATTTGAGTAATTTTATTTGTATTTGGGTAAAAATATACTTAGAAAGATAACAAACAAGGAACCTAATTAACGACCTGAGATAAGAGCAATGCAAACAATTAAGTAAAATTAAAGAGCAAAGCAAGGGATAATTGTAAATATTGAATGTGGGCTTAATAATAAATAAATTAAATTTAAATAAAATCTTTTAAAAGAGCAACATCATTTCAATATAGTTAGATCTCGCCTTTAATCGCTCTCTCAGTGTTCAATTACATTTCCGACAAAGACGTTCTGATTTACCCGAGAAAGTCGATATACAGAAAACATGATGTTAATCTGCATGTGAGTTATTTTTAAGATTAATTAAGTGGACTTAGAAAATTATACGAACTAAATACTAGAAACGAAATTAACTAATTGTCGTGTTCGGAATTAAATAAGGAAACTTCAAACGATCATAAATAAATAAATGTAAACGGGTGTTAAATCTAATGATTTCTATTTTAAATGTTTAATGAATTGGCTAATGTAAACAGTTTAATGGAATCTACAAATGCAAAGAGATTTACTCTTTGTTAAAAAGAATTTGATATTAAAGTTATAGGCATAATCATCATGACATATGGTTGAGGCGCCGGCTCTTTTCCGGGTTTATTTAACTTATTTATTTGCCGTCATCAATTTTGCCTGTTCATTTATTAATTTGAATTAACCACATATTAATTTAACCGCATATGGCGGAGCTGCCGGATCGATTTTCCGGGTGTTTTAAACAAATGTTGTAATTTAATTTTATTAAAGCAAACTTTGCCTGTTAATTTATTAATTTGAAATACCAACATATTAATTCAACTGCTTTATGCTGGAGATGCTCGGATTGAATCTTCGGGTATTTAGCAACTTGCCGGCTCGTTTTCGGGTTGATTTTCATATTTAGTGTAATTTTAAATTTTTCGAAAATTTTTTTTAAATAAGTTTTAGATAATAAAATGTTTTGTTTCGTGAATGTTTTGTAATTAGAGTATAATTTGTGATTGTTTGAAGTACCTACGGAGTAATTACGTATTTAGCAGTTAATTTTGATGAATTTAAAATTTGCACTGAGAGCAGAAACTTTCATATGTTTTTTAAAAATAATATAAGAAATAAAAGTACGGATTACGTTTAGATTTCGTGAATATTATAAATAGTTTACGGGTAAATTTTATGAATTTACGTCGGGAGCACGTAATGCAATTTCGCCGAGCGGGGCAAAAATGCAGTCAGTTACCGCGAGCGATTCCACGTTTGGACGTTACAAGCCCGGACTCTGCGACACGTTAAACGAAGTTCGTTTCCAGGTTTAATTGCTTAAATGTAGTTTTCTGCAAGTTAAATTAATTTGCATATTTTTCGATCATGCTTTGGTAACAGTAAAAAATTTTCATGGTAAATATTTAAAAGAAAGTCAGAGTCCAAGTCCAATTACTGCAATTTCAGTTTCTTATTTGAGTTTTCAGTAACGTGTTGAAACATTTATAAACCTAGTTCTTTGCGTTAATCGTGTTTCTTGTACTGTTTCACAGAATTGTTTTACAACCCAGAGTCAGATAATTTTTCTCAAATATCTCCCGATAAATATCACTTTATCACAGTCCACGTTTATAGAATCATACGATCTTTAACAGTTAATTAATATTACACCATTCTCCACAATAAGTTAGTGTCACTGACTTACGAATAAAACCAAGAATTTTTCAATACAAATACATAATAATTATGACTGAGGTTTCTTTATTCGAAGCGTTTCTCACGCATAAAAAGGTACCACCGGCAGTCAACCCTGAAACTTTTGACCCCACCACAAATCAAAATCCTAAAAAATTTCTTCAAGCGTTCGAAACGGCATCAATTTTCTACACATGGGGAAATCAAGAGAAAATACGTTTCTTCGGAGCTTTCTTAAAAGGAACGGCTTCAATGTGGTACGAAAATTATAAACACAATCCAAGCAATCAAACAAATACGTGGGTTAAAATTTCCAACGATTTTCTAAGCGAATTCTCAGGCCAATCTGACTTTCTGGAACTACAAGTAAAATGCACCAATTTAAACGACAAAATGAAAGACTTGTTTGACCATTTTCGATCAGATCTGAATAATCAATGTCAAGGATTACAAACTCCGGAACCAGTTCCTTTACGTCTAAATTGTTCTTTGCTGACCACAGATACCCATCGTTCTTCACAGTATCAGGCAACTAAATTTGACTATAGAAACAGAAATTATATCCAAAATTCTACTCCTCGCACACACGACGGAATAAGGATTTGTTTTCGATGTCGAAAACCAGGACATATCCGTGCTACCTGTAGAGTCCCTCGCGCTACGATACTAAAAGTTTCCAATTATACTTCTCAATTTGATTATAACAATAAAAAGAATTACCAGCAAACTAATCCTCGTACAGACGACGGAAAACCAATTTGTTTTAAATGCAACAAACCAGGACATATCCGCGCTACGTGCCGGAACCAACGAAAACTTGAAAATAAAACGAACACTTTAACGGCAGGAAGAAAAACTTGTCACACGGAATAAAATTCCTTAAAATTGTTTTTAGTTCATAAATACACTTCAACCGAAATTTTTTTTTATTTTTGCAAAACTATATTCGAGTTCCAAATAGAATTGGTTTAACCTTAGCACTTATAAAATTCAGGTCAAAGTAAATTGAAAAATCGTCATAAAGTTGAGTTTCTTTTAAATGGTAACCGATATACTAATAAATGTAGTTATCTTTCGATAAATTTCCATACTTACTGTTAAAGACGATACAAACTCAGTTTAAGTTCTGAATCACCCAAAGAGTGGTTTCTCTGTTTTAACCCTGACGGTCATCTACTCTAATTTTTTTAATCCCTGTCTACATATGTGGCACAATTCAAACGTAATGAATTCAAGACTGTAACACGGGTAACATTCACAAATCAGAAGTTCTTCTTGGTCCTACTTTTAATCTTAGTATATAAAACTTGAATATTTACAAAGCATAAATGAAGAAAGAATACCGTGAAAAATAAAAATAAGTCAAGAAGTAAAAGAAAAAGAATAGTAAAAATAAATTTAATAATAAAAATAGTTTTAAACTTAATAACCAGGATAGTTGTAAAAATAATATTATTTATAATAATTTTAGAAGTATGTTTCATAGTAACTTTAGGAGCAATTATCGTAAATTTCAACGCAGAAATTTTAATTATAAGTTCGATAACCAACAGAAGTATGTTGGAAGGATTCACCTATGATAGGGAATCAACCCAAAAAAAAAAAAAAAAAAAAAAGAAGAAAAAGAAATAAAATTTAAAGTAAATGGAAAATTTAATGTTGACGACTTAAAACAATGAAAAAGAATATTCTAAAGTATTAGTATTTTGTACAGTAAAGTAATTATTTAAAGATTAAATAATAGTTTATTATTATATTTTGAAAAGTTATAACTCTTTATTTACCTAGTTTGCCATGAGAATAAAAAAGTAAAATTAAATAATGAAAAGTAGATAAATGAACATTTTAAAGATTTTAACAGTAATACTATTATTAATATAAAGAATTAAATTTAATAACAGGAATGACAAGTGATACGATAATTGAAAGGAATATGTTAGAAAAGTAAAATGATTATTGATACGATTAATTATGAAGATATTTAAGAAAGGCAATAAAAATCATTATTAAAAATAAGAATAATAAGCCATCGGGTATAAAAGATTAATTTTTGAATTAAAGCAGTAAAGAAAGTTCTTTTAAAACTAAAATGTATCCAATCCAACATGCGTATCAAACGAAGTAAATAACGAAATGTTAAAAGCTTGATAGAAAGTCATTTAGTAAAGAAGAGTCTTCAATTAATAATGGAAAATCCTGTTGTCGAGAAAGAAAAGAAACATAAGTATTGATGAAATATAAAGAAAGGCAAAAGGCACAGAAATATGTAGATTAATTTTAAAGAAAATGTGTTATAGAATAGAGTTTTGAAAGAGGACGGCTAACCATCGATCTTTACATTGATAGAGTCACAACGGAGTTTAATTCCTCTGAAATTCAATATGGTGCAGTCTGCCAAATTGCCCAGTGCTAGCCTCAGGACTAGTACCACTTTTAGCACCGCAGGAAAATTTTAAGAACTACAAACACGATTGTTCACTATTTAATAGATATTCAAGATCAAATTATTAGTAAGCAAATAAATAATTTGCAAGTAAATCATAAAACGTCATAGTCCATCCAGCCTATGTTACAAGGTTAAAGTTGTAAGCTGGCAGTCCAAGTTTAACGCGGAGACGTCCCGTTGAAATTGAACGGCCATTCTAAATATTTACGTGAATTTCGTTAGTTTGTTTTTTTGCAACAAACATGATAGTGAAAGTAATTTTTAAATAGTAGAGATAATTCAGTATCGGAGTATCCTTGTTGAAAGAACGTGTTTAAATCGAGAGTTGTGAATAACCTTGTACAAACTTTACTCGATAGAATGGACTCGTTAAAATTTTTTTTGATGTTGATTTTCTTGAAATTTTTTTGCATCCGCTTCTGTTGTCAAGTAACACCCTCTGATTCGTCATTGGGGTAGCCAAAAACAACCGTAAGAGAAGTGTGTTGGACAAAGAGGGAGGTAGTTCTTTTTGTGACCTAAAACATTGATTAAGGATCTAAAACTACCAATAATAACATTTCCACATTTGCCAAAACCAACGAACGTTTTAATTAAGAAGTTTTTAATTGAGAAAAAAAAGGGAAACTTGCGAGACCTAAGCCAATTCTGTTCGCAGAGATAGATCGACTGGATATTTAAAAAAGTAGTCCAAATTGTGATTAGTATTTGGAATATCCACCACCAAAATACGGCTAGTGGTGAGCACACATAATACATGTTGTGATTAATATTTTAAACCGTCAAACCGAATGCCACCGTTTGACGAAGAACACACGATAAAACTGGGCCTGGGTATATTGCAAATAAATAACAAGTAATAATAGTAAATAACAAGTAATAATAGTCAATAATAAGTAATAATTATAAATAATAAGGAATGAAAATAAATAAGAAGTAATGGCATATCAATAATGGAATAAAAAAGAGAAAAATAGTGAGAAAGAAATCCCCAAATCTACGAGCAATATATTCATCGTGTGTTTGTCGGGATGCGGATTGAAAAATTCGGAAAAATCTGTGGACAGCTGCCACATTTCCTGATTGGACAGTCCTCAAAACGACAGGGGCGAACCAAGAGAGTGTTTAAGTGTTATAGCGCGCCTGAATATTGAGTTATATTAAATTTTAGGAGGGATATCGAATTGGTAGAGTGTATTATTTTAAAAATGGTTCAATCGCCCCACAGTCGATCAAGGAAACGATCAATCAATCAATCGATTAACAAAGAAATCTAAAAGAAAGTGTTAAAAGAATAATTATTAAAAAGATGAAATTATCAGAGAAAAAAAAAGTATCAGATTGACAGTTAATAAGAAATGGATCAGTTAATTAGGAACGAAGTCGACCAAAGAATTGTAATATTGAATGTATTCTTTTTAGTTGTGAAAGGACACGAGTATGAATGTTTTAGATTTAAAACTAAATAATAGGTACTTATAGGGAAATTAGGTTAGAAAGTCACATAAAAAACAAGGTACAATTATTGACGCAATTCAATACCTATCCTGTTGGGATGCTTAGTAGAATATTTAAGTTAAAGTTAAATTAAATACAAAAATAGGTCAACGTTTCCACGTTATTACCTTTGTGTAAATATTAGCCGAATTAATTGTTTATGTTTAACTAAAGTAATAATTTTATAAAATGGAATTTCAATTTATATGTCAAGAAAAAGAGAAAATATATCAACCCTGAACAAGTAAAATCAGGCCTCACCAATTTTAAATAAAACAAAGTCGTTTAGAAACGGTAAATAACCACCGAAAATTAACAGAGTTATTTTAGTAATACTTAATTTGATGATCACTTTAGGATTTCCAGAACTGAAAGTTTAATATCACGTGAAATAAGAATGCTAACTTGCATAATGTTGAAAGAAAATCTTCGTAAAGACGGAGTTCAAATTACTCGTATCTAATTTTTTTTTGAATGCCTTATAACTATTACATTCGAGATTTTGTTGTTAAAGTTTCAAGTAAAACGAAAAAATAGATGTCTTAAAGTTACAGATAACTAAATTGTGTTAAAGTCACGCTTATTAAAAAGCATTTTATTAAAGCAAACGTGACATACGGTTAAAAAACCTGTTAAGAAATTAAGCATATTGGGGAGAAAAATGCTTAATTTGTAACAAAGAAATTTTTTTTTACAAAATGAAATTTTTTCTTAGGAGATTTCAGTTTAACAAAACAGGATTATTCAAACATAAAGTTGCTACGCTTAAACTTGCAACGACAGCGGAACACGCTGACAGGCACGTTATCAATCAGTGAAACTAAATACTTACTGCAAAGATAAAAACAATATATTTGCACTGAGTACATGTTTTTAAATAACTCGTCGAGTTCGAATTAATTCACATTTAATACTGTTAGCAAAATGCATTTTAAATTACTAAATTTTAATAGTAACGCGAACAATGATTCAAATTGGGAAATTCTTGCACTTATTTGAAATTTACAAGGCTTCTGTCCTTGGTGTAACGAACATTTTGGAAATAATTAGTCAATAAATAATAAATGAATCAGCATAACCCAGCTTAAGCTATCAAAAAGAAACATTAAATAGAAATGTCTTCGGCAAAATCAAATTAACTTCAACGGCAAGCAGTTCAGTTCATAATTTTGAAGCTTGGGATTCAGGCAAACTATGCCTTTATGTTAATTGTCTTTCTTGAATGTAAACTGAAACCCAACTTTCTTAATTCGAACCAACAGTGAGGTAAGTTATATACAACGATAATTAATCATTCTACTTAGCTTTAGGACTAATTCTAGTTTAGTTTTTGTGTATTTTAGAATAACTGTTTAACCACCATTTTTGTTTAATATTCATGTTTTAAGAGTAATAGTTCAGATTTAATGTACTACGTACCTACTTTAAAAATGTTATTTTCAAGGGATATCCGTTAAGACGAATCACAAAACGATTAACTTAAAACATTGCACTTTGGCGTTGCACCTTAGCTGGAAACAAACAAGATACTGCAGAAAGAAGGCAGATAAGAAATAAATGCACAAATGCAACTTTCTAGGCGGCCACATACAAGGTGATCCGAAAAGACAATATACAGGAGAACTACAATAGCATAACTGTTTCAATGCTTATAAAACAATGATTATAGCAATAATTATAATCAAGGGATGTCGACCTAAACCAAAGGATGTCGAACTTAACCAATGGATGGCGAACTTCATTTCACAAACAATTTTTTTTCGATGAAGCTAAGTTTCCCAAGTTACAAGACAACGGTCAATCGAAGCAGCCAAGCAATCATTCCGATTCAAGGCGCTATTTCCTGTTTCCATTCAACGATGGTCGTGAAAAAATTTTTGCAAGAAGTTGGCGAATTACAATGCCAAAAAACTACCAGTTGGAGCAGAGCATCATTACGAATAGAGTAAATAACATTGCTATTGCGACAGTTATAACTACTTGAATAACTTCTATTAAAGAAAGTATGGACAAATTTCCCAATCGCCAACAATAACGGTACACCGAACGAAAGTGCATTTTAAGGAGGACGCGTATTGAAAAAACTACTGTAAGTTGGCATGATCCATGACTAGATAGCAATTTATGATGCGAACTAATACAACAAAGGAACCCCTAAGCGCGAAGGAGACTAGCTACCTTCGTAACTATGTTCGTCATATACAGGGTGGATCCTTTACATGTATCATGCTAACATTAGGCTTTAATATAGATATTAAGAAAATTTTTTTCAACTAACAGTTCTGTAAAGGGTAAAGTACGTAACCTCGACTTATTTGTTTTAGTTTTGTAAGTGGGGGACCCACTTCCGTAAGAGGGCGGGTTATGTAATAGAGTCAAATAGGTAAAGTCCTAAAAAATATTGGTTAACTTAATCCAAATTAAATCTAATCCAAGTTGGCAGCAAGTTCACATTCTTGTGATAAATTCAAATAAGTAAAATCACAAAACTGTGAATTAATATGAAACACCGCAAATTAAATTCATATAGTACAATTAAATTGAGGTAAACGTACGACGTATTAAAATGAAAACAACATCTTCCTCTCTGTCGTATAAGCGTGTACCAAACAAGACAGAAGAAAAGATGATCTCAGCTTCATGTGTGACGACAGTTCACGGGTACACAGAATGACTCAGTCAGCATTCTTAAAAAGAATGCTTATGCCGTAAAATTTAAAGACAAAGGCTTAAAAGTAGGTAGGGCCAAAATATGGCTATATAAAGTTAGATCTCGCCTTTAATCGCTCTCTCAGTGTTCAATTACATTTCCGACAAAGACGTTCTGATTTACCCGAGAAAGTCGATATACAGAAAACATGATGTTAATCTGCATGTGAGTTATTTTTAAGATTAATTAAGTGGACTTAGAAAATTATACGAACTAAATACTAGAAACGAAATTAACTAATTGTCGTGTTCGGAATTAAATAAGAAAAACATCAAACGATCATAAATAAATAAATGTAAACTTGTGTTAAACTTAATAATTGCTATTTGGAAAGATAAATTAATTGTCAATGTAGATAGGTTAATGTGTTCGCCAATGTAAAGAATTTACTCTCTGTAACAAGAGAATTAATATGGAAATGCTAAGGGTTCATGTTGCAATTTAACTGATAATAAACGAATGTTAGTCGACCGAGTGTCTTATTTATCCTCTCGCTTGAGCTAAGGGAAACTTACAAGTCACGTAGTCTGATGCTCTACCAAAATTATAAGAAAGACTACGCTAACCCCTAAGGTTTCTGAGCTACATAAATAACCCCTAAATATACAAAAATGGCTGCGTGACAATATTCAGGTCCAGGAGAGTAAATACTGCCGTTACCTGTAAATTACCTGAATTAAAACCGTAATTTCTTTTTCTGCGATGATAGAAGGATATCCCTTTGTACAAACCCCTAGTTAGAAGCGAATTCGCATTTATTTTATAGGTCATTAAAACGAAAACTTTAACGGTCAACTAACAACATGTGTGAAGTTTAGTCATGTTTTGCAACGGATTTCTTGGCTCCGGTCAAAACTCAAGAATTAATATGAAATTTAATTCTATATTTGAATCACTCTGTCACCGACCTCCGTAGAGTACATAAGTTCTTGTATTCTTATGTTTTATCGAAATACAATATACAGGGTGAGTTACTAAGGCGTACTCGGAAGATAGCTCCTTAACTATTAATTTTAGAAAAAAATGTTTTAGATAAAAGTTGCAGAATATCACGCGGGTCACATGCTAAAAATATTCTTGTCTCAGTTATTCAGGGTGATGCATGACTTTTTAATTTTAAATGGAAATCTTATATGAAATTTTTTTTATAGATTAAGAATAGAATTCTGAATATTTTTTGTTAATACTTCCCTATACCCAACTTTAACCGTTTTCGAGAAAAAAAATAATTTTACGAAATTTTGATGAAAAAAGCTACTTCCAAAACAATCAATAACTTTTAACCTTGACTAAGCAAAGGAGTAAAAGTTGGGGACAAGAAAGAACGGAAAGTGTAGTTTTCATCTGTATACTAAATTAAATGAAATTTGTTTAGGAAAAGTCCAAAATATTGTTTTTTTTGACAGGTTCGGAAAAACATTAAAAAGTCCATTTTTTTAAATGGAACACGGGAACACCCTATATTTAATCAAACAGTTAAATAGAGATTTTTTTTCTCTACAATTTCTGTTAAGCAAAGACTATACCTAAAATGTAAGGTAAGCGAGAAAAAGTTATTTTAGTGACTTTTAATCGCTCTATTTTTTACTTACTTCTATGGATACCAATTAAAGCCGGTATTTGCCGCAGAAAAAATTAAAGACAAGTAATAAATTGTTATCTACGGTTTTTAATATAAGAAAAGGATCGGCTCGCGTTTGACAATGTTTTTAGACAACCTTTTCCATTTACAAAGTGTAGGTAATCCACGATACCATTGAAATTTAAATTTGAAACAATTGTGTTAGTAAATTGTCAATTTGTTTGTTATCGCTTTTACCAGCTGAAAGTTTTTTTTTACTGTAAATCTGGTGAAAAAAAGTTTTCAATGGAGATAAATAGGGCTAGGATTTTGATGATTTTGCATCTTTTTTTCTGAAAGTCTGAGACATTGCTCAGTTATATATAAACGTGTTTCAGGATACATTGAATCACATGAGAGCAACTTGTTGGTGCATTTTCTTGCATTTTTTACCATTTTTGAGGAATGGGGCATTTTTTGCTAATTTTTATGGTATTTCCAGCATTTTTTGGGGTTTTTGTGTGTTTTTCTTCGAATTTTTTGCAGTTTTGAGGAATAGCGTTAATTTTTTTGATATTTTGCGATATTTTACTTGGCGAGCTTATAAACTTTTGTTAAAGTTTTACTTTTCATGCAGTCTAGAACAAAATGCAATATTTTTCTTTTCTCGGTAGTTCCGGTTGTTCCGGTATTTTTACCTGTTTAGAAATGAAGCCTAAAACCTCTATTGTTAGCTAAATGCAAAGTTAATGTTTTCTGGGAACGTGCTTAAGTCATCCACAAAAGAATGCCCATTAAGGGATTAAATTTCTTTGGAATGCAGTCAGTGAGTCAGTAACTTACATAGCTGTTTTCTAAGACTGGCCTGCAGTGGGTGGGAATGAACCAACAATAATTTTGCAGTCTTATTCAGTTTCTTCGCGTTCTTATCAACAGATTTATATGTCATCTTTTTAAATTTTTATGTCATTTTTGCGAGATTTTTAAGTCATAATTGCATCTTTTATTTTGCATTTTCGCTGATTTTTAACGTCATTAAAATCCTAGCCCTAGAGATAAAAGACAGCGTATGAGGCCAGCTAATAATGAGGAAAATGCTTTTTCTGTTTTATTAAGTATAACGGAAAATCCGCCCGTTAGTGCTCGCGATTTAAGCCGACAGTTAGGCACCGTTTCAAAAATTATGTGGACCAACAAATTTCCTCCTTATCATATCCAACTTTTACAAGAGCTGAATGAAGCGGATTTTGCCAGAAGGAGTCGTTTTTGCAATTGGGCACTAAACAAAATTACCGAACAGCATGACTTTTGTAATTTCTACTTGTCTTTAGTTTTTTCTGCGGCAAATACCGGCTTTAATTGGTATCCATAGAAGTAAGTAAAAAATAGAGCGACTAAAAGTCACTAAAATAAGTTTTTCTCGCTTACTTTACATTTTAGGTATAGTCTTTGCTTAACAGAAATTGTAGAGAAAAAAAATCTCTATTTAACTGTTTGATTAAATATAGGGTGTTCCATTTAAAAAAATGGACTTTTTAATGTTTTTCCGAACCTGTCAAAAAAACAATATTTTGGACTTTTCCTAAACAAATTTCATTTAATTTAGTATACAGATGAAAACTACACTTTCCGTTCTTTCTTGTCCCCAACTTTTACTCCTTTGCTTAGTCAAGGTTAAAAGTTATTGATTGTTTTGGAAGTAGCTTTTTTCATCAAAATTTCGTAAAATTATTTTTTTTTCTCGAAAACGGTTAAAGTTGGGTATAGGGAAGTATTAACAAAAAATATTCAGAATTATATTCTTAATCTACAAAAAAAATTTCACATAAGATTTCCATTTAAAATTAAAAAGTCATGCATCACCCTGAATAACTGAGACACCCTGTATATTCAAGAATATTTTTAGCATGTGACCCGCGTGATATTCTGCAACTTTTATCTAAAACATTTTTTTCTAAAATTAATAGTTAAGGAGCTATCTTCCGAGTACGCCTTAGTAACTCACCCTGTATGTGTAAATTAAACTTTGCCAGTCTTTTCTTTATTAAAAGGAATTTCGCACGTACACCCTTTAAAAATTGTTAGTAAACAATTTATTCGAAATAAAAATTTAATAACATTTTTTACTTTTTCGTAGATATTTCAGCATCAGCTGCTATCAGGGCGGTTCGTCCTTAAGAGCTGCAGAGCTGCAGAACTCCCAAAAATAAGATTATCATAAAAACAATAAATTATCTATTAATAAAATAGAATAATCCCAGCCTATTCTCGCGGTTTTTTAAAGTTGAGCCAGTCAACCAAGTGAATATTTAATACGAAGCTGCTATGCAACGTTCACGAAACAGCTGTTCTTCTCGTGCTGTAAACCGCTGCGAACCAATGTAATGTGCTTGTTTGGTAGACATCGCTGCATTACGACGTGGCCCGAAGTTAGAAATAAATGCAACGGGGCAAGGCAGGCAAGGAGCTGCATTTGGTGCAGTACACGTACCGTTTTAAACGGGGCGTTGTAGTATTTTGTCTAAATAATTCGTAAATTTACTTTTTTTTGTACGACTATCGACTATGTTTACAAACATTCCTAAAATGCATGCTATAATTAAATTAAACAAAAATAAGGTTCCTGCACTTACCTAATTATCAAAATTAATTAATAGTAAAGGCCCAAAATTGCCCTACAACCCGAATTAAATAATGAAAGTGTTAGCAGCAGCCAAGTAAAAGCTTATAAAACACACTTCCATAGATATATATTTAAGGAACAACATATTTAAGGATTGGCTGTGATTGTAATTTGAAAAATGTTTTATTCTGTTTTTCCTGTGTATTATTATTATTAGTTCTTTTTAAAGCAGAACACCCAAAAATATTGGCTATGAGCCGTGCCTGGCTGCTATATACACTAAAAGTTGAACAAGTAAAACTAAACTACAAGGAATAACGTAATATTTTCATTTTCAAACCTATGAAAAAATTAAAAATTACACAACAAACATTGATGAATATTAACAAATTTAATAAATTAATCGTCAAACCTTGTGATCCAGCTCTTTCATAACGTCTATTGGAACGAGGCATAGATTGGGAGCCAGAGCGAGAATGTATTTGATGTGGAGTGTTCATGCCGGAAGGTCCCATAGTACCCGCATGTGGATGAGGGAATGCTTGGAATTGCTGCACTTTACTGGGACACATTGGCGTACTGTAAACGGAAAAGGTACTTTACCTGAAACGAAAAGAGTTTTTGCTCAACTGTAAAGGCCTATTTGATTTAAAAAAATCGAAAGTAAACTAAAAATAAGTTTCAGACCGCGCAGGGATTAATCCCAAAATATGAAAATCCAATTCGAAAATTTTTGGTCCATCATACCTATTGTCAACTCCATCCGGGGACATACTTGTGTCGATTGTGTCGTTTGTGTCGATTGTGTCGTTTGTGTCGATTGTGTCGATTGTGTCGTTCGTGTCGTTCGTGTCGTTTGTGTCGATTGTGTCGTTTGTGTCGTTTGTGTCGTTTGTGTCGTTTGTGTCGTTTGTGTCGTTTGTGTCGTTTGTGTCATTTGTGTCGATTGTGTCGTTTGTGTCGTTTGTGTCGATTGTGTCGTTTGTGTCGATTGTGTCGATTGTGTCGTTTGTGTCGTTTGTGTCGATTGTGTCGTTTGTGTCGATTGTGTCGATTGTGTGGTTTGTGTCGTTTGTGTCGTTTGTGTCGTTTGTGTCATTTGTGTCGATTGTGTCGTTTGTGTCGATTGTGTCGTTTGTGTCGATTGTGTCGATTGTGTCGTTTGTGTCGATTGTGTCGATTGTGTCGTTTGTGTCGTTTGTGTCGTTTGTGTCGTTTGTGTCGTTTGTGTCGTTTGTGTCGATTGTGTCGATTGTGTCGATTGTGTCGTTTGTGTCGTTTGTGTCGTTTGTGTCGTTTGTGTCGTTTGTGTCGTTTGTGTCGTTTGTGTCGTTTGTGTCGTTTGTGTCGTTTGTGTCGTCTGTGTCGTTTGTGTCGTCTGTGTCGATTGTGTCGTTTGTGTCGTTTGCGTCGTCTGTGTCGTTTGTGTCGTTTGTGTCGTTTGTGTCGATTGTGTCGATTGTGTCGATTGTGTCGATTGTGTCGATTGTGTCGTTTGTGTCGTTTGTGTCGATTGTGTCTATTGTGTCGTTTGTGTCGTTTGTGTCGTTTGTGTCGTTTGTGTCGTTTGTGTCGTTTGTATCGTTTGTGTCGATTGTGTCGATTGTGTCGATTGTGTCGTTTGTGTCGTCTGTGTCGATTGTGTCGTTTGTGTCGTTTGCGTCGTCTGTGTCGTTTGTGTCGTTTGTGTCGTTTGTGTCGATTGTGTCGATTGTGTCGATTGTGTCGTTTGTGTCGATTGTGTCGATTGTGTCGATTGTGTCGTTTGTGTCATTTGTGTCGATTGTGTCGTTTGTGTCGATTGTGTCGATTGTGTCGTTTGTGTCGTTTGTGTCGATTGTGTCGATTGTGTCGTTTGTGTCGATTGTGTTCGATTGTGTGGTTTGTGTCGTTTGTGTCGTTTGTGTCGTTTGTGTCATTTGTGTCGATTGTGTCGTTTGTGTCGATTGTGTCGTTTGTGTCGATTGTGTCGATTGTGTCGTTTGTGTCGATTGTGTCGATTGTGTCGTTTGTGTCGTTTGTGTCGTTTGTGTCGTTTGTGTCGTTTGTGTCGATTGTGTCGTTTGTGTCGATTGTGTCGATTGTGTCGTTTGTGTCGTTTGTGTCGATTGTGTCGTTTGTGTCATTTGTGTCGTATGTGTCGTTTTTGTCGTTTGTGTCGATTGTGTCGTTTGTGTCATTTGTGTCGATTGTGTCGTTTGTGTCGTTTGTGTCGATTGTGTCGTTTGTGTCGATTGTGTCGATTGTGTCGTTTGTGTCGTTTGTGTCGATTGTGTCGTTTGTGTCGTTTGTGTCGTTTTTGTCGATTGTGTCGATTGTGTTGTTTGTGTCGTTTGTGTCGTTTGTGTCGTTTGTGTCGTTTGTGTCGTTTGTGTTGTTTGTGTCGTTTGTGTCGTTTGTGTCGTTTGTGTCGTTTGTGTCGATTGTGTCGATTGTGTCGTTTGTGTCGATTGTGTCGATTGTGTGGTTTGTGTCGTTTGTGTCGTTTGTGTCGTTTGTGTCGTTTGTGACGATTGTGTCGATTGTGTCGTTTGTGTCGATTGTGTCGATTGTGTCATTTGTGTCGATTGTGTCGTTTGTGTCGATTGTGTCGATTGTGTCGTTTGTGTCGATTGTGTCGATTGTGTGGTTTGTGTCGTTTTTGTCATTTGTGTCGATTGTGTCGTTTGTGACGATTGTGTCGTTTGTGTCGATTGTGTCGATTGTGTCATTTGTGTCGATTGTGTCGATTGTGTCGATTGTGTCGATTGTGTCGATTGTGTCGATTGTGTCGATTGTGTCGTTTGTGTCGATTGTGTCGATTGTGTGGTTCGTGTCGTTTGTGTCGTTTGTGTCGTTTGTGTCATTTGTGTCGATTGTGTCGTTTGTGTCGATTGTGTCGTTTGTGTCGATTGTGTCGATTGTGTCATTTGTGTCGATTGTGTCGATTGTGTCATTTGTGTCGTTTGTGTCGATTGTGTCGATTGTGTCGTTTGTGTCGTTTGTGTCGATTGTGTCGTTTGTGTCGTTTGTGTCGTTTGTGTCGTTTGTGTCGTTTGTGTCGATTGTGTCGTTTGTGTCGTTTGTGTCGTTTGTGTCGATTGTGTCGATTGTGTCGTTTGTGTCGTTTGTGTCGTTTGTGTCGTATGTGTCGTTTTTGTCGTTTGTGTCGATTGTGTCGTTTGTGTCGATTGTGTCGATTGTGTCGATTGTGTCGTTTGTGTCGTTTGTGTCGTTTGTGTCGTTTGTGTCGTTTGTGTCGTTAGTGTCGTATGTGTTGTTTTAGTCGTTTGTGTCGTTTGTGTCGTTTGTGTCGTTTGTGTTGTTTGTGTTGATTGTGTAAAGCCAATTAAAAATTTAACTATCTTCTAACTCATGTTTTGGAAATTTTCAGGAAAATGCCAATGCCAATGTCAATGAATTCCTGACGATACGTAATTTCTTTCAAGAACTCCATGTTAATTTAAAATCACATAAACATTTTTGAATTTCAAACCGTATTAGTTATTGAAACCAACAACATATCTTCTCAGTCTAATAATAAAAATCTGTTTAAACAATTTCAAGCTCCACCGTAAGCAAAACTTCTAAGCAACAAAAACCTAATGCTAAAAATTATCGAAAGCAATTAACCTCCGTAACTACGACTATTAATAAGTTGATCCCGATCGCATTCGGCCTCTGATATCTCGTTGCTATCTTTAGAGTCGTTAAATGAAGCATCTTGATTACGTGGTGGTGGTGGTGGGGATTCGGGACTAGTATTACCGGGTTGTAAACGCAAAGAACCCAAAGAACGACGTCCAATTGATCCTCGGCTGCCATATTGACCATAAGGTGCACTATAGCCTCCATATTGAGAACCATACTGTTCATCCTCGGGTGCACAATTAGCGGGGTCATCATATTCAGGTCCAGGAGAGTAAATACTGCCGTTACCTGTAAATTACCTGAATTAAAACCGTAATTTCTTTTTCTGCGATGATAGAAGGATATCCCTTTGTACAAACCCCTAGTTAGAAGCGAATTCGCATTTATTTTATAGGTCATTAAAACGAAAACTTTAACGGTCAACTAACAACATGTGTGAAGTTTAGTCATGTTTTGCAACGGATTTCTTGGCTCCGGTCAAAACTCAAGAATTAATATGAAATTTAATTCTATATTTGAATCACTCTGTCACCGACCTCCGTAGAGTACATAAGTTCTTGTATTCTCATGTTTTATCGAAATACAATATATGTGTAAATTAAACTTTGCCAGTCTTTTCTTTATTAAAAGGAATTTCGCACGTACACCCTTTAAAAATTGTTAGTAAACAATTTATTCGAAATAAAAATTTAATAACATTTTTTACTTTTTCGTAGATATTTCAGCATCAGCTGCTATCAGGGGCGGTTCGTCCTTAAGAGCTGCAGAGCTGCAGAACTCCCAAAAATAAGATTATCATAAAAACAATAAATTATCTATTAATAAAATAGAATAATTCCAGCCTATTCTCGCGGTTTTTTAAAGTTGAGCCAGTCAACCAAGTGAATATTTAATACGAAGCTGCTATGCAACGTTCACGAAACAGCTGTTCTTCTCGTGCTGTAAACCGCTGCGAACCAATGTAATGTGCTTGTTTGGTAGACATCGCTGCATTACGACGTGGCCCGAAGTTAGAAATAAATGCAACGGGGCAAGGCAGGCAAGGAGCTGCATTTGGTGCAGTACACGTACCGTTTTAAACGGGGCGTTGTAGTATTTTGTCTAAATAATTCGTAAATTTACTTTTTTTTGTACGACTATCGACTATGTTTACAAACATTCCTAAAATGCATGCTATAATTAAATTAAACAAAAATAAGGTTCCTGCACTTACCTAATTATCAAAATTAATTAATAGTAAAGGCCCAAAATTGCCCTACAACCCGAATTAAATAATGAAAGTGTTAGCAGCAGCCAAGTAAAAGCTTATAAAACACACTTCCATAGATATATATTTAAGGAACAACATATTTAAGGATTGGCTGTGATTGTAATTTGAAAAATGTTTTATTCTGTTTTTCCTGTGTATTATTATTATTAGTTCTTTTTAAAGCAGAACACCCAAAAATATTGGCTATGAGCCGTGCCTGGCTGCTATATACACTAAAAGTTGAACAAGTAAAACTAAACTACAAGGAATAACGTAATATTTTCATTTTCAAACCTATGAAAAAATTAAAAATTACACAACAAACATTGATGAATATTAACAAATTTAATAAATTAATCGTCAAACCTTGTGATCCAGCTCTTTCATAACGTCTATTGGAACGAGGCATAGATTGGGAGCCAGAGCGAGAATGTATTTGATGTGGAGTGTTCATGCCGGAAGGTCCCATAGTACCCGCATGTGGATGAGGGAATGCTTGGAATTGCTGCACTTTACTGGGACACATTGGCGTACTGTAAACGGAAAAGGTACTTTACCTGAAACGAAAAGAGTTTTTGCTCAACTGTAAAGGCCTACTTGATTTAAAAAAAACGAAAGTAAACTAAAAATAAGTTTCAGACCGCGCAGGGATTAATCCCAAAATATGAAAATCCAATTCGAAAATTTTTGGTCCATCATACCTATTGTCAACTCCATCCGGGGACACACTGTATATCCAATTCAATTCTGTTAAACATGACATCGAAAAAATAGAGAAAAGCAACCTTAATGTAAGGGGAAATAACATTAATAATCGCAACATGCATGTGAACTCATGAGGATGACAGTTTCTTACTTAAAACGGTACCTCTCTTGATGCGATCGCAAGTGTTGTAATTGGAACCGGAAACGGGTGGTAATTTGCGGTTTGGTGGGGCAATGTATCCAAGTTCATCTCTTAGATCGGGGCGACGTTTATCCAAAGTAGATGCAGCATTCACCGATTGGTTGTATACAACGTCATCTATAAATACTTTATCTTCGTCGATCTTTTTATACAGTGTGTCAATTTTAATACTTACAATGGGCTGTATCTCGTGAACGAAAAGAGATATCAAAAAATTTCAAAACCGTTTCTAGGGTAGAGAGGGGGAACTAAAATGACATAAGAGAGAACGCACCCCCCTCAACCCCCTATGCCCCACCTGCCCCACATACAAAAATTTAAATGGCAACCCCCTACTTGTGATACGTCGTTGGAAAGCCCGTAGAAAATGCTTCCAACGGTATAAGTCATAATTATACAGGGTGTAACAATAAAGCAGAAAAATTTATTTGACAACAACATGAAATATTGCTAAATGTCGAACTACCAAAATGTAAATTAATTTAGTAAATGTTCAAAATGGTTTCCATTGTTTTGTAAACAATAGTACAACCTATTTTCAAACTCCATACGAACGTTGGCAAATGTTGCTTTAGTAATATCACGACAGGCTTAACTTATTCTTCGTCGTAAATCGTCAATTGAGGTCGGTTGAGTTTTATAAACAACCGACTTAAGGTAACCCCACAGAAAAAAATCAGGTGGCGTTAAGTCTGGTGACCTAGGTGGCCACTCAATGGGACCTCTCCTTCCAATCCATCTATTTGGATAATTATTTTCTAACCAGTCCGTAACTGCTACTGCGTAATGGGGAGGTGCTCCATCTTGCTGTAAGTGCAACAAACTTTCATCTAGACCTTGCCATCGCCGTCCTGTTGGTTCTCTAATTCATGAACAATTAAGGGCTCAATAGTGTTCTCCAGCATATCGAGGTACATTTCACTGTTTAAATTTCCTGGTATAAACAAGGGACCAATCACAGAATCTCTTAATATCCCTGCCCAAACATTTAATTTCTCAGGATACTGAGTGTGGTTTTCTCTAAAAAGATGTGGATTTGCATCACTCCAATAACTACAGTTTTGTTTATTTACATTACCATTTACCACTAAAACAAATATTTTTTAAAAGTCTAGGTTCATTATTGATTCTTTCAGTCATAATTTCACAAAACTGTATTCGTCGGTCTGGATCGCCATCGGACAATTTTTGAAGATATTGCATTTTATAGGGGTGAAATTTATGAAGCTTCAAAACTTGCCGTACCGACTCATGTGATAGTCCTGTCATTGCAGAGACTTGACGAGTTGATAAAGTGGGATCTATTCCAAATTGTCCAAGGACTTCAATTTGAGTTGCTTCGTCGAGTACTCTTGAAGCTTTCCTTTTTTTGCCACTGAACCCGTCGCTCTAAATTTTGCGACTTAATCGCGGATACACACGTGACTTACATGTTTTTCAGGATGTCTTTCATTAAACACGTTAGCTGTCTGTAAATAACTTTCGTTCTGGGAGCCAAATATTAAAATTATCTCCACACGTTCAGGTAAAGTGTAAACCGTCGTGATTATTGTAGTTAAATTAACGTACCAAACGTACAAAAATATTTTCGGACCAAACGTACAAATGATTAATCTGTCACTATTGACAATGACAATAAGGTACGTATCAAATAAACCAATAATTTGAGTACAGAAAGGAAATGCAAAAAAGAATAACAAAGTTTGTTCTTTAAAAACTGCAAAGCAAAGCACGTTTTTGTTCGAAATACACCTAATAGTACATTTAACACTTAAATACTTGCACCTTATTTCGAGCTTTTCAATGCAAAGTATCGTTCCACAATTAATTGTTATTTTTGGTGTTAAATAAATTTTTCTGCTTTATTGTTACACCCTGTATAATTATAACTTATACCGTTGGAAAGCATTTTCTACGGGCTTTCCAACGACGTATCACAAGTAGGGGGTTGCTATTAAAATTTTTATATGTGGGGTCGGTGGGGCATAGGGGGTTGAGGGGGGTGCGTTCTCTCTTATGTCATTTTAGTTCCCCCTCTCTACCCTAGAAACGGATTTGAAATTTTTTTTATATCTCTTTTCGTTCACGAGATACAGCCCATTGTAAGTTTTAAAATTGACACACTGTACATATACATTTTTAACTTAATGCGACAATTTTTTGACTTAGAAAAAAAACAAACAAAAATTGGTGATTTTCAACGTTGTTTTCTTATCGTCTTACTTTACCTTTTAAAATTTGCACCAATTGTTCAAAAATTACCCTACATTATTTGATTTATAAATTTAAAAACGTTAAAATTTTGAAACAATTTCATCACATACAGTCTCCTCGTAGTCGTGTCTGTTGGGGTCCATGAGAACGTCGTGATAAGGCAACGCAAATAACAATGATGCCAACAAAGATTACGGTAACCGTAGCCACCACTGGTACGATGATATTACGATCGGTAGCCACGGGAAAAGCAACTTGGCATCCGGAGTTTCTCGGGCAGGAGCTACTGTACCTAGAAATAAACAGGGGAATGCTTTACCTTTGTTATAATTGCCCTTTCCACGCAAAACGCATATTACGATGATGGCTACTATTGTGACAAGTACTGCTGCTACTACAGGCACAACAAGGTTCAAATTTGCTAGAATTAGTTGAAATGAGTCTTCTTTTGGTATTTCTCTGGCTGGAGCAATAGTACCTGAAATAAAGAATATCAGAATAATCAAAAGGTTCCAATGTTATGAAATGTTATATTCAGGTACTATTGCTATATGAATTAAACCAATAACCTTAACTCTGCTGCCAATTGAAAAAAAAGCAAATTTACCTTGGCATTATCGTTTGTGTCGATTGTGTCGTTTGTGTCGTTTGTGTCGTTTGTGTCGATTGTGTCGATTGTGTCGTTTGTGTCGATTGTTTTGATTGTGTCGATTGTGTCGATTGCGTCCATTGTGTCTTTTGTGTCGTTTGTGTCGTTTGTGTCGTTTGTGTCGTTTGTGTCGTTTGTGTCGATTGTGTCGTTTGTGTGTCGTTTGTGTCGTTTGTGTCATTTGTGTCGTTTGTGTCGTTTGTGTCGATTGTGTCGTTTGTGTCGATTGTGTCGCTTGTGTCGTTTGTGTCGTTTGTGTCGCTTGTGTCGTTTGTGTCGTTTGTGTCGATTGTGTCGATTGTGTCGATTGTGTCGTTTGTGTCGATTGTGTCGATTGTGTCGATTGTGTCGATTGTGTCGATTGTGTCGTTTGTGTCGATTGTGTCGTTTGTGTCGATTGTGTCGTTTGTATCGTTTGTTTCGATTGTGTCGTTTGTGTCGTTTCTGTCGCTTGTGTCGTTTGTGTCGTTTGTGTCATTTGTGTCGATTGTGTCGTTTGTGTCGTTTGTGTCGATTGTGTCGTTTGTGTCGTTTGTTTCGATTGTGTCAGTTGTGTCGATTGTGTCGTTTGTGTCGTTTGTGTCGTTTGTGTCATTTGTGTCGATTGTGTCGTTTGTGTCGATTGTGTCGTTTGTGTCGATTGTGTCGATTGTGTCGTTTGTGTCGATTGTGTCGATTGTGTCGTTTGTGTCCATTGTGTCGATTGTGTCGTTTGTGTCGTTTGTGTCGTTTGTGTCGTTTGTGTCGTTTGTGTCGTTTGTGTCATTTGTGTCGTTTGTGTCGTTTGTGTCGATTGTGTCGTTTGTGTCGATTGTGTCGCTTGTGTCGTTTGTGTCGTTTGTGTCGCTTGTGTCGTTTGTGTCGTTTGTGTCGATTGTGTCGATTGTGTCGATTGTGTCGATTGTGTCGTTTGTGTCGATTGTCTCGATTGTGTCGATTGTGTCGATTGTGTCGATTGTGTCGATTGTGTCGATTGTGTCGTTTGTGTCGATTGTGTCGTTTGTGTCGATTGTGTCGTTTGTGTCGTTTGTTTCGATTGTGTCGTTTGTGTCGTTTCTGTCGCTTGTGTCGTTTGTGTCGTTTGTGTCGATTGTGTCCTTTGTGTCGAAGGTGTCGATTGTGTCGTTTGTGTCGTTTGTGTCGTTTGTGTCGATTGTGTCGTTTGTGTCGATTGTATCGATTCTGTCGATTGTGTCGATTGTGTCGATTGTGTCGATTGTATCGATTGTGTCGATTGTGTCGTTTGTGTCGTTTCTGTCGTTTGTGTCGTTTGTGGCGTTTGTTTCGATTGTGTCGTTTGTGTCGTTTGTGTCGCTTGTGTCGCTTGTGTCGTTTGTGTCGATTGTGTCGTTTGTGTCGATTGTGTCGTTTGTGTCGTTTGTGTCGATTGTGTTGATTGTGTCGATTGTGTCGATTGTGTCGTTTGCGTCGTTTGCCTCGTTTGTGTCGTTTGTGTCGTTTGTGTCGTTTGTGTCGTTTGTGTCGTTTGTGTCGTTTGTGTCGTTTGTGTCGTTTGTGTCGATTGTGTCGTTTGTGTCGATGTGTCGTTTGTGTCGATTCTGTTGATTGTGTCGATTGTGTCGTTTGTGTCGATTGTGTCGTTTGTGTCGGTTGTGTCGTTTGTGTCGTTTGTGTCGTTTGTGTCGATTGTGTCGTTTGTGTCGATTGTGTCGTTTGTGTCGATTGTGTCGATTGTGTCGATTGTGTCGATTGTGTCGATTGTGTCGTTTGTGGCGTTAGTGTCGATTGTGTCGATTGTGCCGATTGTGTCGTTTGTATCGTTTGTGTCGTTTGTGTCGTTTGTGTCGTTTGTGTCGTCTGTGTCGATTGTGTCGTTTGTGTCGATTGTGTCGATTGTGTCGTTTGTGTCGTTTGTGTCGATTGTGTCGTTTGTGTCGATTGTGTCGATTGTGTGGTTTGTGTCGTTTGTGTCGTTTGTGTCGTTTGTGTCATTTGTGTCGATTGTGTCGTTTGTGTCGATTGTGTCGTTTGTGTCGATTGTGTCGATTGTGTCGTTTGTGTCGATTGTGTCGATTGTGTCGTTTGTGTCGTTTGTGTCGTTTGTGTCGTTTGTGTCGTTTGTGTCGTTTGTGTCGATTGTGTCGATTGTGTCGATTGTGTCGTTTGTGTCGTTTGTGTCGTTTGTGTCGTTTGTGTCGTTTGTGTCGTTTGTGTCGTTTGTGTCGTTTGTGTCGTTTGTGTCGTTTGTGTCGTTTGTGTCGTTTGTGTCGTCTGTGTCGTTTGTGTCGTCTGTGTCGATTGTGTCGTTTGTGTCGTTTGCGTCGTCTGTGTCGTTTGTGTCGTTTGTGTCGTTTGTGTCGATTGTGTCGATTGTGTCGATTGTGTCGATTGTGTCGATTGTGTCGTTTGTGTCGTTTGTGTCGATTGTGTCGATTGTGTCGTTTGTGTCGTTTGTGTCGTTTGTGTCGTTTGTGTCGTTTGTGTCGTTTGTATCGTTTGTGTCGATTGTGTCGATTGTGTCGTTTGTGTCGTCTGTGTCGATTGTGTCGTTTGTGTCGTTTGCGTCGTCTGTGTCGTTTGTGTCGTTTGTGTCGTTTGTGTCGATTGTGTCGATTGTGTCGATTGTGTCGTTTGTGTCGATTGTGTCGATTGTGTCGATTGTGTCGTTTGTGTCATTTGTGTCGATTGTGTCGTTTGTGTCGATTGTGTCGATTGTGTCGTTTGTGTCGTTTGTGTCGATTGTGTCGATTGTGTCGTTTGTGTCGATTGTGTTCGATTGTGTGGTTTGTGTCGTTTGTGTCGTTTGTGTCGTTTGTGTCATTTGTGTCGATTGTGTCGTTTGTGTCGATTGTGTCGTTTGTGTCGATTGTGTCGATTGTGTCGTTTGTGTCGATTGTGTCGATTGTGTCGTTTGTGTCGTTTGTGTCGTTTGTGTCGTTTGTGTCGATTGTGTCGTTTGTGTCGATTGTGTCGATTGTGTCGTTTGTGTCGTTTGTGTCGATTGTGTCGTTTGTGTCATTTGTGTCGTATGTGTCGTTTTTGTCGTTTGTGTCGATTGTGTCGTTTGTGTCATTTGTGTCGATTGTGTCGTTTGTGTCGTTTGTGTCGATTGTGTCGTTTGTGTCGATTGTGTCGATTGTGTCGTTTGTGTCGTTTGTGTCGATTGTGTCGTTTGTGTCGTTTGTGTCGTTTTTGTCGATTGTGTCGATTGTGTTGTTTGTGTCGTTTGTGTCGTTTGTGTCGTTTGTGTCGTTTGTGTCGTTTGTGTTGTTTGTGTCGTTTGTGTCGTTTGTGTCGTTTGTGTCGTTTGTGTCGATTGTGTCGATTGTGTCGTTTGTGTCGATTGTGTCGATTGTGTGGTTTGTGTCGTTTGTGTCGTTTGTGTCGTTTGTGTCGTTTGTGACGATTGTGTCGATTGTGTCGTTTGTGTCGATTGTGTCGATTGTGTCATTTGTGTCGATTGTGTCGTTTGTGTCGATTGTGTCGATTGTGTCGTTTGTGTCGATTGTGTCGATTGTGTGGTTTGTGTCGTTTTTGTCATTTGTGTCGATTGTGTCGTTTGTGACGATTGTGTCGTTTGTGTCGATTGTGTCGATTGTGTCATTTGTGTCGATTGTGTCGATTGTGTCGATTGTGTCGATTGTGTCGATTGTGTCGATTGTGTCGATTGTGTCGTTTGTGTCGATTGTGTCGATTGTGTGGTTCGTGTCGTTTGTGTCGTTTGTGTCGTTTGTGTCATTTGTGTCGATTGTGTCGTTTGTGTCGATTGTGTCGTTTGTGTCGATTGTGTCGATTGTGTCATTTGTGTCGATTGTGTCGATTGTGTCATTTGTGTCGTTTGTGTCGATTGTGTCGATTGTGTCGTTTGTGTCGTTTGTGTCGATTGTGTCGTTTGTGTCGTTTGTGTCGTTTGTGTCGTTTGTGTCGATTGTGTCGTTTGTGTCGTTTGTGTCGTTTGTGTCGATTGTGTCGATTGTGTCGTTTGTGTCGTTTGTGTCGTTTGTGTCGTATGTGTCGTTTTTGTCGTTTGTGTCGATTGTGTCGTTTGTGTCGATTGTGTCGATTGTGTCGATTGTGTCGTTTGTGTCGTTTGTGTCGTTTGTGTCGTTTGTGTCGTTTGTGTCGTTGGTGTCGTATGTGTTGTTTTAGTCGTTTGTGTCGTTTGTGTCGTTTGTGTCGTTTGTGTTGTTTGTGTTGATTGTGTAAAGCCAATTAAAAATTTAACTATCTTCTAACTCATGTTTTGGAAATTTTCAGGAAAATGCCAATGCCAATGTCAATGAATTCCTGACGATACGTAATTTCTTTCAAGAACTCCATGTTAATTTAAAATCACATAAACATTTTTGAATTTCAAACCGTATTAGTTATTGAAACCAACAACATATCTTCTCAGTCTAATAATAAAAATCTGTTTAAACAATTTCAAGCTCCACCGTAAGCAAAACTTCTAAGCAACAAAAACCTAATGCTAAAAATTATCGAAAGCAATTAACCTCCGTAACTACGACTATTAATAAGTTGATCCCGATCGCATTCGGCCTCTGATATCTCGTTGCTATCTTTAGAGTCGTTAAATGAAGCATCTTGATTACGTGGTGGTGGTGGTGGGGATTCGGGACTAGTATTACCGGGTTGTAAACGCAAAGAACCCAAAGAACGACGTCCAATTGATCCTCGGCTGCCATATTGACCATAAGGTGCACTATAGCCTCCATATTGAGAACCATACTGTTCATCCTCGGGTGCACAATTAGCGGGGTCATCATATTCAGGTCCAGGAGAGTAAATACTGCCGTTACCTGTAAATTACCTGAATTAAAACCGTAATTTCTTTTTCTGCGATGATAGAAGGATATCCCTTTGTACAAACCCCTAGTTAGAAGCGAATTCGCATTTATTTTATAGGTCATTAAAACGAAAACTTTAACGGTCAACTAACAACATGTGTGAAGTTTAGTCATGTTTTGCAACGGATTTCTTGGCTCCGGTCAAAACTCAAGAATTAATATGAAATTTAATTCTATATTTGAATCACTCTGTCACCGACCTCCGTAGAGTACATAAGTTCTTGTATTCTCATGTTTTATCGAAATACAATATATGTGTAAATTAAACTTTGCCAGTCTTTTCTTTATTAAAAGGAATTTCGCACGTACACCCTTTAAAAATTGTTAGTAAACAATTTATTCGAAATAAAAATTTAATAACATTTTTTACTTTTTCGTAGATATTTCAGCATCAGCTGCTATCAGGGGCGGTTCGTCCTTAAGAGCTGCAGAGCTGCAGAACTCCCAAAAATAAGATTATCATAAAAACAATAAATTATCTATTAATAAAATAGAATAATTCCAGCCTATTCTCGCGGTTTTTTAAAGTTGAGCCAGTCAACCAAGTGAATATTTAATACGAAGCTGCTATGCAACGTTCACGAAACAGCTGTTCTTCTCGTGCTGTAAACCGCTGCGAACCAATGTAATGTGCTTGTTTGGTAGACATCGCTGCATTACGACGTGGCCCGAAGTTAGAAATAAATGCAACGGGGCAAGGCAGGCAAGGAGCTGCATTTGGTGCAGTACACGTACCGTTTTAAACGGGGCGTTGTAGTATTTTGTCTAAATAATTCGTAAATTTACTTTTTTTTGTACGACTATCGACTATGTTTACAAACATTCCTAAAATGCATGCTATAATTAAATTAAACAAAAATAAGGTTCCTGCACTTACCTAATTATCAAAATTAATTAATAGTAAAGGCCCAAAATTGCCCTACAACCCGAATTAAATAATGAAAGTGTTAGCAGCAGCCAAGTAAAAGCTTATAAAACACACTTCCATAGATATATATTTAAGGAACAACATATTTAAGGATTGGCTGTGATTGTAATTTGAAAAATGTTTTATTCTGTTTTTCCTGTGTATTATTATTATTAGTTCTTTTTAAAGCAGAACACCCAAAAATATTGGCTATGAGCCGTGCCTGGCTGCTATATACACTAAAAGTTGAACAAGTAAAACTAAACTACAAGGAATAACGTAATATTTTCATTTTCAAACCTATGAAAAAATTAAAAATTACACAACAAACATTGATGAATATTAACAAATTTAATAAATTAATCGTCAAACCTTGTGATCCAGCTCTTTCATAACGTCTATTGGAACGAGGCATAGATTGGGAGCCAGAGCGAGAATGTATTTGATGTGGAGTGTTCATGCCGGAAGGTCCCATAGTACCCGCATGTGGATGAGGGAATGCTTGGAATTGCTGCACTTTACTGGGACACATTGGCGTACTGTAAACGGAAAAGGTACTTTACCTGAAACGAAAAGAGTTTTTGCTCAACTGTAAAGGCCTACTTGATTTAAAAAAAACGAAAGTAAACTAAAAATAAGTTTCAGACCGCGCAGGGATTAATCCCAAAATATGAAAATCCAATTCGAAAATTTTTGGTCCATCATACCTATTGTCAACTCCATCCGGGGACACACTGTATATCCAATTCAATTCTGTTAAACATGACATCGAAAAAATAGAGAAAAGCAACCTTAATGTAAGGGGAAATAACATTAATAATCGCAACATGCATGTGAACTCATGAGGATGACAGTTTCTTACTTAAAACGGTACCTCTCTTGATGCGATCGCAAGTGTTGTAATTGGAACCGGAAACGGGTGGTAATTTGCGGTTTGGTGGGGCAATGTATCCAAGTTCATCTCTTAGATCGGGGCGACGTTTATCCAAAGTAGATGCAGCATTCACCGATTGGTTGTATACAACGTCATCTATAAATACTTTATCTTCGTCGATCTTTTTATACAGTGTGTCAATTTTAATACTTACAATGGGCTGTATCTCGTGAACGAAAAGAGATATCAAAAAATTTCAAAACCGTTTCTAGGGTAGAGAGGGGGAACTAAAATGACATAAGAGAGAACGCACCCCCCTCAACCCCCTATGCCCCACCTGCCCCACATACAAAAATTTAAATGGCAACCCCCTACTTGTGATACGTCGTTGGAAAGCCCGTAGAAAATGCTTCCAACGGTATAAGTCATAATTATACAGGGTGTAACAATAAAGCAGAAAAATTTATTTGACAACAACATGAAATATTGCTAAATGTCGAACTACCAAAATGTAAATTAATTTAGTAAATGTTCAAAATGGTTTCCATTGTTTTGTAAACAATAGTACAACCTATTTTCAAACTCCATACGAACGTTGGCAAATGTTGCTTTAGTAATATCACGACAGGCTTAACTTATTCTTCGTCGTAAATCGTCAATTGAGGTCGGTTGAGTTTTATAAACAACCGACTTAAGGTAACCCCACAGAAAAAAATCAGGTGGCGTTAAGTCTGGTGACCTAGGTGGCCACTCAATGGGACCTCTCCTTCCAATCCATCTATTTGGATAATTATTTTCTAACCAGTCCGTAACTGCTACTGCGTAATGGGGAGGTGCTCCATCTTGCTGTAAGTGCAACAAACTTTCATCTAGACCTTGCCATCGCCGTCCTGTTGGTTCTCTAATTCATGAACAATTAAGGGCTCAATAGTGTTCTCCAGCATATCGAGGTACATTTCACTGTTTAAATTTCCTGGTATAAACAAGGGACCAATCACAGAATCTCTTAATATCCCTGCCCAAACATTTAATTTCTCAGGATACTGAGTGTGGTTTTCTCTAAAAAGATGTGGATTTGCATCACTCCAATAACTACAGTTTTGTTTATTTACATTACCATTTACCACTAAAACAAATATTTTTTAAAAGTCTAGGTTCATTATTGATTCTTTCAGTCATAATTTCACAAAACTGTATTCGTCGGTCTGGATCGCCATCGGACAATTTTTGAAGATATTGCATTTTATAGGGGTGAAATTTATGAAGCTTCAAAACTTGCCGTACCGACTCATGTGATAGTCCTGTCATTGCAGAGACTTGACGAGTTGATAAAGTGGGATCTATTCCAAATTGTCCAAGGACTTCAATTTGAGTTGCTTCGTCGAGTACTCTTGAAGCTTTCCTTTTTTTGCCACTGAACCCGTCGCTCTAAATTTTGCGACTTAATCGCGGATACACACGTGACTTACATGTTTTTCAGGATGTCTTTCATTAAACACGTTAGCTGTCTGTAAATAACTTTCGTTCTGGGAGCCAAATATTAAAATTATCTCCACACGTTCAGGTAAAGTGTAAACCGTCGTGATTATTGTAGTTAAATTAACGTACCAAACGTACAAAAATATTTTCGGACCAAACGTACAAATGATTAATCTGTCACTATTGACAATGACAATAAGGTACGTATCAAATAAACCAATAATTTGAGTACAGAAAGGAAATGCAAAAAAGAATAACAAAGTTTGTTCTTTAAAAACTGCAAAGCAAAGCACGTTTTTGTTCGAAATACACCTAATAGTACATTTAACACTTAAATACTTGCACCTTATTTCGAGCTTTTCAATGCAAAGTATCGTTCCACAATTAATTGTTATTTTTGGTGTTAAATAAATTTTTCTGCTTTATTGTTACACCCTGTATAATTATAACTTATACCGTTGGAAAGCATTTTCTACGGGCTTTCCAACGACGTATCACAAGTAGGGGGTTGCTATTAAAATTTTTATATGTGGGGTCGGTGGGGCATAGGGGGTTGAGGGGGGTGCGTTCTCTCTTATGTCATTTTAGTTCCCCCTCTCTACCCTAGAAACGGATTTGAAATTTTTTTTATATCTCTTTTCGTTCACGAGATACAGCCCATTGTAAGTTTTAAAATTGACACACTGTACATATACATTTTTAACTTAATGCGACAATTTTTTGACTTAGAAAAAAAACAAACAAAAATTGGTGATTTTCAACGTTGTTTTCTTATCGTCTTACTTTACCTTTTAAAATTTGCACCAATTGTTCAAAAATTACCCTACATTATTTGATTTATAAATTTAAAAACGTTAAAATTTTGAAACAATTTCATCACATACAGTCTCCTCGTAGTCGTGTCTGTTGGGGTCCATGAGAACGTCGTGATAAGGCAACGCAAATAACAATGATGCCAACAAAGATTACGGTAACCGTAGCCACCACTGGTACGATGATATTACGATCGGTAGCCACGGGAAAAGCAACTTGGCATCCGGAGTTTCTCGGGCAGGAGCTACTGTACCTAGAAATAAACAGGGGAATGCTTTACCTTTGTTATAATTGCCCTTTCCACGCAAAACGCATATTACGATGATGGCTACTATTGTGACAAGTACTGCTGCTACTACAGGCACAACAAGGTTCAAATTTGCTAGAATTAGTTGAAATGAGTCTTCTTTTGGTATTTCTCTGGCTGGAGCAATAGTACCTGAAATAAAGAATATCAGAATAATCAAAAGGTTCCAATGTTATGAAATGTTATATTCAGGTACTATTGCTATATGAATTAAACCAATAACCTTAACTCTGCTGCCAATTGAAAAAAAAGCAAATTTACCTTGGCATTATCGTTTGTGTCGATTGTGTCGTTTGTGTCGTTTGTGTCGTTTGTGTCGATTGTGTCGATTGTGTCGTTTGTGTCGATTGTTTTGATTGTGTCGATTGTGTCGATTGCGTCCATTGTGTCTTTTGTGTCGTTTGTGTCGTTTGTGTCGTTTGTGTCGTTTGTGTCGTTTGTGTCGTTTGTGTCGATTGTGTCGTTTGTGTGTCGTTTGTGTCGTTTGTGTCATTTGTGTCGTTTGTGTCGTTTGTGTCGATTGTGTCGTTTGTGTCGATTGTGTCGCTTGTGTCGTTTGTGTCGTTTGTGTCGCTTGTGTCGTTTGTGTCGTTTGTGTCGATTGTGTCGATTGTGTCGATTGTGTCGTTTGTGTCGATTGTGTCGATTGTGTCGATTGTGTCGATTGTGTCGATTGTGTCGTTTGTGTCGATTGTGTCGTTTGTGTCGATTGTGTCGTTTGTATCGTTTGTTTCGATTGTGTCGTTTGTGTCGTTTCTGTCGCTTGTGTCGTTTGTGTCGTTTGTGTCATTTGTGTCGATTGTGTCGTTTGTGTCGTTTGTGTCGATTGTGTCGTTTGTGTCGTTTGTTTCGATTGTGTCAGTTGTGTCGATTGTGTCGTTTGTGTCGTTTGTGTCGTTTGTGTCATTTGTGTCGATTGTGTCGTTTGTGTCGATTGTGTCGTTTGTGTCGATTGTGTCGATTGTGTCGTTTGTGTCGATTGTGTCGATTGTGTCGTTTGTGTCCATTGTGTCGATTGTGTCGTTTGTGTCGTTTGTGTCGTTTGTGTCGTTTGTGTTGTTTGTGTCGTTTGTGTCATTTGTGTCGTTTGTGTCGTTTGTGTCGATTGTGTCGTTTGTGTCGATTGTGTCGCTTGTGTCGTTTGTGTCGTTTGTGTCGCTTGTGTCGTTTGTGTCGTTTGTGTCGATTGTGTCGATTGTGTCGATTGTGTCGATTGTGTCGTTTGTGTCGATTGTCTCGATTGTGTCGATTGTGTCGATTGTGTCGATTGTGTCGATTGTGTCGATTGTGTCGTTTGTGTCGATTGTGTCGTTTGTGTCGATTGTGTCGTTTGTGTCGTTTGTTTCGATTGTGTCGTTTGTGTCGTTTCTGTCGCTTGTGTCGTTTGTGTCGTTTGTGTCGATTGTGTCCTTTGTGTCGAAGGTGTCGATTGTGTCGTTTGTGTCGTTTGTGTCGTTTGTGTCGATTGTGTCGTTTGTGTCGATTGTATCGATTCTGTCGATTGTGTCGATTGTGTCGATTGTGTCGATTGTATCGATTGTGTCGATTGTGTCGTTTGTGTCGTTTCTGTCGTTTGTGTCGTTTGTGGCGTTTGTTTCGATTGTGTCGTTTGTGTCGTTTGTGTCGCTTGTGTCGTTTGTGTCGTTTGTGTCGATTGTGTCGTTTGTGTCGATTGTGTCGTTTGTGTCGTTTGTGTCGATTGTGTTGATTGTGTCGATTGTGTCGATTGTGTCGTTTGCGTCGTTTGCCTCGTTTGTGTCGTTTGTGTCGTTTGTGTCGTTTGTGTCGTTTGTGTCGTTTGTGTCGTTTGTGTCGTTTGTGTCGTTTGTGTCGATTGTGTCGTTTGTGTCGATGTGTCGTTTGTGTCGATTCTGTTGATTGTGTCGATTGTGTCGTTTGTGTCGATTGTGTCGTTTGTGTCGGTTGTGTCGTTTGTGTCGTTTGTGTCGTTTGTGTCGATTGTGTCGTTTGTGTCGATTGTGTCGTTTGTGTCGATTGTGTCGATTGTGTCGATTGTGTCGATTGTGTCGATTGTGTCGTTTGTGGCGTTAGTGTCGATTGTGTCGATTGTGCCGATTGTGTCGTTTGTATCGTTTGTGTCGTTTGTGTCGTTTGTGTCGTTTGTGTCGTCTGTGTCGATTGTGTCGATTGTGTCGCTTGTGTCGTTTGTGTCGATTGTTTCGATTTTGTCGATTGTGTCGTTTGTGTCGTTTGTGTCGATTGTGTCGTTTGTGTCGATTGTGTCGATTGTGTCGATTGTGTCGATTGTGTCGTTTGTGTCGTTTGTGTCGTTTGTGTCGATTGTGTCGATTGTGCCGATTGTGTCGTTTGTATCGTTTGTGTCGTTTGTGTCGTTTGTGTAGTTTGTGTCGATTGTGTAGATTGTGTCGATTGTGTCGTTTGTGTCGATTGTGTCGATTTTGTCGATTGTGTCGTTTGTGTCGTTTGTTTCGTTTGTGTCGTCTGTGTCGATTGTGTCCATTGTGTCGATTGTGTCGATTGTGTCGTTTGTGTCGTTTGTGTCGTTTGTGTCGATTGTGTCGTTTGTGTCGATTGTGTCGATTGTGTCGTTTGTGTCGATTGTGTCGATTTTGTCGATTGTGTCGTTTGTGTCGTTTGTGTCGTCTGTGTCGATTGTGTCGATTGTGTAGTTTGTGTCGTTTGTGTCGTTTGTGTCGTTTGTGTCGTCTGTGTCGATTGTGTCGATTGTGTCGATTGTGTCGTTTGTGTCGTTTGTGTCGTTTGTGTCGATTGTGTCGATTGTGTCGTTTGTGTCGATTGTGTCGATTGTGTCGATTGTGTCGTTTGTGTCGTTTGTGTCGTTTGTGTCGATTGTGTCATTTGTGTCGATTGTGTCGATTGTGTCGATTGTGTCGTTTGTGTCGTTTGTGTCGTTTGTGTCGTCTGTGTCGTTTGTGTCGTTTGTGTCGTTTGTGTCGTTTGTGTCGATTAATAGATTCGATTTAAACTCATTTTAGCTGCATAGAACGACGTCTTAAATTATAATAAGCACATTTAGAAATTTGTATCACCTACGGTTTAGCCAGGGGAATTATAAAAATCTCGCATTTATAAAATTACCAAAAATTAATAAATTCGTTTTAAATTCATTTTAGCTGCATAGAACGACGTCTGAAACCATGATAAGTAAAGGGCGGATTTGTAGGCACAATAAAATATTAAATTAGGCAAAATAACTGTTGAAAATAGGCAAAACAACTGTTGAAAATAATCACATTTCAGGCAACAACGATTGAGTAAAACAATAGAACTAAACAAAAGAGGCATGCATTTTTTTTCAAGATTTATTAACACATTAAATATTTACACGTATAATGAATCCTTCTAGTGCTTTTTTGATGGAATCAATTTTTGTCCATCCGAGATTTTTTTCTAACACCATTTCAATTTTGGCTTGAATTTTTTTCCCCTTCGCCCCCGGGAAGTTTGACGGGGCTTGCTCCACTAACTGAATGCTTTCTATAAGCGATAAAGATTGATTGTCACTACCGGTTTTTTCTTGTATGCGCTTGCTCACAACATAAATTTTTTGTACAAAATAATGTCACGTTGCATACGGAAATCTATCATTTTTCAAAAAAAAAATATCCCATTTCCTATAAATATTTTTCAAAAAATTTTATACAAAATTTAGTATTTTCAGTCACTTTGACATGCGAAATGAATATTATTTAAAAAATTGTTAACGAATAATAGCAAAAAAGGCGCATAAAAGGGCAAATCACTAATTTAGGCATGTTTTAGGCATTTACCTTCAAACAGGCATTTTTAGGCAAAATAAAATCTTTGTAGAAGCATTCCCACCTCTTAAAACGCATTTATATTTTATTAAAATATTAATTGGAAGTGCCAAAACAAACAGGCAAAATAGGCAAAATCCGCCCTTTAATGATAAGCATGTTTAGAAATTTGTAACACTTACGGTTTAGCCTGGGCAATTATAGAAATCATTTTAAGAAATTTGTATCACCTACGGTTTAGCCTGGGGAATTATAAAAATCTCGCATTTTTCATCTCGCAATTATAAAAATCTCTCTTTTTTAAAATTACCAAAAATTAATAAATTCGATTTAAACTCACTTTAGCTGCATAGAACGACGTCTTAAATAATAATAAGCTCATTTAGAAATTTGTATCACCTACGGTTTAGCCAGGGGAATTATAAAAATCTCGCATTTATAAAATTACCAAAAATTAATAAATTCGTTTTAAATTCATTTTAGCTGCATAGAACGACGTCTGAAACCATGATAAGCATGTTTAGAAATTTGTAACACTTACGGTTTAGCCTGGGCAATTATAGAAATCATTTTAAGAAATTTGTATCACCTACGGTTTAGCCTGGGCAATTATAAAAATCTCGCATTTTTAATCTCGCAATTATAAAAATCTCTCTTTTTTAAAATTACCAAAAATTAATAAATTCGATTTAAACTCATTTTAGCTGCGTAGAACGACGTCTTAAATAATAATAAGCTCATTTAGAAATTTGTATCACCTACGGTTTAGCCAGGGGAATTATAAAAATCTCGCATTTATAAAATTACCAAAAATTAATAAATTCGTTTTAAATTCATTTTAGCTGCATAGAACGACGTCTTAAATAATAATAAGCATATTTAGAAATTTTTATCACCTACGGTTTAGGACGGGGAATTATAAAAATCTCGCATTTATAAAATTACCAAAAATTAATAAATTCGTTTTAAATTCATTTTAGCTGTATAGAAAGACGTCTGAAACCATGATCAGCATAGTTAGAAATTTGTATCACTTACGGTTTAGCCTGGGCAATTATAAAAATCATTTTAAGAAATTTTTATCACCTACGGTTTAGCCTGGGGAATTATAAAAATCTCGCATTTATAAAATTAGCAAAAATTAAAAAATTCTTTTAAATTCATTTTCGCTGCATAGAACTACGTCTTAAATAATGATAAGAATATTTATAAATTTGTATCACCTACGATTTAGCCTGGGTAATTATAAAAATCTCGCATTTTTCATCTAGCAATTATAAAAATCTCTCTTTTTTAAAATTACCAAAAATTAATAAATTCGATTTAAACTCATTTTAGCTGCATAGAACGACGCCTTAAATAATAATAAGCATATTTAGAAATTTGTATCAACTACGGTTTAGCCTGGGCAATTATAAAAATCTCGCATTCTTAATCTCGCAATTATAAAAATCTCTCTTTTTTAAAATTACCAAAAATTAATAAATTCGGTTTAAACTCATTTTAGCTGCATAGAACGACGTATTAAATAATAATAAGCACATTTAGAAATTTGTATAACCCACGGTTTAGCCTGGGCAATTATAAAAATCTTGCATTTTTACTCTGGCAATTATAAAAATCTCTCTTTTTTAAAATTACCAAAAATTAATAAATTCGATTTAAACTCATTTTAGCTGCATAGAACGACGCCTTAAATAATAATAAGCATATCTAGAAATTTTTATCACCTACGGTTTAGCCTGGGCAATTATAAAAATTTCGCATTTATAAAATTACCAAAAATTAATAAATTCGTTTTAAATTCATTTTAACTGCATAGAACGACGTCTTAAATAATAATAAGCACATTTAGAAATTTGTATCAGCTACGGTTTAGCCTGGGCAATTATAAAAATCTCGCATTTTTCATCTCGCAATTATAAAAATCTCTCTTTTTTAAAATTACCAAAAATTAATAAATTCGATTTAAAATCACTTTAGCTGCATAGAACGACGTCTTAAATAATAATAAGCACATTTAGAAATTTTTATCACATACGGTTTAGCCTGGGCATCTGGGCAATTATAAAAAACTCGCATTTATAAAATTACCAAAAATTAATAAATTCGATTTAAACTCATTTTAGCTGCATAGAATGACGCCTTAAATAATAATAAGCATATCTAGAAATTTTTATCACCTACGGTTTAGCCTGGGCAATTATAAAAATCTCGCATTTTTCATCTCGCAATTATAAAAATCTCTCTTTTTTAAAATTACCAAAAATTAATAAATTCGATTTAAACTCATTTTAAGTGCTTAAAACGACGTCTTAAATAATAATAAGCACATTTAGAAATTTTTATCACCTACGGTTTAGCCAGGGGAATTATAAAAATCTCGCATTTATAAAATTACCAAAAATTAATAAATTCGTTTTAAATTCATTTAAGCTGTATAGAACGACGTCTGAAACCATAATAAGCATATTTAGAAATTTGTATCACCTACGGTTTAGCCTGGGGAATTATAAAAATCTCGCATTTATAATATTACCAAAAATTAATAAATTCGTTTTAAATTCATTTTAGCTGCATAGAACGACGTCTTAAATAATAATAAGCATATCTAGAAATTTTTATCACCTACGGTTTAGCCTGGACAATTATAAAAATCTCGCATTTTTAATCTCGCAATTATAAAAATCTCTCTTTTAAAATTACCAAAAATTAATAAATTCGATTTAAACTCACTTTAGCTGCATAGAACGACGTCTTAAATAATAATAAGCACATTTAGAAATTTGTATCACCTACGGTTTAGCCTGGGCAATTATAAAAATCTCGCATTTATAAAATTCCAAAAAATTAATAAATTCGTTTTAAATTCATTTTAGCTGCATAGAACGACGTCTTAAATAATAATAAGCACATTTAGAAATTTGTATCAGCTACGGCTTAGCCTGGGCAATTAAAAAAATCTCGCATTTTTCATCTCGCAATTATAAAAATCTCTCTCTTTTAAAATTACCAAAAATTAATAAATTCGATTTAAAATCACTTTAGCTGCATAGAACGACGTCTAAAATAATAATAAGCACATTTAGAAATTTTTATCACATACGGTTTAGCCTGGGCATCTGGGCAATTATAAAAAACTCGCATTTATAAAATTACCAAAAATTAATAAATTCGATTTAAACTCATTTTAGCTGCATAGAACGACGCCTTAAATAATAATAAGCATATCTAGAAATTTTTATCACCTACGGTTTAGCCTGGGCAATTATAAAAATCTCGCATTTTTAATCTCGCAATTATAAAAATCTCTCTTTTTTAAAATTAACAAAAATTAACAAATTCGATTTAAACTCATTTTAGGTGCTTAAAACGACGTCTTAAATAATAATAAGCTCATTAAGAAATTTGTATCACCTACGGTTTAGGCTGGGCAATTATAAAAATCTCGCATTTATAAAATTACCAAAAATCAATAAACTCGTTTTAAATTCATTTTAGCTGCATAGAACGACGTCTTAAATAATAATAAGCATATCTAGAAATTTTTATCACCTTCGGTTTAGCCTGGGCAATTATAAAAATCTCGCATTTATAAAATTACCAAAAATTAATAAATTCGTTTTAAACTCATTTTAGCTTATAGAACGACGTCACTGAAACCATAATAAGCATATTTAGAAATTTGTATCACCTACGGTTTAGCCTGGGGAATTATAAAAATCTCGCATTTATAAAATTACCAAAAATTAATAAATTCGTTTTAAATTCATTTTAGCTTATAGAACGACGTCACTGAAACCATAATAAGCATATTTAGAAATTAGTATCACCTACGGTTTAGCATGGGGAATTATAAAAATCTCGCATTTATAAAATTACCAAAAATTAATAAATTCGTTTTAAATTCATTTTAGCTTATAGAACGACGTCACTGAAACCATAATAAGCATATTTAGAAATTTGGATCACCTACGGTTTAGCCTGGGCAATTATAAAAATCTCGCATTTTTAATCTCGCAATTATAAAAATCTCTTTTTTAAAATTACCAAAAATTAATAAATTCGATTTAAACTCATTTTAGCTGCATAGAATGACGTCTTAAATAATAATAAGCACATTTAGAAATTTGTATCACCTACGGTTTAGACAGGGGAATTATAAAAGTCTCGCATTTATAAAATTACCAAAAATAAATAAATTCGTTTTAAATTCATTTTAGCTGCATAGAACGACGCCTTAAATAATAATAAGCATATCTAGAAGTTTTTATCACCTACGGTTTAGCCTGGGCAATTATAAAAATCTCGCATTTTTAATCTCGCAATTATAAAAATCTCTCTTTTTTAAAATTAACAAAAATTAACAAATTCGATTTAAACTCATTTTAGGTGCTTAAAACGACGTCTTAAATAATAATAAGCTCATTAAGAAATTTGTATCACCTACGGTTTAGCCTGGGCAATTATAAAAATCTCGCATTTATAAAATTACCAAAAATCAATAAACTCGTTTTAAATTCATTTTAGCTGCATAGAACGACGTCTTAAATAATAATAAGCATATCTAGAAATTTTTATCACCTACGGTTTAGCCTGGGCAATTATAAAAATCTCGCATTTATAAAATTACCAAAAATTAATAAATTCGTTTTAAACTCATTTTAGCTTATAGAACGACGTCACTGAAACCATAATAAGCATATTTAGAAATTTGTATCACCTACGGTTTAGCCTGGGGAATTATAAAAATCTCGCATTTATAAAATTACCAAAAATTAATAAATTCGTTTTAAATTCATTTTAGCTTATAGAACGACGTCACTGAAACCATAATAAGCATATTTAGAAATTTGTATCACCTATGGTTTAGCCTGGGCAATTATAAAAATCTCGCATTTTTAATCTCGCAATTATAAAAATCTCTTTTTTAAAATTACCAAAAATTAATAAATTCGATTTAAACTCATTTTAGCTGCATAGAATGACGTCTTAAATAATAATAAGCACATTTAGAAATTTGTATCACCTACGGTTTAGACAGGGGAATTATAAAAATCTCGCATTTATAAAATTACCAAAAATAAATAAATTCGTTTTAAATTCATTTTAGCTGCATAGAACGACGCCTTAAATAATAAGAAGCATATTTAGAAATTTTTATCACCTACGGTTTAGCCTGGGGAATTATAAAAATCTCGCATTTATAAAATTACCAAAAATTAATATATTCGTTTTAAATTCATTTTAGCTGCATAGATCGACGCCTGAAACCATAATAAGCATATTTAGAAATTTGTATCACCTACGGTTTAGCCTGGGCAATTATAAAAATCTCGCATTTTTAATCTGGCAATTATAAAAATCTCTCTTTTTTAAAATTACCAAAAATTAATAAATTCGATTTAAACTCATTTTAGCTGCATAGAATGACGTCTTAAATAATAATAAGCACATTTAGAAATTTGTATCACCTACGGTTTAGCCAGGGGAATTATAAAAATCTCGCATTTATAAAATTACCAAAAATTAATAAATTCGTTTTAAATTCTTTTTAGCTGCATAGAACGACGCCTTAAATAATAAGAAGCATATTTAGAAATTTTTATCACCTACGGTTTAGCCTGGGGATTATAAAAATCTCGCATTTATAAAATTACCAAAAATTAATATATTCGTTTTAAATTCATTTTAGCTGCAAAGAACGACGTCTGATACCATAATAAGCATATTTAGAAATTTGTATCACCTACGGTTTAGCCTGGGAAATTATAAAAATCTCGCATTTTTAATCTGGCAATTATAAAAATCTCTCTTTTTTAAAATTACCAAAAATTAATAAATTCGATTTAAACTCATTTTAGCTGTATAGAACGACGCCTTAAATAATAATAAGCACATTTAGAAATTTGTATCACCTACGGTTTAGCCAGGGGAATTATAAAAATCTCGCATTTATAAAATTACCAAAAATTAATAAATTCGTTTTAAATTCATTTTAGCTGCATAGAACGACGTCTTAAATAATAATAAGCACATTTAGAAATTTGTATCACCTACGGTTTAGCCAGGGGAATTATAAAAATCTCGCATTTATAAAATTACCAAAAATTAATAAATTCGTTTTAAATTCATTTTAGCTGCATAGAACGACGCCTTAAATAATTATAAGCATATTTAGAAATTTTTATCACGTACGGTTTAGCCTGGGGAATTATAAAAATCTCGAATTTATAAAATTACCAAAAATTAATAAATTCGTTTTAAATTCATTTTAGCTGCATAGAACGACGTCTTAAATAATAATAAGCACATTTAGAAATTTGTATCACCTACGGTTTAGCCTGGGCAATTATAAAAATCTCGCATTTTTAATCTCGCAATTATAAAAATCTCTCTTTTTTAAAATTACCAAAAATTAATAAATTCGATTTAAACTCATTTTAGCTGTATAGAACGACGCCTTAAATAATAATAAGCACATTTAGAAATTTGTATCACCTACGGTTTAGCCAGGGGAATTATAAAAATCTCGCATTTATAAAATTACCAAAAATTAATAAATTCGTTTTAAATTCATTTTAGCTGCATAGAACGACGTCTTAAATAATAATAAGCACATTTAGAAATTTGTATCACCTACGGTTTAGCCAGGGGAATTATAAAAATCTCGCATTTATAAAATTACCAAAAATTAATAAATTCGTTTTAAATTCATTTTAGCTGCATAGAACGACGCCTTAAATAATTATAAGCATATTTAGAAATTTTTATCACGTACGGTTTAGCCTGGGGAATTATAAAAATCTCGAATTTATAAAATTACCAAAAATTAATAAATTCGTTTTAAATTCATTTTAGCTGCATAGAACGACGTCTTAAATAATAATAAGCACATTTAGAAATTTGTATCACCTACGGTTTAGCCTGGGCAATTATAAAAATCTCGCATTTTTAATCTCGCAATTATAAAAATCTCTCTTTTTTAAAATTACCAAAAATTAATAAATTCGGCTTAAACTCATTTTAGCTGCATAGAACGACGTCTTAAATAATAATAAGGACATTTAGAATTTTTTTTCACCTACGGTTTAGCCTGGGGAATTATAAAAATCTCGCATTTATAAAATTACCAAAAATTAATAAATTCGTTTTAAATTCATTTTATCTGCATAGAACGGCGTCTGAAACCATAATAAGCATATTTAGAAATTTGTATCTCCTACGGTTTAGCCTGGGGAATTATAAAAATCTCGCATTTATAAAATTACCAAAAATTAATAAATTCGTTTTAAATTCATTTTAGCTGCTTAGAACGACGTCTGAAACCATAATAAGCATATTTAGAAATTTGTATCTCCTACAGTTTAGCCTGGGCAATTATAAAAATCTCGCATTTTTTATCTGGCAATTATAAAAATCTCTCTTTTTTAAAATTACCAAAAATTAATAAATTCGATTTAAACTCATTTTAGGTGCTTAAAACGACGTCTTAAATAATAATAAGCTCATTAAGAAATTTGTATCACCTACGGTTCAGGCAGGGGGATTATAAAAATCTCGCATTTATAAAATTACCAAAAATTAATAAATTCGTTTTAAATTCATTTTAGCTGCATAGAACGACTCCTGAAACCATAATAAGCATATTTAGAAATTTGTATCACCTACGGTTTAGCCTGGGCAATTATAAAAATCTCGCATTTATAAAATTACCAAAAATTAATAAATTCGTTTTAAATTCATTTTAGCTGCATAGAACGACGTCTTAAATAATAATAAGCACATTTAGAAATTTGTATCACCTACGGTTTAGCCAGGGGAATTATAAAAATCTCGCATTTATAAAATTACCAAAAATTAATAAATTCGTTTTAAATTCATTTTAGCTGCATAGAACGACGTCTTAAATAATAATAAGCACATTTAGAAATTTGTATCACCTACGGTTTAGCCAGGGGAATTATAAAAATCTCGAATTTATAAAATTACCAAAAATTAATAAATTCGTTTTTTAGCAATTTAATGAGACTCTCTTTAAGAATTTTAGGTTTTTTTAATATTTTAGGAAAACTGTCATCTGTACAAAACAAATTACACCGAATCGCTCTTTATTATCTAAACAAAAAAACAATATACCCGCAAATCATGGCAATACTGACTAATACAATAATATTAACACGAAACGTTTCGTTATAGTCTCCCCCTCCTGACGTATCAAAACGTCTCGTGGTACGTCAGGTTGATTACTCCTTGGGGTGATTCCGTGCGCGACCTCGCTTCCTCTTCGGAATGATAGCGGAACTGCTAGGTCCTTCTGCGGAAGAAACGTAAGGTCGCAAGTCCGATACATGGAACTTACCAATGGGGTTTCCTTCAAGATCTTCTATTTCAAAAGACGTTGGGGTTATCTGACGGCGTATTTGATAGGGACCATCTCGTTTGGGAACAAACTTGGAGGTTATTCCCTTCTTTCCACTGCTTAGGACATGGCTTTCTACCAATACTTTATCGGAAGGTTGATAACCCTCTGCACATCGGCGTTTTGCATCTGCCTCTTCTTTACGTCGATCCTGCTTCCTCTTCAACCGTTCGCGGCTTTGACGTAAAAGCGTGGCGAATCGCTTCAGATAAGGGGCGATTTCTTTCTTGAGCAATTCCTTCTTTATTGCATTAATACTGTAAGGAGGCACTGCTATAGGAGGGTGATCGCCTGTCTTGATTTCATGTTCTGCAAAGGGAGTGGGATCTCCCCCTGGACGAAAGACGTTTTCATATACTTCGAATAACTTATTAAACAGGTTCCTTTCTTCGTTGTTTAATTGCGTACCTTCATCCTCGCGCAGTTGTAAGTGTTTCACAGAAATTTCCTGTATAGAAACCTTTTCCTCTTGGAAACCCATCAAGTCTTCTGCATAATCGTATATATGATCCGGTTTGTCAGCAAAGTACCATCTTTGTTGCCCGTGATCGATTACTATGCCCGCCGCTTGAAGAAAATCAATGCCTAAAAATGTGCGGTTATTTTCCACACGGGGCAACATAATCAGCGTTGTTTGTATCGAGCGGTCTTTGATGGTAATTGGGACCTGGGCCACCAGCACATCTTCCTGACGAGATATCCCGTCGGCAAACGCAAGCGTCATACTTGTACTCGAAACGGGGTAATCTATTGACCGCAAGTAATCTAACACACGACGGCCTGCCATGCTAGCTTGAGCTCCAGAGTCAGCGTAAGCCACGCCCGTGCGCCCAAAAATTTCTAGCGGTAATAGCGGTCTTGGACATCCATTTGTCGTGGTTGTTTCAATTACCGTGGTGAAATTTAAGGTTGCAAGGTTTACTGACTTATTCGAGATCGAAGCGTTGTTGCAAATGGTACAATTTGACCGTACCATCCCTGGTGAACCACAACCGTAACATTTAATCCCGGGTGAATCTGGTACGGTGGCCTTGACAGATGGTGATTGCTTTGCGTCTTTCTGTACTTTCTTCTGGCACTCTTCGACGGTGTGCCCAAAATTCCGACAATATACACAACGCGGTCGCTCTTCTGTCTGGCGAGAGGGATCCGCTTGCTTGTGGGGTTTCCAGGCATCCGCTTCGTGCATAGACCGCTCCGCTTCGCGTGCTAACGTAAGAAGATCGTCGAACGTTTTCGCGTCGTCGCGTTTTACTCGTTTTCGGACTCGTCGATGAAGTAAGCCGTAAATCATATCAATTTGTATATTTTCGGTAGGAGCTTCTTTTAGTTTTGACAGCATTGCTCTTGCGCGACTCACGAAAATATCTGTCGACGTTTTATCATCTTGTTCGTCTGCAAATAAGTCGCGATATATTTGATAAGCAGGTTTTCGCGGACCGTACGAATTTTCTAACGCTTCCGTAGCTGCATTCCAGCTTAAGATGGATGATTTGACCCCTTGCCACCAGGTAGCCTCATCCCTTGTCAAAAGCAGAGTCAATCCGCGTAAGGCGTTTTCCTCAGAAATGTTCGTACATTCTTTATACGTGTTTATCGCATCTAAAAACGCGGTAACGTCTTCATCGGTCGCCCCTGAGAACCGTGAAGTACATTTTGCGAAACTTCCTTTTGTTGTAATTGTCGGTACTTCCGGGGTTGTAGATGTGGACCGTGTTTGCTGGAAATCGAGCTGTATTTGCCGCAGTTGCTCGTTTACTTGCATTTGTACGCCAGCAAGTAGTTGCTGTAATTGTTGCGCAGTCATTTGAACCACGGGTGCGTTGTCGTTATCCATATTTACCGTTTCAACTTTTGACATTCACACGCACTATTTTAAAAGTGAAATGTATGTAAATGGTTGCAAAATGGATTAATAAATAACGTGATACAGTTCCAATTTGATTATGAATTGTATAAAAGTTGCACCGCTATAATTTTCGTGAAGCACTACTGCGAAAATTATAGTAGAGTTCTGCAACTATTTTCGTAAACACTATCGCGAAAATCGTTGTAAGAGTTCAGCGTTTTCACTTACCCCAAGTTAAAGTTACTAACCATGGTAGGTTTCCTAACTGCAAACCAAGCGTTCGCGGGTAGCTGACCTGCGGTGACGAGCCCCCGAAAAATGACACTTTGGGTTTGATGCAGTCCTTGAAACTGATGACGTCAGTAGCAGACTGATTTTCGCTGGTCGAACAAAGGGATGGTGTGGTTTGGGTTTGTCACGAACCAAGAATGGCTAAGCACTGCGCCCCCAAACAAAGGAAACCTTCAACTTTCTTTGTATTTACCGCTGGAAAATTGTCTTTCACACTGGATCGTCTCACTGGTTTTTCACAATTTTTAATTTATTTTACGTTGGGCTTTACGTTGGGCTTTACGTTGGGCGCCAGTTTAGCAATTTAATGAGACTCTCTTTAAGAATTTTAGGTTTTTTTAATATTTTAGGAAAACTGTCATCTGTACAAAACAAATTACACCGAATCGCTCTTTATTATCTAAACAAAAAAACAATATACCCGCAAATCATGGCAATACTGACTAATACAATAATATTAACACGAAACGTTTCGTTATAGTTTTAAATTCATTTTAGCTGCATAGAACGACGTCTTAAATAATAATAAGGACATTTAGAATTTTTTTTCACCTACAGTTTAGCCTGGGGAATTATAAAAATCTCGCATTTTTAATCTCGCAATTATAAAAATCTCTCTTTTTTAAAATTACCAAAAATTAATAAATTCGGCTTAAACTCATTTTAGCTGCATAGAACGACGTCTTAAATAATAATAAGGACATTTAGAATTTTTTTTCACCTACGGTTTAGCCTGGGGAATTATAAAAATCTCGCATTTATCAAATTACCAAAAATTAATAAATTCGTTTTAAATTCATTTTAGCTGCATAGAACGGCGTCTGAAACCATAATAAGCATATTTAGAAATTTGTATCTCCTACGGTTTAGCCTGGGGAATTATAAAAATCTCGCATTTATAAAATTACCAAAAATTAATAAATTCGTTTTAAATTCATTTTAGCTGCTTAGAACGACGTCTGAAACCATAATAAGCATATTTAGAAATTTGTATCTCCTACAGTTTAGCCTGGGCAATTATAAAAATCTCGCATTTTGTATCTGGCAATTATAAAAATCTCTCTTTTTTAAAATTACCAAAAATTAATAAATTCGATTTAAACTCATTTTAGCTGCATAGAACGACGTCTGAAACCATAATAAACATATTTAGAAATTTGTATCTCCTACAGTTTAGCCTGGGCAATTATAAAAATCTCGCATTTTTAATCTGGCAATTATAAAAATCTCTCTTTTTTAAAATTACCAAAAATTAATAAATTCGATTTAAACTCATTTTAGCTGCATAGAACGACGTCTGAAACCATAATAAACATATTTAGAAATTTGTATCTCCTACAGTTTAGCCTGGGCAATTATAAAAATCTCGCATTTTTAATCTGGCAATTATAAAAATCTCTCTTTTTTAAAATTACCAAAAATTAATAAATTCGGCTTAAACTCATTTTAGCTGCATAGAACGACGTCTTAAATAATAATAAGGACATTTAGAAATTTTTTTCACCTACGCCTTGGGAATTATAAAAATCTCGCATTTATAAAATTACCAAAAATTAATAAATTCGGTTAAATTCATTTTAGCTGCATAGAACGACGTCTTAAATAATAATAAGCACATTTAGAAATTTGTATCACCTACGGTTTAGCCTGGGGAATTATAAAAATCTCGCATTTATAAAATTACCAAAAATTATTAAATTCGTCTTAAATTCATTTTAGCTGCATAGAACAACGTCTGAAACCATAATAAGCATATTTAGAAATTTGTATCTCCTACGGTTTAGCCTGGGGAATTATAAAAATCTCGCATTTATAAAATTACCAAAAATTAATAAATTCGCTTTAAATTCATTTTAGCTGCATAGAACGACCTCTGAAACCATAATAAGCATATTTAGAAATTTGTATCACCTACAGTTTAGCCTAGGCAATTATAAAAATCTCGCATTTTCTATCTGGCGATTATAAAAATCTCTCTTTTTTAAAATTACCAAAAATTAATAAATTCGATTTAAACTCACTTTAGCTGCATAGAACGACGTTTTAAATAAAAATAAGGACATTTAGAAATTTGTATCACCTACGGTTTAGCCTGGGGAATTATAAAAATCTCGCATTTATAAAATTACCAAAAATTAATAAATTCGCTTTAAATTCATTTTAGCTGCATAGAACGACCTCTGAAACCATAATAAGCATATTTAGAAATTTGTATCACCTACAGTTTAGCCTCGGCAATTATAAAAATCTCGCATTTTCTATCTGGCAATTATAAAAATCTCTCTTTTTTAATCAAAAATTAATAAATTCGATTTAAACTCATTTTAGCTGCATAGAACGACGTCTGAAACCATAATAAGCATATTTAGAAATTTGTATCTCCTACAGTTTAGCCTGGGCAATTATAAAAATCTCGCATTTTTAATCTTGTAATTATAAAAATCTCTCTTTTTTAAAATTACCAAAAATTAATAAATTCGATTTAAACTCATTTTAGCTGTATAGAACGACGTCTTAAATAATAATAAGGTCATTTAGAAATTTGTATCACCTACGGTTTAGCCTGGAGAATTATAAAAATCTCGCATTTATAAAATTACCAAAAATTAATAGAATCGTTTTAAATTCATTTTAGCTGCATAGAACGACGTCTGAAACCATAATAAGCATATTTAGAAATTTGTATCACCTACAGTTTAGCTTGGGCAATTATAAAAATCTCGCATTTTTTATCTGGCAATTATAAAAATCTCTCTTTTTTAAAATTACCAAAAATTAATAAATACGATTTAAACTCATTTTAGCTGCATAGAACGACGACTTAAATAATAATAAGGACATTTAGAAATTTGTATCACCTACGGTTTAGCCTGGGGAATTATAAAAATCTCGCATTTATAAAATTACCAAAAATTAATAAATACGTTTTAAATTCATTTTAGCTGCATAGAACGACGTCTGAAACCATAATAAGCATATTTAGAAATTTGTATCTCCTACAGTTTAACCTGGGCAATTATAAAAATCTCGCATTTTCTATCTGGCAATTATAAAAATCTCTCTTTTTTAAAATTACAAAAATTAATAAATTCGATTTAAACTCATTTTAGCTGCATAGAACGACGTCTTAAATAATAATAAGGACATTTAGAAATTTGTATCTCCTACAGTTTAGCCTGGGCAATTATAAAAATCTCGAATTTTTAATCTGGCAATTATAAAAATCTCTCTTTTTTAAAAATACCAAAAATTAATAAATTCGATTTAAACTCATTTTAGCTGTATAGAACGACGTCTTAAATAATAATAAACTCATTTAGAAATTTGTATCACCTACGGTTTAGCCTGGGCAATTATGAAAATCTCGCATTTATAAAATTACCAAAAATTAATAAATTCGTTTTAAATTCATTTTAGCTGTATAGAACGACGTCTTAAATAATAATAAGCACATTTAGAAATTTGTATCACCTACGGTTTAGCCTGGGGAATTATAAAAATCTCGCATTTATAAAATTACCAAAAATTAATAAATTCGTTTTAAATTCATTTTAGCTGTATAGAACGACGCCTTAAATAATAATAGGCATATTTAGAAATTTTTGTCACATACGGTTTAGACTGGGCAATTATAAAAATCTCGCATTTTTAATGTGGCAATTATAAAAATCTCTCTTTTTTAAAATTACCAAAAATTAATAAATTCGATTTAAACTTATTTTAAACTGCATAGAACGACGTTTTAAATAAAAATAAGGACATTTAGAAATTTGTATCACCTACGGTTTAGCCTGGGGAATTATAAAAATCTCGTATTTATAAAAATACCAAAAATTAATAAATTCGCTTTAAATTCATTTTAGCTGCATAGAACGACCTCTGAAACCATAATAAGCATATTTAGAAATTTGTATCACCTACAGTTTAGCCAAGGCAATTATAAAAATCTCGCATTTTCTATCTGGCAATTATAAAAATCTCTCTTTTTTAAAATTACCAAAAATTAATAAATTCGATTTAAACTCATTTTAGCTGTATAGAACGACGTCTTAAATAATAATAAACTCATTTAGAAATTTGTATCACCTACGGTTTAGCCTGGGCAATTATAAAAATCTCGCATTTATAAAATTACCAAAAATTAATAAATTCGTTTTAAATTCATTTTAGCTGCATAGAACGACGTCTTAAATAATAATAAGCACATTTAGAAATTTGTATCACCTACGGTTTAGCCTGGGGAATTATAAAAATCTCGCATTTATATAATTACCAAAAATTAATAAATTCGTTTTAAATTCATTTTAGCTGCATAGAACGACGCCTTAAATAATAATAGGCATATTTAGAAATTTTTGTCACATACGGTTTAGACTGGGCAATTATAAAAATCTCGCATTTTTAATCTGGCAATTATAAAAATCTCTCTTTTTTAAAATTACCAAAAATTAATAAATTCGATTTAAACTCATTTTAGCTGCATAGAACGACGTCTGAAACCATAATAAACATATTTAGAAATTTGTATCTCCTACAGTTTAGCCTGGGCAATTATAAAAATCTCGCATTTTTAATCTGGCAATTATAAAAATCTCTCTTTTTTAAAATTACCAAAAATTAATAAATTCGATTTAAACTCATTTTAGCTGTATAGAACGACGTCTTAAATAATAATAAGGACATTTAGAAATTTGTATCACCTACGGTTTAGCCTGGGGAATTATAAAAATCTCGCATTTATATAATTACCAAAAATTAATAAATTCGTTTTAAATTCATTTTAGCTGCATAGAACGACGCCTTAAATAATAATAGGCATATTTAGAAATTTTTGTCACATACGGTTTAGACTGGGCAATTATAAAAATCTCGCATTTTTAATCTGGCAATTATAAAAATCTCTCTTTTTTAAAATTACCAAAAATTAATAAATTCGATTTAAACTCATTTTAGCTGCATAGAACGACGTCTGAAACCATAATAAACATATTTAGAAATTTGTATCTCCTACAGTTTAGCCTGGGCAATTATAAAAATCTCGCATTTTTAATCTGGCAATTATAAAAATCTCTTTTTTTTAAAATTACCAAAAATTAATAAATTCGATTTAAACTCAATTTAGCTGCATAGAACGACGTCTTAAGTAATAATAAGGACATTTAGAAATTTTTATCACCTACGGTTTGGCCTGGGGAATTATAAAAATCTCGCATTTATAAAATTACCAAAAATTAATAAAGTCGTTTTAAATTCATTTTAGCTGTATAGAACGACGCCTGAAACCATAATAAGCATATTTAGAAATTTGTATCTCCTACATTTTAGCCTGGGCAATTATAAGAATCTCGCATTTTTAATCTGGCAATTATAAAAATCTCTCTTTTTTAAAATTACCAAAAATTAATAAATTCGATTTAAACTAATTTTAGCTGCATAGAACGACGTCTTAAATAATAATAAGGACATTTAGAAATTTGTATCACCTACGGTTTAGCCTGGAGAATTATAAAAATCTCCGAATTATAAAATTACCAAAAATTAATAAATTCGTTTTAAATTCATTTTAGCTGCATAGAACGACCTCTGAAACCATAATAAGCATATTTAGAAATTTGTATCACCTACAGTTTAGCCTGGGCAATTATAAAAATCACGCATTTTCTATCTGGCAATTATAAAAATCTCTCTTTTTTAAAATTACCAAAAACTAATAAATTCGATTTAAACTCATTTTAGCTGCATAGAACGACGTCTTAAATAATAAAAAGGACATTTAGAAATTTTTATCACCTACGGTTTAGCCTGGGGAATTATAAAAATCTCGCATTTATAAAATTACCAAAAATTAATAAATTCTATTTAAACTCATTTTAGCTGCATAGAACGACGTCTTAAGTAATAATAAGCATATTTAGAAATTTGTATCTCCTACAGTTTAGCCTGGGCAATTATAAAAATCTCGAATTTTTAATCTGGCAATTATAAAAATCTCTCTTTTTTAAAAATACCAAAAATTAATAAATTCGATTTAAACTCATTTTAGCTCTATAGAACGACGTCTTAAATAATAATAAACTCATTTAGAAATTTGTATCACCTACGGTTTAGACTGGGCAATTATAAAAATCTCGCATTTTTAATCTGGCAATTATAAAAATCTCTCTTTTTTAAAATTACCAAAAATTAATAAATTCGATTTAAACTCATTTTAGCTGTATAGAACGACGTCTGAAACCATAATAAACATATTTAGAAATTTGTATCTCCTACAGTTTAGCCTGGGCAATTATAAAAATCTCGCATTTTTAATCTGGCAATTATAAAAATCTCTCTTTTTTAAAATTACCAAAAATTAATAAATTCGATTTAAACTCATTTTAGCTCTATAGAACGACGTCTTAAATAATAATAAGGACATTTAGAAATTTGTATCGCCTATGGTGTAGCCTGGGGAATTATAAAAATCTCGCATTTATAAAATTACCAAAAATTAATAAATTCGTTTTAAATTCATTCTAGCTGCATAGAACGATGTCTGAAACCATAATAAGCATATTTAGAAATTTGTATCTCCTACAGTTTAGCCTGGGCAATTATAAAAATCTCGCATTTTTAATCTGGCAATAATAAAAATCTGTCTTTTTAAAATTACCAAAAATTAATAAATTCGGCTTAAACTCATTTTAGCTGCATAGAACGACGTCTTAAGTAATAATAAGGACATTTAGAAATTTTTATCACCTACGGTTTAGCCTGGGGAATTATAAAAATCTCGCATTTATAAAATTACCAAAAATTAATAAAGTCGTTTTAAATTCATTTTAGCTGTATAGAACGACGTCTGAAACCATAATAAGCATATTTAGAAATTTGTATCTCCTACATTTTAGCCTGGGCAATTATAAAAATCTCGCATTTTTAATCTGGCAATTATAAAAATTTCTCTTTTTTAAAATTACCAAAAATTAATAAATTCGATTTAAACTCATTTTAGCTGCATAGAACGACGTCTTAAATAATAATAAGGACATTTAGAAATTTGTATCACCTACGGTTTAGCCTGGAGAATTATAAAATTCTCCGAATTATAAAATTACCAAAAATTAATAAATTCGTTTTAAATTCATTTTAGCTGCATAGAACGACCTCTGAAACCATAATAAGCATATTTAGAAATTTGTATCACCTACAGTTTAGCCTGGGCAATTATAAAAATCTCGCATTTTCTATCTGGCAATTATAAAAATCTCTCTTTTTTAAAATTACCAAAAATTAATAAATTCGATTTAAACTCATTTTAGCTGCATAGAACGACGTCTTAAATAATAATAAGGACATTTAGAAATTTGTATCACCTACGGTTTAGCCTGGGGAATTATAAAAATCTCGCATTTATAAAATTACCAAAAATTAATAAATTCGTTTTAAATTCATTTTAGCTGCATAGAACGACGTCTGAAACCATTATAAGCATATTTAGAAATTTATATCACCTACGGTTTAGCCTGGGCAATTATAAAAATCTCGCATTTATAAAATTACCAAAAATTAATAAATTCGTTTTAAATTCATTTTAGCTGTATAGAACGACGTCTTAAATAATAATAAGCACATTTAGAAATTTGTATCACTTACGGTTTAGCCTGGGGAATTATAAAAATCTCGCATTTGTTAAATTACCAAAAATTAATAAATTCGTTTTAAATTCATTTTAGCTGTATAGAACGACGCCTTAAATAATAATAGGCATATTTAGAAATTTTTGTCACATACGGTTTAGACTGTGCAATTATAAAAATCTCGCATTTTTAATCTGGCAATTATAAAAATCTCTCTTTTTTAAAATTACCAAAAATTAATAAATTCGATTTAAACTCATTTTAGCTGCATAGAACGACGTCTGAAACCATAATAAACATATTTAGAAATTTGTATCTCCTACAGTTTAGCCTGGGCAATTATAAAAATCTCGCATTTTTAATCTGGCAATTATAAAAATCTCTCTTTTTTAAAATTACCAAAAATTAATAAATTCGATTTAAACTCATTTTAGCTGCATAGAACGACGTCTTAAATAATAATAAGGACATTTAGAAATTTGTATCACCTACGGTTTAGCCTGGGGAATTATAAAAATCTCGCATTTATAAAATTACCAAAAATTAATAAATTCGTTTTAAATTCATTTTAGCTGCATAGAACGACGTCTGAAACCATTATAAGCATATTTAAAAATTTGTATCTCCTACAGTTTAGCCTGGGCAATTATAAAAATCTCGCATTTTAAGCTGGCAATTATAAAAATCTCTCTTTTTAAAATTACCAAAAATTAATAAATTCGATTTAAACTCATTTTAGCTGTATAGAACGACGTCTGAAACCATAATAAGCATATTTAGAAATTTGTATCTCCTACAGTTTAGCCTGGGCAATTATAAAAATCTCGCATTTATAAAATTACCAAAAATTAATAAATTCGTTTGAAATTCATTTTAGCTGCATAGAACGACGTCTTAAGTAATAATAAGCACATTTAGAAATTTGTATCACTTACGGTTTAGCCTGGGGAATTATAAAAATCTCGCATTTTTAATCTGGCAATTATAAAAATCTTTCTTTTTTAAAATTACCAAAAATTAACAAATTCGATTTAAACTCATTTTAGCTGCATAGAACGACGTCTGAAACCATTATAAGCATATTTAAAAATTTGTATCTCCTACAGTTTAGCCTGGGCAATTATAAAAATCTCGCATTTTTTATCTGGCAATTATAAAAATCTCTCTTTTTTAAAATTACCAAAAATTAATAAATTCGATTTAAACTCATTTTAGCTGCATAGAACGACGTCTTAAATAATAATAAGGACATTTAGAAATTTGTATCACCTACGGTTTAGCCTGGGGAATTATAAAAATCTCGCATTTATAAAATTACCAAAAATTAATAAATTCGTTTAAAATTCATTTTAGCTGCATAGAACGACGTCTGAAACCATAATAAGCATATTTAGAAATTTGTATCTCCTACAGTTTAGCCTGGGCAATTATAAAAATCTCGCATTTTTAATCTGGCAATTATAAAAATCTCTCTTTTTTAAAATTACCAAAAATTAATAAATTCGATTTAAACTCATTTTAGCTGCATAGAACGACATCTTAAATAATAATAAGGACATTTAGAAATTTGTATCACCTACGGTTTAGCCTGGGGAATTATAAAAATCTCGCATTTATAAAATTACCAAAAATTAATAAATTCGTTTTAAATTCATTTTAGCTGCATAGAACGACGTCTGAAACCATTATAAGCATATTTAAAAATTTGTATCTCCTACAGTTTAGCCTGGGCAATTATAAAAATCTCGCATTTTAAGCTGGCAATTATAAAAATCTCTCTTTTTAAAATTACCAAAAATTAATAAATTCGATTTAAACTCATTTTAGCTGTATAGAACGACGTCTGAAACCATAATAAGCATATTTAGAAATTTGTATCTCCTACAGTTTAGCCTGGGCAATTATAAAAATCTCGCATTTATAAAATTACCAAAAATTAATAAATTCGTTTGAAATTCATTTTAGCTGCATAGAACGACGTCTTAAGTAATAATAAGCACATTTAGAAATTTGTATCACTTACGGTTTAGCCTGGGGAATTATAAAAATTTCGCATTTTTAATCTGGCAATTATAAAAATCTTTCTTTTTTAAAATTACCAAAAATTAACAAATTCGATTTAAACTCATTTTAGCTGCATAGAACGACGTCTGAAACCATTATAAGCATATTTAAAAATTTGTATCTCCTACAGTTTAGCCTGGGCAATTATAAAAATCTCGCATTTTTTATCTGGCAATTATAAAAATCTCTCTTTTTTAAAATTACCAAAAATTAATAAATTCGATTTAAACTCATTTTAGCTGCATAGAACGACGTCTTAAATAATAATAAGAACATTTAGAAATTTGTATCACCTACGGTTTAGCCTGGGGAATTATAAAAATCTCGCATTTATAAAATTACCAAAAATTAATAAATTCGTTTAAAATTCATTTTAGCTGCATAGAACGACGTCTGAAACCATAATAAGCATATTTAGAAATTTGTATCTCCTACAGTTTAGCCTGGGCAATTATAAAAATCTCGCATTTTTAATCTGGCAATTATAAAAATCTCTCTTTTTTAAAATTACCAAAAATTAATAAATTCGATTTAAACTCATTTTAGCTGTATAGAACGACGTCTGAAACCATAATAAGCATATTTAGAAATTTGTATCTCCTACAGTTTAGCCTGGGCAATTATAAAAATCTCGCATTTTTAATCTGGCAATTATAAAAATCTCTCTTTTTTAAAAATACCAAAAATTAATAAATTCGATTTAAACTCATTTTAGCTGTATAGAATGACGTCTTAAATAATAATAAACTCATTTAGAAATTTGTATCACCTACGGTTTAGCCTGGGCAATTATAAAAATCTCGCATTTATAAAATTACCAAAAATTAATAAATTCGTTTTAAATTCATTTTAGCTGCATAGAACGACGCCTTAAATAATAATAGGCAAATTTAGAAATTTTTGTCACATACGGTTTAGACTGGGCAATTATAAAAATCTCGCATTTTTAATCTGGCAATTATAAAAATCTCTCTTTTTTAAAATTACCAAAAATTAATAAATTCGATTTAAATTCATTTTAGCTGCATAGAACGACGTCTTAAATAATAATAAGGACATTTAGAAATTTGTATCACCTACGGTTTAGCCTGGGGAATTATAAAAATCTCGCATTTATAAAATTACCAAAAATTAATAAATTCGTTTTAAATTCATTTTAGCTGCATAGAACGACGTCTGAAACCATAATAACCATATTTAGAAATTTTTATCTCCAACAGTTTAACCTGGGCAATTATAAAAATCTCGCATTTTGTATCTGGCAATTATAAAAATCTCTCTTTTTTAAAATTACCAAAAATTAATAAATTCGGCTTAAACTCATTTTAGCTGCATAGAACGACGTCTGAAACCATAATAAACATATTTAGAAATTTGTATCTCCTACAGTTTAGCCTGGGCAATTATAAAAATCTCGCATTTTTAATCTGGCAATTATAAAAATCTCTCTTTTTTAAAATTACCAAAAATTAATAAATTCGGCTTAAACTCATTTTAGCTGCATAGAACGACGTCTTAAATAATAATAAGGACATTTAGAAATTTTTTTCACCTACGCCTTGGGAATTATAAAAATCTCGCATTTATAAAATTACCAAAAATTAATAAATTCGGTTAAATTCATTTTAGCTGCATAGAACGACGTCTTAAATAATAATAAGCACATTTAGAAATTTGTATCACCTACGGTTTAGCCTGGGGAATTATAAAAATCTCGCATTTATAAAATTACCAAAAATTATTAAATTCGTCTTAAATTCATTTTAGCTGCATAGAACAACGTCTGAAACCATAATAAGCATATTTAGAAATTTGTATCTCCTACGGTTTAGCCTGGGGAATTATAAAAATCTCGCATTTATAAAATTACCAAAAATTAATAAATTCGCTTTAAATTCATTTTAGCTGCATAGAACGACCTCTGAAACCATAATAAGCATATTTAGAAATTTGTATCACCTACAGTTTAGCCTAGGCAATTATAAAAATCTCGCATTTTCTATCTGGCGATTATAAAAATCTCTCTTTTTTAAAATTACCAAAAATTAATAAATTCGATTTAAACTCACTTTAGCTGCATAGAACGACGTTTTAAATAAAAATAAGGACATTTAGAAATTTGTATCACCTACGGTTTAGCCTGGGGAATTATAAAAATCTCGCATTTATAAAATTACCAAAAATTAATAAATTCGCTTTAAATTCATTTTAGCTGCATAGAACGACCTCTGAAACCATAATAAGCATATTTAGAAATTTGTATCACCTACAGTTTAGCCTCGGCAATTATAAAAATCTCGCATTTTCTATCTGGCAATTATAAAAATCTCTCTTTTTTAATCAAAAATTAATAAATTCGATTTAAACTCATTTTAGCTGTATAGAACGACGTCTGAAACCATAATAAGCATATTTAGAAATTTGTATCTCCTACAGTTTAGCCTGGGCAATTATAAAAATCTCGCATTTTTAATCTTGTAATTATAAAAATCTCTCTTTTTTAAAATTACCAAAAATTAATAAATTCGATTTAAACTCATTTTAGCTGTATAGAACGACGTCTTAAATAATAATAAGGTCATTTAGAAATTTGTATCACCTACGGTTTAGCCTGGAGAATTATAAAAATCTCGCATTTATAAAATTACCAAAAATTAATAGAATCGTTTTAAATTCATTTTAGCTGCATAGAACGACGTCTGAAACCATAATAAGCATATTTAGAAATTTGTATCACCTACAGTTTAGCTTGGGCAATTATAAAAATCTCGCATTTTTTATCTGGCAATTATAAAAATCTCTCTTTTTTAAAATTACCAAAAATTAATAAATACGATTTAAACTCATTTTAGCTGCATAGAACGACGACTTAAATAATAATAAGGACATTTAGAAATTTGTATCACCTACGGTTTAGCCTGGGGAATTATAAAAATCTCGCATTTATAAAATTACCAAAAATTAATAAATACGTTTTAAATTCATTTTAGCTGCATAGAACGACGTCTGAAACCATAATAAGCATATTTAGAAATTTGTATCTCCTACAGTTTAACCTGGGCAATTATAAAAATCTCGCATTTTCTATCTGGCAATTATAAAAATCTCTCTTTTTTAAAATTACAAAAATTAATAAATTCGATTTAAACTCATTTTAGCTGCATAGAACGACGTCTTAAATAATAATAAGGACATTTAGAAATTTGTATCTCCTACAGTTTAGCCTGGGCAATTATAAAAATCTCGAATTTTTAATCTGGCAATTATAAAAATCTCTCTTTTTTAAAAATACCAAAAATTAATAAATTCGATTTAAACTCATTTTAGCTGTATAGAACGACGTCTTAAATAATAATAAACTCATTTAGAAATTTGTATCACCTACGGTTTAGCCTGGGCAATTATGAAAATCTCGCATTTATAAAATTACCAAAAATTAATAAATTCGTTTTAAATTCATTTTAGCTGTATAGAACGACGTCTTAAATAATAATAAGCACATTTAGAAATTTGTATCACCTACGGTTTAGCCTGGGGAATTATAAAAATCTCGCATTTATAAAATTACCAAAAATTAATAAATTCGTTTTAAATTCATTTTAGCTGTATAGAACGACGCCTTAAATAATAATAGGCATATTTAGAAATTTTTGTCACATACGGTTTAGACT